>JASFAX010000021.1:29425000-31925000 GCA_030737875.1 Allium sativum | reverse complement strand
ATAGAATCGATATAATTATCGTTCACGTCAAAATGGCGTCAATCTAATCAAAACGGCTTCATAAATTTCTATTTTCAAATATTCTATTTCAAATATTTCTTTTTCAAAATAGTTGTTATTATCAAAATATTTCGTTCAACACATGACCAATCTCAATGGATGAGTACTGTCAACACATGAACCTTTATTTTTTTAATATTCTTTATTTTTCAAATTGGAATGAGGCCCAATCAATTACCATATAAAGTTAATCATATGGATTTTCATACACTACACGTACATAATAGCATTGAAAAATAATCAACCATCAACCAAAGTGCACTACACTGTATAAGCATCAAATATAGATATCTAACGCTTATAACAGCCTGTCAATCAATCGATCGACATATTTAATCAATCAGGATGAGTGAACTTCAAATTTCATCCCAACACCCGTGTGGGGTTTCAGACAATCAAACACAGATTTTATTTGTGCAGTTGGGCGATGTGTAAAATTTATCGTCCCAATCAATATCAGTCAAATCAGTGTATATAAACAAATCGGCCGATTTGTTTATAAATATTTATTTATTCACTTTCACGTTAAAAATTATATTTTTAACGATAAAACATTTTATTCAACCTATGAATATTCTATTCGGTTCATTTATTCAATAAAATGATATTTTTATTTTTCTAACATATTTTAGAAAATTTCGGCGGCATAACGGCACGATACTAGAAACGGGACAAGGCCTAGCCTTATCCCCGGTCTAGTGAAGGCCCACGCCATTCACACATCAATCAAAATCACCAAACAACCAAATTCAAATCAAATCATATAACTAATCTATGCAACCAAACAAACAAGTCCATGGTCTGTGGACGATTGTGTCGGGTGCTACTAAGCACCGTCTGCATCCTAGTATATATATATGACTAGAAAAGAAATTGAAGAGTGAGAAATTCTCACATATAGCTATCCTAGCTCCACGGCACTTCATTGATAGAAATCTTCGTTGCTATCGCATTTTTGTCATCTTCGTTGCTGCTTTCACTACATACGTAAAAATCACATTTTTACTTCGCTATTCAATATATAAAAACCGAATTTTTACTATGCTATTCAATATATAAAAATCGAATTTTTACTATGCTATTCAATATATAAAAATCGAATTTTTACTATGCTATTCAATATATAAAAATCGAATTTTTACTATGTTATTCAATATATAAAAATCTATTTTCAAAACCCAAATCTTTTTTATTAGAAAAATCTAATCTTTTACTTCAAAAATATAATCTTTCCTACATCGAAAATTCGATCTTTTCTACAGCACAAATTCGACCTTTCCTATTAACCAAAATCATATTTTTAAAACTGAAAATAAAGCAATGCTAATTTTATTTGAAAAACAATTCTAATCTCATTTTAAAACAATGGTAATTTTATTTTTATCACTACCATTTTTAAATTTAAGTTAATTACACTGAATAAATTAAAATAAATAACCGAATAAAATATAATTAAAACTTACAGTTGTTTGGAGGAGGGGGTTTTCAGCGGCTTCTGGCGGAGATGGGGGAGAGACCGACGACGGCTGGTGGTCCTCCGGTGAGGCGGCGTCGTCTTCAGCATCGCGAGGCTGGGGGGGGGTGGGGGGTTCGGGCGTCGCTCGTGAGGAGGGGCATCGGCGGGGGAGTTCGTCGGCGGTGGCATCGATCTGGGGAGGGAGGCGGCGGCTCGAGATCGGGTTAGGGCAGAGGCGCGTGTTTTTTTTCCTTTTTCTCCTTTTTTTTTCTGTCTTCTGTTTGAATCGGGGGGGGGGGGGGCCTGGGAGGAGATAAGGGGAGGGAATTTTTTTTATTTAATTAATTTAATTTCTCTCTCCTAAGTTGACTTTTCATACGCTCTCAAAATCGAACCCACCGCCTGTCGTCCATAGCGTTTTACCCCTATTCCGAATCCAATGGGATATGTACCGCAAGCTGGTTCGATTGTTTTGATTAGTTTTCCGTTGAATTTTCATTTAAATCATTATATTGAATTTTAAACGTACATTTCAAATTACCGGGGCCACATACTAACCAGAAAAATTTCAGAAAAATATTTTCTAGCTTCGTATTGACGATATGGTCCTAACAAAACTAGTTTCGTCGAATTCCGGGACCGTTTGAAAAATGGCCAATTTCCTGTCGATTAAAATCAACTGAAAATGGTCAATCGCGTTTTCCTTTGCCACGCTCACATATTGATTCGGAAAATTATGAAATTTGAAACCTAGCAATAACTTAACATCACGGACCCAACAAAACTGGTTTCGTCGAAATCCGATGTCGTTTGCAAAATGTCCATTTTTAAGGGCCTGAATTCCGTAGCGACTATTCAGAATTTTCAACTGGACATATCTTTTGATCCCCGTTATGAAATCTTGATTTTTCGGATTCGTTGGAAAGATATTATCAATTAGATCCTAATGTTTTTGGTTTCACTAAAATCCGGATTGTTTTGCACCCGGTACATTCAATTGAAGTTTGAAATCGAATTATCGAACTACCGCGCCATTTTCAATTCGATTTATAATTATATATAAATATTTATATTCTAACGACGACGTATATAATATATACGTTCGAATTATATTCAAAATAAATTTCTCGTCGATATTATTTTAAATAATTCATTTTAAATAATCAAAACTCGCTAAAATTGCCAAAATAAAAATTTCAAACTGGCTCGCATTTTCCGGGTTATTACAGAATAACTAATATTCGATAACTCCTCTATCGAATAACTAGATTTGAAAACCTTTCTTCGAATAAGCTATATTCGATTTACTCTATTCAATTTACTCTTATCAATTAACTCTATTTGATTTGCTCTTTTCACTTAACTCCATCGAATAACTAAATTCGATAACTCCTTCGAATAGCCAATATTTTATATCTCACTTTGATTAAACTAATCGATAACTCTTTTCGATTAACTATAACCGATAACTCTTTTCGATTAACAAATAATCGATAACTCCTTCGATTTACTAATAATCGACAATTCCTTCCGAATAACCAAATTCTATAATTCCTTTCGAATAAACTATATTTGATAACTCATTTAACTCTATTCGCTTGACTCTAGATCGCAGCGATCACAATGGTTACGCCTGATTCCCCCAAGAAACATCCGACCGCCCTAGGCTATCTGCAGCCCTGCGAATTACGCTAACAGTCGTACGAAATGGCACTTATCCTGAGTAACTATGTTTGACTAACTTTATCTCAATACTATATTCGATCAACTTTAATTGAATAACTATCATTCAATTAAATTCTAATTCGATTGACTATGTTCAATTAACTCTATCTGGTTAACTCTTAACTTGAATAACAAGTATTCGATAAATTCTAATTGAATAACTAATATTCAATTAACTCTACGGATTAACCCTAACTGATTAACTCTAACTGGTTAATTCTTACTCTAATCGATTTATCTTAACTCTAATCGACTTCTCCTATTCGAATAACTCCTATTGGATAACGTTTATTCATTTATAAAGATTTACTTTAAGTAACGGTTCTTCACTTTATAAATGTTCTCTTTAATATCGTCACTCCACTTATACAAGTGTTGTGTACCCCTTCTATTTAAAACTATCGGTGTTGAAAACCAATATATCTTCTCTGTATAAGTTCAGACTTATATATTCCATTTATCGAATGATAAATATTTAATTTATAAACTGTTATTTATAAATCAATCTTTTCTATTTATCTGTTAAAAACAGATTTCCATTTTCTATTCATCTTCTAAATGTTCCTTTGATTAAATTCTATTTATTTAACAAATAAATATCCCATTTATAACATCCAATTTATTTACTATAAATAAATATTTCCATTCAACCTATTTGTAAATGTTTTTAACAAATATTTCTCCTTCTATTTGTTTGCACATAACTTCCTTTGTATTTGTGTTACAAATATATTTCCTTTTATACTCTTTTTACAAATATATTTTCTTTTATATTCGTTTTACAAATATATTTTCTTTTTAACTCTTTTTATTTGAATATAACTTGTTTAATTATAACTAATCTAATTATATTTTCAACTCGAGTTATATATTCGATTTCGAATATAAATTCTCAATCTCTTCCACTTATCCAAAAACCCAATTTCGATTCAAATTTCCTTTAACTAATTATTCTCCAATTTAGTTAATTCTATTTAACCATTTAAAATATGATTTTTGTTTTAAAAAAAAATCATTTCACTTACTTCACTAGAGTTCATATTTATTTTATATCTCCAGTCTGGATTTTTCTAATGCCAATTCGGATTTTATTTCCTAAAAATCCTTTTGTTTATTTAATTAAACCGTTATGGTTTTATAATGGTTCTGGCGCTGCTTTTCAAAAAATTTGATTTTGACATAACTCAAAATCTATACGACGAAATCCAGATTTTTCTCTTTCATTAGAAAACTATTATTCAACCGGTCCCGACGATTCTTGTTTCACAGAATTCCGACTTCAATTGAGTTCTGTATACTAAATTTAAGTTCGAATCGCCAATTTTCGAACTGCCGCGCTACGGCGAGCTTGTTTTAATTATATTTATAAATATAAACGTTCAACTTTTATAATAATTTCAACTCCATTCTGATATATTTTTAATTATATATCAAATCCATTTTTCCATTTCAATATAATATTCCCGATCTATTTCACTTCTAATATTCAAATCCTATATATTTACAAGATTCAAATTCCATTTGAATTTCTTTATTCAAACTCTATATTTGAATTTCCTTATTCAATTTCTATTTGAATTTCTTCTATTCAAATTCTATTTGAAATCCTTTATTCAATTTCTATTTAAATTCCTTTGTTCAATTTCTATTTGAAATCCCTTTGAATTTAAATTCTATTTTAACTCCTTTGAATTCAAATTCTATTTCAACTCCTTTGAATTCAAATTCTATTTCCAACTTTATATTTTCTTTGAATTCTAATATTCAACCTCCACTTTATATTCTCTTTGAAATTCTATTTAACCAAATTCCATTTGAATTCTAATATTCAAATCTCTATTTGACTTTTCTTTATTCAAATCCATTTGAATTCCTTTGAATTCAAATTCCATTTCAATTTTTCTTATACAATTTCTATTTGAATTTTCTTTATTCAAACTCATTTGAATTCCTTTGAATTCAAATTCTATTTCACTTCTATTTGAAATCTATATTCCCATTTCACATTTCAAAATTCCTTTGAAGTCATATAAATATATATTTATATCTATCTCAAATTCAAAACATTTGAATTTTAAAACAACTTGTTTCTTTTCAAACAAATTTCCATCAAAACTTTTCTAAGGCAGCAATTCATCACTTAGAAACTCGAAAATGAACACTGATGATGTTGCGACCATCATCAGAATTATTTCCCAGCCACTGAATGAGTCCAGTGCAATCTTTCTTTCAAAATCCATTTAGAAAATTATTTTCCCACTCCCAGGATTTTAAATTCTTAATTCTGGTTGGAATTCAATTTCAATTTATCACATTTGTATATTTGATTTCATATACAAATTCCATTGGTTATATATAACTATTTCTGTTTTATAATCTAATTCGATTATAATCCTAACAATCAACTTAACTATTTAAAAACAATATCGTGTCCAATCTTCTATTCAAGTGTTTATAAACTCCTATCGACATCGTGGCGTCCCACGATTCGACCAAAATTTATAATCCACTCAACAGACTAGTCAACACAATATAAAACAGTTTTTATATCAAATAACAAATACGCTCTCTCGTATATATATACACTCAAACTCAATCTAGGGTATTACTAACCCTATCACTACCGAGTCATGCCACAGAGCCAAGTAATTCTTAACTTAAGCTCTGATACCAGCTGTAACGACCCGGATTTTTAGCGACTTTGGTTATCGGCATAAGCTTGATGTCGATAACCAAAACATCGAAAAATCCTGGTAATTAGTGAAAGAAATTAGAGGGTGAGGAAAGATAAGATAGAAACTTAAAATAGAAGAAGAAGAAGAACACAACATCAGAGTAACACGAATCTCACAGCGGAACGAATAACATATAATATATATAACATAACTTGAAATATACATCTGTACTTGAATATACATCAATATCAAAGTACATCACTTATAACACAGCGGAAATAACTATAGCTATATGATCCTGAAGCCTCCTGCTCCAAGCTCTTCCAGTATATCTGTAAATTCCCGACTACTTGACTGCCCGTACAAATTTAGGCACCCAAGAGTTTAGGGAAAACAACAAAGTAAACTCCGGGTCAGTCATGGGACTGGTATGAGTAAAACAGTTTAAAAACGGTTCGAACAAGTAAACGATATCTCATAAGACCACGCCGCATAACGGAACGGGTTTTCCCTTTATGAGAATCCAAAATATCTTTATATCAAAAACCTTTTGATATTATAATAATGTCTATCAACCACAGTATATATATAATCATCTAGCAGAAACGCTTTCATCTCACGTTCTACATATATAGTACACAATCAAAACCGCAAGCACGTATTGGGTAATGGATTTCCAACTATGACAAGGTATGGAACCAGCTTTCGCTAATGTACCTCTAGAGAGGAATACACTGGGTTCAACAAGAACATCTTGCAACCCGGCGACACATGACCGACCACTCATTTCGCTTGAGTGTATCGAATGTATATCACCAACAGTTGGGATCAACAACCGTTTCCCGAATGGGACAGCATCAACAATAGATTTTTAGAAGTAAATGAAACTCTAGATCAGGTGATTATACACCCTACTTCGGTGCGACCGACTTAGCCATGCTGCCTGCCCGATTTCTGTCATTTACCGGATGATGAGGCTAGAAGCTACGCTTTATCATCATACCAGATTCACTTTGAATGCCACATCGTCAAATCCATCAAATCACCGATTTGACGTCTACAACAATACATTATGTGTTAGCTAAAAAAGTTTCCTTCTCCGCTTCCACTCTTGGTACGGTTGGAGAAATCAAATATACGTGATCGTCTGGAAATATTCTGTCAGACATTCATCCATACAAGTCACCCAGGAACAGGATGAACTGAAGGCACTATTTCTATTAATAGAAAAAGTCCTTGCACTCTACTCCGTCTTCGATTATCTTTATATAATCTGATTCGCACGCTACTACCGATATGGAGTGGTTCTTCGGATAATAATCCAACCGGTCTCTCCATATTGACAACGATGGTCAAAACTTCGATAGTTTGTGATTTAACTATCGAATAAAAACAAGTGTTTCGATAGTCGACGATTTAACTATCGAATAAAACAAGTGTTCATCCAAACATCCAACAATCACTGAACCTTTAATTAATATTCCATTAATTAAATCTCTTCTCTATTTCTTATCAATATTTGTTAACCAAATATTTTCAATAACCATATTGGCCTTATCCGTTATTTGAAAATCATTTCCATATATCGCCTACTTTTATTTTCTAAACTTTTAGAAAATATCTTTTATTTATAATTGGAAAATACTCCAATTACTTATCTCTTTTTCCGACTCGTTTATTTCTTATACTTAGGAAAAGTTCATTATTCTATTTCTAAGTTCGTTTCCTTATCGACTTCTATATATTTTGATATGTTAATTTCTAACTATCAAATTATCTTAAAAATATTCTATCTCCTTAAATTCCCGGAAAAATTCGCCATAACCTCCTTTGTACCGGGAGCATCGGGAAATTTCAAATAGCTTTCCCGGTCCTTCTCATGTCAAAAAGAAAAAGAAAAAGCCAATCGGCTTGCCGATACGGCGCATAAAATCTCATATATGCATTAAATACGTACCTTTTTAACGGGCATTCTATTTATATACCTTCTAACACTTTATTCCATACCTGTCTCCTGTATGTCTATACCTGTCCAATCTATTTTAACTATACCAATCGTTTTAACTCAATTTGTTAATTAAATCTGTTAATTAACTTCTTAGTCTAATCCACTTCTATTTATCCAAATCTATTTATTATAAATCCCATTTGAATTTCTATATTCAAATTCCATTTGAAATACTATGTTCAAATTCTATAGTTAAACTCCATTTGAATTCTATTATTCAAATTCTATTTCAATTCCTTATATTCAAAGTCCATTTGAATTCTCTGCATTATTTATAAACAACGTTTATAACTTCAATTCAAATCCCACCTTTCCATTTATAAACAACGTTTATAAATTCAATTCAAATCCCATATTTTCATTTATAAACAAAGTTTATAAATTCGATTCAAATCCCATATTTTCATTTATAAACAAAGTTTACAAATTCGATTCAAATCCCATATTTTCATTTATAAACAAAGTTTATAAATTCGATTCAAATCCCATATTTTTATTTATAAACAACGTTTATAAATTCGATTCAAATCTCATATTTCATTTATAAACAGAGTTTATAAATTCAATTCTCGTTCATATATATTCAAACAAGTTAATGTTTCTATACTTCATTTAAAATTCAAATTCTATTTATAAAAATAGAATTCCCCTTTTAAATTTCAAATACCCTTATTCGATATTTTTATAAATCAATATCCCAAGCCCCAGTGATATTTAAACAATCAAATCAACCAATTTTCAATCATTTGATTTTTAACACATCATATATGAATATATATGAAATCAAACAAACAACAGATAATATATATTTTTGAGGAATCCAGTTGGATTCCTCCAACCCGTTTTCCTGCATCCACAGACGTTAGTCAACATAGTAATACCCATCCTGCTTCGAGGCAGAATATCGCGGTATAAAGGTCATCCACTATCATAGCGTGGGGCGTATAGGGTAATCATCCGCTATGAAACTGCGGGCATCCGCTAATGAGACTGCGGGAATCCAACCAATCATCAACCCAATATATATATATATATATATATATATATATATATATATATATAATAGTCAACCAATCCTAAATAACTATATATATATTTTAAAACAATCAGACAGCATTCAAACAAGCACAGACAATTATTTTTAACTATATAAAAATAATTTCTAAATAAAAGGTGAGATTTACTCACCGAAATTTTCCATTGCTGAATATCCTGGTTTAATTCTGAATCATCGACTATGAATCCTTTCAAATGAATTCGCACCTACGATAATTTTATTTAAATTACCTATTAAACATTTATTTATTTAAATTAACTATTTAATCAAATATATAACCTTCCTATATAATTTTCTTATGTTTCTTACTTCCTGGTTTTGCACAGCTTATGCTTTTAAATTTAAATATTTCACAAACAAAATTTAAATTTATATAAAAATAAACTAACTCGAATTTCCTTTTTATTGTTTCCAAATCCTAGACTAACAATTAACTAAATAAATTTAAACTAATCAAATTTAATCAAAGGACATTTCTAAACTAGTTAAAATTAATTTAACTTAATTCCTACTTTTTTTTCTTTCCTTAAAGTCTTTCAACAATTCAATGTTTACTTAATAAATAATTAACACTTTTAATTACTTAACCCCTTTTTTATGTATATAGTAATCAATAATGAAATTACCTTAATACTCCTCTTCGGCATTTCATCAAGCACATTGTTGTCATCTTTCTTCACTAAGAATAAAACTCCCGTACCCTACCATACTCCTCCATTCAAACCCAATTGATACTCTGACCCCACGCTCAACAACCCCATCAAACTCGATTTCACTTCCCTTGTACTGTCAAAACAAATCACCTAACTTCCAGTGAAACGAAATCTCGAATTACTTCCTCAACATCGGATATTACTGCAGGAATCTCGTATGTGCCTCTCTCCCAAAATGACAACTTCGAACCAAGGATAGCTCACTTGCATCGACGTTGACTTCAACTTTTGAAACCCCATTACACAGTCGTGACAAAGACAGCGTCGACCCCCACTTATTCGCTTCCAGTTCGAACCACTCCTCCAGTTTAACAAATCCGAACTCAAGTAACTCTCGAAATCGTGACTACCCTTGATCCATGCTTCGTTTTTAATGTCGAGCTAAGCTCGCGTTTCATTTCAGATCGCAAATTGATTTTAGGGTTCGATTTCCCCTTTTTTCCTTTTTTTTTTTGAAGTTTTCTCGAGCTCTTTCAGAAATGAACGAGGCAATTGATTTGGGTAGAACAGCCCTTTTAAATGAATTTGTTTTTGATTTCAAAGGAGAGGTAGTGATTTTTAATTTAACAGCAAGGCCATTTTTGATTTTTAAGGAGGAAGGTGTGGACAACAAGGCTATATTTGTGCGGCCAATATTTGCCCTTGCTGCCTTGTTTCGATCCACACAACACAAGGAATTTTCTTTACCATAATTTATTTAATTAGTTGATCCGGTGTCCACTGATTAAATTATCACGTTGATTCTGAACTCCTTACTGAACCCAACAACTGTCAATTCTAGAGTAATACCACTATTCCGGACACACTGGGACATGTTCCGAAGCTCAATTCTATCATCTGGAGAAGATATTAATTTAAATTGATTTAATTTAAATTTCAAACCATTTAAATTCTTCGATAATTATTGAATATTATTATTCTAATTCAAACAGAATTATGTATTGATTATCTGAACTGATTTCAAATCAGTTTTCACTTCGAATTCAGTTATTCGCTGATTTCTTATTTTGATAATTTAATATATACAATATTAAATCGAAATCGATATTTAAATCGATAAATAAATATAAAAATTCATTTATATTATCAACTAAATACTTAAATCCATTCTAAATATTTAAAATTAGTTGGTCGAAATCCCGGGTCATTACAAGCAACCATTAGCAACCACTTGCAACCATCAACCATAACATGTTTCAAATACATGTTTACATACATTGGCTTCTTCCTAAGGATCGAAGATGCGACATAGAGGATATACTTTGGAAAGAGAGAAACAATTATACGTAAAGCTCCTACAAAAAAAGAAATCAAGGATGCACCCTTAAGGAAAAAGGGTATGATGCTAGTATCTAGCCTTCTTGAACTTTACTCCACTGTATCTTAACTAATTTAACTTCACGATTGTGAAGTTTCTGACCTCCATTTCCAAAATAAATAGATGTTAACTATGATACCAAGTGTACATACCAAGATGGTTTGAGGTCTCTCCTCTTAGCTTATCCATCACGCCATAACTATGAGGGTCAAACGGTCACTACGTTCTTTTTAGAGTGCCTGCCACAACTATTCATCCCTCACGCAAACCATCCTAGTCGAACTCGACATTCCTCAAGTACAAGCCCCAAAGGCCTAAACCAATATCAGACAAGCACCCAAGGAATATCTCCTCCGAATTTAGACGACCTACGTGAGATGATATAAGCAAACTCGATAGCTATTCTCAAATCCCTACTAACCAAAAATAAACTGGTCGGACCACCAATTGGATTTGAGACTCTAGTGGGATCTTTTTTACTATACAAGTACTATGGTGCAGAGACTCAACTATGGAAGTGGACATGAACAAATGCGAAGCGCTGAAACCAAAGGAAAGAGTACGAACAGCAAAACTAGACCCTTCCAACAGAACTTCACTACCTTTCTCCTAGGTACGCTTAGTGGTGAAAGTATGTACTTGCTCTTATGAAAATCTTGTTCCTCGTTCTTGCCCTTGTCCTTAATTATATGCTCTATCATACCCTAGTAAAGATGCTTCCTCTTATCTTAGGTTTTATAATTTCTTCCTCCTTCGTGAGCTAAATCTACATCCATGAATTCCTCATCCTATGGTTGTGCCCCTTAGCCAAACTCCTCATCCCCTTCCGTGTGTAGTCATGTTGACAAATCTCTCGAAAACTGCTTCCATCATACAGAAAATCCTATAAGCTTGAAAGAAAACTGGTCGTAGGTGAAACAACTACGGCTATAGATGGAAGTCGGGCACTACTTCGCCCTTCGATGAGGTTACTTCCCAGAAAGCCAGGAGCCTCAGAGACTCAAGAATGAAGGAGAAAAGAATTCAAACAGAGGAAGAGAAGATAGTGCGTATGGCTTTGGGGAATATGCCTTTAAAACAAATCTTTTCTTTTGAAAATGCTTCTTTAAAAACCGTTTTGAAAATAATTTTTCAAATCCTTTATCTCATCTGGTAACCTTCAGCTCTGATACCACGTGTAACACCCCACATCCGTTAGTGTCACACACAAAGGGAATGCACTAAGTTCTGTGGAGCATTTTAAGGTAAAAGTTGCAGATGAATTACAAGACAGACAAAAATTAAAACAGCGGAAAATAAAACTTTTGCTTTATTGATAAAATAGTTTGTACAACGATTTCTTTATAATATCAATCATCTGTCTTACAAAATAAAGAAGCATAAAACAACATTTATATTCCCCAATGTAGCAAGAGCTAGCCATAGCATCTGGAAAGAGAATCCAAGCAAAACTTCGACAAATCTTCAAGCCGGGAAAGAGTGACAATCCAACTTAACCTGAGCTATACTATTCCCTCCTTTAGTACCTGGGGGGGGGGGGGGACGGAAGAAAAGAAGACAAAAGAAAAACAGAGTCAGACATAAATCCTGAGTAAGTTCAGTTACTTCTAGCATGTGAACATGGAAAAACAAAACGACATGAATTAACTGAATACAAGATAACACCATGATGATAGGGTCAGCAAGATTAGACAAGATTAACACAGGATATGCTAAGATAAGATAAACTGAATATGCTCTAATACTTACGCCGCTTCGCTATTTCCTTGTTATACTAGTTTCTATATCTCTGCACCACCTAACTAGTGTCCCAACTAGTAATGATAACGTAATCCCAATCCCTGTAGTTTCCATTGCCTTCAGGCATACATTTATTATTTATTACCTAGATCTAATCTAGGGTTTTCTATCAAGTGCTTTCTAGATTCAACTAGAGTTTACGCTGTCTGCTGAACGCTTCTCGGATTTAGGGTTTATGCCACCTAGTCCAACTAGGGATTACGCTACCTGTCGAACGATGCCCCCAAGTCTAGGACACACTACCTAGAGTGGTATATGTTCCTATACTTCCCTACGCATGTATCGCGAATCGTTATCGCTTGTCTAGATGCACATGTCCTGTAATGTGCGGCCCGAGTCCTGTGGCAGGGAAAATCAAGAAACACAGAACTCGGTCGGGAGCTTTCAGATATCTGCCGATGCAGATGCTAAGGTCTATTTTTATTCCAGTGGCTATGGTCCCACTCGACTCATCCCTCAACTAATGAAAGGCACACCATGAAAAATGAGAACTGTACGCAGGCCCCCTATGCCCCACCACCCTATGGCCATCCTCACCCATAACTAGATAGCAAGTATATGGTCTTTTGGAGTTCTCTACCTTTCTGCTTCACATATCTCGATTGACCGAAGATGGATGGTAGACGACGAGTTGCTATCACAGGGCTACCGGTTTCTCGCCGAATCACGCTGGTCCATCCTAGTCTTTAGGTTGCCATATTTTGCAACCAAGGCATACCCCTGGTTCTTCTAACGCAGACCTTAACCTCTGTGAGCGCAGGAGGATCATCTGCAGCCTCACAGAGGGATACCAAGAGTACCCTCACGTCCCCTCGAAGCCTCGGGCTTCGTAACCCAATTCGTTGGAGCCTTCTTTTTGCTCAGACGGACATTCGCTCCTTCCCGTGTTATACTAAGAATTACTACTTAGTTTTGCTAACTAAGGTTTACCACTTAGTTCTCTTTCCCGTCCATTTGGATTGGTTAAGTGTCATTAGTCAATTCAAAATAACTTAACCCTCTTCATTTATCCTGTTAAACTGGTTAAGTGTTATCAGTAATTCATGTTGACTTAACCCTACCACAAACCAAGTTATATTGGTTAAGTATTTCTTATTACTTAACCCTACCCGTTAAGTGTTCCTTTTTAACTTAACCTTGCCCGTCTGTTTTAACTAACATGTTATTAATGGTTAAGTATTATCCCTTAATGTTTTAGACTTAACCCTATTCCTCTATCACAAATCTGATGGTTAAGTGTTCAAGTTTACTTAACCCTACGGTCTAGCCCAGCTAACATATCAAATTGGCTAAGTGTATTAAATTTTACTTAACCCCAACCACTAGTCTAGTTAACATGTTAATTTGGCTAAGTGTATTAACTTCACTTAACCCCACCTTCTAGTCTAGTTAACATGTTAATTTGGCTAAGTGTTTTCTAAGTTACTTAACCCCTACAAAACTTGTCTTGTTACCATGTTAAGTTGGTTAAGTGTCCCCATGGACTTAGCCCTCCCATTCTAGCTTAACTGTGTTATGTTGGTTAAGTGTTCCTATGGACTTAGCCCTCCCATTCTATCTTAAATATGTTAAGTGTCTGTATGATCCTAACCCCACCCACCGGTCTGGTTATCATGTTGAATTGGTTAAGTGTCTTAGTTAACTTAACCCTACCATTCTTGTTCTAGCTTTAACTAAATAAATTAAAGCCGCTACCACTCACATTAGACAGATATTGTTGCGATTACTAGATGTGCCGGTTGGTTCCGGGCAGGTTTACATCGCAGCTCAGTCTAACCTCGGGTTAGGCATATTCGAGTTTTCTAAGTTCAAAGGGTTTCAATTAATTTTCAAATCAGGTTTTGAAAGTAACCATCCCATCCTTCGGATCATTTAGGGATAGCCAGGGAGAGCAGGAAACTTGTATTTTCCAAACCCAAGCCTAGACACTATCCTCTCTGTCACCTTAGAACTTTCTGGTGTATTATTAAAAGAGATGTCGTTAATAAACTTTTAATTTGTCTAAATTTACATTTTCTCACTTAGGACAAATTCTATAAGTAAACCATTCCTAATTTACTTATTTCCTAATTGTACATTGTCAACATTTCTTATTATGGCCCATTTTCCCCTCTATATCATATTTATGCCTTTTTGGTATGTAAACTATACCAAATTAAGTGTCACTAACCATGATTTTGCTAAACCCGACAAGTACTCCCAATTATGGCCAATTTCAAATTTATGCCAATATACTTATCATGCCAAATTAGCTAATCCAATTCAGATTTAACATTCTAATTACAGTTCATGTCAAACTAGACCTATTATTCTAGTTCACAATTCATGTAAATGCTAGATTTACAAGTCAATACTAGATTCAAATTACACATCCTATAATTCATGTCAAATTTATCCAATTTGCATTTCTATGAACATGCTATAATACATGTTCCCAATTTATGCCAATTTCCAAGTCAGAAACTACGTTTTTAGTAAATTTCATATTTTGCCCAAATCGTATTCCCACCGTTCGTATAATCGTGATTCAATCTAGATTATAGATAAATCTAGATTCATAGAAAATAGGGAATGAACCAAAGATGCTATGAAAAAGATAGACATAATAACTGGCATAAAATGATAATGAATTACACTGAAATTGATCTAAAACATCGAAAGCCTATAGGTCTGAAAATCTTATGACATAAAAAGGGTTGAATAACGGCGTAGGTTCAAGAGCCTGGGTAGACCTAACTTAATAGGTAAATTCCCAAGATCTAAAACCAAAGAAAACCAAGAATAGACAGAATAGATAATCAGGTTCAGACACAATTTCATGGTCACAAAACTTAAGCAACACTTTCCTAGTCATGAATCATAGGTGTTTAATCACAGTTGTCCTTGTTATTTCATGGGCAATAGTTTATGCTTCCTAATCAAAGGCTTAGGCTTGTGTTCATAGTCAAGGAAATAATTCTCATAGTCATGAGTCACAGTCATAGGCAGTGTTCATAGTCATAGGCAATGTTCATAGTCAAAGAGGCATAAGGTTTTAAGGTCCATAGTTTCATAGTCACAGTCTCATTGGTCCTCGAATCATAACAGTTCTTAATTTAAGTCCAAAGATATAAGCACATATTCGAATAGAAAGATTTGGCATATTCTTTTATTCCTTTAATTTCATGTCACGAACAAATAAAACGTTCAAATCTAAAAAGTAACCGACTTACAGAGATTAGATTAGATTCGTAGAAAAACAGTCGTTGAAGTCGTTTGAATCTTCACTTGAATCCTAACTTGACTTGAATCTCCTCTTGAAATTCTTGAGAAGCATTTCCTCGTCTTGATTTATTTTATGTATTATTTTATTTATTTATACATTTTCTCAGAGGTAGCATAAGGATAGAAAAGAATTGTGAATAGAGAAGGAGATTAAGGCTATTTATATAGGATTAGGCGGACGAATCTGGTCAGAATGGGGTCCGGATACAGAAGAACGAACCAGACTGCAGATCTGGAAAAAGCAGGGGGGTCGACCCCCAGGTCGACTACCCAGTCGACCTGGGTCTTGGGCGGGAAAATTCCCGCCCAGCCCAATCTGGGTCCGATTTTTGAATTTTGAACTCGTTTCTGACCTGTTCGAATTTTAAATCGAATTCTGAAACTTCGGAGGGTCATATCTCCTTCATACGGACTCCGATTCACGCAAACTCGGACTCGTTTTCATGTAGAATTTCGAGATGAACACAATGGAACAGCCCGTTTCCCTTGATTTTGATTTTAAAATTTAATTCTGCCTTGATTCGTGAATCCTAATATTAAAAATTATGGGGTGTTACACTAAGATGCAAATGATCAAGGCTTCTGTTGAAAAGCAGGGTCTTGTGGTTGATGATCAAAGCACGGATTTAATATAGCATAGCTTTTTGTAGCATTATTTCGCGAGCCTCACACCCTGGTGTGGACCAGAAACGGGAGAGGACTTCAGGCAGGACATGCGTTTCCTTCTAGCTAGGAGTGGTGTCAGAGTTTTTCAAGCCCTGACGTTTTACTTATGTGGATGATGGATAGCGAGGTGCCTCGGTTATTTCGGTCTCTGCGGAACCGATGGATGGTCTTTATACAGACCAGATTGATGCTCCATAGGGCGGGGAAACGTAGTGTTCAGGCATTTTAATCCACATCGAGTGGACCATCCCTGATGATCCAAAGGCTTGACTGAGTACTTGCCTAAGACATGGGCTAGAGCGTCTCGAAGCGGTAAGGACAATCCCTTGCCTTAGTTCACAGATGGAAATCCAACTTCCAGTACGTGACTCTGCGGTTTTGATTGTAGAGCCTAGTATTGGCGACATGATATATGGTATCCATTCCGTCTATGATTGATACATTTATATTTGAAGTTGTTTTATACACTATGCACTTATAATAGTATCAAATGATTTATTTTAACGTACCAAGCATGTTTGGCTATTACAAGGGAAAACCCCATCCTTCGGCTTGCGTTGCATTGTTTGATGGGACCTGGGTCTTATAATAGCTTCATTGTTCTTTATTTAGCATTGCGCTATTTGTTTTATGCACTTGTATTCTTGGGAGGAAACCCGTTACGTGTTATATGGCGTGGTCCCTTGATTTACCTAACTTTAAAAGCAAATTAATAACTATTTTAGTTCTCACACCAGTCACATGACTGACCTGGAGTTTATTGCTTTAACCTAAACTATGGGTGCCTCTATTTTCCACGCGGGCAACTAGTAGTTGGGTTTTCCATATATTATATTCACAGGATCCTGATTTACAGTTGAACTGATATTCGGAAAGCTCTGTATCCGTATATTCGTTTCAGTTGTGTTTTGTATTATTTTTCCGTTGCATTGTAACTTGTAAATCACTGATATTTGGTAAATGTGTAATATTTATTCATACTCTGTATATTCTTGTATTCTGATGAAATTGTTGTAATAAGCAATGAAATGTTCTTCTATTGTGTTCTGATTCGTCTTGTTCTCAAAGCAATTCGTTCTTTCCTTCACGGGAAAGTTCGGGCCGTTACAGGATGACACAAGTATGTGCAAGAACTATGTAATTTGATAGTAATTTACTAAGAAATTTTTGGGCTGAGGCAGTTGCAACAGCTTGTTATATTTTAAATAGGATTTTAATCAGACCCTTAACTCATAAAACTCCATATGAACTTTTGTATAATAAGAAACCAAAAGTATCATATTTTAAAATATTTGGAAGTAATTGTTTTATACTTAATACTAAAGAAAATTTAGACAAATTTGACTCGAAATCGAATAAAGGAATATTTATTGGATATTCAGAAAGAAGTAAGGCATGTAGAGTTTTTAATTCAAGAACCAATACTATAGAAGAAACCTTAAATTTATCCTTTGAAGAAAATTATAAAAATACAACACAACACAACAAAGATGAATGTAAAAATGAAGTAAAGGAAACGGATAATGAAGATAGTTGACAAATAAAAGAATTAGATTACTAAGAGACTACCCTACAGAAAATATCTTATGAGATATTGAATATGTTTTTAGGACTCATAATCAATTAAATAATATGATTAATTTTGCATTTATTTCAACTATTGAACCTAAATATCCAAAGGATGCATCCCAGTGATTCATGGATCCTTGCCATGCAAGAAGAACTAAACCAGTTTACTAGGAATGAGGTATGGGAACTTGTTCCTAGCCATAGAATAAAACTATAATAGGAACTAAATGGGTTTATAAGAATAAAATAAATGAACACGGTGAGGTCCTAAGAAATAAGACACGATTAGTAGTGCAAGGTTATACTCAAGAAGAAGGAATAGAATACGATGAAACGTTTGCCCCTGCAGCTAGATTAGAAGCAATTAGGATATTACTAAGCTTTGCAAACCATAATAATTTAAAATTATATCAAATGGATGTTAAATGTGCTTTTTTAAACGGATTTGTTAAAGACGACGTATATGTAGAGCAATCACCTCTTTTTTAAGACGAAAACTTACCGAATCACGTATATAAGTTAAAGAAAGTGTTATATGGATTAAAATAAGTTCCTAGGGCTTGGTATGATAGATTAAGAAATTACTTGTTATAGTCCAACTTTGAAATATGAAAACTTGTTAACACCTTGTTTATTAAAGGAATAATAAGGATATACATTAGTGCAAGTATATGTTGATGATATAATTTTTGGATCAACAAATAATAAGATGAATAAAGAATTTTTAGATATTATGATCCAAGAATTTGAGATGAGTCATATGGGAGAACTAACATTCTTCTTAGGCTTACAAATTTGTCAATTAAACAATTGAATTTGTATTAATCAAGAAAAATACACAAGTGATTTAGTTAATAAATATAATTTAACAACAACTAATGGGAGACTAACACCAATGGTAACTAACATAGACTTAAGTAAAGATGATCATCAAAAGATGTTGATCAAAAATTATATAGAGGAATGATAGGATCACTATTGTATATAACCGTTAGTAGACCAGATATAATGTGTGGTGTATGTCCCTGTGCAAGATATCAATCTCAACCCAAGGAAACACATTTAAAAGTCGTAAAACGTATTCTAAGATATTTAAAACATACAGTAGACTTTGGATTATTTTATCCTAAGGATGATTCATTCGATTTAATTTCTTATTGTGATGCTAATTATGCGGGATGTAAATCCGATTGTAAAAGTACTAGTGGAACATGTTATTTCTTAGGACATTCACTAGTCTCATGGTTTAGTAAAAAGCAAAATACCGTATCTTTTTCAACAACTAAAGCATAATATATCTCTGCAGCTTTGGCTTATTCACAAGTAATATATATGCAACAAACTCTAAATGATTTTGGATTAACCATAAATAAATCACCAATATACTACGATAATATGAGTGCTATAAATATATCTAAAATCCAGCTCATCAATCAAGAACTAAACATATTGATATATGACATCATTTTCTAAGAGATAACGTAAGTAAAGAGAAAACTTCACTCGAATTTATAGAAACAGATAAACAAATAGTAGGTATACTAACAAAACCATTAAATGAAGCAACGTTTACTAAATTTAGAAGAGAATTATGTATTTTTTCATTAAGTGAATTAGAATAATTAAATATATTAATATATATATATATATATATAACATTGAAAATCGGAAAAATAAAATTAAAAAACAAGTATGTCGACATACATATGTCTTTATGTCGACATATAACTGCCAGATTTCAGAAATTAATTCCCACCAAAAGTTAGTTACAATAACCATTTAAACTCTCCACTTCGAATTTTCTTCTTCATTCTCTTATTTCACTTCAGCAAAAAACCAAAAACCAAAATAAATCATGGCCATTACTAATTATAATAACCAAATTAACCCCGAACCATCCACTGGACAATCCAAAGGTCCATTCCAACGTTCTACCCACTCTCGTGTAATCAAATTGGAAGAGAAAATGGAGTATGCTCTTCAAATGCTTGCTGAGATTCAAGTACTTCAAATTCATATAAGTCAAGAGCAAAGTAAACAAGGAAAGATGATGCGAAATCTTCATAAGTTTGTAATGGATAATCAAGCGAATCCAACCATCATCGAAGATGATAATCAAGAAATGGAAGAAGAAGTAGAGAAAGAGGAGGAGTATGAAAAAATGATGGAAGAAGAGGAACCCGAAGAGGCACAAAAAGAAGTCACAGACGAGGATGATCAAGTTGCACGCATTCGTGATGTAACGACCCGCATTCTACGTATCAAAGGATCGCAGAATATTTATTTCATTTTTATATGAAATCGTATAGTCGTGTAACTTTGGAAAACGGCTATTGAGGTCATTTCCAATGTTCATGATTTTTACCGAGTTTTAAATGACCATTTTGCCCCTAGTGAATCTTGTTTATCCTATAATTTTTTATTGGTAAGGAGTTCTGACCTGAAATCACTTCTATCGGATTCGGATAATGGTTTACCTTTCCGTAGAGTGGTCATATTTGTCAAACGGACTTACCATTTGGGAGATATGGCTGAAATAAGGTTTGGAATGTGAAAAACAGCTTAACCGAGCTTAATAGGGTAATAGTGGATGGGCCCATAACCCATTTCTGGATTAGGGTTATAGGGAGGCTGAAATTAGTTAGGAAACCATCTCATTTCAGTTTTCTTAGCCGCCACTTTCATTTCTCTTGCCCTAGCAATGGCCTCCACCTTCTAAACTACCTCCTAATCACTTTCTAATCCAATATTAAGTTAATCTACATTAAATCAAGGCGGATTGGCATCAAATCAGAGTTAGGGCTGCTGTGTTGCATAGGAATTCGACCGAAATCAGTAGAGTTTCAGATCTAAGATTTTATTTGTGGCTAAGGTTAGTGATTAGCATTTTTATTCACTAATTACGACTAATTAGAGGTGATTAGTGATAATTAGCAAAATTTTGGCTCATAAAAATCTGGAAAAATATATAAAAATTCTAAAATATTATTTCATGCCTTTGATAAAAATTTGGGTTAATTTGTATTAAGTTTGCTAATCGTATGGTTAAACGTGCTGAAGAGGATTAAGGGAAAATCATGCTTTTTGGGTATGTTTGATGTAAAATAACCTATATGCTTGATGTTTTGACCTTGTTGATTGACCCTTTATGTTGCTACTACTGTTTGGAATGTTTTATGATTTATTAGTATGGTCAGAATGGTTGAAAATGCCATCGTATGGTGAGAATGGATGAAAATTAGCTCGTTAGAAATGCTGTAGAGATCCGGATCAGATCGGATAGGGGGATCAGATCGGACATATCCGAACCGAACCGGAGTAGTGGCAAGATTGTGCATGGCAAAAAGGAAGGCCATCCGCATTGAATTAGAACTGGGATCGGACCAGAATTTGGCGTAGGGATCGAAATGGATTAGAGCTAGGAAGTGGGATCGAACCAGGATCTGGAGATAAAGGAGCATCGAACCGAACTGAGGCTAGAGTACCATCCGAACCGAACCAGACGGAGACGACTGGAACGAAACAAGTTAAAGTGGAGCACCGAACCAAATGGGAAGCCTGGGCATGATGTATTCGAACCGAACCAACTAAAGAAGATCGAACCGAACCGAATTGAGCTTCTTCTAGTTCTACGCGAGACTCATCTGGAGACCAACTCCAAATCGACCATAGCCCGAGATGCAAAGGAAGTCCAAGTGGGAAGTTATATCTCAGGATCCATATGGGAACTGACAAGTTAA
This sequence comes from Allium sativum, assembly GCA_030737875.1. Lineage (NCBI taxonomy): Eukaryota > Viridiplantae > Streptophyta > Magnoliopsida > Asparagales > Amaryllidaceae > Allium > Allium sativum. The sequence continues at coordinate 31,902,949 of JASFAX010000021.1, read as the reverse complement.
CTTCTAAAGTTGGGCTTTGTTGCGGGACGTGTGTAAAGGGGTTATCGATATCTATAGCTTTAGTTCACCACTGAGAGACGGATTAGTGACTATGGATCAGTGCAATGGGATCATTAAGATTCCCAAGGGAAAGTGATCGTGGCGTGGCTATGAGCCAGTGCAACGGAGTCGTCATGACTCCATAGGGGCAAAGTGGACATAGCAAAGGATTAGTGGCTATGGATCAGTGCAATGGGGTCATTATAACCCCAAGGGCAAAGTGATCGTAGCAAAGGATTTCGTGATCAAAGTGGTAGATATCTTATACTTTACGCACTGAGTGAGTGATGTGAGGATGATTGCTATGTTTTATGTTTGTTATCACCATGACATGTACAGTCCCGTTTTACAATTTATGTTAGTGTTACCTTAGAGTACTGTACATCTTTTTGTGCTATCTCTTTGGTTGCTGGTCCAGGTTCAGGTATGATTATTTGTACCTGTTATTGTTCTGTTTTACTGCTATCGCTCATACCAGATTTTTTTCTGACCCAGAGGTTTATGTCTCTTCTTATTACTCTGGGTTCTCCTAAACGAGCAAACTAGAGACAGGTTAGGTGGTATGCACAAGTAGCTATCCAGAGATGAGCATGAGGCTTCCATGTACTATCTACATATATTCTCCCTGTGTTGTTGCTGGTCACTGCTTTGGGCATTAGTAGCGTACCTTTCCTTTTTGCTTTAGAGACAGTATTTTGAAGTTATAATAATGATGGTTTGGATCATAAGCTGTATTTTGGATTCCGCTGCGATGATGGTTTAGTTTTCATCTTATGCACTATCTTGCCTGTTTTATGTCAAGTTATGTTATTAATATATTTTATCCTATGCGGATGCACTATCTCGCCAGTTTTATGTCAAGTTATGTTATCACTATATTTTATCCTATGCGCTGTGAGATACATGTTCTTTGGTGATTCATTGTTTCAGATTCCTTTCCTTTGACGACTGTCCCGTGCTAGTCGGGGATTAGCACAGTGCATTTCGGGGAAATGTCGGTTGGCCCGGGTCGGGCCGTCACACTTGGTATCAGAGCCTAGGTTGCATAGATAACCTAGGTGAAGACACCAGGGAGAGATGGTATACGTAGATGAGAGCGCGTATTTGTGATATTTTGGTTTTCAAAAGCTATACATGTATACTATTAGTATATTTAAGGATGAAGTTGCACTGCACTGACACCACTATGAGATGGTTAATCATTTTCTCTTTACAGATTGAACGATGAGCTGGTATACGAGGAGTACGGGTTCAAGGGCCAATGATAGGAATGTCCCTGATATGAGGACGATGTTTACTACCTTCATGAGAGAGATGATTAGGAATGTTCAGGGAGCAGTTCTTAATGCTGCTAACAATGGTGGTGCAGTGGTGCAGGAACCTAGGGCTGATTTCGCCAAGCTTAACAAGGATTGTACTAGTCTTGTTGGGAGGCAGTTCCACGGAATGGAATCGACTGCGGATGTTCAAGATTGGCCTGATAGTTGTGAGTGCATCTTTGAGGATTTGGGAATCGAGGATGCAATGAAGAGAAAGCTAGCATCGCGTCAACTTCAAGGATAGGCTATGAATTGGTGGAATGCTATTAATATAGCTACTCCCGAGGATCAAGCTACGTGCAATCAGTTTAAGACCCGATTCAGTGATAAATTTATCCCAACTGCTCAGAAATATGAATTATTTCAGGAAATTTTTGGAACTTAAGCAAAATGATAGGGCAGTCTCCGAATATATTGCTGAGTTCGATACTTTATCGAAGCATGGATTATCTCTTATTAATACTGTCGAGAAGTAGAACGAGAAGTTCAAAACTGGCTTAAATGAGTACATGGGGGAAAGGCTGATAAACCATATAGATGAGACATTCGAATCTATTGTGGGGAAGGCATTGAGATCGGAGAGCCTTTACCCTATGTCGAAGGCCGAGGTTGCTATTACATCTGTAGGGAGCCAAAGTCGCAGGCAAGCGGTGGAGGCAAGAATAATTCGCAGAATAAGATGAAACAAAACCAAGCTAAGGATGGTCAGAAAAAGTGTAATGCGCCGGAATTTTAACGACACTAAATATGATGAATTAAAGAATAATTAGTGTGAAATACACCGTCAACAATGAATTAAGGAAAACTTAATTTAATATTAAGTAAAACAGACTGCGTCATTGCGTCCATCTTGAAATTCTACTCAAAATAGACACCCGGTTTGCGTAAATTGGACACCGTATGAAGAAGTTATTAAGGTTTGAAGTTTGTATACGCACAGGAAGAGTGTGTGTGTGTGTGTATATATATATATAATAGTTCAGAAATTCAAAAATGGGTCGAGAAATTCGAAATTCGTACAAAATGCGAAATTTGGGAAGGCGACAAATTTCCCGCTCAGGTGGGTCTACCCACTCAAAGGATGGTCGACCCACTCAAAGGGGGATCGACCCACCCCTGACAGATCTGGGCGAAATAATTCGTTTTGTATCTGGACACCTTTCTGAGCAAGATTCATTGAACCCTAGGCTATATAAAGGACCCTAGACCTAAGTTTTATTCATCTAAAAATATTGACGACGGTGGAGCTCTGCTGCAACAAAGATTGAATGGCCTAATCTACTCCAAATCTAATTCAGCAAGCATTATACAAATTCAGCGATTGCTACAACAACAAATTCAACGTGTTCTTCGCAGTAATTTGGATCCATTTTGTTAGATCTATTCACTGTGAGTTCATGTTATTTTTAGATCTGAATATATAAATAGTAATCGTGAAATGTATACAAAAATTGGATCTTGAATCGGTACCTAATCAGTTCTATTATGACTTATTCCTCTGATATGTTCTTATATGTTTATATTGTCACCAAGTCTAACCTTATCATAATACATCCATTCAGTTTTTATGCCTATTTCTACCGTTATGTTATTGATTCATTATTATGTCTGTTCTGATTCTATTCTCTCCCTCTTTTCCCTTTTATTTTTATATAGCCAGGCTACCATCGAGCCTAGGCCTAACGCTGAAAAATGCGCGAACGTGTGAAATTGGAAAAAATTGGGAAAGACATAATTTGGGGCAGAATTGATATTGGAAAAACATGAATATAAGTTTGGGTAGAAAATGTGGAAATATGCAAATATGGATTTAGGGACATATATCGTGTTGTATAACATGAATATGAATTTAGACGAACATTAGAAAATGTAATGGCCAGTAAATCCGTATTATCTGAGTCGACCAATAACACCACACGTCCAACCCAAATTGCACAGAAATATGAATCATTATTAGAAATAAGTTAGTGGATGATAAATAGAAAGAAAAAAATGTTAGAATAGAAGAAAACAAAGAAGACAAATCTTACAGCGGAACGAATAAAATATATTATATAACATAACTTTTTGAAATACAAATCAGTAACTTTAAATAATACCATCATCAGAGCACAACAGTTATTCCTGGAACAGTTATAAACACCTGTTTCAAGATACCACATAGTACATAGCAGAAATATGATAGTCTATAGCTAACAGGTGAAGCCTCCTGCTTCAAGCTCCTCCAAGTGAATCTGTAAAATCCCGACTACTAGACTGCCCGTACAAATATAGGCACCCAAGAGTTTAGGGAAAACAAAAAAACAAAAAAAAACTCTGGATCGGTCATGATACTAGTGTGAGTAAACTCTAATGATTTGTTTAATTTTAAAAATCCTTTCGAAAGAAATGATAATCGTAAGACCGATCCAAACATAAACACGGATGGTTTTTACCTTACGATAATCCAAAATATTTTTGATATCAAATCCAGTGATATTATAATAATGTCTACATCAAATAAATAGAATCCAGCGGAACGCTTGCATCTCACGCTCCATATATATTATAAAACCAAAAACCGCAGGGCGCTAATTGGAGATTAGATTTCCAACATGACAAGGTATGGAACCACCTGCCAATAGTGTATCTCTAGAGGGGAATACACTGGGTTCAACAAGAACATCTTGCAACCCGACCTACACATGACCGACCACTCATTTCGCTTGAGTGTATCGAATGTATCACCAACGGTTGGGATCAGAAACCGTTTCCCAAATGGGACAAGATCGAATAAAATAAGGAATTAAATGAATTTCTCTAGATAGGTGATTATACACTTTAATGGGAGCGACCCACATAGTCATGTTGCTTGCCCGATTTTTGTCATTTCCCAGTTGTTGAAGCCTGAGACTACGATTTCTTATCATTTATTGATAGCACAATCACTTTGAATGCCACATGGTCAGATCCGTTAATCACTAATTGATTTGCATAAATATAATCTGGATACTATGCCAAGAGAATAAATTCTCTGCCACAATATATATTTATACAGACCAACATATGCGATCATTGGAAATACTCTGTCAGACACTCGTCCATACACGTTCGTTCTGGGACTGAACGAGAACGAAGGCACAATTTCTTTTAATAGAAAAAGTCCTTGCACTTTACTCTGTCTTCGATTATCTTCATATAATCTGATTCGCAACGCTACTGCCAATACGAAGTGGTTCTCGGATAATAATCCAACCGGTCTCTCCATATTGACAACGATATTGGCAAATACTTCGATAGTCGGTTATTTAACTATCGAAGAAAAAAAACAAACATTCATCCATAACATCAAACCATCACTGGGCCAGTTAATTAATATTTCATTAATTAAATCACCCTTTCCATTTCCTAATCAATATTTGTTAAACAAATAATTTCAATTATCATCTTGTCCTTTTCACTATTTGGGAAACATTTCCGTATATCGCCTTCTTTTATTTTCTGTACTTAGAAAATATCCTTTACTTATAATTGGAAACATCCCAATTATTTATCTCTTCCATGACCGTTCATTTCTACACTCAGGAAACATTATATTTCCAAAATTCCACTTATAAGGGTTAAAACGAATGTTGTGTAAAACATCGTTACAACAACCCAAAAAATTGCATTCAACTAACTCTTATTCAAACATTTCTCTTCGAGACCGGATCCTGCTATTTATTGGTTAAAAAGGAAATCAAACAAGTTGGGGTATAACTACCTCTCAGACCATGACTGAAAACATCCTTAACTTCAAAACAGACAAGACCACTTACCTCGAATAATTAACATCATAAAACCAACTATTCATTTTTAAACCCGCATACGTTTCTCTTTCTAATTTTATCAGATTTAATTATAGATTTCCCTTTTGTTTATAACATTCTATTTTAATTTCGTTTCCTTATCGAATTCAATATATATTGATATATCGATTCATAATTATCTACTCTTAAAATATTCTAACACCTTAAATTTCCGGAAAATTTCTCCATATCCTCCTTTGTACCGGTAAATAGTTCAAACCTCAACTCGCCTCTCTAGGCCCTTTCCATTCAAAAAGAAAATCAAAAATCCAAGTGGCTTGCCGATTCGGCGCATAAAATCTCATATGGAATTTAAACATGTACCTTTTTGTCAGGCACATAAATTATAATATTCATACACTTCATTCCAATCCTGCTTAATATATGTTCACCTGTTTCCAATTTATCCCAACTCAATCCGGTCATTTTAACTCAATTTGCTAATTTATTCTTTAATTAGCTATTTTGCCCAATTCACTTTTATTTGAACATATCATGTCCGTATATATTTTAATTCGCTTATAAATAAGTCGAATTTCATTTCCAACTCAAGTTTCCTTTTCGATTTCGAATAAAATTTCCCAACTCACCTTTACTTATTCAAAGCCCAATTTCTTACCAAATTTCAATTAACTAATTATTATTTATATTAGTTAGTTCTATTCAATAAATTAAAAATATGATTTTTGTTCCAAAAATCATTTCATTACATCACTTGAGTTCATATTTATTTTATAACTCAAGTCTGGATTTTTCTAATTTAAATTCGTATTTTTATTTACTTAAAATCCTTATATTTATTGAAATAAACCGTTATAGTTTTATAATGGTTATGGCGCTGTTTTTCTGACAATTTGATTTTGACATAACTAAAAATATATATGACGAAATTCAAAATTTCCTCTTCCATTAAAAAACAATTATTCAATCAGTCCTGACGATTCTTGTTTCACAGAATTCCATCTTAAATTGAGTTCTGTGTACTCAATTGAAGTTCGAAACGCCAATTTACGAACTACCATGCTACGACAAGTTCGTGTTAATTATATTTAGATATAAACGTTTAAACTTCGTTTATAATAAATTTCAACTGTATTCTAATATATTTTTAATATATATCAAATCAAATTTTTCCCAATTCAACATACTATTTCCAATTATCTAAAATTGTCTATTTTCCTTATTCAGTAATAAATTTATTTATACTTCCATCTTCTATATTTAATTCCAATTTATTTTATAAATAAATTATTTATAAAATTCGATATAATCGAATTGCAGTTATAAACCTGTTGGATTTTCTCAATTCAGCTTATATTTTGGATTCCAAAATATAATCAATCGTTCTGTTTCAAAACACTTCCCAATTCACTTTTAAATTCATATTTGAATTTAAACGTCTAAATTATCTAATGATAGTTTATTTTGCTAGATTTATAACATCGTTTGTAAATCCATCTTTCTTGTTTTATATATTAAAACAAGTTTTCCATTTCAAATTCCCTTTGAAATCCAATTCCTTTTATATTCTGAATTCCAGAATAAAAACCGCTTTTTCAAAATGATTTCAACTCTCAATTTTTAAATTCAAACTTGATTTTAAAACTTCAAATTTTCTAATGACAATTATCTCCCCTTGTTTATAATTATAAATTTTCTTTCCTTGTTTTACATATATACTAAAACAAGTTCTCATTACAAAACCCTTTTGAAATTATAATTTCTACTTTGGAAAAATAAATTTCCCTTTTATAATTCGCACTTGTATTTACATTTTCCCAATTATCCAATGATAATTAATTTTTCTTCATTTATAAACAACGTTTATAAATTCATTTCGGTTCCCTGATTATCTAATGAAAATCATTCCATTTTATTTATAAACACCGTTTATAATTTTACTTCAATTTCATGTATTGTTTAATTTATAAACATCCTTTACAAATTCAATAATTGTTTTATTTATTCAAAACAAATTAATATTTCTCAGTCCATTCAAAATTCGAATTCTATTTAAAAAAATAGATTTCCCTTTTAATTTCTAAATATCCTTTTTTCGATATTTTTATAAATCAATATTTAGGGCCAGTGACATTCAACCAATCAAAAACACACAATTATAACCACAGGTTTTCTAACACATCATATATGATAATATATATGAAACATACAAATAATAATATTTTTGAGGAATCCAGTTGAATTCCTCCAACCTGTTTTCCTGCATCCACAGACGTTAACCAACATAAATAATACCTATCCCGCTTCGAGGCAGGATATCGCGGTATAGAAGATCATCCACTATCATAGCGTGGGCCGTATAGGGTCATCTGCTAACGATATTGCGGGCATCCGCTAATGGTACTACGGGAACTATCCAATCACCAATATATATATATATATATATATATATATATATAATAACCACAAACACCAAGCCTATATAACTAAAAAAATTTCAATGCAAGAAAACAACCAATGAACAATTATTTTTAACTAATAAAAATAATTCTAAATAAAACCTTAGTGAGATTTACTCACCGTGATTCATTCTGATTCCAACTTTAAATTCCATTTGCTTAGTTGATGTCATCATGAATCCAACATAATTATCACGTGCAGATATATCCTTGTTTAAATAAGATATACGATTTATGAGATTTACGATTATAATTTATATTTTAAAATTCTAATTAAATAAAAAGAAATTACCTTAAACCCACATTTAACAATGCCCTGGCTTTAAAGTAGAACCTAATTCGAATTCCACTCCTTAGCCGGAACAAGACTAACTTCGAACTTTCCAGCGTCGGCAGCAACTCCTCCAACATCCATTAGACATAGCACTCCATTCCACATCCTTCAACTCGATCAAGTTCTCTAACAACCTGCACCTCCGTTCATGCAAGATATTGTCCCCAACTCAGCCACCGTATAGGTGTGGGGTGTTGTTCCTCAAAAGGCCTCGGCTAAGTTTCGAGATCCGCCAACACTTGGCGTTGCCACACAGGCTAACCCAACCTCCCAACTAACACCGATATTGTCCCTACTTTGCCACCTCTAAGGTATAGGGTTTTCCATCACTAGGCCTCGACGTTAGTAAGAGATGGGATCTACTATATAAGTACTCACTTCACACAGGATTCCACGATGTGGGACTTAGGGGTGTTACATTCTCCCCTCCTATAGAGCCCAACGTCCCCATTGGCTCACAAACACCTCACCCATGCGCTGTGGTCCACACAGAAGCCACAATTCCGGCCTGGTATTGGCTTAGATACCACTGTAAAAACTCGCACCTCCGTTCATGCTAGATATTGTCCCTAACTTAGCCACCGTATATGTGTGGGGTTTTGTTCCTCAAAAGGCCTCGGCTAAGTTTCGAGATCCGCCAATACATGGCGTTGCCACACAGGCTGACCCAACCTCCCTACTAACACCGATATTGTCCCTACTTTGCCACCTCTCAGGTATAGGGTTTTCCATCACTAGGCCTCGGCGTTAATAAGAGATGGGATCTACTATATAAGTACTCACTTCACACAGGCTTCCACGATGTGGGACTTAGGGGTGTTACAAGTTCCAGATATTGTGATTCCTATTTATTCTTTGAACCTGACTATATGACCTCGGCTTCTTTCATAGATCGAACAACCCAAAATACAAACTGTCCCACTTTATTTAAAAATCCATCGAAACCCTACTGTCGAAGTCACGACGTACTTTGTTGTCGAAGTCCACCAGAAGGTCACGCTATCTGCAATTCCGTGCCTGGATTCCATTATCGCATCCTTCATTTGATTTCCGAACTTCACACAACATAATCTATCGAATCCCATTTTCACTTATGAGCTTGACGCCACCTCCATGTTGATCGCGACATCGCTTATTTGCTCCCCTGAACCACTGTCGCGCAACCCCATATCAACGATACCCAACTCGAGCTGCCCACAACCAAATCCAACTTCAACCCACTCTAGTCTTAACCCAATCTCACCCTTTTCTACCATCGTTTACCCTAAATCATCCATCGCCGAACCCCTTAATGTTGTCGCGAACCCCCCAGCATCCGTCATTTAGGTCGACATAAATTGGAAAGATGGTGCGAGACTTTCCCTTTTAAACTGAGAGAAAATAATATGGGTATGAAGGCTTTTAGGTTGGGGATTTAATTTAAAGTCGAATGATTTTGTTTAAAGGATTTGAATAACAGTGGGTTTCCATTTTTATGAGGACCAATATCAGAAGAGAAAGAAAAAGGGAGGTCGCGATTATATAGGAGGTGGATACTTAAGTATTAAGGAAGTGTTCTGATAAGGGTACATCATTTTTAATGTGATTTGAGTTAAAGAGATTTTGTATCTTTTTAAATTGATTCTGATTTGATCTTTGATTTGATCTCATATTTAATACGATTCGATATAAAGCGATTTTAATTCTTTTTAGATGGATATCGATTTGATTTCGAACCTATCCACAATCAAATATCTCGGGGTCCGGTAATTTAAATCACGAATCGCTATTCTAGCATACCGACCGACATTTCAATATAATAACCCTATTATGAACTCAACAGTAAATATTATGAAATTTACTTTCAACATATATACCATATTAAATTAAATAATATAATTTAAATTCGAAAACTACAAATTCTTTGATAGTAAATTATTATTTATTATCGTATATATCAAATAAAATTCCTACTTATCATCTGAATCATTTTGATTCAGTTTTTAACTTCGATTTCAATTATATTTCGAATTACAATAACTCGATATATTCTAAATTAAATTATATTCGATTATTAAATCGATAACTCAATATAAAAATTAATTTATATTATCAACTACATATTTAAAACCATATTAAATATGTTCGAAAAATCTGGGTCGTTACATTCTTTCCCTCTAAAAAGAATTTCGTTCCCAAAATTCGCTAAGGTAGGAAAAATTCTATAAACCTATTTACTTTTCAAAATCCACTTATGTTGAAACTCAACTCTTCCTATTTCAACAAAGTTTAATTCCTACAAAATTTTTGTTTTCATTCATATTCCACATCATATAGGCTTACATTCATTTAATTCGAATGATTTACAACTAATATGTCCAAATTCAATTCATATTCATTCAAATTGATTTTAATCAATTTACTCACTTCAATCCATTTAACTTACTCAAGTTAAATGTTAAATTCAAAAATTCAAATTCCTGGGTTTTTATTTCAAATCCTTTAGAAATCACATAAATATATACATATATTTATTTCCATCTCAAATTCAAAACAATTGAATTTTCAAATCAACTTGTTTTCCTTAAAAAAAAAATTCTATCAAAACTTTTCTAAGGTTGCAATTCATCGCTTAGAAACTCGAAAATAAACACTGATGATGCTGCAGCCATTATCAGAATTATTTTCTAGCCATTGGAGTGCGTTCAGTGCTTAATTACTTTCAAAATCCATTCAAAAGGATTTTAATCAAAAATCCTTCTAAAACAAAGCTATATTATTTTAATATACTTCAAAAGTATTTTCCAACTTCCCGGGATTTAAAAAATCCAAATTCTGGTTTGAATTAAATTTTAATTCATCTCATTTGTATATTTAGTTCATATACAAATTCTGTTTTGGTTATATATAACCATTCCAATTTTTATAATCTAATTTGATTATAATATTAACATCCACCACATCCATATATTATAATAATTTCAAAAAAAAAAATTCTTTTATATCAAAAATATAATTTTGGGTAAAATTATTTCATTTACCCACTTAAAATAGTATTGTGTCAAATTTCCCTGTTCTAGTGTTTAGAAATTCCTATCGACTCCATGGCGTCCCATGATTCGATCAGAATTCATAAACCATTAACAGACTAGCCAACACAATATAAAACAATTTTTTTATATCAATTAACAAATACGCTCTCTCATGTATATACACTCAACTCATTCGAGGGTACTACTGACCCTATCTCTAATGAGCACACTCCCACCAAAACCTAGGTATTCGCTCAACCTAAGCTCTGATACCAACTATAATGGCCCGCAAATTCGTACTATCTGAGTCGATCAATAACACCACACGTCCAACCCAAATTGTACAGAAATACGAATCATTATTAGAAAGGAGTTAGAGGATGAGAAATAGAAAGAAAGAAATGTTAGAATAGAAGAAAACAAAGAAGACAAATCTCACAGCGGAACGAATAAAATATATTATATAACATAAATTTTTGAAATACAAATCAGTAATTTTATATACATACCATCATCAGAGCACAACAGTTATTCCTGGAACAGTTATAAACACCTGTTTCTACATACCACATAGTACACAGCGGAAATATGATAGTCTATAGCTAATAGGTGAAGCCTCCTGCTTCAAGCTCCTCCAAGTGAATATGTAAAATCCCGACTACTTGACTGCCCATACAAATATGGGCACCCAAGAGTTTAGGGAAAACAAAAAAAAAAACAAAAAAAACTCTGGGTGTCATGGGACTAGTGTGAGTAAACTCCAATCATTTGTTTAACTTTAAAAATCCTTTCGAAAGAAATGATAATCGTAAGACCGATCCACAAATAAACACGGATGGTTTTTACCTTACGATAACCCAAAATATTTTTGATATCAAATCCAGTGATATTATAATAATGTCTACATCAAATAAATAGAATCCAGTGGAACGCTTGCATCTCACGCTCCATATATATTATAAAACCAAAAACCGCAGGGTGCTTATTGGAGATTGGATTTCCAACATGACAAGGTATGAAACCACATGCCGATAGTGTATCTCTAGAGGGGAATACACTGGGTTCAATAAGAACATCTTGCAACCCGGCCCACACATCACCGACCACTTATTTCGCTTGAGTGTATAGAATGTATATCACCAACGGTTGGGATCAGCAACCATTTCCTGAATGGGATTACATCGAACATAATAAGAAATTAAATGAATTTCTCTAGATAGGTGATTATACAACCTAATGGGAGTGACCCACATAGCTATGTTGTCTGCCCGATTTTTGTCATTTCCCAGTTGTTGAGGCCTGAGGCTCCGATTACTTATCATTCATTGATAGCACAATCACTTTGAATGCCACATGGTTAGATCCGTTAATCACTAATTGTTTTGCATAAATATAATCTGTATATTATGCTAGGAGAATAAATTCTCTGCCACCATATATATTTATACAGACCAACATATGCCATCATTGGAAATACTCTGTCAGACTATCATCCATACACGTTCGTTCTTGGACTGAACGAGACCGAATGCACAATTTCTATTAATAGAAAAAGTCCTTGCACTTTACTCCATCTTCGATTATCTTCATATAATCTGATTTGCAACTTTACTACCAATACTAAGTGGTTCTCGGATAATAATCCAATCGGTCTCAAAGAAAAACAAACAAACATTCATCCATAACATCAAACCATCACTGGGCCCGTTAATTAATATTTCATTAATTAAATCACCCTTTCAATTTCCTTATCAATATTTGTTAAACAAATAATTTAAATTATCATCTTGGCCTTTTCGCTATTTGGGAAACATTTCCGTATATCGCCTTCTTTTATTTTCTGTACTTAGAAAATATCCTTATAACTGGAAACATCCCAATTATTTATCTCTTCCACGAACGTTCACTTATACACTCAGGAAATATTATATTTTCAAAATTCCACTTATTTGGGTTAAAACGAATGTTGTCTAAAACATCGTTACAACAAACCAAAATACTGCATTCAACTAACTCTTATTCAAACATTTCTCTTCGAGACTGGATCCTTCTATCTATTGGTTTAAAATGAAATCAAACAAGTTGGGGTATAACTACCTTTCAGACCTTGATTGAAAATATCCTTAACGTCAAAACAGACAAGACAACTTACGTCGAATAATCAACATCATAAAACTAATTATTAATTTTTAAACCCGCATACGTTTCCCTTTCGAATTTTATCAGATTTAATTATATATTTCCCTTTTGTTTATAACATTCTATTTTAATTTCGTTTCCTTATCAAATTCTATATATATCGATATATCGATTCATAATTATCAGTTCTTCTTAAAATATTCTAACTTCTTAAATTTTCAGAAAATTTCACCATAACCTCCTTTGTACCGGTAAATAGTTCAAACCTCAACTCGCCTCTCTAGGCCCATTCCATTCAAAAAGAAAATCAAAAAGCCAAGTGTCTTGCTGATTCAGCGCATAAAATCTCATATGAAATTTGAACATGTACCTTTTTGTCCGGCACATAAATTATAATCTTCACACTTCACTCCAAACCTTCTTAATCTATGTTCACCTGTTTTCAATTTATCCCAACTCAATCCGGTCATTTTAACTCAATTTGCTAATTTATTCTTTAATTAGCTATTTTGCCCAATTCACTTTTATTTGAACATATCATGTTCGTATATATTTTAACTCGCTTATAAACAAGTCGAATTTCATTTCCAACTCAAGTTTCCTTCTCGATTTAGAATAAAATTTCTCAAATCACCTTTACTTATTCAAAGCCCAATTTCTTACCAAATTTCAATTAACTAATTATTATTCAAATTAGTTAGTTCTATTCAAAAATATGACTTTTGTTCCAAAAATCATTTCATTACATCACTTGGGTTCGTATTTATTTTACAACTCAAGTCTGGATTTTTTAATGAAAATTCAGATTTTTATTTACTTAAAATCCTTATATTTATTTAAATAAACCGTTATAGTTTTATAATGATTATGGAGCTGTTTTTTTGAAAATTTGATTTTGACATAACTAAAAACATATACGACGAAATTCAAAATTTTCTCTTCCATTAGAAAACTATTGTTCTATCGGTCCTGACGATTCTTATTTCACAGAATTCTGTCTTAAATTGAGTTCTATATACTCAATTGAAGTTCAAAACGCCAATTTACGAACTACCGTGTTGCGGCGAGTTCGTTTTAATTATATCTTAATATAAACGTTTAAACTTCGTTTATAATAAATTTTAACTCTATTCTAATATATTTTTGATATATATCAAATTAATTTTTTCCCAATTCAACATATTATTTCCAATTATCTAAAATTGTCAATTTTTCCTTATTCAGTAATAAATTTATTTATACTTCCATCTTCTATATTTAATTCCAATTTCTTTTATAAATAAATTATTTATAAAATTCGATATAATCGAATTCCAATTATAAACCCGTTGGATTTTCTCAATTCAGCTTATATTTCGGATTCCGAAATATAATCAATCATTCTGTTTCAAAACACTTCCCAATTCACTTTTTTATTCATATTTGAATTTAAACGTCTAAATTATCTAATGATAATTCATTTTGCTAGATTTATAACATCGTTTGTAAATCCATCTTTCTTGTTTTACATATTAAAACAAGTTTTCCATTTCAAATTCCCTTTGAAATCCAATTCCTTTTATATTCTGAATTCTAGAATAGAAACCACTTTTTCAAAGTGATTTCAACTCTCTATTTTTAAATTCAAACTTGAATTTAAAAATTCAAATTTTCTAATGACAATTATCTCCCCTTGTTTATAAACATCATTTATAAATTTCCTTTCCCTGTTTTATATATACTAAAACAAGTTCTCATTACAAAACCCTTTTGAAATTAAAATTTCCACTTTGGAAAAATAAATTTCCCGTTTATAATTCGCACTTGTATTTACATTTTCCTAATTATCCAATGATAATTCATTTTTCTTTATTTATAAACAACGTTTATAAATTCACTTCGGTTCCTTGATTATCTAATGAAAATCATTCCATTTTGTTTATAAACACCGTTTATAATTTTACTTCAATTTCATGTCTTGTTTATTTTATAAACATCATTTATAAATTCAATACTTGTTTAATTTATTCAAAACAAGTTAGTATTTCTTAGTCCATTCGAAATTCGAATTCTATTTAAAAAAATAGATTTCCCTTTTAAATTTTTAAATATCCTTTTTTCGATATTTTTATAAATCAATACTCAGGGCCAGTGACATTCAACCAATCAAAAACATATAATTATCAACCACAGGTTTTCTAACACATCATATATGATAATATATATGAAACATACAAATAATAATATTTTTAAGGAATCCAGTTGAATTCTTCCAACCTGTTTTCCTACATCCACAGACGTTAGTCAGCATAAATAATACCCATCCCGTTTCGAGGTAGGATATCGCGGTATACAAGGTTAGGTCTGTCAACGGATACTTTCGGATACGGATAGTGTCATATCCGTATCCGCATCCGAAACCGTTTTCGGATATCGGATATCCGTATCCGCGGATACGGATGGATATCGGATAATTATCCGCTCCGCCAACAATCGATAAATCAATGAATATAAATGTATTTTTTTAGCTTAATATTAATCTTTTTCAACCTAATTGATTACTAAATTGCTAAAAACAAATAAATATGATGATAATATATAATATTGAGCAATTAACATGCATTGAGTAGACTTTTAGTTTTGCAAATTAATAAATTAGTATATTTAATTATGTTAAAAAACACATAATTTAAGCTATAATCAGGAAAAAAAGCGGACGGATAATTTTCGGATTCGGATATGCCTGTATCCGCATCCGCATCCGCATCCGCTTTCACGGATATCGGATATTTATCCGCTTTTCGGATACGGATGCGGACGGATTTCGGATTTTTCGGATACCCATTGACAGCTCTATACAAGGTCATCCACTATCATAGCATGGGGGCATATAGTGTCATCCGCTAATGATACTGCGGGATTCCACTAATGGTACAATGGGAACTATCCAATCACCAATATATTTATAATAACAACAAAAACCAGGCCTATATAACTAATGTATTTATAATATAGACACATTAAAATTTCAATGCAAGCAAACAACCAATGAACAATTATTTTTAACTAATAAAAATAATTCTAAATAAAGCCTTAGTGAGATTTACTCACCGTGATTCATTCCGATTCCAACTTTAAATTCCATTTGCTTAGTTGATGTCATCATGAATCCAACATAATTATCACATGCAAATATATCCTTGTTTAAACAAGATATACGATTTATGAGATTTACGATTATAATTTATATTTTAAAATTTTAATTAAATAAAAAGAAATTAACTTAAACCCACATTTAACAATGCCCTTGCTTTAAAGTAGAACCTAATTCGAATTCCACTCAGTAGCCGGAACAAGACCAATGTCAGACTTTCCAGCGTCGGCAGCAACTCCTCCAACTTCCATTAGACATCGCACTCCATTCCACATCCTTAACTCGATCAAGTTCAAGACATCATGATTCCTATTTCTTCTTTGAACCCGACTATATGACCTCGACTTCTTTCACAAATCGAACAACCCAAAATACAAACTGTCGTACTTTATTTAAAAATCCATCGCAACCCTACTATTGAAGTCACGACGTACTTTGGTGTTGAAGTCCACCAGAAGGTCACGCTTCTGCAATTATGTTCTTGGATTCCATTATCGCATCCTTTATTTTATTTCCGAACTTCATCACAACATAATCTATCGAATCCCATTTTCACTTATGAGCTTGACGCCTCCTCCATGTTGATCGCAACTTCGCTTATTTGCTCCCCTGAACCACTGTCACGCAACCCCAGATCCACGATACCCAACTCGAGCTGCCCATAACCAAATCCAACTTCAACCTACTCCAGTCTTGACCTAATCTCACCCTTTTCTACCATCGTTTCGAACTTTAAATATCCATCGCCGAACCCCTTAATGTTCTCGCGAACCCCCCTCCCAGAGTCTGTAATTTAGGTCGACGTAAATTGGAAAGATGGTGCGAGACTTTACCTTTTAAACTAAGAGAAAATAATATGGGGATGAAGGCTTTTAGGTTAGGGATTTAATTTGAAGTCAAATGATTTTGTTTAAAGGATTGGAATAACAGTGGGTTTCCATTTTTATGAGGACCAATAACATAAGTGAAAGAAAAAGGTAGGTCGTGATTATATAGGAGGTGGATACTTAAGTATTAAGGAAGTGTTCTAAAAAGGGTACATCATTTTTAATGTGATTTGAGTTAAAGAGATTTTGTTTCTTTTTAAATTGATTCTAATTTGATCTTCGATTTGATCTCGTATTTAATACGATTCGATATTGGCTATTTTTATTCTTTTTAGATGGATATCGATTTGATTTCGAACCTATCCACAATCAAATATCTCGGGTCCAGTAATTTAAATCACGAACGCCTATTCCAGCGTACCGACCGACATTTCAATATAATAACCCTGTTCCGAACTCAACAGTAAATATTCTAAAAATTAATTTCAACTTATAAACCATATTAAATTAATATAATATAATTTAAATTCGAAAACCACAAATTCTCTGGTAATAAATTATTATTTATTATCGTATATATCAAATAAAATTCCTACTTATCATCTGAATCATTTTAATTCAGTTTTTAACTTTGATTTCAATTATATTTCGAATTACAATAATTCGATATATTCTAAATTAAATTATATTCGATTATTAAATTGATAACTCAATATAAAAATTAATTTATATTATCAACTAAATATTTAAAACCATATTAAATATTTAAAATAAATTGTTTGAAAAATCCGGGTCGTTACAGAAAATATGATTTGGCATAAATTATGTAAAATAAGATATGGGCGTAAATTGGAATATATGTTAATATGAATTTAGGCACAACTTGTATTGAAATATGTGAATATGAACTAAGGACATAAATTGGAAAATATGCAGATTTGGGTTTGTGCATAACACACACACACACATATATATATGTATGTAGATGTATATGTGTATATATATATGCCTTGACTTATAACTTGGGAAAAAAAGCATAAGGTGCATAATTAAAAGGTGAATTGAAATGGGGCGTAAAAGTCTATAATTTGAATAGTGATTGGGCATATAATTAAATATGGGGAAAAAGGGTATGAACACCTATAAGGACATAGGTAAAATTGGATAATAATGAATGCCTAGGATTACAATTAGAAATTGTAATTGTACTTATGAAACGAGGTTAGGTTGCGTTAGTGGTGGAAATCTGCCCGGACCCGACCGGCATATCCAACAATCACTAATGTTGAACCTAATGTGAGAGGTCTAAGTGCGCAAATATGAGACGTGTTTGTGGAATAAGTCTTCCCGGACATGTCCGACATATCCAGCATCCACAAATGACAGGTTTAATGTGGGAGGTTTAGCATACTGTAACCATAAATGAAAATATGGTAATAAATCTTGAATACTTAACCTAGTTTAATTCATAGGGATTGTATGAATACAATAAAGGTGGGCTTAAGTAAAATTGGTTGAACGGTGGGTAGGTTAAGTAAATCTAAGGGGGTGGGTAATATTTACATATAGGCCCATAAACTTAACCCGATAAGATTATGTAATTAATACACCTAGTGGTATAGATAACCGGTAGAAATAATAAAGTTATGTAATTGGAAGACACATTGTAGGGTAAGCGTAACTTATAGAAATGATAGAATTAGATATGCATAATAATTTGCTAAGTAAACAATGATAAGTTGTAGTGACGGTGTAAATTGAATTTATGATTAAATGAGAAAGAATGAGGAAAACTTGTAAAATGAATAAGTTATATTTAATCATAAATGATAAGTGACATGTTAATTAGGAAACATGTGAATTGAGATATACTTAATAACGTATTAAGGAGAACATGTTATTGTAATGATGTAACCAAGTAAGAATATAGACCTTGGGCCACAATCTAGAGAATAACATGTTGTGGGCTTATTAATAAACTTAAATGGATCAAGTAGTATGATTGAAATTAATAAGCAAGAGAAACTTGGTAAATTGGAATAAGAATTCAATATGAATGGTAATACCCAAGTTAAATGGTAACCTGTTGAGGTAAGGCAAGCACGTAAAAGAATGTTTAGACATAGGGTCTAACAACATATTAAAGAAAGGCACTTGGACCAGTCCGTACGTTTAAGGGTGAATAACCCAATGGGATAGATCATCGAGGTGTTATAAGACACGAGGGGAGCGCACATTCATATGATTGCTATGATGGCTCCAAAGGAATGGAAGGGGAAGCACGCGGTTTCCTGAAGTACGTAAGGTGCTCCTAGTAGTCCTCTGTGCGGTGACAGATGTCTTAGGTTGTACTCGCAGAGGTTGGGTCTACGCGTAACTACTAGGTGGGTGGGCCTTGACTGCAGATGCAGCTATGCGGTCAAAATGTTGTGACAAAGTGACACTAATATAGTTCGGCGGTTGCCTCACGAGGAGGCAGAGGGTCACAACCAATAAGGATAGTAGACCGTTGGATATCCATCATCGGAAGCCAGTGGGATGCGAAAAGACTTGAGCTAAACCCAAGATACCATTTCACCTTTCACTATCGAGATATGGGGTTGAGGGTAGACGTCACATGGATGTTTAGATTGGTTGTTATTTGGAGCGGTCACTTAGCACTTGTAGTCTTTACAAGTTGAGGCAGGGGCCGTGGTGGGGCCATAGCCACCATAAAAAACAGATCCTAAGAATATCTGTATTTGGAGGTTCTTAAAGGCGGGCCTGTACAGGTATGGAAAAGCTCCCGGCTGAGTTTCGTGTTTCTTATTTTGCCCTGCCATGGAACTCGGTGCACATTAGAGGACGTGTGATTGAGGCATCGAGCTACAATTACAATACATATGTAGGACAGTCTAGATACATGCATATCTTCTCTGGGTGGTGCATTGTAGACTAGAGTGCATTATTCCAATAAGGAATCCGATTCAATTGATGGTGGCAATCCGTACGCTTACGTAGCATAGTAATGACAGATATATGCGGAACGTAACATTGTTATATAGAGACCCGTACGTCACTCCGGAGTAGGATGAGGGATTGCGTTCATTACGATGGAGACCGTGCGAGTGGGGTACAATGGGGGTGTATCTCAATATTGAGAGATAACTACATATATTGTATTAGGTGAATCCATGGGAAAGTAAATGGGTTCGATGCGCGGATAAGTCTTGAGTTCGACTATCCCAAGTAACCTAATAATCAAGAAAATGAAATGGAACGATATTGGTAGGGATCATTCTATTTGTGATATACTATTATTGGTATGGTGCAGAGAAATGTATTTAAGAAGCGCTGTATATCCTGTTCATCTTATCTTGCTTAGTTCACACTTGTTATTATTACTATTATCTTGTTCACCCAGTTTTATATACCTACCATGATGCTTTTATTTATTTATATTTAAAAGTAACTGGACTAACCAGACTTTTTGTCTGACCCTTTTTGTTTCCTCTTCTCTCTCTTCCGTTTCCAACCCCTCCCCCCCAGGTTCTCAGGTTGAAAGTGCTTAGAGTTGATTTGGATTCTTTCAGCTTAGCTTGGATTTTGGATATATATGTATCGCTTTGACCTCTGGTCAACTCTCTTATGGCTTCACATGGGAAATATGGTTTTACGCTTTTGTACTCTGATATTTTTGGCAAGATAGATTATTTATGTAATTGGTTACTTCAAACTTATGATGTAAACTCAGTATTTGGGACCATGATTTTTGATTTAAATAAAGTTTTTTTTTAATTCCGCTGCTATTTTACATGTCTGTCTTGTGATATTATGTTCTTATTTACCAATAACGCTTTACGAAACTTAATGCACTCTTTATAAAGTGACATTAACGGGCATGGGGTGTCACATTTGGTATCAAAGCATCTGGTTATAAGATCGCATAAAATATTTTTAAAATGGTTTTCAAAAAGGTCTCAAAAACAAAGTATTTTAAAATAAAAAATCTATTTTTGAAAAGCATATTTCCCAAAGCCATAAATATCTTCTCAATTCTCCTCTTGATTCCTTTTCCTTTTTGTTCGGGGAACCTTTTCTTCTCGAAAGGGTATCCTTATTTCGGCATGGTTACGTAGGTATGTCAAAACTACGGTACATGTCGAAGGGCAAAGAAGTGCCCAAGCTCTATCTTTAGCCGCAATGGTTTCACCTGCGGGTTTTTTTTCTTTTAAGCCTCGTAAGAATTTCTGTGCGATGGAGGAAGCTTTCAAGAGACTTGTTAGCATGTTGCACAAGGATGGTAAAAAGGAGAATAAGGGAATTTTGGCTAAGGAGCACAGCCCAAAGATGAAAGAAAATGGTAGCTTAAAAAGGGAATATAGATAAAAGAAGAAAAGAGGAAATACTATAACTTCGGAACGGTGGGTCATCTGGAAAAGGATTGCAGAAAGAGAAAAGGCATTTGTTACCACTTTGGTAAGGTAGGACACCTCATTAAGGAGTGCCCGAAAAAAAAATACAAGGCCAGAGGGAAAGAACTTCTAGAGGGAAAGCTAATGTTCTCATAGTTGGTGGACAGGATAGGGGTAGGAAAGTTTCCATCGAAGGATTGATTTCTATTTATGATCATCCAGATAGGATTCTTTTTCTGGCGCTTCACATTATTTTATATCTGATTCTTTAGTTGAGTCTCTGCACCAAGATACTAGAATGGTTTTGGATCCCGTTATTGCCTCAAACCCCAGTGGAGGTACGGCTCATTTATCGATGATTTTTCAGGGTTTGGGAATCTCTGTGTTAGGTGTTGAGTTTGATTGCGATGCATATGTTCTTGATTTCATAAGATACGGTTTGATTCTAGGATGGATGGGTTAACCATATATGGAGTTATTCTAGATTGTGAGAGGAGGGTCATTAGACTTCTGACTTGCCATGGAAAGACTCTCGAGATTTCTTATGACCCCAAAAGGGTCTGTCGTGCTTAGTCTCCTAGAACCTCTTGATATATCTATCGATGATTTGCGATCTGTACCAATAATTGTGAGTATCCCGATGTTTTTGATGAGGTTCGGGGTCTACCCTGAGGCATGAGATTAGTTTCCGCATATACTTGGTGGACAATGCAAAGCCAGTTGCATTGCCTGTGCGACATATGACTCCTAAAAGAAAAGAGGGAACTTTGTAAGCAAGTAAGGGAGCTATTTGAGAAGAGGATTGATAGGTAAATTATATCGGAATGGGAAACATATTGAAGACAGTCCTTGAGGATACCCATCATTCTAAGATGACTATTAATTCAAGAGGTGATAAAGTGTATAGAGTTCAAGGTAGTGGAGCCAAACTTGCGAGAGGAAGTGAAAGTAGAGAAGGAAGCAATGATTGGACGAGTTCCGACTGACATACTTGGATCGGAGGTTAAGAAATTTTGCAACAAAGAAGTGAAGCTAGTAAGAATGTGATTGACATAGAAATATGTTTATTTTATGCTCTTGTTTCTTATCTTTTGTATATAAATAAATATTACTTGGGTATTGTTTTGTTACTTTTACAGATATTCCAACCCAGCCACATGCAACCAGAAATGTAGAGAAATAGAGTTCGATTTGCTGTGTATTTGCATTTTGAAGAATTGTAGATGAAGATATCACATCTAGTTGCTGTTGGACAAGAAAAGGATTGATAACAAGGCTTTGCACATCACAAATCAATGAAGAAGTGTCAAGGAAACAAGAGGAAAAGAGAAAAGGCCCAAATTTGCTTTAATTATCAAAGGCCCATTTATGTTTCTCATTGTAAACTAATTAGTGATGTAATGACCAGGCCCAATTATCATTAGGGTTAGGGTTAGGGTTTGGCTATCTACCCTATATATACCCTTGTAATGGCATTGTAGCCACCATCCTATCATATATCTCATTCTATTCTCTTCTTCATTAATAAAACTCATTTTTTCCTTTTTCTTTTATGCAATTTTCTATTTCTTAGCAATTAGTGTTTTCTACACGATTAGATTCGGTAGAACACTATTTGTATTTTGCATTTCTTTTCATTAGTGATTGACCGTCTGATTAGATTCAGCGGTAATCCTAATTTTATTTCCTGTTGTTATTTATATTCTGCACTTTTATTTTCTGTATTTTAATCGCGTTCATAGGTTAAATTGGATCTGATTAGATTTGAATCTGATTCATAGTTTCATTGCTCTTCCATTGAAATTGTGATTTGATCGTCGGTTCAGTTAGATCTGTTCTGAATCAAATTACAGTTTTAATTTTGTTTTGTTTTATTTTCAAAATCAACCTCCAAAGTTTCGTCTAACTCGCCCAAGAGATTAGATAAATAATTTGATTTAATTCACCTCCCTGTGTTCGACCTGTATGCTACACACCTGTATGCTTGCAGAATTTATTACGAATGTCGCGCTTTTCTAATTCATATATTAGCGACGATCAAGTTTTTGGCGCCGCTGCCGGGGAGGTAACGATTAAATTTTGTTATTTATTTGAATTCTGATTCGTGTTAGTTTTTATTTTTTTAATTTTTTGTTTTCATTTGTTTTTAGAAGAAAAAAAAACACAAATCTTATTTGCTTGATTTAGCGTTGATCTTGATACTGTAATCTTTCGCAAAAAAAAGAAAAAAAAGAGAGTTGCAAAATTTATTTGATTTATTTCCTTTCTTCATTTACTTCCCTTCCCTGTTTTCTATATATCCTTTTTCTAAAAAAAAAATATACTTGCCAATTCCTCTTTCAATTCTTGCCACTTTCAAACCTTTCCAATTCATTTATTTCCAGTTACAATTCTTCCCTCTTTTCAGTATTAAAAAAAAAGGAAAAAAAATCTCTTCACAATTTTCTTTCTTTTGATTTCTTTCTGTTTTTGTCTTCTCTGACCACTTCATATCCTACTTAACCAAGCGCCCTCCCCTCCACCATCAGTCACGCAATCTGATCCCCTTTCAACCGTTCACCCTCCTCTACAGCAATCCATTGCAAAGCCTCAACAATTCAGCACCATCTTAATCAACTCATTCCCTTCCACCATCACTTCATCCACTCCCTTACCATAACCGATACCCACTTCCTGTCAAACCACAAATTAAACCCTTCACAGAAACCCCTCCATACTCCATCCATATCACAGATTACCCTCTCCATCAACAAAGTTCATCACTAAATTTACACAACTGATACAAATACCCTCTCCATCAACAAATTCCAACCACCGATCATAAATACCCCCAGCTGTCCTCCACACCGTCCCTTCTCCACCGGTACCACAATCATCACTACAAAGTCATCACAGAACTGCTCTCCAATTTGTCTTCTTCGGAACCCGCATCAGCAATTTCACAAAATGCAAAACCCAAATCACAATTTCATCTTCCACCCAACGCCAACCTCATCAACATCGGCATCTCTACAGTTCAACCACTTCACAAAGCCACTACCACATAACCACAGTCCACACCACCTTTCTCCACTGATCTCAGCGCCCTCATCAGACTTACAATCTCCTACAACCTCATAAATCAGCCACGCAGGCTCTCTTGCATCTCTCACCACATAAACATCTTCCACCCTTTGTTTTCACCACACTCCAACATCCATCGCACTGCAATATACCCAAAATCCATCCACATCATCACATAGCTGAAACCTCACACACAATCATCCACCTACATTCCAGCGTTGCCAAATCATCAGCAGATCCGAACGCCAGTTCCATCTGCCACCACAAATTTGCACTCAACTTCAGCCTCACAAAACCCAACTACTGAAAACCCAGTTCTGTTCAATTCCAGTACCCGATTCGCATCTAGAAACCCCTAAATCAAAATCGCAGAATTCGATTCAAAAAAAAGGGTTGAATCATGCAAAAACATTTCTTTCTTTCCGAAAATTGAACTGAAGAAACCATACCCCTTCCATCAAACTAATTCCCAAACGAACCAAGAATAAACTCAACTCGAAAACCTCCTCAAATCGCAGTTTACTCCATCATTCTCCTATGCCAGACCATCACAGATTCAAAAAAAAAAAAAAAAAAAAAAAAGAGCCAAAAGCAATCCGAACTCGGATCCCTGAACCTAATTCGAGACAGGCTGTAGCCGCAACTTCATACCCCTCTTTCACACAGTCCATACCTTCCGGTTTAGCATCAAAAGCCACACAGCAATCACCGAAATCAGATCCCAAATTGGAACCCTATTCGAACCAAATCCGATTCGAAATCACAGCGATTAGTTTCTGAGTTCATTTATTTTTCTGCGAGATAGTTGGGGGTTTGCCGTGTTTTATAAAAAAAAAAGGAAGAGAAGGGGCGTGAAAATTTTCGGATCTGTTGCCATATTTATTTCTGAGGGGGGCGATTTTGTTCTTGGTAAATTCACCTGGGTGATCAAAAGTGGGACTTGCTGCTCATTTTTATTAAGGGGTTATTCTGTTTGTTCTAAGTACTGTTGAAAGTTTTAATTAGGCGTGAATTATTTTGTTCTATTGCATTGGATTGTGGGGTTCTCACGAAGGTCGAGTCTAATTTTGTTTTGATGGAGTCCTTGTCGAGCCTGATTTTTTTTTGAGTCATGCTTGAGTCTAGTTGAGTCCGACTTTTTGTTTCCAGGTTGTTTTTATTTTGTTGAGTGCAATTTTATTTTTGTGTGTGTGTTCTTGGTGTGTGAAAGGTTTAGTTTTAATTTCTTTTCTATTTTTTTTATTTTAGTGTTTTTTTTCGTTTAATCAGTTATTCTAGTTCTTTTTGTTATCCCTTGTTAGTTTTTTTTCTTTTTTCTTTCTTATTTTTGTTGTTTTTTCCAAAAAAAAAAAAAATCAGAATCAGTCAAAGGCCAAAGTGAAGGAAAAGATTCAAGCAAACAAACAGGGATTCAAAGGTTAACGGATCTGCAAGCAGCTAATTTAAATTGTTGGAGCGGTTGTACACCAAGTGGGGTGTGAACGCGCTAGCGCTACCCAAATTCACTGGACGGACTGCCGATCAAGGTGAGAAATTTTTAAAACACTATAGGTGCTCTGCTGCAAAAGAAAAAAATAAATATAGACAATTGTTGTAAAAAATTTCTGCAGGGGCAGCGGCTTTGAATGTACAATTTTTAATTTTTGCAATTATTTTGTGTGATTTCTGCATTTTTATTATTCATTCTGTTAAGGGCAATACCCCAATTCACATAAGATGAGGGATTTCATCACCCTTTCCTTAGCCCACAAATTGCATTTCATCGTAGAATCTGACTAATAATAACGGTTAGACGTTGGACTTAATGGAGTCACGGGCTCATCTAGGGCTTAATTATATTGTGATAGTTGATTCATTTGGAACGAATTATTTCTTGGTGTCTAGACTACGGCAGAGAAATAACCGTTTATAAATATTACGGTGATTCATAAATACTATATCGGTTGTTACTCTGAAGGTACTTAAACCTTCGGCTGCATTGCTAGGGTGATTCCTGGTGCACCGATAACTCCTGTCCGTTAACTGGCTAAGAAATCTTTTGATCTAAGTAATCAAACGTGTCGCTATATAATTTTGGGTTAGGAGCCATTAAGGACAGAAAATTTCATTGTAGCTAAATTCTGTGCTTGCATTTAACAACAATGAGTGAAAAAAGTGTTAGCCAACAAAATTCTACTAGGGGTTCTCGAATCAACCAAAATTTTCCAACCGAATTGGATCAAAATCGAGTGAATCAAAACTTTGGGGATCAAAACCAAATAAATCAAAATTTTCAAAATCTCAATATCCAAATGGATAGACCCTTGTCTCTGCGTGATCGATGTTATCCTACTAGGACTGTTCAACCCTCTGTCATCGTGTTCCCACCAGCTGAAGGGAACAATTTTGAGCTAAAACATTCTTTTATCCAAGGGGTACCAAAATTTACTGGGTCTGAAAATGCTTATGAATTTCTGAGTGAATTTGAATTGTATGCCTCCACAACAAAAATGCAGACTCCATAAGAAGTTGTGATGAATTTGTCACTGCATTCTTGAAAAAGTTTTTACCTTTCCATAAAACTCTAAAAATCCGAACCGAGATAAATCAATTTTGTCAAATTGAGGGGGAAACTTTTTCAAAATACTTTGAGAGATTCAACCAGCTATTATATAGTTGTCCTCATCATGGAATTCTAAAAGATCACTTATGTCAAATTGCATATGAAGGGCTAAACTATCAGACTAGAACTCAACTAGAATCAATGTGTGGAGGAGACTTTATGTCTAAAACAGCCGATGAAGCTTGGCGGTTTTTAGAAGATTATTCTGAAAAGGACATGTAGTGGGAATCAATTCGTGTTCCCATTCGTATCTCTACTAGAGGAGTGCATGTCGTGGACCCAAGTCAAATTCCCTTAGAAAATCAAACTCCTCAAACCAGAGAAGGGTTACCCCACTATTGCTCTCAAGACCAAGCCAATGCCATAGCTCAAAATAATCCTTACTCATCCACGTACAACCCTGGTTGGAGGAACCACCCAAATTTTTCCTGGTCGAACCCCAATAATTCGGCTAACCCATCTCACGTGCAACTCTTTATTCCCAATCCGAATTACCAAGGTCCACCCCCCAATTCTCAAACCTCTCAAGCTACACCTCAATCCAAACAACCTTATAGGCACCCCAATTTTCAATCATCAAACCAATCACCTCAATCTTCTCAACCATCACAAGATATTGGGCGTCTAGAAAAACAGATGAACTCTTACGAAGCTAAAATAAACTCGCAAGACGCTAAAATGGACCAAATGTTTAATATGATGAAGGAATTTATGAAAACTCATGAGAAGGGAAAGTTGCCGAGTCAACCTGAGGTGAATCCAAAATATAACTCTCGTGCTGTAAATTCTTGTGAGGACAAAAATCATAATCCAGTCAACGCAATTACAACCCTTCGATCTGGTAAGAGGATTGATAATAACGTGGGCAACCCTGACGAACCTTCTAACTCGACCGCAATCCCTAATCTTGATGATCACCCATTGGCTTCGAATGCCAATTCTTCTAAACCTCAAGTTCCCTTAAATGTTGGCAATCCCAACAGTTCTTCTCCCAGTGTCGGCAAACCCGACCCACCTTCGAAAATTAATGTTGGCAATACCAACATTCCATCTTCTACAACCTTACCACCTTCTCTTCCCTTGGATAAACATTCTTCTTCAAATGATGAAACTCATCACAGAGTCGAAAAACCAGTAGCTCCTTTTCCTCATAGACTCAATAATAAGAAGAAAGCGGCAAATTTCGATAAAATTCTGAAAATTTTCAAACAAGTCCGTGTGAACATTCCTCTTTTAGACACCATTGAACAAATTCCTCAATATGCTAAATGTCTTAAGGAATTGTGCACACAAAAACGTGCGACCAATGTCCCAAAAACCGCCTTTCTAACTGCAAATACAAGCTCTGTTCTTTCGAATCTTGCCCCAGTCAAGTACAAAGACCCTTGCTGCCCTACGATTGATTGCAAAATAGGAAACACCCATATCTCTCGTGCTCTACTTGACCTTGGTGCCAGTGTCAATCTTCTTCCTTATACTGTCTATCGTCAACTTGGACTAGGGGAGATTAAACCAACAAGCATCACACTTCAACTAGCCGATCGATCTGTCAAAAAGCCATTGGGAATTATCGAAGACGTCTTGATACAGATCGAACAGTTTTACTTCCCTGTCGATTTTATAGTTCTAGAAACAGAGCCTGTCTCAAATCCCAACATTCAAATACCATTGATCTTAGGACGCCCTTTCTTAGCAACCTCTAATGCTGTCATTAATTGCAGGAATGGTCAGCTTCGACTTTCCTTCGGGCACCTAACCATTGAGCTAAACATCTTTAATCTCATTAATTGCAGGAATGGTTAGCAACCTAGGGATTTTGAGATCGATGAAATTGACATGATTCAAACCACAGTTGATGAAACCTCTAGTGACACTTCTGAAGCCTTGAAAATGTGTCTTAACCATTTCGACTCCGATTTCGATGAACTCGAATACATTTCTGAACTAAACAAAATTCTTGACTCCGACACTTCGTCACCTGAATCTAGCCAAGGAATGTTGACCAATGTTGATATACAAGAACTTCCTAAGTTAGACCTCAAACCCTTGCCACCAGACCTTAAGTATGCCTAACTAGACTCTTCAAAAACTTTCCCCGTAATCTTGGCTTCCGATCTTACCAAGGACCAAGAAGAAAAACTTTTGGATATCTTGCGGGAAAATTAGGACGCCTTGGGGTGGGAAATTAGCGATATAAAAGGAATTAGCCCATCAATTGTGGAACATCGCATACATTTAGTTGATGAGGCTAAACCCACCCGTGAGGTTCAAAGGCGATTAAACCCAAATATGAAAAAAGTGGTCAAGGAGGAGATAATCAAATGTCTAGACAATAACATCATCTATCCCATCTCTAATAGTACTTGGGTGAGTCCGGTACAAGTTGTACCAAAGAAGTCGGGAGTCATAGTGATAAAAAACGACAGTAATGAACTCGTCCCAACAAAAATCAAAACCAAATGGCGTGTGTGCATCGACTATCGAAAGCTTAACTCAGCCACACGAAAGGACCATTTTCCCTTGCCTTTTATTGACCAAATGCTCGAACGCTTAGCGGGACATGAGTACTACTGTTTTCTCGATGGATACTCTGGCTATAACCAAATTCCTGTGGCTTTAGAAGATCAACATAAGACCACCTTTACTTGTCCCTTTGGAACTTTTGCTTATCGTCGCATGCCTTTTGGTCTTTGTAATGCCCCCGCGACTTTCCAAAGGTGTATGATGAGTATTTTCTCTGATATGTTGGAAGAATTCTTGGAAATATTCATGGATGATTTTTCAATATATGGATCATCTTTTTCCCATTGTCTCACTCATTTAGAACTCGTCCTTAAGCGTTGTAAGGAGAAATCACTCGTGCTTAATTGGGAAAAATGTCACTTTATGGTAAAAAGGGGGATAGTTCTAGGTCATGTCGTCTCCAAAGATGGCCTAGAAGTCGATAAATCCAAAATTGATTTGATTGCTAATTTACCTCCTCCCAAGTCTGTCAAAGATGTTCGTTCATTTCTTGGCCATGCGGGACTCTATAGAAGATTCATTAAGGACTTCTCGAAAATTTCAAAACCTCTCTCAAATTTACTTGCCAAAGACGTAAAGTTTGAATTTTCCAATGATTGCAAAACATCTTTTGAAACTCTCAAGTCATTCTTGACCACAACTCCTATCATTCAACCTCCTGATTGGACTCAACCCTTTGAACTTATGTGCGACGCTTCTGACTTTGCAATTGGAGCCATCTTGGGTCAGCGAATTGATAAACTCCCTCGAGTCATTTACTACGCTAGCAAAACCTTAAACGAGGCCCAATTGAATTACTCAACTACTGAAAAGGAATTTTTGGCAGTTGTCTTCGCTCTTGAGAAATTCAGACCATATCTCATAGGATCCAAAGTCATAGTTTACACTGATCATGCTGCCCTACGATATTTGCTTTCTAAGAAAGATGCTAAGGCCCGCTTGATTCGTTGGATCCTTCTTCTTCAAGAATTCGATATAGAAATACGAGATAAAAAGGGTTCTGAAAATGTTGTAGCTGATCATCTCTCTCGAATTGTGCACGAAAATGATAATGACACCCAAATCGATGACTATTTTCCGGACGAACAACTCCTTTCGATCTCTAACACCCCTTGGTACGCTGACATTGTGAATTATCTTGTCACACAACAAATGCCCGCTGAATGGTCGAAACAAGATAAACAAAAATTTCTCTCGAAAGTTCGAAACTTCTATTGGGACGACCCATATCTTTTCAAATACTGCTCAGACCAAATCATTCGAAGGTGTGTGCCCGATCATGAACACCAAAGTATTCTCTCCTTCTCACATGACCATGCTTGGGGCGGTCAATTTGGAGCAAGAAAAACTGCTGCAAAAGTTTTGCAAAGCGGTTTTTATTGGCCCACACTCTTCCGTGACGCTTTCGAATTTTGCTCTAAATGTGAGCGATGTCAAAGAACGGTTCGAATCTCTAAGCGGAACATGATGCCTCTCAACCCCATTTTAGTGATTGAGTTATTCGATGTTTGGGGCATCGACTTCATGGGACCATTCCCCAATTCATTTGGGAATCTTTACATCTTGCTTGCGGTAGATTATGTCTCAAAGTGGGTTGAAGCCATTCCGACCAAAACCAACGACAACAAGGTTGTTGTCAAATTCCTCAAAGAAAACATCTTTTCACGCTTTGGTACACCGCGAGCTATCATTAGCGATAATGGCACTCACTTCTGTAATCGTGCTTTTGAGTCCTTGCTCAAGAAATACTCAATCACACACAAGCTGTCGACCCCCTACCACCCACAAACTAGTGGGCAAGTAGAAGTCTCCAATAGACAAATCAAACACATTCTTGAGAAAACCGTGAATTCCAATAGAAAAGATTGCTCCGTAAAACTGATTGATGCACTTTGGGCTTTCCGCACTGCTTATAAAACCAATCTAGGGATGTCACCATATCGATTAGTCTTTGGAAAGGCCTGTCACTTACCTCTTGAATTAGAGCATCGCGCTCTTTGGGCCATAAAATTTTTGAATTTTGACTTAGAAAAAGCCAGCTCACATAGGAAGTTACAAATTTCGGAATTAAAGGAATTAAGAAATGAGGCGTATGAAAATGCGAAAATCTACAAAGAAAGAACCAAAGCCTAACACGACAAAAACATACTTCGTAAGGAATTCAACGTAGGTCAAAAAGTTCTTTTATACGACTCTAGACTTCACTTGTTTCCAGGAAAACTCAGATCTCGATGGACTGGACCTTATGTCGTGAAAACAGTATACCCTCATGGAGCGGTTGAAATTGAAAATCCTAGGGATGGAAAAGTCTTCAAAGTAAACGGTCAACGACTGAAACTATTTTTGGAATTCGAGCAATATGACGAAGATGACTCTATCGATCTGCATGATCATCCACCATGAAATCAGGTGGTACACGTTCTTTTTCGTTTTTTATTTTATTTTTGTTTTTCTGCCTTAGACAGTTGGGACACTGTTTAGTTCAAGTGTGGGGCGAGTCTGCATTTCATCCATTTTCATTTTTCTTTGTTTTTATTTCTTTTTATTTTCTGCCGTTTAAGTAGGACCATCATGCATTCTAGATTGTATGAACATACCTTAATTTTTTTTTTTTTGGAAAATACGACTCATTTTAGATTTGATACAACAAAATAAGTTTACAATTTTTAGCCAGTTGATAGTATTTTTTTCTCTCAACTTAGATCGAATAAGAAATATAATGAAAAGTTTAATTTTGAGGGATAATAGTGTAACCGGTACATAGGAAGATTCTTAGGTGATGGCCATGAAATCTATTCTATATTGTAGACTTTGTTTAAATAAGTGGAGGACTTAAAATACTTATATTGGCTTTTCAAATCCTTAAAACTAAGTTGTGTTAAGTTGAATTCACGTAACTCTCTTTTGTGCTTAAATTTTCGATAATAATAATAATAGTATTCCAAGGGTATCCAACATTGCTTGTATATCGAGCGTTGGTGTGCAAACCCGCCAAGCTCTATCAGACACGTTGTTGACAAAGTCAAAGTTGGAATATCTTGGTCTCATTTTATGAGATTGGACACCTAAGGATTACCGACACGTTGTTGACAAAGTCAAAGTCGGCCTGCACAATCCGCCAAGCTCTTTACCCACTCTCCGTTAGTCCGCGAGGCAGTGCATGGGTGGTAAACCTTGGTCTTTTTAGTTAGGTGTATGTACTTAATCATAAATCTTAAAATTTTATAGAATAAAGAATAAGCGATGATACCCAAACACTTCTTGACCTTATTGATTTGACTAGCCATACATGAGAAAATTAGAATACCACTTTGCAAACTGTGCCAAGCAAACTAAGAATCTATTTCATGGCTGCACTATGTTATCGACCGAACTAACTGGCCAAACTGGAATTTAACATTTGAAAACTTGATTTACATTGAAAATTTGTGACAAGTCGAGGTATCTAAAATAAAATCAACTCGTTAGAAATTATTAACTTAATTTGTTGTACCACTTTCCTGAAATAAGTCGTGTTGTCATTTTTCGTTTTTATTTTTGCATATGTCCATTGCATTCATGTAGTTTCATTAGAATCATAGCATACTGCATTTGGATTTTGTGGGTAGTATCCGCTGAAAACCCTCACGAGACACCACTCGTCCTACTAGGGACACCTAGAGGTTTAACGGCTTGTTGCATGCGCTCAATACAATCGTGTTTCCTACGAAAGTGTGACCTATCTAGTTAGTTTTCCATTTTTTTTTACTCGAGGACGAGTAAAAGATAAGTGTGGGGGTATTTGATTGACATAGAAATATGTTTATTTTATGCTCTTGTTTCTTATCTTTTGTATATAAATAAATATTACTTGGGTATTGTTTTGTTACTTTTACAGATATTCCAACCCAGCCGCATGCAACCAGAAATGTAGAGAAATAGAGTTCAATTTGCTGTGTATTTGCATTTTGAAGAATTGTAGATGAAGATATCACATCTAGTTGCTGTTGGACAAGAAAAGGATTGATAACAAGGCTTTGCACATCACAAATCAATGAAGAAGTGTCAAGGAAACAAGAGGAAAATAGAAAAGGCCCAAATTTGCTTTAATTATCAAAGGCCCATTTATGTTTCTCATTGTAAACTAATTAGTGATGTAATGACCAGGCCCAATTATCATTAGGGTTAGGGTTAGGGTTTGGCTATCTACCCTATATATACCCTTGTAATGGCATTGTAGCCACCATCCTATCATATATCTCATTCTATTCTCTTCTTCATTAATAAAACTCATTTTTTTTCTTTTTCTTTTATGCAATTTTCTATTTCTTAGCAATTAGTGTTTTCTACACGATTAGATTCGGTAGAACACTATTTGTATTTTGCATTTCTTTTCATTAGTGATTGACCGTCTGATTAGATTTAGCGGTAATCCTAATTTTATTTCCTGTTGTTATTTATATTCTGCACTTTTATTTTCTGTATTTTAATCGCGTTCATAGGTTAAATTGGATCTGATTAGATTTGAATCTGATTCATAGTTTCATTGCTCTTCCATTGAAATTGTGATTTGATCGTCGGTTCAGTTAGATCTGTTCTGAATCAAATTACAGTTTTAATTTTGTTTTGTTTTATTTTCAAAATCAACCTCCAAAGTTTCGTCTAACTCGCCCAAGAGATTAGATAAATAATTTGATTTAATTCACCTCCCTGTGTTCGACCTGTATGCTACACACCTGTATGCTTGCAGAATTTATTACGAATGTCGCGCTTTTCTAATTCATAGATTAGCGACGATCAGAATGCAATGGGGAAAGAGCTACGAGGACGCTACTTGGGAGGCTGAAGAGAAGATTCACACTTCATATCCTTTCCTTTTCGAGAATATGTTTTTAACTTCTTTTTCCAAGCCTCGAATTAATACTTGTACCTATCGTTTGAATATCTCCTATCGATCGAGTCTTTAGATAGAAAACTAATGAATGTAAACATGTGTTTGAGACATTTTATGTTTGATGGATGCAAGTGTTTGCTAGTGGTTGCCTATGGATACATATACACACACAATAGGCACTAGATCGGCTCAA
This sequence comes from Allium sativum, assembly GCA_030737875.1. Lineage (NCBI taxonomy): Eukaryota > Viridiplantae > Streptophyta > Magnoliopsida > Asparagales > Amaryllidaceae > Allium > Allium sativum. The sequence continues at coordinate 31,868,252 of JASFAX010000021.1, read as the reverse complement.
TCACTTACATATTGCATATTGATGTGTGTACATTTTAAATTTTTATGGATGAAAATGGGCGTATCGTTACATTGATGTTACATTTGAATGGATGATTGTGCACACATATAGAACTTACATGGATTAGGATGATTTGCATACATTTTGGTTGCATGGCACGAACATACATTGCATTAAGGAGGTCAACTGAATCAGTGGACCGCCTAATCTTTCACATTAGCTACGGACATATACACACACTATTTCATGTGCTCATAAAAGCATTAGAAATTCCTTAAGGATAAGGTATGCCTTTGATTGCTAGATGAATGTATGATTGTTAGATGCTAGGATATACGTTCTTCTTAACTTAGAGATTTCGGGGATGAAATCCTTTGAGTAGGGGAGAATGTAACACCCCGGAATTTTAGCGACACTAAAGTTGATGATTTAAAGAATAATTAGTGTGAAATACAATGTCAATAATGAATTAAGGAAAACTTAATTTAATATTAAGTAAAACGGACTACGTCATTGCGTCTGTCTCGAAATTCTGGTCAACATAGACACTTTGTTTGTGTAAATCGAACGCAGTATGAAGAAATTATTAAGGTTTGAAGTTTGTATACGCACAAGAAGAACATATATATAAATAATAGGTTCAGAAATTCAAAAATGGGTCCAGAAGTTCAAAATTCGGTTCAAAATTCGAAATTTGGGAAGGCGACAGATTTCCCGCTAAGGTGGGTCTACCCACTCAAAGGGGGGTCGACCCATAGGTCGACCTACCCAAAGGGGGAGGGGTCGACCCATAGGTCGACCCACTCAAAGGGTGGTCGACCCACCGCTGACAGATTTGGGAAAAATACTTCATTTGTATCTGGACACCTTTCTGAGCAAGATTCATTGAACCTTAGGCTATATAAAGGACCCTAGACCTAGGTTTTATTCATCTAAAAATAGTAAAGATGGCAGAGCTCTGCTGCAACAAAGCTTGAATGGCCTAATCTACTCCAAATCTAATTCAGCAAGCATTATACAAATTCAGCGATTGCTACAACAATAAATTCAACATGTTCTTCGCAGTAATTTGGATCCATTTCCTTAGATCTGTTCACTGTGAATTCATGTTATTTTTAGATCTGTATATTTAAATAGTAATCTTGATATATGTATAAAAAATGGATCTTGAATCAGTGCCTAATCAGTTCTATTATGACTTATTCCTCTCATCTGTTCTTATATGTTTATATCGTCACTAAGTCTAACCTTGGCATAATATATCCATTCAGTTTTTATGCCTCTTTCGACTGTTATGTTATTGATTCATTATTATGCCTATTATGATTCTCTTCTCTCCCTCTTTTCTCTTTTATTTTTATATAGCTAGGCTACCTTTGAGCCTAGGCCTAACGCTGAAAAAGGCGAACGTGCAAAATTGGGAATGATTGGGAAAGACATAATTTGGGGCATAACTGATATTGAAAAAATATGAATATAAGTTTGGGCATAAAATGTGGAAATATAGAATATGGATTTGGGGACATATATCGTGTTGTATAACATGAATATGAATTTAGGCGAACATCAGAAAATATGATTTGGCATAAATTATGTAAAATATGATTTGGGCATAAATTGGAATATATGTTAATATGAATTTGGGCGCAACTTGTATTGACATATGTGAACATGAACTAGGGAAATAAATTGAAAAATACGTAGATTTGGGTTTGTGCATAACATATATATATATATATATATATATGTGTGTGTGTGTGTGTGTGTGTGTGTGTGTGTGTGTGTGTATGCCTTGACTTATAACTTGGGAAAAAAAGCATATGGTGCATAATTAAAAGGTGAATTGAAAAGAGGCGTAAAAGTATATAATTTGAATAGTGAATTGTGCATAAAACTAAATATGGGGAAAATGGGTATGAACACCTATAGGGACATAGGTAAAATTTGATAATAATGAATGCCTAGGATTACAATTAGAAATTGTAATTGTAATTGTGACACAAGGTTAGGTTGCATTAGTGGTGGAAATATGCCCGGACCCGATCGACATATCCAGCAATCACTAATGTTGAACCTAATGTGAGAGGTCTAACTGCACAAATATGATACATGCTCGGACAAGAGGTTAAGCCCACTTTGTGGAATAAGTCCGCCCGGACCCACCCGACATATCCAACATCCATAGATGACAGGTTTAATGTGGGAGGTCTAGCATATTGTAACCATAAATGAAAATATGGTAATAAGTCTTGAATACTTAACCTAGTTGGATCCATAGGGATTGTATGAATAAAATAAAGATGGGGTTAAGTAAAATTGGTTGAACGGTGGGTAGGTTAAGTAAATCTGAGGGGGTGGGTAATATTTACATATAGGCCCATAAACGTAACCCGATAAGGTTATGTAACTAAGAGACCTAGTGGTATACATAACCGGTAGAAATAATAAAGTTATGTAATTGGAAGACACCTTGTAGGGTAAGCATAACTTGTAGAAATGATAGAATTAGATATGCATAATAATCTGCTACGTAAACAATGATAAGTTGTAGTGACGGTGTAAATTGAATTTATGATTAAATGAGAAAGAATGAGGAAAACTTCTAAAATAAATAAGTTATATTTAATCATAAATGGTAAGTGACATGTTAATTAGGAAACATGTGAATTAAGATATACTTAATAACATAATAAGGAGAACATGTTATTGTAATGATGTAACCAAGCAAGAATATAAAATAGATTGTGGATTACAGACTTTGGGCCACAATCTAGAGAATAACATGTTGTGGGCTTATTAATAAACTTAAATGCATTGAGTTATATGATTGAATTAATAAGCAAGAGAAACTTGGTAAAATGGAATAAGAATTCAATATGAACAGGATTAACCAAGTTAAATGGGAACCTGGTGAGGTAAGGCAAGCGCGTAAAAGAATGTTTAGACATCGGGTCTAACAACTTATTAAAGAAAGGCGCTTGGACCATTCCGTACGTTTGAGGGTGAATAACCCAACGGGATAGATCATCCAGGTGTTATAATGCATGAGGGGAACACACATTCATCTGATTGTTATGACGACTCTAAAGGGCTGGAAGGGGAAGCACGCGGCTTCCTTAAGTACGTAAGGTTCTCCTAGTAGTCCTCTGTGCGGTGACAGATGTCTTAGGCTTTACGCGCAGAGGTTGGGTCTGCGCATAACTACTAGGTGGGTGGGCCTTGACGGCAGATATAGTTATGCAGTCAAAATGCTGTGACGAGGTGACACTAGGGTAGTTTGGTGGTTGCCTCACGAGGAGGCGAAGGGTCACCACCAACAAGGATAGTAGACCATCGGATATCCGTCATCGGCGGCCAGCGGGATGCGAAAAGACTAGAGCTAAACCCAATATACCATTTCACCTATCGAGGTACGAGGTTGAGGGTAGACGCCACATGGATGTTTAGATTGGTTGTTATTAGGGGCGTGGTTGCTTAGCTCTTGTAGTCTTTACTAGTTGAGGGAGGGGTCGTGGTGGGGCCATAGCCACCATGGAAAACAGACCCTAGGAATATCTGCATTTGGAGGCTCTTAAAGGCGGGCTTGTATAGGTATGGAAAAGCTCCTGACCGAGTTCTGTGTTTCTTGTTTAGCCCTGCCACGGAACTCGATGCACATTAGAGGACGTGCGATTGAGGCATCGAGCTACAATTACAATGCGTACATGGGACAGTCAAGATACATGCATATCTACTCTAGGTGGTGTATCGTAGACTAGAAGGTATTATTCCGATGAGGAATCTGATATCATCGATGGTGGAGCTTCGTACGCTTACGTAGCATAGTAATGACAGATATATGCAAAACGTAACATTATTATACAGAGATCCGTACGTCACTCCAGTGTAGGATGAGGGATGCGTTCATTACGGTGGAGACCGTGTGAGTGGGGTACCATGGGGTGTTTCTCAATATTGAAAGATAACTACATATATTGTATTAGGTGAATCCATGGGAAAGTAAATGGGTACGATGCGCGGATAAGTCTTGAGTCCTACTAACCCAAGTAACCTAATAATCAAGAAAATGAAATGGAACAATATTGGTAGGGATCATTCTATTTTTGATATACTAGTATTGGTGCGGTGCAGAGAAATGTATTTAAGAAGCGCTATATACCTTGTTCATCTTATCTTGCTTAGTTCACACTTGTTATTGTTACTGTTATCTTGTTCTTCCAACTTTGTATACCTGCCATGATACTTTTATTTATTTATATTTAAAAGTAACTGGACTCGACAGACTTTATGTTTGACCCTTTTTGTTTCCTCTTCTCTCTCTTCCGTTGCCTCTGCCCAAGGTTCTCAGGGTGGAAGTGCTTAGAGTTGATTTGGATTCTTTCAGCTTAGCATGGATTTTGGATATAGATGTACCACTTTGACCTCTGGTCAACTCTCTTATGGCTTCACATGGGAAATATGGTTTTATGCTTTTGTACTTTGATATTTTTGGCTAGACAGATTATTTATGTAAGTGGTTACTTCAAACTTATGATGTAAACTCAGTATTTGGGACCATGATGTTTTGATTAAGATAAAGGTTTTTTTTAATTTCTTTACTATTTTACATGTCTGTCTTGTGATATTATGTTCTTATTTACCAATAACGCTTCACGAAACTTAATGAATTCTTTATAGAGTGACATTAATGAACGTGGGGTGTCACAAAAAGAATAAGAAAGATTTGGAGTGCTATAGCTGTGGAAAGAAGGGCCACTATGCTAAAGATTGTCGAGCAAAGCCAGCGGACAGGAAGTGCTTCAGTTGCGGCCAAGTGGGACATCACAAGGATAAATGTCCACAACCTCCTAAAGAGAAATAGATTGTGAAAGCATATGCTATCAACGTTGTTCCTTCTTCGTTGAATGCCCCAACTGCGGCGCAAAAGGGAAAGAACGTCGTTATTAATGGTATGCTTTCTATTTATGATGTTCCTGTTCGAGTTCTGTTTGATACCAAAGCTTCCCATTCCTTCATATCTAGTGATCTGGTAGGTAGGTTGGGATTGGAACCCGAGATTGTCAATAGACCTTTAGTTGTGACGAATCTGATCGGTGGTTCAACTAGCCTTAGTATGATTTTCCGTAATTTGGTCTTATCGAGTCATGGATGCATGTTTACTTGTGATTGCCTTGTTTTGGGCTTTACTGGGTTTGGCATTATTTTGGGAGTTGATTGGCTCTAAAGGTATTGGGTGGTGGTGAACTGTGAGGGGTCTTCGGTGACCATTAGGGCAGATGATGGGAGGAGGGTGCTATTTTGTTTCCTACCTAGTGATGGGGTGATGACTAGTTTTCTAAATTCCCTTGACATCCCGCATGATGATTTGTTAGATGTGCCTATTAATGGCGAGTATCCGGACATCTTCGGGGAAGTGACCGGACTTCCACCACACCAAGAGATCGAGTTTCATATTGATTTAGTGAAAGATGCCAGACCTATAGTGATGCATCTTAGTCGTATGGCGCCAAGGGAGAAGCAAGAGCTCGAGGTGCAAGCAAGCGATCTTTTGAAGAAGGGATTTATAAGAAGTGTTTCCGAGTGGGGAGCACCAGTTGTATTTTCTACCAAGGCCGATGGTTCCCTTCGTTTATGTGTAGACGACCATGAACTGAACAACGTGATGAGGAAGAATAAGTTTCCTCTTCTGTGGATAGAAGAATTGTTAGATCAGTTAAGTGGAGCAAGAGTCTTCTCCTAGTTGGATCTCGTGACAGGATTTCATCAGCTCCGTGTACCACCTGAGAGTATACCAAAAATGGCATTTCGGATGCCGTCTGGATTCTATGAGTGGTTGGTCATGCCATTTGGGTTATCCAATGCACCAACATATTTTGTGGATCCTATGAATAGGGTATTCAGGGATCAATTGAATAAGTTTGTCCTTGTGTTCATGGACAATATCTTGGTTTACTCGAGGTCAGAGAAGGAACACAAAGAACATTTGAGGACAGTGATCGAGGTGTTGAGGAAACACCGATTGAAAGCAAAATTTTCTAAGTGTCATTTCTAGAGGAGAGAAGTGAGATTCTTAGGCCATGTTGTTTCAGAGAATGGTATTGTCGTAGATCCTGCGAAGGTGGCTATGGTGCAAGATTGGTCTACGCCCAAGAATGCAACGGACGTGAGGAGCTTCTTGGAGTTGGCTAGATATTACCATAAGTTTATCCAAGACTTCTCTAAGATAGCGGCACCGTTAACTCAATTGACCAAGAAGAACCAAGCTTTTGCTTAGGACAGAAGGTGCGAGGATGCATTCAAGAGCCTAAAGGAAAAGTTGACGTGTGCACTAGTGTTAGCTATTCCTAAAGGGAATGAAGAGATGACGGTACACACGGATGCCTGTGGTACTGGACTAGGTGCTGTATTGATGCAAGGAGGTAGGGTTGTAGCTTATTCTAGTCGACAACTGAAACCGCATGAGAAAAGATGTCATACCCATGATTTGGAATTGGCAACGATCGCATTCGCATTAAAGATGTGGAGACATTATCTCTTGGGAGAAAGATTCGAATTTCTTACCAATCATAAATCGTTAAAGATCTTTTCTTTCAAAAGGATCTAAATCTCTGTCAGCAGAGACGGTTAGAGTTCTTGGCTTCATATGATTTCAATATCACATACAGACCCGGGAAGGGCAATGCGGTAGCTGATGCATTGAGTAGGAGACATGCCAATTTGCGGGCTATGTTTCTGGAATGGAAGCAATCATGGGATATGATTTCAGACCAAAGTGTGGACTAGATCCAGAGATGTTAGCCAATTTGACGATCAGACCGACTTTGATTGTTTGGATCAGTTCCAGTCAGAGGGACGATCGTAACCTATTGGAAATCTTCTCCAAGGTAGAGATGAGTACCAACGACGAGAGAATGAACAAGTATGGTCTTGATCGAGAGGAATGGCTTCGGAAGAATGGGAGACTAGTTGTACCCAATGTTAATGGATTGAGAGATGAAGTGCTTAGAGAAGTCATCACTCAAAACTGACTATAAATCCTGGTGGTAACAAGATGTATCGAGACATGAAGCAGACCTACTACTGGGAAGGGATGAAGAGAGACGTTGGAAAGTTCATATCCAAGTGCATGAATTGCCAGTTAGTTAAAGCCGAGCAAAAGAAGCCTAGTGGTTTGTTACAACTACCGGAAATTCCCGAATCAAAATGGGAACAAGTCTCAATGGATTTCATTGATGGTTTACCAAGGACTAGATCAGGTCATGATAGTATTTGGGTAATTGTGGATCGATTGACCAAAAGTGCAAGGTTTATACCAGTCACGTCAAATAGAACGGCAGCTAAGTTAGCAGAACTGTGTATGAAGTGGGTAGTGAGATTTCATGGAGTACCTAAAGGCATTGTGAGTGACCGAGATCCATTATTTACTAATGGGTTTTGGAAGAGCTTACAAGAGGCTTTAGGGTCAGAATTACATCTCAGAACCGCGTACCATTCTCAAACCGACGGTCAAATAGAGAGGGTGAATCGTGTATTAGAAGATCTCTTAAGAGTTTGTATATTGGATTTCGAAGGGTCATAGGATGACCATTTGCATCTAGTTGAGTTCACATATAATAATAGTTATCAATATAGTATTGGTATGACTCCATTTGAAGCTTTGTACGGAAGACCATGCAATTTACCATCATGTTAGTTGGAAATAGGTAAGAAATTTGTTCCTGGACGTGATGTAATAAGAGAAACTTCAGATAAGATCAAGGTTATTCAACAGCGAATGAAAGCTGCCTAAGATAGGCAGAAGAGTTATGACGATAAGAGAAGAAGAGAATTGAAATTCTCCGTTGGCGACCAAGTATTCGTCAGGATCTCTCCATTAAAGAGTGTGATTTGTTTTGGTAGGAGAGGCAAATCGGCACCAAGATTTATTGGTCCATTCCCAGTTCTTGAAGAAGTTGGGAATTTAGTGTATAAAGTTGGATTGTCTGACAGGATGGCGGGAGTTCACGACGTATTTCATGTTTTCCAGTTAAGGAAGTTCGTTCATGATTCTGATATGACGATTTCACCAGATCAGTTGGATGATATCGAGGTAGAATCTGAGGCGGTTGGGATTCGTAGGAAGATTCGTATTGTCGGGCACGATACAAAATAACTTCGAAGAAAGACGGTGAAACTGATCAGGGGTCAGTGGGGCGATAATGAGAATGAATGTACTTGGGAAACAGAGGAGAACATAAGGAAGTCGCATCCAGAACTCTTTGCCTAGTAAGATTTTAATAGAGATAGTTATTCCCTAGTTAGTAAACCGCATGCTAGGATATACTTGTTGTGTTGTTATGTATGTTTGATTGCTTGTAAATGGTTGATAGGCATGCGGGCCACCTTTGTATGTTTTTGGTTAAAGAATTTCGTGGACGAAATTTCTTAATGGGGGAAGAATATGAAGACCTACATTCTACGTATCAGAGGCTTGTAGAATATTTATTTCATTCTTATACAAATTCGTATACTCGTGTAACTTTGGGAAACGACTACTGGGGTCATTTCCCATGTTCATGATTTTTGCCGAATTTTAAATGACCGTTTTACAATTAGCGAATCTTTTTCCTCCTATAACTTTTGATTGGTAAGGAGTTTTGACCTGAAACCACTTCCATTGGATTTAGATGATTGTTTACCTTTCCGTAGTGTGGTCAGATTTGTCAAACAGACTTACTGTTTGGGAGATATGGCTAAAATAAGGTTTGGAAGGTGGAAAACAACTTAACCGGGCTTAATAGGGTAATTATTGGATGGGCGCATAACCCATTTCGGGATTAGGGTTATGGCGAGGCTGAAATTAGTTAGGAAACCATCTCATTTCAGTTTTTCTTAGCCGCCACTTTCATATCTCTAACCCACGCAATGGCCTCCACCTTCTAAACTACCTCTTAATCACTTTCTAATCCAATATTAAACTAATCTGCATCAAATCAAGGCGGATTGGCATCAAATCAGAGTTAGGGATGCTATGTAACATAGGAATTCGACCCAAATCAATGGAGTTTTAGATCTAAGTTTTTATTTGCGGCTAAGGTGAGTGATTAGCATTTTTATTCACTAATTACGGCTAATTAGAGGTGATTAATGATAATTAGCGAAATTATGGTTCAAAAAAATCTGGAAAAATATGAAAAAGTTCTAAAATATTATTTTATGCCTCTAATAAAAATCTAGGTTAATTTGGATTAAGTTTGCTAATTGTACGTTTAAACATGCTTAAGGGGATTAAGGAAAAATCATGCTTTTTGGGTACGTTTGATCTAAAATAACCTATATTCTTGATGTTTTGACCTTGTTGATTGATCCTATATGTTTCTACTACTGTTTGGAATGTTTTATGATTTATTAGTAAAGTTAAAATGGTTGAAAACGCCGTCGTATGGCGAGAATGGACGAAAATTAGCTCGCTGGAAATGCTGTAGAGATCCGGATCGGATTGGGGGATTGGATGGGACATATCCGAACCGCACCTGAGTAGTGGAAAGATTGTGCATGGAAAAAAAGGAAGGCCACCTGTGTAACACCCCACCTCCGTTAAGGTCACTCACAAAGGGAATGCCTTAACTTTGGTGGAGCATTTTAGTAAACAGAAACAGAATACTACAAGACAGATAAACAGTACTTGAAATTTTTTAACTTTATTTAAAACAGAAGCTTGGTTACATCCTTTCAAATCACAATATCAGAATTCAAGTACAAAATATCAGTCTTGTACAAAAGCCTTCAGAATGCATAGTTTAAAATCATAATCCCCACAGAAGAAGACAAGCCATACTTTAAGCACTGCAAGCAGAAGAAATCTGGATCAAGCTAGAGTATTCCCTTCTACAAAACCTGGGGGGGAATGGAAGAAAGGAGGCGAAACAACAAGGGTCAGACATAAAGTCTGGCAAGTCCAGTGATTTTCAGTTATGAACAGATAATAATAACATGACATGAAAATAAAACTGGATGAGAGATAACTGTAACAGGTGTAGCAGATATAACAGAAGAACAGAATGACATAAACTATTGCTTTACACTTCTCTGCACTAATACCAGTATAGCAGAATTAGGTGTCACACTAATGTCTAAATTGAAGCAGGAACGGGTACAGAATACTTTAACCGAAACAGAATACTAATAATGGGCCTTTACTACCCGATCAGAAATAGACAGAAGCAGAAACAGATTAATCCCTACGGTAACAGAATGTAGAATTAGGTGTACACTTGTAATGGGCCTTTACCACCCGAACAGACGGTACCACGCAGAAACAGACAGGTGTTACCACCCAACAGAAACAGACGGTACCAACAGAAACAGACAGAACTAAGTGTACCCTAAAACCATACCCCAAGCGATCGGCTCCCTAATACATAAATATCCTGTGTCGGCCCCCACAGTAGGGTGTATCACTCCCTAAAGTGACAACCAATTGGCACAGACCTATTTACAGATGTCACGGCGTCTTACATCCTCAGAGGCAGACCGGGATCCATGCACGCACATGACCCGGTTGGAACGCACCATCAACACCCCTCGCCATTATCAGAATGAACCTCTTATAATTAGTTCAGTAAGCGTGCCCGGACCCTCTGTTGGGTCAAAGTTTTGATACCAGAAAGGGTTACTGACTAATATGGGTCCCAAACAACAGATGACACAAGTAATTCCCCTCCTAACCTTGTGTCCCCAGACTAACAGATTTCAGATTAACTTGTTTACAAGTTCAGACATACAGAATTCAGATTTACTAGTTCACAAATTAAGTTAACAAGTTTTCAGACTAACGGGTCAGATGTACAGATTTTTCAGATTTGTCTAACTTTGTATTGGGCCTACAGATTCATGGACGGGTTTTACTACACCTATTAATCCCGTTGGTTTAACCCTATTTTCCCCAATATGTTTTAGACTTCATTCTTATCTTAGATTTGCATTAATTAATTATTAATGCACAGACCTGTCACATTAGGTCGGTAGCTTGTGGCCGCTGGATATGCCGGGCGGTTCCGGGCAGACTTCTGCCACAAGCCAGACCTAACCTCGTGTCTTGTGCATGTTATGACTAACTTCTCACATTAGAACCTATTGTTTGCAGCCACTGGATGTGTCGGGCGGTTCCGGGCAGGTTTACGCCGCAAACTCATTCTAACCTCGAGTTAGCCATGTTTATCTTTGCGGTCAATTAATTAATAGTTTAGCATTTATGCCTATGCCTAATATACATGTCAATTATTCATTACTATAGTCAATTCAAATTACGCCAATAACAGACTAATTATATCAAAACAACAGATATAGCAGGTAACAGATTTAACATATAACAGATTTTTCAGATTAGGCGACTTAACAGATTTAGCAGATTAAGCAACTTAGCGGATTTTAGCACATAACAGATTAGGCATCTCAACAGACAAATTTAACAGATTAGGCATTTCAATCTAAATAGCAGTCTAGGCCATATAACAGAACTAGCAGTTTAGGCAACTTAGCAAATTAGCAGATTTAGCAGATTTAATATTTCTAAAGGTTCTATTTACATGCCTTGCCTAATCATAAATTAGGCCTAAATTCATATGCCTACATAATTGTCATGATTCACAATATGAACATATATTCCATGTTTGCATAAATTTACATAGCGCAGAATATGGACATAATTTACCATATAACATATGTTCCAATTTTTGTTAAACTAGCATTTTACAGCAGATTCACATGTAAATTATACCAAATATAATCATTAATTACAATGCATGCCATATATCCAAAAATTCCTATTTAGGTGTAATCACAATAATAGATATCCTAATTAATGTAAATTTTTACACCTAACTTTCCATATCCTTCTTCTTTTCAAGTCATGAATCATAATGCAAAATATACCCAACAATCTAAATCTTTAAATTATATCTTCTAAAAATCAGATCTTGACTTTTATATGCATTTTGTCCAAAGTCTCCAATCATATGTAAACATACAATGGTTCCTCTTTTCTTTTATCACAGAATATGCATAGATCTAAATCTAGTTTACAACATATGTTCATTTTTCTAATTAATTATAGATCTAAATAACATATGTTCATTTCTCTAATTAGTTACAGATCTAAATTACAACATACTCTATGCATGAAATATATAAATTACATGTTCATAGTCAAATTTATGCATCCAATCCCAAGTCACATGTCCAATATATTTTATGCTTCAGATCTAAAGTCATACATTCAATTCAGTCTTGTCAAATTTCGCATCATTCATTAATTGTCCCAAATTTTGCGTTCATACGTTAATCTCTTTATGAGATTGGGCACAGGCTCGTGGTAGCCTGGCTATAGAAACAGAAAAGAAGAAAGGAATACAGAACAGTCACAGAAAACAGATCTAACAGAAGAGAATATATATACAACCTCAAACTCAGATTTAAAAGCATATCAAAATTATAATTAACGTTTATAGCGGAGAATAACTGTACTTGCCTTGGTTGGATTCTAAAAGAAAAAGGTGTTGTAGCTGTTCTCTTTTAGTCCTAATCAGAATTGGAGGAAGAAGAAGCACAAGTCCTAGCTTAGGTTTCAGCAGAGTAGAGACGCCATTGATTTATTTATTTTTTTAGAGAGAAAGAGAGCAATGGAGGCTAGAGAATTGTATATGAGATTTAGGTTTAGGTTAGGGATGTATATATAGGTGTAGGAAGTTATTTAGGACCATTAGATTAACCCTGAATCATGAGAACCATTCAAATGCAAAATCTGCATTTGAGCGAATCAGCCCACGGGATGACAGCCAAACACCCTGGATTAACCCCTAGTCGACCCAGCAAGGCTCGGGTCGACCTCAAAAATGGGTCGGTTCGGTTATTCCCCCTCCCAATTTGCTGTTTTGAACCTTTTTTGCATGTTTATTTTTTTAATTTTTATATATATCTATATATATTTCTCTCATATGCATATAAACTTCAAGGCTTAATAACTTCTTCGTAATTAACCATTTTTTTATATATTCTCAGAAAATACGGGGTGTTACAACCTGCGTTGAATTGGAACTGGGATCGGACCGGAGCTTGGCGTGGGGATTGGATCGGATTAGAGCTAGGAAGCAGGATCGAACTAGGATCTGGAGATAAAGGAGCACCGAACCGAACCGAGGCTAGAGCACCATCCGAACCGAGCCGGACGGAGATGACCGAACCAAACTGACTTGAAGTGGAGCACCGAACCGAATGGGAAGCCTGGGGACGATGTATTCGAACCGAACCAACTGAAGCAGATCGAATCGAACTGAATTGAGCTTCCACAACTTCTGTGCAAAAACTCTTCTAGAGACCAACTCCAATTCGACCAAAGGCCGAGATGCAAAGGAAGTCTGTAACAACCCGAAAATCTGGGACAGTTTAAAATTTTTATTTTGGCAATTTTAGCGAATTTTGATTATTTAAAATGAATTATTTTAAATAATGACGACGAGAAATTTATTTTGAATAGAATTCGAACGTATATATTATATACGTCGTCGTTAGAAAATAAATAATTATAAATAGAATTGAAAATGGCGCGGTAGTTCGATAATTCGATTTCAAACTTCAATTGAATGTACCGGGTGCAAAACAAACCGGATTTTAGTGAAACCAAAAACGATAGGATCTAATTGGGAATATCTTTCCAACGAATCTGGAAAATCAAAATTTCATAGCGGGAATCAAAAGATATGTCCAGTTGAAAATTCTGAATAGTCATTATGGAATTCAGGCCCTTAGAAATGGAAATTTTGCAAACCACCTCGGATTTCGACAAAACCACTTTTGTTGGATCCGCAGTGTTAAGTTATTGCTAGATTCCAAATTTCATAATTTTCCGAATCAATATGTGAGCGTAGCAAAGGAAAACGCGTTTGACCAGTTTCAGTTGATTTTAATCGACTGAAAAATGGCCATTTTTCAAACGGTCTCAGAATTTGACGAAACTAGTTTTGTTAGGACTGTATCGACAATACGAAGCTAGAAATAATTTTTCTATAATTTTTCGAGTTAGTGTGTGGCCCCGGTAATTTGAAATGTGCGTTTAAATTGGATATATAAAGGATTATATTTTAATTTAAATCAAAACTGATCGAAACAGCCAAACGGGATCACGATACATATCCCATTGAGTTCGGAATGGGGGTATTACGCTAGGGACGACAGTCATTGGATTTGATTTTGAATTTGGATCAATAAGCAAACAATTGGAGGATCAATTAATAAATAATTAAAATAGAATATAAATAACCAACACCCACCCCCCCGTTACTTTTCCCACCTCGGAAGTCAACCCCCTTCTTAAAAATTGCGATCCCCAAAATCGATGGCGACGAAGCCATCGCACTACTTCACCGCCGCTTCAGGCGGAGCCACCGCCGACCCCCCCCCCCCCCCACATCCTCCCCCTTCGCTCCGATCTTCCCTCTCCCCTCCTTCATCTCAAAAGCCGCGACAGGCCCCACTCCCAAACCCCGACGCCAGCCTCACCGCACACCCCCTTTCGACTTCGCCAGAGCTCCGACGCGCCACCTTCCCCCTCGCCTGCGACGCCAGCGAGCAGCTTCCTCCCCCCTTCAATCAACAACAACGAATCCGCTCCCCCTGAAAGAGACAGTAAGTTTTTTACTTTTAATTTAGTTTGAAAGTTGATTTTGTTAAGTTTAAAAACTGAATTTAGTTAAGTTTAAAAACCGAATTTAGTTAACTTTAAAAACTGATTTTTTTATATAAGAAAGAACAAATTTTTAATAGTGGAAAGAACGAATTTTTAATAGTGGAAAGATCGAATTTTTTAGAGTGGAAAGATCGAATTTTTAACAGTGGAAAGATCGAATTTCTAACAGTATAAAAATCGAATTTTTATATATAAGAAAGAAGAATAAAAATCAAACTTTTATATATGAGGTGAGAATAAAAATATGATTTTTATATTATAGAAAGAATAAAAATATGATATTTATATTATAGAGAGATTAAAAATATGATTTTTAATATATGTAGAGATTAAAAAAAATATGATTTTTATATATTGAACAACGAAGTAAAAATTCGATTTTTATGTATGTAGTGGCTACGGTCAATGAAGGTGACAAAAAGGCGAGAACGACGAAGACTTCTGCAAAAGAAGAGTCGAGATGGTTGGATAGCTATCGGTGAGAATTTCTCACTCTTCAATTTCTTTTTCTAGTTATATATATATATATACACTAGGATGCAGACGGTGTTTAGTAGCACCCGACACAATCGTCCACAGACCATGGACTTGTTTGTTTGGTTGTGTAGTTGGTTAGATTATTTGGTTTGAATTGAGTTGTTTGGTGAAATGGAATGGATTTGATTGATGTGTGAATGGCGTGGGCCTTCACTAGACCGGGGATAAGGCTAGGCCTCGTCCCGTTTCTAGTATCGTGCCGTTATGCCGCCGAAATTTTCTAAAATAAGTTAGAAAAATAAAGAAATCATTTTATTTAATAAATGAACTGAATAGAATATTTTCATAGGTTGAATAAAATGTTTTATCGTTAAAAATATAATTTTTAACATGAAAGTGAATAAATAAATATTTATAAACAAATCGGCCGATTTGTTTATATACACTGATTTGACTGATATTGATTGGGTCGATAAATTTTACACATCGCCCAACTGCACAACTAAAATCTGTGTTTGATTGTTTGAAACCCCACACGGGTGTTGGGATGAAATTTGAAGTTCACTCATCCTGATTGATTAAATATGTCGATCGATTGATTGACAGGCTGTTAGAAGCGTTAGATATCTATATTTGATGCTTATACAGTGTAGTGCACTTTGGTTGATGGTTGATTATTTTTCAATGCTATTATATACGTGTGATGTATGAAAATCCATATAATTAACATTATATGGTGATTGATTGGGCCTCCTTCCAATTTAGAAAATAAAGAATAATATAAAATAAAGGTTCATGTGTTGACAGTATTCATCCGTTGAGATTAGTTATGTGTTGAACGAAATATTTTAATAATAAAATTTACATCTTTATCAATATAAAATAAAGGTTCATGTGTTGACAGTACTCATCCGTTGAGATTAGTCATGTGTTGAACGAAATATTTCAATAATAAAATTTACATCTTTATCAATATAAAATAAAGGTTCATGTGTTGACAGTACTCATCCGTTGAGATTAGTCATGTGTTGAACGAAATATTTTAATAATAAAATTTACATCTTTATCAATATAAAATAAAGGTTCATGTGTTGACAGTACTCACCCGTTGAGATTAGTCATGTGTTGAACAAAATATTTTAATAATAGAAATATTTGAAATAGAAATATTTGAAAAGGAAATATTTGAAAAAGAGATATTTGAAATAGAATATTTGAAAATAGAAATATATGAAGCCGTGTTGATTAGATTGACGCCATTTTGACGTGAACGATATTTAAATCGATTTTATTCATTTTAAAATGAATATTGAAAAGTGATTTCAAAATCGAATATTTTGAAATGAAATTTGAATTTGATTTGGATAGAAAATGAATTGAATTTGATTTGAATAGAAAATGAATTGAATTTGATTTGATTAGAAAATGAATTGAATTTGAATTGAATAGAGAATGAATTGAATTTGAATTGAATAGGAAAACGAATTCGAATTGAATTGAAAAGAAAACGAATTCGAATTGAATTGAATTGAAAAGAAAATGAATTCGAATCGAATTAAAATTGATTTGAATTAAAATCAAATAGAAATGAAAGTTAAAAGGATTTATAATAGAAAATTCAATTTCGATTTGAATTTGAAATAAAGGTTGAAATTGTTTTTGAAACGAATTCAAAACTATTTATAAAATTCGTTTTAAATAGTAATCGATGAAATATATATTATATATATTATATGTATAATATAATTGCCTGAATAGAACGCGCCGCGCCGCGGCAGTTCGCGAATTTCGACCATTAACTTCGAACGGATATTACGGGAGATCCGATCGTCGGATTCTCCTAAAACCGGAACCGTTGGGTTCGTATCGAAAAGAGCTTTCTAACGAATATTAGAAATTTGAAATCTAACGGTTGGATTTGGAGATACGTCCAAATCAAATTTGGAAAAGGTCGCTGTAAGTGCAGTTCGGTGGCCGTTAATGGAAATCGACTGTACGGGCCTTGATAAAATTATTAAAAATATCAATGATTAGTGTAAAATCATAAGAAATGATTTGGGAAAAATTGGGATGAATACTCCATATTTGAAAAGATAAAAATAGATTTTTATCGAAATGAACTAGTTTTGAACTGAAATTAAAACCCATTTATTTTTAAATAAATAAATTGGATTTGAAATGGGTTTAAATAGAATTGATTCATGGGTTTATCGTGAACTGTGTTTTAAATAACACTTGTTCTTTAACCCGATGATAAATAGAATGTGATTTGGGTTTATCGTGAACTGTGTTTTAAATGACACTAGTTCTTTAACCCAGTAAAAAGAGTTTTAATGGATCTTCAATTAAATTGAAATGTGGATTGATAATTTAAATTTTCAACTTTAGAAAATGAGCGAGAATGGAGTATCACCAGTTTTGCTCCAAAGCGATAGTTAAATCTTTAATTAGATTTGAACGTGATATGGTAATTAATTTTACCGATAACACCATGGTATTAGATATGGAGTATTACCAGTTTCGCTTCAGGGGATGAATAGGTTGGGATTGGGAAATAAAATAAATAATTACTTCGGTGTGGTTCGCTAATCTCGACTAGTTTGGAAAACCATAATTTGGTTTGAAATGACATCCAAAGGAAGATTAAAGGATAAATTTTAAAGAATTTATCTTGGATAAAATTAATGGGAACCTTTCCCTAAGAATTGAAATTTAGAAACTAGCTGTAGGTTAGCTAAGAAGAATGGTTTCCTGGTTATTGATCTGATGTTGGTTTCGGCCTTCGGGGTTAATATTTGGGAAATTGTTCTCTTGTTGATTTACGGTTAGTAGCTACTGAATTGGAATGAGGCGTATGTTGTGTTTGTGTAACATTCGTTTTTAATATACGCGGGTTGTTCGGAAAGGCCGGGATTATACCCATTCTGAATAACCGATTCGACGATATGTCGATGATGAAGACGGTGGTCGAAGACCAGAAGTCTTCACATCGTTTGGGTGATTACTGATGATCTTGATTGGGCTGTACACCCAAGATGAGGGAATCAGTTGGTGGTCGTCCAGACGTACTTGGAGATGGATGGATATGCGAGGAAAGTGCCTCCGGTTTCGTTCAGACCTAGAACGGACTTGTAAATGGATGGTGTGTCTGACATTGTATTCCTTTATATTGTATTTGTTGATCTCTGCTAAATATATATCTGTTTGGCGGCGGAGAATTTATTCTCTTGCTTAACGCCCTTCTCTGAGACATATGAGCTCAGAGGTTATATATTGGCAGAAATCAGTGGTACGATATGGATTGATAGTGTGGCATGCTGAAATGCAGTGATCCAGACTTTTGTTGAAAAGCAAAGTTTGGTGGTTGATGATCAAAGCGCAGCTGATATAGCATGGCTTTGTGTATAGCGTTGATTCGCGAGCCTCACATCCCGGTATGGTGGTAAACTGATGGTTTGATCAGTATGCTTTTTAGTGGATGGGCACCTTAGTGGTGTCAAGGATTCGGTCGACCGATATGAGCTTAGTGCTCAGGGATATATAGAGTAAGCGGTGTTTTCTCTCGCTGGGACGTAAGCCGCGGTGATACTCTGGTCCCAAATGTGTGGATGTGCAGACGATGTTTTCTCTTGTTGGGACGTAAGCCGTGGTGAATTGCATTATGCGATCGATCTTTCGAATCAGGAGCCGCCATGATGGAAATCCAATTTCCAATACGTGTATTTCGGTTTTATTTGTAGAGCCTAGTATGGCGACATAGTGGGATGGGGAACTTATGCCGTCTATGATTGATACTTATGATTTGAAGATATTTTATACAATATGCACTTATAATAGTATCAAATGATTTGATTTTTAAAACGTACCAAGCATGTTTGGCTATTATAAGGGAAAACCCTATCCTCCAGCTACGTTGCATTGTGTGATGGGACCTGGATCTTATAATAGCTTCATTTTTCTTTATTTAGCATTGCGCTGTTGTTTTATGCACTGGTATTCTTGGGAGGAAACCCGTTCCGTGTTATACGGCGTGGTCCCTTGATTTACCCAACTTTAAAATGAAGATTTACAACTGTTTTAGTTCTCACACCAGTCCCATGACTGACCTGGAGTTTATTGTTTTAACCTAAACTCTGGGGGCCCCTATTTTCCACACGGGCAGCTAGTAGTTTTGGTTTTGCATATTTATATTCACAGGATCCTGGTTTACAGCTGGAACGATATCCGAAAAGCTTTGTATCCGTATGTCTCTTCTAGTTATGTATTGTATTATTTTCCGCTGCGATGTATTTAAATGTAATTTAAATCTCTGATATTTCTGTGTAATATTTATTCATTTATACTCTGTATATTCTTGTAATATGATGCATTGTTGTAATATACAATGAAATGTTCTTCCGTCTGCGTTCTATTGTGGCTTGTTCTCGAACTATCCGCGCTTTCCTCACCGGGGAAGTTACGGGTTTTCACAGTTGGTGTCAGAGCTTTGGTTTACAAAGCTCAGAAAACAAGACACATTAGAACCATACGAAAGAATTCATCAGAGATTGGATTAGTAATATCCAACGAGAATGACTCGTTAGAGATGGGATCAGTAGTATCCTATAACGAGTGTGAAGAGTATATTTTTGAAAATGAAAATAAATCTTGTTTTGAAATATAAATCAATTATTCGTATTTGGTTATTTATTTATATTGATTTGGACAGTCCAGTATATATAGACTTTGCGTATACGTCTGATCCGCGCGTATTTGAAGTTTTAATATACTGGATAGATATAGGATCGCACTATAGTCGTTCGGGGGTAATTCTGATGATAGCGATCGCATCATCAGTATTTATGTTCGAGTGACGAAGGTGGGACGTCTATATATTTCCTATTGATTGGTGTGAGAACCAAAATTAGATAGGGCTTATTGTTGTGATTTGGCATCAAAAATGTGATTTTTGACTATATATCAAAGTTATGAATTTGAAACTATGACCCACTAATTGATTGATGGTTGTGTTGTTTGATTAATTAAAATTTAAACCATTTAGTCAAATTGTACCAAAAAGTGAGTTGTATTGAAAATTTATTTCATTTGCTTGCATATACATGTACTTACATTGAACAGGTCATAGCAAGGAGGCTAGAGCAGAGAATAAAATTTTTTTGCCCGACAAATAGGTACATGTTTATCATAATTTACTGTTTTGTTTGGGTGATGATGATTTTATGAGCCGATTGGCTAGCCGCTTGGCTTTTTCTTTTTCTTTTTGAGATCAGAAGGCCTGTATGGCAATTTCGGGATTTTCCCGTGGCTCCCGGTGCAGGGGAGGTTATGGCGAAATTTTTCGAAAATTCCGGGTGTTAGCCAAATTTTTGAAATTTTTGAAAATTCTCAGGAACTGAAAAGTTGGAGAATGGAAGCCAGATCGAACGTAGAGTTAATTGATCAAACCACTTTCGACTTTATTCCTTTTCGGGGATGAAAAGTTTTAAGTGGGGGAGATTGTAACAACCCGAAAATATGGGCCAGTTTAAAATTTTTATTTTGGCAATTTTAGCGAATTTTGATTATTTAAAATGAATTATTTTAAATAATGACGACGAGAAATTTATTTTGAATAGAATTCGAACGTATATATTATATACGTCGTCGTTAGAAAATAAATAATTATATATAATTATAAATAGAATTGAAAATGGCGTGGTAGTTCGATAATTCGATTTCAAACTTCAATTGAATGTACCGGGTGCAAAACAAACCGGATTTTAGTGAAACCAAAAACGATAGGATCTAATTGGGAATATCTTGCCAACGAATCCGGAAAATTAAAATTTCATAGCGGGAATCAAAAGATATGTCCAGTTGAAAATTCTGAATAGTCGCTATGGAATTCAGGCCCTTAGAAATGGAAATTTTGCAAACCACCTCGGATTTCGATGAAACCACTTTTGTTGGATCCGCAGTGTTAAGTTATTGCTAGATTCCAAATTTCATAATTTTCCGAATCAACATGTGAGCGTGGCAAAGGAAAACGCGTTTCACCAGTTTCAGTTGATTTTAATCGACTGAAAAATGGCCATTTTTCAAACGGTCTCAGAATTTGACGAAACTAGTTTTGTTAGGACTGTATCGACAAACGAAGCTAGAAATAATTTTTCTATAATTTTTCGAGTTAGTGTGTGGCCCAGGTAATTTGAAATGTGCGTTTATATTGGATATATAAAGGATTATATTTTAATTTAAATCAAAACTGATCGAAACAGCCAAATGGGATCACGATACATATCCCATTGAGTTCGGAATGGGGGTATTACGCTAAGGACGACAGTCGTTGGATTTGATTTTGAATTCGGATCAATAAGCAAACAATTGGAGGATCAATTAATAAATAATTAAAATAGAATATAAATAACCAACACCCACCCCCCCCCCGTTACTTTTCCCACCTCAGAAGTCAACCCCCCTCTTAAAAATTGCGATCCCCAAAATCGATGGCGACGAAGCCATCGCACTACCTCATCGCCGCTTCAGGCGGAGCCAACGCCGACCCCCCCCCCCCACATCCTCCCCCTTCGCTCCGATCTTCCCTCTCCCCTCCTTCATCTCAAAAGCCGCGACTGGCCCCACTCCCAAACCCCGACGCCAGCCTCACCGCACACCCCCTTTCGACTTCGCCAGAGCTCCGACGCGCCACCTTCCCCCTCGCCTGCGACGCCAGTGAGCAGCTTCCTCCCCCCTTCAGTCGACAACAGCGAATCCGCTCCCCCTGAAAGAGACAGTAAGTTTTTTTTACTTTTAATTTAGTTTGAAAGTTGATTTTGTTAAGTTTAAAAACTGAATTTAGTTAAGTTTAAAAACCGAATTTAGTTAACTTTAAAAACTGATTTTTTTTATATAAGAAAGAACAAATTTTTAATAGTGGAAAGAACGAATTTTTAATAGTGGAAAGATCGATTTTTTTAGAGTGGAAAGATCGAATTTTTAACAGTGGAAAGATCGAATTTCTAACAGTATAAAAATCGAATTTTTATATATAAGAAAGAAGAATAAAAATCAAATTTTTATATATGAGGTGAGAATAAAAATATGATTTTTATATTATAGAAAGAATAAAAATATGATTTTTATATTATAGAGAGATTAAAAATATGATTTTTAATATATGTAGAGATTAAAAAAATATGATTTTTATATATTGAACAACGAAGTAAAAATTCGATTTTTATGTATGTAGTGGCTACAGTCAACGAAGGTGACAAAAAGGCGAGAACGACGAAGACTTCTGCAAAAGAAGAGTCGAGATGGTTGGATAGCTATCGGTGAGAATTTCTCACTCTTCAATTTCTTTTTCTAGTTATATATATATACTAGGATGCAGACGGTGTTTAGTAGCACCCGACACAATCGTCCACAGACCATGGACTTGTTTGTTTGGTTGTGTAGTTGGTTAGATTATTTGGTTTGAATTGAGTTGTTTGGTGAAATGGAATGGATTTGATTGATATGTGAATGGCGTGGGCCTTCACTAGACCAGGGATAAGGCTAGGCCTCGTCCCGTTTCTAGTATCGTGCCGTTATGCCGCCGAAATTTTCTAAAATAAGTTAGAAAAATAAAGAAATCATTTTATTTAATAAATGAACTGAATAGAATATTTTCATAGGTTGAATAAAATGTTTTATCGTTAAAAATATAATTTTTAACATGAAAGTGAATAAATAAATATTTATAAACAAATCGGCCAATTTGTTTATATACACTGATTTGACTGATATTGATTGGGTCGATAAATTTTACACATCGCCCAACCGCACAACTAAAATCTGTGTTTGATTGTTTGAAACCCCACACGGGTGTTGGGATGAAATTTGAAGTTCACTCATCCTGATTGATTAAATATGTCGATCGATTGAGTGACAGGCTGTTATAAGCGTTAGATATCTATATTTGATGCTTATACAGTGTAGTGCACTTTGGTTGATGGTTGATTATTTTTCAATGCTATTATATACGTGTGATGTATGAAAATCCATATAATTAACATTATATAGTGATTGATTGGGCCTCCTTCCAATTTAGAAAATAAAGAATAATATAAAATAAAGGTTCATGTGTTGACAGTACTCATCCGTTGAGATTAGTCATGTATTGAACGAAATATTTTAATAATAAATTTTACATCTTTATCAATATAAAATAAAGGTTCATGTGTTGACAGTACTCATCCGTTGAGATTAGTCATGTGTTGACTGAAATATTTTAATAGTAAAATTTACATCTTTATCAATATAAAATAAAGGTTCATGTGTTGACAGTACTCATCCGTTGAGATTAGTCATGTGTTGAACGAAATATTTTAATAATAAAATTTACATCTTTATCAATATAAAATAAAGGTTCATGTGTTGACAGTACTCACCCGTTGAGATTAGTCATGTGTTGAACGAAATATTTTAATAATAGAAATATTTGAAATAGAAATATTTGAAAAGGAAATATTTGAAAAAGAAATATTTGAAATAGAATATTTGAAAATAGAAATATATGAAGCCGTGTTGATTAGATTGACGCCATTTTGACGTGAACGATATTTATATCGATTTTATTCATTTTAAAATGAATATTGATAAGTGATTTCGAAATCGAATATTTTGAAATGAAATTTGAATTTGATTTGGATAGAAAATGAATTGAATTTGATTTGAATAGAAAATGAATTGAATTTGATTTGATTAGAAAATGAATTGAATTTGAATTGAATAGAGAATGAATTGAATTTGAATTGAATAGGAAAACGAATTCGAATTGAATTGAAAAGAAAACGAATTCGAATTGAATTGAATTGAAAAGAAAATGAATACGAATCGAATTAAAATCGATCTGAATTAAAATCAAATAGAAATGAAAGTAAAAAGGATTTATAATAGAAAATTCAATTTCGATTTGAATTTGAAATAAAGGTTGAAATTGTTTTTGAAACGAATTCAAAACTATTTATAAAATTCGTTTTAAATAGTAATCGACGAAATATATATTATATATATAATATAAGGGCCTGAATAGAACACGCCGCGCCGCGGCAGTTCGCGAATTTCGACCATTAACTTCGAACGGATATTACGGGAGATCCAACCATCGGATTCTCCTAAAACCGGAACCGTTAGGTTCGTATCGGAAAGAGCTTTCTAACGAATATTAGAAATTTGAAATCTAACGGTTCGATTTGGAGATACGTCCAAATCAAATTTGGAAAAGGTCGCTGTAAGTGCAGTTCGATGGCCGTTAATGGAAATCGAATGTACGGGCCTTGATAAAATTATTAAAAATATCAATGATTAGTGTAAAATCATAAGAAATGATTTGGGAAAAATTGGGATGAAAACTCCATATTTGAAAAGATAAAAATAGATTTTTATCGAAATGAACTAGTTTTGAACTGAAATTAAAACCCATTTATTTTTAAATAAATAAATTGGATTTGAAATGGGTTTAAATAGAATTGATTCATGGGTTTATCGTGAACTGTGTTTTAAATAACACTAGTTCTTTAACCCGATGATAAATATAATGTGATTTGGGTTTATCGTGAACTGTGTTTTTAATGAAACTAGTTCTTTAACCCAGTAAAAAGAGTTTTAATGGATCTTCAATTAAATTGAAATGTGGATTGATAATTTAAATTATCAACTTTAGAAAATGAGCGAGAATGGAGTATCACCAGTTTTGCTCCAAAGCGATAGTTAAATCTTTAATTAGATTTGAACGTGATATGGTAATTAATTTTACCGATAACACCATGGTATTAGATATGGAGTATTACCAGTTTTGCTTCAAGGGATGAATAGGTTGGGATTGGGAAATAAAATAAATAATTACTTCGGTGTGGTTCGCTAATCTCGACTAGTTTGGAAAACCACAATTTGGTTTGAAATGACATCCAAAGGAAGATTAAAGGATAAATTTTAAAGAATTTATCTTGGATAAAATTAATGGGAACCTTTCCCTAAGAATTGAAATTTAGAAACTAGCTGTAGGTTAGCTAAGAAGAATGGTTTCCTGGGTGTTGATCTGATGTTGGTTTCGGCCTTCGGGGTTAATATTTGGGAAATTGTTCTCTTGTTGATTTACGGTTAGTAGCTACTGAATTGGAATGAGGCGTATGTTGTGTTTGTGTAACATTCGTTTTTAATATGCGCGGGTTGTTCGGAAAGGTCGGGTTTATACCCATTCTGAATAACCGATTCGATGATATGTCGAAGATGAAGACGGTGGTCGAAGACCGGAAGTCTTCACATCGTTTGGGTGATTACTAATGATCTTGATTGGGGTGTACACCCAAGATGAGGGAATCAGTTAGTGGTCGTCCAGACGTACTTGGAGACGGATGGATATGCGAGGAAAGTGCCTCCGGTTTCGTTCAGACCTAGAACGGACTTGTAAATGGATGGTGTGTCTGACATTGTATTCCTTTATATTGTATTTGTTGATCTCTGCTAAATATATATCTGTTTGGCGGCGGAGAATTTATTCTCTTGCTTAACGCCCTTCTCTGAGACATACGAGCTCAGAGGTTATATATTGGCAGAAATCAGTGGTACGATATGGATTGATAGTGTGGCATGCTGAGATGCAGTGATCCAGACTTTTGTTGAAAAGCAAAGTTTGGTGGTTGATGATCAAAGCGCAGCTGATATAGCACGGCTTTGTGTATAGCGTTGATTCGCGAGCCTCACATCCCGGTATGGTGGTAAACTGATGGTTTGATCAGTATGCTTTTTAGTGGATGGGCACCTTAGTGGTGTCGTGGATTCGGTCGACCGAGATGAGCTTAGTGCTCAGGGATATATAGAGTAAGCGGTGCTTTCTCTCGCTGGGACGTAAGCCGCGGTGATACTCTGGTCCCAAATGCGCGGATGTGCAGACGGTGTTTTCTCTTGTTGGGATGTAAGCCGTGGTGAATTGCATTACGCAATCGATCTTTCGAATCAGGAGCCACCATGATGGAAATCCAATTTCCAATACGTGTATTACGGTTTTATTTGTAGAGCCTAATATGGCGACATAGTGGGATGGGGCACTTATGCCGTCTATGATTATACTTATGATTTGAAGATATTTTATACAATATGCACTTATAATAGTATCAAATGATTTGATTTTTAAAACGTACCAAGCATGTTTGGCTATTATAAGGGAAAACCCTATCCTCCGGCTGCGTTGCATTGTGTGATGGGACCTGGGTCTTACAATAGCTTCATTTTTCTTTATTTAGCATTGCGCTGTTGTTTTATGCACTGGTATTCTTGGGAGGAAACCCGTTCCGTGTTATACGGCGTGGTCCCTTGATTTACCCAACTTTAAAATGAAGATTTACAACTGTTTTAGTTCTCACACCAGTCCCATGACTGACCTGGAGTTTATTGTTTTAACCTAAACTCTGGGGGCCCCTATTTTCCACACGGGCAGCTAGTAGTTTTGGTTTTGCAGATTTATATTCACAGAATCCTGGTTTACAGCTGGAATGATATCCGGAAAGCTTTGTATTCGTATGTCTCTTCTAGTTGTGTATTGTATTATTTTCCGCTGCGATGTATTTAAATGTAATTTAAATCTATGATATTTCTGTGTAATATTTATTCATTTATACTCTGTATATTCTTGTAATCTAATGCATTGTTGTAGTATACAATGAAATGTTCTTCCGTCTACATTCTATTGTGGCTTGTTCTCGAACTATCCGCGCTTTCCTCACCGGGGAAGTTACGGGTTTTCACAAAGTCCAAGTGGGAAGTTATAACTCAGGATCCGGATGGGATCCGACGAGTTAACTTCTAAAGTTGGGCTTTGCTGCGGGACGTGTGCAAGGGGGTTGTCAATATCTATAGCTTTAGTTCACCACTGAGAGACGAATTAGTGGCTATGGATCAACGCAGTGGGACCGTTAAGATTCCCAAGGGCAAGTGATCGTAGCATGGCTATAAGCCAGTGCAAGTGAGTCGTCATGACTCAATGGAGCAAAGTGGACATAGCAAAGGATTAGTGGCTATGGATCAGTGCAATGGGGTCATTATGACCCCAAGGGCAAAGTGATCATAGTAAATGATTTGGTGATCAAAGTGGCGGATATCGTATACTTTATGCACGGAGTGAGTGATGTGAGGATGATTGCTATTTTTGATGTTTGTTATGACCATGACATGCACACTCCTGTATTACACTTTATGTCAGTGTTACCTTAGAGTACTGTACATCTTGTTGTGCTAACTCTTTGGTTGCAGATCCAGGTTCAGGTATGATTATTTATACCTGTTATTGTTCTGTTTTGCTGCTATCGCATATACCAGACTTTTGTCTGACGTAGAGTTTTATGTCTCTTCTTTTTACTCTAGGTGCTCTTAAACGAGCAGACTAGAGACATGTTAGGTGGTATGCATGAGTAGTTGTCCGGAGATGAGCAGGAGGCTTCCACGTACTATCTACATATATTCTCCCTGTGTTGTTGCTGGTCATTGCTTTGGGAATTAGTAGTGTACCTTTCCTTTTTGCTTTAGAGACAGTATTTTGAAGTTGTAATAATGATGGTTTGGATCATAAGCTGTATTTTGGATTCCGCTGCTATGATGGTTTAGTTTTCAGCTTATGCACTGTCTCGCCTGTTTTATGTCAAGTTATGTTATTATTATATTTTATCCCATGCGCTGTGAGATATACAATAGGTTCTTTGGTGATTCATTGTTTCAGATTTCTTTCCTTTGACGACTGTCCCGTGCTAGTCGGGCATTAGCACAGCGCATTTCGGGGAAATGTCGGCTGGCCCGGGGCCGGCTGTCACAGGTGAAGTCTTCTTCGATCAACGTGGAAATATAATTAAATGAAATGGGGATTTTTGTCTCCATTACCCCCAATTGCCTAAACAATAAGTTTCCTAATGTAAAGAACGAACAGAATTCAGGTTTCTTTTTCATCTTTTCTTTTATTCGGTGCACAACATGTATAGTTGTTCATGTAATTTTCTTTGATGTGTATCGTTTGTATTGAAAATCAATGTTTAATTTAATACTTTCTTTATCTTTCATAAGCATTTCATTAGTATATAGGCCCGAGTTTAGGGGGAGTCATATACATTAAGTATTTTGATCACATGTTATATATATATATATATATATATCGTAGGTCTTTAGTATAAAATAATAATATGATATAGACAGATGTAGGATTTGGGGGGGGGGGATTTTTAGAATTTCTTTTTGATAATGCCAAAGGGGGAGAAATTAAAAAAATATAGGCATAGTTTAAGTAGAATATATAGAATTCACAGTGGCAGGTGGAGTATTAGAAGGATCAGCATCAATTGGTATGAACAGTTATGAATATTTTATAAGCTAAGGTTGTCATCATTAGAAAAGGGGGATTGTTGGAGAACTGAGTTTTGATGACAAAAATCTTATTTCAATACTAATTGATTATAAAATATATACTAACATCTCTATGTAGAATATATATAACATACATACACACACACACATATGAAGGAGTGGTATACAAGAATTAATTCTGAGGACTGTACAGTTTTAGAGAATCATAATCCAGAGAAGATTCAAGACTCATGAGTAATCAAGAGTTCAAGAGTTCAAGATAAATATAGTAATAGAGTTTAGTTTATATGTAAGACTCTGAGTAGCAGTCCAGGTTCAAATTCAAATTCTATTTTTAAAATTTTGATTTTCAAATTTCAAATTCTGTTTTTCAAAATTCTAATTTTAATTAGTTTTTCTCTCTTGTATTTAATTTTAAACTTAAGATTCAAAGTTTATTAGTTTATATATATTTATATAGTTATATACTTTTATACTTTTATATTTATGTAGTTACAAACTTTATAATTTTATAAATATGTTTATATAATCTTTATTTATGATTTCGTATGATTTACCACTTTATAATACTTATTTTTTTTGGCAAGGCCTCTTTATAATACTTATTTATATCACTATGTTTTAATTCAAGAATTTTCATAATTATATATATAGTAAAACATTTGAAAAATATTCAAATTTTTAAACACATATGTCGACATATAAAGGAGAGGATGTCGACATACAACTGTCAAATTTTCAGTTTTGAAAGGAAGTGTCTTTTCATTATTTGTAATGTTCCAGAAGCATTGCAACCTTTCAAATCTTATAAATAGGGGTTGATTTCGAATTTTTTAACCATTCTTCTTCATCATCACCCCTTTTCATTCCTCCATTATTGTAACGGACTGAAAATCCGTACCATCTGAGTTGACTAAAACAACACACGTTAAACCTAAATAGCATAGAAATACGAGTCATTAGGGTTAAAGAAATATAAACAGATAGAAGGTAGAACAAAAGAAAACATCAGAATCTCATAGCAGAACGAATAAAATATATTATATAACAAAATCTTCGAAATACAAAATTTTGTATCATATATACATACCATTATCAGAGACCAAGATATATACAACACATCGGAAATAACTCTAAATAACTAGCGGTGAAGCCTCCTGCTTCGAGCTCCTCCAAGTGTATCTGTAAGATCCAAAAACACTTGACTTCCCATACAAATTTGGGCACCCAAGAGTTTAGGGAAAAAACAAACAAAATAAACTCTGGGCCAGTCATGGGACTAGTGTGAGTAAACTTCAGCCATATTTTTTAACTTTGAAAACTCTTTTAAAAGAAAAGGATAATAGTAAGACCAACCCACACATAAACATGGACTGTTTTTACCTTACTATAACCCAAAACACATTTGATATCAAAATATGGTGATATTATAATAATGTCTAATCAAATAAATAATCAAATAGTAGAACGCTTGCATCTCACGCTCAACATACATAGTATGAAATCAAAAACCGCAGGGCGCTTATTGGAGATTGGATTCCAACTATGATAAGGTATGGGACAACGTCCCGATCAGTGTACTCTAGAGGGGATACACTGGGGTTCAGCAAGAACGTCTTGCAATCCGGCCACACATGACCGCGCACTCATTTAGCTTGAGTGTAGTGAATATATTGTCATCCAAGGTTGTCTGCTGTCCAACCGTAATCCGTAACATACAGAATCGAAAGAAGAATAAATAATAAATTTTCCCTAGATTGGTGACAAATATACATTACTTGGGTATGACCCAACTAGCCATGCTGCCTGCCCGATTTTTTTCATTTTTCGGTTGTGATGCTTGAGGCTACATATACCTTTTTGGAATATCTGGCCACCATACACTTTTAATGCCACATCGTTAAACTCGCCAAATCACTAGTTGATCTTTCTAAAATATTACAGGTATAAAAAGCTAAGAGAAATGAATTCCTCCACCACCAAACGTAATACCTTGAAAAGATCGTCTAATGTGACTGTAAGGAATACCCTATCAGACATTCGTCCATACAAGCTGTCCTAGGTCTGGAAAAACAGGACAACCCTTGCATTTCACTTCATCTTCCATTTCTTCAACCTAATCTAATTCGCAACGCCTATGCCTATATGGAGTGGTTTTCGGATATTAAATCCAACCGGTCTCCCCGTATTGACAACAATGGTCAAAAATCTTTGATAGTCGGTGTTTTAATTATCAAAGAAAAACAAAGCATCCATCCAAATTTCTAACATCAAACAATCACTGGCCCTTTCTAATAAACTACTTTCCAAATTCCTTATCGAATTCTATATTTTGATATACTGATTTCTAGTTATCTAAATTTCTCAAAAATATTCTAACTCCTTAAATTTCAGAAAATTTTGCCAGCACCTCCTTTGTACAGGTCAAAAGCTCAAACCCTAACTCCTCTCTCTAGGCCTTCTCCATTCAAAAAGAAAATCAAAAAGCCAAGCGGCTTGCCCAGTAGGCTCATAAAACCTCTTATAAAATTGAAACATGTACCTTTTAGTTGGGCACTAAAAATATTCTTCATTCACTTCTTCTCATACCTGTATACTATACAAACACCTACATTTTAACTTTATTTCAATCCATACAACTATTTGGATTTAATCGCATTCAATTCCACTAATTAATTCTTCAATTAGTTCAATTGCTTTATTCACTTATAGTTTGAAACAGTAGTGTTCGAACATATTTTAATTTACATATAAACAAATCGAATTTCATTTATAACTCAAGCCCCATATTCGATTCCAAATTCTACTTTACAAATCCAATTTACTTGACCCACGTTAAGTTCTATTTAATTTTCCATTAACTAACCTCTTTTATTGATTAGTTAATATCATTCCATAATTCAAAATCTGATTTTTAC
Source organism: Allium sativum (assembly GCA_030737875.1). Lineage (NCBI taxonomy): Eukaryota > Viridiplantae > Streptophyta > Magnoliopsida > Asparagales > Amaryllidaceae > Allium > Allium sativum. The sequence continues at coordinate 31,836,767 of JASFAX010000021.1, read as the reverse complement.
ATCAAAAATCAATTCATTCACACTACTTGAGTTTATATATATTTGATAACTCAAATCTGGATTTTTCAAATAAGAAATCGAATTTTATTCACTTAAAATCCTTTTTATTTATTAAATAAACCATCATGGGTTATGAACGATTTTATAACGAATTTTCTAAAATTTGATTTTGATATAACTCAAAATCTATATGACGGAATCAAGATTTTTCTCTTCCATTTGAAAACTATCATTTAATAAATCCCAACATTTCTTATTTCATTGAATTTCGACTTATATTGAGTTCTATATTCTCTAAAGTTCGAAACATCAAACTACGGACTACCGCGTTGTGGCGAGTTCATTTTAATTATAAATTAAATATAAACATTAACTTTGTTTATAAAATAATTTTCAATTGCATTTTTCAATCTTTAGAAGTAAATTGAACCTGTTATCCAAATTTAACTTAACACTTCAAGTTATTCAAACTCGTCGATTATTTCATTCCATATTCATAACTCAGTTATGAATTTATTCAAAGTTCGATTATAAATTATTCAAAACTCGACTTCTATATTAAATTTCAATTCCGTTGGACACAAATTATTTTATAAAACTCGATATAATCGAATTCCAATTATAAATTTCCTTTATGGGGAAAATCAAATTATTCAACAACCTTTAACATTACAAACTGATATCATCTCTTAATAATAGTGAAGTCGTTCAAGTTGGGGTATTTTATTTACTCTTAGACCTTAACTGACAACGTTCTTACCTTGAGATAGATAAAATCTTATAATATAAAATATTGATTTAAATCTCAACTTCTATTCCGTTTCTTATATTTGGGAATCTATTTCCGAGTTACCCGATGAAAATTATTCCATCACATTTATAAACGTTGTTTATAAATTAACTTCCTTATTAAAACAACTTCCATTTTAAAAATCTATTTAAAATTCGATTCCCAATTTGGAATATTTTATTCTTAAGAAACTTATTTATATATATATATATATATAAATTAACATCGAATTAATTTTTATATTAAATTTCAATTATAGTTTCTATTTGATATAAATCCAATATCCTTTCTGGAATTAAATATTTTTATAAATTCGATATGGCCAAATTCTATTTATTAATCCTTACTGATTTAATCCAATTCAATTTACCTTCCGAACATCAAAATAAACCCATCGTTTATCTTGGACATGGTTCCCAATCCTCTTTTAAAATCACGTTTCAATTTAAATTTATAAATTATCTCCTTTTTATTTGTAAACATCGTTTATAGATTCCACTTCTTGTTTTGAATATTAAAGCAAGTTTCTGTTTCAAATTCCATTGGAATTCCATTTCTACTTCGAGAAAATAAATGTCCTTTTAACTTTACACATAAATCTACATTTCCAAATTATCAAATGATAATTTTTCTCATCGTTTATAAATTCAGCTACATGTTCTTATTACCAAACACAAGTTAATATTTTCCTTAGCCAATTCAAAATTCAAATTCTATTTCAAAAAAATAAATTTTCCTTTTTAAATCTAAAAAACCCTTTTTATGATATTTTAAATATCGATATCTAGGGCCAGTGATATTCAAACACTCCAATACACAAACCAACAATCCAATTCAACACATCACACATATATACATATGTAAATAATAATAAATAAATTTGAGTAATCCACTTGGATCCCTCCAACTTGTTTTTCCTGCAGCCACAGATATTAATCAACATAAATAATACCAACCCTGCTTCAAGGTAAGATATCGTAGTACAGAAGGTCATCCACTCATATATTGTGGGACGAAAGAGTCATCTGCTAATGATACTGCAGGCATCCGCTAATGGTACTACGGGAAATCCAATATATATAATAGCCACAATCACTAAGCCTAAATAACTAATATATATAATAACCACAATTTATCAATAAACAGCAGTGCAACCAATCAACCAACAAGCAACATATAAATATTTTTATTAAATAAAAATTCAATTATAGTAAATTATAATCGAACCAAAGAGTGAGTTTACTCACCTTGTTTTCATTTGCGTTGAATATTCAGATGAAGCCTATTATACATATTTCGTAGTGATTTTTCCGTACGCCTGTTTTCCATTGTAAAACAATATTAATAAATTTTAGTTATCGGGTTTTACTAATTTAATTTAATAAGCTACCTACGTGCAAAACAATTCCAAAATAAACCTAAATTCCATACTCAACGGTTAGTGTAAAATTTATATTTCTTTACTAACTAATTTTCCTTTATATAAACAAAATTTATATTTCTTTACTAACTAATTTTCCTTTATATAAACCAGTTTTATAAACTAATTTGCTTATATTTAAATTATACTATTTCACACAAATAAAAATATTTAAATTGATTACCTATCTTAAGATGAATTCATATCTTAATTGTATAATTAACTACCATTCTGTTCCACCAATACACTCAAAACCCTACACACTACCGAGTCACCCTGACTACCCATATAAGAAATACATCATCCTCCTCCACACAATAACCTAGCATCCTTGTTGTACTTCGAATAGCTTGCCTGAAGCATTCCTCACCATCATACACCTTGTTGCCCTGTACAAAAGTTCCACCACAGTCCACTCAGTTCCTCAGCAAATTCGAGCCCACACAGTTGACCTAGAAATGAAGTCAGCACCAATGTCGGCCTCCGTTAAATCACAGTAGCATAGTATTTTGTGTGAACCAAGAAAAATACCCGGACCCCTTAAACAAATCGCAGCTTCCTTTAAGACCGTCGAACTCTACCATATCCAATACCAAGGTCGCCACTCCAGTTCTCCGCAACAGCTTCATCTAACGCGAGTGGCTAAATCACGATGCCTCAACAACTTTAAACAAACCCGCTTCCTCCTTGAGTCACGAGTGCCTCCCTCTTTAATGTCTGGACCTTGCGATTAATTTCCATTCGAACTTCATCCTATACCCTGCCATAGTTGAAAACTAATTCATCTCTGCAATCGCAACTACCTTCAGCTGGTACTCGAGCTCCATACTTCATCGCGATCTTCGATTTCGACTTCTAGGGACTTGTGTTTCTTTTTTTTATGAAAGGGAGGATTCAATTTTGTTGAGCGTTCTGGTATTTCGATTTGCAGAAGAATGGGACTTGAAGCCTCGATGATTTTTTCTTCGAAGCTTTTGATTTTTAAGGAGGAGTTTTTCGAATGAATTTGAAAGGAAGGCTGATTTCTCCTTTTGATTTTTACTGAGGAACGGTAGATAGAAAATGTGAAGAAAAAGGAAAAGAGGGTCATAAATTTATAAAAATGGAAGGGGACCATTCGTACATACGAATTAAAGTGATGTAGGACTAAGTACAAGCATGTTTTATACGATTTGATTTTTAATTAAATTCGATTTGATTTTGATTTTATCTATTCTAATTTTATAATAATATATTTTGGGGTTCTGAACTCCAATTTGATTGCATAGAGAAGATACAATTTTAAATTGTTGATTTAAAATATAAATCGATTCAAAGCAAAAAAAATCATTAGTAATAAATAATTATCATTTATATATTCAAGTAGAATTTATATTAATCGACTGAATTGTTTTGACTCAGTTTTAACTCAAAATTTAAAACATATTATCATTCTTGTATTACGACAATTCAATATATTTGGTGTTAAATCGTATATTGATTATTTAACCGATAAATTCAATATAAAAATCGATTTATTATTCCAAATCAATATTTAAAATAAATTTAAATATTCAAAACAAATCGACTAAAAATACGGGATACAATTATTATTTCATATTTTTATGATTTCTACACCTACACTCTGCCGATTTCTATTCTAAATACATAAGCCTTCTTCTCTTCTCACTCTCTACTCATTACTCTTTGAATCGAAGTGCTATTGAAGAGTAACAGGGCTATTGTAATCATTTGGGATTGTTTGGGATATGGTGTGTTCCTTATAGCCATGAAATCAAGGAAAGGAAACGGTATGAACCTTGTAGCTGTGAAATCAAGGGTGGTGGCATCGGTATTAACCTTGTAGCCATGAAATCAAGGGGATTGTACTTAGATTTTTATCTAGTTTAAAACTCTACTCAATTCAGATTGCGTGCGACTGGACGTATGAGCAATCCGACCCAGTATAAAATCCAGTGTGTTCTTTCCTTTTTTACATTTTATTTTTGTTTATTTCCGTGTTTGTACTTGATTTTGTGTCTGCGATTATCTCTGTGGTGTGTGATTCATATAGTAGAACATATAAGTTTTTAAAAAAAATTCCTTGAAAACACTGCTCAACACCTCTCTAGTGTTAGTTTTGCCTTAAGATCCGCATTCGCATTCCCTAACAAATTCATCCATTTCATAACATCCAATCTAGCAATCACAATGCATCCATAAACGTAAATTTGAGGAAAAATTACCCAAGAAAAGCTCTGGGAGAGCCTGTCTCATCTTATCCTCGGTTTCCTATGTGCTTTCTGTAGGATCGTTTTCTCATTGTACTCGGACGAGGCGAATGGTTTTGTTTCGGAGTCTCTTGATTCCATGCTCTACAATCCTTGCAGTAGCACGGGAACCTTGGACTCCAACTTGAGTTTTTCTATGTCCCCAACTTCATCAAGCTCAAGTATGATAGCAGAATCATGAAGGCATTTCCTTAGATGAGATACATGAAATGTAACAACCCACCTTCGCCTGGGTCACTCTAAGCAAGTGCACTGGCTTTGGAGGGGTGTTGGTCAAGGTAAACATGCATGAAGATATCACAAGACAGAACATATAAGTAAAACAGAGTAAATAAAGCAGCGGATAAAACTACCATTTCAAAACCATAGTCAAGTTACATCAAAGTACTTAGTTATTATTTTCCAAATAAAGCAAGTCTAGAAACATAAACTGAAAACTGAAAATAACATAAAGCAAACTATCCCCAAAGTAGACGTGGTAAAGCCATAGCGAGCTCAAGTCCAAATCGTACATGAGCTATCCAGGAAGCAAGCTAAAGATCCATGCTAGGTGCTAGCGTTCCCACCCTGAGAACCTGGGGGGGGGGGACAGAAGAAAAGAGGCGAAAGGAAAACAGGTCAGTCAAAAAGACTGGTAAGTCCTACCAACTATTAGTATAAAAACTAATAAAGTTAATTGGACATGTAAAACAGAGATGAAACATAAGATGATAACTGGCATGGTGGAAAGTTATCAAGAGTAGCATCACATATACAAGGTTAAGTTGCACAAAGTGTACCAGTATTCTAATCCATTTCAAGTATAAACAAGAAATGATCCCTTAGCCCAATGTCGGCCCAAACTCGTGAGATGACCTAAATCAAGGTCCAACTACTCGGTCTAGTCGATCGGCTCCCTATAAGCCTAACTCGTCGTGTATCAGTGTCATACGGCCCAATCACGAAATGTAGCCAACTGTGCTAGGTCCACCCTAGGGTGTATCAAGCCCTAGGGTGCCAACCACGGATACAAATCAAGAACGCACAGTTTAAACCTACTGGTGCTCGTGTCTGCTTTTTCAACTCCGGACTATGTGCACGACCATAGTCCGCCTGAACCTACACCGGCGCACCTACTCAGCCGTCGTTTTGGTCGCTTACATGTCAGCCCAGTAATCGTGCCCTACCCTAGCCAAGTCCCTAGGGTATCATGATACAACCAAGAGGGTTACTGGTGAAAAGGACCACGTAACTAGGGTTTCTAACGGGTTAAGCGTGGTTAACCCTATCCAATCAAGTATCAAGTTGGTTAAGTGTACCCAAGGTTCATGACTTAACCCTATCAACCCATCGTGTTTAATTGGTTAAGTATTCAAGTGGTCCATGACTTAACCCTATCATGTGGCATTAATTAATTTAATGCACCCAACCTTTCACATTAGACCTTGTTGTGGTTACTAGTTAAGCCGGGCGGGTCCGGGTAGCTTTACACCACAACTTAAACTAACCTCGGGTTTTAAGCGTGACATGACCAACTACTCACATTGGGTCCTATTGTTTGTAGCTACTAGTTAGGCCGGTCGACTCCGGGTAGATTTATGCTACAAACTCAACCTAACCTCAAGTTGGCCACTTTCATGTTTTCTACATGTCATGTCCATGTTCATGTTTTTCAAGCATAATCACATGTCATATTTCAAAACCATGTTTTTATGTCATTAAAGTTGCCTAACTACCCATACGCATTCCCATCGCATGTACGTTTCGTCACAACACAAAATGGATTAAAAGAGGGAACTTAGAAGCATGACAAAAATGGGCATAAGGTGATAGGATTTGGCCACAAGTTAAACATGGTGGCACATGAGGCAAAATGTGTTCATTAAACTTGCATATTACATTATAAACCTCAAAACATGCATGACATCAAACTTAGCAAATAGGTGATACATGGTCATAGATGGCATAGGATGATAACTAGTGATTCGCATATAACATCATATGCAAGTTAACATAAAGGTTATGAGAGTTTCTATGTTGCATTATGCAACATTTCCAAACAAAGCTCATAGCTTTCAATCCACCAAGTCAAGGTGATAGCTTTACAGACATACATAGAACAAATCTATGCATAACATGATAGGTTCAATGCACAAATCATACTTAGGCCCAAACACAAACTTGCAACAGGTCATTTTTAACTTTATAGTTTAAATCTCAGAGTAGAATAGGGCTTACAAAGCTTGGCTAAGAAGACTAGAACAAAGTAAAACAAGATTGAGACGAAGCCACACTAGAAATCCCCAATTTGAATATAAGCTCCAAGTTGTCTTTGAGAAATAAGAAGAAAGATCCTTGTTTTGATGAAGAAAGATGGCTCTTTTACTAGCTTAGAACACTCAAGCTTTCATGAAGAAGATGGAGGCCATGATATGAAGGCCATGAAGCATTTTGGCATAATTTAGTTGTAGGAATGATTTGTGTTGATTTAGGCTAGGTATCAGGGTCCTTTTAAAGAAGTTTAGGTTAGTTTAGGCCATAGGATTAACCCTAATTCAGATCTGAGCCATCAAATCACGTCACTAGCCAACAAAACAAGACCCAGGAGCCAAAACAGGTGCACCAGGCCAAACTGGCTGACCACCCAAGTCGACAGGGGTGTCGACTGGGCAGTCGACACCACTTGGGGTGTGTCGACTCCCAAGTCGACTCCCCAGTCGACTTGGGGCTGGAGGGAATTTTCCCACTTGTCCTGCTTGGGTCGAATTTGAATTCTGAATTCAAATTTGAATTGTTTTGAACTTGAAATTTTTTGAAAACTTTGATGGGCCATAACTTGGTCATAAGGACTCCGATTTTCGAAAACTCGGACTCTATTTCGCGTATTTTTCCGAGGCGAACGCAATGGCATAGCCCGTTTCCCTTGATTTATATTTTAAAATTTAATTCTGCCTTGATTTACGTTATAACGTGTTATTCAAAATACGGGTTGTTACATTCTCCCCACCTTAAAGGATTTCGTCCCCGAAATCTTCAAGTTAGGAAGAACGTATCCTACCATCCATCATCCATCTACTCAAAACATCATCCACGAGCAGTCATTGTCCTTAAAAGATTCTAAATGTTGTATGATCATATGCGATAAGTGTGTGTATATGTACTTATCTAATGCGAAAATCAGGCGGTTACTGATTCAGCAAACCTCCTTAATACAAAGTATGTTAGTGAGATGAGTCCATATGTATGCAAATTCCTAACATAATTCATAATCTCTACATGAGTGCACATAACATCCATCCATATGCAACATCCACGTGATAGCATAGCAAGTTTCATACATGAATAAGTATAAGCACTCATGCATATGCAATATGAAAGTGTGTGATCCGATCTTAGTGCCTAATGTGTATCATGCATCCACGAGTATCCACTTGCAAACACTTGCAACCACTTGCAAACATCAAGCATAACATGTTTCAAATACATGTTTCATCCAAAGGGTTTCTACCTAAGGTTCTCATGACAAGGTTAATGAGATAACAAGATAAACATGGATAGTAAAAGAAAGATATGCTAACTAGGAAAGGAGATTGAGAATGTACCCTCAAAAAGGAATGGATAAATCCCACGCATCTTCTCCTCGGTTTCCCAAGTTGCATCTTCATCGGCTTCACTCCACTGAACCTTTACTAACTTGGCTTCTCGATTCCTCAGTTTCTTGATCTCCGTTCCCAAGATACGAATCGGAGCTCGTCTCAAAGTTGCATCTTTCTCTACCTCCATGTCTTCAAGAATGTTAGGCTCAACTACCTCGGCTGACTCATGTAGGCACTTTCGGAGATGCGAGACATGAAAAATATTGTGCACTCCGGCCAGCTTCTCGGGCAATTCCACTCTATAAGCCATTTGCCCAATCCTCTCGATGATAGGGAAGGGTCCTACGAACCTTGGTGCCAGCTTCCCAACTACTCCAAAACGAACCACATTTCGCAAAGGAGAAACCTTCACAAAGGCCATATCTCCAACTTCAAACTCTAAGTCTGTCCTTCACTTGTCTGCATAGGATTTCTGTCTGTCTTGGGCCGTTTTCATCCGCCTTCGAATCAACTCAACCTTCTCGGATGTGTCCCTTATCATGTCGGGCCCAAGTATAAGTTTATCCGTCGTCTCCCACCAACATGTTGGTGACTTGCACGGCCTCCCATACAAAGCTTCGAATGGTGCCATTCCTATGCTTGCCTGATAGCTGTTATTATAAGCAAACTCTACGAGAGGAAGGTGGTCTTCTCAAGTGCCACCAAAGTCAAGAATGCATAGCCTCAACAGATCTTCTAGTACCCTATTCACCCTTTCGGTCTGGCCATCCATCTGTGGGTGATAGGCCGTACTTAGATTCAATCGCGTACCCATCGCTTCTTGCAAACTATTCCAGAACTGGCTAGTGAAGATTGGGTCACGATCGCTAACTATGCTAGAAGGAACTCCATGCAATCGCACTATCTCTCGAAGATAAACATATGCTAGCCATGATGCGGTCCTCTTGCTCTTCACCGGAATAAAGTGAGCACTCTTCGTAAGTCTATCAACTATGACCCATATTGAAACACCCCACCTCCGTTAGGGTCACTCTCAAAGGGAATGCCCTAATTTTGGTGGAGGTTTATATGTATAAGTCACAGATATACAAGACAGATATAAGAACACATATTTTTGAACAGCGGAAAACAACAACAACTTTTATTTCATTAAAATACGTGTTACACAAACCATGCCATAATTGTCTTGCAATTCTTCCAAAAACATAACATCTTCATAACTGTCTTGATTACATTATTTAAAGAAGCATAAAGAAAACATAAATAAACTGCATAAGTCCCATAATTGCTGTCCAAAGCCATAGTCCAAAACGAAAAAGATCCAAGCAATACATTCTTTATCTTCAAGCTAGATGTGAAGGCTAGTCAAGCTGCGGTATTCCCTCCCTGTGGACCTTGGGGGGGGGGGGGAACGAAAGAAAAGAAGGCGAAAGAAAAGTAGAGTCAGACATAAAGCCTGAGTAAGTCTAGGACTATTCAGTCTGTGAATAAAGAACTGGGTATGATAAGTATAAACTGGAAATGAGAAAGCACCATAAACTAAGTTAAGTTGTCTAGGGTCGAATACACTATCGTACGCCATATTAATCTCTGTACCCATATAAACTAGTTCCCAACAGGCACCCCATAATCAGGGTGAAATGATCCATTTCTGATGATCGACTCCTACTCGCATAGTTACATGTGTCTTACGGCCCCCGATGTTGTAGTTACCTATGCTGGTCCCACCATGGAGTGTATCAAGTCCCATGGTGGCGGCCCGACACAATCCTAAAATGCACAGGTATGCTACTGGTGCCCAGTGCCTTATTTTTTTGCGCCGGAGTGTGTGCACGCCCGCACCCCATTAGAACCTACACTGCTGCACCACCGTCGTCGATTTGACCTCTTACAGTCAGCCCAGTAATCGTGCCCCACCCTGCCTAGTTCAGGGTATCCTGATACACCTTGTAGGGTTACTGCTGAAAAGGGTCCCCCGCTACTAGGTTTTCTATTTCTAACCAACATGCTAAGTTGGTTAAGTGTTTTGTAAACCTAACCCCCAATCAGTCTGTATAGTTTAGCATGTTCCATTTTGATTAAGTATTAATTCAATTTACTTAATCCTATCAATCCGGACTCAGCCTTAATTGTCTTATTAAAGCCTTCACCTCTCACATTAGACAGGTATTATTGTGGCTGCCTGTTGCCGGTTGGGTCCGGGCAGTCTTACGCCACAACTCAGTCTAACCTCGGGTCTTTATTGGGCTCCGCGTTTAACCACCCACATTGGATAGGTATTGTTGTGACTACTGGACAGCCGGGCGGTTCCGGGCAGGTTTACATCACAACTCAATCCAACCTCGGGTTAAACACATCGTATTTTCTAAATTTACATATTTTGTCTCTTTCCTTTTTATATGTAAATATTTATGGCCCATTATTCAAATTCATCTTTATTGGGTAAAATTAATTTATACCACTTATTTTTTTTCAAGGTTGTCGGCATGCGTCAAACATGCCAACACATATGTTCTATATTTTAACCCAAACGTCATTACCCCCGTTTTACACGTTCACTACAATATAAGATATGTTGGGTTTAACATTTAAACCCAACTTAGCCATATGAAAAGGGGAGGCTTATAACATGGTGTTTATAAGGTAACATTAAAAAAAGGGGAGTGTGAACGCATGAACTTGCAACATAACGATCTAATTAACATGAATTAGGCACATGTGAACTTGCATTGTAATAGCATATAACCATGGCATAAACATACTTAAACATGAATCATTCTATTCATATAATCAAGGCATAAACATACATAAACATGAATCATTCTATTCGTATAGTCATGGCATAAACATACCTAAACATGAATCATGGTTTTTAATCTATTCATGTAAACCTGCAATTGGAATGTAAATCTAACTTAATTATGCGTCACATATGTCACCATATGATTTTGATAACTTAGGCCTAAAACATGTTTTCAACTAGGCATAACACCAAACATAGTTTAGTCATGTTCATAAAAATGCTTACTTTTGTTTCTAATACAAAAGTATGATTTGCCAATTCCAACATAGATTCATATAAGCCATAGTACCTAGTCGAATCCAATTACACACTAAAAGTGATCATAAAAGTATGTACATCATATTGGCATAATAGTGAATCATATACTTGCATGAATCCCAAATAAAACACCACAACATATGGTTGTTAACATGAATCATATACTTGTATGAATCCCAAATAAAATACCACAACATATGGTTGTTAATTTCCAACATAAATCACATACTTGCAAATGTCCAATCGTATGCCACAACATTTCCAAATCGTTCAAAATCAAAGCAACATACAAATATGGATTATTATCGCCACAATTCCATTTCTCACTTTACACAAATCAAAACACAATTATTTATTCACATCGGAATAACACTCTACTTACAACGTATGACGAATCTTCAATTCAGGAATCTGAATTCTGAATTTGGAGATGCTATCCTTTGTTGTAGGCGTTGTTTTGATTTAATTGACGTTGCTTTAAGCTTTCGAATTATCTGCTAATTGTCTCTCAATTTCTGACGGCTATTCCTAGTCTTTCCTCAGTAGCATGACGGTCTCATCTCCATTTTTGTTTGTGTGAATTAGGGTGAGTCTTAGGTCCTTTTTATAGAGTTTGTGAGTTGATTTGGACCGTCGATGGAGCTTGGTTTAATAATAGCCGTTCGTTTGAAGGAGAGACCAACCAGGAGCTGACACCTAGCCCTAGTGACAAGGCAAGGCTCAGAAAATCGACCAAACACAGACTAGGCCAGCCAGGGGGCTGGGTTCGACCTGGCTCAGGGGCCAGGTCGACACGCCAGTCGACACCGTGTCGACTTGGCAGTCGACACGGGTGACCCAGGTCGACTGCCCAGGTCGACTGCCCAGTCGACCTGGGTAGCCCCAGGTCGACTACCAAGTCAACCTGGGTGCCTTGGGCGGGAAAATTCCCGCCCTGGCCAATTCGGCCCGATTTTGAATTTTGAATTGGATTTTCTAAGTTGTTTTGAATTTTAAATTGAATTCTGAAACTTCAGGAGGCCATATCTTCTTCATACGGAGTCCGTTTTACGCAAACTCAGACTCTATCTCAAGCAGAATTCCGAGATGAACGCAATGGCGTATCCTGTTTCCCTTAATTCTTTGAGTTGAAATTAGTTATACTTTAATTTGTGAATTTCACTGTTATAGAATACACGGGGTGTTACATTCTCCCCCACTTAAAAGGATTTCGTCCCCGAAATCTTCAAGTTTAGGATGAATGTACATCCTAACATCCAAACATCCATCTACTCATTCATCAAACACGAGCATCCATTGTCCTTAAAAGACTTCTAATGCTTCATGATCATATGAGAAGTGTGTGTGTACATGTACTTATCTAATGCAAAATCAGGCGGTCTACTGATTCAGTTGAACTCCTTAATGCGAATTATGTAAGTGCCATGAATCCATTATGTATGCAAATTCTCCTATTCATGATTCTACATGAGTGTACAACCATTCATATATAAATGCAACATCCATAAGACAACACACTAAACTTCATCCATATACAAATAAATACATTTATGCATATGCAATATGAAGTGACTGAGCCGATCTAAAACCTAAATTGTGTGTGTATATGCAACCACGAGCAACCACTAGCAATCACTTGCAACCACTTGCAACCATCATCCATAACATGTTTCAATTACATGTTTTCATCCAAAGAGTTTCTACCTAAAAGATAAGGTCAAGGAGATATACCTAAAAAGATAGATAAAAGCGCAACTTAAGGAAAAAGAAAGATCAAAGATGTACCCTCGAAAAGAAAAGGCTAGGCTGCGCGTATTCTAGCTTCAGTTTCCCAAGTTGCTTCTCCCTCGGCGTCGCTCCACTGAACTTTGACGAGCTTGACTTCGCGGTTGCGTAGCTTCTTCACTTCCGTTCCTAATATGCGGGTTGGAACTTTCCTCACGGTTGCTTCGCGTTCCACTTCATCTTCTTCTAGGATATTTGGCTCTACCACTTCAGCAGATTCATGTAGACATTTTCGGAGGTGTGAAACATGGAAAACGTTGTGAACTCCGGCCAATTTTTCGGGTAGCTCTAATCTATAGGCCATTTTCCCAATTTTCTCAATGATAGGAAATGGCCCTATGAACCTTGGTGCTAGCTTTCCTGTGGTTCCAAAACGAACAACGTTCCTTAGTGGAGATACCTTGAGAAAAACTCTGTCCCCAACCTCAAATTCAAGGTCGGTCCTCCTCTTGTCGGCATAGGATTTTTGTCTGTCTTGGGCCGTCTTCATCCTTCTTCGTATTAAGTCTACTTTCTCTGAAGTCTCTCGGATCATATCTGGTCCAAGTATGAGCTTATCAGTAGACTCCCACCAACAAGTGGGTGATCGGCATGGTCTTCCATATAAAGCTTCGAAGGGCGCCATTCCGATGGTTGCTTGGAAGCTGTTGTTGTAGGCAAATTCCACCAAAGGAAGATGGTCTTCCCATGTCCCTCCGAAGTCAAGGACGCACAGTCTTAAAAGGTCCTCCAAAACTCTGTTCACTCTTTCTGTCTGGCCGTCGGTTTGGGGATGATAGGCTGTGCTTAAGCATAACTGTGTGCCTACCGCTTCTTGCAGACTCCGCCAAAACTCACTTGTGAAGATAGGGTCTCGGTCACTAACAATGATGGATGGTATTCCATGGAGTCGAAAAATTTCCTTGAGGTAAAGAGATGCTAGGGATGAGGCAGTTCTTTTACTTTTAACAGGTAAAAAGTGGGCGCTTTTAGTAAGCCTATCCACTATTACCCAAATGCTAGTGTTGCCTCTCCTAGACCTAGGCAGCCCATCAACGAAGTCCATTGAGATGTTATCCCACTTCCACTGCGGGACTTCTAGAGGATGGAGCAGACCGCCAGGCTTTTTCTGTTCCGCCTTAACCTGTTGGCACACCATGCACTTAGAAACGAAATCTGCCACGTCCTTCTTCATGTCGTTCCAAAAGAAAGTTCTTTTTATGTCCTTGTACATTTTATCTCCACCTGGATGTATCGTCATCTTGGAGTGATGTGCTTCCTCGAGAACCTTCTTTACTAAATCCCTTGTCTGTGGGACGCATAGTCTTCCGTCCCGTCTTAGCCAACCTTTTGTCGTCGATGGAGTATCTGTTGAGGTGACTTGAAGTCTCACCCCTAATTAGCCTATCAATCGTCTCCACAAGCTGAGGGTCTTCGCGTTGTGCTGTCCCTATTGAGTCCACTAAAGTCGGGCGTACTTCGAGAGATGCTAGCAAGCCTGGTACAAAATCGGAGGAGGGCCTAAAGTCAAAACTGGCTATAAACTCTAGGCTTTGTCTTTCAATAAACAACGGGCTTAGGGTTAGTTTCTTTCGGCTCAACGCGTCTGCCACTACGTTGCCTTTGCCCGGAGTGTAGGAGATCTCGAAATCGTACGAGGCAAGAAACTCCATCCATCTCTGTTGCCTCAAGTTAAGGTCCTTCTACGAGAAAAGGTATTTCAACGATTTATGGTCAGTGTAAAGTTCGAACTTCTCACCTAGGAGATAGTGTCGCCAAGACTTAAGTGCAAAGACGATGGCGGCTAACTCAAGATCGTGGGTCGGGTAGTTCTTTTCATTCACTTACAATTGTCTCCCGCCATAAGCTACTACCCTTCCTTCTTGCATTAAGACGGCGCCTAGCCCTATCCCACATGCATCTGTATAAACTGTGAACATCTTGCTTCCATCTTGCAACGTTAAAACTGGGGCTGTTGTAAGAGCCCTTTTCAGTCCTTGGAAAGAAAACTCGCAATCCAAGTACCAATTGAACACTAGATTCTTCTTGGTCAACTTTGTGAGCGGAGCTGATATCTTTGCAAAGTCTCTGATGAATTTCCGATAGAATCCTGCTAGCCCGAGAAAGCTTCGGACTTCTGTTGCGTTCTTTGGTGTCTTCCAGTCCTGCACTGCTACTACCTTAGCAGGGTCCACAGCTAACCCGTCTTTGGATACTATGTGCCCAAGGAACCTCACTTCCTCTCTCCAAAAGTGGCATTTGGAGGATTTGGCTTTTAGCTGATGGACTCGCAGAGTTTCCATGATTGCCCTTAGGTGCCGAGCATGTTCCTCTTCACTCTTTGAGAAGATAAGGATATCGTCTACGAAGACCACTACGAACTTGTTGAGGAATTCTCTGAACACCCTACTCATCAAGTCCACGAAGTAAGTGGGTGCTTTTGTCAAGCCAAAAGGCATGACAAGCCATTCAAAGAAGCCGTCTGGGGTTCTGAATGCCGTTTTATTGATGCTGTCTTTAGCCACCCTTAGCTGATGAAACCCGGTAGCCAAAGCGAGTTGGGAGAAAACAGACGCTCCTACAAGATGATCAAACAGATCGTCAATTCTGGGGAGAGGGTGCCTATTCTTTTTCGTTAGCTTGTTGAGCTCCCTATAGTCAACACATAGACGGAGTGAACCATCCGCCTTTGTAACGAACACCACTGGAGCGCCCCATTCTGAAATGCTCCTTCTAATGAACCCCTTCTCTAGAAGCTCTTTAATCTGTTTGTTGAGCTCTTTCCTTTCCCATGGAGCCATGTGTCTAACGGGCAACGCAACTGGCTTTGCATTATCTACAAGATATATGCGGAAGTCTATCTCCCGCTTCGGAGGCAAACCCTTCACCTCTTCGAAGACATCCGGATATTCCCGGACCACTCTAACCGATTGCAAACTTTCAATAGAGGCATCTAGCGATTCAAGATAACTAAGCATAACCGCATACAAGGGATTAAAAGTAATCTCCAGAGTGTTACCGAGTTGGGTCAGAAGCCTAACCACTCTTCTCTCACAATCAAGGACGACACCATTACTGGATAGCCAATCCATGCCCAAAAGCAAACCATATCCCGAGAAGCCCAAAACAAAGGCACTACATCTAAATTCTACGCGTAGAATAGAAATTTTCAATCCCACACATATCATAGACAAATGAGCTGGGCCCCCAATTGGGTTTGAAACAATTAAGGGGTCCTATACCATACTAGTTTCTAGGTGCAGAGATTCTACTAAAGCAGAAGAGATAAAGGAGTGTGATGCGCCAGAATCAAATAAAGTGCGAACAGGGTGATCATAAAGATAAACTACACTTTCTACAGAAGTATTTATACCTCGCTGTTGCAGAGGTGGCGCTTCTAGCACATGAACCTGTGCCCCTGAGGTGGATCCAGCCCTCTGCCCCTGTCCTCGTTTCTTTGGGCAATCCTTAGCTATGTGGCTTGTCTCACCGCAAGAAAATCACCCGCCATTCATCTTGGCTTTCTTTTTCTGGCAATCTTTCACTAAGTGCCCCACTTTGCCACAGAAATTACACTTCCTCTTCTCTTTGTTGTCTTTCCCGTCCTTCTTAAAGTCTGTCTTCTTAGGCTGCAAACCCTCTTTCTTCCCTTGAGAGCTTTCTGCCTTTGTCTCCTTCTTTCCCTTATCCTCTTCGTTCAGCAACGCCATCTGCGCCAACCTTTCATACGTAGCTCCCATGGGTATATGGGTCATGGCCAAACTGTGTAATGGCTCATTCAACCCCTTGACAAAGCGGAGAGACTTCTTGTGCGGGGTGTTGACTAGGTCCAGTCCGAACCTAACCAGCTGATTAAACTGGTTAACATACTCCTTGACTGTCATATTCCCTTGCTTATGAAACAAGAATTTTTCCAATTGCAAACTCCTTTCAGCGTCTGAGAGAAATTTAGCCACAAACCTCGCCCTAAAGTCCTCCCATGTTTCCACCAGTCTTTCTGCATTGGTGACTTCCCACCAGTAGGAAGCCTCGCCTTTAAGTAGCCATACTGCCATTTGTACCTTCTGCCTATCCTCTACCTCAAAGATGACGAATAAGTCCTCTGTTTCCTTTAGCCAATTCCTAGCTGCCACGAAGGACTCAGTTCCATGAAAGTCCTTTCCCCCCATAGCTTTAAAATCTTTACATATCTTAGCAAAAGTATTTCCTCGCGGAGGAGGTGGAGGAAGAGGTGCTGCTGCAGCTGGATGATTTCCTGCAGCTGAAGGAGGAGGAACGGTAGGACCTGGCTGAGTGGCCCTTGCTTCTAAGAATCATCTAAACCAACCAGGTATTGGTATACCCTATGGCAAGTTAAGTTCTTCGGACATGCTGAAACAAAAAGGATAGATTCAAAACGAAGGATAAAAGATAGTACCTATGGCTTTGGGGGGACTATGCCTTTTTAAAATAACATTTTATCTTTTAAAATGCTTCTTTAAATTTTCCCTTGAAAATAAATTTTCAAAACTTTTGTCTTATCTGGTAAACCTATGCTCTGATACCAAGTGAAACACCCCACCTCCGTTAGGGTCACTCTCAAAGGGAATGCCCTAATTTTGGTGGAGGTTTATAAGTATAAGTCACAGATATACAAGACTGATATAAGAACACATATTTTTGAACAGTGGAAAACAACAACAACTTTTATTTCATTAAAATACGTGTTACACAAACCATGCCATAATTGTCTTACAATTCTTCCAAAAACATAACATCTTCATAACTGTCTTGATTACATTATTTAAAGAAGCATAAAGAAAACATAAATAAACTGCATAAGTCCCATAATTGCTGTCCAAAGCCATAGTCCAAAACGAAAAAGAACCAAGCAATACATTCTTTCTCTTCAAGCTGGATGTGAAGGCTAGTCAAGCTGTGGTATTCCCTCCCTGTGGACCAGGGGGGGAAACGAAAGAAAAGAAGGCGAAAGAAAAATAGAGTCAGACATAAAGCCAGAGTAAGTCTAGGACTATTCAGTCTATAAATAAAGAACTGGGTATGATAAGTATAAACTGGAAATGAGAAAGCACCATAAACTAAGTTAAGTTGTCTAGGGTCGAATACACTATCGTACCCCATATTAATCTCTGTACACATATAAACTAGTTCCCAACAGGCACCCCATAATCAGGGTGAAGTGATCCATTTCTGATGATCGGCTCCTACTCGCATAGTTACATGTGTCTTACGGCCCCCGATGTTGTAGTTACCTATGCTAGTCCCACCATGGGGTGTATCAAGTCCCGTGGTGGCGGCCCGACACAATCCTTGAATGCACAGGTATGCTACTGGTGCCCAGTGCCTTATTTTTCTGCGCTGGTGTGTGTGCACGCCCGCACCCCGTTAGAACCTACACTGCTGCACCATCGCCGTCGATTTGACCTCTTACAGTCAGCCCAGTAATCATGCCCCACCCTGCCTAGTTCAGGGTATCCTGATACACCTTGTAGGGTTAATGCTGAAAAGGGTCCCCCACTACTAGGTTTTCTATTTCTAGCCAACATGCTAAGTTGGTTAAGTATTTTGTAAACCTAACCCCCAATCAGTCTGTATAGTTTAGCATGTTCCATTTTGATTAAGTATTAGTTCAATTTACTTAATCCTATCAATCCTGACTCAGCCTTAATTGTCTTATTAAAGCCTTGACCTCTCACATTAGACAGGTATTGTTGTGGCTGCCTGTTGCCGGTTGGGTCCGGGCAGTCTTACGCCACAACTCAGTCTAACCTCGGGTCTTTATTGGGCTCCGTGTTTAACCACCCACATTGGATAGGTATTGTTGTGACTACTGGACCGCCGGACGGTTCCGGGCAGGTTTACATCACAACTCAATCCAACCTCGGTTTAAACACATCGTATTTTCTAAATTTACATATTTTGTCTCTTTCCTTTTTATATGTAAATATTTGCGGCCCATTATTCAAATTCATCTTTATTAGGTAAAATTAATTTATACCACTTAATTGTTTTTCAAGGTTGTTGGCATGCGTCAAACATGCCAACACATATGTTCTATATTTTAACCCAAACGTCATTACCCCCGTTTTACACGTTCGCTACAATATAAGATATGTTGGGTTTAACATTTAAACCCAACTTAGCCATATGAAAAGGGGAGGCTTATAACATGGTGTTTATAAGGTAACATAAAAAAAGGGGAGTGTGAACGCATGAACTTGCAACATAACGATCTAATTAACATGAATTAGGCACATGTGAACTTGCATTGTAATAGCATATAACCATGGCATAAACATACTTAAACATGAATCATTCTATTCATATAATCAAGGCATAAACATACATAAACATGAATCATTCTATTCGTATAGTCATGGCATAAACATACCTAAACATGAATCATGGTTTTTAATCTATTTATGTAAACCTGCAATTGGAATGTAAATCTAACTTAATTATACGTCACATATGTCACCATATGATTTTGATAACAACTTAGGCCTAAAACATGTTTTCAACTAGGCATAACACCAAACATAGTTTAGTCATGTTCATAAAAATGCTTACTTTTGTTTCTAATACAAAAATACCAATTACACACTAAAAGTGATCATAAAAGTATGTACATCATATTGGCATAATAGTGAATCATATACTTGTATGAATCCAAAATAAAACACCACAACATATGGTTGTTAACATGAATCATATACTTGTATGAATCCCAAATAAAATACCACAACATATGGTTGTTAATTTCCAACATAAATCACATACTTGCAAATGCCCAATCGTATGCCACAACATTTCCAAATCGTTCAAAATCAAAGCAACATACAAATATGGATTATTATCGCCACAATTCCATTTCTCACTTTACACAAATCAAAACACAATTATTTATTCACATCGGAATAGCACTCTACTTACAACGTATGACGAATCTTCAATTCAGGAATCTGAATTTTGAATTTGGAGATGCTATCCTTTGTTGTAGGCGTTGTTTTGATTTAATTGACGTTGCTTTAAGCTTTCGAATTATCTCCTAATTGTCTCTCAATTTCTGACAGCTATTCCTAGTCTTTCCTCAGCAGCATGACGGTCTCATCTCCATTTTTGTTTGTGTGAATTAGGGTGAGTCTTAGGTCATTTTTATAGAGTTTGTGAGTTGATTTGGACCTTCGATGGAGCTTGGTTTAATAATAGCCGTTCGTTTGAAGGAGAGACCAACCAGGAGCTGACACCTAGCCCTAGTGACAAGGCAAGGCTCAGAAAATCGACCAAACACAGACCAGGCCAGCCAGGGGGGCTGGGTTCGACCTGGCTTAGGGGCCAGGTTGACACGCCAGTCGACACCGTGTTGACTTGGCAGTCGACACAGGTGACCCAGGTCGACTGCCCAGGTCGACTGCCCAGTCGACCCGGGTAGCCCCAGGTCAACTACCAAGTCAACCTGGGTGCCTTGGGCGGGAAAATTCCCGCCCTGGCCAATTCGGCCCGATTTTGAATTTTGAATTGGTTTTTCTGAGCTGTTTTGAATTTTAAATTGAATTCTGAAACTTTCGGAGGCCATATCTTCTTCATGCGGAGTCCGTTTTACGCAAACTCAGACTCTATCTCAAGCAGAATTCTGAGACGAACGCAATGGCGTATCCTGTTTCCCTTAATTCTTTGAGTTGAAATTAGTTATACTTCAATTTGTGAATTTCACTGTTATAGAATACACAGGGTGTTACACATATGCTTGTATTTCCCTTCCTTGACCTAGGCAATCCATCGACGAAATCAATCGAGATACTTTCCCACTTCCATTGCGGGACCTCCAATGGATGTAATAGCCCACCGGGCTTCTTCGACTCGGCCTTCACTTGTTGGCAAACAATGCATCTAGAAATAAACTCTGCCACATCCTTTTTCATCCCATCCCAACAGAAAATGCACTTCATATCCCGGTACATCTTATCCCCTCCGGGATGTATGGTCATCCTCGAGTGATGCGCCTCCTCAAGAACTCTATTTATTAAGTCTCCCACTCGGGGGACACATAGTCTTCCATCACGCCTTAGCCATCCCTTGTCATCAATAGTATATCTAGCGAGGTGACTTGACGTCTCACCCCGAATCAACTTGTCCATGATCTCGACTATCTGCGGGTCTTCCCTCTGTGAAGTCCCAACTTGATCAAGAAGTGTAGGTCTAAGCTCAAGGGATGCTAACGAACCAGTCATCGACCCAACAACAGGTGCAAAATCAAAGGTTGCCAAGAACTCTAGGCTCTTCATCTCAACAAACAAGGGACTCAAAGTCAACCTTCTTCTGCTTAGCGCATCTGCCACAACATTACCCTTGCCAGAGGTATAAGCTATCTCGAAGTCATATGATGCCAAGAATTCCATCCACCTTTGCTGCCTTAGATTCAAATCTTTCTGCGAGAAGAGGTACTTGAGTGACTTGTGATCAGTATACAACTCAAACCTTTCGCCTAGAAGATAGTGGCGCCAGGATTTGAGTGCAAAGACAATCGCCGCCAACTCCAAATCATGAGTGGGATAGTTCTTCTCATGAACTTTGAGTTGCCTACCCCCAAAGCA
Source organism: Allium sativum (assembly GCA_030737875.1). Classification (NCBI taxonomy): domain Eukaryota; kingdom Viridiplantae; phylum Streptophyta; class Magnoliopsida; order Asparagales; family Amaryllidaceae; genus Allium; species Allium sativum. The sequence goes on along the minus strand of JASFAX010000021.1, from coordinate 31,815,293 downwards.
TATCACTCTGCCTTCTTGCATCAGGACAGCACCCAATCCCGTGCCATATGCATCGGTGTACACGGTAAACAACTTCCCTCCATCGGGTAATGCTAGAACTGGAGCTGTGGTGAGGGCTTTCTTGAGCCTTTGAAAAGCAAGCTCACACTCTAAGTCCCATGCAAAGACTAAGTTCTTCTTCGTTAACTTAGTAAGAGGGGCTGAAATCCTAGTGAAGTCCTTAATGAACTTCCTATAATATCCTGCCAGACCGAGAAAGCTCCTTACTTCAGTTGCATTCTTCGGAACTTTCCAGTCTTGTACCGCCACCACTTTAGCGGGATCCATAGCTATGCCTTGCTTAGAAACTATATGCCCAAGGAACCGAACTTCCCTTCTCCAGAAATGGCATTTAGAGAACTTGGCTTTCAACTGATGAGCTCTAAGCGTATCCATAACCTCCTTGAGGTGTGTAGCGTGTTCTTCCTCGTCCTTAGAGAAGACCCGAATATCATCCACGAAGACAACCACAAACTTGTTAAGGAACTCCCTGAACACCCTATTCATCAAATCAACAAAGTGTGCGGGTGCATTAGTCAAACCGAACAGCATGACTAGCCATTCAAAGAATCCATTTGGAGTCCTAAACGCAGTCTTATCAATACTATCCTCAGCCACCCTAAGCTGATGGAATCCGGTGGCTAGATCGAGCTGAGAGAAAACGGAAGCACCAACAAGCTGGTCAAAGAGATCATCAATCCTCGATAATGGGTGTCTATTCTTCTTTGTCAGCTTGTTAAACTCACGATAATCAACACATAGACGAAGCGAACCATCCGCCTTAGTAGCGAATACCACCGGAGCACCCCATTCTGAAATGCTTCGCCTAATGAAATTTTTCTCAAGCAACTCCTTGATTTGCTTGCTAAGCTCTCTTCTTTCTCGCGGGGCCATGTGCCTCACAGGCAATGAAACTGGCTTGGCATTATCAACAAGATAAATGCGGAAATCTATCTCTCGCTTAGGGGGTAACACCTTAACTTCATTATAGACATCGGGGTATTCTCGGACCACCCTTACAGACTACAGATCATCGATGGACGAGTCAAGAGATTCAAGATAACATAACATGACGGGATCCAAAGGGTTACAAGAAATTTCTAGGGTATTACCGAGGCGAGTTGTAACACCCCGTATTTCAGTTAATGCTAAAATTCACTAATTGTAGAATAAATAATCTCAAATATGAGAATTGGGCGAAACGGGCTGCGTCATTTTGTTCGTCTCGGAAAAATACGCAGAATAGAGTCCAAAATTTTGTAAATCGGAGTCCTTATGGCCCAGTTATGGCCCAATGAAGTTTGCAGAAAATTAAAAGTTCAAAACAGATTTAAGATTCAGGTTTAAAATTCAAAATTGGGGCCATTGGGCGTTGGAGGGAAAAACTCCCGCCTAGCTACCCGTGTCGACAGCCCTGTCGACAGGGCAGTCGACTGGGTAGGACCAGGTCGACAGCCCTGTCGACTTGGGTGTCGACATGGGGTACTCGACCAGTTAAACCTGGTGCACCATTTTAGGGTTTGGCTGTGTTTTGGGCTAATCTCTAGAAACTTCCTAAATCTGACGGACCTAATTTAGCCTAGGGTTAATCCTATGGTCTAAAACACACCCTAATCCTATAAATACACCCTAATGCAAGCCTAATCCATACTAAAAATAGAAATGATGCCATCATGCCGCCAAAATCAAACTTAAGAGGAGCCTCCACTAGTTTATGAAGAAAGTTGCAAGCTAATCATCACCATCTTCAAATATAGCAACTAGTTTTACTTCATAAGTTTGCTAATCTTGGTTTTGGTGAGTTTCTATCACTTTAATAGCCAATTGCTAAATTAAGTAGATGAGATATGATGAGATCATGCGGTTTTGTATGCGGATTAGTGAGTTTTGGGTCATATGATATGATGTTAGTTTGCTAATCTATGTTTAATGTTAACCCTATGTTTATGCAAGTTAAGTATGTGGGTTTATGCAAGTTAAGTATGTGGGTTTATGCAAGTTAAGTATGTGGGTTTATGCAAGTTAAGTATGTGGGTTTATGCAAGTTAAGTGGTGGGTTTTATGCATGCTAATTATTTGATTTTATGCATGCTAAGTATTTGATTTTATGCATGCTAAGTACTTGATTTCATGCATGCTAAGTATTTGATTTTATGCATGCTAAGTGTTTGGGTTTATGCATGCTAAGTACTCGATTTCATGCATGCTAGGTGGTTGGTTTTATGCATACCTTATGACATGCAAGTTTACCCTTTTTAAATAAGATGCATACATATGCAAGATGATACCTTTGTATGCTATGCATACATATGCATGTTTACCCTATTTTATGATGCAAGTCACATATGCAAGTTCACCCTTTGTGTAACCTATGAACACTTATCCAAGTTACCTTTATATTGCATATGTGTATACATGCAAGTTGGGTTATTTAATGATGCTAGTTGGGTTTAATATCGTGATGCAAGTTGACACCTTTTAAACCCATGTAAAAGCCAACGTTGTGCTAAGATTGAACCCGTTATATTTATAGTGAATCTTCCCATTTATATGACATGTTATGAAAACGGATTACGTGGGAAACGATGGGGTTAATATGCATGTTAATAAAAATATGTATAACATAAAATGAATGGACATAATTGGGAATTTACCTATTAAGTTAGGTCTACCCATATTATGGAGTTGGGAATTTACCTATTAAGTTAGGTCTACCCATACTATGGAATTGGGAATTTACCTATTGAGTTAGGTCTACCCATATTCTTAAAATGTGTAATTAATTAGGGATAATTAATACAAATTATGGGGATGATTAATTAGGTGTAATTAATCAACTAAGACACGAGGTTGGACCCTTTTATAGCGGAAGTCTGCCCGGAACCAACCGGCAAATCCAGCAGGTACAAATGGTTGGCCCAATGTGAGAGGTCTTAGTCATAAATTAAATACGTGATTAAAATAAAGACACGAGGTTAGACCCTTTTGATGACAGAAGTCTGCCCGGAACCAACCGGCATATCCAGCAGTCATAAGAGACGGTCTAATGTGAGAGGTCTTTATGAGGTCATGATCTTAATTAATTAATTAAGAAACACTTAACCATATTAGCATGTAGAGGGACATGAGGGGTTAAGTGGGTGCCTTGGGTGGCATATGGAAATCTAGTGGGTTGCCTTGGGTGGCAATAGAAAATACGATTAGAATACTTAACCAAGTGGAAACATGTAATTAAACATGATTAAAGGGTTAAGTGGGATGCACTAGAAAAAGGGACAAGCTTAGGTGCGTAGCTTGTGGGGGCCCATTTCAACCAGTAACCCATATGTATCTTATTGGGCTCGACCCATGTCGAGGACGGGACACGCGTACTGGGCTTGACTATAAGAGGCCAAAACGGGTTAGCGGTGGCAACGCAAGTCCAACGGGTTTCATATGCGTGTGTGGACCCGGGCTGGTAGGTAAGACGTTGTTGCATCGTGTAGATATAAGCCGTGCACCGTAATTATATCGGGTTGCCACTTTGGGGAGTGATACACCCCACTGTGGGGCCGGCACGGGTATCTACGGTAGGGATCCGATCACTTGGGAGTAGTGGGTACACCTAGTGGAGATAGGGGCAGACGGCACCTATGTAGTCAGCTAGGGGTACGCGAAACTACTGGGTAAATTTTCTAAGTCCTTGGGAGGGATCAACCTTTAAGTAGGAATGACCGGTGTGGTGCAGTGTAGTAATTATCCTTGGGTGGGTAAATGCGTCTTTACGGTTATCTTAGTTTATCCTAAGTCCACCAAGCTGCTTAGTGTAGCCATTCATCCCCAGACACTACCGTATATCAAGTTTATGTCTCCTCTTGTTACTTTAATGATTGTATTGTTAAAGTTATAGGACTCGCTCAGACTTATGTCTGACCCCGTTGTTTTTATCTTTTTCCCAACCCTCAGGTTCTCAGAGTGGGCCCAGTACGAGTGGGCTTTGATCAGGCTGCTTTTATTACTCTCTTGGAGCTTGGACCCTAGATGTAGAGCTCAGCTTACCCTTTTTCTTTTATGGCTATCAGTTCATGTATTGGGATTATGTATTTTTATTTAGCAAGAATGGATATTTGTACTTAACTCTTATTATGGTTTTGTGATGTAACCAGACATGTTTTACTTTCCGCTGCATTGAAATGTTGTTTTAAACTTTCAAGTATTACTTATATCTGTCTTGCTGTAATTTCTCTGTTCTATACTCACTAAAATACTCTGCCGATGTTATGGCATTCCCTTAGAGAGTGACCGTAGCGGGTGTGGGGTGTTACACGTGGTATCAGAGCAAAGGTTACCGGAACAGATAAAATTTTTAGAAAACTATTTTTCTAAAAACATTTTTGGAAGAGATATTTTCAAAAACATGTCTTTAAAGAGAAAAGTTTTTGAAAGAAAAGCATAATCCCCAATAGCCATATCTTTATCTTTCGAATTCTCCGTTTTGAATCTTTCCTTTTTCGTTTCAGCATGGATGAGGACCTTAACTTTCCGGAGGGTGTGACGGTACCAGTATGGTATAGGAGATTGATGGAGGCTAGGGCCACCACTGCGGGTCTAACAAATGTTCCTCCACCAACCGTAGCACCCGATCTTCCTCCTCCCCCTCCTCCTCGCACGGATACTTTTGCTAAGACTTGCAAGGAATTTAAAGCTATGGGAGGGAAACCTTTTCAAGGATCTGAAACTTTTGTGGAGGCTAGAGATTGGCTTAAGGAGGTGGAAGAGTTGATAGATATCTTTGAGATGGAAGAAGGAAAGAAAGTCAAGTTAGCTGCTTGGTTAATGAAAGGAGAGGCCTCATTCTGATGGGAGGTCACTAATGGAGAACGCCCCGTTGACTCTTGGGCGGATTTTAGGCAAAGATTTATGGCAAAGTTTCTCTCAAGGGCGGAGGAAAACTTGTATATGGAAAGATTCTTGACTCTAAAGCAAGGAAATCTCTCAGTGAAGGAATATGTCAACAAGTTTAATCAATTGGCAAGGTTTGGCCTAGACATGGTGAATACACCGGAGAAGAAGGCTTTGAGGTTCGTGAAAGGCTTGAATGAACCGATGCATGGGTTGGCTATGACTCATATCCCTATGGGGGCCACCTTCGAGAAGCTAGTTGACATGGCACTCATGCATGAAGAAGAGAAGGGTCCCAATGCTAATAAGGCACCCGAGAAGAAGGGAGATCAAAAGAGACCTCAGCAACAACAGCAAAATAAAGGTGGGAAAGGCAACGATGGCAAGGGCAAGAAGAAGAAGTGTTTCAATTGTGGGACACCGTGCCACCTAAGCAAGGATTGTCGCAAGAAGAAGAAGACTGGCTGCTTCCACTGTGGCGAAGCAGGGCATCTAGTGAAAGACTGTCCTAAGAAGGGGCAAAGGACGGGGTCTACCTCAGGAGGACAGGTGCAAGCTCTTATGGCACCGGGTCAGGCTAGGGGGCAAGTACAGGCTCTCGCGGTTCCACCGATTCAGGAAAGAGGTAGAACTATTTCCGTTGAAAGTCTGGTTTTTCGATTTGATCATCCTGTCCGTACATTGTTTGATTCTGGCGCATCGCATTCGTTTATCTCATCATCATTAGTTGAGTCACTGCACTTAGACACCAATCTGGTAGATGATCCCTTGGTTGTTTCAAACCCAATTGCGGGCTCCACTTATTTGTCCATGATATGTTTGGATTTGAAGATTTCTATACTTAGCATTGAGTTTAGATGTGATGCTTTTGTGTTGGGCTTCACGGGCTATGGGTTGATTTTGGGCATGGACTGGTTATCCAGTAATGGTGCTGTTCTTGATTGCGAAAGGAGAGTTGTTAGGCTCATGACCCGCTTGGGTAACACTCTCGAGATCTCTTGTAATCCCATGGATTCTGTTATGCTAAGTTATCTTGAATCGCTTGACGCTTCGGTCGAGAGTTTGCAATCTGTTAGAGTGGTCCGGGAATACTCGGATGTGTTTGAGGAGGTGAAGGGCTTACCTCCGAAGCGGGAGATTGACTTCCGAATATATCTGGTGGATAATGCTAAACCTGTATCTTTACCAGTGCGCCACATGGCTCCTCGTGAGAGGAGGGAACTCCATAAGCAAGTAGGGGAGTTGCTTGAGAAGGGGTTCATAAGACGGAGTATATCGGAGTGGGGTGCTCCAGTAGTATTTGCTACGAAGGCGGATGGGTCCCTCAGACTTTGTGTAGACTATAGAGAACTCAACAAGCTCACAAAGAAGAATAGACACCCATTGCCGAGGATTGATGATCTTTTCGATCAGTTGGTTGGCGCCTCAGTATTTTCTCAGTTGGACTTAGCCACGGGGTTTCATCAGTTGAGGGTGGCTGAGGATAGCATAGACAAGACTGCCTTTAGGACTCCGGATGGTTTCTATGAGTGGCTGGTGATGCCATTTGGGTTGACGAACGCCCCTGCATACTTTGTTGATTTGATGAGTAGGGTGTTCAGGGAGTTCCTTAATAAATTCGTGGTGGTCTTTGTGGATGATATCTTAGTATTTTCTAAGAGTGAAGAAGAGCATGCCCTACATCTTGGGGAGGTGTTGAAGACTCTTCGAGCACATAGCCTTAAAGCGAAATTCTCTAAATGTCACCTCTGGAGGAAGGAAGTGCGGTTCTTGGGGCACGTGGTCTTCAAGGAAGGGATAGCTGTGGATCCCGCGAAGGTAGTATCAATTCAGGATTGGAAGGTTCCGAAGAATGCTACCGAAGTAAGAAGTTTCTTGGGGTTGGCGGGTTACTATAGGAAGTTTATCAAAGACTTCGCAAAGATATCAGCCCCTTTAACCCGCCTTACGAAGAAGAATCTTGTTTTCACATGGGACGTAGATTGTGATGATGCGTTCCGACAGTTAAAGAGAGCTTTAACCACCGCTCCAGTTTTAGTGTTGCCAGATGGGAGTAAGCCATTTGTGGTCTATACCGATGCTTGTGGGACAGGACTGGGCGCAGTCTTAATGCAAGAGGGAAGGGTAATAGCCTATGGTGGAAGGCAGTTGAGGGCACATGAGAAAAATTACCCTACCCATGATCTAGAGTTGGCCGCTATTGTTTTTGCGCTTAAGATTTGGCGCCATTATCTTCTTGGTGAGAGATTCGAATTGTTCACTGACCACAAATCATTGAAGTACTTGTTTTCTCAGAAGGATTTGAATTTGAGACAGCAAAGGTGGATGGAGTTCTTAGCATCCTATGATTTCGAGATAGCGTATACCCCTGGCAAGGGTAACGTGGTGGCGGACGCCTTGAGCAGAAAAAGGTTGTCCTTGAGTCCATTGTTCGTGGAACAACGAAGCTTGGAATTTATCTCGATGTTTGATTTCAGACCTTCCATTGATTATATACCCGGTTTGCTAGCATCCTTGGAGGTCAGGCCTACTCTTTTGGGGCGAATTGGAGAAGCACAGAGGGACGACCCACAGTTGGTTGAGTTGGTAGAGAAGCTCATAAGGGGGGAGTCGTCCAGCCATTTGAGTAGGTACACCCTAGACGATAGGGGGTGCTTGCGTAGAGACGGTAGACTTTGTGTACCGCAAGACGAGGGTTTGAGGAAGGCTATTCTTGATGATGCACACCGTTCTAGGATGACCATTCATCCCGGTGGGGACAAGATGTACCAAGATATGAAGCGGGTTTTCTTCTAGGCCGGTATGAAGAAAGATGTGGCCAAGTATGTCGCTCGATGCTTGGTGTGCCAACAAGTGAAAGTGGAGCAAAAGAAACCAGGTGGGTTGCTTCACCCATTGGAAGTTCCGCAATGGAAGTGGGATAGCGTCTCGATGGATTTTATTGATGGGTTACCCAGATCGAGAAAGGGTAATACGGGGATTTGGGTTGTGGTAGACAGACTTACTAAAAGCGCCCATTTCATACCTGTGAAGAGCAAGAGGACTGCTCCATGGCAAGCTTCAGTTTATCTTCAAGAGATAGTTCGATTGCATGGGGTACCCTCTAGCATAGTGAGTGATCGACATACTATCTTCACTAGCGAGTTCTGGAAAAGTTTGCAAGAAGCAGTGGGGACTCAATTGTGTCTGAGCACCGCATATCATCCTCAGACGGACGGCCAGACTGAGAGGGTGAATCGTGTCCTAGAAGACCTTTTGAGGCTTTATATCTTAGATTTTGGAGGTACATGGGAAGAGCATCTTCCATTGGTGGAGTTCGCATATAATAACAGCTTTCAGTCCAGTATTGGTATGGCTCCTTTCGAAGCTCTTTATGGAAGGCCTTGTCGATCACCTACATGTTGGTGGGAATCTACGGATAATATTTTGCTTGGGCCTGATATGGTTAGGGAGACTTCTGAGAAGATTGACTTGATTCGAAGAAGGATGAAAGCAGCGCAGGATAGGCAAAAATCTTATGCGGACAAGAGGAGGACGGATCTTGAGTTTGAAGTTGGGGACATGGTCTTTGTCAAAGTGTCTCCGTTACGAAATGTGGTTCGCTTTGGATCTGTTGGGAAGTTAGCACCAAGGTTCGTGGGGCCGTTTCCTATTAAGGAAAGGATTGGACGGATGGCATATAGAGTGGAGTTGCCCGACAGACTTAGTGGGGTACATGATGTATTCCATGTGTCACATTTGAGGAAGTGCCTACATGAGACTGCAGAGGTGGTAGAGCCAAGCTTGCTTAGAGAAGTGGAAGTAGAACGTGATGCAACGATTCGACGAGCTCCTACTCGCATCCTTGGGTCAGAGACTAGGAAGTTGAGAAACAGAGAGGTTCAACTAGTCAAAGTGCAATGGGGAGAAGATGAGAGCAACGCAACTTGGGAGACGGAAGCGAAGATGCGTTCATTGTACCCATTTCTTTTTGAGGGTATGTCTTTAATTTCTCCTCTATCGTTGTCTAGTACTTATCTTATCTTTAGTATGTCCTCTCGTTAGTACTGTTTGACCTTTAGATGAGGTAAACCTATGGTTGAAACATGTGTTTGAGACATGTTATGGTTGATGGATGCAAGTGGATGCAAGTGTTTGCTAGTGGTTGCTCGTTGATGCATATACACACACTCTAGGCACTAGATCGGCTCAGTCACTTCATATTGCATATTGCATATAAATGTGTGTAGATAGATATATTTATGAATGTATAATGGTTGTGTTATCATATGGATGATGCATTTTGGTGAATGATTGTGCACTCATGTAGATGTTGTATGTGTCGATAGGGTTCTCTCGCATACATAATGGATGCATGGCACTATCATGGTTTGCATATGTTCATACATTAGATAGGGAACATATACACACACTTTTTGCATATGCTCATACATCATTAGAAATTGTTTTAAGGACAATGGATGCCCGTGTTTGATGGATTGCGTAGATGGTTGTTTAGATGGTAGGATATGCATTCTCCTTAGCTTAGAGATTTCGGGGACGAAATCCTTTAAGGAGGGGAGAATGTAACACCCCCTATTTCAGTTAATGCTAAAATTCACTAATTGTAGAATAAATAATCTCAAATATGAGAATTGGGGGAAACGGGCTGCGTCATTTTGTTCGTCTCGGAAAAATACGCAGAATAGAGTCCGAAATTTTGTAAATCGGAGTCCGTATGGCCCAGTTATGGCCCAATGAAGTTTGCAGAAAATTAAAAGTTCAAAATAGATTTAAGATTCAGGTTTAAAATTCAAAATTGGGGCCATTGGGCGCTGGAGGGAAAAACTCCCGCCCAGCTACCCGTGTCGACAGCCCTGTCGACAGGGCAGTCGACTGGGTAGGACCAGGTCGACAGCCCTGTCGACTTGGGTGTCGACAGGGGGTACTCGACCAGTTAAACCTGGTGCACCATTTTAGGGTTTGGCTGTGTTTTGGGCTAATCTCTAGAAACTTCCTAAATCTGACGGACCTAATTTAGCCTAGGGTTAATCCTATGGTCTAAAACACACCCTAATCATATAAATACACCCTAATGCAAGCCTAATCCATACTAAAAATAGAAACGATGTCATCATGCCGCCAAAATCAAACTTAAGAGGAGCCTCCACTAGTTTATGAAGAAAGTTGCAAGCTAATCATCACCATCTTCAAATATAGCAACTAGTTCTACTTCATAAGTTTGCTAATCTTGGTTTTGGTGAGTTTCTATCACTTTAATAGCCAATTGATAAATTAAGTAGATGAGATATGATGAGATCATGCGGTTTTGTATGCGGATTAGTGGGTTTTGAGTCACATGATATGATGTTAGTTTGCTAATCTATGTTTAATGTTAACCCTATGTTTATGCAAGTTAAGTATGTGGATTTATGCAAGTTAAGTATGTGGGTTTATGCAAGTTAAGTATGTGGGTTTATGCAAGTTAAGTGGTGGGTTTTATGCATGCTAAGTATTTGATTTTATGCATGCTAAGTATTTGATTTTATGCATGCTAAGTACTTGATTTCATGCATGCTAAGTATTTGATTTTATGCATGCTAAGTGTTTGGGTTTATGCATGCTAAGTACTCGATTTCATGCATGCTAGGTGGTTGGTTTTATGCATACCTTATGACATGCAAGTTTACCCTTTTTAAATAAGATGCATACATATGCAAGATGATACCTTTGTATGCTATGCATACATATGCATGTTTACCCTATTTTATGATGCAAGTCACATATGCAAGTTCACCCTTTGTGTAACCTATGAACACTTATGCAAGTTACCTTTATATGACATATGTGTACACATGCAAGTTGGGTTATTTAATGATGCTAGTTGGGTTTAATATCATGATGCAAGTTGACACCTTTTAAACCCATGTAAAAGCCAACGTTGTGCTAAGATTGAACCCGTTATATTTATAGTGAATCTTCCCATTTATATGACATGTTATGAAAATGGATTACGTGGGAAACGATGGGGTTAATATGCATGTTAATAAAAATATGTATAACATAAAATGAATGGACATAATTGGGAATTTACCTATTAAGTTAGGTCTACCCATATTATGGAGTTGGGAATTTACCTATTAAGTTAGGTCTACCCATACTATGGAATTGGGAATTTACCTATTGAGTTAGGTCTACCCATATTCTTAAAATGTGTAATTAATTAGGGATAATTAATACAAATTATGGGGATGATTAATTAGGTGTAATTAATCAACTAAGACACGAGGTTGGACCCTTTTGTAGCGGAAGTCTGCCCGGAACCAACCGGCAAATCCAGCAGGTACAAATGGTTGGCCCAATGTGAGAGGTCTTAGTCATAAATTAAATACGTGATTAAAATAAAGACACGAGGTTAGACCCTTTTGATGACAGAAGTCTGCCCGGAACCAACCGGCATATCCAGCAGTCATAAGAGACGGTCTAATGTGAGAGGTCTTTATGAGGTCATGATCTTAATTAATTAATTAAGAAACACTTAACCATATTAGCATGTAAAGGGACATGAGGCGTTAAGTGGGTGCCTTGGGTGGCATATGGAAATCTAGTGGGTTGCCTTGGGTGGCAATAGAAAATACGATTAGAATACTTAACCAAGTGGAAACATGTAATTAAACATGATTAAAGGGTTAAGTGGGATGCACTAGAAAAAGGGACAAGCTTAGGTGGGTAGCTTGTGGGGGCCCATTTCAACCAGTAACCCATATGTATCCTATTGGGCTCGACCAATGTCGAGGACGGGACACGCGTACTGGGCTTGACTATAAGAGGCCAAAACGGGTTAGCGGTGGCAACGCAAGTCCAACGGGTTTCATATGCGTGTGTGGACCCGGGCTGGTAGGTAAGACGTTGTTGCATCGTGTAGATATAAGCCGTGCACCGTTAATTATATCGGGTTGCCACTTTGGGGAGTGATACACCCCACTGTGGGGCCGGCACGGGTATCTACGGTAGGGAGCCGATCACTTGGGAGTAGTGGGTACACCTAGTGGAGATAGGGGCAGACGACACCTATGTAGTCAGCTAGGGGTACGCGAAACTACTGGGTAAATTTTCTAAGTCCTTGTGAGGGATCAACCTTTAAGTAGGAATGACCGGTGTGGTGCAGTGTAGTAATTATCCTTGGGTGGGTAAATGCGTCTTTACGGTTATCTTAGTTTATCCTAAGTCCACCAAGCTGCTTAGTGTAGCCATTCATCCCCAGACACTACCGTATATCAAGTTTATGTCTCCTCTGGTTACTTTAATGATTGTATTGTTAAAGTTATAGGACTCGCTCAGACTTATGTCTGACCCCGTTGTTTTTATCTTTTTCCCAACCCTCAGGTTCTCAGAGTGGGCCCAGTACGAGTGGGCTTTGATCAGGCTGCTTTTATTACTCTCTTGGAGCTTGGACCCTAGATGTAGAGCTCAGCTTACCCTTTTTCTTTTATGGCTATCAGTTCATGTATTGGGATTATGTATTTTTATTTAGCAAGAATGGATATTTGTACTTAACTCTTATTATGGTTTTGTGATGTAACCAGACATGTTTTACTTTCCGCTGCATTGAAATGTTGTTTTAAACTTTCAAGTATTACTTATATCTGTCTTGCTGTAATTTCTCTGTTCTATACTCACTAAAATACTCCGCCGATGTTATGGCATTCCCTTAGAGAGTGACCCTAGCGGGTGTGGGGTGTTACACGAGTCATGAGCCTCACCACCCTATGCTCACAATCAAGAATGGCTTCATAACTGGACAACCAATCCATGCCCAAAATCAACCCGTATCCCATGAACCCGAGAACATAAGCATTACATGTGAATTCTACGGTCAAGATAGAAATCCTCAAATCCATAAAAATTATAGATAGATGGGCGGAACCCCCAATTGGATTTGAAACTCTAACGGGATCCTCAACTAGACTAGTACTTAGGTGCAAACTTTCAACAATGTCAGAAGAGATAAAGGTATGCGATGCGCCAGAATCAAATAAAGTTCGAACAGGAAAACCAGAAATATAAACAAGAATTTCTACAGAAATACTACCTCGGTCCGGAACTGGAGCAGTGTTGAGAGCATGCATCTGCCCTCCAGAAGATCCTGCTCGCTGAGCCTGTCCTTGACCCTGCCCTTGCTTCTTTGGGAAATCCTTACTGAAGTGTCCAGTCTCTCCGCAATGAAAGCATTCTCCCAACTTCCTCTTCTTCTTCCTACAATCTTTGGCTATGTGCCCAACAATCCCACAGAAGTTGCACTTCCTTGTGTCCTTTGCCTTGTTGTTGTTGGCCTTGTTACCCTTGTTGTTCTTGTTGTTCTGATTTCTCTGATTGCTCTGATTTCCTCCCCACTTGGAGTCCGCCTTCTTGGTTTGAGTCTCATTAGGCTTGACTTCCTTCTTGCCATTCTTATCATCTCCCTGAAGCAATGCCATATCTACTTGGCTCTCAAAAGTGGCCCCCATGGGTATATGAGACATGGCTAAACCTTGTAATGGCTCATTCAATCCTCGTGCAAAGCGTAGAGCCTTCTTCTGGGGTGTGTTAACCATGTCCAAATCGAATCGAGCAAGCTGGTTAAACTTATTCACATACTCCCTCACTGTCATGTCCCCTTGCTTCAAAGATATGAACTTCTCCATTTGCAGATTCTCCTCAGCAGATGATAGAAACTTAAGCCCAAACCTCATCATAAAGTCGGCCCAAGTCTCTATAGGCCTAGTAGCGTTGGTGACCTCCCACCAATCAGCAGCTTCCTCTTTCAATAGCCATACTGCCAACAGAACTTTTCTACGGTCTTCCACATCAAAGATGGCAAAGAGGTCTTCAGTCTCTTTTAACCAATTTCTTGCCTCAACAAAAGTCTCCGTCCCAATAAAATTCTTGCCACCCATCGCCTTAAAGTCTTTGCAAATCTTTGCGAAATCCGCTTGTGGACGCTGAGGAGGAGGAGGAACCTCAGGTACGGTGGGAGTGGTTGTTGGGCCCGCGTCGTTGGCCCTAGCTTCCAGGTACCTCCGGAACCATCCGGGTATGGGTACTCCCTCGGGAAGGTTAAGATCAGCCATGCTGAAAAAGGAAAAGATAGATTTAGAATGAGGAAACAATGGATAGTGCCAATGGCTTTTGGGGAATAGCCTTTTAAAATAAACTAGACTTTTCTTGGAAAATACTTGATTGGTTTTGAAAATAGTTTTTTAAAAGGTGAGTTTTTTTAAAAAAAAACTTTTGCTCAAATCTTGTAAACCTTATGCTCTGATACCAAATGTAACAACCCACCTCCGCCTGGGTCACTCTAAGCAAGTGCACTGGCTTTGGAGGGGTGTTGGTCAAGGTAAACATGCATGAAGATATCACAAGACAGAACATATAAGTAAAACAAAGTAAATAAAGCAGCGGATAAAACTACCATTCCAAACCATAGTCAAGTTACATCAAAGTACTTAGTCATTATTTTCCAAATAAAGCAAGTCCAGAAACATAAACTGAAAACTGAAAATAACATAAAGCAAACTATCCCCAAAGTAGACGTGGTAAAGCCATAGCGAGCTCAAGTCCAAACCGTACATGAGCTATCCAGGAAGCAAGCTAAAGATCCAAGCTAGGTGCTAGCATTCCCACCCTGAGAACCTTAGGGGGGACGGAAGAAAAGAGGCGAAAGGAAAACAGGTCAGTCAAAAAGACTGGTAAGTCCTACCTACTATTAGTATAAAAACTAATAAAGTTAACTGGACATGTAAAACAGAGATGAAACATAAGATGATAACTGGCATGGTGGAAAGTTAACAAGAGTAGCATCACATATACAAGGTTAAGTTGCACAAGGTGTACCAGTATTCTAATCCATTTCAAGTATAAACAAGAAATGATCCCTTAGCCCAATGTTGGCCCAAACTCATGAGATGACCTAAATCAAGGTCCAACTACTCGGTCTAGTCGATCGGCTCCCTATAAGCCTAACTCGTCATGTATCAGTGTCATACGGCCCAATCACGAAATGTAGCCAACTGTGCTAGGTCCACCCTAGGGTGTATCAAGCCCTAGGGTGCCAACCACGGACACAAATCAAGCACGCACAGTTTAAACCTACTGGTGCCCGTGTCTGCTTTTTCAACTCTGGACTATGTGCACGACCATAGTCCGCCTGAACCTACACCGGCGCACCTACTCAGCCATCGTTTTGGTCGCTTACATGTCAGCCCTGTAATCGTGCCCCACCCTAGCCTAGTCCCTAGGGTATCATGATACAACCAAGAGGGTTACTGGTGAAAAGGGCAACGTAACTAGGGTTTCTAACGGGTTAAGCGTGGTTAACCCTATCCAATCAAGTATCAAGTTGGTTAAGTGTACCCAAGGTTCATGACTTAACCCTATCAACCCATCGTGTTTAATTGGTTAAGTATTCAAGTGGTCTATGACTTAACCCTATCATGTGGCATTAATTAATTTAATGCACCCAACCTCTCACATTAGACCTTGTTGTGGTTACTAGTTAAGCCGGGCGGGTCCGGGTAGCTTTACACCACAACTTAGTCTAACCTCGGGTTTTAAGCGCGACATGACCAACTACTCACATTGGGTCCTATTGTTTGTAGCTACTAGTTAGGCCGGTCGGCTCCGGGTAGATTTATGCTACAAACTCAACCCAACCTCAAGTTGGCCACTTTCATGTTTTCTACATGTCATGTCCATGTTCATGTTTTTCAAGCATAATCACATGTCATATTTCAAAACCATGTTTTTATGTCATTAAAGTTACCTAACTACCCATATGCATTCCCATCGCATGTACGTTTCGTCACAACACAAAATGGATTAAAAGAGGGAACTTAGAAGCATGACAAAAATGGGCATAAGGTGATAGGATTTGGCCACAAGTTAAACATGGTGGCACATGAGGCAAAATGTGTTCATTAAACTTGCATATTACATTATAAACCTCAAAACATGCATGACATCAAACTTAGCAAATAGGTGATACATGGTCATAGATGGCATAGGATGATAACTAGTGATTCGCATATAACATCATATGCAAGTTAACATAAAGGTTATGAGAGTTTCTATGTTGCATTATGCAACATTTCCAAACAAAGCTCATAGCTTTAAATCCACAAAGTCAAGGTGATAGCTTTACAGACATGCATACAACAAATCTATGCATAACATGATAGGTTCAAAGCACAAATCATACTTAGGCCCAAACACAAACATGCAACATGTCATTTTTAACTTCATAGTTTAAATCTAAGAGTAGAACAGGGCTTACAAAGCTTGGCTAAGAAGACTAGAACAAAGTAAAACAAGATTGAGACGAAGCCACACTAGAAATTCCCAATTTGAATATAAGCTCCAAGTTGTCTTTGAGAAATAAGAAGAAAGATCCTTGTTTTGATGAAGAAAGATGGATCTTTTACTAGCTTAGAACACTCAAGCTTTCATGAAGAAGATGGAGGCCATGATATGAAGGCCATGAAGCATTTTGGCATAATTTAGTTGTAGGAATTATTTGTGTTGATTTAGGCTAGGTATTAGGGTCCTTTTATAGAAGTTTAGGTTAGTTTAGGCCATAGGATTAACCCTAATTCAGATCTGAGCCATCAAATCACGTCACTAGCCAACAAAACAAGACCCGGGAGCCAAAACAGGTGCACCAGGCCAAACTGGCCGACCACCCAAGTCGACAGGGGTGTCGACTGGGCAGTCGACACCACCTGGGGTGTGTCGACTCCCAAGTCGACTCCCCAATCGACTTGGGGCTGGCGGGAATTTTCCCGCCTGTCCTGCTTGGGCCGAATTTGAATTCTGAATTCAAATTTGAACTGTTTTTGAACTTGAAATTTTCTGAAAACTTTGACGGGCCATAACTTGGTCATACGGACTCCGATTTTCGAAAACTCGGACTCTATTTCGCGTATTTTTCCGAGATGAACACAATGGAAAATCCCATTTCCCTTGATTCATATTTTAAAATTTAATTCTGCCTTGATTTATGTTATAATGTGTTATTCGAAATACGGGTTGTTACATGAAAAACATTATGAATTCCCAATAAACGCTCTGGAGATCCACTTGATGAACCAAAGATCCTATCTTCTCAAAAACATGAAAGGCCCAATAAATTTGGGTGCCATCTTTCCAGTCTTCCTAAACCGAACCGTCTTCTTGAGAGGGGATACATTACGAATACCAAGTCTCCAACATTAAACTCAAGTTCCCTCCTTCTCTTATCGGCATACGATTTCTGGTGGTCTTGGGCTACCTTCATCTTCTGCCTAATCAAGGATATATTCTCTGTGGAATCACGGATGAAGTCTGGTACGAGTAAGTGCTGCTCAAAAGGGGCCATACCAATCGTCGTTTGAAAACTGTTTTTGTAAGTGAACTCTACAAGCGGTAGGTGCTGCTCCCAAACTCCTCCAAAGTCGATGATGTAAGCTCTGAGCAAGTCTTCCAAGATTTGATTTACTCTTTCTTTCTATCCATCGGCCTGTGGATGATAGGCTGTGTTTAGGTTGAGGGTCATTCCCAATGCTGCTTGTAGGCTTCTCCAAAACTCACCTGTGAACAAGGAGTCTCTATCACTCACAATACTCGATGGGATACCACGTAATCAGACTATCTCTTTGACATACAGTTGGGATAATGAGGTTGTTGTCCTTGTCTTTATGACTAGTATAAAGTGGATACTTTTGGTTAAACGGTCTACCACAACCCAAATGGCTTCTTTACCATTTTGGCTTCTAGGAAGTCCATCTACAAAGTTCATGGAAATATGTTCCCACTTCCACATGGGGATCTCTAAAGGTAGTAATAACCCTTCGGGCTTCCCTTGCTCCTCTTTTACTTTCTGGCACGTCAAGCATTTGGCCACAAACTCAGCTATATCTCTCTTCATTCCTTCCCGATGGAGATTCCTCTTCATATCATTGTACATTTTATCCCCACCATGGTGTATGGTCATCTTTGAACTATGGCACTCCTCTAGAATTTCTTTCCTCAACCCTTCCTCCTCAGGGACATGAAGTTGTCCATCCCAAAGTAAAATTCCATCATTGCCAATTGAATATCTAATCGAATGTGGGAAAAGTCTCCTTCTTTCCCATTTTCTCCTTTATGCTTCTTAATTCTTCGTTAAGGTCTTGTGCACTTCAAATCCTCTCTTTTAGAGTAGGTCTAATAACCATGGCCCCAAGAAAACCATTAGAAGTGGTTGGCGAGGGTTGCAAATTAAAATTGTAGAGGAACTCTAACTATTTTCATTCTGAGATCACATTCAAAGTCGCATGTTTCCGAATTAAAACATCCGCCGCAACATTCCCCTATCCGAGGGTAAACTTAATCATGAAATCAAATGAGGCAATATATTCCATCCACTGTTGTTGTATCAAGTTTAGGTCACATTGAGAAAATAAATACTTTAGGGAATTTGTAACGATCAATTATCCAAACATTTTTAGTTACGAAGTTTATCAAAATTTAAGTGAGAAAACTTGAATTATGTTGAAAGGTATGAATTTGAAATCTACCGTAACTTGAACATGTATGTTGTGTTGAAATATAGATTTAAAACGATAACTAGTTTAGAAATTTATCTGTTGAAACAAATGTGAAATCGATAAATTATAAAAATGTTAATTCTTAAATTGAATATATTTTGAGAAGTAATCTAAATAATCCTATAAAGAAAACATTCTAACTTATTCGCTCTGTTTAGATCAAATATTATGGTTGATTGCGACAACGAAAACTGATATGTCACTTACAACATTGAAATTATAAAATATAAATAAATTGTGAAATTTTATATTTGAGTTGTGTCTAGCTGGGCATAGCCAAGGAATTAATTTCATAGAAAAATAGCCAAGTTGGTATGGTTCGCATTGAATTTAATTTGATATTTAATAAATATTTGCGAACTAAAATGTCCTCATAATCCAGGAAAACTTTCGCCTAAAATATTACATAGAATTCCAAGTAAAACGCCATTTTTCGTTTTTGAAATTCAGTTATCCGTTGTTTCAAATCTTTAATTTCAAACCACAACATTCGAAGGCGAACAAACAATTGTTTGGAAATATTGTTTTTTCTTGTTTGTATTTTTCCTAATTGGTGCATGTACAAGGTATTCTTTTATCATGAGTGGAAAAATTTATTTTCAGATTAATTAAAATTAAGAAAATACGTTAGTAATTAAAGGTGGACTATAGGAACACTTGGATGGCTTTGCACGAGATAATAACATGTGTTCGAAACTCTTTGGAAAAAATCAAGGTGTGGCTTTCCTTCTCCAAACGCATCTTCTTTTCCCTCATATTCTCAAGAATGCCTCAGATCTAACTCTGAAACTACGGAAGGATCAAATAATGGCCATAGCAACAGAAAAATATAGGCTTATCTACCTCCTTCGAAAACGTAAAACGGAAAATTCGTCCCTTCTCCCTTCTTTGACTAGTCGGCTCCCTCCTCTCTCCACAAAACCGGAATAGATCCAAATTGAAAATCCCAAATCGCACGCACTGTCCATGCTCTGTGCAACCCCGTCCTTTGATCATCGACACCGTCCAGGCACCGCGCAAACCTCTGACCTCTCCCCCTTAACTAGTGACCCCATACTCTTCTCTCTCCCTTTGTTTTAATACCAAAATTGAAGTGCGCCAGTCACCGCTGTGCAACCACCACTCGCGAGCGCAATCCCCTCCTGCTCCAGGCCGCTGCCATGTTGCCTTCCCTCTTCATCGCAAAGGCATTATGACCCCGAGCACGCCCCTTAGCTCTAATGTCCAAAACGTTGCTGAGGTGCTTCCTTGATTCAATTGTTTCGAACACAACCAATAAAGAAGCGACTAGTCGGTCGTTCACCTCCATCAATCTCCTGCGCGCTTGTGTCCGTCGTTAGCCATTGGTAGCAGTTTTTTTAGTTTGGAACTTAAGTATAACTTCCTATTTTTTTCTCTAAATTATAGTACCATAGTATAAATTAATATATATATATATATATATTAATTGTGTTAATTTAGGATCTGTTATTGTCAGTTAGAGTCGTCATTGAGCTATTTGGCAACTTTTGGGCATGTTGTTCTAGTATAAATATTATAATCGATAGTCAAGCTTGGGTTTGACTTTGCAAGATGGATTGTCCATTGTTGATTAGCTTGGGCATTGTATTTGTGGATTTCTTTTTTTATGTACATATACGCACATATGTGTGTATATGCATAAATCAATTTGGTTGTGTTCAACAAAGATTCCGCTCCAAGTCGTATCGATTTAATTATTCTCGACTTCATCTTGCCATGAAAGGTGAAAGGTGAGTTTCCTTTACTCATGGATAGCTTTTCATTAAGTGAAATAAATATTTGTGATGTTTAATGAAATGCTGGGATTGCTCTAGAAAATTCATAATCATTGGTTGTGCACATGTAACAAACACACTATCGATATATGACACCATATGGATGCAATGGATGTTATGCTCTGTTTGAACTGTTATCACCTTGCATGTAACAACCCAGAAAATCTGAACCAATTTAAAATTTTTATTTTGGCAATTTTGATGAATTTTGAATATTTAAAATGATTTATTTTAAATAATAACAACGGAAAATTTATTTTCGACGAAATTAAAACGAATAATTTTATTTTAATTATATAACAAGCCTGAAATGGCGCGGTAGTTTGAAAATTCAATTTCTAGTTTCAAATGAATATAGATGATTCAATATAAGTCGGAATTGGATGAAACAAGAAATATTTGAATTTGTTAAACAATATCTTTTTAACGGATGTTAGAAACTGAGATTTCTTTTTAAAAGTTGAAAGATATGTCCAGTTTAAAATTGAAAAAAGTTGCTGTGGAATTTATATATTTTTAATATATATAATGGCCCTTAAAAATAGCCATTTTGCAAATGACCTTCGTTTTCAATGAAACCAATTTTGTTGGAACCGGAATGTCAAATTATTGCTGGATTCCAATTTTCATAATTTATGGGATCAATATGTGAGCATGGAAAAAGAAAACGTGTTTTGACAGTTTCAGTCAATTTGGATCGACCAGAAAATGGCCATTTTTCAAACGGTCTCAGAATTTGACGAAATTAGTTTTGTTAGGACCGTATCATCAATACGAAGTTAGAAATATTTTTTCTGCAAATTTTTAGGGTCAATATGTGACCGTAGTAAATTGAAATGTACATTTAAATTCAATATATATAGATTTATATTTTAATTTAAATGAAAACTGATCGTAACAACCGAATTGGGTTATGAAACATATCCCATTGTGTTCAGAGTGAGGGTAATTAGCTAGGGGCGATAGTCATTGGGTTTGATTTGAAGTTCAGACGAAAATTTCACAATAAAGAAATAAATTGAATTAAAATATAAATATTTAAATATTATAAATACTCTCCAGCTCCACACAGTATCCTTCACTCCTTTTCCGCCAGCCCTAATATGAACGGCCTGTTTTGTTTGATTTTGTTTCTTCAATTTCTTTCACGACAGACCAAACTAGTTGATGATTTTAGAGGGAATGTTGAAGAGAATTTTATACTCTTTAAAATTATACGAGTTTGATTTCACAAAGAGATTGGGGAGTTTTCTGTGCTCGTACCCATCGCATTCAAGTGGGATTCTCGAGCTTGAGAGGTGTGCGAGTGTGACGCTGTCACTAGCACTGGGAGGAGGTGGGGAGCCTGACGTCGTAGGAGGTGTCGATTTGTGGTCGGCACCCTGAAGAGCGTGCAATTTCAAACCCTAGGTGGCGACAGTTCCATTGAATCAGCAATGTGTTCTCGTCCAGGCAAATACAAAGAAGAAGAGTTAATGTTAATAAAGGGGTTAAGAAATCAGTTAAGGAAATTTTAAGTTAATTAATTATTTAATTATTTAAATAATGTCATTAGTATTTAAAATGCCATATCCTTTTGCTGCATGATCAGAGTTCGACGAAACGAAGTTCGTTGGGACCGTAAAATCAAACACTTCATTTCAGAACTGACTAGAGCTGAAACGGAGCAGATTAGAATTTCAAGCAATTTCAAATTCGAACAGAACTGAGATTCAGAAATAAAACTGATGGAGTGGATCCAAATGTGAGAACTTCTCACTAAAATTATTTCTATACCGTTATTTATTTTGTAACTACATATATGAACTGCTCCCCGTCGTCCACAAACCATGGATGATTTTTTCGATTGTATAATGTTGTGATTGTAATTGTGATGTACAAATATATATACATGCGTTGTGAAAATAATATATATTTGAAATGGAAACTATATATATATATATATATATATATATATATATATATATATATATATATATGAAATGTGCAAATGAATATATATGAAATATAAAAATGAACATGTATGAAATATGAAAACGATATATATATGAAATGTGAAAATGTATATATATGAAATGTGAAAAGAATATATATATATGAAATATGAAAACGATATATATATATGAAATATGAAAACGATATATGTATGAAATGTGAAAATGAATATATATGAAATATGAAAATGATATATGTATGAAATGTGAAAATGAATATATATGAAATATGAAAACGATATATATATATATATATGAAATATGAAAACAACATATGTATGAAATATGAAAACGATATATATATATATATATATGAAATATGAAAACGATACATATATGAAATGTGAAAACGATATATATATGAAATATGAAAAACTATATATATATATATATATATATATATATGAAATGAGAAAATAATATATATTTGAAATGGAAATGATATATGTATGAAATTTGAAATCAATATATATATATATGAAAAGTGAAAATGATTTGATTATTAAAAATATAATTTATAACATATATATGAGATGTATAAAATTTTCATGTAATGGAATATTCAATTTTGATTAGAAATTGAATATGAAGTTGAAATCGTTTTGAAAACGAATTTAAAACGATTTATAAAATACGTTTTAAATGGAAATCGACGAAATATATATATATATATATATATATATATATATATATATTATATATATATAATGGCCTGAATAAAAGGCGCTGTGCCGTGGCAGTTCACGAAATTCGACCATTGACTTCGAACGGACATTACGGGAGATCCGACCGTCGGATTCTCCTAAAACTAGAACCATTGGGTTCGTATCGAAAAGTGATTTCCAAAGAATATAAGAGATTTGGAATCTAATGGTTGGATTTGGAATTAAGTCCAAATCAAATTTGGAAAAGGTCACTGTAAGTGCAGTCGATGACTGTTTATGGAAATCGACTGTACGGGCCTTGATAAAATTATTAAAAATATTAATAATTTTGTAAAATCATAATAAATAATTTATAAAGAATTGGGATGAAAAATTCAATATTTGAAAAGATAAAAATATATTTTTATCGAAATGAACTAGTTATTAACTAGAATTAGAATCCAATTATTTTTAAAATAAATAAAATGGATTGAGAATGGTTTTAAAATAACCATGTTTTTCCAATAAACAAGTTAGAATGGTTTGGATGGAAATAATCTTTGGAATATTTCGATATTGGATTCCGTGATTAAATGGGTATTGTGACGGGGATTCGGAAGATATCTGTAATGACCCGGATTTTAAGTCGTTGAATTCTAAATATTTAAATTTATTTTAAATATTTTATTTGAATTATATATAGGAATATATATATATATATATATATATATCGGGATTTATTTAATAAAATGATATTTAAACATATAATTTATAATATAATTTAAAACGAGTTCAAAATGGCGCGATAGTTTGAAAATTCGAATTCAAATTTCAAATGAATGTACAGGATTCAAAATAAATCGGATTTTAGCGAAACAAGAAATATTTGATTCTGTTTGAAAATATCTTTCCAACGAATGTGAAAAATCCAGATTTCACAGCGGGAATAAAAAGTTATGTCCAAATCAAATTTAGAAATAGTCGTTATAGAATCATTCATCGACCGTAACAGTTTATTTGAAATAACTGCATACTGGATTCGAATTTGGGCAAGGTTCTTTTGAGGCGTAGTGTTAATTTAATTTTTAGAATTTTAGTGTAATTTTTAATTAATTAAATATGCAACTTTTTATTTGGAGTATTTTGCACCCTATATCAATATTTTGAGATTTCATAATATAAGTTAGACTACCGATATTATTATATTTTTGGGATCATGACACATCGCTTGACATGATAGTATTTTTATTTTTGTCCATAGCGGTCAGGAAATAAACCGTGTATATTCAAAACAGCAGCGCAGTTATAAAATCGAACTATATTATTTTCCCTTAACTAGTTAATTTAAGATGCCATACCATTTCGAATTAACCTATTTTTCCTTAACATCAAAAACCATTATGGTAGTTGTTAACGAATTTAAGCTTAAAGGCTATGAACCGCATGCATGCACAAAAATTTAAGGAAAACTATACAAACGCTCGTATATGAGTACCCATCCATGCAGACCCAAATATTTAAAGTAAACATAGGCCTACAGACCAAAATTTAATAACCACCTGCCTTCTCAATTTAACATTTGTATTATAATAATTATACGAGACTAGTGGCCATGTTTATATATGAAAATACCTATCCACATGATAATCTTTACATATCGGCTGTAAAACGCACACGTTGTTTCTTAATGTATAGATATACACTATTTTTCTGTACATGTCAAAACTATGGGCACCACTATCATATCCGTGCATCCCAAGCTATTCATAAGAACCGTGTTCTTCATGCTTTTATTTTCCGTGTTCTCCAAGGAGTTTCAATTTCATGGTATCCAAACCAATCCTTACCGTGTTTTCCACGCCATCAGAACCGTGTTCTCCAAGCTGTTCCTATTATAAATAATAGGCGTCTTCTTCTTTTAGGCTGCAAAGAGAAACCGAAAGCTCTCACTCTAAAAGAAAATGCAAATAAAAAAATACATATATGAAACCGTGACTTCAAAATTTCTATAAAACCAAAAACTCAATGAAATAGAACGCCTTTTCAAGGTTGATGGTATAATACGGGTGGTGGGTTTCTCGAGTGCCGCATGGGGAGAGAGTTGTCGGCAGACCCATACAGAAGCTTCGCGTGGCATGAATGATATTATGAAGGAGTTGATGAAATGAAATTGGTTGTGGTGGTAGGTTCATGCAATGGGGTGCGAGCAAAAGATGATGCTGTGAGGTTCATCTGCTGTATGACATTTCGCACATTAATTTCTTGTGTTGAAATGGGAAGCTTCAGTGACTAATTGGTGGAGGCATGCTATTCTTTTGTACATAGGCAGTTGTAGTATTGTGGAGGAAGAAGCCTAGAAGGATTTGGTCGTTAAGATGGGGAGAAGAGGAAAATAAGTTTGGTGTAGTATTTGTCTGTACAGGAGCTTCATGTTCTGTATGGAGAAGAAGGAGAGACAGGAGGAGCGTTGAACCCGCGTACTTATTTGCTAATGTGGATTAGCCTAGTATATATCTAATGATAATCCAAAACTTATAATATGTTAAAGGGGAGCGAAAGTTTCCAATTGGTCAGCGGAGAAGAGGAGTTACACGTGGGGACTCGGTTCAAAATGTTGGGGCATTTTCACTCAGCAGCATTCAGTCGAGATAGGTGATACAAAGGTATAGCTACTTCACCATAGTTGCTTAGAATATATGGCTGAAGTCAAAATATTGGGAAAGGATCAAGATAGCTGGGGTGTTGACGGAGCGAGGAAACTCGCGGAGAGAAAAATGCGGTGATTGTCACATCTTGAATTTGCCGATTATAGTGGGGGAACGATGATGGGAAGTTCGACATGAATACATACTTAAGGGACTGGCATTTGCTTGGAAAAGAGGGAGAATTAGCGTGGTTAATCATGGTTAAGTGGCCGGATTATTTGGAGATAAAATGTATCCAACAAGACCGGTCACATTGGAATCGCAACGGAGAAATTGATGTTGTAGAACTATTCTGGTTGAAAACAAAGCTATTGGAATTTCGTGATAAAGTCAAACGCCAGTTTGATTTTATCCGAAATAGACAGCAGAACCGTCAACTGCAAAAAAAGGTGAGTAAACTCACTAACTTTGCCTCGTTTATATTTTTATATAAACGAGTTTTGAAATTTATTTACAGTAATTTGATACTGTGTGATGGTTGCTTGGTTGAATAGTCGATAAAATTGGTTGATAGGATTACATCGTTGATCGATTATTAGTTCTGATATTTCATAATGACGTGAAACAATATTATTGATGTGATTAACATCTGTGGATGCAGGGAAGCAGGTTGGAGGAATCCAAGTGGATTCCTCAACATTTATATTACTGTTTATTCTTTATCATGATATATGTTGTGATACACATATCCTGTGATTGATTTTGTGGTGATGAATTACACTGGCCCTATAATTTTGGTGTTTAATACCATGAAGTATTTTCAAATGTAAGAAAGAAAATTAAAAAGAAAATTTATTTTCAAAATTAGAAATAAAATTTCAAATAGATTTGAAGGTAGAAAACTTGTTAAAGTTATAAACGATAATTATAGAAGAAGGGAAAAAATTATTGTTGGAAACTAGTATTTGACATGAAATCGATATTTATTTATTTAATGTAAAATCGCTATAAGGTTTTAAGAAGAGATTTTAAATAGAAATTCTTTTTACCAATTAACTGAGAGGATCAAATTATGATTCAACGTTTTAAAATTTAATGAAGATTTATACTGGGATAAATTGAAAAGTGGTAAAGGTTTTGAAACCTTTATTTGTAAATTAGTTTTAATCTTTGCAGTTATAAAAGAAATTGTTAACGATATAATAAATATTTAGGACCTAGAAATGAGATTTTCTATGGGCAAATTTTAATAGAAGTTATAGATGAAATTGTATTTGAAATGATAAAATTAAATGGATTTGATGTATTACCGGTAAAGTGAATAATGACTAAAGCAAAAATGTTGCAAATGAGATATCTAAAAGAAATTTAGTTTTGAAATATTAAATCAAATTGGAATTTGAATAGGGAAAATGGATAATCTTTTAAAATGAAAAGGACGAGTTTTATCCCAACATTTGGAATATAAACTGTAATAAATGTTTTGTAAATTCTAGATAGCGATTTTAACGCTACCATTATAATAAGTGTTGGTAAATTCTAGACAGCGATTTTAACGCTGCTGTTATAAAAGATGTTTTGTAAATCTTAACAGCGATGTTAACGCTATTGCTATAATAAATGATTTATAATTCTAGACAGCGGTTGTAAAGCTGTTGTTAAAAGCAATGTTTTATAAACTAAATATTTGGAAACAGCGTTTATAATGCTACCGTTATAATCAATATTTTTCTGTAAAGGAAGTGTGTTCTTAGATCGAATCTGAGAGTCGTGAAAATGATGTTTTGGTTGAAGTTGTGAGCTTTCACTATTTCGAAGTTAAGAGTGTCGTTCAGTTAAGGTCTGAGAGGTAATTATACCCCAAATTGACTGACGTCGTGATTGACGGAGGAATGGTTAAGGTTCGGTAGAAAGGATTGGTTAGTAATATCGTTAGTTAACAAATGATTAGTGGTTGGAGTTATTATAACGATGTTTTATAACATCGCATTAATTTAAAAGAATTTGAAATGTTCCCCATAATAAAATGAGAGATATTTTCTATTCGTAGAAAATGAAATGAATTGTCAACGAGGAATTAAGAAAGGAAATTCGGAAATATTCTTTGATATTAATAATGTATATTTTCTGAATATAGAAAAATAAGGATTTCGTGAATATATAGAAATGTTTTCTAAATGGGAAAAGAGATATTTCTCAAATAAAGAAATTACTTATTGGAAATGTTGTTCAAAGGATCGAGAGGGAAATCGAGCTTCAAAGGGGTACGAAAGATAGGGAAACAGGAATTTGAAATAAATAATATAATCAGGAATTGAGGTTAAAGGGGGCCCAGTGTTGTTTGATGGTTGATCGATAGAATTTCCAATTGGAAATAGGATCGTTGATTGTATGGATGTTTCTTTGATAGTTAAATCACCGACTATCAAAGTTTTGATTTATTTTATACCTCCGTTGTCAGTATGGAGAGACTGGGATCAGATTTAATATCTGAAAACCACTCCGTATTGGCATAAGCGTTACGAACCAAATTATATTGACGAGATT
The DNA here is from genome assembly GCA_030737875.1 of Allium sativum. Lineage (NCBI taxonomy): Eukaryota > Viridiplantae > Streptophyta > Magnoliopsida > Asparagales > Amaryllidaceae > Allium > Allium sativum. Next base: position 31,787,167 of record JASFAX010000021.1, on the reverse strand, counting down.
ATGAAAACGGAGGAAAATGCTGGGCGGTTCTGTTAATTCAAACCTCAAGCCTCACAACCCGGAATTGAAAAAAATCGGGCAGGCAACATGGCTATGTGGGTCGCTCCCATTAGGATGTATAATTGCCTATCTAGAGAAATTCCATTTACTTTTATAATCTATCAATGCTGTCCCTTTCGAGAAATGGTTGTTGATCCCAACCGTTGTCGATATACATTCGATACACTCAAGGGAAATGAGTGGTCGGTCATGTACGGGTCGGGTTGCAAGACGTTCTTGTTGAACCCAGTGTATTCGCCTCTAGAGATACACTATCGGCAGGTGGTCCCATACCTTGTCATGTTGGAAATCCAATCTCCAATAAGCGCCCTGCGGTTTTTGATTTAATATTATATATGGAGCTGAGATGCAAGCGTTCCGCTAGATTCTATTTATTTGATTTAGACACTATTATAATATCACCAGATTTTGATATCAAAATGTTTGGGTTATCGTAAGGTAAAAACCATCCGTGTTTATGTGTGGATTGGTCTTACGATTATCATTTCTTTCGAAAGGATTTTCAAAGTTAAACAAATGATTGGAGTTTACTCACACCAGTCCCATGACTGACCCAGAGTTTATTTTGTTTGTTTTCCCTAAACTCTTGGGTGCCCAAATTTGTATGGGCAGTCAAGTAGTCGGGATTTTTTAGATTCACTTGGAGGAGCTAGAAGCAGTAGGCTTCACAGTTAGATATAGACTATCATATTTCCGCTGTGTATTGTTATGTATCTGGAAAAAGGTGTTTATAATTGTTCCAGAGATAATTGTTGTGCTCTGATGATGGTATGTATATACAAATACTGATTTGTGTTTCAAAAGTTTATGTTATCTAATATATTTTATTCGTTCCGCTGTGAGTTGTGATCTTCGTTTTCTTCTATTCTAATATTTCTTTCTATCTATTTCTCATCCTCTAACTTCTTTCTAATAATGATTCGTATTTCTGTGCAATTTGGGTTGGACGTGTGGTGTTATTAGTCGACTCAAAAGGTATGGATTTGCGGGTCGTTACAATATCGATATCGTTATTCCCGATTTGATATTTGTTGGTTTCAGGATTTGATGTTGAATATAAGTCGATACTATCTCTATTCAAAACCTTATATTTAATGTCAAATTGGAATGATTGATTGTTTGGATTGTGCTTGACCAGTTTATGAGCAAAATATGCTTTTATATTTAGCATTGGGTTGGGTAAAAATATCTTTTTGCTAACACCTTGTGAGACACTCCACGATTTGACTATAAGGTGTTTAGCGATGTTGTTTATTTCAAAATTTAATGAAATATTTTGAAATGATATTTTTCTTAAGTGAAAAGAAATGTATTCCCGTTTTTGGACAGGGAATGTTTTATAAAAATGTTTTATAAAACAGAAAGGATTTCGAGGGCAAAAACCTGATGATTTCGAAATAATTTGGAAATGTATTATTGTTTTACATTGTAGTTCACATTTGATTAGTTGCTTTTAATGATGCATCTGTTTGTTGGCGGAGAATTTATTCCCTTGCTTAACACTCTTCTTTGAGACGTACGAGCTCAAAGGTTATGTATTAATAGTGACTGATCATATATGTGAATTGCTGATGTGAAGTACTATAGATTCGCTTATACTTGTGATTATGTTGTGAAATGATTTTCCTGCCTAATTCGGGATATGAAATGATTTGGTATGTGGCTAAAGATTTGGTAACCCGGTCTACTAAAAGTATCGGTGGGATCCAGTGCCTTAGGGTGAGTGGTCAGTGTGTAGCCAGCTCCATGTGTGGGAGGTGCATATATATATATATATATATATATATATATATATATATATATATATATCGAGTTGCTTAGATACGTGCCCTTTGCCTTGTCTGAGGAGATCCCGATATTTGGTTGCATACCTGTTTTTATGCATTGTTATTGTTTTGGAATTCATATTTCCAAAGATTTGGTTTGAAACCCCAAAGTGAAATCTACTTTGATATAAAAGTTAAATATGTATTTCAAATGAATTGAAATAGAAATCGGGAAATAAAGCCCAAAAGAATAATTTCTGTAAATTGAATTGATTTGGAAAACTTAAATGTGGTCATTAATCTAAATGGGTAGATTGGGATATTGCATGTTGATTGATGCATAGTAGATCCATATCTATGTTACTGATTGTTGTTTATACACTGGCGTTCTAGGGGTAAACCCATTCCGCGTTAGCGGCGTGGTCCTGTGATTTGTCTAATTATTAAATAAGTTAATTTTAACTATTTTAGAGTTTCTCACACCAGTCCCATGACTGACCTATAGTTTTCTTTTCCCTTGCAAACTCAGGTGCCCATATTTTCCGCACGGGCAGTCGAGTAGTTTATGTTGCAGATATACGAGAAGGATTATGGATTGAAGCTTAAAGCTTTCCATAGCATTGATAGTCTTCCGCTGTGTTACTTTATTTTTTTCCACTGTGCATTATATTACATTTGATGTAAATTAATCTTCCGCTGTATTATATTTCGATATACTCTGATATATTTTGTACTCTGATGTAACATTATTATGATGTTTATAGAAGTCTTCTATTATTTGTTCTGATGTGTTGTATGCCCAGAGTTAGCGTATACGGGATTCGAACGGTCTTAGTCGATTTAGCGATCGATTAGGTCCAGGCGAAATCTGTATCGTTACAGTGTAAGTTCCCTGTAGACTTAGAAAAATGACTACGGGTTGAAATAATATATTTACCCGAACAACTGTATAGATTTAAGAAGAAAAACCAAATTATTGTGATTTGGGTTGAAATGATATATACCCAAAAATTAAATAAATGGGTTGAAATCATATATACCTGATTCACTTGACCATAGGTAGAAAACTATATACAGGACGTCGTGGTCAATTAAAAACCATTTTCGATGTTATAAATATATATTGATTCTGGTAAACTGATTTTACAGTGAAATTAAAATATTAGGTAAAGAGAAGTTTGAAGAAATTTAAGCTAAGTTTATATATTTAAGTTGAATTTTGAAGTTATGTAAGATTGGAATATAGAAAAATGTGTTTTGAAATATAAGTTTATAAAGGTTATTATTTAAAGTTAAAGTTAATTTAATTAGACATTTTATGAAAACTTATTTTGTAGGATATAACTAAATTTTTATAATAAGATAATTTACAGTGGCTTGATTCAATGTAAAAGAATTTAGTTAAAGAAATGATTAAAAGTGTAATGAAGTTATGTTGATACAACTTTCAACTTAATACTTTTTATAAATTTAATTATAGATGAATTAAATGTTATGATGTAATCTTATTTAAATCCAAAGTAAATGTTAAGAAATTTGTTTCACTTAAGTTTTAATTTGACATGAGATTTTATTTTGAAACCAAAGCAAGCTGAATATTAGATAAGTGCGATTTAAGAGATAACTTGACGACTAAACATTGAAACTACTTTGGAATATAATACCATGGAATGAACTTCTAATTCAAGTTAAATTAAGTTGGAACTAAATTTATAAACTAGTTTTAAGTAATTGTCTAGAAATGATTTTTTTTCTATACTTAAAGTTGAAATCTTTATTTGTTAAGTGCATATTGATTTGGACGAGAAGTTCAATCAAAAAATAAGCGATGAATCATATTTCAAATATGGATAGTTGATTTGGATTGGATTGATTATTATAAATTTAAATTACTACTATTTACATCAAACTATTTTTTTAAACCAAATTTGCGTTATTAATTGTTTCCTTTACCATTTTATGAATATATATAAAGTGTTTCTCTATTAAATCGTATAACTATTTTATGTAAACTATGTTATTAAATAAAATCTATCTTACTATATTGTATACTTTAACTAATTCAAAATTTATTTATTTTAAAGATATTTTGCTATTAAATAAGATCAAAGCAAATCTGAATTAATGATCCAAAGTGATTAAAATAAAGATTTCAAGTATTAATGATGTTATGGAATCGAAATATAAACCTAAATGGCTTTTATAAAGAATATATGTAAATATAAGATTTGAAATTCGAACTAAACTAATATTTAAATATGTTGAGAAATCGATTTTTAATCAATACTTGAAAATTTATCGACTTGTAATACGTGAATGTAATTTTTAATTTAATGACCACAGTGTGAAAAATGTAAACGTTTTATTGTTAAAGAGACCGGAGTCGGTATTGTCATACTCTTTGCCAATATTGATACCACTTTAACAACTGTGTACATGGTGGAGAATCCAGAATGAAGCAGGATGGTTTGGATGCGATTACTGGAATTGAAGAAAGAGAACGATGATGGAATAGCCTTGACCTTCAGGTCATAATTAAAATAACTAAAACAGGAGCCATACCCGGGTTAAGTTACGTCTCACCTTCGATCGAACACACTTCTTCGATACCTTATCTCTTACTATGTGATGGATTAGGGGGCCCCTTTGAATATGGAAGTGTCGTTTGAGGCAGGCGATTGTTGCGACTATGCGTTACCACCGATCCGGGGACCGCAATCCGGTAGAATCCTACCGTTGGGTATTCCTCGGTGCCTTGTCGTATTATCCTAATCGAGCCCCTACGATTTTGATTTAATGTTGTTGTATCAAGGCACCCCTATCTACCAACGTACTGGTGTTTTATATGCAATGTGTACGACAATGTCTGTAAACGGCGTAAGGGTAAAAATGTAATCCCGCCTATGCTATTTTTAAAATATTATACTTTATTGAATAGAAACTATTATAAAGCGTATTACTATATTTATTAGTTTCACGGATCCTTAAAGGATGGAGTCCCAAACATCCTTTAAGTTATTTAAATTTCATTAAAAATTTCATTAAAAATTTCATTTGAGAGAATGTTAGTCCTGACTCGAGTATTTTGTTTGTTTTCTTGCAAATGCTCAGGTCAGACCATATTTCAGCTTTGGAAGATCTGCTTATTGGAGCTCGTGTATATCTGAAGTCTAGTCATTTATCCCGGTGTACTTAAATCATTTTATTTCCTCTTGTATTAGTAAGTTTCTGTATTCAGTCTTCTGTTGTATCTATATTTATTCTGTACTCTGATATCATGTAAATTTTAATATATTTTTTTTGTATTATTGTATAAAAATTTACTTCCTCTATGAGATATTCTGCATTTTTATGTCTGTGATTCTGCGATGATTTATTTTTAACCCTATAATAATAATTAACAATCTACTGTTTCAAACAGTTTGAGTTGGTTTAAATACCGACTTGAAGCAGTCGAAAGGGCAGGTCATTACAGTTGGTATCAGAGCTTTGGTTTAGACGAACCTTAGCTTATGGGGTTGAAACTCTCATTAGAGATATGGTAGCAATACCCTAGAATGAGTGAAATTATCACAGAATCCTTCTCGAGAGAAATGTATCTTAAAACTAAAATGTTTTCAAATGATTTTATGGTTTTAAAAGGATTTTTATACATAAAATTTATTTGAAAATTTAGCCTTGTTTTAAAGTTCCTTCCAATTCATCTCTTAAATTAAATTTTATTAGGCTAGGATATCTTAGCTCTGAGTCTCGATCTTATTTCGTCCGGTCTTAGAATAATAGAATTTATCGCTTTTAGAATCCCGAACCTATCTTAATTTATTGTAATAAGCAACTCTATCTTTTGAAATTCCATATCGGTTAGATCCTTTCGTTAATTCATCTTCTAGCTTACTTTCCCCAAACTGGACTTGAATCTGGCTTAATAAATTATTCTTGAGAATTTAAATAAAACTTGGATGAATTAAAAACTATAACATTAAGCATTTGGTTGAATAAATTATAAAAGTTTAAAATTTGGCAATATTACTCATTTAATTAAACACATGGTTGTATTAGTTAAACTAAGTAAGTTGAAAATCTTATTGCAATGAGTTATGTGTTTTGAGTTTATAAGCATCATATTAAGAATTGCAATGTTTAAACATTTGTGAACCTATAAATCTTATTTTTATTTTTATTTTTAAATAGCATAATAACTTGTAAATGTATATAAATTTGAAGATAATAATCTTTGTAAATTTAGAGAAAATGTGGAGAATAATAACCTTTCTCCAAGTAAAGGATAATATTAATGGAAGTGTATAAGTTAAAAAATCATAAGCAAAATGGTTTTAAATTAAATTCTTTTCTAAGTTGAAAGTATGTAAATATAAATTGATTTTTGATAAAAATATTAAAATAGTAATTTGACACTTATATAAGAGTATCCTTGGGATTAAATTACTTTATATAAATGTGGAATTTAGAATAGAGACTTATGTGTATATATGTATATAAAAGTTTTGAAAAAATATGTATTTGAAATCTTTTAATAAGGAATGTTCCAAAATATAGTAAATGGTTATATAGTGAAAAATTGTATAAATAATAATAATAAGGAGAATTTCAAGTATTTAGTTGATGTCAAGATTGGACTATCAGATACATAAAGATTTTGATCATATGGCTATCTAACGTATGTACTAAATTCTATATGTACTAGATATCGATAGAATCACACTGCAGTCGCTTGGAAATGATTCTGATGATGACCGTAGCATCACTAGTATTTATTTTTAGTTTTCAAAAGTGAGACAAATATATAATTCCAGTCGAGACGTTGAATGAATACTTAAACTAGTTTGAGAAATTTTAAATAATTGTATTAGAATATAGATTTAACTTAGGTGTTATCGTAAGAATGTAAACTAAAATTTTGTCAAGAGCATAGAAATAAATCCTTCGTGATAATAAAATCTGAAGCCCACTTTAACGAATTTCATTATAAACTTGATAAATATTATTAAAAAAGCATTTTGAAATGATATCTCAAATAGGAACAAATTTTAGGAAAGCCTTAGAGGAAACATGTTGAGAGTATCATTTTGCATATTTTAGTTGGTGCATTTACAATAATGATTGAAGTTAAATTATAACAAAATTTCAGGTGGGGGAGACAACTAAAATTTCCCCATTCAAAATTTTGTAAATAAATGAATCAATGTAACTTAATAATTCGTTGTAAATAAAATAAAGTAACAAAATGAATTTTGAGTTTGAAAGTTCACTTGAGGAATTTAATTGAATGAGTATGTTGAACTAATATAAATTGGATCAAGTAAATTAAGATATAACTTGAATTGAAATAAATTCATCACGAATTAAAAATGAATCTCAAGAGGAATAAATTAAATTAGATGAACTGATTGAGAATTGAAAACGTAAAATAAATAACTTGAAACAAATATTTGTTTGCAAGTGATTTGCAAGTGAAACGAATGTAAATAAAGAAATATATAATGGAATAGAAAATATGTAATAAGTATGAACGACGATTAAATTGAATGCGACAAAATGAAGCATAAATTTTGTGAATTATATGTCTATTGTTATTGAATGAAAAAATAAAAATAAATGAATTGAATTAATTTCGACATGAAAAAAAAATTGATTTTGAAGGTGAAGGAATTGCATGTAAAGTGTGTGTTAATAAAAATAAACGTGTTATGAATTGAAATGGGAATAAACAAGAAGGGCTCTAATTTCAAGTGAATTGTATGTAATGAAAGGAACTTATATTGGAACGTTAATATTTTATTTTGAGAATTGTTTAGAACCATTTACATAATATTGACATAGCATGCTTACAGTTGTCATATACATTTTGTTATATGGTATATGTTACATATATCGTCTTTACTTCATATATGTGGTTGTTCTCATACATTTTTAAGTGTTTTAGTAGGTTGCAATGGCGCGCTTAGCTTCTCGCTTTTTTGCTCCAAATGCTAAAAATAATAAGCTTAGACACTTTAAATGCAACGTAAGGTAGGTATCTTAGATTACTTTCTGTACTTGGGTTGAAATATGTTGTTTCCCTTATTTAGGGATGCCTCATCGTATAGATGAGATGTGTATTTTGTGTTTTGCTGTTTTCGTGTACGGGAATTTTTTTTCGATCTAACCGTGCAGGGGAGATGCTGCCAAAATGTTACGTAAATCCGGGAAATAGAAAAATTTTGAGTTTTAAAATTTCTATAACTTGTTTCCTTCTAATAAGCTTAAACTTATTGAAAGGCTCGTAAACAGAAGTATTAATGTAATTATATATATAGGTACGATTTCATACGACGTTTCCTTTTCGAGGACCAAAAACACTGAGTGGGGAAGAATGTAACGACTCGATAATTCAAACATTTTTAGTTATGAAGTTAATTAGAATTTAAGTGCGAAAACTTGAATTATGTTGAAACGTATGAATTTGAAATCTAACGTAACTTAAACGTGTATGTTGTGTTGGAATATAGATTTAAAACGATAACTAATTTAGAAATTTATCTATTGAAAGATTTAAAACGATAACTAATTTAGAAATTTATCTATTGAAACAAATGTGAAATCGATAAACTATAAAATGTTAATTCTTAAATTGAATATATTTTGCGAAGTAATCTAAATAATCCTATAATGAAATAGATCAAATTTTATGATTGATTGCGGCAACGGAAACCGATATGTAACTTACAATATTGAAATTATAAAATATAAATAAATAGTGAAATTTTATATTTGAGTTGTGTCTAGCTGGACATAGCTAAGGAATTAATATCGTAAAAGAATAGGCAAGTTGGTATGGTTTGCGTTGAACTTAATTTGATATTTAATAAATATTTACGAATAGAAATGTCCTTAGAATCCAGTCAAACTTCGCCTAAAAATATTAAACTAAATTCCAAGTAGAACGCCATTTTTCATTTTTCAAATTCGGCTATCCATTGATTCAAATCTTTAATTTCAAACCAAAACGTTCAAAGGCGAACAAACAATCGTTTGGGAATATTGTTTATTTCTTCTTTGTATTTTTCAAAATTAATGCATGTACATGGTATTCTTTTATCATGGATAGAAAATTTTATTTTCAAATTAATTAAATTTATGAAAATACATTAGTAATTAAAGGTGGACTAAAAGAACTCTTGGGTGGCTTTGCGCAAGATAATAATATGTGTTCGAAACTCTCTGGAAAAAATCAACATGTGGCTTTCCTTCTCCAAACGCATCTTCTTTTCCCTCATATTCTCAAGAATGCCTCAGATCTAACTCAGAAACTAGGGAAGGATCAAATAATGGCCATAGCGAATGAAAAATATTGGCTTATCTACATCCTTTGAAAATGAAAAAAACGGAAAATTCGACCCTCCTCCCTTCTTTGACCAGTTGGCTCCCTCATCTCTCCACAAAAACCAAATAGATCCAAATCGAAAATCCCAAATCTCACGCACAGTCCAAGCTCTACGCAACCCCATCCTTCGATCTTGGACACCGTCTAGGCACCGCGCGAACCTCCGACCTCCCCCTTTGTCTAATGACCCCGTATTCTTCTCTCTCCCTTTTTTTAAAACCAAATTGAAGTGCGCCAGTCACCGCCGCGCAACAACCACTCGCGAGCACAATCTCCTCCTGCTCCAGGCCGCTGCCATGTTGCCTTCCCTCTTCATCGCGCAAAGGCATCGTGACCCCGAGCATGCCCCTTATCTTCGATGTACAAAACACTGCTGAGGTGCTTCCTTGATTCTTTTGTTTTAAGTGCAACTAACAGCGGAGCGAGTGGCCGATCGTTCACCTCCAGCAACTTCATGCGCGCTTGCGTCAGTCGTTTGTCATTGGTGGCCGTTTTTTTAGCGTGGAACTTAGGTATACTTCCTCTTTTTTTTTCTAAATTATTGTACAATAATATAAATTAATATATACATACATATATATATATATATATATATATATATTAGTTGTGTTAATTTAGGATATGTAGTTGTTAGTTAGAATCATCATTAGGTTGTTTGGCAACGTTGGGGCATGTTGTTCTAGTATCAATATTATGATTGATAGTTAAGCTTGGGTTTGAATTTGCAAGATGGATTGTCCATTGTTGATTAGCTTGGGCTATGAATTTTTGGATTTCTGGTTCTATGTACATGTAAACACGCATGTGTGCATATGTGCATAAATCAATTTGGTTGTGTTCAACAAAGATTCCGCTCTAAGTCATACCGATTTCGTTGTTCTCGACTTCATCTTGCCACGAAAGGTGAAAGGTGAGTTTCCCTCACTCACGACTAGTTTTTCATTAAGTGAATTAAATATTTGGGATATTAAATGAAATGCTATGATTGCTTTAGAAAATTCATAATCATTGGTTGTGCACATGTAACACACACACTATCGATATATGACATGATATAGATGCAATGGATGTTATGCTATGTTTGAATTGTTATCACCTTGCAAGTTCCCTGCAGATTTATAAAAATGACTATGGGTTGAAAAAATACATACCCGAACAACTATATAAATTTAAGAAGAAAAGCCAAATTATTGGGATTCGGGTTGAAATGATATATACCCGAAAATTAAATAAACGGTTGAAATGGTATATACCTAATTCACTTGACCATAGGTAAAAATTATATACAGGGCGCCGTGGACAATAAAAAAATATTTTAAATGTTATAAATATATATCGATTCCAATAAACTGATTTTATAATGAAATCCAAATATTACGTAAAGAGATGTTTGATGGAATTTAAGCTGAATTTATATACTTAAGTTGAATTTTGAAGTTATGCAAGATTGGAATGTTGAAAAATGCATTTTGAAATATAAGTTTATAAAGGCTATTATTTAAAGTTAATTTTACGAAAACTTATTTTGTAGGATATAACAAATTTTTGTAATAAGATAATTTACAATGGCTTGATTCAATGTAAAAGAATTTAGTTAAAGAATCGATTAAAAGTGTAATGAAGTTTTGTTGATACAACATTCAACTTAATAATTTTTATAAATTTAATTTTAGATGAAATAAATTTTATGATGTAATCTTGTTTAAATCTAAAGTAAATGTTAATAAATTTGTTTAATTTAAGTTTTTATTTGACATGAGATTTTATTTTGAAACCAAAGCAAGTCGAATATTAGATAAGTGTGATTTAAGAAATAACTTAATGACTAAACATTGAATCTATTTTGGAATATAATACCATGGAATGAACTTCGAATTCAAGTTAAACTAAATTCAGAACTAAATTTATAAACTAGTTTGAAGTAATTGTCTAGAAATGATTTTTCTTCCTATAATTAAAGTTGAAATCTTTATTTGTTAAGTATATATTGATTTGGACGAGAAGTTGGAATCTGAAAATAAGCGATGAATCATATTTTAAATACAGATAGTTGATTTGGATTAGAATGATTATTTAAATACTTAAATTACTACTATTTAGATCAAACTATTTTTTAAAGCAAAATTTACTTTGTTAATTGTTTCCTTAACCATTTTATGATTATATATATAAAGTGCTTCTCTATTAAACCATATGACTATTTTATGTAAACTATGTTATTAAATAAAAACTATCTTACTAAATATTATACATTAGCTATTTCAAATTTTATCTATTTTGAAGATTTTTACTATTAAATAAGATCAAAGAAAATCCGAATTAATGATCCAAAGTGATTAAAATAAAGATTTCGAGTATTAATGATGTTATGGAATCGAAATATAAACCTGAATGGCTTTGATAAGGAATATTGGTAAATATAAGATTTGGAATTTGAACTAAACTATTATTTAAGTATGTTAACAAATTGATTTTTAATCAATACTCGAAAATTTATCGACTTGTAATACATGAATTTGATTTTTAATTTAATGACCATAGTGTGAAAAATGTAAACATTTAGTTGTTAAAAAGACCGGAGTCGGTATTGTCATACTCTTTGCCAATATCGATACCACTTTAACAACTGTGCATGTGGTGGAGAATCCAGAATGAAGTAGGATGGTTTGGATGCGATTACTGTATTTGAAGAAAGAGAACAATGATGGAATAGCCTTGAGCTTCGGGTCATAATTAAAATGACTAAAACAGGAGCCATACCTGGGTTAAGTAAGGTTGCAACTTCGATCAAACACACTTCATCGATACCTTATCTCTTACTATGTGATGGATTTGGGGGCCCTTTGAATATGGAAGTTTTGTTTGAGGTGGGCAGTAGTTGTGCCTATGCGTCACCACCGACCCGAAGGCCGCAATCTGGTAGAATCCTACTGTTGGGTATTCCTCGGTGCCTTGTCATATTATTCTGATCGATCCCCTATGATTTTGATTTAATGTTGTCATATCACGATGCATCCCTATCTATCGATGTAGTGGTGTTTTATATGCAATGTGTACGACAATGTCTGTAAACGACGTAAGGGTAAAAATGTAATCCCGCTTACACTATTTTTAAAATATTATACTTTGTTGAATAGACACTATTATAATAGTGTATTATTATATGTATTAGTTTAACGGATCCTTAAAGGATGGAGTCCCAAATATCCTTTAAGTTATTTGCATTTCGTTAAACATTTCATTTGAATTAATTCACTTATATGAGAATGTTAGTCCTGACTCGAGTATATTGTTTGTTTTCTTGCAAATGCTCGGGTTAGGCCGTATTTCAACTTTGGAGGATTTGCTTATTAAAGCTCACATATTTCTAAAGTCTAGTCATTTATCCCTATGTACTCAGATCATTTTATTTCCTCCTGTATTAGTAAGTTTCTGTATTCAGTCTTCCGCTGTATTTATATTTATTTTGTACTCTGATATCATGAAATTTTAATATATATTTTTTATGTTATTGTATAAAATTTTACTTCCTCTGTGAGATATTCTGCATTTCTGTGTCTATGATTATGCGATGATTTATTTTTAACCCCATAATAATTAACAATTTGCTGTTTTGAATAGTTTGAGGTTGTTCAATTACCGGCTTGAAGCAGTCAAAAGGGCAAGTCGTTACATATTTATATCGGTAAAAAGTTCAAATTTCTCCCCTACTAGATAATGCCTTCACATATTAAGGGAAAACACTACTACAGGTGACTCAATGTCATGAACTGGGTATCTTTTCTTTGGATCCTTGAGTTGTCTACTTGCATAAGAAACTAATCTTCCTTCTTGCATAAGGAAGGCTCCTAAACTGGTCCTACATGCATCGGTGTAAATTGTAAACAATTTTGAACCATTGGGTATAATTAGGGCTGGCATGCTAGTTAATACTTCCTTTAATTTCTTAAAGGCTATGCCACATTTATTACTCCAAGAAAACACCAAATTCTTCTTTGTTAATTGGGTTAAAGGAGTAACAATCTTTGCAAAGTCTTAAATGAATTTTCGATAATATCCGGCCAATCCAAAAATGCTTCTTACTTCCATAGCATTTCGAGTTATCCATTATTCCTTGATTGCCTCGACCTTTGTGGGGTCTACAGCTAGGCCTTCACTTGACGCAATATGTCTTAAGAATCTTACTTCTTCCCTCCAAAAATGGAACTTCGAGAATTTTGCTTTCAATTGGTTTTTTCTTAGTATCCCTAAAACGTGTCTTAAGTGATTTTCATGCTCTTCATGATCTTTTGAAAATATAAGGATATCATCTATGAAGATTACCGCAATCTTATTCAGAACGCCCCTAAACACTCTACTCATGAGGTCAATAATGAAGGCTGGTGCATTCGTTAGTCCGAAGGGCATAACTTCCCACTGGAATAATCCATCCGACATCCTAATGCATTTTGGTCCTTTCTATCCTCCGTAATTCTTAACTAGTGAAACCCAGCAGCAAGATTTAATTGTGAAAATACTCGAGCTTCTCCCAAGTGGTCAAAAAGGTCATCGATTCTAGGTAAGGGTTATAAATTCTTCTTGGTCAACTTATAAAATGTTAGCTTTGGTGGAAAACACAACAGTTGCACCCTATTCTGAGATACTACGTCGAATGAAACGTTTTTGTTATAATTTTGAAATCTGCTTATCCAACTCCCTTCTTTCCTTAGGCGCCATATGCCTCAAGGGTAGTGCTACAGGGATAGTGTCCTTCTCTAGGTCAATACCAAAAGAGATTTTTCTATAGGGTGGAAGTCCCGTGACCTCCTCAAAGACATCATAGAACTCACAAACTATAGGGACCGAAGATGGTCATTCTAAAATAGGAGATAAGGAATATAACAAGGCTATATCCTTGTTCCTAACATTACAAGGAATACGTAGACTATGTCCTCCTCGACACCTAAGTTGAACGATTCTCTTATCACAATCTAGGATGGTCCCATAAAATGATAACCAGTCCATACCTTGGATATGGCCATACCCATAAAATCCAATGCATACGCTTCATAGAGGAACTCGACATTGTCGACCTCCAATACTAGGTATTTACACAACATCTCAAGGTACTTAGATCCTCCAATAGGGTTGGCAATCTCTATCAGAATATCAGAGATAGACATAGGAAGTTCAACATATTAACTATTCTCTTAGAGATAAAAGAATCAGTCGCTCCTGAATCGTACAAGGTTTATATAGAATTTCCTAAAACAGAAGCTATACCTTCAAGTGCGGGTTGCCCTTGGTCTTTTGGGGGTCAGCTTTGAAATGGTGATGCCTCTATTGCATAATTCTGGCCACTATTGATAACTTTGGGCTTTGGGCAGTCCTTGGACATGTGACATTTTCGTGGCAGTTATAAAACTTTCCTTTGAATTCCTTCTTTGCCAACGAGGCCATACAATCCTTGGCCTCATGGCCCTTGCAGTTGCACCTCGTATAAGTCTTTGCTTCCTTTTTGAATTTTCTTCCTTTCTGCTTGTTTTTCCACCATTCCTTTTTATTATTTTTGTTGGAACTTCCTTCTCCTTTCTCTCCTTCCTTTTCCTCTTTGGAACTTCAGTCGTGCATAGGATAGTTGTCTCTACTAGGGTTTCAAAATTTGCCCCAAATGTTACTTGGTATAATGAAGTCCTTTAGCAAACCATAAGGCATTGTTCATGGGGGTGTCTACCAAACCTCTCCCAAACTTACATAATTCGATAAATTTGGCTATATATTCTTGCAATCTCAAGCTTCCTTGCTTAAGGTGGATGAATTTCCCCAACTGGATAGTCATTTCTTCCCTTGGCAAAAACTTTTCTTTGAAACGGGTTTTGAATTCGGCTCATGTAAATATTCGGCCGTCGTTTTCTGCAGATACTAAGTTCCACCATTTAAAGGCCTCATCTTTTAAGTGCTAGGCCGCAATTCTATTCTTCACTTCATCATGCTAGCCAACAACTTACAAATTCTTTCACAATCCATTATCCAAGATTGGGCATTAGTAAAACTTTCCTTCCCAGTGAATAGTTTCCCTCCAAGATTCGCAAAGCTCTTACAGTATCGAGAAAATTCGGAGGCTACCTCAATGGCAGGAGCTGCAGGCGCCGTTGGGGGCAGGATTAGCAACATGGACATGTTCCACTGTACAGAGATAAACATTGGGAGCATAATGGAAAGTATCGGGGCCTTGCCTGGTTACCCTGCTCACTAGGATTATCAGCCATTCTACTATCTGAAAAGAAAAGGAAGAATCCTTTAGTGTGTAACAACCCGGAAAATCAGAACCAATTTAAATTTTTTATTTTGGCAATTTTAATGAATTTTGGATATTTAAAATGATTTATTTTAAACAATAACAACTAGAAATTTATTTTGAATAGAATTAGAATGCATATAATTTATTTAAATCAGAATTAAAATATAAATATTTTTTTTAATTATAAAAGGAATTGGAAATGGCGCGGTAGTTCGAAAATTCGATTTCAAATTTCAAATGAATTCACAGGATTCAAAATAAACCGGATTTTAGTTGAACCAGAAATATTTGAATCTATTTGAAAATATCTTCCCAACGAATCTGAAAAATTGAAATTTCATGTTGGAATAAAAAGTTATGTCCAGTTAAAAATTCAGAACAGTCGCTATAGAAATATAGCCAGTAAAAATATCCATTTTGCAAACGATCTTCGTTTTCGACGAAACCACTTTTGTTGGATCCGGGATGTCAAATTATTGCTAAATTCCAGAATTCATAATTTTTGGGATTAATATGTGAGCGTGACAAAAGAAAACGTGTTTTGACAATTTAAGTCAATTTGGATCGACTAGAAAATGGACATTTTTCAAACGGTCTTCAAATTTGATGAAATTAGTTTTGTTAGGACCGTATCGTCCAAACATAGCCAGATTTATTTTTCTGGAATTTTTGAAGTCAGTATGTGGCCCTTGTAAATTGAAATGCATGTTTGAAATTAAAATATATTGATTTATATTTTAATTTAACGTAAACTATTCATAACAGCCGAACTGGCTTACGATACATATCCCATTGTGTTCGGAATAGGGGTAATTAGCTAGGGGCGGCAGTCATTCGGTTCGATTTGGAGATTGATTGAAAAATCAACTTTTTAGAGGAAAGAAAAATAATAATATAATAATTATATTATATATATACACCTCAGCACCTCGTTTATTTCTCTAAACCTAATTAAATAAATCATGCCCCCAAATCTGTAGAAACCTGTCGTTCTCTCCTTTGGTCCGCCACACCTTGTGGTCGTCGAGCCCCACTGGCCACCGTGCTTTAGGCGCAGCCACCCCCACCTCCTCTCTCCTCTCATGCCTTCTCTCCTCTAACCCCCTCCCCCAAACCCAACGGAAGCATCAAAAACCCCAAACCCTGATCTGGAACTGCCGCACCCCCCTCTGTGCCACACGCTGCCATCAGCGATGGCCACCAATGCTATGCCGATGACCAGAGTAGCCCGCTTCTTCTTCGATCGACGTTTATGGGAATGGTAAGTTTTTAAATATTATGTTATTTTTAAATCAATTTTTATATACATACATAGCATCGTTTTAAAAAGTAAAACGATTTAAAAAGGCATGATTTTTAAAACCGATTTAAAAAGGCATGATTTTTAAAATTGTTTTAAAAAGGTAGATTTTTACAAGCAAGAAGATTTGATTTTTATTTTGAAAAACAGAAAGTTATGATTCTTTTTAAAACGAAATGGTAAGAAATAGAGTAGGAAAAGATTTGATTTTTGATAAGTTAACAGATTTGATTTTTATGAAAAAAAAGATATGATTTTTATTTTTGAAAAGATAAAATCTTTATATAAGAAGTAGAGCGATGTCAAAATATAATTTGTAGTTATATAAAAATCTAGTTTTTAGTTAGAAGAAGATATGATTTTTATTCGTATAAAAATTTGATTTTTATGATATGAACATCGCTATTAAGATTTGATTTGTACGATATGAACACCGTTGTAAAAATATAATTTTTATAATGAAGTAGTGATGTAAAAATATGATTTTTATATATAAAACTGAATAATAAAAATATGAATTTTACAAGGAATACATCAATATAAAAGTGTGATTCTTATAGCGTGGAAATAAATCATGTGATATAGATTGCGATGGTACTGTAACAACCCGAAAATCCGAGCCAATTTAAAAAATTTATTTTGGCAATTTTCATGAATTTTGAATATTTAAAATGAATTATTTTAAATAATAACGATGAGAAATTTATTTTGAATAGAATTAGAATGAATACATTTATTTGAATCGACGTTAGAATATAAATATTTTATTTTAACTATAAAAGGAATTGAAAATGGCACGGTAGTTCGAAAATTCGATTACAAAGTTCAAATGAATGTACAAGATTCAAAATAAACCGGATTTTAGTGAAACAAAAAACATTAGAATCTATTTGAAAATATCTTTCCAATGAATCCGAAAAATTGAAATTTCATAGCAGGAATAAAATGTTATGTCCAGTTGAAAATTCAGAATAGTCGCTATGGAATTATAGCCCTTAAAAATGGAAATTTTGCAAACGACCTATGTTTTTGACGAAACCACTTTTGTTGGATCCGGGATGTCAAGTAATGGCTAGATTACAAAATGCACAATTTTCTGAATCAATATGTGAGTGTGGCAAAATAAAACGTGTTCTAACAGTTTCAGTCAATTTCGATCGACCAGAAAATGGCCATTTTTCAAACGGTCTCAGAATTTGACGAAATTAGTTTTGCTAGGACCGTATCGTCAATACGAAGCTAGAAAATATTTTTTGGAAATTTTTAGTTCCATATGTGGCCCCGATAATGAAACGACCCGAACTTCCCCGGCGAGAAAAGCCAGGATTGAGTCGAGGACAAGCCACAAAAGAACGTAGACGGAAGAACATTTCATTGTTTATTACAACAATTCCATCAGAATACAGGAATATACAGAGTATGAATAAATATACATTCGACAAATATCAGAGATTACAATAAATTACATAGCAGCGGAAAATAATACAAAATATAACTGAAGGAGATATACGGATACAAAGCTTTCCGGATATCGTTCCAGCTGTAAACCAGGATCCTGTGAATATAAATCTGCAAAACCAAAACTATTAGCTGCCCGCGTCAAAATAAGGGCACCCAGAGTTTAGGTTAAAACAATAAACTCCAGGTCAGTCATGGGACTGGTGTGAGAACTAAAACAGTTATCATTCTTTATTTTATAGTTCGGTAAATCAAGGGACCACGCCGTATAACACGGAACGGGTTTCCTCCCAAGAACACCAGTGCATAAAACAAAACAGCGCAATGCTTTTTGGAAAAATGAAGCTATTATAAGACCTAGGTCCTATCACACAATGCAACGCAAGCCGGGGGATAGGGTTTTCCCTTATAATAGCCAAACATGCTTAGTACGTTTAAAACAAATCATTTGATACTATTATAAGTGCATAGTGTATAAAACAACTTCAAATCATAAGTATCAATCATAGATGGCATGGGTACCATATATCATGTCGCCATACTAGTTCTACAATTAAAACCGCAAAATCACGTATTTGGAAACTGGATTTCAGTCTGTGAACCGAGGCAAAAGAAAGTCCTCTACCGATTCGAGACTGTCTAGCCCGAGCCTCAGGAACAGTCGCAACTGCCTCTTGGAGCGACAGGGCCGGTCTACCGATGTGGATTAAAATTCCTGAACACTGTGTTTCCCGACCCTTTGGGGCGTAAGTGAGCCAACGAATGGCTCCATCGGACCCGGATCGTCCGATCAAACTGAGGCGCCTCGTAACACCAACAACCACATAAGTCAAACTCATCAGGGCGTGTAAAACCACTGACGCCACTTCTAGCTAGAAAGAAACGCATGTCCTCCCTGAGGTCCTTCTCCCGTTTTTGTTTCACTACCTGGGTGTGAGGCTCGTGAATCAACGTTACACAAAGCTACGCCACCCAGGCTGTGCTTTGATCATCAACCACAAGACTTTGCTTTTCAACAGAAGCCTTGATCATTTGCCACTTAGGCATGCCACATAGGCAATTCACTCCATGCATT
This sequence comes from Allium sativum, assembly GCA_030737875.1. Classification (NCBI taxonomy): domain Eukaryota; kingdom Viridiplantae; phylum Streptophyta; class Magnoliopsida; order Asparagales; family Amaryllidaceae; genus Allium; species Allium sativum. The sequence goes on along the minus strand of JASFAX010000021.1, from coordinate 31,767,844 downwards.
TGATATCCATCAATATATAACCCCTGAGCTCGTACGTCTCAGAGAAGGGCGTTAAGCAAGAGAATAAATTCTCCGCCTCCAAACAAATATATATTTAATAGAAATCAATCACACAGACTAAAATCCAATGTCAGACACACAGTCCATTTACAAGTTCGTTCTGGGTCTGAACGAAACCGGAGGCACCTAGTACCCCGCATATCCATCGATCTCCAAGTACGTCTGGACGATCACCAACCGATTCCCTCCTCTTGGGTGTACGGCCCAATCAAGATCATCAGTAATCACCAAAACGTCGTGAAGACCTCCGGTCTGCGACCACCATCTTCATCTTCGACTTATCGTCGTATCAGTTATTTAGAATGGGATAAACCCGGTCTTTCCGAATAACTCGCGTATATAATAAATAAGTGTTACACAAACACAACATACGCCTCATTCCAATTCATCAGTCACTAACCGTAAATTAACAAGAGAATAATTGCCCAAATATTAACCCCGAAGGCCGAAATCAACATCAGATCAATACCCAGGAAACCATTCTTCTTAGCCAACCTACAGTTAGTTTCTAAATTTCACATTCTTAGGGAAAGGTTCCCATAAATGTTATCAAAGATAAATTCTTTTAAATTTATTCTTTAATCTTCTTTTGAATATCAATTCAAACTAGTCGGGATTAACGAACCTTACCGAAGTAATCATTTGTTTTAATTTCCCAATCCCAACCTATTCATCCCATGAAGTAAAACTGGTAATACTTCATATCTAACACCACGGTGTTATCGGTAAATTCAATTACCATTTCACGTTCAAATCTAATTAAAGATTTAACTATCGCCTGGAGCAAAACTGGTGATACTCCATTCTCGATCTTTTCAATCTAATTAAAGATTCACTAAAACTGCACTTAGTTTTAATCTTTGACGGGGTTAAAGAAGCAGTGTCATTTAAAACACGGTTCACGATAAACTCCAAAATCCCATCATATTTCAATCAGTCCTAACCATAAATTAGCAAGTGAGCAATTCCCTAAGTATTAACCCTGAAGGCCGAAACCAACATCAGATCAATACCCCAGAAACCATTCAACTTAACTAATCTCCAGTTAGTTTCTGATTTTCTTAATTCCTTTGGGTCTAAGAACAGTATTATTGAAGATACCGTTCACGACAACCCAAAATCACATTCCATTAATGCAATGACCCGCATTGGCAGGGGTATTATGATTAATTTATTTAATTATATTAATGGTGATATAGTGAATTTAATGGTCGTGGAATAAAATAATAGTGAATATTTAATTAAAATAATAATTAAATAATATATTTAATTCTGAAATAATCAGAATTGGCTGAAATGGCGATATGGTGTGAACCAGATCATTTGTGATATTTAATTCAGCTTGGAATTGAATATGAATAACGAATATATTCAATCGTCGACAGTTGAACGTATAGTTTATAATATAATTATAAACGAGCTCGAAATGGCGCTGTAGTTCGTAAATTGGCGATTCGAACTTCAACTGAATATACAGGATTCGTTTTAAATCGGATTTCTGTGAAACAAGAAACGTGTGGAGCTGGTGGAGTATATCTTTCTAGTGGAAGAGAAAAAATGGGGATTTCGTTGTGTAGATTTTGATTTATGTCCAAATCAAATATTCAGAAAAAACAGCGGTATATTCGTTCGTGGCCATAACAGTTATTTAAAAATATTTGAATATTGGGTTTGAATTTAGATAAGGTTCTTTTGGGACGTAGTGATAATTTAATTTTTAGAATTTTATGGAAATTTTTATTTAATTAAATAAGAAACTATTTATTTGGAGTATTTGGCACCCTGTATCAGCGATTTTGGGGTTTCACAATATGAGTTGAACTACCGATACTTTTATATTTCTGGGATCATGACACCTTACTGAATACCATGGTATCTTTATTTCTGTCCGTAGCATTTCATAAGTATATAAATTTGATAATGACTAAAATGATTTTTCTAAAAATATTATACCAAAATATCCTAACATTTCTCTGATAAAATGAAGTCCACATGATTTTTCTTCTCAGCCTCATATATCTCCTCGGTCAAGAAACAAGCCACCGTTCCCTTTTTTTTCTTCAACGTGGAAAGGCCAAAATCATTACAAACTAAAATACCAAGCTATAAATACACCACACCATCCCTTAACCTAATCTCATTTCCTCAGTTCAAACATTTTCCGCTGTCACTCACTCGTTCCCTCTTCAACAGTAAAAACCAGAGCTTTCAAAATTCATAGAAAACGGAAATCAAATCCATTAAATTCTGATACAAACATCGATTTGCGAACTGAAGAGTGCGGTGGCGCTTACAACGTTGATTTGAGTTCGTGTGAGGCATTTAGGGTTAGATGGTCTACTGTGGACTTACGGTGGAGCCTGGAACCGCCTTCAACATCATGGGCTCGAGTTTAAAGGGGGGGGTGTCCGCTAGAAAGAGGAGAAGGTGCCACGTTGTTAGGTGGTGTCGGGGCCGACGTACGGTGATTGAGGGGATAGCAACGGCTGGCCAATGTGGAGGTCAAGAGGCAAGGGGATGGCGGCAGCTTCATTGGTATGGGTGAAGTATTGAAGAGCCGTACGAAGAGGGGTGCTCAACGTGAATTAAAAGCCGGAGTGGTGAAAATAAATACGGGGAAGGAGTAAGTAATATGGGAGGAAGTAGAAAATGGTGAGGGAGGTACTATTTTTCCGTGAGCAAAGAGGAGCAAATTGAAGTGGACGTGGTATCTAAAGCATGGAGGATGGCAAGGCGTGAGAAGGAGGTTGTGTGACTGGGCTTGAACGTAAGTGATTTGATGGATTTGGGGGTCTGTTAACGTGAAGATATGGTGACGTTGGGTTGGGTTCTCTCGTGAATCAAGGGAGAGGGCTGTTATCACATGGACGTTGGGTTGTACAGGTGCTGGGGAATGGAAATTCAAAGAGAAGGGATGTTTAAATGTGTACAGGGGGAGGACGTTAAGATGTGTAAACGTGTACTGGGTGGAGATGTTTCGGAAATGGTGGTATTTTATGTACATGAGCAGCCGTTACTTTTTTGTCTTTGTTTGGGAAGAAGATGATGGTAACAGGCACGGGTCTGAAGTTTGAATGGGCCGAGGAGAATCGGGTAAAGCCCAATAATTTAAGTATTTAATTTAAAACTATTTAAATAGTGATTAAACTTCGTAACGCGATATCTATTTCATACGAGGTCGGATTCACGAACAGTAAGTTGCGTTGGGACCGTATGGGCGAGCACTACACAATGGAGCTGACTGAGAGTGAATCCAAGCTCGTTACGATTTATGGCAAAATAAATTGTTTGACTGAATCAATGAACGCAAACCGATATTTATCGGTTAACGCGCAAAAGTGAGTAAATCTCACTAACTCTGAACAGTTTATAATTTCATGTTGTATTGTTAAAACTGTTAGATATTGTTTGATTGACTGTGTGTTGACTGTTTGATTGAACTGCTAGTCAGTTAGTGAATTTCTATATTGATTCTGTTTAACAGAATATATCATATGGAACTGAAAGTGATGTTATATTATATTATTTAACATCTGTGATGCAGGGAAACAGGTTGGAGGAACCCAACTGGGTTCCTAAACATTTATTTTACTGTTTTTCATATACTGTGATATATGATGTGATATATAATATGTTGTCGATTATATGTGTTTGGACGATATTGATCATCGTGATTTGATACGTTGAATACCATAACATACCGAATGTTGATAAAGGAATATTTTCAAAGTGTATTTTGAAAATGAATTATTTATATAAAATTGATGGATTTTATATAGAAAAGGAAAAAGGATTTTTATAAAAGAAATATTTATAAAATCAAAGGATAAGTTAGAATAAAAGGAAATCATTTGTAAAGTGAAGAACCATTACTAAAAGTAAATCTTTATAAATGAATAGTTTATTCGAAATGAAGTTAATCGATGTTAGTAATCGATGTTAGTTAATCGATTAGTGTTAAAGCAAAGGAGCTAATCGATGGTAGTTTAATCGATTAGAGTTAAAGTAAAAGAAGTTAATCGATGTTAGTTAATCGATTAGAGTTAAAGTAAAAGGAGCTAATCGATGTTAGTTTAGTCGATTAGAGTTAAAACAAATGAGTTAATCGAATATAGTTATTCGAATAGAAAGTAAAAAGAGTTAATCGATGTTAGTTTAGTCGATTAGAGTTAAAGCAAATGAGTTAATCGAATATAGTTATTCGAATAGAAAGTAAAAAGAGTTAATCGATGTTAGTTTAGTCGATTAGAGTTAAAACAAATGAGTTAATCGAATATAGTTATTCGAATAGAAAGTAAAAAGAGTTAATCGAATATAGTTATTCGAATAGAAGCAAATGAGTTAATCGAATATAGTTTATTCGAAGAAAGTAAAAGGAATTATCGAATATAGTTTATTCGAAAGGAGTTAAGTGAAATGAGTAAATCAATAGCGTTAGTCAAATAGAGTTAATCCAATAGCGTTAGTCAAATAGAGTTAAACCAATAGTGTTAGTCCAATAGAGTTAATTGATAAGGGTTAATCGAATAGAGTTAAGTGAAAAGAGTCAATCGAATATAGCCATTCGAAGGAGGGTTAAGTAAGGAAGTCAGAAAAAGGAATATAAAGTGAACTTTGCCAATTTCAAAGTTAGAAATGTTGTTCAGTTAAGGTCTGAGAGGTAGTTCTACCCCAACTTGATTGACTCCATTTTTAACTAAGGAATAGTTAAGGTTCGGCTGTAAAGGAAATGGTTTGAATTGGCATCGTGATGGTTTGTTTAAACATCTGTCTAAGACCAATGAAGAAGCTTTAGAAATTTTTTCCAAATAAGAAACCAGAAATGTTTTCTAATAAAGAAGACAAGAAATGGAAATGTTTTCCATTGTAAATAACATATATTTTCTAAAGTTAGAAAATAAGAAATATTGAATATAGGGAAACAAGAGATAAATAAATTAATGAAATAAAGAGATAAATGTTGAATGATGATTGATCGATATAATTTCCATTTGGAAATAATATCGTTGTTTGCACATCTGTTTTCTTCGATAGTTAAATCACAGACTATCGAAGTTTTGACCATTTTAACGTTGTTAATATGGAGAGACCGGTTGGATTATTATCCAAAGAACCACTCTGTATTGGCATAAGCGTTGCGAATCATATATGCCAAAGGAAATTGAAGACGGAGTTATGCAAGGGCTATCCTGTTTACAGAATAGTGCCTTCGGTTCAACCTGTTCTTGGATGACTTGTATGGACAGATGTCTGACAGAGTATTTCCAGACGATCACGTATATTGATTTCTCCAACTATACCAAGAGTGGAAGCGGAGAAGGAAACTTCTTTTAGCTAACGCATAATGTATGGTTGAGGACGTCAATCGGTGGTTTTATGGATTTAACGATGTGGCATTCAAAGTGAATCTGGTATGATGATAAAGCGTAGCTTCTAGCCTCATCATCCGGTAAATGACAGAAATCGGGCAGGCAGCATGGCTAAGTCGGTCGCACCAAAGTAGGGTGTATAATCACCTGATCTAGAGTTTCATTTACTTCTAAAAATCTATTGTTGATGTTGTCCCATTCGGGAAAAGGTTGCTGATCCCAACCGTTGGTGATATACATTCGATACGCTCAAGCGAAATGAGTGGTCGGTCATGTGTGGCCGGGTTGCACGATGTTCTTGTTGAACCCAGTGTATTCCTCTCTAGAGGTACACAAGCGAAAGGTGGTTCCATACCTTGTCATAGTTGGAAATCCATTACCCAATACGTGCTTGCGGTTTTGATTGTATACTATATATGTTGAACGTGAGATGAAAGCGTTTCTGCTAGATGATTATTATATTGTGTTGATAGACATTATTATAATACCAAAAGGTTTTTGATATAAAGATAATTTGGATTCTCTTAAGGGAAAAACCCGTTCCGTTATGCGGCGTGGTCTTATGAGATATCGTTTACTTGTTCGAACTGTTTTTAAACTATTTTACTCATACCAGTCCCATGATTGACCCGGAGTTTACTTTGTTGTTTTCCCTAAACTCTTGGGTGCCTAAATTTGTATGGGCAGTCAAGTAGTCGGGATTTTACAGATATAGTTGAAGAGCTGGAGCAGGAGGCTTCAGGATCATATAGCTATAGTTATTTCCGCTGTGTTGTAAGTATTGTACTTTGACAATGATATGTATATTCAAGTACAGATTTGTATTTCAAAGTTATGTTATGAAATATATTTATTCGTTCCGCTGTGAGATTCGTGTTACTCTGATGTTGTGTTCTTCTTCTTCTTCTATTCTAATTTTCTATCTTATCTTTCCTCACCTTCTAATTTCTTTCACTAATTACCAGGATTTTTCGATGTTTTGGTTATCGACATCGTGTTTATGTCGATAACCAAAGTCACTCGAAATCCGGGTCGTTACAGTTGGTATCAGAGCGAGGTTAAGAATTTACTTGGCTCTGTGGCATGACTCGGTAGCGATAGGGTTAGTAATACCCTAGACTGAGATTGAGTGTATATATACGAGTGGACGTATTTGTTATTGATATAAAAATTGTTTTATATTGTGGTGAATCATTGGTTGAGTTGTTTATGGATTCTGGTCGATCATTTTGATCCACTGTATCGGTAGGAGTTACTAAACACTCGAGTACGATGGGTCGGCACAGTATGTTTTGAAAAGAGGGTAAATTAAAATAAGTTTACCCAAGGTATATCTCGATATAGAGAAGTTATATATATCAAAATTATAATATATTGGATATATTGGTTGTGATTATAATCGAGTAAGATTATAAGTAAAATAGTTATGTAAATAACCAATCAGAATTCATATAAGTGAAATACGTGAAATCAGATGAGTTAAATCTGAAATTTAAACCAGAAATTGAAGTTAAAACTCTGGAGAATTGGATAAGTGTTTGTAAATGGATTAGGATTAAAATAAGGAAAATTTAAGATCCTGGGAGATTTTAAATTGTTTTACAAGCAGTGTGAATTATATTTTGAAATTAATTTCAAGGTGGAAATGTTTAGAAATGGTTTTATAGTATTGAACTCACTTCGATCGCTGGAAAATAGATTCTGATGATGACAGCTGCATCATCAGTATTCATTTTCGAGTTGTAAGTAACGAATTACTACCAGAGATACTGTTTTGAATTTGTTTTGGGAAAGACAAGTTGTGTTGAATTTCAAAATGGGATTTAAAATATAGAATTTGGATAATAGAATTTGAATTTTTAAATAGATTTGAAATATTTACTTGTTTTAAAAGAAATAAAACAAGAAGTTCCTTTATAAACGAAGTTTATAAATAGTTCTTTTATAAACAAAGTTTATCAATGAAGTGAAAAGAATTATCATTGAATAATTCAGAAATAAAAATACAAGTATGAAATTGAAAGGGAAATCTATTTTCCAAAGGTAGAAATATCGATTTCAAAAGGAATTGAAATCGGGACTTTTTTAAAGGAATTTGAATAAAGGGAGTTCAAATATAGAATTTAAATAAGAAAATTCAAAGGGGATTTGAATAAAGAGAATTCAAATAGAAATTAAATATAGAAATTCAAAGGGAGTTTGAATATATGAAATTCAATGGAATTGATATAGAGTTTGAATATAGAAATTCAAATGGCGTTTGGATATAGAAAATATAAAAGGTTTCAAATATAGGATTTGAATATCGAAAGTGAAATGAAATTTGAATGTAGAGGATTCAAATAGAATTGAAATTGAAATTTGAATATAGAAGATTCGAAGAAAATTGAAATGAAATTCAAATATAGAATTTGGATAAGGAAATTGAAACGAAACTCAAATGTAAAATTTGAATAGAAATTGAATAGAATTGACTAAGTCGAAGAGGAATTAGTTAATCGAGTTTTGAATTTGAAGTTGAACTTTGAAAGGTGAATTGGATTTGAAAATAGATATTCGAAATCGAATATAGAACTTAAGTTTGAAATTTGAATTCAAATTAGTTAATAAGTAAGTTAAAATATATTTGAACGTGTTATACTCAAGTAGGAAGGTGAAATGGGCAAACCAGTAATTTGAAAATCACTTAACGAATTAAGTTAAAACGGTCAGGTATAGTTAAAATAGATTGGGCAGGTATAAATATACGTGAGATAGGTATGGATAAGGATAATGCAAGAGTTATAAATAGATTGCTCGACAAAAGGTATGTATTTAATTCCATATGAGATTTTATGCGCCGTATCGGCTAGCCGCTTGGCTTTTTCTTTTTCTTTTGGATTGGTAAGGGCCATGGGAGGTTATTTGAAATATCCCGATGCTCCTGGTACAAAGGAGGTTATGGCGAATTTTTCCGGGAATTTAAGGAGTTAGAATATTTTTAAGATAATTTGATAGTTAGAAATCAACGTATCGAAATATATAGAAGTCGATAAGGAATGAACTTAGAAATAGAATAGTAAAATCAAAAAGGAAGTCTAGAATAAAATCTAGTAAGAGTAGAAAGAGGAACCGTATACGTGTTTAAAAGTGAATAAGTAGTTGTATGGTATCGATTATTCGAGTAAGTAGTCATATCTGTTTTGACGTTATAAATGATTATTCAGTCAAGGTCTGAGAGGTAAGTATACCCCAACTTGATTGATTGCATTATTAACAAATGAATAGTAAGATTTCAGGCTCGAAGATCAATGTTGGATAAGAGATAGTCGAATATAGTATTTTGGTTGTCGTAACGATGTTTTACACAACATCCGTTTTAACCCAAATAAGTGTAAGCTTGCAAATATAATAAAGAATATTTCCTAAGTATAGAAATAAACGAGATCGGAAAAGAGATAAGTAATTGGAATATTTTCCAATTATAAATAGCATATATTTTCTAAAGTTTAGAAAATAAAGGAAGGCGATATTCGGAAATGTTTCCCGAATAACATAAAAGGCCAATATGGTTATTGAAAATAGTTGGTTAATAAATATTGATAAAGAAATAGAGAAGTGATTTAACTAATGAAATATTAATTAAGGGATCAGTGACATGTTCAAAAGCAAAATTTTGATTTTTAAAAAAGTAAACTGTTTAAAATTCCCAGGAAGAGACTGTTTGAATTAAGAACAAATTTAAATAGAAGCTTGCGAAAGTAAGCTGAAATTAAATTGAAACAGTTAAGTGAAAACTGAATGGAAATAGAATGATATCAGGAAAAATTTGTTCTTGAATAAAATTGGATTGTCGAGATAAGAATTTGAAATGAAAATTAGATTGGGTAGTTAAGAGTTTGAAATCGAGAATGGAACTCGAATTTGAAATAAAATTCGACTTAGGATATAAGCAAATGGTTGTGTCGTGGATAAAAGAAGATGGGGATTTGATTGGGATGACCCTTGTATCCGCTGAATTGATAACAGGTGGAAAGGATAAAATGATATGCCGACAAAAGGTACAAGTTTATATTTCATACGGTATGAGATTTTGATAAGCCAAATTGACAAGCCGCTTGGCTGTTTGATTTTCTTTTGGGTTGGAGATGGCCCAAAGAGGCGAGTTGGAGATTGACGTATTAACTAGTACAAAGGAGGTGCTGGCGAAATTTTTTCAAAGAGTTAATGCGTTAGAAAATTTTCGGGATTTTTGAAAATTTTCGTTGATAAGAATTAATTAATAATTTAATTGAAATTGAATTGGTTCAGTTGGAAACTGAAGTTAAGAAGTGAACAAATATGTTCTAACCAGTCGATAGGGTCGTCCTCTACCTTTTAGCAATTTCGAGGACGAAATTATTTTAAGTGGGGAAGATTGTAATGACCCGCATTGGCAGGGGTATTATGATTAATTTATTTAATTATATTAATGGTGATATAGTGAATTTAATGGTCGTGGAATAAAATAATAGTGAATATTTAATTAAAATAATAATTAAATAATATATTTAATTCTGAAATAATCAGAATTGGCTGAAATGGCGATATGGTGTGAACCAGATCATCTGTGATATTTAATTCAGCTTGGAATTGAATTTGAATAACGAATATATTCAATCGTCGACAGTTGAACGTATAGTTTATAATATAATTATAAACGAGCTCGAAATGGCGCTGTAGTTCGTAAATTGGCAATTCGAACTTCAACTGAATATACAGGATTCGTTTTAAATCGGATTTCTGTGAAACAAGAAACGTGTGGAGCTGGTGGAGTATATCTTTCTAGTGGAAGAGAAAAAATCGGGATTTCGTTGTGTAGATTTTGATTTATGTCCAAATCAAATATTCAGAAAAAACAGCGGTATATTCGTTCGTGGCCATAAAAATTATTTAAAAATATTTGAATATTGGGTTTGAATTTAGATAAGGTTCTTTTGGGACGTAGTGATAATTTAATTTTTAGAATTTTATGGAAATTTTTATTTAATTAAATAAGAAACTTTTTATTTGGAGTATTTGGCACCCTGTATCAGCGATTTTGGGGTTTCACAATATGAGTTGAACTACCGATATTTTTATATTTCTGGGATCATGACACCTTACTGAATACCATGGTATCTTTATTTATGTCCGTAGCATTTCGTAAGTATATAAATTTGATAATGACTAAAATGATTTTTCTAAAAATATTATACCAAAATATCCTAACATTTCTCTGATAAAATGAAGTCCACGTTGTTTTTCTTCTCAGCCTCATATATCTCCTCGGTCAAGAAACAAGCCACCGTTCCCTTTTTTCTTCTTCAACGTGGAAAGGCCAAAATCATTACAAACAAAAATACCAAGCTATAAATACACCACACCATCCCTTTACCTAATCTCATTTCCTCAGTTCAAACATTTCCCGCTGTCACTCACTCGTTCCCTCTTCAACAGTAAAAACCGGAGCTTTCAAAATTCATAGAAAACGGAAATCAAATCCATTAAATTCTGATACAAACATCGATTTGCGAACTGAAGAATGCGGTGGCGCTTACAACGTTGATTTGAGTTTGTGTGAGGCATTTAGGGTTCGATGGTCTAGTGTGGACTTACGGTGGAGCCTGGAACCGCCTTCTACATCATGGGCTCGAGTTTAAAGGGGGGGTGTCCGCTGGAAAGAGGAGAAGGTGCCACGTTGTCTGGTGGTGTCGGGGCCGACGTACGGTGACTGAGGAGATAGCAACGGCTGGCCAACGTGGAGGTCATGAGGCAAGGGGATGGCGGCAGCTTCATTGGTATGGGTGAAGTATTGAAGAGCCGTATGAAAAGGGGTGCTCAACGTGGATTAAAAGCTGGAGTGGTGAAAATAAATACGGGGAAGGAGTAAGTAATATGGGAGGAAGTAGAAAATGGTGAGGGAGGTACTGTTTTTCCGTGAGCAAAGAGGAGCAAATTGAAGTGGACGTGGTATCTAAAGTGTGGAGGATGGCAAGGCGTGAGAAGGGGGTTGTGTGACTGGGCTTGAGCGTAAGTGATTTGATGGATTTGGGGGTCTGTTAACGTGAAGATATGGCGATGTTGGGTTGGGTTCTCTCATGAATCAAGGGAGAGGGCAGTTATCACATGGACGTTGGGTTGTACAGGTGCTGGGGAATGGAAATTCAAAGAGAAGGGATGTTTGAATGTGTACAGGGGGAGGACGTTAGGATGTGTAAACGTGTACTGGGTGGAGATGTTTCGGAAATGATGGTATTTTATACACATGAGCAGCCGTTACTTTTCTGTCTTTGTTTGGGAAGAAGATGATGATAACAGGCACGGGTCTGAAGTTTGAATGGGCCGAGGAGAATCAGGTAAAGCCCAATAATTTAAGTATTTAATTTAAAACTATTTAAATAGTGATTAAACTTCGTAACGCGATATTTATTTCATACGAGGTCGGATTCACGAACAGTAAGTTGCGTTGGGACCGTATGGGCGAGCACTACACCATGGAGCTGACTGAGAGTGAATCCGAGCTCGTTACGATTTATGGCAAAATAAATTGTTCGACTGAATCAATGAACGCAAACCGATATTTATCGATTAACGCGCAAAAGTGAGTAAATCTCACTAACTCTGAACAGTTTATAATTTCATGTTGTATTGTTAGAACTGTTAGATATTGTTTGATTGACTGTGTGTTGACTGTTTGATTGAACTGCTAGTCAGTTAGTGAATTTCTATATTGATTCTGTTTAACAGAATATATCATATGGAACTGAAAGTGATGTTATATTATATTGTTTAACATCTGTGATGCAGGGAAATAGGTTGGAGGAACCCAACTGGGTTCCTCAACATTTATTTTACTATTTTTCATATATTGTGATATATGATATGATATATAATATGTTGTCGATTATATGTGTTTGGACGATACTGATCATCGTGATTTGATATGTTAAATACCGTAACATACCGAATGTTGATAAAGGAATATTTTCAAAGTGTATTTTGAAAATGAATTATTTATATAAAATCGATGGATTTTATATAGAAAAGGAAAAAGGATTTTTATAAAAGAAATATTTATAAAATCAAAGGATAAGTTAGAATAAAAGGAAATCATTTGTAAAGTGAAGAACTGTTACTAAAAGTAAATCTTTATAAATGAATAGTTTATTCGAAATGAAGTTAATCGATGTTAGTAATCGATGTAAGTTAATCGATTAGTGTTAAAGCAAAGGAGCTAATCGATGGTAGTTTAATCGATTAGAGTTAAAGTAAAAGAAGTTAATCGATGTTAGTTAATCGATTAGAGTTAAAGTAAAAGGAGCTAATCGATGTTAGTTTAGTCGATTAGAGTTAAAACAAATGAGTTAATCGAATATAGTTATTCGAATAGAAAGTAAAAAGAGTTAATCGATGTTAGTTTAGTCGATTAGAGTTAAAGCAAATGAGTTAATCGAATATAGTTATTCGAATAGAAAGTAAAAAGAGTTAATCGATGTTAGTTTAGTCGATTAGAGTTAAAACAAATGAGTTAATCGAATATAGTTATTCGAATAGAAAGTAAAAAGAGTTAATCGAATATAGTTATTCGAATAGAAGCAAATGAGTTAATCGAATATAGTTTATTCGAAGAAAGTAAAAGGAATTATCGAATATAGTTTATTCGAAAGGAGTTAAGTGAAATGAGTAAATCAATAGCGTTAGTCAAATAGAGCTAATCCAATAGCGTTAGTCAAATAGAGTTAAACCAATAGTGTTAGTCCAATAGAGTTAATTGATAAGGGTTGATCGAATAGAGTTAAGTGAAAAGAGTCAATCGAATATAGCCATTCGAAGGAGGGTTAAGTAAGGAAGTCAGAAAAAGGAATATAAAGTGAACTTTGCCAATTTCAAAGTTAGAAATGTTGTTCAGTTAAGGTCTGAGAGGTAGTTCTACCCCAACTTGATTGACTCCATTTTTAACTAAGGAATAGTTAAGGTTCGGCAGTAAAAGAAATGGTTTGAATTGGCATCGTGATGGTTTGTTTAAACATCTGTCTAAGACCAATGAAGAAGCTTTGGAAATGTTTTCCAAATAAGAAACCAGAAATGTTTTCTAATAAAGAAGACAAGAAATGGAAATGTTTTCCATTGTAAATAACATATATTTTCTAAAGTTAGAAAATAAGAAATATTGAATATAGGGAAACAGGAGATAAGTAAATTAATGAAATAAAGAGATAAATGTTGAATGATGATTGATCGATATAATTTCCATTTGGAAATAATATCGTTGTTTGCACATCTGTTTTCTTCGATAGTTAAATCACAGACTATCGAAGTTTTGACCATTTTAACGTTGTTAATATGGAGAGACCTGTTGGATTATTATCCAAAGAACCACTCTGTATTGGCATAAGCGTTGCGAATCATATATGCCAAAGGAAATTGAAGACGGAGTTATGCAAGGGTTATTCTGTTTACAGAATAGTGCCTTCGGTTCATCCTGTTCCTGGATGACTTGTATGGATGGATGTCTGACAGAGTATTTCCAGACGATCACGTATATTGATTTTTCCAACTGTACCAAGAGTGGAAGCGGAGAAGGAAACTTCTTTTAGCTAATGCGTAATGTATGGTTGAGGACGTCAATCGGTGATTTGATGGATTTAACGATGTGGCATTCAAAGTGAATCTGGTATGATGATAAAGCGTAGCTTCTAGCCTCATCATCCGGTAAATGACAGAAATCGGGCAGGCAGCATGGCTAAGTCGGTCGCACCGAAGTAGGGTGTATAATCACCTGATCTAGAGTTTCATTTACTTCTAAAAATCTATTGTTGATGTTGTCCCATTCGGGAAAAGGTTGCTGATCCCAACCGTTGGTGATATACATTCGATACGCTCAAGCGAAATGAGTGGTCGGTCATGTGTGGCCGGGTTGCACGATGTTCTTGTTGAACCCAGTGTATTCCTCTCTAGAGGTACACAAGCGAAAGGTGGTTCCATACCTTGTCATAGTTGGAAATCCATTACCCAATACGTGCTTGCGGTTTTGATTGTATACCATATATGTAGAACGTGAGATGAAAGCGTTTCTGCTAGATGATTATTATATTGTGTTGATAGACATTATTATAATACCAAAAGGTTTTTGATATAAAGATAATTTGGATTCTCATAAGGGAAAAACCCGTTCCGTTATGCGGCGTGGTCTTATGAGATATCGTTTACTTGTTCGAACTGTTTTTAAACTGTTTTACTCATACCAGTCCCATGACTGACCCGGAGTTTACTTTGTTGTTTTCCCTAAACTCTTGGGTGCCTAAATTTGTATGGGCAGTCAAGTAGTCGGAATTTTACATAAATAGTTGAAGAGCTGGAGCAGGAGGCTTCAGGATCATATAGCTATAGTTATTTCCGCTGTGTTGTAAGTACTGTACTTTGACAATGATATGTATATTCAAGTACAGATTTGTAGTTATGTTATGAAATATATTTATTCGTTCCGCTGTGAGATTCATGTTACTCTGATGTTGTGTTCTTCTTCTATTCTAATTTTCTATCTTATCTTTCCTCACCCTCTAATTTCTTTCACTAATTACCAGGATTTTTCGATGTTTTGGTTATCGACATCGTGTTTATGTCGATAACCAAAGTCGCTCGAAATCCGGGTCGTTACAATTAATTATCGGGTTAAAGAACAAGTGTTATTTAAAACACTGTTCACGATAAACCCAAAAATCAATACCAATTCAATTCCAATTCAATTCCATTTAATTGGTACACTTCATTAAATCTAAATAAAAAGATTTAATCTTTTTCTCAACTGGGTTTAAGAACAGTGTTAATGAAGACACCGTTCACGACAAACCCAAATCTCATTTGATATTAAATACAAGGCTTTGAATAGAAAATATATCGGCTTATATTCAATATCAAATTCTACGACCAACAAATATCGTATTGGAAATAACGATATAAATATATCTTTCAAATTCCCATAACAATACATGTATCATCACGAAATCCAACATCGAAATATTCCAAAGACAATTTCGATTCAAATCCATTCTCATTCAATTATTGGAAATTCTGGTTACTTTTAAAACCCTTTTCAAAATCAATTTATTTATTTAAAAATAAATAGAATTATAATTCTACTTCCAAACTAGTTCATTTCGGTAAAAAACTATTTTTATCTTTTCAAATATGGGATTTGGGTTTGAATTATAAGGAAAAATTCAATTTGGATTTGAAATTGAAATGGAAGTTGAAATATTTCGGAAACGAATTTAAAACGATTTATAAAATACGTTTTAAAAGGAAATCGATGGAATATATATTATATATATAATATAATGGCCTGAATAGAACGCGCCGCGCTGCGGTAGTTCGTGAATTTCGACCATTGACTTCGAATAGACATTACGGGAGATCCGACCGTTGGATTCTCCTAAAATCAGAACCGTTGATTTCGTATCGAAAAGATCTTTCTAAAGAATATTAGAGATTTGAAATCTAACGGTTGGATTTGGAATTATGTCCAAATCAAATTTGGAAAAGGTCGATGTATGTGCAGTTCGATGAACGTTTATGGAAATCGACTGTACGGGCCTTGATAAAATAAATAAAAATATCGATAATTTGTGTAAAATCATAAGAAATGATTTGGAAAGAATTAGGATGAAAATTTCCATATTTGAAAAGATAAAAATAGATTTTTATCGAAATGAACTAGTTATTAACTAGAAAAATAATCCAATGGTTATAATAAATAAATTGGATTCGGGGTTTGTCGTGAACTGTGTTTAAATGACATTAGTTCTTTAACCCGTGTAAAAGCATGATTAATTTCCAAAAAGTGGAACAATCAATATGATAAGATTTTAGAGATGAAACCAATTGGGGTTTGAATAAATCTTTAATTAGAGCGGTGATTAAATTTACCAAAACACGTGATGTGATTAAACCAAATTTACAAAGTTGTTGATATTGATTGTGGTTGATTGATTGTTTGGATGGTGCTCGACCAGTTTATGAGCAGAATATGCTTTTACATTTAGCATTGGGTTAGGTAAGGATATATGTGTGCTAACACCTTGTGAAACACTTCACGATTTGACGATAAGGTGTTTAGCGATGTGGGTTCATTTCAAATTTAATGAATGATTGTGAAATGATATATATATTTTTCTTAAGTGAAAAAAAATGTATTCCCGATTTTGGACAGGGGATGTTTTATAAAAATGTTTTATAGAACAGAAAGAATTTCGAGGGCTAAAACCCGATGATTTCTAAAATGATTTAGAAATGTATTATGGTTTTACATTGTATTTCATCGCGTACTGATTAGTTGCTATTAATGATGTATCTGTTTGGTGGCGGAGATTTTATTCTCTTGCTTAACACCCTTCTTTGAGACGTACGAGCTCAAAGGTTATGTGATTAATAGTGACTGATCATATGCGTGAATTACTGATGTGAAGTACTATATTTTGAAAGTACTTGTGATTATTACGTTGTGAAATGATTTTCCCTACTTCGGGATATGAAATGATTTAGTATGTGGCTAAAGAGTCGGGTAACCCTGAGACTAAAAGTATGGGTGAGAGGGCGGTGTAGCCTGCTCCTATGTGGGGTAGGTGCATCGTCGGTGTAGCCTGCTCCTATGTGGGGAAGGTGCACATTATATATCGAGTTGCGAGGTGCGTACCCTTTGCCTTGTCGATGGGGAGCACGATATTTGGTTGCATACTTGTTTGTATGCATTGTTATGTTTTGGAATTCATATTTCCAAACGATTTGATTTGAGATCCCGAAGTGAAATCTACTTTGATATAGAAATTAAGATATGTATTTCAAATGATTTGAAATAAGAAATTGGGAATAAAGTCCAAAGGAATAATTTCTGTAAATTGAATTGGAGTTAGAAAATCTACGTGTGGTGATCAATCTAAATGGGTAGATTTGGATATTGCATGTGGATTGATGCATAGTAGATCCATATATCTATATTGATTGTTGTTTATACACTAGCATTCATGGGGGTAAACCCGTTCCGCATTAGCAGCGTGGTCCCGTGATATGCCATATGATTTATATAAGGTTATAACTGTTTAGAGTTTCTCACACCAGTCCCATGACTGACCTGTAGTTTGCTTTTCTCTTGCAAACTCGGGTGCCCCTATTTTCCACACGGGCAGTCGAGTAGTTTTATTTTGCAGATATATTGAGCAGGATTCTGGATCGAAGCTTAAAGCTGTGTCCAGTACGTTTATCGTCTTCCGCTGTGTTATTTATTTATTTCCGCTGTGCATTGTCTTACATTTATTGTAAAATCATCTTCCGCTGTATTAATTATATTTCGATATACTCTGATATTCTGTACTCTGATGTAACATTATTATGACGTTTATAAAAGTCTTTTGTTCTGATGTGTTGTATACCCAGAGTTAGCGTATACGGGATTCGAAAGGTCTTGGTCGATTTAGCGATCGATTAGGTCCGAGCGAAATCCATGTCGTTACAGATAAATTGAAATGTACATTTAAAATTGAATATATAGATTTATATTTTAATTTAAACGAAAACTAATCGAAACAGCTGAATCAGCTAATGAAACATATCCCATTATGTACGAAATGGGGGTAATTAGCTATGGACGACAGCCGGTGGGGTCGATTTGGTGTTCAAATTTTAAAGTTACTTTTTGGGAGTTAATTGAACAATTAAATAAATATATAAATATATGACCCCCTTTATATCTCTCCTCCCCTTTTACTCCTCGGTCAAACCACTACTAAGAATAAAAGAAAAAAACAAAAGTTGAAATCGCGATCCCCAAATCGATTTGGTGATCGATCCTCCACCGCACCCCACTCCTCAGTCGCCGCCGCACCCGCACCAACCTCCCCCTTCGCCGCAGAGCCTCTCTCCCTCTCCCGATTCCGACCCGAAGCCCTAGAACCCACCACGAGCTACATCGCGTCGACCACCACACCACCTTGCCTCGTGCCATCCTTGCCACCACAGTCCCCTCTCCGACGCCTGCTCCTCCTTCCGCAACTCCCTTCCGATCGAATCCCACAACCCTAAAAGTGCCAGTAAGTTTTTATTTCTTTTTCGATTCCTTGGATGGAAAAAATATACGATTTCTTTGATGAAAAATATATGATGTGTTTTCTTTAAAAACAGAAAAGCCATGATTTTTAATAATGTGAAGAGTTGATCTTTATTGATAATAAAGGTTACATTTTTATGATAATAAAGTTTAGATTTTTATTTTGTTTACAAAGGTTTGATTTTTGTAAAAAAATGAAATGATAGCAAAGTCAAAATATAAATTTTATATTCGTGGGAAGGTAAAAATTGGATTTTTATACAGTATAGATAATAAAATTATTATTTTTATATAGTAGATTTATAAAAATATAATTTTTATAAGATGGAGGATATAAAAAATACAATTTTCATATATGTAGCATACTAAAAATATAATTTTTATTATATGAGAAGTGAAATAAAAGTATAGTCTTTACAGTATATGAAGTGAAATAAAATATGAACTTTATTTTTATCATGAAGGCATAATAAAAATATTATTTTTATCTATGTGAAGGGACGATAAAAATATTATTTTTATCTTTGAGGAGTAGCGATGAAGAAATATTTGATTTTCAAAATAAACAAGATTTGATTTCTAAAATAAAAAGATTAGATTTTTAGAAATGAAAAGGTTATATATTTTATATATAAAAGATTATATTTTTAGAAATAAAAAGATCTGTTTTTTAGAAGTGAAAATATTTTATTTCTAGAAGCGAAAAGATTAGATTTTTAATTATATAAAGAAGTGATTATTAATTTTATTAAATATAATTTTTATTATACAAATAGCAGTATAAGAATGGGATTTTTCTATATATAGTAGCATTGATAAAAATATAATTCTTAATATAAAATTCGTGAAACAGATCTCGTTGAAAACAAGGCGAGGATTTTCTACATATGAAGAGTCGCGGTGTTTGGTTAAGCTAATTGGTGAGAACTCCTCACTAAAATTTTCTGTTCAGTTATTTATTTTATAACTACATATATAAACTGCTCCCCATCGTCCATAGACCATGGACGACTTATGTGATTGTTTGTGTTGTGAAAATTGACTGTTGGTTGTGAAATAAAATATACATTTATGTGTTGAAATAAAATATATATTCATGTGTTGAAATAAAATATATATTCATGTATTGAAATAAAATATATATTCATATGTTGAAATAAAATAAATATTCACTTACAAATCGAACGATTTCTTTATGTACACCGATTTGACTGATATTGATTGGGACGATAAATTTTACACATCGCCCAACTGCACAAATAAAATCTGTGTTTGATTGTTTGAAACCCCACATGGGTGTTGGGATGAGATTGGACATACACTAATCCCAATAATTAGTTGTATGTCAATCGATTGAGTGACAGGCTGTTATAAGCGTTGAATATTTATATTTGATTCTTATACAGTGTAGAATTCACTCTAGATGATGGTTGATTATTTATCGTTGCTATTATAAACATGTGTTGTATGGAATCCATATAAATAATATTATATGGTAATTGAGCGGGTCTCATTCCATTTTAGAATATATATTCATGTGTTGAATAAAAGGAAATTCATGTGTTGGATAAAATATATATATCCATGTGTTGAATAAAAGAAAATTCATGTGTTGAATAAAATATATATTCATGTGTTGAATAAAAGAAAATTCATGTGTTGAAGAAAATATTCATGTGTTGAATAGAATAATGAAGTAATTGAAAAATATAAAGCCGTGTTGATTAGAGATGCACCATTTTGACATGAACGATATTTATATTGATTATATTCGCTTTTATAATGAATATAGAAAAGGAAGAGATTTCAAAATATAACGTTTTGAAAATATTATCATTTATAAATCGATGATATGGAATATTCAATTTTGATTTGAAATTGAATATGAAGTTGAAATCGTTTTTAAAACGAAGTTAAAACGATTTATAAAATACGTTTTGAATTGAAATCGATGAAATATATATTATATATATTATATATAATATAATGTACTAAATAGAACGCACCGCGTTGCGGTAGTTCGCGAATTTCGACCATTGACTTCGAATTGACGTTGCGGGGGATCCAAACATCAGATTCTCCTGAAACCAGAACCATTGGGTTCGTATCGGAAAGTGATTTCTAAGGAATATTAGAAATTAGAAATCTAATGGCTGGATTTGGAATTATATCCAAATCAAATTTGGAAAAGTTCGCTGTAAGTGTAGTTCGATGGCCGTTGATGGAAATCGACTGTACGGGCCTTGATAAAATTATTAAAAATATAAATAATTAGTGTAAAATCATAAGAAATGATTTGGGAAGAATTGGGATGAAAGATCCCAAATTTGAAAAGATAAAAATAGATTTTTATTGAAATGAACTAGTTTTGAACTAGAATTGTAATCCCATTTATTTTTAAAATAATTAAAGTGGATTTGAAATGGTTTTTGAAAATAACCAGAATTTCCAATATATAAATTTGAGATGGATTTGAACAGAAATTATCTTTGGAATATTCCGATATTGAATTTCGTGATTATGCAGATATTGTTATGGAAATTTGAAATATATATTAATATTGTTATTTCCAATACAATATTTGTTGGTTATAGTATTTGATATTGAATATAAGCCGATATATTTTCTATTCAGAGCCTTGTATTTAATATCAAATGTGAATTGGGTTGTCATGAATGGTGTCTTCATTAACACTGTCCTTTAACCCATTTGAGAAAAGATGAAATCTTTTTATTTAAATTTAATGAAGTATACCAATTAAATGATATTTAATTGGAATTGAATTGGAATTGATTTTTGGGTTTAAATATTGCGAACAGTGTTTTAAGTGACATTGGTTCTTTAACCCAATTAAAGACAGGATATGATTTCCCAAGTTAAATAATCATTAATATTGATTTTTGGGAAGATTAAAACCATTTGGGGCTTTAATAAGTCTTTAATTAGATTGAAATGATCGAGAATGGAGTATCACCAGTTTTGCTCTAAGCGATAGTTAAATCTTTAACTAGATTTGAATGTGAAATGGTAATTGAATTTATCGATAACACCATGGTGTTAGATATGAAGTATGACCAGTTTTACTTCATGGGATGAATAGGTTGGGATTGGAAAATAAAATAAATGATTACTTCGGTGTGGTTCGCTAATCCTGACTAGTTTGAATTGATATTCAAAAGAAGATTAAAGAATAAATTTAAAGAATTTATCTTTGATAAAATTAATGGGAACCTTTCCCAAAGTATAAGAATATTTGAATAAAAGAATATTCTGAATTGGAATGAGGCGTATGTTGTGTTTGTATAACACTTGTTTATTATATACGCGAGTTATTCAGAAAGACTAGGTTTATCCCATTCTGAATAACAGATTCGACGCGGTGTCGAGGATGATGACGGTGGTCGAAGACCGGAGGTCTTCACATCGTTTGGATAATTACTGATGATCTTGATTGGGCCGTACACCTAAGTAGAGGGAATCAATTGGTGATTGTCCAGACACCCTTAGAGATTGATGGATATGCGTGGTACAAGGTGCCTCTGGTTTCGTTCAGACGCAGAACAGACTTGTAAATGGACTGTGTGCCTGACATTGGATATCATTCTGTGTGATTGTTGGATATCGGTTGCATGGAGTGGTTTGCCTGTGTGGCATGCTAAGATGCAAATGATCAAGGCCTCTGTTGAAAAGCAGAGTCTTGGGGTTGATGATCAAAGCACAGCCTGTGTGGCATAGCCTTGTGTAGCTTTAATTCGCGAGCCTCACACCCCGGTTGGGAACCAGAAACGGGAGAGGACATCAGGAAGGGCATGCGTTTCCTTCTAGCTAGGGTGGTGTTAGTGACCTAACAGCCTTAACATTTATATTATTTTCACCTGTGTGGTTGTTGCTGTTGCGAGGCGCCTCGGATATATCGGTGACTATGTGGAGCCGATGGAGTCATTTGGCTCATTTACGCCCCAAAGGGCGGGATACGCAGTGTTCAGGCATTTTAATCCACATCAGTGGACCGGCCCTGACGATCCAAAGGCTTGACTGAGTACTTTCCTGAGACTCGGGGTAGACAGTCTTGAATTCGGTAGACTATCTTTTGTCTCGGTTCTCAAATGGAAACCCAACTTCCAATACGTGACTTTGCGGTTTTAATTGTAGAACCTATATATGGCGACATAATGTTATGGGGCACTCATTCCGTCTATGATTGATACTTATGATTTGAAGTTGTTTTATACACTATGTACTTATAATGGTATCAAATGATTTATTTTAAACGTACCTAGCATGTTCGGCTATTATAAGGGAAAACCCTATCCCCCGGCTTGCATTGCATTGTGTGATAGGACCTGGGTCTTATATTAGCTTCATTTTTCAAAAAGCATTGCGTTGTTTTGTGTAACAACCCGAAAATCTGGGCCAGTTTAAAATTTTTATTTTGGCAATTTTAGCGAATTTTGATTATTTAAAATGAATCATTTTAAATAATATTGACGAGAAATTTATTTTGAATATATTTAGAACGTATATATTATATACGTCGTCGTTAGAATATAAATATTTATATATATTTATAAATAGAATTGAAAATGGCGCGGTAGTTCGATAATTCGATTTCAAATTTCAATTGAATGTACCGGGTGCAAAACAATCCGGATTTTAGTGAAACCAAAAACATTAGTATCTAATTGATGATATCTTTCCAACGAATCCGAAAAATCAAAATTTCATAATGGGAATCAAAAGATATGTCCAGTTGAAAATTCAGAATAGTCGCTATGGAATTCAAGCCCTTAAAAATGGGAATTTTGCAACGACCTCGGATTTCGACGAAACCAGTTTTGTTGGGTCCGTGGTGTCAAATTATTGCTAGGTTTTAAATTTCATAATTTTTCGAATCAATATGTGAGCGTGGCAAAGGAAAACGCGTTTGACCAGTTTCAGTTGATTTTAATCGACTGGAAAATGGCCATTTTTCCAACGGTCTCAGAATTCGATGAAACTAGTTTTGTTAGGACCGTATCGTCAATACGAAGCTAGAAAATATTTTTCTGGAATTTTTCTAGTTAGTATGTGACCCCGGTAATTTGAAATGTGCGTTAAATTAAATATATACAGCTTTATATTTTAAATTTTGATCAAAACCTATCTAAATTTCCGAATTGGCTTGCGATACATATCCCATTGCGTTCGGAATGGGGGTGAAACGCTAGGGACGACAGTCATTGGGCCTCGTTTGGAATTCGTATGGATAAACAAGTATTTCTGAAACTAAAGGAATTAAATAATAATATAATCTATTATAAAACCCTAACTAAAATTTATTTTCCACATCAGAAAATCGTCCGCCGTCATTCTTCATCGTTGAAAGGCGGTAAAGGCTCCGAATTTCTTCCTCGTTTTTCTTTCAATCCACAAAAAATTAGACCCTCATTCTTGGGAGAATATTGTAGAGCTTTGCAAGCGATTCAAATTCGTACATGGATTGCTTTCTATCGTTAAGAGAATCAGAGGAATCGGGCACTCAAAGGCTCGCCGTCGCCAGGCGATTTCCGGCGGCATCTGGCGTGCGAGCTCGACGAAAGGGGGAGGCTCCTGTGTGGCATTCGATGGCGGAGCTCGTGAAGGGTTTGGATCTGACGCACGGTGGCTGTCGTGGCGGCAAAGTTCAACCCTAGCCTGGAGCAAGGGTTCGACACCAAGTCTGGATTGTAAACAGTGAGCAACTTTTACTCTTTTTATATATTTAAATTACATTGTTTTAAATCAGAAATTTATAGAAAAAGCATTGGAAAAAAATCTGGAATTTGTTTAAAATAGCATTGTTTTAAAGGAAATAGAGTTGTTTTTGAAAAATAAACACATATTGTTTTTGAATAACAAAGGAGCATTCTTTTTGAAAATATACAATGTTTTTGAGAAGATGAAACTTAGCATTAGATTAGATTTATAAAACTGAAAGGATTAGATTTTTAAAGCATAGAAAAAAATTCGATTTTTATATATTGAACTTTGAAGTAAAAATTCGATTTTTATATATTGAATGGCGAAGTAAAAATTAGATTTTTATATATTGAATGGCGAAGTAAAAATTCGATTTTTATATATTGAATGGCGAAGTAAAAATTCGATTTTTATATATTGAATGGCGAAGTAAAAATTCGATTTTTATATATTGAATGGCGAAGTAAAAATTAGATTTTTATATATTGAATAGCGAAGTAAAAATTCGATTTTTATATATTGAATGGCGAAGTAAAAATTCGATTTTTATATATTGAATGGCTAAGTAAAAATTCGATTTTTATATATTGAATAGCGAAGTAAAAATTCGATTTTTATATATGTAGTGGCTACGGGCGAAGAAAGTGATAAGAGGCGAGAACAGTGAAGATTTCCTGCATTAGGAGTGCCGTGGAGTTAGGATAGCTATTTGTGAGAACTTCTCACCTTTCAACTTAATTTTTCTAGTTATATATATATATATATATATATATATATATATATATACTAGGATGCAGACGGTGTTTAGTAGCACCCAACACCCGTCAACCACAGACCATGGATGGCTTGTTTGTTAAATTGTTTGGTTGTGTAGTTGGTTAGATTAATTGGTTTGAATTGAATTGTTTGGTGAAATGAAATTGATTTGATTGAGTTGTGAATGGCGTGGGCCTTCACTAGACCGGGGATAAGGCTAGGCCTCGTCCCGTTTCTAGTATCGTGCCGTTATGCCGCCGAAATTTTCTAAAATGAGTTAGAAAAATAAAAATATCATTTTATTGTGTAAATGAATAATAGAAATTCATGTGTTGGAATAAAATGTTTTATCATTAAAAATATAATTTTAACGTGAATATGAATAAATGAATATTTATAAACAAATCGGCCGATTTGTTTATATACACTAATTTGAATGATTGATTGGGTCGATAAATTTTACACATCGCCCAACTGCACAAATAAAATCTGTGTTTGTTGATTTGAAACCCCACACGGGTGTTGGGATGAAATTTGAAGTTCACTCATCCTGATTGATTAAATATGTCGATCGATTGATTGACAGGCTGTTATAAGCGTTAGATATCTATATTTGATGCTTATACAGTGTAGTGCACTTTGGTTGATGGTTGATTATTTTTCAATGCTATTATATACATGTGTTGTATGGAATCCATATAATTAACTTTATATGGTAATTGACTGGGCCTCATTCCAATTTGAAAAATAAAGAATAATATAAAATAAAGATTCATGTGTTGACTGCACTCAACCGTTGAGATTAGTCATGTGTTGAATGAAATATTTTTATAATAAAATTTACATCTTTATCATATAAAATAAAGGTTCATGTGTTGACTGTACTCATCCGTTGAGATTAGTCATGTGTTGAACGAAATATTTTTATAATAAAATTTACATCTTTATCAATATAAAGTAAAGATTCAGGTGTTGACTGTACTCATCCGTTGAGATTAGTCATGTGTTGAACGAAATATTTTGATAATAACAAATATTTTGATGATAGGAAATATTTGAAAATAGAAATAAATGAAGCCGTGTTGATTAGATTGACGCCATTTTGACGTGAACGATATTTATATCGATTTTATCCATTTCGAAATAAATTGAATTGAAAGCGAATTGAAATGAATTCAAATTGAATTGAAATTATAATTGAATATAAATGAATTCGAATTGAAATGGAATAGAAATGAATTCGAATTGAAATTGAATTGAATTGAAAACGAACTGAAATTGAATTAGAAATCAATTTGAATTGAAATCAATTTGAAATGAATTTAAAATGAATTTAAATTGGAATATTCAATTTTGATTTGAAATTGAATATGAAGTTGAAACCGTTTTGAAAATGAATTGAAAACGATTTATAAAGCACGTTTTAAATAGAAATCGACAAAATATATATTATATATATTATATATATATAATATAATGGCCTGAATAGAACGCGCCGCTCCGCGGCAGTTCGCGAATTTCGACAATTTATTTCAAACGGACTTTACGGGAGATCCGACCGTCGGATTCTCCTAAAACCGGAACTGTTGGGTTCGTATCGAAAAGAGCTTTCTAACGAATATTAGAAATTAGAAATTTAACGGTTGGATTTGGAATTACGTCCAAATCAATTTCAGAAAAGGTCGCTGTAAGTGCAGTTCGATAACCGTTGATGGAAATCGACTGTACGGGCCTTGATAAAATTATTAAAAATAGTAATAATTTGTGTAAAATCATAAGAAATGATTTAGAAAGGATTGGGATGAAAAACTCCATATTTGAAAAGATAAAAATAGATTTTTATCGAAATGAACTAGTTTTGAACTAGAATTATAATTCTATTTATTTTTAAATAAATAAATTGAATTTAAAAAGGGGTTTTAAAAATAACCAGAATTTCCAATGATTGCATTGGAGTGGATTTGAATCGAAATTGTCTTCGGAATATTTCGATGTTGGAATTCGTGATTATACAGATGTTGTTATGGAAATTTGAAAGATATATATTTATATCGTTATTTCCAATACGACATTTGTTAATCATAGAATTTGATATTGAATATAAGCCGATATATTTTCCATTCAGAGCCTTATATTGAATATCAAATGTGATTTGGGTTTGTCGTGAATGGTGTCTTCACTAACACTGTTCTTGAACCCAGTAGAGAAAAGATTAAATCTTTTTATTTGGATTTAATGAAGTGTACCAATTAAATAATATTTAATTGGAATTAAATCGATATTGATTTTTGGGTTTATCGTGAACAGTGTTTTAAATAACACTTGTTCTTTAACCCGATAATTAATGGAATGTGATTTTGGGTTTATCGTGAACCGTGTTTTAAATGACACTGATTCTTTAACCCAGTCGAAGATTAAAACTAAGTGGAGTTTTAATGAATCTTTAATTAGATTGAAAAGATCGAAAATGGAGTATCACCAGTTTTGCTCCAGGCGATAGTTAAATCTTTAATTAGATTTGAACGTGAAATGGTAATTGAATTTACCGATAACACTGTGGTGTTAGATATGAAGTATTACCAGTTTTACTTCATGGGATGAATAGGTTGGGATGGGGAAATTAAAATAAATGATTACTTCGGTAAGGTTCGCTAATCCCGACTAGTTTGAATTGAGATTCAAAAATAGAATAAAGAATAAGTTCAAGGAATTTATCTTGGATAAAATTAATGGGAACCTTTCCCTATGAATGTGAAATTTAGAAACTAACTGTCGGTTAGCCAAGCAGAATGGTTTTCTGGATATTGATCTGATGTTGGTTTCGGCCTTCGGGGTTAATATTTGGGAAATTATTCTCTTGATTAATTTACGATTAGTGACTGATGAATTGGAATGAGGCGTATGTTGTGTTTGTGTGACACTTATTTAAAAATATACGCGAGTTATTCGGAAAGACCGGGTTTATACCATTCTGAATAACTGATACGACGATAAGTCGAAGATGAAGACGATGGTCGAAGACCGGAGGTCTCCACGTCGTTTGGGTGATTACTAATGATATTGATTGGGCTGTACACCCAAGAAGATGGAAACAGTTGGTGATCGTCCAGACGTACTTGGAGATCGATGGATATGCGGGGTACCAGGTGCCTCCGGTTTCGTTCAAACCCAGAACGGACTTGTAAATGGACTGTGTGCCTGACATTGGATTTTAGTCCGTGTGATTGATCTCTATTAAATATGTATCTGTTTGGCGGCGGAGAATTTATTCTCTTGCTTAACGCCCTTCTCTGAGACGCACGAGCTCATGGGTTATATATTGATGGATATCAAACGCATGGAGTGAATTGCCTGTGTGGCATGCCTAAGTGGCAATTGATCGAGGCTTCTGTTG
This sequence comes from Allium sativum, assembly GCA_030737875.1. Lineage (NCBI taxonomy): Eukaryota > Viridiplantae > Streptophyta > Magnoliopsida > Asparagales > Amaryllidaceae > Allium > Allium sativum. The sequence continues at coordinate 31,739,448 of JASFAX010000021.1, read as the reverse complement.
AAAAGCAAAGTCTTGTGGTGATGATCAAAGCATGGCCTTTGTGGCGTAGCTTTGTGTAACGTTTACTTCGCGAGTTTCGCACCCCGGTTGTGAACCAAAAACGGGAGAGGACCTTAGGGAGGGCATGCGTTTCTTTCTAGCTAGGGTGGTGTCAGTGACCTTCCAGCCCTGACATTTATATACTTTTCACCTGTGTGGTTGTTGCTGTTGCGAGGCGCCTCGGTTAGATCAGACGATCCGGGTCCGATGGAGCCATTCGTTGGCTCCTTTACGCCCCCAAAGGGCGGGGAAACGTAGTGTTCAGGCATTTTAATCCACATCGGTGGACCGGCCCTGTCGCTCCAAGGCTTGACTGAGTACTTGCCTGAGGCTCGGGCTAGAGAGTCTCGAATCGGTTGAGGACTATCTTTTGCCTCGGTTCACAGACGGAAATCCAATTTCCAAATACGCAACATTGCAATTTTGATTGTATAACCTATATATGGCGACATAGTGTTATGGGGCATTCATGCCGCCTATGATTGATACTTATGATTTGAAGTTGTTTTATACACTATACACTTATAATAGTATCAAATGATTTCTTTTAAACGTACCAAGCATTCTTGGCTATTATAAGGTAAAAACCCTATCCCCCGGCTTGCGTTGCATTGTGTGATAGGACTTGGGTCTTATAATAGCTTCATTTTTCTTTATTTAGCATTGCGTTGTTTGTTTTATGCACTGGTATTCTTGGGAGGAAACCCGTTCCGTGTTATACGGCGTGGTCCCTTGATTTACCGAACTTTAAAAACAAAGATTAATAACTGTTTTAGTTCTCACACCAGTCACATGACTGACCTGGAGTTTATTGTTTTAACCTAAACTCTGGGTGCCCTTATTTTGACATGGGCAGCTAGTAGTTTTGGTTTGCAGATTTATATTCACAGGATCCTGGTTTACAGCTGGAACGATATCCGGAAAGCTTTGTATCCGTATATCTCCTCTAGTTGTGTACTGTATTATTTTCCGCTGCGAAGTATTTAAATGTAATTTAAATCTCTGATATTTCTGTGTAATGTGTATTCATTTATACTCTGTATATTTCTGTAATCTGATGCATTGTTGTAATATACAATGAAATGTTCTTTTATATGCGTTCTATTTTGTCATGTTCTCAAACGATAGGGCGTTTCGAACAGTCTGCGTCGGTTTAGCGACTGGTTCGGACCGAGCGAAATCCCTTCTCGTCACAGTTGGTATTAGAGCTTTGGTTTACAAAGCAGAGAACAAGACACATTAGAACCGTATGAAAGAATTCATCAGATATTGGATTAGTAATATCCAATTAAAATGACTCGTTAGAGATAGGATCAGTAGTATCCTAGAACGAGTGTGAAGAGTATATTTTTTCAAATGAAAACAATTTTGTTTGAAAATTTAAATCAACTATTCGTATTTGATTATTTATTTCATATTGATTAGCACAGTCCGGTATATAAAGATTTTGCATATACGCCTTGCAAACGTGTCTTTGAAGTTTTAATATACTGGATAGATATAGAATCACACTCTAGTCGCCCGGAGATGATTCTGATGATAGTTCGAACATCATCAGAATTGGTATTCGTGTTTCGAAGGTGTGATATCTATATATTTCCTATTGACTGGTGTGAGAACCAAAAATTAGATAGGATTTATTGTTGTGATTTGGCATCAAAAACATGATTTTTTGTATATGTATCAAAATTATGAATTTGAGACTCTAATTCACTAATTGATTGATGTTTGTGTTGTTTGTTTATTTGGTTGATAATTTTGAACCATTTAGCCTAATTGAATCAAATATTGAATTATATTGAAAATTAGTTGCATTTGCTTGCATACACATATATATCATTGAACAGGTCATAGCAAGGAGGCTAGAGCAGAGAATAAAATTTGTTTGCCCGACAAATAGGTACATGTTTACTACATAATTTACTGTTTTGTTTGGGTGATGACGATTTTATGAGCCTATTGGCTAGCCGCTTGGCTTTTTCTTTTTCTTTTTGAGATCTGAAGGACCGGGGAAGCTATTTGAGATTTCCCGATGCTCCCATTGCAGGGGAGGTTATGGCGAAATTTTTCGAAAATTTAGGGTGTTAGCCAAATTTTTGAAGAATTTGAAAATTCTCAGAAACTGAAAAGTTGGAGAATGGAAGCCAGATCGAACGTAGAGTTGATTAATCAAACCACTTTCGACTTTGTTCCTTTTCGGGGACGAAAAGTTTTAAGTGGGGGAGATTGTAACAACCCGAAAATCTGGGCCAGTTTAAAATTTTTATTTTGGCAATTTTAGCGAATTTTGATTATTTAAAATGAATCATTTTAAATAATATCGACGAAAATTTATTTTGAATATATTTAGAACGTATATATTATATATGTCGTCGTTAGAATATAAATATTTATATATAATTATAAATAGAATTGAAAATGGCGCGGTAGTTCGATAATTCGATTTCAAACTTCAATTGAATGTACCGGGTGCAAAACAATCCGGATTTTAGTGAAACCAAAAACATTAGAATCTAATTGATGATATCTTTCCAACGAATCCGAAAAATCAAAATTTCATAACGGGAATCAAAAGATATGTCCAGTTGAAAATTCAGAATAGTCGCTATGGAATTCAAGCCCTTAAAAATGGGAATTTTGCAAACGACCTCGGATTTCGACAAAACCAGTTTTGTTGGGTCCGTGGTGTCAAATTATTAATAGGTTTTAAATTTCATAATTTTTCGAATCAATATGTGAGCGTGGCAAAGGAAAACGCGTTTGACCAGTTTCAGTTGATTTTAATCGACTGGAAAATGGCCATTTTTCCAACGGTCTCAGAATTCGATGAAACTAGTTTCGTTAGGACCGTATCGTCAATACGAAGCTAGAAAATATTTTTCTGGAATTTTTCTAGTTAGTATGTGACCCCGGTAATTTGAAATGTGCGTTAAATTAAATATATACAGCTTTATATTTTAAATTTTGATCAAAACCTATCTAAATGGCCGAATTGGCTTGCGATACATATCCCATTGCGTTCGGAATGGGGGTAAAACGCTAGGGACGACAGTCATTGGGCCTCATTTGGAATTCGTATGGATAAACAAGTATTTTTGAAACTAAAGGAATTAAATAATATAATCTATTATAAAACCCTAACTAAAATTTATTTTCCACATCAGAAAATCGTCCGCCGTCGTTCTTCATCGTTGAAAGGCGGAAAAGGCTCCGAATTTCTTCCTCGTTTTTCTTTCAATCCACGAAAAATTAGACCCTCATTCTTGGGAGAATATTGTAGAGCTTTGCAAGCGATTCAAATTCGTACATGGATTGCTTTCTATCGTTAAGAGAATCAGGGGAATCGGGCGTTCAAAGGCTCGCCGTCGCCAGGCGATTTCCGGCGGCATCTGGCGTGCGAGCTCGACGAAAGGGGAGGCTCCGGTGCGGCATTCGATGGCAGAGCTCGTGAAGGGTTTGGATCTGACGCACGGTGGCTGTCGTGGCGGCAAAGTTCAACCCTAGCCTGGAGCAAGGGTTCGACACCAAGTCTGGATGGTAAACCGTGAGCAACTTTTACTCTTTTTATATATTTAAATTACATTGTTTTAAATCAGAAATTTATAGAAAAAGCATTGGAAAAAAAATCTGGAATTTTTTTAAAATAGCATTGTTTTAAAGGAAATAGAGTTGTTTTTGAAAAATAAACATATATTGTTTTTGAATAACAAAGGAGCATTCTTTTTGAAAATATACAATGTTTTTGAGAAGATGAAACTTAGCATTAGATTAGATTTATAAAACTGAAAGGATTAGATTTTTAAAGCATAGAAAAAAATTTGATTTTTATATATTGAACTTTGAAGTAAAAATTCGATTTTTATATATTGAACTTTGAAGTAAAAATTCGATTTTTATATATTGAATGGAGAAGTAAAAATTCGATTTTTATATATTGAATGGCGAAGTAAAAATTCGATTTTTATATATTGAATGGCGAAGTAAAAATTCGATTTTTATATATTGAATGGCGAAGTAAAAATTCGATTTTTATATATTGAATAGCGAAGTAAAAATTCGATTTTTATATATTAAATGGCAAAGTAAAAATTCGAATTTTATATATTGAATAGCGAAGTAAAAATTCGATTTTTATATATTGAATAGCGAAGTAAAAATTCGATTTTTATATATGTTATGGCTACGGGCGAAGAAAGTGATAAGAGGCGAGAACAGTGAAGATTTCCTGCATTAGGAGTGCCGTGGAGTTAGGATAGCTATTTGTGAGAACTTATCACCTTTCAATTTAATTTTTCTAGTTATATATATATATATATACTAGGATGCAGACGGTGTTTAGTAGCACTCGACACCCGTCATCCACAGACCATGGATGGCTTGTTTGTTAAATTGTTTGGTTGTGTAGTTGGTTAGATTAATTGGTTTGAATTGAATTGTTAGGTGAAATGAAATTGATTTGATTGAGTTGTGAATGGCGTGGGCCTTCACTAGACCGGGGATAAGGCTAGGCCTCGTCCCGTTTCTAGTATCGTGCCGTTATGCCGCCGAAATTTTCTAAAATGAGTTAGAAAAATAAAAATATCATTTTACTGTGTAAATGAATAATAGAAATTCATGTGTTGGAATAAAATGTTTTATCGTTAAAAATATAATTTTAACGTGAATATGAATAAATGAATATTTATAAACAAATCGGCCGATTTGTTTATATACACTAATTTGAATGATTGATTGGGTCGATAAATTTTACACATCGCCCAACTGCACAAATAAAATCTGTGTTTGTTGATTTGAAACCCCACACGGGTGTTGGGATGAAATTTGAAGTTCACTCATCCTGATTGATTAAATATGTCGATTGATTGATTGACAGGCTGTTATAAGCGTTAGATATCTATATTTGATGCTTATACAGTGTAGTGCACTTTGGTTGATGGTTGATTATTTTTCAATGCTATTATATACATGTGTTGTATGGAATCCATATAATTAACTTTATATGGTAATTGATTGGGCCTCATTCCAATTTGAAAAATAAAGAATAATATAAAATAAAGATTCATGTGTTGACTGCACTCATCCGTTGAGATTAGTCATGTGTTGAACGAAATATTTTTATAATAAAATTTACATCTTTATCATATAAAATAAAGGTTCATGTGTTGACTGTACTCATCCGTTGAGATTAGTCATGTGTTGAACGAAATATTTTTATAATAAAATTTACATCTTTATCAATATAAATTAAAGATTCATGTGTTGACTGTACTCATCCGTTGAGATTAGTCATGTGTTGAACGAAATATTTTGATAATAACAAATATTTTGATGATAGGAAATATTTGAAAATAGAAATAAATGAAGCCGTGTTGATTAGATTGACGCCATTTTGACGTGAACGATATTTATATCGATTTTATCCATTTCGAAATAAATTGAATTGAAAGCGAATTGAAATGAATTCAAATTGAATTGAAATTTGAATTGAATATAAATGAATTCGAATTGAAATGGAATAGAAATGAATTCGAATTGAAATTGAATTGAATTGAAAACGAACTGAAATTGAATTAGAAATCAATTTGAATTGAAATCAAATTGAAATGAATTTAAAATGAATTTAAATTGGAATATTCAATTTTGATTTGAAATTGAATATGAAGTTGAAACCGTTTTGAAAATGAATTGAAAACGATTTATAAAGCACGTTTTAAATAGAAATCGACAAAATATATATTATATATATTATATATATAATATAATGGCCTGAATAGAACGTGCCGCTCCGCGGCAGTTCGCGAATTTCGACCATTTATTTCAAACGGACATTACGGGAGATCCGACCGTCGGATTCTCCTAAAACTGGAACCGTTGGGTTCGTATCGAAAAGAGCTTTCTAACGAATATTAGAAATTAGAAATTTAACGGTTGGATTTGGAATTACGTCCAAATCAATTTCAGAAAAGGTCGTTGTAAGTGCAGTTCGATAACCGTTGATGGAAATCGACTGTACGGGCCTTGATAAAATTATTAAAAATAGTAATAATTTGTGTAAAATCATAAGAAATGATTTAGAAAGGATTTGGATGAAAAACTCCATATTTGAAAAGATAAAAATAGATTTTTATCGAAATGAACTAGTTTTGAACTAGAATTATAATTCTATTTATTTTTAAATAAATAAATTGAATTTAAAAAGGGGTTTTAAAAATAACCAGAATTTCCAATGATTGCATTGGAGTGGATTTGAATCGAAATTGTCTTCGGAATATTTCGATGTTGGAATTCGTGATTATACAGATGTTGTTATGGAAATTTGAAAGATATATATTTATATCGTTATTTCCAATACGACATTTGTTAATCATAGAATTTGATATTGAATATAAGCCGATATATTTTCTATTCAGAGCCTTATATTGAATATCAAATGTGATTTGGGTTTGTCGTGAATGGTGTCTTCACTAACACTGTTCTTGAACCCAGTAGAGAAAAGATTAAATCTTTTTATTTGGATTTAATGAAGTGTACCAATTAAATAATATTTAATTGGAATTAAATCGATATTGATTTTTGGGTTTATCGTGAACAGTGTTTTAAATAACACTTGTTCTTTAACCCGATAATTAATGGAATGTGATATTGGGTTTATCGTGAACCGTGTTTTAAATGACACTGATTCTTCAACCCAGTCGAAGATTAAAACTAAGTGGAGTTTTAATGAATCTTTAATTAGATTGAAAAGATCGAAAATGGAGTATCACCAGTTTTGCTCCAGGCGATAGTTAAATCTTTAATTAGATTTGAACGTGAAATGGTAATTGAATTTACCGATAACACTGTGGTGTTAGATATGAAGTATTACCAGTTTTACTTCATGGGATGAATAGGTTGGGATGGTGAAATTAAAATAAATGATTACTTCGGTAAGGTTCGCTAATCCCGACTAGTTTGAATTGAGATTCAAAAATAGAATAAAGAATAAGTTCAAGGAATTTATCTTGGATAAAATTAATGGGAACCTTTCCCTATGAATGTGAAATTTAGAAACTAACTGTCGGTTAGCCTAGCAGAATGGTTTTCTGGATATTGATCTGATGTTGGTTTCGGCCTTCGGGGTTAATATTTGGGAAATTATTCTCTTGATTAATTTACGATTAGTGACTGATGAATTGGAATGAGGCGTATGTTGTGTTTGTGTGACACTTATTTAAAAATATACGCGAGTTATTCGGAAAGACCGGGTTTATCCCATTCTGAATAACTGATACGACGATAAGTCGAAGATGAAGACGATAGTCGAAGACCGGAGGTCTTCACGTCGTTTGGGTGATTACTAGTGATCTTGATTGGGCTGTACACCCAAGAAGATGGAAACAGTTGGTGATCGTCCAGACGTACTTGGAGATCGATGGATATGCGGGGTACCAGGTGCCTCTGGTTTCGTTCAAACCCAGAACGGACTTGTAAATGGACTGTGTGCCTGACATTGGATTTTAGTCCGTGTGATTGATCTTTATTAAATATGTATCTGTTTGGCGGTGGAGAATTTATTCTCTTGCTTAACGCCCTTCTCTGAGACGTACGAGCTCAGGGGTTATATATTGATGGATATCAAACGCATGGAGTGAATTGCCTGTGTGGCATGCCTAAGTGGCAATTGATCGAGGCTTCTGTTGAAAAGAAAAGTCTTGTGGTAATGATCAAAGCATGGCCTTTGTGGCGTAGCTTTGTGTAACGTTTACTTCGCGAGTTTCGCACCCCGGTGTGAACCAAAAACGGGAGAGGACCTCAGGGAGGGCATGCGTTTCTTTCTAGCTAGGGTGGTGTCAGTGACCTTCCAGCCCTGACATTTATATACTTTTCACCTGTGTGGTTGTTGCTGTTGCAAGGCGCCTCGGTTAGATCGGACGATCCGGGTCCGATGGAGCCATTCGTTGGCTCATTTACGCCCCAAAGGGCGGGGAAACGTAGTGTTCAGGCATTTTAATCCACATCGATGGACCGGCCCTGTCGCTCCAAGGCTTGACTGAGTACTTGCCTGAGGCTCGGGCAAGAGAGTCTCGAATCGGTTGAGGACTATCTTTTGCCTCGGTTCACAGACGGAAATCCAATTTCCAAATACGCAACATTGCGATTTTGATTGTATAACCTATATATGGCGACATAGTGTTATGGGGCATTCATGCCGCCTATGATTGATACTTGTGATTTGAAGTTGTTTTATACACTATACACTTATAATAGTATCAAATGATTTCTTTTAAACGTACCAAGCATTCTTGGCTATTATAAGGTAAAAACCCTATCCCCCGGCTTGCGTTGCATTGTGTGATAGGACCTGGGTCTTATAATAGCTTCATTTTTCTTTATTTAGCATTGCGCTGTTTGTTTTATGCACTGGTATTCTTGGGAGGAAACCCGTTCCGTGTTATACGGCGTGGTCCCTTGATTTACCGAACTTTAAAAACAAAGATTAATAACTGTTTTAGTTCTCACACCAGTCACATGACTGACCTGGAGTTTATTGTTTTAACCTAAACTCTGGGTGCCCTTATTTTGACACGGGCAGCTAGTAGTTTTGGGTTTGCAGATTTATATTCATAGGATCCTGGTTTACAGCTGGAACGATATCCGGAAAGCTTTGTATCCGTATATCTCCTCTAGTTGTGTGTTGTATTATTTTCCGCTGCGAAGTATTTAAATGTAATTTAAATCTCTGATATTTCTGTGTAATGTGTATTCATTTATACTCTGTATATTTCTGTAATCTGATGCATTATTGTAATATACAATGAAATGTTCTTTTATATGCGTTCTATTTTGTCATGTTCTCAAACGATAGGGCGTTTCGAACGGTCTGGGTCGGTTTAGCGACTGGTTCGGACCGAGCGAAATCTCTTCTCGTCACAGTTTGTTATATGGACTGGTATTCTTGGGAGGAAACCCGTTCCGTGTTATACGGCGTGGTCCCTTGATATATCTGATTTAAAGTAAAGTTTTAAATAAATGTTTTCGTTCTCACACCAGTCACATGACTGACCTGGAGGTTATTGTTTTAACCTAAACTCTGGGTTCCCCTATTTTCCACACGGGCAGCTGGTAGTTTTGGTTCTGCAGATTTATATTCATAGGGACCTGGTTTACAGCTGGAATGATATCCGGAAAGCTTTGTGTCCGTATATCTCTTTCAGTTGTGTATTATATTATTTTTCTGCTGCAGTAATGTATTTAAATTTCTGATATTTATTGAATGTATTTTATTCATTCATACTCTGTATATTCTTTTATTCTGATGTAATTGTTGTAATAAGCAATGAAATGTTCTTCTGTTTTTGTTCTGATTGGTCTTGTGCTCAACTCAATCCGTGATTTCCCGTAAGGGGGATTTTGGGTCGTTTCATCGTAGTATCAGAGCTTTGATTTACAGGGCTCGGAGAACAAGACATGTTAGAACAAAACAAAAGAATTCATCAGAAATTGGATTAGTAATATCCAATAGGAATGACTCGTTAGAGATGGGATCAGTAGTATCCTAGAACGAGTGTGAAGAGTGATATTTTGAAAGTAAAATTGAAAACAAATTTTGTTTTGAAAATTTAAATCAAATATTCATATTTGAATATTATTTTTATATTGATTTGGACAATCAAGTATATAAAGATTTTGCGTATACGTCTGATCCACGTGTATTTGAAGTTTTAATATACTGGATAGATATAGAATCACGCTTTAGTCGCCCGAAGATGATTCTGATGATTACTCGAGTATCATCAAAATTTATATTCGAGTGCCGAAAGTGGGATTTTTATACATTTCCATTAGACTGGTGTGAGAACCGAAATATAGTTAGAACATATTGTTGTGACTTGGCATCAAAAACAAGATTTTCTGTATATATATCAAAATTATGAATTTGAAACATTAATCAATTAATTGATTGCTGATTGTGTTGTTTGATTATTGGTTGATTAATTAAAATTTGGACCATATAGCCAAATTTGAACCAAATAGTGAGTTGTATTGAAAATTAGTCGCATTTACATGCATATACATGTACTTACATTGAACAGGTCATTGCAAAGAGGCTAGAGAAGAGGAATAAAATTGTTTGCCCGACAAATAGGTACATTGTAACAACCCGAATTCTACGCATCGGAGGATCGTAGAATATTTATTTCTTTCCCATATGAAGTTGTATGGTCATGTAACATTGGGAGAGAACCATTAGACTCATTTCCCATGTTCATGATTTTTGTCGATTTTTAAATGACCGTTTTGCCCCTAGCTGATCTTGTTTTGGTCATAACTTTTGATTGGAAAGGAATTTTGACCTGAAACCACTTCCATTAGATTTGTTTGATGGTTTACCTTTCCGTAGAGTGGTCACATGTGAAAAACGGACTTACCGTTTGGGAGATATGGCTGAAACAAGGTTTGGAAGGTGAAAAACTGCTTAACCGGGCCAAATAGGGTGATTAGTGAATAGGTCCATAACCCATTTCGGGATTAGGGTTATAGGGAGGCAGAAAAGGGTTAGAGAATCATTTCATTTCAGTTTTCTAGCATCCACTTATCTCCAAGAAACCCTAAAAATGGCCTACAATCTCTAAATCACCTCCAAATCATCTTCTAATCAAGGATTAAGCTTAGCAACATCAAATCAAGGGAGATCTACGCCAAATCAACGTTAGAGCTCCTGTTTAGCATCGAGATTCGCATCAAATCAGAGATTTATTTCAGATATATGTTTTGTTTGTGGCTAAGGTGAGTGATTTGCATAGTTCCTCACTAATTGTGGCTAATTAAGGGTAATTAGTGTTAATTAGCGAATTTAAACATGATAAAATTCTAGAAAAATATTTATAAAATCCGAAATGATGTTTTAGACCTATGATATGAATTTGGGTTAATTTGGTTAAGTTTTGCTAATCACATCATAAGTTTCACCTAAACAAGCTTAAGGGGAAATATGAGGTTTTGGGTATGTTTGATCCATTTTAACCCATCATATTGATGTTTTGATGATTGTGATTGATTACACATGTTGCTATGACGGTATGGTAGGCTTTGTGATTGATTTCAATAGTTAGGATGGTCGAAAATGTCGTCGAATGGCATAAAACACTCGCTGGAATATGGGGCTCGGATCGGATATGAGGACGGGCAAAGACATCCGAATCGGATCGGAACTTAACACTTGGGAGGCTTGGAAAAAAGGAAGGCCAAAATGGTTGAACTGGGATCGGATCGAGCTAGAGAAGGGGGATCGGATTGGAGCGGATGAGAATAGGAATGGGTATCGGATCGGACCAGAAGATCAAGCAAGGGACGAAAGGAAGACAGTTGGCGAACTGACCCGATGCGACATGGAGGACCCGAACCGACCCGATGTGACATGGAGGACCCGAACCGAACCGACGTACTACTAAGGGACTTGGAGACCCCCGACCCGAACCGAAGCACTTGGAGGATACCGATCTGAACCGACAGAAAAAAAGGACAGAGAACCGAACCGATCCAGTGATTACCAATAACCCGAGATGCAAAGGTAGTCCAAATGGAAGTTAGAGCTCAGGATCCAGATGGGAACCAATGAGTTCACTTCATGATTGGGCTTTGCTGCGGGACATGTGCAAAGGGGTTATCGGTATTCGTAACCTTGGTTCACTATTGACAGATATAATAGGGGCTTATAGTGATAGTTGTACGGGATTGGAGTCCGTCATGGCCCAAAGGATTAGGTGACCAAAGAAAAGGATATCGTATGCTTTACGCACTGAGTGAGGGATGTGAGGATGATTACTATGCTTGATTGTTTGACATCACTATGACATGCACTTCCCCACCCCCGTATTTCTTACACTGTATGTTAGTGGCACCATAGAGTATTGTACGGTATGTAGTGCTAACTCTTTGGTTGCAGGTCCAGGTTCAGGTATGATTGGATTATACCTGTTATTGTTTTGTTTGTTGCTCATCGCTCATAACAGACTTTTTGTCTGACCCAGAGTTTTATGTCTCTTCTTATTACTCTGGGTGCTCACACGAGCAGACTAGAGACAGGTTAGCTGGGTATGCACGGGTAGCTGATCTGGAGACGAGTAGGAGGCTTCCACGTATGATATATATAGTATTCTCCCTGTGTTGTTGAAGATCACTGCTTGGGCATTAGTCGTGCATCTTCTACTTTAGCTTTCTTTTGGTTTAGAGACAGTAAATTTGGAAAGTTGTAATAAGCTGTATTTGGATTTCCGCTGCTATGTTGGTTTATTTTTCAGCTTACGCACTGTCTCGCCTGTTTTATGTCAGGATTATGTTATTACTATATTTTGTTCCATGCGCTGTGAGACATTTTACAGGTTCCTTGATTAGTTCATTCTCTTCTTTCTTTTCTTCTGATGACCGTTCCGTGCCAACTGGACATGTGTACAGCGCACTTTTGGAGTAAATGTCGGTTGGTGCGGGGCGGGCCATCACATTTGGTATCAGAGCTCTAGGCTGCGTAGTTAACCTAGGGGAAGACACTAGGGAGAGGTAGTACGTATATGAGAGCGCGTATTTGTGATTACTTTGGGTTTCAAAAGCTATCTATATGTATATACTATTAGTAGTATAAAGATGCAGTCGCACTGCACCAGCACCAGTATGAGTCGTTAATCGTTTTCTCTTTACAGATTGAACGATGAGTCGAGATACAAGGGGTGCTGGTAGAGGGACCAATAATGGAAGTGCTCCTGACATGAGGACGATGTTCACTAACTTCATGAGGGAGATGCTTAGGGATGTTCAAGGGGCAGTTCCCAATCCCGGAAAAGGTGGTGGTCCAGTAGTGCAGGCGCCTAGGGTCGATTTCGCCAAGTTGTGTAAGGATTACACTAATGTTGGTGGGAAGCCGTTCCACGGAACGGAGTCGGCCACGGGTGTTCAGGATTGGTTGGATAGCTGTGATTGTATGTTCGACGACTTAGGTATCGAGGATGCGATGAAGAGAAGGCTAGCGTCTCGTCAGCTGCAAGGGCGAGCGATGAATTGGTGGAATGCTATTAAGACAGCCACTCCAGAGGATCAGGTTACTTGGGATCAATTTAAGGCTCGCTTTAGCAACAAGTTTATCCCAGCTGCTCAGAAGTCGGAATTGTTTAGGAAGTTCTTGGAGCTTAAGCAGAGTGGTAGGGCAGTCTCGGAGTATATTGCTGAGTTTGACACATTGTCGAAGTATGGATTATCCCTTATCGATACTCCCGAGAAGAAGAACGAGAAGTTTATAACAAGCTTGGATCAGTACTTGAGGGAAAAGCTTATTAACCACATCGATGAGACGTTTGAATCGATTGTGGGGAAAGCATTGAGGTCAGAGAGTCTTTACCTTAAGCCAAAGACTGAGGTTGCTATTGCATCTGCAGGGGAGCCAAAGCCGCAAGCAGGCGGTGGAGGCAAGAATAATTCCCAGGACAAGAGGAAACAAGACCAAACCATGGATGGTCAGAATAAGAAAAATAAGAAAGATGGCGAGTGCTTTAGTTGTGGCAAGAAGGGCCACTATGCCAGAGATTGTCGAGAAAAGCCTGGGGAAAGGAAGTGCTTTAATTTTGGCCAAGCGGGACATCACAAGGATGATTGTCCACAACCTCCTAAGGAGAAGCAGATTGTGAAAGCGTATGCTATCAACGCTGTTCCTTCTTCGTCGAATGCCCCAACTACGGCGCAGAAGGAAAAAGGTGTCGTTATTCGATGTATGCTTTCTATTTAAGATGTTTTGATCGGGTTTTGTTTGACAAAACCTGAGTTAGTCGATAGACCTTTAGTAGTGACAAACCCGATTGGTGGTTCGACTAGCCTCAGTATGATTTGTCGTAACATGGTCTTATCAAGTTGTGGATGTATGTTTGTTTGTAATTATTTTGTTTTGGGCTTTACTGGGTTTAGCATTATTTTGGGGAGTCGATCTACTCTAAAGGAATAGGGTGGTATTAGGTACCTACCTAGTGATGGCGATAGTAACTGGAGTCAGGGAAGCCGAGAGGTTATCGTTGTAATAAGTTCTAGTTGTCTCTGGGAGGCAAATGAATGCTCCAGTGCTTAGTTGTTTTGCTAGTATCACTTCACGTGGATTGTCCGAATTCAGAGGAGATGTTCCTTAGGTGCTTGTCTAATATTGGTTTAGGCCTTTGGGGCTTGTGCTTGGGGAATGTCGAGTTCGATTAGGATGGTTCGCGTAAGAGATAAATAGTTGTTGTGATTTTTCATTTGATGATATCTTGGTTTACTCGAGGAGTAATGGGCAGCTGTGACAGGATAAGACTATTCAGTGGTATGGACTGCCCGAGTTAGACTCGATAGGATTATGAGATGACTCGAGTGGGACTTGAGAAAGATGCAAAGTAATGGATTGTTTAGGACCTTATGTTGATGTTTTTTTGAAGAAATAGGATGTATTCGTCGATCATGGAAGATGCAACGAAGATTAGGACGATTCAAGTTGGACTTGAACTCGTAAAAGAAATTGGGTGTTCGTTGATCTTGGAGATGCAACGAATAGGGAGACGACTCACGTTGGACTAGGGTCTGTAGGTAATGGATACTCAAGACTGGGTCTGAGTATATGGGTAATACATTGACTCGAGTTGGACTCGAGGAGGCTGCAAGGAATTGGATTGGCTCGAGTTGGACTCGAGATGGGAGCAAGATAATGGATAGACTTGGGTGGGACTCGAGTGTTTCAGGCGGACTAAAAGCAGGGGTATCTGGGGACGCCCGTTACCTTGGATCCATTGGACGTGATCTAGTTATCGTTGGAGGATAAACGTACGTTGGACGTACGGTAGTTCGTTTGGAGGCAGAATTTCCATTAGTTATTGATGTTGGTTGGACCAGACATATAGGTATTGACGTATTCATGGCTTTAGCAGGTGATAGATAGGATTTGTTTGATGGATGCTATCGTTGTTGTGTTTGTTCCTATCTTTCTTCTCTTGAGTAGACTATCACCTGTAGGATCCTATTGAATGGAAATAGATAAGTTCGTTGATCATGGTGATATGACGGGTGTAAGATACTTTACGTTAGACTTGAAGTATGTTGGGCATTGTGGATCGTCCGTTGTCTTGGAGATTCAACGGATATAGGAGTTTCAGTTGGACTTGGACTCGTAGGTAGAGTACCTAGATTCATTGGATGAGTCTAGTTCACCTTTGGAAGGTGAATGTACGTTGGACGTACAATACGGATATAGGTAGAGTACCTAGATTCATTGGATGAATCTAGTTCACCTTTAGAAGGTGAATGTACGTTAGACGTACAGTACAGATGTTGGTGTAGTGCCTAGGGTCATTGGATGGGTCTAGTCTGCCTCTAGGAAGTGAATGTACGTTGGACGTGCAATACGAATGTAAGAAGGACTCAAGTTGGACTTGAAAGGACATTTGGAATGTAGTTGAAAATTTGGCATATAGGTTTGGATTACCTAAGAAAATGACAGTATAGACGAATGCCATAGTATTGGACTGGGTGCGATAGCTGATGCATTGAGCAAGAGACATGCCAGTTTAGAGGCTATTTTTCTGGAATGGAAGCAACTAGAGTATATCACGGGATATGACCTCAGACCTAAGTGTGAATTGGATTCAGAAACGCTAGTAAGCTTGATGATTGAATCGATCTTGATTACGTGGATCGGATCCGGTTAGAGGAACGACCCCAACCTATTAGAAGCTACCTCTAGGGTAGAGATGGGAATCGATGGCGAGAGAACGACTGTACTTGGGAAGTAGAGAATGACATAAGAAAGTCGTATCCAAAGCTCTTTGCCTGGTAAGATTTTAGCGGCGATGATTCTTCCCTTGTTAGTAAACCGCATGTTAGGGCAAAATGGTTCTGTTTGTTTTGCATGTGTGATTGTTGTATATGGTTGGTAGGCATGTGGGATCCTTTGTATGTTTTGGGTTAAGGAATTTCGGGAGCGAAATTTCTTAAGGGGGGGAGAATGTAACAACCCGAATTCTACGCATCAGAGGATCGTAGAATATTTATTTCTTTCCCATATGAAGTTGTATGGTCATGTAACATTGGGAGATAACCATTAGACTCATTTCCCATGTTAATGATTTTTGTCGATTTTTAAATGACCGTTTTGCCCCTAGCTGATTTGTTTTGGCCATAACTTTTGATTGGAAAGGAATTTTGACCTGAAACTACTTCCATTAGATTCGTTTGATGGTTTACCTTTCCGTAGAGTGGTCACATGTGAAAAACGGACTTACCGTTTGGGAGATATGGCAGAAACAAGGTTTGGAAGGTGAAAAACTGCTTAACCGGGCCAAATAGGGTGATTAGTGAATAGGCCCATAACCCATTTCGGGATTAGGGTTATGGGGAGGCTGGAAAGGGTTAGAGAATCATTTCATTTCAGTTTTCTAGCCTCCACTTATCTCCAAGAAACCCTAAAAATGGCCTCCAACCTCTAAATCACCTCCAAATCATCTTCTAATCAAGGATTAAGCTTATCAACATCAAATCAAGGGAGATCTACACCAAATCAACGTTAGAGCTGCTGTTTAGCATCGGGATTCGCATCAAATCAGAGATTTATTTCAGATCTAAGTTTTGTTTGTGGCTAAGGTGAGTGATTTGCATAGTTCCTCACTAATTGTGGCTAATTAAGGGTAATTAGTGTTAATTAGCGAATTTAAACATGATAAAATTCTGGAAAAATATTTATAAAATCCGAAATGATGTTTTAGACCTATGATATGAATTTGGACTAATTTGGTTAAGTTTTTCTAATCACATCATAAGTTTCACCTAAACATGCTTAAGGGGAAATATGGGGTTTTGGGTATGTTTGATCCATTTTAACCTTTCATATTGATGTTTTGATGATTGTGGTTGATTACACATGTTGCTATGACGGTATGGTATGCTTTGTGATTGATTTCAATAGTTAGGATGGTCGAAAACGTCGTCGAATGGCGTAAAACACTCGTTGGAAAAGTCTCAGGAAAGGTGCAGGTTTTGAACCGGATCGGATCGGATATGGGGCTCGGATCGGATAAGTGGACGGGCAAAGACATCCGAATCAGATCGGAACTTAACACTTGGGAGGCTTGGCAAAAAGGAAGGCCAAAATGGTTGAACTGGGTTCGGATCGAGCTAGAGAAGTGGGATCGGATAGGAGCGGATGGGAATAGGAATGGGGATCGGATCGGACCAGAAGATCAAGCAAGGGACGGAAGGAAGACAGTTGGCGAACTGACCCGATGCGACATGAAGGACCCGAACCGACCCGATGCGACATGGAGGACCCGAATCGACCCGATGTGACATGGAGGACCCAAACCGAACCGACGTTCTACAAAGGGACTTGGAGACCCACGACCCGAAACGAAGCACTTGGAGGATACCGATCCGAACCGACAGAAAAAAAGGACAGAGAACCAAACCGATCCAGTGATGACCAATAACCCGAGATGCAAAGGTAGTCCAAATGGAAGTTAGAGCTCAGGATCCAGATGGGAACCAATGAGTTCACTTCATGATTGGGCTTTGTTGCGGGACGTGTGCAAAGGGGTTATCGGTATTCGTAACCTTGGTTCACTATTGACAGATATAATAGGGGCTTATAGTGATAGTTGTACGGGATTGGAGTCCGTCATGGCCCAAAGGATTAGGTGACCAAAGAAAAGGATATCGTATGCTTTACGCACTGAGTGAGGGATGTGAGGATGATTACTATGCTTGATTGTTTGACATCACTATGACATGCACTTCCCCACCCCCGTATTTCTTACACTGTATGTTAGTGGCACCATAGAGTATTGTACGGTATGTAGTGCTAACTCTTTGGTTGCAGGTCCAGGTTCAGGTATGATTGGATTATAACTGTTATTGTTTTTTTTGTTGCTCATCGCTCATACCAGACTTTTTGTCTGACCCAGAGTTTTATGTCTCTTCTTATTACTCTGGGTGCTCACACGAGCAGACTAGAGACAGGTTAGCTGGGTATGCACAGGTAGCTGATCTGGAGATGAGCATGAGGCTTCCACGTATGATATATATAGTATTCTCCCTGTGTTGTTGAAGATCACTGCTTGGGCATTAGTCGTGCATCTTCTACTTTAGCTTTCTTTTGTTTTAGAGACAGTAAATTTGGAAAGTTGTAATAAGCTGTATTTGGATTTCGCTGCTATGTTGGTTTATTTTTCAGCTTACGCACTGTCTCGCCTGTTTTATGTCAGGATTATGTTATTACCATATTTTGTTCCATGAGTTGTGAGACATTCTACAGGTTCCTTGATTAGTTCATTCTCTTCTTTCTTTTCTTCTGACGACCGTTCCGTGCCAACTGGACATGTGTACAATGCACTTTTGGAGTAAATGTCAGTTGGTGCGGGGCGGGCCGTCACATACATGTTTGTTGTATTTCTTGGGTTTTTGATGATTTCATGAGCCGATTGGCTTTTTCCTTTTCTTTTGGATTGGTGAGGGCCATAGGAGGCTATTTGAAATATCCCGAAGCTCCCGGTACAGGGGAGGTTATGGCGAAATTTTTCGAAAATTTAGGGTGTTAGCCAAATTTTTGAAAAATTTGAAAAGTTCTTAGAAGCTGAAAAGTTGAAGAACTTAAGCCGAAACGAAAATAATGAAAGGTTAGTTGATTAGTTAAACAACTTTCGGCTTCGTTCCTCTTCGGGGATGAAAAGTTTTAAGTGGGGGAGATTGTAACAACCCAGAAATCCGAGCCAATTTAAAATTTTTATTTTGGCAATTTTGATGAATTTTGAATAATTAAAATGAATTATTTTAAATAATAACGACGAGAACTTTTTTTTGAATAGAATTAGAATGAATATATTTGTTCGAATCGACGTTAGAATATAAATATTTTATTTTAATTATAAAAGGAATTGAAAATGGCGCGGTAGTTCGAAAATTCGATTTCAAAGTTCAAATGAATGTACAGGATTCAGAATAAACCGGATTTTAGCGAAATCAAAAATATTAGAATCTATTTGAAAATATCTTTCCAACGAATCCGAAAAATTGAAATTTCATAGCGGGAATAAAAAGTTATGCCCAGTTGAAAATTCAGAATAGTCGCTATGGAATTCTGGCCCTTAAAAATGGAAATCTTGCAAACGACCTCTGTTTTCGACGAAACCACTTTTGTTGGATCTGGGATGTCAAGTAATGGACAGATTCCAAAATTCATAATTTTCTGAGTCAATATGTGAGCGTGGCGAAAGAAAACGTGTTCTAACAGTTTTAGTCAATTTCGATCGACCAGAAAATGGCCATTTTTCAAACGTTCTCAGGAATTTGACGAAATTAGTTTTGTTAGGACCATATCGTCAATACGAAGCTAGAAAATATTTTTCGGAAATTTTTAGAGTCCATATGTGGCCCCGATAAATTGAAATGTAAGTTTAAAATTGAATATATAGATTTATATTTTAATTTAAATGAAAACTGATCGAAATAGCTGAATCTGCTGATGAAACATATCCCATTGTGTTCGGAATGGGGGTAATTAGCATGGACGATAGTCGGTGGGCTCGATTTGGTGTCGAATTTTAAAGTTACTTTTTGGGAGTTAATTAAAGAATTATATAAATATATAAATATATGGCCCCCTTTATATCTCTCCTCCCTTTTTACTCCTCGGTCAAACCGCTACTTAGAATAAAAGAAAAAAACAAAACAAAAGTTGAAATCGCGATCCCCAAATCGATCTGGTGATCGCTCCTCCACCGTGCCCCACTCCTAAGTCGTCGCCGCACCCGCGCCAGCCTCCCCCTTCGCCATAGAGCCTCTCTCCCTCTCCAGATTCCAACGCGAAGCCCCAGAACCCACCATGAGCTACATCGCGTCGACTATAGTACCACCTTGCCTCGCGCCTTCCCTGCCACCGCAGTCCCCTCTACGATGCCTGCTTCTTCTTCCGCAGCTCCCTTCCGATCGAATCCCGCAACCCTAAAAATGCCAGTAAGTTTTTATTTCTTTTTCGATTCCTTGGATGAAAAAAATATACGATTTCTTTGATGAAAAATATATGATGTGTTTTCTTTAAAAACAGAAAAGCTATGATTTTTAATAATGTGAAGAGTTGATATTTATTGATAATAAAGGTTACATTTTTATGATAATAAAGTTTAGAATTTTATTTTGTTTACAAAGGTTTGATTTTTGAAAAAAAAATGAAATGATAACAAAGTCAAAATATAAATTTTATATTTGTGGAAAGGTAAAAATTGGATTTTTATATAGTATAGATAATAAAAATATGATTTTTATATAGTAGAAATTATAAAAATATAATTTTTATAAGATGGAGAATATAAAAAATACAATTTTTATATATGTAGCACAATAAAAATATAATTTTTATTATATGAGAAGTGAAATAAAAATATAATCTTTACAGTATATGAAGTGAAATAAAATATGAACTTTATTTTTATCATGAAGGCATAATAAAAATATGTTTTTTATTTATGTGAAGGGATGATAAAAATATGAACTTTATCTTTGAGGAGTAGCGATGAAGAAAGATTTGATTTTCTAAGTGAACAAGATTTGATTTCTAAAATAAAAAGATTAGATTTTTAGAAATGAAAAGAATATATATTTTTATATATAAAAAGAATATATTTATAAACAAGAAAAGATTATATTTTTAGAAATAAAATGATCTGATTTTTAGAAGTGAAAATATTATATTTCTAGAAGCGAAAAGATTAGATTTTTAATTTTATAAAAATATAATTTTTATTATACGAATAACGGTATAAGAATGGGATTTTTCTATATATAGTAGTGTTGATAAAAATATAATTCTTAATATAAAATTCATGAAACAGATCTCGTTATATGAAGAGTCGCGGTGTTTGGTTAAGCTAATAGGTGAGAACTCCTCACTAAAATTTTCTGTTTAGTTATTTATTTTATAACTGCATATATAAACTGCTCCCCGTCATCCATAGACCATGGACGACTTGTGTGATTGTTTGTGTTGTGAAAATTGACTGTTGGTTGTGAAATAAAATATATATTCATGTGTTGAAATAAAAAATATATATTCATGTGTTGAAATAAAATAAATATTCATTTACAAATCGAACGATTTCTTTATGTACACCGATTTGATTGATATTGATTGGGATGATAAATTTTACACATCGCCTAACTGCACAAATAAAATCTGTGTTTGATTGTTTGAAACCCCACATGGGTGTTAGGATGAGATTGGATATACGCTAATCCCAATAATTAGCTGTATGTCGATCGGTTGATTGACAGGCTGTTATAAGCGTTGAATATTTATATTTGATGCTTATATAGTGTAGAATGCACTCTGGATGATGATTGATTATTTATCATTACTATTATATACATATGTTGTATGGAATCCATATAAAAAATATTATATGGTAATTGAGTGGGTCTCATTCTAATTTAGAATATATATTCATGTGTTGAATAAAAGAAAATTCATGTGTTGGATAAAATATATATTCATGTGTTGAATAAAAGAAAATTCAAGTGTTGAATAAAATATATATTCATATGTTGAAGAAAATATTCATGTGTTGAATAGAATAATGAAGTAATTGAAAAATATAAAGCTGTGTTGATTAGAGATGCGCCATTTTGACGTGAACGATATTTATATCAATTATATTCGCTTTTATAATGAATATAGAAAAGGAATTGATTTCAAAATATAACGGAAATATTATCATTTATATATTGATGATATGCAATATTCAATTTTGATTTGAAATTGAATATGAAATTGAAATCGTTTTTACAACGAAGTTAAAATGATTTATAAAATACGTTTTGAATTGAAATCGATGAAATATATTATGTATATATATATATAATATAATGGCCTGAATAGAATGCGCCGCGTTGCGGTAGTTCGTGAATTTTGACCATTGACTTTGAATTGACGTTGCGGGAGATCCAACCGTCGGATTCTCCTAAAACCGGAACCATTGGGTTCGTATTGAAAATAGCTTTCTAACAAATATTAGTAATTAGAAATCTAATGGTTGGATTTGGAATTATGTCCAAATCAAATTTGGAAAAGGTCGCTGTAAGTGCAGGATGGAAATCGACTGTATGGGCCTTGATAAAATTATTAAAAATATAAATAATTAGTGTAAAATCATAAGAAATGATTTGGGAAGAATTGGAATGAAAGATCCCAAATTTGAAAAGATAAAAATAGATTTTTATCGAAGAATTATAATCCCATTTATTTTTAAAATAAATAAAGTGGATTTGAAATGGTTTTTGAAAATAACCAGAATTTCCAATATATAAATTGGAGATGGATTTGAATCGAAATTATTTTCGGAATATTTCAATATCGAATTTCGTGATTATACAGATATTGTTATGGAAATTTGAAAGATATATTAATATTGTTATTTCCAATATAATATTTGCTGGTTATAGTATTTGATATTGAATATAAGCCGATATATTTTCTATTCAGAGCCTTGTATTTAATATCAAATGTGATTTGGGTTTCCATGAATGGTGTCTTCATTAACACGGTTCTGTAACCCAGTTGAGAAAAGATTAAATCTTTTTATTTAGATTTAATGAAGTGTACCAATTAAATGATATTTAATTGGAACTGATTTTTTGGTTTATCGCGAATGGTGTTTTAAGGGACATTAGTTCTTTAACCCAGTTAAAGACAGGTATGATTTTCCAAGTTAAATAATCACTAATATTGGTTTTTAGGAAGATTAAAACCAAGTGGGGTTTTAATGAGTCTTTAATTAGATTGAAATGATCGAGAATGGAGTATCACCAGTTTTGCTCCAGGCGATAGTTAAATCTTTAATTAGATTTGTACGTGAAATGGTAATTGAATTTACCGATAACACCGTGGTGTTAGATATGAAGTATGACCGGTTTTACTTCATAGGATTAATAGGTTGGGATTGGGAAATAAAATAAATGATTACTTCGGTGTGGTTCGCTAATCCGGACTAGTTTGAATTGATATTCAAAAGAAGATTAAAGAATAAATTTAAAGAATTTATCTTTGATAAAATTAATGGGAACCTTTCCCAAAGTAAAAGAATATTCTGAATTGGAATGAGGCGTATGTTGTGTTGGTGTAACACTTGTTTATTATGTACGCGAGTTATTCAGAAAGACCGGGTTTATCCCATTCTGAATAACTGATTCGACGTGGTGTCGAGGATGATGGCGGTGGTCGAAGACCGGAGGTCTTCACAACGTTTGGATAATTGCTGATGATCTTGATTGGGCTGTACACCCAAGAGGAGGGAATCAGTTGGCGATTGTCCAGACGCACTTGGAGATTGATGGACATGCGTGGTACAAGGTGCCTCCGGTTTCGTTCAGACCCAGAACAGACTTGTAAATGGACTGTGTGTCTGACATTGGATATCATTCTGTGTGATTGATGGATATCGGTTTCATGGAGTGGTTTGCCTGTGTGGCATGCTAAGATGCAAATGATCAAGGCTTCTGTTGAAAAGCAGAGTCTTGTGGTTGATGATCAAAGCACGGCCTGTGTGGCATAGCTTTGTATTGCATTAATTCGCGAGCCTCACACCCCAGTTGGGAACCAAAAATGGGAGAGGACATTAGGAAGGGCATGCGTTTCCTTCTAGCTTGGGTGGTGTCAGTGACTGTAACGTCCCGCATTTTTATCGGTTTTTAATTCAATATTTAAATCAGTTGAATATTGAAATCGTAATATAAGTGGATTTATAAATTAATTAAAAAAGGCTGAACGTATAAAAATATATATTAAATATAATCGAGCTCATAACGACGCTGCAGTTCGTAATTTAACGTTTTGAACTTCAGCTGAGCGTACAGGATTCGTTATAAGTCGTATTTCCTCGAAACAAGAAACGATGGAATCTGTTGAACTATAACTTTCTAATGGAAGTGAAAAACCAAGATTTCGTATTATGGATTGTAAGTTATGTCCAAATTAAATATTCAGAAAAGTAGCGCCATATTTGTTTATCGACCGTAATGGTTTATTTGATATAACTAGATATCGGTTTCGAATTTAGACAAGGCTCTTTTGGAACGTAGTGATATTTAATTTTTAGAATTTTACTGCAATTTTTAATTAATTAAATATGCAACTTTTTATTTGGAGTATTTTCACCCTGTATCGATATTTTGGGGTTTCAAAATATGAGTTAATCTACCAGTATTATTATAGTTTTAGGCTCATGACACCTCACTGAACACGACTATATTTTTATTTCGGTCTGCAGCGCTCATATATGAATGGAACTTTAAGTAAACGATATACATGTTTGTGAATCAAACTTAAGAAGTGAAAAGTAATATGGTTGTCTAAAGCACAATGGTAGTATAAGTACATGTCATTGCTGTAGCGGTTCAATCAACTAGTAAAATGAAATATCTAATGAGAACAATTAACATGAAGGCTAATGAAGACTAATAATAACATACTCATACAAAAACCAGTGATGAACAATAAAAAATGATTGATCCCGTATGGTAAACGCAGATCATCCTAACTGTACAAAATGATTGATCCCATATGAACAATACAAGAACCACTAAAATGGTACGCATAGAGTAAGCATCAGTAAGAGGATAATGAAGCACTCTTAATCAAGCCGTTACCATAGATCATCCTACTGAATTCAAATGGTCAAATTCAGCACATGCTCATAACTACACCAGGAAAAAACCCTATAATACTACAACTACAACCTAATCTCCATCACGCAGGAGTATGGCTACAAGTATAGCCTAATGGGTGGGAATGAAATGAACACTATTGCATATCTATATCATATTTCATGTCTGTACTTTAATAAGCAACGTTGAATCAAAGCTAAATTAACTCTGATCTTTCATTTTCACGAACGTGTTGCGAAAAGACAACCCCTATGATTTTTCACATCAGCACGTCTTGCCTACCCTAAGCCTTAGGCCTTAACTGCTAGGGAAACTTTAACTATATGTACACCTTGTTCTTCTCATCCATCTCAGAAAAACACAAACTTCATTCCACTCCTCTCTGCAACTCTTCCCTTCGAACAATAAAACTGATTCCTCCATTCCAAATTTAAAACAATATGTATAGCTCAAAGAAAAAATATAATAAAGAAACAAGTCGATCTTGTCCTTGAGCATTCACGTTATGGTTGGTTCTAACGTGGTACCGGTGAACGGAGCTGGCAGATCGTTGAAGATGTGGGGGCAAGAAGTCAAGGCGCACTAGTGATGTCAGGGTAAAGCGTGTGAGCACTGTATGAGGGCAAAGTAAATAGAATAATGGCGAGATATGGCACAGTGTATGGTATTTGTGCATGTAGCAATGGAGGAAAAAGAGGTGCAGACTGAGTTTGAACTAAGGGAGATTCGGTGATGCGTCAACACTGGTAGCGATAGCTGTAGTAGCCACTGAACGACGGAATTGAGGGTGGCTGACCGGAGTTGGATGGACGTCAGTTGTGAAGGGGGGTATGGGTTGGTGAAGTTGGGAAACATGCGCCACTTACTGTAGCAGTGCATGGAAAGGATGTTGGAACTAAGAAGCAATGATGGGGTGAGGCTATTGCATACGTGGTGAACTGGAGTGCTAGGTGTTTATGTGAGTATAGGAGGTGGATGCGAGGCATGCAGTAGAAAGCTTCGGTCTATGGAAATGAGTATAGTGGCGTGAAATAGTGATTTGCGTTCATGAGGGGAAAAAGGGGTATCCGTAGTTAATAGTATTGGAAAAATAAGGGTGTGGCAAACTTCAAATTTGTTTCAACAGAAAAGAGATATTATAGGTGACGTTGGTTAGGACAAAAGAAGGGTGCAGATGTAAAAGTGGTTTAGTGATTTTAAGGGTTCAGCGTTCGGTCATCCAGACTGATGATGGTGAAGGGTTGATGTGGCGACGTCAATACATGAGGTTGACAAGAGAAGCTCAATGGCTTTCGAAGGCTCGTCAATGGATGGAGGAGTGTTAACAAAGCATGAAGGGTGAGTTACTGGAAGGTGTTTGCATGGTTAGGGGTAGTTATGTTTGACGCGGGGAGGGCTAAAGCAAATGGAGAAGTATACCGGATGATACTCGGAAATTGTTTATCTGAGGAGACACCGTTGAGTTTGGGTCTGGTGAGAGGGCTACGGGCTCTACAACGTGGTAAGGCCCAAGATTGAAATAGGAATGGTATGAACGTGATTTAGCATGAAGATGACGGGAAACTTGATGCCCGCAAATGGGATTGAGGCATTTATGTGTGTGACGAGTAAGGTCATGGGCCGACTAAATGAATGGTGAGTCGTCGTTCACTAGAGGAAGTCCATTTATAGGAAAAGAAGCATAAGAGGGCCTGAACATGCGATACTGGACATTCGCAAATCGTTATTTAACGGTTAACGTGCAAAGGTGAGTAAATTCACTCACTCTGATCTATTTTAAAATATTTTAATTATATTGAATGTTGTGTAATGGTCATTTAGGTAGATTACAATTAAATTGGTTGAAATAATATAAACCGTTTTATATCTAAACTGACAATTGAACACTGATATTTCATAATGTTATGAAATTGATGATATTTATTGTGGCTAACATCTGTGGATACAGGAAACCGGTTGGAGGAATCAAACCGGATTCCTCAATATTTGTATGTATTGTTTGTTTATATTATTTATATATACACGGTCTGAACCTAAATAATAATATTAGGAATTAGAACTAAAATTCGATGATGTCGAACATAATAAAGTAAGTTATTTTAGGAATTATAATCTGATAGGATAGCTAATATTTAGATTTAAACCAACAAATTATAATAGGATATGAAATCAATATTTAGTTATAAACTTGATATTGATTTAATAAGAACCTGACTTGGAAACAGAGTTTATCAAATGAAAGAGAATATAGCAGCGTATTGCAGTAGTTATAAAAGAGAATATAGCACCGTATTACAGTAGTTATAAAAGAGAATATAGCAACGTATTGCATTAGGTATAAAAGAAAATATAGCAGCGTATTGCATTAGTTAAAATATAACGGTTTAAAGTGAGTCGATAAGTTATAATGTTTTAAAAAGATATACTGAGCATGATAAGGAAAGTGATATAGTTTTAAAGAAATTAGAACCCGTTGTACGTTGGTTGAGTTGAGTAACTTTCGAGGTGTCAATCTGATGTTGGTTTCGGCCTTCGAGGTTGATACTTAGAAATTTATTCAGTTACCGATTTATAATGAGGAACTAATAGAGTAGAAGTGAAGGGAATTAAGGAAGAGTTCATAAAAATATAGGAAACTAGAAAGTTAGTATTAAATAAAAGGGCCATTGTTTGTGAATGGATGTTGTTTTTACTTCGATAGTTAAATAACTGACTATCGAAGTGTTTTGACCATCGTTGTCAATACGGAGAGACCGGTTGGATATATTATCTGAAAATCACTCCGTATAGGCATAAGCGCTGCGAATTAGATTATGCTGGAGAAAATTGAAGACGGAGTGAAATGCAAGGGTCATCCAGTTCCAGAATAGGTGCTTTCTGTTTGTCCAGTCCCAGGACAACTTGTATAGACGAGTGTCTGACAGAGTATACCTGACAAATCACATACAGTTGATCTCTTAAAGGTATTACGTCTGGTGGCCGAGGAATTCGTTACTCTTAGCTTTTTATACCCGTGATATTTTTTGAAGACGATTAGTGAATTGACGGGTTTGACGATGTGGCATTCAAAGTGATTGGTGATCAGATGTTCAAAAGATAGTCTTAGCCTCTAGCCTCACAACCAGGAAGTAACAAAAGTTGGGCTAGGCAGCATGGCTAGTTGGGTCATCCCCAAGCAGGGTGTATTGTCACCGATCTAGAGAAAATTCATATTTGTTCTTCTTTTCTGATTCTGTATCTTCGGATTTCGGTTGGATGGCCAACAACCGTGGGTGGCAATATATTCGATATACTCAAGCTAAATGAGTGGTCGGTCATGTGTGGCTAGGTTGCAAGACGTTCTTGTTGAACCCTAAGTGTATTCCCTCTAGAGTACACTGATCAGAAGGTGCTCCCATACCTTATCTGTTGGAATCCAATTCCCCAATAAGCGCACTGTGGTTTGTGATTTTATACTATATATATGTGGAGCGTGAGATGCAAGCATTCTGCTACTTGGATATTTATATTATTAGACATTATTATAATATCACTGAAGTTTGATATCAAAGTATTTTGGGTTATAGTAAGGTAAAAACCGTCCATGTTTATATGTGGACTGGTCTTACTATTATCTTTGTTTTCCAAAGTTTCAAAGTTAAACAGTATGGTTGGAATTTACTCACACCAGTCCCATGACTGACCTAGAGTTTATTATGTTTGTTTTCCCTAAACTCTTATGTGCCCAAATTTGTACGGGCAGTCAAGTGTTTCAGGCTTTTACAGATATACTTGGAGGAGCTCAAAGCAGAAGGCTTCACCATTAGTTATGTAAAGATTGTTTCCGCTGTGATGTATATGAGTTATACTCTGATATGATATGTAAGTACAAATTCAGATTTTGTATTCCAAAGTTATGTTATAATACAATTCATACATTCCGCTAAGAGATTCGTGTTTACTCTGTTTCTGTTCAGTTGTGTTCTTCTTCTTCTTCTTCTTCTTCTTCTATTATATTAGTTCTATCTTTTCTATCTCATCCTCTAATCTCTTTCTATTAATGGTCTGAATTTTCGTGCACTTTGAGTTGAATGTGTAGGATATTGGTCAGCTCAAATTGGCACAGATTTTCGGGCCATTACAGATGGTGTTAGAGCTGAAGGTTAAGTGATTACCTTGGCTCTGCGGGGTAACTCAATAGAGATAGAGTTAGTAATACTCTAGATTGAGTTGAGTGCAGATATATGAGCGCGTATTTGTAATCATTATAAAAACAATTTTATATTGTGTTAGTTGATCTGTTAAGTGGTATATAAATTCCAGATCGACGCGTTTAGCCAACGAGGTCGATAGAGATTTATAAACACTTGGATAGAGAGATTCGACATATTATTGTTTTGAAAGAGGGTAAATGAAATAATTTTACCCGAAATATATTTTGATATAAAAAGAAGTGTATATCTTGATATTATTATGATATATTAGATGTATGATCATTATTATAATCAAATAAAATCATAATTGAATTGGTTATATAAGTAACCAGTCAAAATATTATATAGGTATAATATGCAAAATCAGATGAACTAAATCTGAATTTAAAACCAGAATTGAGATACCACTCTAGAAATTTGGAAAGGTGTTGGAAATGAAATTGGATTTAATATATGGAATTTTAAATCCTGGGAATTTAGAAATGTTTTTCCAAGCATTTTGAAAGGATATTCGATGTAATTTCAAAATAAAGTGTTTAAAAATGAGTTTTTAAAAGTAATATAGTATTGAACTCACTTCGATGGCTGGAAAATAAATTCTGATGATGACGGCCGCATCATCAGTGTTCATTTTCGAGTTTCTGAAGTGACGGATTACTACCAAAGATTTTGTTTTTGAATTATTGTGAGGAAACAAGTTGTCAGAAATTCAAATATTTTGAATAATATATGATTTCAAACTAATTTGAAATAAACCCCAGGAATTTGAATTCTAAAATTAAGTCATGAAGTTAAAAAGATTGAAAAAGTAAAAGTGGATAAATAATATTGGAATTCAACTTAAACTAAGATAAATAAAAATCAGGTTAGATTAGAGATAATGTTAAATGGAATGGAATTGATGAATTAAGAGTTGGAATTGAGTTTGGAATTGGAGTTTGAATGAAGTTATATATGGATGATGTGGTTCGAGGATAATTTTAATGGAAATCGAGTGGAAATGAAATGGTATATGCTGATTGAACAATAATGAAGGAGTTAGAATTGGAGCTTCTTCACTTCTTAGCAATTTCGAGGACAAAATTATTTTAAGGGAAAGGAATGTAACGTCACACATTTTTATCGGTTTGTAATTCAATATTTAAATCAGTTTAAATATTTAAATCGTAATATAAGTGGATTTATATATTAATTAAAAACAGGTTGAACGTATAAAAATATATATTAAATATAATCGAGCTCATAACGATGCTGCATTCGTAATTTAATGTTTTGAACTTCAATTGAGCGTACAGGATTCGTTATAAGTCGTATTTCCTCGAAACAAGAAATGATGGAATCTGTTGAACTGAATCGTTCTAATGGAAGTGAAAAACCAAGAATTCGTATTATGGATTGTAAGTTTTGTCCAAATTAAATATTCATAAAAGCAGCGCCATGTTCGTTTATCGACCATAATGGTTTATTTGATATAACTAGATATCAGTTTCGAATTTAGACAAGGCTCTTTTGGAAAGTAGTGATAATTTAATTTTTAGAATTTTACTATAATTTTTAATTAATTAAATATGCAACTTTTTATTTGGAGTATTTTGCACCCTGTATCGATATTTTGGGGTTTCAAAATTTGAGTTAATCTACCGGTATTATTATATTTTTGGGCTCGTGACACCTCACTGAACACGACTGTATTTTTATTTCGGTCTGCAGCGCTCATATATGAATGGAACTTTAAGTAAACGATACACATGTATGTGAATCAAATTTAGAAGTGAAAAGTAATATGGTTATCTAAAGCACATGGTAGTATAAGTACCTGTCATTGCTGTAGCGGTTCAATCAACTAGTAAAATGAAATATCTAATGAGAACAATTAACATAAAGGCTAATGAAGACTAATAATAACATACTCATACAAGAACCAATGATGAACAATACAAAATGATTGATCCCGTATGGTAAACGCGGATCATCCTAACTGTACAAAATGATTGATCCCATATGAACAATATAAGAACCACTAAAATGGTACGCATAGAGTAAGCATCAGTAAGAGGATAATGAAGCACTCTTAATCAAGCTGTTACCATAGATCATCTTACTGAATTCAAATGGTCAAATTCAACACAAGCTCATAACTACACCAGTACAAAACACTATAATACTACAACTACACCCTAATCTCCATCACACAAGAGTATGGCTACAAGTATAGCCTAATGAGTGGGAATGAAATGAACACTTTGTATATCTATATCATATTTCATGTCTGTACTTTAATAAGCAGCATTGAATCAAAGCTAAATTAACTCCGATCTTTCATTTTCACGAACGTGTTGTGAAAAGACAACACCTATGATTTTTCACATCAGCATATCTTGCCTACCATAAGCCTAAGGCCTTAACTGCTAAGGAAACTCTAACTATATATACACCTTGTTCTTCTCGTCCATCTCAGAAAAACACAAACTTCATTCCACTCCTCTCTGCAACTCTTCCCTTCGAACAATAAAACTGATTCCTCCATTCCAAATTTAAAACAATATATATAGCTCAGAGAAAAAATATAAGAAAGAAACAAGTTGATCTTGTCCTTGAGCATTCACGTTATTGTTGGTTCTAATACGGTACCGGTGAACGGAGCTGGCAGATCGTTGAAGATGTGGGGGCAAGAAGTCAAGGCGCACTAGTGATGTCAGGGTGAAGCATATGAGCACTGTATGAGGGCAAAGTAAATGGAATAGTGGTAAGATAAGGCACAGTGTAATGGAGGAAAAAGAGGTGCAGACTGAGTTTGAACTAAGGGAGATTCGGTGATGCGTCAACACTGGTAGCGATAGCTGCAGTAGCCACTGAACGACGGAATTGAGGGTGGCTGACCGGAGTTGGACGGACGTCAGTTACGAATGGGGAGTATGGGTTGGTGAACATGCGCCACTTACTGTAGCAGTGCATGGAAAGGACGTTGGAACTAAGAAGCAATGAAGGGGTGAGGCTGTTGCATACGTGATTAACTGGAGTGCTAAGTGTTTATGTGAGTATAGGAGGTGGATGCGAGGCATGCAGTAGACTTCGGTCTGTGGAAATGAGCATATTGGCGTGAAATAGTGATTTGCGTTCATGAGGGGAAAAGGGGTAGCCGTACTTAACAGTATTGGAAGAATAAGGGTGCGGTAGACTTCAAATTTGTTTCAACAGAAAAGAGATATTACTGGTGACGTTGGTTAGGATAAAAGAAGGGTGCAGATGTAAAAGTGGTTTAGTGATTTTAAGGGTTCAGCGTTCGGTCATCCAGACTGATGATGGTGAAGGGTTGATGTGGCGACGTCAATACATGAGGTTGACGAGAGAGGCTCAACGGCTTTGGAAGGCTCGTCATTGGATGGAGGAGTGTTAACAAAGCATGAAGGGTGAGTTACTGGAAGGTGTTTGCATGGTTAGGGGTAGTTATGTTTGACGTGGGGAGGGCTGAAGCAAATGGAGAAGTATATCAGATGATACTCGGAAATTGTTTATCTGAGGAAACACTGTTGAGTTCGGGTCTGGTGAGAGGGCTACGGGCTCTACGACGTGGTAAGGCCCAAGATTGAAATAGGAATGGTATGAACGTGGATTTAGCATGAAGATGACGGGAAACTTGATGCCCGCAAAAGGGATTGAGGCATTTCTGTGTATGACGAGTAAGGTCATGGGCCGACTAAATGAATGGTGAGTCGTCGTTCACTAGAGGAAGTCCATTTACAGGAAAAGAAGCATAAGCGGGCCTGAACATGCGATACTGGACATTCGCAAATCGTTATTTAACAGTTAACGCGCAAAGGTGATTAAATTCACTCACTCTGATCTATTTTAAAATATTTTAATTATATTGAATGTTGTGTAATGGTCATTTAGGTAGATTACAATTAAATTGGTTGAAATAATATAAACCGTTATATATCTAAACTGATGATTGGACACTGATATTTCATAATGATATGAAATTGATGATATTTATTGTGGCTAACATCTGTGGATACAGGAAACCGGTTGGAGGAATCAAGCTGGATTCCTCAATATTTGTATGTATTGTTTGTTTATATTATTTATATATACACGGTCTGAACCTAAATAATAGTATTAGGAATTAGAACTAAAATTCGATGATGTCGAACATAATAAAGTAAGTTATTTTAGGAATTATAATCTGATAGGATAGCTAATATTTAGATTTAAACCAACAAATTATAATAGGATATGAAATCAATATTTAGTTATAAACTTGATATTGATTTAATAAGAACCTGACTTAGAAATAGAGTTTATCAAATGAAAGAGAATATAGCAGCGTATTGCAGTAGCTATAAAAGAGAATATAGCACCGTATTACAGTAGTTATAAAAGAGAATATAGCAGCGTATTGCATTAGGTATAAAGGAAAATATAGCAGCGTATTGCATTAGTTAAAATATAATGGTTTAAAGTGAGTTGATAAGTTATAATGTCTTAAAAAGATATACTGAGCATGATAAGGAAAGTGATATAGTTTTAAAGAAATTAGAACCCGTTGTACGTTGGTTGAGTTGAGCAACTTTCGAGGTGTCAATCTGATGTTGGTTTCATCCTTCGGGGATGATACTTAGAAATTTATTCACTTACCGATTTATAATGAGGAACTAATAGAGTAGAAGTGAAGGGAATTAAGGAAGAGTTCATAAAAATATGGGAAACTAGAAAGTTAGTATTAAATAAAAGGGCCATTGTTTGTGAATGGATGTTGTTTTTACTTCGATAGTTAAATAACCGACTATCGAAGTGTTTTGACCATCGTTGTTAATACAGAGAGACCAGTTGGATATATTATCTAAAAACCACTCCGTATAGGCATAAGCGCTGCGAATTAGATTATGTTGAAGACAATTGAAGACGGAGTGAAATGCAAGGGTCGTCCAGTTCCAGAATAGGTGCTTTCTGTTTGTCCAGTCCCAGGACAACTTGTATGGACTAGTGTCTAACAGAGTATACCTGACAAATCACGTGCAGTTGATCTCTTAAAGGTATTACGTCTGGTGGCGGAGGAATTCGTTCCTCTTAGCTTTTTATACCCGTGATATTTTTGGAAGACGATTAGTGAATTGACGGGTTTGACGATGTGGCATTCAAAGTGAATGGTGATCAGATGTTCTGAAGATAGTCGTAGCCTCTAGCCTC
Organism: Allium sativum; assembly: GCA_030737875.1. Lineage (NCBI taxonomy): Eukaryota > Viridiplantae > Streptophyta > Magnoliopsida > Asparagales > Amaryllidaceae > Allium > Allium sativum. Next base: position 31,705,342 of record JASFAX010000021.1, on the reverse strand, counting down.
GCAACCAGGAAGTAACAAAAGTTGGGCTAGGCAGCATGGCTAGTTGGGTCATCCCCAAGCAGGTTGTATTGCCACCGATCTAGAGAAAATTCATATTTGTTCTTCTTTTCCGATTCTGTATCTTCGGATTTTGGGTGGATGGCCAACAACCGTGGGTGGCAATATATTCGATATACTCAAGCAAAATGAGTGGTCGGTCATGTGTGGCTAGGTTGCAAGGCGTTCTTATTGAACCTGGAGTGTATCCCCTCTAGAGTACATTGATCAGAAGGTGCTCCCATACCTTGTCTATTGGAATCCAATTCCCCTACAAGCTCCCTGCGGTTTATGATTTTATACTATATATATGTGGAGCGTGAGATGCAAGCGTTCTGCTACTTGGATATTTATATGATTAGACATTATTATAATATCACTGAAGTTTGATATCAAAGTATTTTGGGTTATAGTAAGGTAAAAACCGTCCATGTTTATATGTGGACTAGTCTTACTATTATCTTTGTTTTCCAAAGAATTTTCAAAGTTAAACAGTATGGTTGGAATTTACTCACACCAGTCCCATGACTGACCCAGAGTTTAATTTGTTTGTTTTCCCTAAACTCTTGGGTGCCCAAATTTGTACGGGCAGTCAAGTGTTTCAGGCTTTTACAGATATACTTGGAGGAGCTCAAAGCAGAAGGCTTCACCATTAGTTATGTAGAGATTATTTCTGTTGTGATGTATATGATTTATACTCTGATATGATATGTAAGTACGAATTCAGATTTTGTATTCCAAAGTTATGTTATAATACAATTCATACATTCCGCTGAGAGATTCGTGTTTACTCTGTTTCTATTCAGTTGTATTCTTCTTCTTCTTCTATTCTATTAGTTCTATCTTTTCTATCTCATCCTCTAATTTCTTTCTATTAAGGATCTGAATTTTCATGCACTTTGAGTTGAATGTGTAGGATATTAGTCATCTCAAATTGGCACGGATTTTCGGGCCATTACAGTGACCTACCAGCCCTAACATTTATATTATTTTCACCGGTGTGGTTATTGCTGTTGCGAGGCGCTCGGTGACTATGTGGAGCCGATGGAGTCATTTGGCTCATTTACGCCCCAAAGGGCGGGGAAATGCAGTGTTCAGGCATTTTAATCCACATTGGTGGACCAGCCCTGATGATCCAAAGGCTTGAATGAGTACTTGCCTGAGACTCGGGGTAGACAGTCTCTAATTCGGTAGAGGACTATCTTTTGCCTCGGTTCACAGATGGAAACCCAACTTCCAATACGTGACTTTGCGATTTTAATTGTAGAACCTGTATATGGCGACATAGTCGTATGGGGCACTCATGCCGTCTATGATTGATACTTATGATTTGAAGTTGTTTTATACACTATGTACTTATAATAGTTTCAAATGATTTGTTTTAAACGTACCAAGCATGTTTGGCTATTATAAGGGAAAACCTTATCCCCCTGCTTGCGTTGCATTGTGTGATAGGACCTGGGTCTTATAATAGCTTCATTTTTCCAAAAAGCATTGCGTTGTTTTGTTATATGCACTGGTATTCTTAGGAGGAAACCCGTTCCGTGTTATATGGCATGGTCCCTTGATATATCTGATGCCCCTATTTTGGTTTAAATAACTGTTTTGGTTCTCACACCAGTCACATGACTGACCTGGAGTTTATTGTTTTAAATAACTGTTTTGGTTCTCACACCAGTCACATGACTGACCTGGAGTTTATTGTTTTAACCTAAACTCTAGGTGCCCCTATTTTCCGCACGGGCAACTAGTAGTTTTGGTTCTACAGATTTATATTCACAGGGACCTGGTTTACGGCTGGAATGATATCCGGAAAGCTCTGTATCTGTATATCTCTTTCAGTTGTGTATTATATTATTTTTCTGCTGCAGTAATGTATTTAAATTTCTGATATTTATTGAATGTATTTTATTCATTCATACTCTGTATATTCTTGTATTCTAATGTAATTGTTGTAATAAGCAATGAAATGTACTTCTGTTTGTGTTCTGGTTGGTCCTGTGCTCAACTCAATCTGTAATTTACCGTTAGGGGGATTTCGGGTCGTTTCAGGTACTGTCGGAAAAAAAATTCTAAATCCGAACTATGCAGAGATAAAGAATGGAGGAGTGGATCCCCAAGGTGAGAACTCCTCACTAAAAATTTTTGTTCAGTTAGTTATTTTATAACTGCATATATAAACTGCTCCCGGTCGTCCACATACCATGGACAACTTGTTTGTTTGATTGCGTTGTGAAAACTGATTTTGGTGTGAAATGGACTACATAAATATTCATGTGTTAATTTTTTTTTATCGTTACGTGTATATAAATAAAATTAATATTCATTTACAAATCAAACAATTTGTTTATGTACACCTATTTGACTGATATGGATTGGAACGATAAATTTTATACATCGCCCAACTACACAAATAAAATATGTGTTTGTTGATCGAAACCCCACATGGGTGTTAAGATGATATTTGACGTACACTAATCCCAACTGTTTAGTTGAATGTCAATCGATAGGTTGGTAGACTGTTGTAAGCATTAAATATTTATATTTCATGCTTATACAGTGTAGAATGCACTTTGGATGATGGTTGATTGTGTATCATGGATGTTGTATACATGTGTTGTATGAAATCCATATAAACAACATTATATGGTGATTGACTGTGTCTTATTCCAGCTCAGAAATAAGTAATATTTTAAAGTAACGAATATTTTAAAATAAGGAATAATTTAAAATAATATTCAGCAAAAGATCAAAGTATGATTTTTGATGTCCGATTTGGGATGGACACGAAAATATTTAAATATATAAAGCCGTGTTGATTAGATATACGCCATTTTGACGTGAATGATATTTATATCGATTTTATTCATTTTTATAATGGATATCGAAAAGGAAATAATTTCAAAATCAAATATTTTGATAATATCATCATTTATATTATAATGATGTAGAATATTCAATTTTGGTTTAAAATTGAAAAAGAAATTGGAATCGTTTTAAAACCATTTATAAAATACGTTTTAAATGGAAATCGACGAAATATATAATATATATATATATTATATATATTTAATGGCCTGAATTGAACGCGTGGCGCCGCGGTAGTTCGTGAATTTCGACCATTGACTTCGAATTGATGTTATGGAAGATCCGACTATCGGATTCTCCTAAAACCGGAACCGTTGGGTTCGTACTGAAAAGAGCTTTCCAAAGGATATTATTTGAAATTTAATGGTTGGATTTGGAATTATGTCCTAACCAAATTTGGAAAAGGTCGCTGCAAGTGCAGTTCGGTGGTCGTTCATGGAAATCGACTGTACGGGTCTTGATAAAATTATTAAAAATATAAATAATTTGTGTAAAATCATAATACATGATTTGGAAAGAATTAGTATGAAAAATTCCATATTTGAAAAGATAAAAATATATTTTTATCAAAATAAACTAGTTATGAACTAGAATTATAATCCAATATTTTTAAATAAATAAATTGGATTTGAAATGGTTTTAAAAATAACTGGAATTTCCAATATATGAATTGGAATGGATTTGAATCAAAATTATCTTCGGAATATTTCGATATTGGATTCCGTGATTATACGAACATTGTGGAGGAATTTGGAAGATATATACATCGTTGTTCCAACACGATATTTGTTGATTTCAGAATTTGATATTGAATATAAGCTGATATATTTTCTATTCAGAGCCTTGTATTTAATATCAACTGTGATTTTGGGTTTGTCATGAATGGTGTCTTCACTAACACTGTTCTTAAACCCGGTGGAGAAAAGAATGAATCTTTTAATTAAGATTTAGTGAAATTTTCTAGTTAATTAATATTTAATTGGAATTGAATTTAAACTGGATTTTTGGGTCTATCATGAACGGTGTTTTAAATAACGCTTGTTCTTTAACCCAATTAACAATGGAATGAGATTTTGGGTTTGTCGTGAATGGTATCTTTAATAATACTGTTCTTAAACCCAATGGAGTTAAGAAAATCAGAAACTAACTGGAGATTTGCTAAGTTGAATGGTATCCTGGGTATTGACCTGATTTTGGTTTCAGCCTTCGGGATTAATACTTAGGGAGTTGTTCTCTTACTAATTTACGGTTAGAGACAGATGGGATATGATTTTGGGTTTATCGTGAATGGTGTTTTAAATGACATTGGTTCTTTAACCCAGTTAAAGATAAGATTAATTTCTTAGCTTTGAATAATCATTAATATTGATTTTGGGAAGATTAAAACTAAGTGGAGTTTTAATGGATCTTTAATTAGATTGAAATGTAAATGTGATAATTTAAATTATCAAATTTGGGAAATGATCGAGAATGGAGCATCACCATTTTTGCCCCAGGGCGATAGTTAAATCTTTAATTAGATTTGAATGTGAAATGGTAATTAATATTTACTGATAACACCGTGGTGTTAGATATGGAGTATTACCAGTTTTGCTTTATGGGATAAATAGGTTGGGATTGGGAAATAAAATAAATTATAACTTCGGTGTAGTTCGCTAATCCCGACTAGTTTTGAAAACCTTAATATGGTTTGATATCCAAAGGAAGATTTAAAAATAAATTTAAAAGAATTTTTCTTTGATAAAATAAATGGGAACCTTTCCGAAAGGATATGAATATTATAATAAAAGAATTTTCAGAATTGGAATGAGGCGTATGCTGTGTTTTTATAGCACTTGTTTATTTTATAAGCAAGTTATTCTGAAAGGTTGGGTTCATACCCATTATGAATAACTGATTCGACGATAAGTCGGCGATGAAGGCGGTGGTTGAAGATCGGAGGTCTTCACATCGTTTGGAAGATTACTGATGTCTTGATTGGGCTGTACACCCAAGACATGGTAATAAGTGGTGATCATCTAGACGTACTTGGAGATCGACCGGATATGCGAGAAATTCTCTCCTGTATTGGACATACGGGACGAGTAATAAGGTGCCTCCTGTTTCGTTCAGACCTAGGATGAACTTGTAAATGGATGTGTGTCTGACATCGGACTTCATTTTGTGTGATTGATGGATATCGGTTGCATAGCGTGAATTGCCTGTGTGGCATGCTGAGATGCAAATGATCAAGGCTTCTGTTGAAAAGCAAAGTCTTGTGGTTGATGATCAATGCACGGTTTTAATATAACATAGCTTTCGCGAGCCTCACAGCCTAGTGTTAACCAGAAATGGGAGAGGACCTCGGGGAGGACATGCGTTTCCTTCTAGCTAGGAGTGGTGTCTGGGTTTTGCACGCCCAGACGTTTTACTTATGTGGATGATGGATAGCGAGGCGTCTCGGATATATCGGCTACTGCGAGAGCCGATGGAGTCATTTGGCTCATTTATGCGCCATAGGGCGGGAAACGCATTGTTTAGGCCTTTTAATCCACTTCGTGTGGACCGACCCTGATGCTCCAAGGGCCCGCCTGTGTCTGGGGCCTGAGGCTCGGGCTAGAGAGTCTCGAAGCGGTAAGGACGATCCCTTGCCATGGTTCACAGGTGGAATCTAATTTCCAATACGTGATATTTCGGTTTTGATTGTAGAGCCAAGCATTGGTGACATGATATATGATACCCATGTCATCTATGATTGATACATTTATATTTGAAGTTGTTTTCTTCACTTATAGTAATAATAAAAGACTAAATTTCGCGTATCAAACATTATTTGGCTATTATAAGGTAAAACCCTATCCTCCGGCTTGCGTTGCATTGTGTGATGGGACCTAGGTCTTATAATAGCTTCATTTTCTTTCATTAGCATTGCGCAGTTGTTTTTTGCACTGGTATTCTTGGTAGAAACCCATTCTGTGTTATATGGCGTGGTCCCTTGAATTACCGAACTTTAAAATGAAATTAACAACTGTTTTAGTTCTCACACCAGTCACATGACTGACCTGGAGTTTATTGTTTTAACCTAAACACTGGTTGCCCCTATTTTCCACATGGGCAGCTAGTAGTTGGGTTTTTGCAGATTTATATTCACAGGATCCTGATTTACAACTGAACGATATTCGGAAGGCTCTATATCCATGTATCTCTTTCAGTTGTGCTTTGTATTATTTTTTCTTTGCATTGTAATATGTAAATCTTTAATATTTATCAAATGTATATTATTTGTTCTTAATCTGTATATTCTTGTACTCTGATGTAATTGTTGTAATAAGAAATGAAATGTTCTTCTGTTTGAGTTCTGATTTGTCGTGTTCTCAATTCAATCCGGGCTTTCCTTTATGGAGAATTTTGGGTCGTTACATTTTGGTATCAGGGCTTTGGTTTACAGAGCTCGAGAACAAGACACATTAGAACCGAATGAAAGAATTATCAGAGATTGGATTAGTAATATCCAATAAGAATGGCTTGTTAGAGATAGGATCAGTAGTGTCCTAGAACAAGAGAGAAGAGTGAATTTTTAAAATAAAAGTGGAAACAAGTTTTGGTTTTGAAAATTTAAACCGCATGATACGTATTTGATTATTTATTTTTATATTGAATTTGGACAATCTTGTATAGGGAGATTTTGAGTATAGGACCCACGGGGCGTATATTCGAAGCCTCAGATACTAGATAGATATAAAATCACACTCTAGTCACCCCGACATAATTCTGATGACGGCACGCCATCATCAGTGTTTGTGTTCTAGTTTCGAAAAGTGAGATATCTATATATTTCCAATCGTGTGGTGTGGGAACCAAAACTAGATAAAATATATTGTTGTGACTTGGCATCAAAAACATGATTTTTGACTATGCATTAAAGTTATGTGTTTGAAACGATAATCAACAAATTGATTGATGTTTGTGTTGCATGATTCTTCATTTAAACCAAACATGTAAGTGAAAACTGAATTAGCCAAATCAAATCAAAATTTGAACTGAATTGAAAATTGTTTGAAATTGCATGCATATACATGTATATACGTTGAACAGGTCATAGCATAGAGGCTAGAGAAGAGTAATAAAATTGTTTGCCCGACAAATAGGTACATGTTTACTTTATTGGATTTAGGTGATTTTATGAGCCGATTGGCTAGCCACTTGGCCTTTTCTTTTTCTTTTTGAGATGAGAGGGCCTGTGTGGCGGTTTGGAGATTTTCCCCGTGCTCCTCGTACAAAGGAAGTTATGGTTAAATTTTTTGAAATTTTAGAGTGTTAGCGAAATTTTTGAAGAATTAGAAAATTCTTAAAAACTGAAAAGTTGAAGAATTAACGCCAGAACTGAAAGTTGAGTTAGTTAGTTAAACAACTTTCAACTCCGTTCCTTTTCGAGGACGAAAAGATTTTAAGTGGGGGAGATTGTAAAAACCTAGAAAATCAGAATCAATTTGAAATTTTTATTTTGGCAATTTTAATGAATTATGGATATTTAAAATGGTTTTTTTCAAATAATAACGACTAGAAATTTATTTTGAATAGAATTAGAATGCATATAATTTATTTAAATCGAAATTAGAATATAAATATTTATTTTAATTATAAAAGGAATTGGAAATGGCGTGGTAGTTCGAAAATTCGATTTCAAATTTCAAATGAATGTACAAGATTCAAAATAAACCGGGTTTAGTGAAACCAGAAATATTAGAATCTATTTGAAAATATCTTTCCAACGAATCTGAAAAATTGAAATTTCATAGTGGGACTAAAAGTTATGTCCAGTTGAAAATTCAGAACAGTCGCTATGGAAATATAGCCCATAAAAATAGCCATTTTGCAAACGACCTCCGTTTTCGACGAAACCACTTTTGTTGGATCCGGGATGTCAAAATATAGTAGATTCCAAAATTCATAATTTTTGGGAATATTATGTGAGCGTGACAAAAAAAATGTGTTTTGACAGTTTAAGTCAATTTGGATCGACCAGAAAATGGCCATTTTTCAAACTTTCTTCAAATTTGACGAAATTAGTTTTGTTAGGACCGTATCGTCCAAACACAGCCAGATTTATTTTTATGGAATTTTTGGAGCCAGTATGTGGCCCTTGTAAATTGAAATGTACATTTGAAATTAAAATATAATGATTTATATTTTAAATTTAACGGAAACTGATTGTAACAACCGAACTGGCTTACGATACATATCCCATTCTGTTCGGAATGAGGGTAATTAGCTAGGGGCGGCAGTCATTGGGTTCGATTTGGAGATTGATTGAAAAATCAACTTTTTAGAGAAAAGAAAATTAATAATATAATAATTATATTGTATATATATATATATACCTCAGCACCTCGATTATTTCTCTAAACCTAATTAAATAAATCATGCCCCCAAATCTGTAGAAACCCGTCGTTCTCTCCTTTGGTCCGCCGCACCTTGTCGCTGTAACACCCCACGTCCATTAATGTCACTCACGAAGGGAATGCATTAACTTCCATGGAGGTTATAAGTGAATATAGAACAGAAAATTTACAACAAGACAAATAATAAATAGTACTTGGAAATCTAAAACTTCATTTTATTGCAGCGGAAATTAAACATGTTTGTTACATCATAAAACCATAGATCATAACCAAGTACAATATCCATCTTCATAAAAACAAAATACATAATCCCATTACATAAATAGCCATTAAAAAGATAACAAGCTGGACTTTACTTCAACGGTCCAAGCTTTCCAAAGAGAGATGAAGCAATTCAATCAAACTCCACTAGAGCTGGGCTCAACCTGAGGACCTGGAGGGGGAAAAAGGATAGAAAATGAGGGGGTCTGACATAAAGTCTGGCGAGTATGATAATTCTAACAATACTATTATCAAAATAACTAGACTAAGGCATAAGCTGGAAGACAAGTAAATGTCTATGAACTCTTAGGAAGATAAAGATAGCGTTTAAGATAACGTTAAAGATAACGGTAAAGGCACACCTAATTACTAACGAATGATTACTACACTGCACCGCACATTACTACACTGCACCACACCAGTCACCCTATTGTTTGATCCCACTTGCTTCACACAGAAACTTTATAAATAGCCTTACATACCCCTAGCTGACTACATAGGTGCCATCTGCCCCTATATCCACTAGGTGTACCCCACTACCCACTTTCGATCGGCTCCCTACTCGTAGATACCCGTGCTGGCCCCATAGTGGGGTGTATCAATCCCCTAAAGTGGCAACCCGATACAACTTGAGAATGCACGACTTAAACCTACACGATGCAACAACGTCTTACCTACCAGCCCGGGTCCACACACGCATACGAAACCCGTTGGACTTGCGTTGCCACCGCTCCCCGTTTTGGCCTCTTACAGTCGAACCCAGCATGCGTGTCCCGTCCTCGACTTGGGTCGAGCCCACAAAGATACGTTTGGGATACTGGTCGAAATGGGCCACCACAAGCTACCCACCTAAGCTTGTCACTAGTATATCCCACTTAACCCTCTTAGTCATGTTCATTTACATGTGTGTTTGGTTAAGTCTTATTAATCGTATTTCACATGCCACTAAGGGCACCCCCTAGATTCCTCATGCCACCCAAGGCACCTACTTAACCCCCATGTCCCACCTTACATGTATATCTAGTTAAGTATTTCTTAATTCATTCAGGCCATAACCTCATAAAGACCTCTCACATTAGACTGGCATTTATGGCAGCTGGATTTTCCGGGCGGGTCCGGGCAGTCTTACACCATAAAAGAGTCTAACCTCGTGTCTTTACAACCTTTATGCTTTAGTTTAGGCCTAGGACCTCTCACATTGGGCTGACATTTGTGACCACTTGATTTGTCGGGCGGGTTCGGGCAGGTTTACGTCACAAACGAGTCCAACCTCGTGTCCTAAGCATTGATTAACACTTAAAATCTTTTACCCCAGTTTTAATAATTCCCTATTCAAATTATTAATTAAGTCAACTTTTAATGATGTCCATAATTGACTCAATTATGGCCATCCACTTATGGCATGCAAAATCATATCAATTGCACCCCAACTTTTTAATATTAAATCCTTAATATTACCCCTACCCCACGTTTATACGTTCGCTTATTCAACGCATAATATAGGCTAGACTTGTATAGTCTAACACCTAGCACAAAGATAAATTATCACAACATATAGACAATTAAAATAAATCTAATCATAATAGGGGTGAAACTTGCATAAACTGCACATGTTAAGGATCAAAAGGTGTCAACTTGTTAAATGTCTCAATTTATATGATATGATCATAGCCCAAATCTATACATTAACTTGCATATGGGGTTTTTAGGAAACATAATGATGGTGTGAACTAGCATAGGATATCACATATGTCATAGCATAATTCTAGATGTCATAATAGATGTTTTGGCATATGTTCATAACTTTTCTAATCAATCTAACTTGCATATGTGACTTGTCATATAGATCAACATAACCCAAACATGATGATTTAATTAATATGAACTAACTAGCATAGATGGTAACATCATGGCCTTTTTAACATGTATGATTCATCACAACTTAGCATAGAAACTTTCAACATACATAACATCATCATAGCATGATTTACAGCATATAAGATATCATCATCACATAACATTGGATTTACAATATACATGATAGCAAAAGGGGTTTACAACTACATATATGATAATTCACATCATCTACTCATAATCCATTCATAACTCAACCTAATTAAAATGATAATAATCTTGTTAAGATCATCATACTCACAATTTAGAGAAGAAAAGAGAAAGTTTTGCTTTGCTTTAGGGTTGAGAGAATTAGAATTGAATTTGCTTTTCTTCTTTCTTAGTTGGCGGCGGCTCCATTGATTTCCATGGCGATGGTATGACGGTAACTATTCTATTTTAATTAGGTTTAGGGTTAGCATTAGGATGTATTTATAGGTGTAGGAAGTTATTTAGGACCATTAGATTAACCCTGAACCATGAGAACCAATCAAATGCAAAATCTGCATTTGAGCGAATCGGCCCACGGGTTGACAGCCAAACACCCTGGATTAACCCCTAGTCGACCCAGCGGGGCTTGGGTCGACCTCAAAAATGGGCCGGTTCGGTTACTCCCCCTCCCAATTCGCTGTTTTGAACTTTTTCGCATATTTATTTATTTAATTTTTAATTTATATATATATATATATATATGTATCAATATATATATATATATATTTCTCTGCGCAACCCATTTCACTTAATTCTTTTCTAAAAATTAAGTATACTTTAAATTGTGAATTTTAATGTTATAAAATTATGGGGTGTTACAGTCGCCGTCGAGCCCCACTGGCCACTGCGCTTCAGGCGCAGCCAACCCCTACATCCTCACTCCTCCCACGCCTTCTCTCCTCTAACCCCTTCCCCCAAACCCAACGGAAGCAGCGAAAACCCCTAACCCCGATCTGGAACCGCCGCACCCCCTCCCCCCCCCCCCCCCCCCGTGTGCCACGCGCCGCCATCAGCGACGGCCACCAATGCTGTGCCGACGACCAGAGAAGCCCCCTTCTTCTTTGATCGACGTTGATGGGAATGGTAAGTTTTTAAATATAAAATTATTTTTAAATCTATTTTTATATACATACATAGCGTCATTTTAAAAAGTAAAACTGATTTAAAAAGGCATGATTTTTAAAACTAATTTTAAAAAGGCATGATTTTTAAAACTGATTTAAAAAGGTAGATTTTTACAAGCGAGAAGATTTGATTTTTATTTAGAAGAAGATGTGATTTTTAAACATAAAAAGAAGTGATTTTTAAAAAATAGAAAGTTATGATTTTTTTTAAAATGAAATGGTAAGAAATAGAATAGGAAAAGATTTGATTTTTGATAAGTTAAAAGATTTGAACTTTATGAATAAAAAGATATGATTTTTATTTTTGAAAAGATAAAATCTTTATATAAGAAGTAGAGCGATGTCAAAATATAATTTTTATTTATATAAAAAATCTAATTTTAGTTAGAAGAAGATATGATTTTTATTCATATAAATAATTGATTTTTATGATATGAACATCGCTATTAAGATTTCATTTGTATGATATGAACACCATTGTAAAAATATAATTTTTATAATGAAGTAGCGATGTAAAAATATGATTTTTATATATAAAACTGAATAATAGAAATATGATTTTTACAAGGAACACATCGATATAAAAGTGTGATTCTTATAGGTGGAAATAAATCGTGTGATACAGATTGCAATGGTATTGTCGGAAAACAAACCTAAATCCAAACTGTGCAGAGATAAAGAATAGAGGAGTGGATCCCCAAAGTGAGAACTCCTCATTAAAATTTTCTGTTCAGTTATTTATTTTATAACAGCATATATAAACTTCTCCCTGTCGTCCACAGACCGTGGACGACTTGTTTGTTTGATTATGTTGTGAAAATTGATTGTGGTGTGAAATGAACTGTATAAATATTCATGTGTTAAAAAAAATTTATTGTTTCGTGTATATAAATAAAATAAATATTCATTTACAAATCAGAAGATTTGTTTATGTACACCTATCTGACTAATATGGATTGGGACGATAAATTTTACATGTCGCCCAACTGCACAAAGAAAATATTTGTTTGTTAATCGAAACCCTACATGGGTGTTGGGATGATATTTAACGTACACTAATCCCAACGGTTTAGTTGTATGTCAATCGATAGGTTGGCAGACTGTTGTAAGCATCAAATATTTATATTTAATGCTTATACAGTGTAGAATGCACTTTGGATGATGGTTGATTGTGTATCACGGTTATTTTATACATGCGTTATATGAAATCCATATAAACAACATTATATGGTGATTGACTGTGTCTGATTCCAACTCAGAAAGAAGTAATATTTTAAAATAAGGAATATTTCAAAATAAGGAATATTTTAAAATAATATTCAGTAAAAGATCAAAATATGATTTTTGATGTCCGATTCGGGATGGGCATGAAAATATTTAAATATATAAAGCCGTGTTGATTAGATATACGGCATTTTGACATGAACGATATTTATGTCGATTTTATTCAATTTCATAATGAATATCGTAAAGGAAATAATTTCAAAATCAAATATTTTGAAAATATCATCATTTATATTATAATGATGTAGAATACTCAATTTTGGTTTAAAATTGAAAAAGAATTTGGAATCGTTTTAAAACGATTTATAAAATACGTTTTAAATGGAAATCGACGAAATATGTATAATATATATATTATATATATTTAATGGCCTAAATAGAACACGTCGCACCGCAGTTGTTCGCGAATTTCAACCATTGACTTTGAATTGACGTTACGGGAGATCCGACCGTCGGATTCTCCTAAAAACAGAACCATTGGGTTCGTATCGAAAAGGGCTTTCCAACGAATATTATAAATTTAAAATCTAACAGTTGGATTTGGAATTAAGTCCAAATCAAATTTGGAAAAGGTCGTTGTAAGTGCTATTCGATGGCCGTTCATGGAAATCGACTGTACGGGCCATGATAAAATTATTAAAAATATAAATAATTTATGTAAAATCATAATAAATGATTTGGAAAGAATTGGGATGAAAATTTCCATATTTAAATAGATAAAAATATATTTTTATCGAAATAAAGTAGTTATGAACTAGAATTATAATCCAATATTTTTAAATAAATAAATTGGATTTGAAATGGTTTTAAAAATAACCGGAATTTCCAGTATATGAATTGGAATGGATTTGTGATGACCCCAAACCCCGTACTGACGGTGGCAAGGGTAATCTTTGGAATATAACACGTAAATAGATAATAGTAGAACAGAATTAAATAAATACACCAGATAATGTACAAATAATACACTGGATAAACATAATCATCAAAGTTACGCAGTATACAGGATCATACTTAGTACAAATACAGTTCAGCTATACATAAATGTCTACAGCAGAAAACAAACATAATATGTACAGTAGGAGCTGAACAGCATAAAAAGAGATAAATGATAGAATCCATCTTCAGCTCCAGCTATCCAGGAAGAGCCTGCTAAAACCTGAATACAAGGCTGCCCATGTAGAAAAAGGGGCACCCGAGTTTGCAAGTGAAACAAACAACGAGTCAGTCATGGGACTGGTATGAGAAATCTACTTAACACATATATAATATGGCTAATCACAGGACCATGCCACTTTCGCGGAACGGGTTCACTCCATTGGATTGCCAATGCCTAAAACAGGTAAATCTTTTAAACATCGCAATGCTTTTTATAAAAATGAAGTCATTATAAGACTCAGTTCCCATCACACAATGCAACGCAAACCGGAGGATAGAGTTTTTACCTTATAATGGCCAAAATATGCTTGATACGAATAAAACAAAAGCATTTGATATTATTACTAGTGTTTATATGTTTCAAAAACAATTTCAAATCATAAGTATCAATCATAGACGCCATTAATGCCCCATACCACTATGTCGCCATATATAGGTATACAATCAAAACCGCACAGTCACATATTTGGAAATTGGATTTCCGTCATGAACCAAGGCAAAAGATAGTCCTTACCGAATTCGAGACTGTCTAGCCCGAGTCTCAGTCAAGCCTTCGCATCGTCAGGGCCGGTCCACCGATGTGGATTAAAATGTCTGAACACTGCGTTTCCCTGCCCTCTGGGGCGTAAATGAGCCAACGAATGACTCCATCGATACTGGATCGACTGATATAACCAAGACGCCTCACAACAGCAACAACCACACAGGTGAAAGTAATATAAATGTCAGCCAGTTTAAGCACTGACACCACCTCTAGCTAGAAGGAAAGGCATGCCCTCCCTGAGGTCCTCTCCCATTTCTGGTCCATACCGGGGTATGAGGCTCGCGAGTTCACGTTATACACAAAGCTATGCCACACAGGTCGTGCTTTGATCATCAACCACAAGACTTTGCTTTTCAACAGAAGCCTTGATCATCTGCAACTTAGGCGTGCTACACAAGCAATAAATTCTCCGCCGCCAAACAGATATATATTTAACCTCTGTGCTCGTATGTCTCAGAGAAGGGCGTTAAGCAAGAGAATAAATTCTCCGCCGCCAAATAGATATGTATTTAACAGAGATCAATCAGCACAGAACAAAATGCAATATCGGACACACAGTCCATTTGCAAGTTCATTCTGGGTCTGAACGAAACCGGAGGCACTATATACCTCGCATACCCATCGATCTCCAAGCACGTCTAGACGATCACCACTTATTATCTATATTTCGGGATGCCTCCCAATCAAGACATCAGTTACCATCCAACCGAGGTGAAGATCTTTGGTCTTCAACCACCGTCTTCATCATCGACTTCTTATCGCCGATCAGTTATTTAAAATGAGGTTTAACTCGGCTTTTTCAAATAATTCACGTATATTTAGAATTTAAATCAATTCATTTCAATGGTTAAATTATTCGACAACAATTCACGCCAAACACATTCAACCATCAAATATCACATAAACCGAGCAAATTCAGTTTATTCCCATTCCATATCGTTTATAATATTTTATCACGATTTATCGCTATTTTTATTTATTTTAAAAATAGCCATTTCATTCAAACGACGCTTCAGGCCATAACGCGGCCGTGGCGCTGTTTTTCTTCAGATTTGATTTACACATATCTGAAAATCTAACCGTTGGATCTTCACAAATTTTATATCATTAGAAAGATCTTGTCAAAACAAATCCAACAGTTTCAGTTTTGGGAAAATCCGACGGTCGGATCTCCCAGTACACTCGTTTGAAGTTTCGATTTCAAAATACGAATAATAGCGTCGTTATTCGATTTAGTTTAATTATATATATATATATATATATATATAATCGATTCTGGTGCTATTTTTCTTTAGATTTGAATTAAACATTTCATACAATCCAACCGTTGGATCTTCACGAAGTGGGTGTCGTTGGAAAGATATTTCCAAGGCGAACCCAACGGTTTCGGTTTCGGGAAAAACCGACAGTCGGATCTCTCGCACTAATCGTTTGAAATCATGGTTTCAAAACACGAACTGCAGCTTCGTTATTCGATATATATTAGTTATATATATATATATTCTCGATTTTTCGACTTCAAAACCATTTTCACTTCACATATTTGATAAAAACGATATTTTTATCCAACAGATATTTATTTCAATACATGAATTTTGTTTTACTTTTTTCACACAGGAATAACTATTCAACACATGAATTTCGTTTCAACATTCAACACATGAATTTTGTTTCAACATTCAACACATGAATACTTTCTATAGTATATATATTTAGTAAAAAAATGTGATTTTTATTGCAAAACAATTTATTTCAAAACACGAATATTTTATATTATTTATATATATAATAAAAATATGATTTTTAGTGCAAAACAATTTATTTCAAAACATGATTATTTTATATAGTTTATATATAAGGTAAAAATGTTATTTTTATTTTTTAAAGAATTTATTTAACACACGAACTCCATTAAACACATGAATTTATTTCAACACTCAACACATGAATATTATTTCAACATTCAACATATGAATTTTATTTCAACATTCAACACATGAATTTAAATCAAACACAGAAATATTTTAGAAAATTTCGGCAGCATAAAGGCAGGGTAGTTAAAACCGGGACCGTCTTTAGTATGGCTCCTCGCTCTACCTTAAAGCCTCGCAACTTTTGACAACGGGGATTTCATGCATCTAGTTCGCACGCAGGCGGCATGTTTATTTTTTTTCTTTTCTTTTCCACAAACTAATCCTATGTGGTTTCAACCAAATAATTCTCAACAACAAACGGGTATTTTTCAACCACAATCAATCAATTTCAACCACAAACAATTCTAATCAACAATTCGCTATCAACCAATTTTCACACCAATCACAACCAATAAATATCGTCCATGGTTTATAGACGAGGGGCGTATACATATATATATATATATATATATATATATATATATATAGTATAAGCATATTTCACTTATATTTCCATACATATATAATTTTTATAATGCATATATAACTTATACATCGAACATACAACTTATACAACGCTTATACATGAGGTGTACAATGCTTATATAACTCATACTTTGAATATATAATTTATACATTGTCATTTCCATATCGTTTATAATTTAGAAATCCCACTTTGGGTTCCACTCCACCAAAAATAGCAGAAGACTCAGAAAAATATGCGGTCTCTTCTAGAATGTAGAAGATGTCCTCACGGTTCCACTGTCTTTTGTTTCACTGAATTTCATTAAGAAACGAAAAAGATATGATTTTTACAGTGAAATCACAAACCGTAGCGCTTTAAAGTGCAATTAAACAGTTTAATATAATTTAAACCGTTACCTCTCTAAACCTGTTCAAAACTAGGTTTTGATTTAAATCCCAATCCGTAGCATTAGGTGGAAATCGAGTTGTACCACTTCCTAGAGGGTCGAAGGGCGCACGGATCGAGGGTGGTGCGGTTCCGATCAACGGCGGATCCTGGACGTGGCGACGCTCGAAAGTCCTAGTCTTCCTGGGCTTGAATCTTGCTCCATACGACACGATAAAGGGCAAGGTTTATATGGATTTGAAGCACTCGAAAAACGCTACAGAATTCTCAACTGGGTCGAGGTGTTTAGTGGAGTGGATTGGAAGAAATCGACCTAGGAAGTATTGAACAACTTCCGCCGTCGCTGGAGGGTTTAGTCCGGGAGAGAGAATATGAAGTGGCCCAAAGATTTTTTTTTATATATTTATATATTTTAAAAATCCAAAAATACCCCTTATCTCATATGAACTCCAATCCAAACCCAACGACTGTCGTCCCTAGCTAAATACCCCTATTCCGAACACAATGGGATATGTTTCATAGGCCCATTCGACTGTTTCAGTCAGTTTTCTTTCAAATTAAAATATAACACATTTAATATTTAATTTGAACGTATATTTCAATTTGCCTGGGCCACATACTGATCCTAAAAATTCCAGAAAAATAAATCTAGCTATGTTTTGACGATACGGTCCCAACAAAACTAGTTTCGTCGAATTCAAAGACCGTTTGAAAAATGGCCCTTTTCTGGTTGATCCAATTTAACAGAAATCGACCAAACACATTTCCCTTTGCCACACTCACATTCTAGCTTCAAAAATTATGAAATTTGAAACCTAGCAATAATTTGACATCCCGGATCCAACAAAAATGGTTTCGTCAAATTCTGAGGTCGTTTGCAAAATGGCCATTTTCACAGGCTATATAAACTCTATAGCGACCTTTCTAAAAATTCATCTGGCCATAGCTTTTGCTTCCCGCTACGAAACTTCTATTTTTCAGATTCGTTAGAAAGATATTCACTAACAGATTTAAATATTTTTGGTTTCACTAAAATCCGTTTTGTTTTGCTCCCGGTATAGTCAGTCAAAGTTTGAATTCAAATTTTGAAACTGCCATGCCATTTCAGGCCTTGTTTATAATTTAAAATAATTATATTTATTTTCAAACATCGATTCAACTTTCTTTTCGTTGTCATTATTTAAAATATTTATTTTAAATATTTTAAATTCACTAAAATAGCCAGTTTAAAAAAAAATAAATTGGCTCAGATTTTCCAGGTTGTTACAATCTCCCCACATAAAACTTTTCGTCCCCGAAAAGGAACAAAGTCGAAGGTTGTTTGATTAACCAACTCAACTTTCAATCTGGCTTCCATTCTTCAACTTTTCAGTTTCTAAGAATTTTCAAATTCTTCAAAAATTTGGCTAACACCCTAAATTTTCGAAAAATTTCGCCATAACCTCCTTTGTACGGGGAGGGGTTTGGAAATTTATTGGGCCGTATTAGGTACCCAATAAATACTAATAAGCATGCACATATTTATAGTGATATATTCCGGTGTCCACATGCGAGTGTGTATAGATCATAACTCCAGAGAATAAATTCTCGTCACCATATAAATGGTTTTTGTGCCTTAATGACCGGAGAGACGTGTTTATTGTCATCTCCAGACCCGTGTGGGGTTTTTATTAATCTTGCAATTTGCCGTTACATTTTATATGGTCCATATCAGTCATCATTTCAACCTGTAAAATATAGTCATCGCCATACAAGCCTCTCGCTCGTATGGTAAATCTTCAACCTCATCACACAAGCTCCAAATGCTTATGTGGTATATGATGAAGTGTGCCTATCTTCCAGAAGTATTCCATGTAGTGTAGTTCAAAATTAATTGTTACTATCCTATGGCGACGTTTATTATTACACACAGAACAACCAACACTCTGCATCCAATGGCATTCACAGGAGTTGATATAATAATAAAATTGTGCATCCAACTCATTAAGGTTTACCTATTTGTCGGGCATGCAAATAAATCCTTTACTTAACAGTAATCCTTTTACTTGTTCGAACATATATAATACAAATGTATACATTTCTATCTATTTTTAAATCAGTTCAATACGTGATTTAATTGCATAGATTTACCCTTCATTCATTGATTGAATTAACTATCTTTCTAATAATTTAATTAATCAAATCCACTATCACACAACACAAATAGCAATCAATTTGTTTTTAACTTTTCAAATATATATATCGTTTATATATTCAAAAATCATATTTCAAAAACCAGACTATATATATAATAACAAATTTGTTATTTATAAACATATAACTCTCAACTCGTTCTGGGGCACTTCTAACCCCATCTCTAACGAGTTATTCTGATTCTGCTATACTCATACTAGGATATTACTGATCCTATCTGTAATGAGTTATTCGTCCTAGAACACTACTGGTTCTATCTCTGACGAGTTCGTTAATATGTTATATTTCAGAACTAAGCTTAACCAAAGCTCTGATATCATGTTGTGACGTCAACGCGAAATCCGGTAGGCTTTGCAACCATCCCTTCATCCTCCATTACAGCAGGTAAAACCCACCGTGGCTCACAATGGTCCCCCAGTACCACTTGTTTTACGGCCAGCCTCTCGACTGTCAGCACACAGCAACCAACCCTCTCACGGGACATGTAGGGTAAGAGTCTCCCGTTCGACACCAAACCGCGAAGCGAGAACCCCCTATCATGCGTACCCAGCCCACACAGGACCAGCAACAAGGACTGGTATGAGAAATCTACTTAACACATTTTCCTTTGCCACGCTTACATACTAGCTTCAAAAATTATGAAATTTGAAACCTAGCAATAATTGGACATCCCGGATCCAACAAAAGAGGTTTCGTCGAATTCTGAGGTCGTTTGCAAAATGGCCATTTTCACAGGTTATATAAACTCTAGCGACCTTTCTGAAAATTCATTTGGCCATAACTTTTGCTTCCCGCTAAAAAACTTCGATTTTTCAGATTTGTTAGAAAGATATTCACTAACAGATTTAAATATTTTTGGTTTCACTAAAATCCATTTTGTTTTGCTCCCGGTACAGTCAGTCAAAGTTTGAATTCAAATTTTGAAACTGCCGCGCCATTTCGGGTCTTGTTTATAATTTAAAATAATTATATTTATTTTCAAACATCGATTCAAACATGCTTTTCGTTGTCATTATTTAAAATATTTATTTTTAATATTTTAAATTCACTAAAATAGCCAATTTAATTTTTTTTTTAAATTTGCTCAGATTTTCCGGGTTGTTACAGGATTTGAATCGAAATTATCTTCAGAATATTTCGATATTGCATTCTGTGATTATACGGATATTGTGGAGGAATTTGGAAGATATATATCGTTATTCCAACACGATATTTGTTGATTTCAGAATTTGGTATTGAATATAAGTCGATATATTTTCTATTCAGAGCCTTGTATTTAATATTAAATGTGATTTTGGGTTTGTCGTGAATGGTGTCTTCATTAACACTATTCTTAAACCCGATGGAGAAAAGAATAAATCTTTTAACTAAGATTTAGTGAAATTTTCCAGTTAATTAATATTTAATTGGAATTGAATTTAAATTGTTTTTTTGGGTTTATCGTGAACGGTGTTTTAAATAACGCTTGTTCTTTAATCTGATTAACAATGGAATGAGATTTTGCGTTTGTCGTAAATGGCATCTTTAATAATATTGTTCTTAAACCCAATGGAGTTAAGAAAATTAGATACTAACTGGACATTAGCTAAGTTGAATGGTTTCCTGGGTATTGATCTGATGTTGGTTTCGGCCTTCGGAATTAATACTTAGGGAATTGTTCTCTTACTAATTTACGGTTAGAGACTGATGGAATGTGATTTTGGGTTTATCGTGAACAGTGTTTTAAATGATATTGGTTCTTTAACCCAGTTAAAGATAAGATTAATTTCTTAGCTTTGAATAATCATTAATATTGATTTTAGGAAGATTAAAACTAAGTGGAGTTTTAATAGATCTTTAATTAGATTGAAATGAGAATGTGATAATTTAAATTATCAAATTTGGGAAATGATCGAGAATGGAACATCACCAGTTTTTCTGCAGGGCAATAGTTAAATCTTTAATTAGATTTGAACATGAAACGGTAACTAATATTTATCAGTAACACCGTGGTGTTAGATATAGAGTATTACCAGTTTTGCTCCATGGGATAAATAGGTTGGGATTGGGAAATAAAATAAATGATTACTTCGGTGTAGTTCGCTAATCCCGACTAGTTTGGAAAACCTTAATACGGTTTGATATCCAAAGGAAGATTAAAGACTAAATTTAAAAAAAAAATATCTTTGACAAAATAAATAGGAACCTTTCCCAAAGGATTTGAATATTTAAATAAAAGAATATTCAGAATTGGAATGAGGCGTATATTGTGTTTTTATAGCACTTGTTTATTATATAAGCGAGTTATTCGGAAAGGTCGGGTTCATACCCATTATGAATAACTGATTCGACGATAAGTCGACGATGAAGACGGTGGTTGAAGACCAGGGGTCTTCACATCGTTTGGATGATTACTGATGTCTCGATTGGGCTGTACACCCAAGACAAGGTAATAAGTGGTAATTGTCCAGACGTACTTGGAGATCGACCGGATATGCGAGGACCTCTCTCCTGTATTGGACATATGGGACGATGAATAAGGTGCCTCTGGTTTCGTTCAGACCCAGGACGAACTTGTAAATGGATGTGTGTCTGACATCGGATTTCATTCTATGTGATTGATTGACATCGGTTGCATAGCGTGAATTGCCTGTGTGGCATGTTGAGATGCAAATGATCAAGGCTTCTATTGAAAAGCAGAGTCTTGTGGTTGATGATCAAAGCACGACTTTAATATAGCATAGCTTTGTGTATAGCGTTAATTTGCGAGCCTCACACCCCGGTGTGAACCAGAAACGGGAGAGGACCTTTGGGAGGACATGCATTTCCTTCTAGCTAGGAGTGGTGTATAGGTTTTGCACGCCCAGATGTTTTATTTATGTGGATGATGGATAGCGAGGCGCCTCGGATAGATCGGCTACTGCGGGAGCCGATGGAGCCATTTGTCTCATTCACACCCCATAGGGCGGGGATACGTATTGTTCAGGAATTTTAATCCATTCCATGTGGACCGACCCTGACGCTCCAAGGGCCCACCTGTGTCTGGGTCCCGAGGCTCGTGCTAGAGAGTCTCGAGGAAGTAAGGATGACCCTTTCCCTTGTTCACAGGTGGAATCCAATTTCCAATACGTGATATTTGGGTTTTGATTGTAGAGCCTAGTATTGGCGACATGATATATGGTACCCATGTCGTCTATGATTGATACATTTATATTTGAAGTTGTTTTCTTCACTTATAGTAATAATAAAAGACTAAATTTCATGTATCAAGCATTATTTGGCTATTATAAGGTAAAACCCTATCCTCCGGCTTGCGTTGCATTGTGTGATGGGACCTGGGTCTTATAATAGCTTCATTTTCTTTCATTAGCATTGCGTTGTTGTTTTATGTACTAGTATTCTTGGTAGGAAACTTGTTCCATGTTATACGGCGTGGTCCCTTGATTTACCGAACTTTAAAATGAAATTAACAACTGTTTTAGTTCTCACACCAGTCATATGACTTACCTGGAGTTTATTGTCTTAACCTAAACTCTGGGTACCCCTATTTCCCACACGGGCAGCTAGTAGTTGGGCTTTTGCAGATTTATATTCATAGGATCCTGGTTTACAGCTGGAACGATATTCAGAAGGTTCTGTATCCGTGTATCTCTTTCATTTGTGTTTTGTATTATTTTCCGCTGCATTGTAATATGTAAATCTCTGATATTTATCAAATGCATATGATTTGTTCTTACTCTGTATATTCTTGTACTCTAATGTAAATTGTTGTAATAAGCAATGAAATATTCTTCTGTTTGTGTTCTGATTTGTCGTGTTCTCAATTCAATCCGGGCTTTCCTTTACAGGGAAGTATGGGTCGTTTCATAGTGATACTCCTGAGATAGTATTTAAGCTGAAAAGGGAAGAAAATGATAAAGCTGTCTAGTGCAGATGTATATGATTATTGGGGTAAATATATATAGTTTGAAAAACCTTTTTCAAATTACAAAAATGCCTCTCATACGTATAATTCCCTTATAATCGGGTAAACTAAGCTCTGATACCAAATGTAAAAACCCGCCCGGAATAGGCCTAAATTTCGACTCAGTAAAGGCCAATCGAAATTTAGAGACATTCTAAATGGGTTGTTTGTTCTTAAAAGGAATTACATTTGCACATATAATATACACATATACTTCGAATGGAAATCTTACACAGCGGAAAGAGAAAATATAATACTGAAATAAGATGTACCACTTATTTAAATATCACAGAATTCCAACACAAGTCAAGATTACATATGTTTCGTGGGTACATCAAATAATTCATTCTCACGTGTTTCCATAAGAAGTAAAGCAATAACTACTAATAATAGCATAACGACTTCGTCTTCATCTTCAAGTCCCATCATGATTTCGTCCATGACTTTTATCCCATCTACTAACCTGTTGGATACGTTAAGGAGAGGGGTCAGAACATAAAGTTTTTTTGTGATTGAAATATAGTGTTAACTTAAAGACCATGCCCTAGTTTTTAGTAGGTTACATATGTCAAACTATGTCTACGTAGCATGAACATTCATAGAAACATCAAGTATCTAACCAATGAGGTGGATATCCAAGTCATTCGCTCATTAGTGTTTTTAGGGCGAAGGCCCAATGAGGTAGGCATTATCGGTCACTTATGGCCCTATTAAAGGTGGATTCTTATGATCTCTAATAACCCTGAGGCATACTCCTAGCCCTTTAAGACCCCGTCTTAATATGCCAACGATCTTAAGTCTATACTCTCAATTGTAATATGAGAAGTAGTATTGCGAACATTACTACTTAACTGAGATTACGATAGAACACCTATGTCGCTTAAGACTTCCCTTAGACAGTTTGTAACAACCCGAATTTTAACAACATGTGAAAACAAGAAATCAAGGTATAATTAAAAATGAAATAAAATATATAAAAATATGTTTAGATAGGTAAATAATGGTGATGCATAAGAAGAATTAATTAATATTTGGAAGAGAAGAAAAATTAGTTCGGTAACGGTGTGTGTAACGGAAAAGATAGTAAAATAAGGATAATTAATTTAAGAATCAGTAATTAGGTAAAATGGACTTCACCATTGCATTCCGCTCGAAAAAATACGCGAAATAGAGTCCGAGTTTTCGAAAATCGGAGTCCGTATGACCAAGATATGGCCAAAACAAGTTTCAGCAGACTTTCTGGCAGACAGAACCGAGTCGACCCTAGAGTCGACCTCCCCAGGCCAGGTCGACCTTAGAGTCGACCCCCCCTGTACAGGTCGGCCTGGTTTGGCCCAGAACCCATTTTTGAAGCCCGGTATGTGTTTTGATGGTCCGGATTGACTCTGGGGTTGATCTAATGGCCTAAATGAGTTTCCTACAACTATAAAAAGACCCTAAGACCTAGCCTAAATCATACTATTTCATTTTAGCACTCATGCAGCCGCCATTAAACCTAGAACTCTAAATTAAAAATACAAAGAACAAAATTAAAGAAGACGAAGGATGATTCTTGAAGGCTACAACTAGAAGCTACAACAACTACGACGCTTTGGACAACAGATTTGGGGCTATTTGATTTAAAGTTTTGATTTGGATTGCTTGCTTCATATTGTAAGTTCTATGTCACTTTTTAGGCAAAAATGCTGAAATAACATGGACATGCTATGAATTGAAACCGGATTTAGGAACTATTATTAATCAATGTTTATATTGTTTAACTTTGAATCATAATTTGGGAATATTGCTATGTCAATGTTGCAAGTTAAACTTATCATGATTTTGATGTGGTTATGAATCACTTGGGCTTAATTGTATGGCAAGTTGGACTAATACATGTCCATGGAATCACTATGTTTATTGAAATCTTTGTGTTGATTAAACCATGCCTATGATGCTAATTAAACCATGTCTATGATGTTAATGAAACTATGCCTGTGATGTTAATATACCTATCATGTTAATGACAAATAGGGAATTGCTAGGTTATGATGGAAAGTTGGAATCATTATGTTTATAATGCTAGATGAGAATCATTATGTTAAAAATGCTAAATTGGAATCCACTATGCCTACTAGAATTACCATGCCTTTAATGTTTCATGTTTGTAATAAAATTATTATTATGCCTATGATGTAAAGTTGAATTCATCATGTTAAACTAAGTTAGAACCATTACTATGCCAAGTTATCATCATGCTAGTATTGAAACCATGAGATATGTTATAGCCTGTTTTTTATGCAAATGAATTGTCACATATGCCTATAACATGTTTGGTGTTATTCCCCTTTATCTCTTGAATTGTTTATGCTTGTGAACGAAGTACGATTATATGCGTTGGGGATACGATTGGGTAGAATAGGCAAAACTTGAATTGATTATAATCATAAATCGTGAAATTTGGCATAAGTAGAACATGAAATATGGCACGAAAAACTTGACTTGAACATTCCATAACTTGACCTGAAACATGCCTTAGTTGGGCACAAAATTGACATATGAACATGCTATGAAAATAGCACGAATTTGATAAGAACATGGGCATGACTTTAGAAAACAAGAAAGTGGCCAACTCGAGGTTGGGTTGAGTTTGTAGTGTAAATCTGCCCGGAACCGCCTGGCAAATCCAGTTGCTACAAACAATAGGATCCAATGTGGGTAGTTGGTCACATCGCGCTTGAAACCCGAGGTTGGGTTGAGTTCGTAGCGTAAACCTGCCCGGAACCGCCCGGCAAATCCAGTGGCTACGAACAATAGGATCCAATGTGAGTGGTTTTGTGCATTAACGAATCAATTAATGCCAATTAGGGTTAAGTCATGAACATGAAAAGACAACTTAACCAACTTGAACACGATTTGTGGGGCTAAGTCATGAACTTGAAACGACAACACTTAGCCAACCTGACATGACACGTAAGCGGGTTAAGTCACGAATTTGAATGACATACTTAACCATCTTGACATGATTAGACTGGAAAGGGATTAAGTCACGAATTACATGACTTAATCGGTTAGGCGGGTTAGGTCACGAATTACATGACCTAATCTGTTAGGCGAAACCCTAGACACGACCCTTTTCAGCAGTAACCCTCTAGATGTATCAAGGTACCCTGGGGCTAGGCCGGGTGGGGCACGATTACTGGGCTGATTGTAAGAGGTGAACGACGGCAGTGGGGTATGCCAGTGTAGGTTCGGTGGACTACGATCGTGCACGTATTCCGGGGTAGGCACTGGGTATCCGTAGATTTATCTGTGCATCTTGAATCGCGTCAGGGGTTGACACCCTAGGGCTGATACACCCGAAGGTGGACCCAGCACAGGTGACTACATTCGTGATTAGTCGTATGACACAGACACTTGACGAGCTAGAACTTATAGGGAGCCGATCGACTAGATAATCGCTCCGTAGGACCCCGTACTTGGGTCAGACCCCGTTTCAGGGTCATTTCATGATATTGGGCCGTGGGATTTATTTCGTGATTAACTTGTGATATGGGCTTAGTATACTAGTACAGTCGATGCAATGAATCTCGAACATGTGATGCTTTACTTGACTTGTCTTGACTTATCCTGATCACCTTAGTCTATCTTGTTCACCTTGACACCATTCTTAAGTTTAGTTCCAGTTCATACATGACAGGTTGTTTTAACCATTTTTACACTGAAAGTCACTAGAACTTACTCAGTCTTTATGACTGACCCTTTTCCTTTCGCCTCTTTTTCTTTCGTCCCCCCCCCCCAGGTTCTCAGGGAGGAAACACTAGCTCTTAGCCTGGATATCACTTGCTTTGGCTCAGCACGTACGGTTTGCTATGGCTGCTTCTTTTTACTGCACTTGGGGAATAAGCTGTTTTTCTGTTTAAGTTATAGCTTCTTTGGCTATTATTACAAGACAGTTGTAATGAAGTTGTTATTTGAAATGTTTGTAAGAGACATGGTTTACTTTGGAATAAAATGAAGTTCTGTTTTTCTCATAAATTCTTCCGTTGTTTACTTAATTATTTATTTATGTTCTGTCTTGTGATAATTCTGTGATGTTATCTCGATAATACCTCTCCAAAACTAGTGCATTCCCTTTGTGAGTGACCCTAGCGGAGGTGGGGTGTTACATTTGGTATCAGAGCAGAAGGTTACCAAGGCTGGGCAAAAGTTTTGAAAACCTTTTGAAAAAAAAAACATTTACAAAGAAGCACTTTTCAAGAAAAGTTGGTTTATTTTAAAAGGCTATTCCCCAAAAAGCCATTAGCACAATCTTTGTTTCCTCGTTTGAATCTTTTCCTTTTTCGTTTTCAGCTTATCATGGCCGACGATCTTAAACTTCCCGAGGGTGTCAATATACCCACTTGGTTCCGTCGTTTCCTCGAGGCTCGGGCTAATGTGGCAGGCCCAGCCAATCCTCCTCCTCATCCTCCTCAACCTCCGTGAGAAACCGCCTTTTCAAAGATATGAAAGGACTTTAAGGCCATGGGCGGAAAGGATTTCCTAGGAACTGAGACTTTTGTTGAGGCACGGAATTGGTTGAAGGAAACCGAAGACTTGTTTGTTATCTTTGAGGTAGAGGACAATAGGAAAGTACAGTTGGCGGCGTGGCTCATGAAAGAGGAAGCCTCTTATTGGTGGGAAGTCACCAACGCTACTAGGCCCATTGAGACTTGGGCGGACTTTAGAGGGAGATTTGGGCTTAAGTTCTTATCATCGGCAGAGGAGAGTCTCCAAATGGAACGGTTTCTAGCCCATAAACAAGGAAATATGACAGTTAAAGAATACGTGAACCGTTTCAATCAGCTTGCTCGCTTCGGATTGGAGTTAGTCAACACTCCTCAGAAAAAGGCGCTACGTTTTGCACGAGGCTTGAACGAGCCACTACATGGTTTGGCCATGACTCATGTGCCCATGGGGGCGACCTTTGAAAGCTTGGTGGATATGGCCCTACTGTATGAGGAAGATAAGAAGGCCAAGAAAGAGGTCAAGGCCAACGATTCTCAGAATAAGAAGGTAGACTCCGAGAAGGGAGACAAGAACGACAACTCACGTGATAAAAGGAAATGCAATTTCTGTGGTATGGAAGGGCACATAGCCAAGGATTGTAGAAAGAGGAAGAGAAAGCAAGGTGAATGTTTTCATTGTGGGGAGATTGGACACATCAGCAAGGACTGCCCTAAGAAGCAGACCGGACCTTCTGGGGGTACATCTTTAACTTCTTTTTCTAGATGCTTTATTTTATCTTGTTTCTCTCCTCGATCCTATCTTGAGAACCATAGGTAGAATCTTTTTGGATGTAAACATGTAATTGAAACATGTTATGATTGCGAAATGGTTGCAAGTGGTCGCAAGTGGTTGCTCGTGGATGCATGAATACACATTAGGCACTAGATCGGCTCAGTCACAGTTTCATACTTGCATATGCATGAGTGTTTATTTTGGAAACTTGGTTGTGCTATCATTTGGTTGTTGCATATGATTGAATGTTTGAGCACTCATGTAGAAATTATGAATTATAATAGGAAAATTTTGCATACATATTGGATTCATTTCACTAAACATATTTTGCATTTAGAAGATCAATCAGGCCTGATCATTTGCATTAGATAAGGAACATATACACACACTTTCTGCATATGTTCATACAACGTTAGAAATCTTTTAAGAACCATGGTTTCTTGTGGATGATGTTTTGAGTAGATGGATGATGGATGGTAGGACACATTCTTCTTAACTTGAAGATTTCGGGGACGAAATCCTTTAAGGATGGGAGAATGTAACAACCCGAATTTTAACAACATGTGAAAACAAGAAATCAAGGTATAATTAAAAATGAAATAAAATATATAAAAATATGTTTAGATAGGTAAATAATGGTGATGCATAAGAAGAATTAATTAATATTTGGAAGAGAAGAAAAATTAGTTCGGTAACGGTGTGTGTAACGGAAAAGATAGTAAAATAAGGATAATTAATTTAAGAATCAGGAATTAGGTAAAATGTACTTCACCATTGCGTTCCTCTCGAAAAAATACGCGAAATAGAGTCCGAGTTTTCAAAAATCGGAGTCCGTATGACCAAGATATGGCCAAAACAAGTTTCAGCAGACTTTCTGGCAGACAGAACCGAGTCGACCCTAGAGTCAACCCTAGAGTCGACCTCCCCAGGTCAGGTCGACCCTAGAGTCGACCCCCCTGTACAGGTCGACCTGGTCGGCCTGGTTTGGCCCAGAACCCATTTTTGAAGCCCGGTATGTGTTTTGATGGTCCGGATTGACTCTGGGGTTGATCTAATGGCCTAAATGAGTTTCCTACAACTATAAAAAGACCCTAAGACCTAGCCTAAATCATACTATTTCATTTTAGCACTCATGCAGCCGCCATTAAACCTAGAACTCTAAATTAAAAATACAAAGAACAAAATTAAAGAAGACGAAGGATGATTCTTGAAGGCTACAACTAGAAGCTATAACAACTACGACGCTTTAGACAACGGATTTGGGGCTATTTGATTTAAAGTTTTGATTTGGATTGCTTGCTTCATATTGTAAGTTCTATGTCGCTTTTTAGGCAAAAGCGCTGAAATAACATGGACATGCTATGAATTGGAACCGGATTTAGGAACTATTATTAATCCATGTTTATATTGTTTAACTTTGAATCATAATTTGGGAATATTGCTATGTCAATATTGCAAGTTAAACTTATCATGATTTTGATGTGGTTATGAATCACTTGGGCTTAATTGTATGGCAAGTTGGACTAATACATGTCCATGGAATCACTATGTTTATTGAAATCTTTGTGTTGATTAAACCATGCCTATGATGCTAATTAAACCATGTCTATGATGTTAATGAAACTATGCCTGTGATGTTAATATACCTATCATGTTAATGACAAATAGGGAATTGCTAGGTTATGATGGAAAGTTGGAATCATTATGTTTATAATGCTAGATGAGAATCATTATGTTAAAAATGCTAAATTGGAATCCACTATGCCTATTAGAATTACCATGCCTTTAATGTTTCATGTTTGTAATAAAATTATTATTATGCCTATGATGTAAAGTTGAATTCATCATGTTAAACTAAGTTAGAACCATTACTATGCCAAGTTATCATCATGCTAGTATTGAAACCATGAGATATGTTATAGCCTGTTTTTTATGCAAATGAATTGTCACATATGCCTATAACATGTTTGGTGTTATTCCCCTTTATCTCTTGAATTGTTTATGCTTGTGAACGAAGTACGATTATATGCGTTGGGGATACGATTGGGTAGAATAGGCAAAACTTGAATTGATTATAATCATAAATCGTGAAATTTGGCATAAGTAGAACATGAAATATGGCATGAAAAACTTGACTTGAACATTCCATAACTTGACCTGAAACATGCCTTAGTTGGGCACGAAATTGACATGTGAACATGCTATGAAAATAGCACGAATTTGATAAGAACATGGGCATGACTTTAGAAAACAAGAAAGTGGCCAACTCGAGGTTGGGTTGAGTTTGTAGTGTAAATCTGCCTGGAACCGCCCGGCAAATCCAGTTGCTACAAACAATAGGATCCAATGTGGGTAGTTGGTCACATCGCGCTTGAAACCCGAGGTTGGGTTGAGTTCGTAGCGTAAACCTGCCCGGAACCGCCCGGCAAATCCAGTGGCTACGAACAATAGGGTCCAATGTGAGTGGTTCGGTGCATTAACGAATCAATTAATGCCAATTAGTGTTAAGTCATGAACATGAAAAGACAACTTAACCAACTTGAAAACGATTTGTAGGGCTAAGTCATGAACTTGAAATGACAACACTTAGCCAACTTGACATGACATGTAAGCAGGTTAAGTCACGAATTTAAATGACATTCTTAACCATCTTGACATGACTAGACTGGAAAAGGATTAAGTCACGAATTACATGATTAATCGGTTAGGCGGGTTAGGTCACGAATTACATGACCTAATCTGTTAGGCGAAACCCTAGACACGATCCTTTTCAGCAGTAACCCTCTAGATGTATCAAGGTACCCTAGGGCTAGGCCGGGTGGGGCACGATTACTGGGCTGATTGTAAGAGGTGAACGACGGCAGTGGGGTATGCCAGTGTAGGTTCGGTGGACTACGGTCGTGCACTTATTCCGGGGCAGGCACTGGGTATCCGTAGATTTATCTGTGCATCTTGAATCGCGTCAGGGGTTGACACCCTAGGGCTGATACACCCCAAGGTGGACCCAGCACAGGTGACTACATTCGTGATTAGCTGTATGACACGGACACTTGACGAGCTAGAACTTGTAGGGAGCCGATCGACTAGATAATCGCTCCGTAGGACCCCGTACTTGGGTCAGACCCCGTTTCAGGGTCATTTCATGATATTGGGCCGTGGGATTTATTTCGTGATTAACTTGTGATATGGGCTTAGTATACTAGTACAGTCGATGCAACGAATCTCGAACATGTGAAGCTTTACTTGACTTGTCTTGACTTATCCTGATCACCTTAGTCTATCTTGTTCACCTTGACACCATTCTTAAGTTTAGTTCTACTTCATACATGACAGGTTGTTTTAACCATTTTTACACTGAAAGTCACTAGAACTTACTTAGTCTTTATGACTGACCCTTTTCCTTTCGCCTCTTTTTCTTTCGTCCCCCCCCCCAAGGTTCTCAGGGAGGAAACACTAGCTCTTAGCCTGGATATCACTTGCTTTGGCTCAGCACGTACGGTTTGCTATGGCTGCTTGTTTTTACTGCAGTTGGGGAATAAGCTATTTTTCTGTTTAAGTTATAGCTTCTTTGGCTATTATTACAAGACAGTTGTAATGAAGTTGTTATTTGAAATGTTTGTAAGAGACATGGTTTACTTTGGAAAAAATGAAGTTCTGTTTTTCTCATAAATTCTTCCGTTGTTTACTTAATTATTTATTTATGTTCTGTCTTGTGATAATTCTGTGATGTTATCTCGATAATACCCCTCCAAAATTAGTGCATTCCCTTTGTGAGTGACCCTAGCGGAGGTGGGGTGTTACACAGTTGTTGAACATGAAATGGCCACATATCTTTTATATACCATTTATGTCCTTAGTTGAACCCTTACAAGATTCTAGAGGAAGTGGACATCCCCTGTGAACTTTGCTATTTTGTTACCTCTTATGCCTAACCACTTTTAGAGAAGGAGGACCCAATACTTACTTCGAATCTAATAAGGGTGGTTCCCATGACTTTGGTTCCTCTCTAAGGAATAAACATTAGGAGGGATCCTAATCCTAACCACTTAAGAGCCAAATTAGACAAGAAGATAGTCATCCACTTAAGACCTTCTCAAGGTGCAGTAAACTTGACTATTTTCACACACAATAGACTTATATATATAGTTATATATATATACATATATATATATACACATACTAGATCTTCCACATTAAACCGTATACATGTAGATGTTGGATATGTTGGGCACTTCCGGGCAGGCTTCCTCTACAAGCAGGTTTAACCTCATACCATAGTGTACTAAGTTTGAATTGCCCATGACACCCATATATCTCACATTAGTTGGGCCTATTTGTGGTTGTTGGATTTGCCGATCGGCTCCGGGAAGGCTCATACGACAAATGGCAACTAACCTCGTGTCTGTTTGTCACTTATTAATATACGTAAAGCAATTGTATACACACACAAGCAATCAATATATATATAAGGGTATTTAAAATTCGAATCTATCCTAACCGCATTTATTATGTTGATTACATTTACATAAGTATACTAATTATAATGTCTAAATAATGCTAACTTTTGTATGGAAGAGAGAAAGTTCTAATGAGATAGCAATTGTCAGTCTGTCTTAAATTAAGATATAAAGGTTAATTTTCCATATTTTTTACCGCTGCAATTTAGGCATGATAATATAATGATGTAGTAACAGATAGTAGTGAATGGAAAATATACATACATATAAATCTCAACTTGCATTTTAGGCTTGTTGGAACGATGTTAATAATGGATTAATAATAGCGTATAACATACACATATAATATATACATGTTAGGGATTTTCTCAAATCAAGGTGTTATTATCGTGCCAGATCTTAATTCAAAAAGGGATTCCCAGATTTAGTTCTAAAAGATCAAGATATTGCAAATATGGTTAATCTAAAGCATTCGAAGGCATGTATCAATGTTATTAAAGAAAGTAAGTATCATCAAAACTCTTTTCAGTTAAAATTCTATGGACAATGTTAAGGATTGTTTGAAGATTATAATTAATAGTGATGAATTAATCAATAAAGCACGAAAAAGATGGACTAATTCAATATAATTCTACGTATTTGGAAACAAACCGTATTACAATTTCCTTAAGGATTACATAGATCGAAACTGAAATGTTAAAGGAAACTGCTGTCTTTTCATTAGGGAGAATGGGTTTTCATCTTGAAATGTGATAATTCTAATGATTGTGATAGAATCCTAGATTCGGGCCCATATTTCTACAATAAAAGATTGATATTTATGAGAAAATGGCAATCGGGTTTTGTAACAACCCGTATTTTTGAATAACATGTTATAACATAAATGGAGGAAGAATTAAACTGTAAAATCTGAATCAAGGGAAACGGGCTATGCCATTGCGTTCGTCTCGGAAAAATACGCAAAATAGAGTCCGAGTTTTCGAAAATCGGTGTCCGTATGACCAAGATATGGCCTCGCGAAGTTTCACGAAAAAATTCACAAATTAAAGTATACTTAATTAAGTGAAATGGGTTGCGCAGAGAAATTTATATATATTGATATATATATATATATAATTGAAAATTAAATAAATAAATATGCAAAAATGTTCAAAACTGCGAATTGGGAGAGGGGAATAACCGAACCGACCGATTTTTGAGGTCGACCCGAGCCTGCTGGGTCGACTAGGG
The DNA here is from genome assembly GCA_030737875.1 of Allium sativum. Taxonomy (NCBI): domain Eukaryota; kingdom Viridiplantae; phylum Streptophyta; class Magnoliopsida; order Asparagales; family Amaryllidaceae; genus Allium; species Allium sativum. Next base: position 31,670,936 of record JASFAX010000021.1, on the reverse strand, counting down.
GTTAATCCAGGGTATTTGGCTGTCAACCCGTGGGCCGATTCGCTCAAATGCAGATTTTGCATTTGAATGGTTCTCTTGGTTCAGCTTTAATCTAAAGGCCCTAGATGGTTCCTACACTTGACTTCTTCTCCAAGACATGCTTTGATGGCTTGGATTGAATCTAGGGTTAATCCTATGGCTAATACTATCCTAATCCTCTATAAAAAGACCCCTAAACCTAGCATAAATCACCATTATTCAATCCTACAACTAAACTATGTCAAATTTGTTCCTCTCATGGCCTCCACTCTCATGCTAAAATTCCTAAGCCTATTTCTATGAGAGATTGTGAGTTCATACAAGTGCTTTCAAACTTGTATGAGTGTTCTTAGTTTGCATTCAAGTCAAGTTGCAACATTTCTATTTCAAAGCAAGGATTTTTATTGATTTGGCGCAAGGGTTTTTCAATTGGGGCTTTCATATTTTGGTGCTTGCATAAGGGCTTCGTCTCAATCTTTATAATAAATATTCATTTGTGTCTTCATAGCGTTGTAAGCCCTTTTCTACTTTCTTTTTAGTGAACTCTAAAGTTAAATGAATGATGCAAGTTTGGTTGATCATTATATGCAAGTTTGGTTGATCATTATATGCAAGTTTGGTTGATCATTATGCAAGTTATGTATGACACATGTTGCCATGTTATGCAAGTTTGGGTTGATCATGTCATCATGTTATGCAAGTTTGGGTTGATCATGTTATCATGTTATGCAAGTTAAACTTGATATTGTGAGCATAAAGCTCCAAGCTTTATGTTGAAGGTTGCATTTTGGCAACATGAAAGTTATCATATCCCTTATGATAACTTGCATGTGAGGCCAAATGCGAACTTCTAGCAACTTCTACATGTTATTTATCACCATGTATCACTCATATGCTAAGTTTGGTTTTATGCATGCTTTTGAAGCCTAATAATGCAATATGCAAGTATATGAACATATGTACATCTCATATGCCACCATGTTAAACTTGTGGCTTCAACACCTTTTTGTCATGATTATGCCAAGTTCCCTATTTTATCCTTTATGCGTTGTTGTGATTATGTAAACGATGGGATTACGTTGGGGTTGGGTAACATAATGACATGAACATGGTTTTTATAACATAACGTGATATGTTAACTTGTAATTAGGTTTTGGAAACATAATGGACATGACACTTAGAAAATATGAGTGTGGCCAACTCGAGGTTGGGTTGAGTTTGTAGCATAAATCTACTCGGACCCGCCCGGCTTAACTAGTGGCTACAAACAATAGGACCCAATGTGAGAAGTTGGTCATGTTGTGCACGAACCCGAGGTTAGACCAGGTTGTGGTGTAAAGCTACCCGGACCCGCCCGGCTTAACTAGTAACCACAACAAGGTCTAATGTGAGAGGTTAAAGCACATTAAGTTAATGAATGCCTCCTGATTAGGGTTAAGTCATGGTCCACTTAATACTTAACTAATTTGGGCTTGATGGATTAATCGAGGTTAAGTCAGGAGCCTTGGGTACTCTTAACCAACTTAATCCACGTGTGGATCGGGTTAACCACATTTAACCCGTTAAGAAACCCTAGTTGCGTGGTCCTTTTCAGCAGTAACCTCCTTGGTAGTATCATAAGACCCTAGGACTAGGCTAGGGTGGGGCACGATTACTGGGCTGATTGTAAGAGACCAAAAGAGACGGCTGAATGATGCCCCGGTTGTTCAGGCGGACCATGGTCGTGCACATTAAGTCCGGAGTTGAACACGGGCACCGGTAGGTTTGGACTGTGCATCATGGTATGGTGTCAGAGGGTTACACCATAGGGCCTGATACACCCTAGGGTGGACCCTGCACAGTCAACTACATTACATGATTAGGCTGCATGACACCGACACTTGACGAGTTAGGCTTATAGGGAGCCGATCGACTAGACCGAGTAGTTGGACCTTGATTTAGGTCACCTTATGATGTTGGGCCAAGCTTGGGCCAAGGGATCAATTCTTGTTTTTACTTGACATGTTAGAATGCTAGTACACCCGTGGTGCAAAGCTTAACCTTGATTATGCAATGACACCTTTATCTATCTTGTTAGTTAACCGCCATGCCAGTATGTTGTTATCCTTATGTTCATCTCAGCTTCTCATGCCAGTTAACTTTACTAGTTCATAGACAGATAGTAGTAGGGCTTACCAGTCTTTTTGACTGACCTGTTTTCTTTCGCCTCTTTTCTTTCGTTCCCCCCCCCCCTCAGGTTCTCAGGGTGGGAACATTGGAGCTTAGCTTGGATCTTTACAGCTTGCTTACTGGATTTGCTCATGTACGGTTTTGGACATTGAGCTAGCTATGGTTTATCACTTCATTTTGGGGATAGTACTTTATGTATTTCAGTTTATGCTTTTATCTAGACTTTGTTGTTGGAAAATAATGACCAAGTACTTTGTTGTAACATGACTATGGTTTTGAAATGCTAAGTTTTATCCGTTGCTTTACTACTCTGTTTTACTTATAGGTTCTGTCTTGTGATATATGCATGCATGTTTACCTTGTTTAACGCCCCTCCAAAGCTAATGTCCTTGCAAGAGTGGCATTGGCGGAGGTGGGGTGTTACATTTGGTATCAGAGCATAAGGTTAACAAGATTCGAGCAAAAGGTTTTTAAAATTTACCTTTTGAAAAACTATTTTCAAAACCAATTAAGTATTTTCCAAGAAAAGTCTAGTTATTTTAAAAAAAGGCTATTCCCCAAAAGCCATAGCACTATCCTTTGTTCCTTCGTTCTGAATCTATCTATCTTTTTCTTCGTTTCAGTATGGCCGATCGCTTTAACATCCCGGAAGACGTACAAGTACCCGTCTGGTTCCGGAGATTTATGGAGGCAAGGGCGAATGAAGCCGGCCCCGCAAACATTCCTCGTCCTTCCCCCGTCGCTAACATCTCTCCTCCTCCCGTAGCAGAGGTTCCTCCTCCCCCTCAGCATACACAAGTGAATTTCTCGGAGCTTTGCAAAGACTTTAAGGCGATGGGTTGCAAGAATTTTGTCGGAACAGAGACTTCTGTGGAGGCAAGAAACTAGTTAAAGGAAACTGAAGACCTCTTTGCTATCTTTGAGGTGGAAGATCGTAGGAAAGTTCTGCTGGCGGTATGGCTATTAAAAGGGGAAGCTGCTTATTGGTGGGTAGTCACCACCACTACTAGACCCATTGAGACTTGGGATGACTTTAGGAGAAGGTTTGGACTAAAGTTCCTATCATCGACAGAAGAGAATCTTCAGATGGAGAAGTTCCTATCTCTAAAGCAAGGGGACATGACAGTTAGGGAATACGTGGATATGTTTAATCAACTTGCTCAGTTCGGTCTAGAATTGGTAAACACAGCTCGGAAGAAGGCCCTACACTTTGCTCTAGGATTGAAAGAGCCATTGCGCGGTTTGGCCATGTCTCATATACCCCTGGGGGCAACTTTCGAGAGTTTGGTGAATATGGCCCTGCTTCAAGAGGGAGATAAGAGTGGCAAGAAGGAGGTCAAGGCAAATGAGTCTCAAGGCGAGAAGGTAGATTCCGGAAAAGGAGGCAAGAATAACAATAGCAAGAACAACAAGTCAAGAGAAAGGAGGAAGTGCAACTTCTGTGGGATTACTGGGCACATAGCCAAAGACTGTAGGAAGAAGAAGAGGAAGTTGGGCGAATGCTTTCACTGTGGAGAGCCTGGACATCTTAGCAAGGATTGCCCCAAGAAGCAAGGACAAGGGCAAGGACAAACTCGGCAAGTAAGACGCTCTGGAGGGCAATTGCAGGCTCTCCTCGCTCTTCCAGCTTTTGATCGAGGTAGAATTTTTATAGAAATTCATGTTTACATTTCTGATTTTCCTGTTCGCACCTTATTTGATTCTGGCGCATCGCATAGTTTTATCTCTTCTGGTATTTTTGAAAGTTTGCACCTAAGTACTAGCTTAGTTAAGGATCCCGTTTGTGTTTCAAATCCAATTGGGGGTTCCGCCCATCTACCTGTGGTTTGTATGGATTTGAAAATCTCTATCTTGAGCATAGAATTCATGTGTAATGTTTAGGTTCTCGGGTTTATGGGATACAGGTTGATTTTGGAGGTGGATTGGTTGTCCAGTTATGGAGCCATTCTTAACTGTGAGCATAGGGTAGTGAGGCTCATGACTCGCCTCAGTAATCCCCTAGAAATTTCTTGTAACCCTAGAGGTCCCGTCATGTTATGTTATCTTGAATCTCTCGACTCGTCCATCAATGATCTGCAATCTGTAAGGGTGGTCCGAGACTATCCCGATGTCTTTGAAGAAGTTAAGGGGTTACCCCCTAAACAAGAGATAGATTTTCGCATTTATCTAGTTGATAATGCCAAGCCAGTATCATTGCCAGTTAGGCACATGGCTCCACGTGAGAGAGGGGAGCTCAGTAAGCAAATCAAGGAGTTGCTTGAGAAGAATTTTATTAGGCGAAGCATTTCTGAATGGGGTGCTCCGGTGGTATTTGCCACTAAGGCGGATGGTTCGCTTCGTCTATGTGTTGATTATCGAGAGTTGAACAAGCTGACAAAGAAGAATAGGCACCCTTTACCGAGGATTGATGATCTCTTTGACCAGTTGGTAGGTGCTTCTGTTTTCTCTCAGCTCGATCTAGCCACCGGATTCCATCAGCTTAGAGTAGCTGAGGATAGTATTGATAAGACTGCGTTTAGGACTCCAGATGGATTCTTTGAATGGCTTGTCATGCCATTCGGTTTGACTAATGCACCCGCCTACTTCGTAGATTTGATGAGTAGGGTGTTCAGAGAGTTCCTTAACAAGTTCGTGGTTGTCTTCGTGGATGATATTCTGATCTTCTCAAAGGATGAGGAAGAGCATGCTAGGCATCTCAAGGAAGTGATGGATACGCTTAGAGCGCATCAGTTGAAAGCCAAGTTCTCCAAATGTCATTTCTGGAGAAGGGAAGTTCGGTTTCTTGGACATATAGTTTCTAAGCAAGGCATAGCGGTGGATCCCGCGAAAGCGGTTGTGGTTCAAGACTGGAAGACTCCGAGGAATGCAACCGAAGTAAGAAGCTTTCTCGGTCTGGCAGGCTACTATAGGAAGTTCATCAGGGACTTCGCTAAGATTTCGGCCCCTCTTACTAAGTTGACGAAGAAGAACTTAGTCTTTGCATGGGACTTGGAGTGTGAGCTTGCTTTTCAAAGGCTCAAGAGAGCCCTTACCTCAGCTCTAGTTTGGCAACGTGGATTGGCACTATTTTCAAGAGATAGTTTTCTGCGTGGGATACCGTATAATATGTAAACGAGATCCAAGATTCACTAACGAATCTTGGAAAGCTTGCACGAAACCATGAGCACGCAGTTATGTTTAAGCCAAGTATTTTAGGCAATGAATAAGTGGAAGTGGAACGAGAGGCAATGGTGAAATGAGTTCTAACTCATATTTTGGGAACAAGAATTAAGAACTATGGAATTGCGAAGTTAAAAGATGGTCAGGGCACGATGGGATTAAGCACAAGAAAATGCGGCTTAGAAGATCGAAGACTAGATACGCGCATTTAATCTCTTTCTAAGAGTATATCCTTGATCCCTATTGTTCCGTAGAGCTTACTCGCATGCTATCTTTTAAGTATATCCTCTCGGCCCTATCCTCAATCTTAGATCTGTTGCAAACCCCCTAAGGAGTAGACTAGCCTATTTGTGATATATGGTTGGGGTGAAGAAGTTCGTCACCAAACTATTTGGGCTTTATGGGATATGGGTAATAATTGATAGACTTACGAAGAGAACCCATTTTTCCGGTGAAAAGCAAGAGGACCGTATCATGGCTAGCATCTGTTTATCTTTGAGAGATAGTATGGTTGCATGGAGTTTCTTCTAGCATAGTTAGCGATCGTGACCCAATTTTCACTAGCCAGTTCTGGAACAGTTTGCAAGAAGCGATGGGTACACGATTGAATCTGAGTACAGCCTATCACCCCCAGACGGATGGCCAAACCGAAAGGGTGAATAGAGTGCTAGAAGATCTCTTGAGGCTTTGTGTTCTCGACTTCGGTGGTACTTGGGAAGACCACCTACCTCTTGTAGAGTTTGCTTATAATAATAGCTATCAAGCCAGCATAGGGATGGCACCATTTGAAGCTTTGTATGCGAGGCCGTGTAGGTCACCATCTTGTTGGTGGGAGACAACAGATAGACTTATACTTGGGCCCGATATGATACGGGACACATCCGAGAAAGTTGAATTAGTGAGAAGAAGGATGAAAGCGGCCCAAGACAGACAGAAATCCTATGCTGACAAACGAAGGGCAGATTTGGAATTCGAAGTGGGAGACATGGTTTTCATAAAGGTTTCTCCTTTACGTAATGTGGTTCATTTTGGAGCAGTGGGGAAGCTGGCACCAAGGTTCGTAGGACTTTTCCCTATCACAGAGAGAATTGGAAAGATGGCCTATAAGGTGGAATTGCCCGAAAAGCTAGCCGGAGTGCATAATGTCTTTCATGTCTCGCATCTCCGAAAGTGCCTTCATGAGTCCGCTGAGGTGGTTGAACCAAGCATTCTTGAAGACATTGAGGTAGAGAAAGAAGCAACCTTGAGAAAAGCTCCGATTCGTATCTTGGGAACAGAGATCAAGAAACTGAGGAATCGAGAAGTCAAATTGGTGAAAGTTCAGTGGGGTGAAGCTGACGAAGATGCAACTTGGGAAACCGAGGAGAAGATGCGTGGGCTTTATCCATTTCTTTTTTAGGGTACATTCTCAACCTCTCTCCTAAGTAGCATATCTTTCTTTTTGCTATCCGTGTTTATCCTGTTTGTCTTATTATCTAGTTAATCATGTTATGAGGACCTTAGGTAGAAACCCTTTGGATGAAACATGTATTTGAAACATGTTATGCTTGATGGTTGCAAGTGGTTGCAAGTGTTTGCACGTGGATACTCGTGGATGCATGATACACATTAGGCACTAAGATCGGCGCACACACTTTCATACCGCATATGCATGAGTGTTTATGCTTATTCATGGATGAAACTTGTTATGCTATCACGTGGATGTTGCATATGGATGAATGTTATGTGCACTCATGTAGAGACTATGAGTTATGTTAGGAATTCGCATACATATGGACTCATTTCACTAACATACTTTGCATTAAGGAGGTCTACTGAATCAGTAACCTCCTGATTTTTGCATTAGATAAGTACATATACACACACCTTTGCATATGATCATACAACATTTAGAATCCTTTAAGGACAATGACTGCACGTGGATGATGTTTTGAGTAGATGGATGATGGATGGTAGGATACGTTCTTCCTAACTTGGAGATTTCGGGGACGAAATCCTTTAAGGAGGGGAGAATGTAACAACCCGTATTTTTGAATAACATGTTATAATATAAATGGAGGAAGAATTAAACTGTAAAATCTGAATCAAGGGAAACGGGCTGTGCCATTGCGTTCGACTCGGAAAAATACGCGAAATAGAGTCCGAGTTTTCGAAAATCGGAGTCCGTATGACCAAGAAATGGCCTCGCGAAGCTTCACGAAAAAATTCACAAATTAAAGTATACTTAATTAAGTGAAATGGGTTGCGCAGAGAAATATATATATATTGATATATATATATATATATATAATTGAAAATTAAATAAATAAATATGCAAAAATGTTCAAAACAGCGAATTGGGAGAGGGGAATAACCGAACCGGCCGATTTTTGAGGTCGACCCAAGCCCGCTGGGTCGACTAGGGGTTAATCCAGGGTATTTGGCTGTCAACCCGTGGGCCGATTCGCTCAAATGCAGATTTTGCATTTGAATGGTTCTCATGGTTCAGCTTTAATCTAAAGGCCCTAGATGGTTCCTACACTTGACTTCTTCCCCAAGACATGCTTTGATGGCTTGGATTGAATCTAGGGTTAATCCTATGGCTAATACTATCCTAATCCTCTATAAAAAGACCCCTAAACCTAGCCTAAATCACCGTTATTCAATCCTACAACTAAACTATGTCAAATTTGTTCCTCTCATGGCCTCCACTCTCATGCTAAAATTCCTAAGCCTATTTCTATGAGAGATTGTGAGTTCATACAAGTGCTTTCAAACTTGTATGAGTGTTCTTAGTTTGCATTCAAGTCAAGTTGCAACATTTCTATTTCAAAGCAAGGATTTTTATTGATTTGGCGCAAGGGTTTTTCAATTGGGGCTTTCATATTTTGGTGCTTGCATAAGGGCTTCGTCTCAATCTTTATAATAAATATTCATTTGTGTCTTCATAGCGTTGTAAGCCCTTTTCTACTTTCTTTTAAGTGAACTCTAAAGTTAAATGAATGATGCAAGTTTGGTTGATCATTATATGCAAGTTTGGTTGATCATTATATGCAAGTTTGGTTGATCATTGTATGCAAGTTTGGTTGATCATTATGCAAGTTATGTATGACACATGTTGCCATGTTATGCAAGTTTGGGTTGATCATGTCATCATGTTATGCAAGTTTGGGTTGATCATGTTATCATGTTATGCAAGTTAAACTTGATATTGTGAGCATAAAGCTCCAAGCTTTATGTTGAAGGTTGCATTTTGGCAACATGAAAGTTATCATATTCCTTATGATAACTTGCATGTGAGGCCAAATGCGAACTTTTAGCAACTTCTACATGTTATTTATCACCATGTATCACTCATATGCTAAGTTTGGTTTTATGCATGCTTTTGAAGCCTAATAATGCAATATGCAAGTATATGAACATATGTACATCTCATATGCCACCATGTTAAACTTGTGGCTTCAACACCTTTTTGTCATGATTATGCCAAGTTCCCTATTTTATCCTTTATGCGTTGTTGCGATTATGTAAACGATGGGATTACGTTGGGGTTGGGTAACATAATGACATGAACATGGTTTTTATAACATAACGTGATATGTTAACTTGTAATTAGGTTTTGGAAACATAATGGACATGACACTTAGAAAATATGAGTGTGGCCAACTCGAGGATAGGTTGAGTTTGTAGCATAAATCTACCCGGACCCGCCCGGCTTAACTAGTGGCTACAAACAATAGGACCCAATGTGAGAAGTTGGTCATGTTGTGCACGAACCCGAGGTTAGACCAGGTTGTGGTGTAAAGCTACCCGGACCCGCCCGGCTTAACTAGTAACCACAACAAGGTCTAATGTGAGAGTTTAAAGCACATTAAGTTAATGAATGCCTCCTGATTAGGGTTAAGTCATGGTCCACTTAATACTTAACTAATTTGGGCTTGATGGATTAATCGAGGTTAAGTCAGGAACCTTGGGTACTCTTAACCAATTTAATCCACGTGTGGATCGGGTTAACCACATTTAACCCGTTAAGAAACCCTAGTTGCGTGGTCCTTTTCAGCAGTAACCTCCTTGGTAGTATCATAAGACCCTAGGACTAGGCTAGGGTGGGGCACGATTACTGGGCTGATTGTAAGAGACCAAAAGAGACGGCTGAATGATGCCCGGGTTGTTCAGGCGGACCATGGTCGTGCACATTAAGTCCGGAGTTGAACACGGGCACCGGTAGGTTTGGACTGTGCATCATGGTATGGTGTCAGAGGGTTACACCATAGGGCCTGATACACCCTAGGGTGGACCCTGCACAGTCAACTACATTACATGATTAGGCCGCATGACACCGACACTTGACGAGTTAGGCTTATAGGGAGCCGATCGACTAGACCGAGTAGTTGGACCTTGATTTAGGTCACCTTATGATGTTGGGCCAAGCTTGGGCCAAGGGATCAATTCTTGTTTTTACTTGACATGTTAGAATGCTAGTACACCCGTGGTGCAAAACTTAACCTTGATTATGCGATGACACATTTATCTATCTTGTTAGTTAATCACCATGCCAGTATGTTGTTATTCTTATGTTTATCTCAGCTTCTCATGCCAGTTAACTTTACTAGTTCATAGACAGATAGTAGTAGGGCTTACCAGTCTTTTTGACTGACCTGTTTTCTTTCGCCTCTTTTCTTCCGTTCCCCCCCCCCCCCTCAGGTTCTCAGGGTGGGAACATTGGAGCTTAGCTTGGATCTTTACAGCTTGCTTACTGGATTTGCTCATGTACGGTTTTGGACATTAAGCTAGCTATGGTTTATCACTTCATTTTGGGGATAGTACTTTATGTATTTCAGTTTTTCAGTTTATGCTTTTATCTAGACTTTGTTGTTGGAAAATAATGACCAAGTACTTTGTTGTAACATGACTATGGTTTTGAAATGCTAAGTTTTATCCGCTGCTTTACTACTCTGTTTTACTTATAGGTTTTGTCTTGTGATATCTGCATGCATGTTTACCTTGTTTAACGCCCCTCCAAAGCTAATGTCCTTGCAAGAGTGGCATTGGCGGAGGTGGGGTGTTACAGGTTTAAAGATGAATAGAGAATTCCTCCATACTTTACCTGTCTGGATTAAACTACCTGATTTGGATTTGGAATTGGATTTTCGGTCTATTGAGGCTATAAGTAGAATTGCATCCACACTAGGTAATCCTTTAAAACTAGATAATGTTACTGAGAATGTAGCTAGGATTTCATTTGCTAGAGTTATTGTGAAAATAAATTTGGATTTTAAATTCCATAGTGCAATTTCTATCGAAGGATTTAACAGAGAAGTTGTTTGACAAAAAATTGAGTATGAATGGACTCCTTTAATTTGTACTAATTGCAAGATATTTGGGCATTAGAATGATGCATGTAAGTCAGTTAAGGTATGGACACATAAAGGTAATGTTGGTCTAGGGAACGACATGGATATTGATTTAAATACTAGAAATCGGTATAAATTGAGTGATATATGTGCTGATAAGTGCAATGTTTTGAGTAATAATAAAACAACAGAGAAAGTATATTTAGAAAAGGGTAAGGTTAACAGCTCAGTTAGAGATATTGAAATGGTCAATAATGCCATGGTATAAAATTTTGATTCTACTAATGATAGTAATGTTCCTAAAGCTAGCAAGAAAAGAATGTTTGTTGATGGTAATGAATCTGTTAAAAATGATGGGTTACATGTCTCTTTAAATCATGAAAGGATTCAAACTATTTCAAGAGATGAAGAGAATACCGGGTATATAATTAAAAGTGACAGTAAGTTAGAGCTGTATGATTTAGACAGGATATATGCAAGAGAAGAGGAGCAAGGTAGAGATGAAGTTCGATCAGAGGTCTCATTGGATTCTCAGGTAGATGGTTTTAACAATCTGCAGTGTCATATTGTTTTAATAATTTCTAGGATAGCAGAATGGAAGATTCAGGCTGCTCCTCTAGTAGTTATAAGAGGAAGAGAAATAAATATAAGGTTATTAAGGCCATTACGATGAAGGGTGATCAGTTAGGGGAGGAAAAAATGATTGGATAAAGTTTGTATCTCATTACAATACTATATCGAGAACTAAGAAGAATAAGGAAGATGTTGGACACTTAGGAAATGTTATCAACGGTGGGATTTCTAAGAAATGAGATTTTATCAGTTACAGTTTTCTGTTGAGGTTTTTCTGGCTTTTGATAGTGTTAGTGTCTAGAAGCTGGTTTTTCTTATTTTGTTAAGTTGGTTGTTATTAGCTTGGTCCTTCTTTGGTTTTGTAGGGTTGTTGTTCATTGTAGGTGTTGCTGCAGATTTTGCACTAGTAGCGGGGATTTGTGAATGCTGGATTAGAGATGTGGGCTCAATTTCTAGGCCTTTTGGATTTCTATTTGGATTTGTTATTAAGAGTTTATGTGGTATTTGTTGTTCTGGGCGTTCTTCAGTTTTCCTTTGGGTATGATGCGTTTATAGCTCCCTGTAGCTTGATGTTGTATCGTATTTGCTTGAGCTGGCTTATGTTTCTTATATAGTATTTGTTCTATGGGTGTGGTGTTATATTTATTGCCATCTCAAACTTATCTCTGTAATTGTTTATTGAAACATAAGTACCCTTTTCTTTAAAAAAAAAAACATACTCAGCTTTATTAAATTTTACATATATACAGCGTGTGATGATTGAAAATATGATACTTGGCTCATATTGGATCCGATTTATGAATAGATTTATGTGTTGGATTTGTAATAGCAAACACAACTTTGTAGTGTATTTTTTTAATAGTTCTGGTTAAGTATTGAATTGTGACAATATTAAAATGAAAATAGCATTATTTTTAATAATAACGTCGTATAAATTGGCATCTTAATTTTATGTTGTTATTTGGTCAAATAAAATACAATCAAATTAATTTGAATTGCATAGATCATTCTTGATATGGATTGAGCAAAATAATACCTCATTTTGTGTTGGTTAAGTAACATGTTAATTATACAATTAATTGTTATATGTGTGGATTGAATAGTTAATTAATTATTGATTGTGAATTGATTATTGCGAGAGGCTTTACATCTTGACCATATTGTATATGACATTGACTTGTGAGGGAAATTTACAGCAACTTGTTTAAGTACTTTGTGGTCGCTAAGCCTTAGATTTGGGCTAATTTTAGTTTCTGTTCTCCAAAAGAAATTATTTTAATAGCTAAGTACATTCATTTAAATTTTTAAAAAAGCTGATTATCAAAGACTTTAAGAGTTAATTATTAAATATCACAAAGGTGGTCAAAGCTAATTAATCACTTCAAATTAATAATACTTACTGAATAAATTAAAGTTAATTGATCTTTTGTAATGATTATTTAAGTTAAATAACTATTTACTAATAATATTTTGGTTGACTAACTCCTCATCTAATGATGTTTAAAAGTAACTCATACTTGTGTTTTAACTTAGAAGTTAACTATAATCATTATAATTAGTTAAAGTTTAGTTGTTTTTTAATGACATATTTATGGATTATTTTTACTCATATAGAATTAAAATTTTAATTATTTATTTAAAATGTGTTTTGAATTATGTTTAATTGTTGATGAAGTTTTAAGTTAAAGATTATTTGAGTTTTAATTTATATATTTAAGGATTAACTATTATTTAATTTTAATTTCAAGGTTAAATAAGCAAATAATTATTTATTTAAAGGCTAGTAGTTATATAAATATTTATTAATAATTAATAATCATTTAGTTAATAATCGTTTAAGATAACTATTGTCTTAATTAAAAGTTATCAAATTGGTTTCATTTTGATTGATGTTTAATTTAATTTATTAACTAATGATGAAAGTTGATATATTCTTTTAAGTAAAGCATTCAAGTCAACTATTTGTTTTAGTAACAAGGTATAGACTTGTTAATTACTTTTTAAGTGGCAATTTAAAAGTTGGTTAATTTGTTTAGCAATGAGATTTGAAATTGAATTAATCATTTTTATCTATAGTATTTAAGACAATTAATACTGCTATAGTCAAATTATTAATTAACCAATAATTTTTAAGCTAAGTCGATTAATTTGAGAATACGCTTAAAATTAACATTGGAATATAAAATTGGATTTAAACTAAATAAGTCGATGATGAGAAGGAATCCTCTCAACAAAGGGGATCAAGTAAAACATGTACTAAGTTTGGAAGTGGTTTGAAATCAAAATAAAGATGGTTTTATGAAACTTTGATTCAGAAATGAATGGCATTAGAATTTGGGAAAACATAAGTTGGACATGAAAAACCTAAGATATCAAACTTTTAACTATTCCAAAGTGTAAGTATGATAACATCAAGAATTGAGAGGTAAAAATACCCTAACATGAGTGACATAATTTTTTTCCAAAAAATCATATTAGTTTGAAATCATGAATTGATATTGCAATTGAATATTATTTCTTATAGACATTAAGTCTGAAAGTTAAATAGAATGGTTTAGATTCTTATAATAGACTAAAAGTGATCATCATAATGAGAAATCCTTTATAAGTGTTTGTGAATACACCAAGGCCAGTGAGGTACATATATGGTTTTTTCTCTAAATATTGAAAATAAGATGTTTTATGCATAAAATTAGGTCGACGAGATAAGTTTAAGTATGTATGTATATATACATATCTAAGCACTAAAATAAATTAAATGAGGTTTAGTGGACCCCATGAGATTGGACCTATGATATGTTGTTTGTTGTTTGATAGTTAACTAACCGACTGTCAAATCTGTACCAAAAGCTTTCTTTGGAAAACCTAGGTGAAACACATGAGCTCTATGGCATAGTCACCCCAGTTAATGATTCACTTTATGCATAAACCTTGTTTCTTTCTCCTAGGACAGCTTTAAGGATATTTGTATCCTAGATGTTATAAGGTGAACTCTGCTCTTATACTTGTCTATTTATTTTCTAAAGAACAGTGGTGGAGTTAACTGGAAACTATCAATTGTCGTTTCGAAGAGATCGAGATAGAAGCTAGTTCTTAGAGATTACTTCGATCTGGCTAAGTAAAGAATAAGGAAGATTTATTGAAAATGAAGAAATTCAAGACGGAGTTCTGGGTGTAACAGCTATTCATTACTAGTATCAAGTGTAATTCCAAAATGAATGTAGTGGGAGTAGAGCTTTCCATTAATTCAGACCTTGAACAAATTAAATGGTTAAAGGTTATCAGCACATAGCTATCGAGGGACAATGAACATTCTAAGTAAAAAAATGTCTAAAAGGTTGAATGTAGCCTCAAGCCTCATCGAACGGGAATGGTTAAAACATAAGGGATGCAGCAGAGCTAAGTGGGTCACACCCAAGTAGGGTATTTTCATAACCAAATCTAGATCGGGTGACTCTTTTGATTATTTTATGCTTCGATGTGGTTGCTAATCACAACCGCGGTAGCAAAATATTCGATGTTGTCAAGTTGAGTGATTGGTCGATCCTGTATTGGCAAAGGGCCCCAAATTGACCCTCCAACACATTTAGCTAGATGTAAACCAATCAGAAGGTAGTCCCTTACCTTATCATTGTACGTAATCCAAACTCCAATAAGTGCCTCTACAGTTTTAGTTGTAAACATTTATGCTGGAATTTATTTAATGTAATAATTTCAGCAATGATTAGTATGTATTTGCAATTTTGCATTCTTAAGATTATTATATTATCACTGGATTTTAATACAAAGTGTATTTGTTACCTTAAGGTAAAAAACTATCTATGTTCATGTGTGGTACGGTCTTATAGGATACAATTTATCTCAAAAAGTTATATAATTTAATAGAATTAAATTTCCTGCGATTTGAATTATCTTATGCTGGTTTTCCAAACTAACAAGGGCGTTGTTTAGAGATAACGCTCTGGTCACACCAGACATATTTGCAAGGTTAGGTTTAGACACTTTGTGAAACATCCCACACCTCTTAATGTCACCCATATGAAGATTTCGCTAAGAAATATGAAGAATATATGTATAAACAAACATTACAAAGACTAAAATTCACAAGATAGAGTACATAAAAACACAGGGGAATTAAAAACTTTTATTTAAAGTCAAATCATAATTATCATTACATCATAAAATTCATTGTCACAAAACAACCACAAGTTGTCTTATGAAAAACCATCGTAATCAGAGTACAACTAAAAATCATCCCTCTCAATGTCAAATACAATAGCAAGGTGCAAACCATGAATGGAGTAAAACATGAACAAGTGGAAAGTGAATCAAGCAAGAAATCTCTGAACCAGGCAAGCTGAACCAAACCCTATTAACTCCGAGTTCCTCCGCCCTATGAACCTGAGGGGGAAGGAAGAAAAAAGAGAGAAGGAAGAAAGGAAACTAGTCAGACAAAAGTCTTGTGAGTCCTGTAATTACTAACATGGGTACTATAAAAGGAAGTTTAAACAAAATAACAGTTCCAAGAACATAAAGCATAAAGTTAGTAAATAAAGCAGTGGAAAGATAAACACGAATAAAGTTGACCGTCATCTCACTCATACCTTATGATATCTTCGCAAACTTACCACAAGTCATTATTTAGTTGTTGCCTAATTTCTACCCATCGACCGACTCTAATACTTTAACGTGACAGCCTATGCCCACTATAGGGCCTCGGGTTTATCGGACCCGACCCCATTAGCTCTAAAAGACATAGCGCTCACGGCTCATCACAGGCGTTACAACGCCTTATTTTTCCAATTGGTGTGATGCACGCTCACTTCCCATCGGAATGCGCCACTACCCACCTCGTTTGGACCTTTTACTATCTAGTGTAGTAAAGTGATACTGCCTAATACGGGTCCCTAACCAAAAATGCAATTTGACTCAAGTCACCCCTGGACTTGATCCCCATCATTTAATTTATTATCGTTGACCGCCTAGTAATATAGATCCCCATAGAATTTTCAACGAATGTCAAAGCCACCACATAATTGTCATTAACCTCCTAGCTATCTAGACTCCTGTAGAATTGTTAACAAATGCCGAGGCCATTATAGATTAATTATGTTGTTTAGCCATTTATTTTCCTTAATCGACCCATGCTATCAAAACAGACCACAACTATGAACCGCTCATTTTTCCTAATTATTCGTCGCTGCCAGAATGGGCTCCCACTACATGCTTATTTATTTATTTACTGGGCTACTTATTTTCCCTGGCAGCTTACTATGCCGGAACAGACCCCCACTAAAGGCTAACTAATTTATTCTACATTAAAATTAACACACATTTTAAATTTACTTAATAAGCCTAACCACTTGTTATATTTTAGCTTGTATTAAGCATCCAGTTTGTTTCATGATATAGTTGTCATATTCATTATACAACCTTAATCCCCGTTATTTTGTGAATTACTAAGTTAACATATTCCAGTTATACCTTCGATTATTCGGTTTATTAGCTATTCCCCAAAATTTGAGTTCATTAGCTAATTACTGTAATTATTCGATATTCCCCAAATCCCTTCATACCAAAAATTATTATTTGCTAATGTGAGCATAAATAATAGGGTAGAGGTTTAGGCTTTCAAACGGCCTAAACTCGACGTAAATAAAAAAGGTAAAGGTTTAGGCCCTCACATAGCCTAAAATCAAAACAAATAAAATGGAATTATAAATTAAATTGGACATACCCCAAACTGTAGTTAAAATAACATAAAGAAAAGGGATAGAAGAAGACTGAATAATTAACAGTAAATGGTAAATAACTGAAATAAATAGAAATATAGACATTAATTACACTTACAGAAAATATCTATAGAAAATAAAGACATAAAATTGTAATTAGCTATAAGAAAGTTAACAAACTATTTTACTATCTAAATATTCCTAAAATTATACTAATCTAGCAATTATAGTAAATACTCACAGAAAATGCCTCTCTCGTGGCCTTCCCTTCCAACTGAACCCCATCCTCCAGAAGAAATAAAATAAATATTTTAATTGTAAGAATATCATTATCCCTGTTATGGTAGTTTAAATTTTACTCGGCCCTTCTTAAAAAAATGGTAGGCCTGGGGAAGAAGTAAGTAGAAGAAGAATAATAACCATGGAGAATGGAGTGAGGCCTTCTAGTTTATTTGTAGGGTTAGCTAGGCATCCTCGACCATCAAATTTAGTATTAAACCTAGTAAACCACGTCATTGGACCAATAGGAAAGTGCCACATCAACAATAGGTTCAAAAATAGCAAATAAAATCACGCTACATCATAGAATAGCTTTGGAATTATAATTAACTTTCACTTTCAAAACGTGTGCACCAAGGCACGCGATTTGAACGGGATGGGTCGACCCATCCCATATGTTTGTCAACCCATAAGTTGACATGTGTCGACCTATCCTAGGTTGGGTTGTCCCATCTCCTTAAGTTAATATATATATATATTTTCTGATTTTCTATTAACTTCTTATCTTCGTAACTTATTCGTTTTCTACTCCTATTTTAGCAAACCAAGTGTCTATCTTAACTAGAAAATCGCAGCGTTCCCAATGGTGCAAGTCCCGTTGCCCAATTTTGGTTATATTTAATTCGTTAACCTTTTATTTAATTTCCATTTATTAAAATTTGGGTTGTTACTGTTAGGGATGATGATCGAGGATCTTAAGGTAAAACTAACACTAAAGGGGGTGAATAGTGTTTTAAAGAATTTATAGAAATTTTAATCAATTATCAATAAGACAAACTATTATATGAATCAAAATATGAATATCACAATAGAAACAATCATAGATGCGAATATAATCAAAAATAAAATGCAAAAAAGAAGGAACACACCGGATTTTTATATTGGTTCGGTTTTCTCATACGTCCAGTCCCGTACAACGCTGGATTGCATAGAGTTTTATTAATATCAGCATCCAATTACAACATCCTTGATTTCACGGCTACAAGGTTAACAACATTTCAACATCCTTGATTTCACGTCTGCAAGGTTAACACCGCTCCTTGTCCTCGATTTACAGGCTACAAGGAACTCTCTCTTCCCTTTTTGATTACAATTGTCGCAGAACTCTTGAGTAGCATTTCCAAACAGAGAGTATTTGACAGAGGATGAAAATAGAAGAAGAATGATATAATTTGTATTGAAATCGACAGAGTATAAGTGTAGACTCTTAGAATTTTAAGAACAATAATGGTGCTATGTCAAATAGGGAAGAAGGAGAAGATAAGTTAAGAAAAAAATTCAAAAATAAGGCCTATATGGTGTTCCAAAGGACACAACTGTTTCTGAAATGTTTTGAAATGAAAAGACACCACTTTTAAATTTAAATAAAATGTGAGGCTCATATGTTGACATGTACATATGTGTATGTCGGCATATATTATATATATATTTAAAATTTAAATCATTTTTAAAGTATTTAAATCAATATATATTCTGGAATGTCCTTAAATAAAACTAGTTGTTTAAAATATAATTTTTCAAGTATAAAAGCATAGTTAAATTTAATTTAAACATATAATTTAAAAACTATATATATAAATGATATAAATCTATATTATATAATTATAAACATATATAATTATAAAAATTTGTAATATATATATATATATATAAATATAAGAAACTTAGAAAGTATATATATTTGAAATCCTAAATCCTTTTATTAAAAAAATCATTATTGAGAAGAGTTTGGAATCATTTTGAAATCAATTTAAAAAGGGATAATTTGAAAACAAAATTTGAGTGTTATTCAAAGTTTTACATACCAACTAGACTCTATTACTCTGATATTCATGGTCCCTTGATATCTTGATACTCATGAGTCTTGATTCTCCTTTGTAATCTTGAATCTCTAAATTGTACAGTCTTCAATGTTTTATCCTGTATATAAATCCCGTGTATATATATATATATATTCTGGATAAAAGTGCTAGTATATATTTTATAATCAATAACGATTGAAACAAGGTTGTTGTTATCAAAACATCATCAATATTCCATTCTACAACAATTACATTCTCCCTTCCTTAAAGGATTTCGTTCCCGAAATTTCCAAGGCTAAAAGAATGATGTAAGTATTATCGCACAATTATTTACATCCATCAATCACTGACATCCTTTGTCCTTAAGATTTCTAATGATTTTTCTGAACTTATGCATTTAGTGTAGTGTATATTTCCCTAGCTAATGAAAGAATTTAGGCGGTCCACTAATTCAGTTGACCTCCTTTTTATGCGATTATGTTTGTGCCATGCATCCAAATGTATGTAAAATCCTAATGATAACAGATAATTCTATATGCAAGAATTAAACACCACCTATATGTAACAACCATATGACAACATCCATATATTACAACAATATATATAAATAAATGCACACACAACCATATGTGTATGCAAGTATCATATTCAGCTAATCATAATGCCTAGTGTGTGTATATGCATCCATTGCATCAAATTGAAAATATTTGCATCCATTTGCAAATATCAAGCATAACATGTCTCAATGACATGCTTCAACCATATCCTGTCATCCATGTCTTGAATCCTAAACCTATCCTTCCCAAGGATATTTAGAAGAAAAGAACTAATCAGGAAGAAGCTAATGATAGAATATCAAAATGAACCACTTGTCAAAAGAACATGGGAAATAAACTTGAATTCTCCCTTAAGATAGATGAATTTATTATTGAATCCGTTAGTGTTTCAACACCATTGACTCAAACTTTTTCCAAACTTCCAGCATAAGTGGTTTCCCATGTAACTTTTAAGTTATTCTGACTAACTTCTCTAAAGGACTTCTTTGTCCTACCCATCCCCAAATACTTTAAGAAGAAATATTCCAAGTGTGATAATCTATTATTTTTTCCAAGTTTTCCATTTGCTTTCCTAAACGTTTGGTTCTGAAAGCATATCCACAATCCAATTTATAGCCTTTATCTTTTCTACCTTGTACCCCTTCATTATTCCACTTTTATTTCCCAACCACATAATGACCTATTTTATATATATATCTCCAAAACTTATTTTATTACTACTTATTTGAAAAATCTCAGTGAGATAACTTTTTATTCATAAGGTCACACAAAAAAATCTTTTTGAAATATATATAATTAATATAATGGAATTTCCAAAAATACAGATTTTATATCAAAACATGTTAGTCTCGTAAAATTTCTATTTCTGAAATCAGATGTATATACTTGGGATTTAAACTCAAAGTGGTTCTAAAAATTTCCTTTTTCGTCAAAACACTCTTTTAAAATTCTTTCCTTGGAACATAATTATTTATTATATCATTAATCTGTTTGAAACCCTTATACCCATTTAATCATTCTTTCACTATCCAAACTTTTACTTACTTAAAATTTAAGGTCATATAAAGATTTATCTTACTAATATGATCCTCATGATTAGGTCTCAAGCCATACTTCTTTTTCAAATAGAATTTCTAAGACTTTTATCTCTTGCCCAAATTACATAACCATAACGAACACCAAACCTCAACCATAAAGCATAATTAATGGTGAATTCCCATCAAATAGCAAATTTTGGGTTAAATTTTTTGAGGTTCGTAGAGATCTCACCACACTACACGACATTTCCATAGGGGTTACATGAACTCTTATCTAAAAGCCAAGAACTTAATGCCAACCATATCCTTACTTTAGCAAGGAAACTTTGAAAATTATCGAGCACTCAAACTTAAATATTTTTTCTTGTTTTAAGCTCTTATTTTTGTAGAGGATAACAAACCAATAGCCCATGATTACTGAAATCTCAAAGTTTCCTTACCATAGGTAATTGCGCACCCATGATAGACTGAAAATAACAGTAGTTAGTCCAAGGTAACTACTCTCATGGGTTCCTTTACTAATGCTACCACAGAATTGGTGCTAAAGTATTACCACGAAATCATTTGAAGAAAGTTCATCATTTTATTTCTACAAAAATTAAACTTCTTTCGGTGAGGTAAGTCAAGAAAATCTTTATTTTGGAAATACTTTCAGTAACTTCCCTTATAATAATCCCTTAATCCAAGAAATTTCCTTACCATCCAAAAGTGCAACTCATAGAACTTGGTCTTAGGTCTATATGTCATTTACATGCCAACCATAGACCCGTACCAGAGAACCTCACCACTCACCCTACTACGTAATTCGATAACCTGGCTTGGGCTCGAGCTAGTCCAAAAAGGTGTGACAACTATGCTTAAAATCTATCGGATGTTCTACGAATGACTCCATCTTTATATCCTTCTACTACTCAAAACTGGATGGAAACATAAGAAAAGAAATCTAGGTATAGGGAAAATCTGGTTCCTAGGATTTACCAAAAAAAGACCATCTACATGAGTCGAAAAGAAATATTTCTACTAAAAAAATTCACCTATGATTACTACTGAGCCAGAGGAACTATTTGTCGAATAATGTCACTAATCCAAAAATGCTTATACCCATTAACACTTTTCAAAAAGTTCCTTACTTTATTTTTTTCCAAAGTATTTTCACTGTGATTGAAATCAAATGACTTCCTTAAAACAAAAGCGGGAGTCCCCCAGCATATGTGCCACATTCAAACTACCTAAAAATGACTTTAAGGAGTAAAATAATCCATTTCGACCAATTTTTCATAGGTTGACTCTAGGGTGCGCCTGCTATGCTTAACCCCAAAAATCTATTATCCTCTCAATATCCAAGATAGGTCATAATCTTTCTAAAACTCCAAACCAATCCACACACGGAAATGTTGTAAGAATAACCCCATATCTAGAAAAGGTTCTAGTTGTAAACATGAAACACAATACTCTCTTATTCCATACGTTCATGTAGTTCATTGGTTAATAAACTTAGCAACGCCATAAATATAGATATGAAAATCAATCTCTCTTTTAGGAGAAAACTTTCCAACCTATTACAGTATATAGCACAATGAGAACTAAATTGACATCACCTAGCGATGCACTAAGGGAGAAGTTGGAAAATCAACATGGCTGGCCCCTCGGGTAGTAAGGAATCTCAAGAGTTAGTCCACTGCATATCTTAGCCCGACAATTCTCTTTTTGTAGTCAAGATAGCCCTATACTTGGCTAACTAATCCATTCTTCAAATTTTCCTATCTCAAAAATCTTATGATATAAGCACCTCACTTAAATTCTAATATCATTGTCAAAATATGAGATAACCAATTAAATGGTTAACTGACTAGGCCAAAAATCAACATTAACAAATTTGGGAGAACAAGAAGTAATCCAACTTATAGAAATCCATTATGACACATCTAACAAAGAGATATGAACTATGTAATTTTTCCTTGTAAGTCTGAGGAAAGAAAAGAGAAATGAAGAAAGGAAATGGGTCAGACATAAAGTCTGGTGAGCTGCTGCGATTACCAGCTCGACTTGCTAAGTTAAGTAAAACAGATAAATAGTGGTTCTAGCATCATAAAAGGTTAGGTGTCTATACATATCTAAAGGTGAAAAGTAGCTGATATGAATTAATAATAAGGACTGGCAAATTTTATAAAAAGACATTGATGATTAAAAAAAATCGGATCAACTTGATTGATTATTTTGAACTTCTATGGATTCATATAGAAATAAGTAATTAGGAGGGATTTTTCCTAATGCTACCCATCAATCGGCTCTCTACTACGTAAATATCATGTGTCAGCCCCAACAGTAGGGTGTGTCAGTCCCTAACCCAACAATTTATAGGACACAGACCTATTTACTAGAGTTACATCGCCTTATCTTCCCCATTTGGAACGATGCACGCTCATGACTCCTCCAGAATGCGCCCGTACGAACCTTCATTGTTTTGAACCTCTTACTATCTAGATCAGTAAAGCGTTCTCTAGCCCCTACCTAGTGCGAGGCCCTTATTCCAAAACCAACAGGGATACTGACTGTTATGGGTGCCACACAAATCAACACAAGCCAAACCCCATAAGCTTATGCCCTCAAGTAACCAGGATTTAAGAGTCCCCAAAACCCGATCCAACAACGAGACGAGGGACCTCTTAGCTTATAATTATCAAATTAAACTTAGCAGGTTTAAGTTCATTAATAAGCATTGTTGTAAATGACATTTCTCTGTAAATGTTATTTTATGTATAACCCTTACCCTGAAACAAGAGCCTGGTAGATGTATATATAGATAACAGTAACTCATTTTACTTAATTTACATCTGGTACTTTTATTTTCCATATCATGTTCTTACTTAATATTAGATTAAGTATAATTAACATGTTCTCCATTTTCATGTTAATTTCCAATTAAATTACATTTATTCCAATTAACATGTTTTACCATACTGATTACTTAATGCCATATTAAGTATAACTTATTCTGATTAACATGTTTCCCTAATAAGATTACTCAATGTCATATTAAGTACAATTAATGTGTTTTCCGTACTAACGTTAAATTAACATACTTTCCAATTAAACGTTGAATGAATGTGGTTTCCCAATTTAATGACAAATTACATACTTTTCAATTATAGATGCCAAATTTTCATGTTTACGAATCAATGTCAATTAACATGTGATTCCAATATCAGTGTCATGTTTACCCAATTAAATTAACATCATCGTAAATATCCAACGAACATAAATGTTTAATTAACATTTTCCCAAGCTAACATTAAATGATCATAAATGACCTATTAACATGTAAGGAACATAAACATTTAATCACATGTTTTCCCAAATTAACATGAAATGAAATAAACATTTAATTACATGTTTTCCCAAATTAACATGAATGCTCATAAACGTCAAACTGGTATGTTTTCCCCGGTTAACATATTCTCCCTGATTAATGTCAATAGGTGACAAATTTCCATATTTCTCAAATTAACACACCCTCTTTATTGTCAATTAACATAAGTGACAAACTACCATGTTCCCAAAATATATATTATTCTTGATGTCAAATTATTATGCCTAACATGTTCTTCTTAATGTCTACATGTTTCTCAAATTAACATATACAGATTAATGTTAATTACATGTTTTCCAATCAAAATCTTATTGACATATCTGCAATTTAATGCCAAATAATGTTCACTAATCAATGTCGTATTAATATTAAATATTCTTGATGTCAAATTACTATGCCTAACATGTTCTTCTTAATGTCTACATGTTTCTCAAATTAACATATGCAAATTAATGTTAATTACATGTTTTCTAATCAACGCCCTATTGACATGTCTATGCCAAACAAATGTTCACTAATCAATGTCATATTAATATTAATGTCAAACTAATGCCATATATCTACAGATTAATGTCAAAATCATGCCATATTAATATGCCTATAGATTAATGTCAAATTCATGTGTAATGACCCGGGATTTTGTCGACTTTGGTTATCGACATAAACTCAATGATGACTAACCAAACATCGAAAAATACCGGTCATTAATAAAAGAAATTAAAGGGTGAGGAAAGATAAGATAGAAACTCAGAATAGAAGAAGAAGAAACACAACATCAGAGTAACACGAATCTCACAGCGGAAAGAATAACATATAGTATATATAACACTTGAAATATACATCTGTACTTGAATATACATCATTATCATAGTACAACACTTACAACACAGCGGAAATAACTATAACTATATGATCCTGAAGCCTCCTTCTCCAAGCTCTTCCAGTATATCTGTAAATCCCGACTACTTGACATCCTGTACAAATTTAGGCACCCAAGAGTTTAGGGAAAACAAAACAAAATAAACTCCGGGTCAGTCATGGGACTGGTATGAGTAAAACAGTTTAAAACAGTTCAAGCAGGTAATCGATATCTCATAAGACCACGCCGTATAACGGAACGGGGTTTTCCCTTATGAGAATCCAAATATCTTTATATTCAAAACCTTTTGATATTATAATAATGTCTATCAACACAATATAATAATCATCTAGCAGAAACGCTTTCATCTCACGTTCTACATATATAGTATACAATCAAAACCGCAAGCACTTAATGGGTAATGGATTTCCAACTATGACAAGGTATGGAACCACCTTTCACTCGTGTACATCTAGAGAGGAATACACTGGGTTCAACAAGAACATCTTGTAACCTGGCCACACATGACCGACCACTCATTTCGCTTGAGTGTATCGAATGTATATCACCAACGGTTGGGATCAGCAACCAATTCCCGAATGGGACAGCATCGACAATAGAATTTTTAGAAGTAAATGAAACTCTAGATCAGGTGATTATATACCCTACTTCGGTGCGACCGACTTAGCCATGCTGCCTGCCCGATTTCTGTCATTTACCGGATGTGAGGCTAGAAGCTACGCTTTATCATCACACCAGGTTCACTTTGAATGCCACATCGTCAAATCCATCAAATCACCGATTGACGTCCTCAACCATACATTATGTGTTAGCTAAAAGAAGTTTCCTTCTCCGCTTCCACTCTTGGTACGGTTGGAGAAATCAATATATGTGATCGTCTGGAAATACTCTGTCAGACATCCGTCCATACAAGTCATCCAGGAACAAGATGAACCGAAGGCACTGTTCTGTAAACAAGATAGCCCTTGCATAACTCCGTCTTCAATTTCCTTTGGCATATATGATTCGCAATGCTAATGCCAATACAAAGTGGTTCTTTGGATAATAATCCAACCGGTCTCTCCATATTAACAACGTTAAAATGGTCAAAACTTCGATAGTCTGTGATTTAACTATCGAAGAAAAACAGGTGTTCAAACAACGATATTATTTCCAAATGGAAATTTATATCGATCAAACATCATTCAACATTTATCTCTTTATTTTATTAATTTACTTATCTCCTGTTTCCCTATATTCAATATTTCTTATTTTCTACATTTGGAAAATATACGTTATTAACAATGGAAAACATTTCCATTTCTTGTTTTCTTTATTAGAAAACATCTCTGGTTTCTTATTTGGAAAACATTTCCAAAGCTTCTTCATTGGACTTAGACAGATGTTTAAACAAACCATCGCGATGCCAACTCAACCCATTTCCTTTAATTACTAAATTCACTTAACCATCCTTTACTATCGAACCTTAACCATTCCTTAGTTAAAAATGAAGTTGATCAAGTTGGGGTAATACTACCTCTCAGACCTTAACTGAACAACGTTTCTAACTTTAAAATAGGCAAAGCTCACTTTATATTTCTTTAACTAACTTCCTTACTTAACCTTTCTTTCGAATAACTATATTCGATTGAGTCTTTTCACTTAGCTCTTTTGATTTAACTCTAACTCTATTCACTTAACTCCTATCGAATAAACTATATTCGATAACTATTTTAATTCTATTTGAATAAACTATATATTCGATTAACTCTCTTTACTTGATTCGAATAAACTATATTCGATTAACTCCTTTATTCTATTTGAATAAACTATATATTCGATGAACTCCTCTATTCTATTTGAATAAACTATATATTCGATTAACTCATTTGCTTCAACTCTAATCGATTAAACTAACATCGATTAACTCCTTTTACTTAAACTAACATCGATTAACTCCTTTTAACTCGATTAAACTAACATCGATTAACTCCTTTTCTTTAACTCTAATCAATCAAACTATTCATTTATAAAGATTTACTTTTAGTAACGGTTCTTCACTTTACAAATGATTTCCTCCTTATAACAGTTTCCATTTTATAACGTTTATTCCCTTTTTCTAAATATCTCCTATTTATAAATATTCCAATTTATAAATATTCCTTATTTATAAATATTCCATTTATAAATATTTTATTTTCAAATATCACTTTGAAAATATTCCCTTATCAACATTTCGGTATGTTATGGTATTCAACATATCAAATCACGATGATCAGTATCGTCCAAACACATATAATCGACAACAGATTATATATCACAATATATGAAAAACAATAAAATAATTGTTGAGGAATCCAGTTGGATTCCTCCAACCTGTTTCCCTGCATCACAGATGTTAAACAATATAGATAACATCACTTTCAGTTCCATATGATATATTCTGTTAAACAGAATCAATATAGAAATTCAACTAACTGACTAGCAGTTCAATCAAACAATCAACACACAGTCAATCAGCCGATATTTAACAGTTCTAAAAATACAACATGAAATTATAAACTGTTCAGAGTTGGTGAGTTTTACTCACATTGTCCGTAATCGTTAAATAACGATTTACAGATGTCGATTCTGATCAGACAATTTATTTCGATATAAATTGTAATGAGCTCCAATATACGCCCAGTCAGTTCCAGAATGTTGTCCTTGTTCACATGATCCTATCGGATCTGGTTTTTCTCTTTTAAATACGTCAGCCCATTTCCAAGATTAGACCAGCACTGCTAAAATTGTTCCTTCTACTCCAACAATTTCCGAATTCTAGTCAAGCAACACAAAGATCCCGTACTCCTGAATACCCTTTTTCTCCATCTATACTTCATCAAATCCTTAAGTCACATTATACTTTAATTGTTGTTCTTCCCTACTAAAACTACTTCAAAATAGAACCTTTGCTCCACAAACTCAACACCTTCTCCTCTTCACAGTAAAATCAAACAAAAATACCAAACTCAATCTCACCTTCCACACTGTTTTCACTAGCTTACCCAACAGTTGATGCCCGCTGTTCTTCACAAATCTTGCGTATACAGTTTACTAGAATAACACCCTTCAGCACCCCCTCCGTACTGGTAAAACCACACCTCTCCTTCGTTTCAGAAAGCTTCAACAACTCTCCAAACAAGACTGCCGAAACCTGCTCATCACAATCACTATCTCCCCATACCAAAACTGCTGAACTTGCACAACCTATCTCCTTCTAAACTCCACGCCCTCTGTTATGCGCCTCGTTCAAACATCCAAATCCACGATTTCTGTTAACCCTAGCTACTGCGAAGACTTCCAGCTCGACAGAAATGGAATCGCACTGATTAAAAAGCCTATGAGAATGGAGAGAAAAGTTTGAGGATTGCAGATATATGTATTTCGTGATTTATTGGATTTGCTTTTGATTTCTTTTTGATTTTAGAGAGGTTACAAATTTTCTTTTTAAGAAGAGATCGAATACGGCGGATTTTCTTTTGCCGTTGACCAAAGAAGAGGGTTTTTAGGTTTAGGGTAAAGATATGGGTATTTATAGGAAGTAAAGTGGAATATTCCCCGTATATTCCATCATCGTTATTTTACATTTGTGTTTGAAAATCCCTGTGATCACATACGATACCCAAAAATCACCAAACTGGACATAGTACTAGAGTTTGACATTGCGGACCTAACGAAACTGGTTTCGTCGAATTCCGACTCCGTTTGCTCACACAACATATTTTCAAAGCTCTAGATGACCCATTAAAATATATAAATATATTTAAATAAAATTAAATAAAATATAATTAAATTTATATTGTCGTATATATTCACATTGGGATACCATACAGCTCTAGAATATTCGTATATGAATTTCTAACTTGATATTTCATATCTGGGTCAACCCGATATTCGATTTATATTGAAATTCCTTTTTAAAATATAAATCATTCCTTTATAAATTATAAAGGAATTCCACAGCGACTTTTCTAAAATTTGATTTGGACATACAACAAAATCTTCACGACGAAATCCCGAATTTTCTCTACCACTAGAAAGATATACTCCACCAGCTCCACACGTTTCTTGTTTCATAGAAATCCAGCTTAAAACGAATCATGTACATTCAGTTGAAGTTCAAATCGCTAATTTACAAACTGTAGCGTCATTTCGAGCTCGTTTATAATTATAATATAATTATACGTTCAAACTGTCGTTAATTAAATATATTCGTTATTCTAATTCAATTCTAAACTGAATTAAATATCACAGATGATCCAGTTCACACCATACCGCCATTTCAGCCAATTCTGATTATTTCAGAATTAATTTTTTTATTATTTTTTTTAAATATTCATCATTATTTAATTCTATGACCATTTAATTCACTATGCCAGTGCGGGTCATTACAATATTTCCCACTTAAAATAATTTCGTCCTCGAAATTGCTAAAAGGTAGAGGACGTCCCTATCAACTGGTTAGAACATATTTGTTTACTTTTAAATCTTCAGTTTCAACTGAACCAATTTAATTTCAATTAAGTATTAATTAATTCTTATCAACGAAAATTTTCAAAAATCTTGAAAATTTTCTATCGCCTTAACTCTTCGAAAAATTTCGCCAGCACCTCCTTTGTACTGGTTAATAGCTCAAACTCCAACTTGCCTCTCTGGGCCATCTCGAACCCAAAAGAAAATCAAACGCCCAAGCGGCTTGCCAATTCGGCTCATAAATCTTATATCCGATAGAAATATAACTTGTACCTTTTATCGGCATATCATTATATCCTCTCCACCTGTTATCAATTCAGCGGATACAAGGGTCATCCCAATCAAATCCCAATCTGCTTTTATCCACGACACAACCATTCACTTATATCCTAGCCAAATATCATTTCAACTCGAGTTTCTTCTCGATTCCCAACTCTTAACTTGATTGTCACATTACACTTCAAATTTGAATCTCCCAATCCAATTTGTCTTGATATCATTCTAATTCAATCTCAGTTACCACTTTACTGGCTTTACTTTAATTCAATTCTGCTTTCACAAATTTCTGTTAAATTTGTTTTTAATTCAAACAGTCTTTTCCCTGGGAGTTTTCAAACAATTTACTCTTTTCAAAAATCAAATTTTCCTCTTGAACATGGCACTGAGCCCTTAATTAATATTCCATTAGTTAAATCACTTCTCTATTTCCTTATCAATATTTGTTAACCAAATATTTTCAATAACCATATTGGCCTTTTATGTTATTTGGAAAACATTTCTGAATATCGCCTTCCTTTATTTTCTAAACTTTAGAAAATATATGCTATTTATAATTGAAAAATATTCCAATTACTTATCTCTTTTCCAATCTTGTTTATTTCTATACTTAGGAAATATTCCTTATTATATTTCCAAGCTTACACTTATTTCGGTTCAAACGGATGTTGTGTAAAACATCGTTACGACAACCCAAATACTATATTCAACTAACTCTTATTCAACATTGATCTTCGAGCCTGAAATCTTACTATTTATTGGTTAATAATGAAATCAATCAAGTTGGGGTATAACTACCTCTCAGATCTTGACTGAATAACATTTACAACGTCAAAACAGATATGACTACTTACTCGAATAATCAATACCATACAACTACTTATTCACTTTTAAACACGTATACGCTTTCTCTTTTTGTTCTTACTAGATTTTATTCTTATACTTCCTTTTTATTATAATATTCTATTTCTAAGTTTGTTTCCTTATCGACTTCTATATATATATATATATATATATATATATATATATCGATACGTTGATTTCTAACTATCAAATTATCTTAAAAATATTTAACTCCTTAAATTCCCGGAAAAATTCGCCATAACCTCCTTTGTACCAGGAGCATCGGGATATTTCAAATAGCCTCTCATGGCCCTCACCAATCCAAAAGAAAAAGAAAAGCCCAAGCGGCTAGCCGATACAGCGCATAAAATCTCATATATGAATTAAATACATACCTTTTCGTCGAGCATTCTATTTATATACCTTCATACCTTTTTCCATACCTATCTAATGTATATTTATACATGCCCAATCTATTTTAACTATACCTGATCGTTTTAACTCAATTCGTTAATTAATTTGTTAATTGACTCTTTAATCTATTTTACTTTTATATTTGAACATGACATGTTCAAATATAATTTAACTTACTTATAAACTAATCAAATTCTACTTTTTCAAACTCAGGTTTCATATTCGATTTCAAACATAAATTTACCAGTCCCCTTTACTTATCGAAAGTTCAACTTCAATTCAAGATCCATTTACTAATGGCTAATTAACTGGTTTACCTATTTCACCTTTTTATTTGAATATACATGTTCAAATATAAGTTTAACTTGTTTATCAACTAATTGAATTCCATTTCAATTCTATTTGAATTTCCTATATTCAAATTCCATTTCAATTCTCTTATTCAAATTCTATATTTGAATTTCATTTCAAATCTCTTATTCAAATTTTATATTTGAATTTCGTTTCAATTTCCTTATTCAAATTCTATATTTGAATTTCATTTCAATTCTATTTGAATCTTCTATATTCAAATTTCAAATTCAATTCTATTTGAATCTTCTTTATTCAAATTTCATTTTCACTTTCGATATTCAAATCCTATATTTTCAAACTCCATTGAATTATATATTCCAATTCCCATTTCAACTCTATTTGAATTCTATATTCGAATTCCTATTTCAAATTCTATTTTGAAACTCTATTTTCAAATTCCATTTCAATCTATTTGAATTCTATATTCAAATTTCATTTCAAACTATTTGAATTCTATATTCAAATTTCATTTCAAACTATTTGAATTCTATATTCAAATTTCATTATTACTCTATATGAATTCTCTATTCAATTTCATTATTACTCTATATGAATTCTATATTCAATTTTCCATTATTTAAATCTTCTTTATTTCAAATCTCATTTTAATTTCTATATTCAAATCCCCTTTGAATTTTCTATATTCAAATCCCCTTTGAATTTTCTTATTTACATTCTATGTTTGAACTTCCTTTATTCAAATTCCTTTTCAAACTTTCTTTATTCTTTTTTTTCATAAGTCTCGATTTCAATTCCTTTTGAAATCGATATTTCTACCTTTGGAAAATAGATTTCCCTTTGAATTTCACACTTGTATTTTTATTTCTGAATTATCCAATGATAATTCTCTTCACTTCATTTATAAACTTCGTTTATAAAAGAACTATTTATAAACTTCGTTTATAAAGGAACTTCTCGTTTTATTTCTTTTAAAACAAGTTAATATTTCAAACCTATTTAAAAATTCAAATTCTATCTTATAAATCCCAATTTGAAATTCAACACAACTTGTCTTTCCCAAAACAAATTCAAAACAGTATCTCTGGAAGTAATTCGTCACTTACAGCTCGAAAAGGAATACTGATGATGCAGCTGTCATCATCAGAATCTATTTTCCAGTGATCGAAGTGAGTTCAATACTATAAAACCATTTCTAAACATTTCCACTTTGAAATTTATTTCAAAATATAATTCACACTTCTTGTAAAACAATTTAAAATCTCCCAGGATCTTAAATTTTCCTTACTTTTAATCCAAATCCATTTACAAACACTTATCCAATTCTCCAGAGTTTTAACTCAATTTCTGGTTTAAAATTTCAGATTTAACTTATCTGATTTCATGTATTTCACTTATATGAATTCTGATTGGTTATTTACATAACCATTAAATTTATAATCTTACTCGATTATAATAACAACCAATATATCCAATATATTATAATTTTGATATATATATCTTCTCTATATCAAGATATACCTTAGGTAAACTTATTTTAATTTACCATCTTTTCAAAACATATCGTGCCGACCCATCCTATCCGAGTGTTTAGTAAGTCCTACTGATACAGTGGATCAAACTGATCGACCAGAACTCATAAACTACTCAACCAATGAATCTCCACAATATAAAACAATTTTTTATATCAACAACAAACACGTTCACTCGTATATATACACTCAACTCAATCTAGGGTATTACTAACCCTATCTCTACCGAGTCACGCCACAGAGCCAAGGTAATTCACTCAACTTAAGCTCTGATACCAACTGTAATGACCCGGGATTTGGTCGACTTTGGTTATCGACATAAACTCAATGATGACTAACCAAACATCGAAAAATAGCGGTCATTAATAAAAGAAATTAGAGGGCGAGGAAAGATAAGATAGAAACTTAGAATAGAAGAAGAAGAAACACAACATCAGAGTAACACGAATCTCACAGCGGAACGAATAACATATAGTATATATAACATAACTTGAAATAAATCTGTACTTGAATATACATCATTATCAAAGT
Organism: Allium sativum; assembly: GCA_030737875.1. NCBI lineage: Eukaryota > Viridiplantae > Streptophyta > Magnoliopsida > Asparagales > Amaryllidaceae > Allium > Allium sativum. Next base: position 31,637,625 of record JASFAX010000021.1, on the reverse strand, counting down.
ACAACACATACAACACAGCGGAAATAACTATAACTGTATGATCTTGAAGCCTCCTGCTCCAAGCTCTTCCAGCATATCTGTAAATCCCGACTACTTGACTGCCCATACAAATTTAGGCACCCAAGAGTTTAGGGAAAACAAAACAAAACAAACTCCGGGTCAGTCATGGGACTGGTATGAGTAAAACAGTTTAAAACAGTTCAAGCAGGTAATCGATATCTCATAAGACCACACCGTATAACGGAACGGGTTTTTTCGTTATGAGAATCCAAATATCTTTATATTCAAAACCTTTTGATATTATAATAATGTCTATCAACACAATATAATAATCATCTAGCAGAAACGCTTTCATCTCACGTTCTACATATATAGTATACAATCAAAACCGCAAGCACGTAATGGGTAATGGATTTCCAACTATGACAAGGTATGGAACCACCTTTCGCTCGTGTACCTCTAGAGAGGAATACACTGGGTTCAACAAGAACATCTTGTAACCCGGCCACACATGACCGACCACTCATCTCGCTTGAGTGTATCGAATGTATATCACCAACGGTTGGGACCAGCAACCGTTTCCTGAATGGTATAGCATCGACAATAGATTTTTAGAAGTAAATGAAACTCTAGATCAGGTGATTATACACCCTACTTCGGTGCGACCGACTTAGCCATGCTGTCCGCCCGATTTCTGTCATTTACCTGATGTGAGGCTAGAAGCTACGCTTTATCATCACACCAGGTTCACTTTGAATGCCACATCGTCAAATCCATCAAATCACCGATTGACGTCCTCAACCATACATTATGTGTTAGCTAAAAGAAGTTTCCTTCTCCGCTTCCACTCTCGGTACGGTTGGAGAAATCAATATATGTGATCGTTTGGAAATACTCTGTCAGACATCCGTCCATACAAGTCATCCAGGAACAGGATGAACCGAAGGAACTATTCTGTAAACAGGATAGCCCTTGCATAACTCCGTCTTCAATTTTCTTTGGCATATATGATTCGCAACGCTAATGCCAATACAGAGTGCTTCTTTGGATAATAATCCAACCGGTCTCTCCATATTAACAACGTTAAAATGGTCAAAACTTCGATATTCTGTGATTTAACTATCGAAGAAAAACAGGTGTTCAAACAACGATATTATTTCCAAATGGAAATTTAAATCGATCAGATATCATTCAACATCTATCTCTTTATTTCATTAATTTACTTATCCCCTGTTTCCCTATATTCAATATTTCTTATTTTCTACATTTGGAAAATATACGTTATTAACAATGGAAAACATTTCCATTTCTTGTTTTCTTTATTAGAAAACATCTCTGGTTTCTTATTTGGAAAACATTTCCAAAGCTTCTTCATTGGACTTAGACAGATGTTTAAACAAACCATCGCGATGCCAACTCAACCCATTTCCTTTAATTACTAAACTCACTTAACCATCCTTTACTATCGAACCTTAACCATTCCTTAGTTAAAAATGAAGTCAATCAAGTTAGGGTAATACTACCTCTCAGACCTTAACTGAACAAGGTTTCTAACTTTGAAATGGGCAAAGTTCACTTTATATTTCTTTAACTAACTTCCTTACTTAACCTTTCTTTCGAATAACTATATTCGATTGACTCTTTTCACTTAACTCTTTTGATTTAACTCTAACTCTATTCACTTAACTCCTATCGAATAAACTATATTCCATAACTCTTTTAATTCTATTTGAATAAACTATATATTCGATTAACTCCCTTTATTCTATTCGAATAAACTATATTCGATTAACTCCTTTATTCTATTTGAATAAACTATATATTCGATCAACTCCTCTATTCTATTTGAATAAACTATATATTCGATTAACTCACTTGCTTCAACTCTAATCGATTATACTAACATCGATTAACTCCTTTTACTTAAACTAACATCGATTAACTCCTTTTAACTCGATTAAACTAACATCGATTAACTCCTTTTACTTAAACTAACATCGATTAACTCCTTTTAATTCGATTAAACTAACATCGATTAACTCCTTTTCTTTAACTCTAATCGATTAAACTATTCATTTATAAAGATTTACTTTTAGTAACGGTTCTTCACTTTACAAATGATTTCCTCCTTATAACAGTTTCCATTTTATAACGTTTATTCCCTTTTTCTAAATATCTCCTATTTATAAATATTCCAATTTATAAATATTCCTTATTTATAAATATTCCATTTATAAATATTTTATTTTCAAATATCACTTTGAAAATACTCCCTTATCAACATTTTGATATGTTATGGTATTCAACATATCAAATCACGATGATCAGTATCGTCCAAACACATATAATCAACAACAGATTATATATCACATCATATATCACAATATATGAAAAACAATAAAATAATTGTTGAGGAATCCAGTTGGATTCCTCCAACCTGTTTCCCTGCATCACAGATGTTAAACAATATAGATAACATCACTTTCAGTTCCATATGATATATTCTGTTAAACAGAAACAATATAGAAATTCAACTAACTGACTAGCAGTTCAATCAAACAATCAACACACAGTCAATCAGCCGATATTTAACAGTTCTAAAAATACAACATGAAATTATAAACTGTTCAGAGTTGGTGAGTTTTACTCACATTGTCCGTAATCGTTAAATAACGATTTACAGATGTCGATTCTGATCAGACAATTTATTTCGATATAAATTGTAATGAGCTCCAATATACGCCCAGTCAGTTCCAGAATGTTGTCCTTGTTCATATGATCCTATCGGATCTGGTTTTTCTCTTTTAAATACGTCAGCCCATTTCCAAGATTAGACCAGCACTGCTAAAATTGTTCCTTCTACTCCAACAATTTCCGAATTCTAGTCAAGCAACACAAAGATCCCGTACTCCTGAATACCCTTTTCTCTCCATCTATACTTCATCAAATCCTTAAGTCACATTATACTTTAATTGTTGTTCTTCCCTACTAAAACTACTTCAAAATAGAACCTTTGCTCCACAAACTCAACACCTTCTCCTCTTCACAGTAAAATCAAACAAAAATACCAAACTCAATCTCACCTTCCACACTGTTTTCACTAGCTTACCCAACAGTTGATGCCCGCTATTCTTCACAAATCTTGCGTATACAGTTTACTAGAATAACACCCTTCAGCACCCCCTCCGTACTGGTAAAACCACACCTCTCCTTCGTTTCAGAAAGCTTCAACAACTCTCCAAACAAGACTGCCGAAACCTGCTCATCACAATCACTATCTCCCCATACCAAAACTGCTGAACTCGCACAACCTATCTCCTTCTAAACTCCACGCCCTCTGTTATGCGCCTCGTTCAAACATCCAAATCCACGATTTCTGTTAACCCTAGCTACTGCGAAGACTTCCAGCTCGACAGAAATGGAATCGCACTGATTAAAAAGCCTATGAGAATGGAGAGAAAAGTTTGAGGATTGCAGATATATGTATTTCGTGATTTATTGGATTTGCTTTTGATTTCTTTTTGATTTTAGAGAGGTTACAAATTTTCTTTTTAAGAAGAGATCGAATACGGCGGATTTTCTTTTGCCGTTGACCAAAGAAGAGGGTTTTTAGGTTTAGGGTAAAGATATGGGTATTTATAGGAAGTAAAGTGGAATATTCCCAGTATATTCCATCATCGTTATTTTACATTTGTGTTTAAAAATCCCTGTGATCACATACGATACCTAAAAATTACCAAACTGGACATACTGCTAGAGTTTAACATTGCGGACCTACCGAAACTGGTTTCGTCGAATTCCGACTCCGTTTGACACAGCGTATTTTCAAAGCTCTGGATGACCCATTCAAATATATAAATATATTTAAATAAAATTAAATAAAATATAATTAAATTTATATTGTCGTATATATTCAAAGTGGGATACCATACAGCTCTAGAATATTCCTATATGAATTTCTAACTTGATATTTCAAATCTGGGTCAACCTGATATTCGATTTATGTTGAAATTCCTTTTTAAAATATAAATAATTCCTTTATAAATTATAAAGGAATTCCACAACGACTTTTCTAAAATTTGATTTGGACATATATCAAATTCTACAAGACGAAATCCCGATTTTTCTCAACCAGAAAGATATACTCCACCAGCTCCACACGTTTCTTGTTTCACAGAAATCCGGCTTAAAACGAATCCTGTAAATTCAGTTGAAGTTCAAATCGCTAATTTACGAACTGCATCGCCATTTCGAGCTCGTTTATAATTATAATATAATTATACGTTCAAATTGTCGTTAATTAAATATATTCGTTATTCTAATTCAATTCTAAACTGAATTAAATATCACAGATGATCCAGTTCACACCATACCGCCATTTCGACCAATTCTGATTATTTCAGAATTAAATTTTTTTATTAATATTTTATTTAAATATTCATCATTATTTAATTCTACGACCATTTAATTCACTAAACCACCATTTATATAATTAAATAAATTAATTATAATACCTCTGCCAATGCGGGTCATTACATCATGCCATATTAATATGTGTACATATTAATGTCAAATTTATGCCATATTCATATATCTACAGGTTAATGTCAAATTCATGTTCACAAATGACATTTCTTCTTAATATAGAATTAAGTTCAACCTATTCGTGTTTGCATATTCTTCCTTTTTAATAATCCCAATTTACATTACAAATTCTAGTATGCCCAATTTCCAATTAACGTTACTTCATACTTTTCCATTTCTATGCAATTCAAACGATAAATGCATAACAATACTGTAAACAAAACAAACAACAGAAAGGGGATAAGGAAGAGAGATGTACATACAATTAGATAATAACTTAAAATGAATAGGAAGTTGACAGTGAATAAAATATCATATAAGAATAAACTTATAAACATTGTTACTTTTCGGATCTAAAATATATTTACTATCAAAGTTCTTTTTAGTTAGATTACTACAAAAACTATTGTATCTATTTAACTTTAACTTAGAAGAAATATGGAAATCACAGTAATAATCACATAATTGTTGTAGATCCAGAAAATCCTCTAAAATAGTTGTTTCTAGAAGAAAAACTTGAATTATTCATTTTAATCTATCTTCTAGCAGCATCCCCTCATTTTTCTTATTTAATTTTTGAACATAGTTTGGGGTAAGTAAGAAATGAAGAATGTTTGTATGTAGGAAAATGAGAGAGATAGCCACCCTATTTATATATTAACTAGGACAATATCAAGTCATTAGATATTAGGTTTTTAAATCCAACCATGCACCTTGGAGAATGAATAATATATATAAAACAGTCCAAATTCGAAGCCATGAACTGAACCTGCATGTTGGTAGGTTGACCCAACACCAATCATGTCGACCCATGGATTGACCCGGCTTAGACCTGGGTTGACCCATGTTTCGACCCAGTTCTGGCTGGGTCGTCCACTTACCGTGGCTTCCTATGCATAATTAGTTATTTAAATTTTAAATATTTTTTTAAACTTCGTTAGTCCACAACTTCTTCATATATTATTCGATTTACAGAAACCGGGGGTCTATCTGAACCAGAATTTCGAGATGAATGCTACAGTAAGGTCGGATTTGCTTAATTCTCGATTTTTTCTGATTAATATTCATTTTATTAGATTATTCCTTAATTAATTAATCCACTAATTTAATTTTTTCTTTGTTAAAAATTGGGTTGTTGCGGTATTACCGTATTAGTATTAACTAAATTCGTATATAAACTAAGGATAAAATTGGACCTAGCTGTTAGACTATTAGGTAACGCTTTGAGTAAGATGATGATTGTACATGTACACACATCCAAGGACGTGCCTACTTCAGGCCTAGTGAGATTGTTAGTCTCATAAAGTAAGGTCAATTTTTTTAATTATGTATTATGCACGCTGAGTACTCATGAATTATGTACTTTTATTTAAATTTTGTACTATGCAGTATTTTTAAATTACGAGAAACAAAAAAATTAAAAAAACTCGTCATTTATGCCCAAAGATTTTGCAATAATAGTTATTTTTTGTGAGAGATGAGAAGTAGGCTTATATTGGTTACATGTAAACATGTATGGCTATTTTTTCTATATTGAGGCTTTAAATTTATTTTATATCATTGTCTCGCTTCTTTAAGAATATCTACTCCTACTCTTACCCATGCTTCTTCTAAATTGGGTTAAAGAAAAAATAGGAGTTATTCAGCAGTTAATATAAGAAGAAGTCCTAGACTGTTATAATATAAAGCTCGTAGTTTCCATGCATGTGGGATGTCGATGCTATAGAGGTGATTTCATATTGTTATTTGTTTGGGGATTGTATTGTGTTGAGTTATGTAATTTGTCTATTGTTGCGATGTTTATATCATAGGTAAACACAATGGTTCTTGTGGTTTCTAGCTTCTTCGTTACGTCATTGTTTCTTCAGTTGGCCGAGGAGGTGGTGAGTAAGGTGTTAGTTATTTTATGTCGTTTAGGAGTGCTAAAATTAACAGGACTAAGCACATACGACAATTGATTTAGGTGGAGAAATGAATACTGCAGGATTGCTGGCATGAAAAGCCAAGGCATATGAACTAGCACAAAGCCAGGAGCATGTGAAATTTTGGTAGGACTGAAGTAAAATGATGAATATCAATTTTCATGCAACTGTTGACGGTGTTCGCTAGCAAGAATGAGGTTCACTAAAGTGCAGGGAATCAGCTCGTGCACAGATCTGATGTCATTGTTCTTTTCACGTGGATTTCACGGAGGAGGAGTCATAGGAGTTTTAATATAGAAGAGGTGGAATCATTTCGGTTGTGGGTTTATTTTAAGAAGTGGAGTAGGATTCTGGTGGTAGTTTGTTGTTGTAGCAGAGTGGTTTACAATTGGAAATGAAGGTATATATGTTTTGCAATGATTGGAGTTTGTTGATGTAGATGGTTTCTTGTTTCAATGCAGGAGGTTGATTATGGATTATGGACTGTAGCAACAGTTTTGGATTAGTGTAGTTTCGAGATGATTTTGAAGTTTAAGTGCAGTGAAGGTGGGATGATTGGATGTCATTGAGATGGGTTGTAGTGCAGGAGATGCTACTGCTGTGTTTGGATGGAGAAATGGTGCTATGCTTGCTGCGATGGAGGAGGTTGTTTGGTAATTTGAAACTTGTAGTGAGGTAGTCGAAGTAGGTTCTACGTATGGTTTTGTGGAGTGGGGATTGACTTTGTAATAAGGAAGTGATTATGAAACAAAGGTGTATTGATGATGATTTGAGTCTAAGAAATGCTAAAGTTCAGGTATTAGGTCTAAGTAGGCACATATTTTTTAGCTAATCTAAAATTTTAAAGTAAAATAAAATAAGCTGGTACTTAGGACTAGTGCATTGGAGAGAGATGTATCTTCTACTCTCATAGTTGAGTGTTCAGTTCTTGCGTTAAACTGCATTACTAAAAATAAATCATAGTCAATCTGTAATAGAGCTTGATTCTCTTTATCAATTGCGCTTCTTATAACTTATTACTTTATTTCTCTTTATTATAATTTTTTAAAATATTCATGGCTTACAAAATCTGACAGTTGGTTTGATTAAATGTTGTACCAAAATCATGGTTATGAAATAAAACTTGTGCTAAATTAAAAAAGAATATCTCTATACATCCTTACTTTCTTTATTTCTACATGGTATAAAAATGACTAACCAAAAAACTTATTGGTGCATAGTGTAACAGTGCCAAAAAATAACCTTCCTTAGCCTTGTAAGATATTTTAAATCTTTTACTAATTTATATAAGACAAAAGTTGGCTAATGTTGAGTAAAGTTTTAACATAGGTACAACACACACTATTTGACAGGAAGTTTAGAAAAAAGATTAAAAAAATACTCTTATATCATATAGTAGTAATAACCAAAGCATACCCAGTAAGTAAACATACGAAGCCACTTTCTAAAGCCATGTATTACTTCTTCCAAGATACACAACCTAAGTGCAAGAGTCTCCTTATATGGCTTTCCATTTACTAGCATTTAACTGTGAGAAGAAATAAAGTTGTATTTACATGGAACAAATATGGGGAAAATAAATCGTAGTCCATCTGTGGGGGAATTTGATTCTCTTTGTCAGTTGCAGTTCTTGCAACTTATTATTTTATTACTCTTTATTTTAATATTTTAATAAATTCATGGCTTATAAAATTGGACAGTTGGTTTGATCAAATGTCATATCAAAAGCATGGTTATAAAAATAAAACTTAGGTTAAATTAAAAAACAACATCACTATTCATCATTTGTTTATTTATTTCTGTATGGTATAGAAATAACTAACTAAAAATCTTACTCGTATATAGTGTAACAATGCTAAAAAATAGCCTACCATAATCTTGTAAAATATTTTAAACCGTTTACTAATTCATATAAGACACCAATTGGCTATTGTAGAATAAAGCTTTAATGTAGGCTCAACACACACAATTTGACAGGAAGTTTAGGAAAAAGAAAAAAAAACTTTTCTATTCAAATTGTTAGGATGGAAATCAAAATTTCAAACTGTTATAAGTTTTTTCTATTCAAATAGTTGCAATGTTTTTCCTTAAAAGTGCTTGATTTTCTAACAAGCGCGCAAGTTCAAAATCTCACTTTTTTGCTATAGGCTGAAAATCTAATTTTCATATTGTTTCGAAACCAGGTTTAAAATTCTATTTGTTTTCTATATGGGATTCAAATATCAGATATGTTGGTCAAAACTTTGTGACCGTTTCAAAAATAAGATATGTTGGTTGGCTGGATTTCTAATAAATTTAGGATATAACTTTCATCATAGTTGTAAGAAATTAGTAACTTTTCGAAGTATGAAATTTCTTAAAGAAAATAGTAATTTTTTTCCTTTTTGCAGGATGAACATCGGTCATTTTGGCTGAAGGAAAAATAAGTTGGATGTGTATTTGGAATTACTTATAGCTTTTCCTATAACATCTAGCTTTTCCTGAAGCAAACCACATTATAGCTGATCCTTTTCCAACTTTCGTAATGTTATTTCGGTTCTCTGAATTAGATCTACTTCTCAAAGGTGAATGTAAGTTTTTTAATATAAAGCAATGAATACTAAAATCCATATGCTCAAAGTTGAATTTTTCGTTAGCCCTCAACCATTAAATACCTGTACTGAATGAGTTTTCAAACTTTTCAAGTCTCTAAATTAATTAATTAATTTATGAGATATACTTGTACTATTGGCATTAACAAATACATGTTCTTATGCACGTAAGAGTATTGTCTGAGTGGTGCATCTTTTTAAAGCTAGAACCCTCGTGTGAGTTTCAGCATCGTGTGAAAAAATATAACCATGCTACATGCATATGTTTTATAATTATAGGCATTGCCAAGTATTAAATTGGGGGTATTCCATGCAAGATTTCTTTGTTGCAATTATAGAAAGCTAACCTTGTTTATTTTTTCCAGGAGATGAATATATTGTTGATGGATCTGAAATTATGTCAAGGTTGAAACTGCCTAGGCGACTACTTAGGATCAGAGTTAACTGGGATGGTGTAAATGGTATGTGTATGCTGTAGGCATTGGATATGTAAGACTTAATTTAGAAGAAATATATCGAAGCTTGCTTTAAAACTAGTTATGTATATTGATGGCAGTATATAACTTGCGGTATTTTGTATGAGCTACATGTATGTTTTCTGTTCTAAATATTGTATATTGTTGACTATTTGCAGCTAGCATGGAATCTATATGTATTGCTATGAAATATATATTACTATGTAAGCAATTAGTACTATTACTGTGTATGAAATATATGTTACTGTGTATGTAATCAATATTAGTAATGAATATATTCTACATGATTGTTTGAAGTGGAATATGTCTTAGTGTGTATTATTGACTAGTGTGGAAAAAAATGTATAGTATATGCAATCAATAGCGGTTATAAGGGTGATAAAAGTAGAAAATAACCATTAGAAACTTTGATGAACTCATGCTCATAACCATTATTAAATAACCTAGTAATAATGGTCAAAACCATGATTAATTTTAGTAATAGTTATAACCATCAGAAAAAACAGTTTTAATCGTGAGTAAGTTGAGAATTATAATGGTCATAACTGTGAGAATTGTGATGACCCCAAACTCCCGTGCCACGGAAGCAAGGATAATCATTGGAATATAACACATTTAACACAACAGCAGATTATAGATAATAACATAACACATGAAATCATAGGATAATATCATCATAGCAGCGGAATTAAAAATGTCATCTGCATTAGAGTCGCAAAGACACATGATACAACTTACTGCATGAGAAGTCTCAGCAAATAGAAATAGTTCTAAAACCTCATCAAGTACAACATAGATAAATGAAGTCTAAATGTTCCAAAATAGAAATAAAAGATAGAGATAATATTCATCTGCTGCCCAAGAGCATACTCCACTTCGGTACATATCCAAATTAAGCCCATTACCTATCACTTGGCTGCCCGTGTAAAAATAAGGGCACCCGAGTTTGCAAGTGAAAACAAACTACGAGTCAGTCATGGGACTGGTACGAGAAATCTTATTTAACTTATATAACAATAAGGCTAATCACAGGAACACGTCGCTAAAGTGGAACGGGTTTACTCCATTGGATTACCAATGCATAAAATAAGTAAATCTTTTTAAAAACAACGCATGCTTTTTAGAAAAATGAAATCATTATAAGACTCAAGTCCCATCACACAATGCAACGCAAACCGAAGGATAGAGTTTTACCTTATAATGATCAAACATGCCTGATATGTGTAAAACAATAATTATTGATATTATTATTAGTGTCTAATCAATTTAAAACACTTTCAAAATAAATGTCCTAGACGGCATAGTACCCCATCCTACTATGTCGCCATATATATGTTTACAATCAAATCCATTATGTCGTAATGGAAACTGGGTTTCCATCATGAATCGAGGATAGGGAAGGCTCCTCCCGATTCGAGACATTCTAGCAAATGTCTCAGGATCACACCTACGGTCAACCTTTGGATGCGGTAGGGCCGGTCTAGAAATACTTTAGTGGATTGGCAATTCTTGAATAATACATTTCCCAGTCCTATCGGACCTATCACTTGGCCAGTAGCAACCAATATATCGAGGCCTCACAAACTATCATCAACATAAGTAAAAATGTCTGGGCTCCATACCATGACACCACTTCTAGCTAGAAAGAAACGAAAATTCTCCCTATGGTCCTTATCCCTTTTTTGACTCATAGTGAGGCTCGCGAAGTAACGCTATACACAAAGCTATGCTAATTAAAGTTGTGCTTTGATCATCAACCACAAGGCTCTCCTTTTCAACAAAAGCCTTGATCATTTGCATCTTGGCATGCCACATTGACAATTCACGCCATGTAACTAATGTCTATCAATATATAACCTCTGAGCTCGCACATCTATGAGAAGGTTGTTAAGCAACAGAATAAATTCTCCGCCACCTGTGACGAGAAGGGATTTCCCTCGGTCCGAACCAGTCGCTAAACCGATCCAGACCGCTCGAAACGCCCTATCGTTGAGAACACGACAAAACAGAATGCATATAAGAACATTTCATTGTATATTACAACAATGCATCAGATTACAAGAATATACAGAGTTTAAATGAATATTACACAGAAATATCAGAGATTTAAATTACATTTAAATACATAGCAGCGGAAAATAATACAATACACAACTAGAAGAAGATATACGGATACAAAGCTTTCCGGATATCGTTCCAGCTGTAAACCAGGATCCTGTGAATGTAAATCTGCAAAACCAAAACTACTAGCTGCCCGTGTCAAAATAAGGGCACCCAGAGTTTAGGTTAAAACAATAAACTCCAGATCAGTCATGTGACTGGTGTGAGAACTAAAACAGTTTTTAATCTTTGTTTTTAAAGTTAGGTAAATCAAGGGACCACGCCGTATAACACGGAACGGGTTTCCTCCCAGGAATACCAGTGCATAAAACAAACAGCGCAATGCTAAATAAAGAAAAATGAAGCTATTATAAGACCCAGTTCCCATCACACAATGAAATCGCAAGCCGGAGGATAGGGTTTTTACCTTATAATAGCCAAGAATGCTTGATACGTTTAAAACAAATCATTTGATACTATAATAAGTGCATAGTGTATAAAACAACTTCAAATCATAAGTATCAATCATAGATGGCATAAGTGCCCCATCCCACTATGTCGCCATACTAGGCTCTACAAATAAAACCACAAAGTCACGTATTTGGAAATTGGATTTCCATCTATGAACCGAGGCAAAAGATAGTCCCCAACCGATTCGAGACTGTCTAGCCCGAGTCTCAGGATCAGAGCTCGAGTGACCCTTGGATCGTCAAGGCCGGTCCACCGATGTGGATTAAAATGCCTGAACACTACGTTTCCCCGCCCTTTAGGGCGTAAATGAGCCAACGAATGACTCCATCGGACCCGGATCGTCCGATCAAACCGAGGCGCCTCGCAACAGCAACAACCACATAAGTCAAACTCGTCAGGGCGTGTAAAACCACTGACGCCACTTTTTAGCTAGAAGGAAACGCATGCCCTCCCTGAGGTCCGTCTCCCGTTTTAGGTTCATACCGGGTGTGAAACTCGCGAAGCAAACGTTACACAAAGCTACGCCACAAAGGCCTTGCTTTGATCATCACCACAAGACTTTGCTTCTCAACAGAAGCCTCGATCAATTGCCACTTAGGCATGCCACACAGGAAATTCACTCCATGCGTTTGATATCCATCAATATATAACCCCTGAGCTCGTACGTCTCAGAGAAGGGCGTTAAGCAAGAGAATAATTTCTCCGCCGCCAAACAGATATATATTTAATAGAGATCAATCACACGGACTAAAATCCAATGTCAGACACACAGTCCATTTACAAGTTCGCTCTGGGTCTGAACGAAACCGGAGGCACCTAGTACCCCGCATATCCATCGATCTCCAAGTACGTCTGGAGGATCACCAACTATTTCCATCTTCTTGGGTGTACAGCCCAATCAAGATCATCAGTTATCACCCAAACGACGTGAAGACTTCTGGTCTTCGACCACCGTCTTCATCTTCGACACCACGTCGAATCAGTTATTCAGAATGGGATAAACCCGGTCTTTCTGAATAACTCACGTATATATTATAAAAGTGTTACACAAACACAACATACGCCTCATTCCAATTCAGAATATTCTTTTATTCAAATATTCCTATACTTTGGGAAAAGTTCCCATTAATTTTATCCAAGATAAATTCTTTAAATTTATTCTTTAATCTCCTTTGAATATCAATTCAAACTAGTCGGGATTAGCGAACCACACCGAAGTAATCATTTATTTTATTTCCCAATCCCAACCTATTCATCCCATGAAGTAAAACTGGTAATACTTCATATCTAACACCACAGTGTTATCGGTAAATTCAATTACCATTTCACGTTCAAATCTAATTAAAGATTTAACCATCGCCTGGAGCAAAACTGGTGATACTCCATTTTCGATCATTTCAATCTTATTAAAGATTCATTAAAACTCCACTTAGTTTTAATCTTTAACTGGGTTAAAGAATCAGTGTCATTTAAAACACGGTTCACGATAAACCCAAAATCACATTCCATTAATTATCGGGTTAAAGAACAAGTGTTATTTAAAACACTGTTCACGATAAACCCAAAAATCAATACCAATTCAATTCCAATTAAATATCGTTTAATTGGTACACTTCATTAAATCTAAATAAAAAGATTTAATTTTTTTTCTCAACTGGGTTCAAGAACAGTGTTAGTGAAGACACCATTCACGACAAACCCAAATCACATTTGATATTCAATACAAGGCTCTGAATAGAAAATATATCGGCTTATATTCAATATCAAATTCTACGACTAACAAATGTCGTATTGGAAATAACGATATAAATATATATCTTTCAAATTTCCATAACAACATCTGTATAATCACGAATTCCAACATCGAATTATTCCGAAGACAATTTCGATTCAAATCCACTCCAATGCAATCATTGGAAATTTTGGTTATTTTCAAAACCCCTTTCAAATTCAATTTATTTATTTAAAAATAAATAGAATTATAATTCTAGTTCAAAACTAGTTCATTTCGATAAAAATCTATTTTCATCCTTTCAAATATGGAGTTTTTCATCCCAATCCTTTCTAAATCATTTCTTATGATTTTACACAAATTATTACTATTTTTAATAATTTTATCAAGGCCCGTATAGTCGATTTCCATCAATGGCCATCGAACTGCACTTACAGCGACCTTTTTCAAATTTGATTTGGACGTAACTCCAAATCCAACCGTTAGATTTCAAATTTCTAATATTCGTTAGAAAGCTCTTTTCGATACGAACCCAAAGGTTCCGGTTTTAGGAGAATCCGATGGTCGGATCTCCCGTAATGTCCGTTTGAAATAAATGGTCGAAATTCACGAACTGCCGCGGCGCGGCGCGTTCTATTCAGGCCATTATATAATATATATAATATATACTTCGTCGATTTCTATTTAAAACGAATTATATAAATAGTTTTAAATTCGTTTCAAAAGCAATTTCAACTTCCTTTTCAATTCAAATCAAAATTGAATTCTTCTTTATAAATTCGTTTTAAAATTCATTTCTATTCAATTAAAATTTCAATTCAAATTTCAATTCAATTTGAATTCATTTCAATTCGCTTTCAATTCAATTTGAATTCGTTTTCAATTCAATTCATTTCGAAATCGTTTTCAATTCAATTCATTTCGAAATCGTTTTCAATTCAATTTATTTCGAAATCATTTTCAATTCAATTTATTTCGAAATCGTTTTCAATTCAATTTATTTCGAAATCGTTTTCAATTCAATTTATTTCGAAATCGTTTTCAATTCAATTTATTTCGAAATCGTTTTCAATTCAATTTATTTCGAAATCGTTTTCAATTCAATTTATTTCGAAATCGTTTTCAATTCAATTTATTTCGAAATCGTTTTCAATTCAATTTATTTCGAAATCGATATAAATATCGTTCACGTCAAAATGGCATCAAACTAATCAACACGGCTTCATGAATTTCTATTTTCAAATATTATATTTCCAATATTTCTTTTTCAAAATAGTTGTTATTATCAAAATATTTCGTTCAACACATGACCAATATCAATGGATGAGTACTGCCAACACATGAACCTTTATTTTATAATATTCTTTATTTTTCAAATTGGAATGAGGCCCAATCAATTACCATATAAAGTTAATTATATGGATTTTCATACATTACACACATGTAATAGCATTGAAAAATAATCAACCATCAACCAAAGTGCACTACACTGTATAAGCATCAAATATAGATATCTAACGCTTATAACAGCCTGTCAATCAATCGATCGACATATTTAATCAATCAGGATGAGTGAGATTCATATTTCATCCCAACACCCGTGTGGGGTTTTCAAACAATCAAACACAGATTTTAGTTGTGCAGTTGGGCGATGTGTAAAATTTATCGTCCCAATCAATATCAGTCAAATCAGTGTATATAAACAAATCGGTCGATTTGTTTATAAATATTTATTTATTCACTTTCACGTTAAAAATTATTTTTTTTAACGATAAAACATTTTATTCAACCTATGAATATTCTATTCGGTTCATTTATTCAATAAAATGATATTTTTATTTTTCTAACATATTTTAGAAAATTTCGGCGGCATAACGGCACGATACTAGAAACGGGACGAGGCCTAGCCTTATCCCCGGTCTAGTGAAGGCCCACGCCATTCACACATCAATCAAGTTCACCAAACAACCAAATTCAAATCAAATAATCTGACTAATCTATGCAACCAAACAAACAAGTCCATGGTCTGTGGACGGTTGTGTCGGGTGCTACTAAGCACCGTCTGCATCCTAGTATATATATATAACTAGAAAAAGAAATTGAAAGGTGAGAAATTCTCACCGATAGCTATCCTAGCTCCACTGCACTTCATTGATAGAAATCTTCATCGCTATCGCATCTTCGTCATCATCGTTGCCCGTAGCCACTACATATATAAAAATCATATTTTTACTTCGCTATTCAATATATAAAAATCGAATTTTTACTCTGCTATTCAATATATAAAAATCGAATTTTTACTTTGCTATTCAATATATAAAAATCGAATTTTTACTTTGCTATTCAATATATAAAAATCGAATTTTTACTTTGCTATTCAATATATAAAAATCGAATTTTACTTTGCTATTCAATATATAAAAATCGAATTTTTACTTTGCTACGTTATATAGATAAAAATTATATTTTTATCACGCTATTTTCCATATAAAGATTTCGTCTTTTCAAAAATAAAGATTTCGCCTTTATAAAACATAGACTTCGCCCTTTTAAATTTAAAGATTTCATCTTTATAAAAATCTCATTTTTATTTTTCTACACATATAAAGATGATATTTTTAATATTTCTATCATGTAAAAATTATATTTTTAATTCTCTACCTAACCAAAAATCATATTTTTACATCTTCTATAAAGTAAAGATTATATTTTTAATACTTTAAAAATATAAAAATCATATTTTTAATACTTTAAAAATCCCGTCTTTGTTGTTATAAAGATCTCAACATTCACTAATTAAAAATCTAACCTTTCTGTGTTAAAAAACTGATTTTTACTTTGCTAAAATCCCATATAAAAATCCAACCTTTCTTGTGTATAAAGATCAAATTTTTATCACGACGTACATAGAACAAAAGTATACTTTTACTCTACTTTTAAATAAGTAAAAAAAAATCGTATTTTTATTTCTTTATCTTCCTAGGAAAAATCTAATTTTTCATCACATTAAAATTCAAACCTTTGTTCGATTAAAACCCAAATCTTTGTCCACTAACATCCTACATAGAACTGGTTTTCATTTTTATATAACGAATTATTTTATATATATAAATTTAAAGAAATAAAAATAAATTAAAATAAATTAAATAAAAACTTACAGTGGAAATCGAGGGGGAAGGGGAAGCAGGCGATGGACGGTCAGTGAGAAGGAGGGAGGAATGCGCGGCGCCTTCCAGGTGGTCGGGCGGCCTTCTGGCGATGATGGGGCCCGCTCAGGGGTTGGGCGCGTCGATCGTTATTGAGGGGGGGGGGAAGAGAGTGGAGCGGAGGAGAGAGGGCGGCGCGTCGCCAGGCCGCGATGGCCTTCGGTGGAGGAGCGACAGCTCCTCCCCTTTCTTCTTTTTTGTTTTTTTTCTGTTGAATGAATTTAATCGGGGGGGGGGGGGGGCAGAGATAAAGGAAAGGGGTTGTTTTTTTTTTATTACTTAATTATTTAATTCAACCTAAAGTTGACTTTTTCATACGACCTCGAAACGAGGCCCACCACCTGTCCTCCATAGCGTTTTATCCCCATTCTGAACACAATGGGATATGTATCGTAGGTTGATTCGTTCGTTTCGATTAGTTTCCAATGAATTTACATTTAAATCACTATATTGAATTTTAAACGTACATTTCAAATTACCGGGGTCGCATACGAACTTTAAAAATCCTAGAAAAATATTTTCTAGCTTCGTATTGACGATACGGTCCTAACAAAACTAGTTTCGTCGAATTCTGAGACCGTTTGAAAAATGGCCATTTTCCAGTCGATTAAAATCAACTGAAACTGGTCAAACGCGTTTTCCTTTGCCACGCTCACACATTGATTCGAAAAATTATGAAATTTGGAATCTAGCAATAATTTAACACTGCGGATCCAACAAAACTGGTTTCGTCGAAATCCGAGGTCGTTTGCAAAATGTCCATTTTTAAGGGCCTGAATTCCATAGCGACTATTCAGAATTTTCAACTGGACATATCTTTTAATCCCCGCTATGAAATTTCGATTTTTCGGATTCGTTGGAAAGATATCATCAATTAGATCCTATGATTTTTGGTTTCACTAAAATCCGGATTGTTTTGCACCCGGTACATTCAATTGAAGTTTGAAATCGAATTATCGAACTACCGCGCCATTTTCAATTCCTTATATAATTATATATAATTATATATATTCTAACGACGACGTATATAATATATACGTTCTAATTCTATTCAAAATAAATTTCTCGTCGATATTATTTAAAATAATTCATTTTAAATAATCAAAATTTGCTAAAATTGCCAAAATAAAATTTTCAAACTGGCCCGCATTTTGCGGGTTGTTACAATCTCCCCCACTTAAAACTTTTCGTCCCCGAAAAGGAACAAAGTCGAAAGTGGTTTGATTAATCAACTCTACGTTCGTTCTGGCTTCCATTCTCCAACTTTTCAGTTTCGGAGAATTTTCAAAAATTTGGCTAACACCCTAAATTTTCGAAAAATTTCGCCATAACCTCCCCTGCAATGGGAGCATCGGGGAATTTCAAATAGCTTCCCCGGTCCTTCAGATCTCAAAAAGAAAAAGAAAAAGCCAAGCGGCTAGCCAATAGGCTCATAAAATCATCATCACCCAAACAAAACAGTAAATTATGTAGTAAACATGTACCTATTTGTCGGGCAAACAAATTTTATTCTCTGCTCTAGCCTCCTTGCTATGACCTGTTCAAGGATATACATGTATATACAAGTGAATGCGACTAATTTCAATATAATTCAATATTTGATTCAATTAGGCTAAATGGTTCAAAATTAGCAAACAAATGAACAAACAACAGAAACATCAATCAATTAGTGAATTAGAGTTTCAAATTCATAATTTTGATACATATACAAAAATCAGATTTTTGGTGCCAAATCACAACAATAGATCTTATATAGTTTTTGGTTCTCACACCAGTCAATAGGAAATATATAGATATCACACCTTCGACACTCGAATATAAATGCTGATGATGATGCACCATCATCAATATCATCTTCGGGCGACTAGAGGGTGATGCTATATCTATCCAATATATTAAAACTTTGAATATACGTTTGCAAGGCGTATATGCAAAATCTTTGTATACTGGACTGTCCTAATCAATATAAATAGATAATCAAATACGAATAATTGATTTAAATTTTCAAAACAAAATTTGTTTTCATTTCAAAAATATACTCTCCACACTCGTTCTAGGATACTATTGATCCCATCTCTAACGAGTCATTCCCATTGGATATTACTAACCCAATATCTGATGAATTCTTTCGTAAGGTTCTAATGTGTCTTGTTCTCTGAGCTTCGTAAACCAAAGCTCTGATACCAACTGTGACGAGAAGGGATTTCGCTCGGTCCGAACCAGTCGCTAAACCGATCCAGACCGCTCGAAACGCCCTATCGTTGAGAACACGACAAAACAGAACGCATATAAGAACATTTCATTGTATATTACAACAATGCATCAGATTACAAGAATATACAGAGTTTAAATGAATATTACACAGAAATATCAGAGATTTAAATTACATTTAAATACATAGCAGCGGAAAATAATACAATACACAACTAGAAGAAGATATACGGATACAAAGCTTTCCGGATATCGTTCCAGCTGTAAACCAGGATCCTGTGAATGTAAATCTGCAAAACCAAAACTACTAGCTGCCCGTGTCAAAATAAGGGCACCCAGAGTTTAGGTTAAAACAATAAACTCCAGGTCAGTCATGTGACTGGTGTGAGAACTAAAACAGTTTTTAATCTTTGTTTTTAAAGTTAGGTAAATCAAGGGACCACGCCGTATGTAACAACCCGTAAAATCTGGGCCAGTTTAAAATTTTTATTTTGGCAATTTTAGCGAATTTTGATTATTTAAAATGAATTATTTTAAATAATATTGACGAGAAATTTATTTTGAATATAATTCGAACGTATATATTATATACGTCGTCGTTAGAATATAAATAATTATATATAATTATAAAAGGAATTGAAAATGGCGCGGTAGTTCGAAAATTCGATTTCAAACTTCAATTGAATGTACCGGGTGCAAAACAATCCGGATTTTTGTGAAACCAAAAACATTAGGATCTAATTGATGATATCTTTCCAACGAAGTTGAGAAACTGAGATTTCACTTTATAAATGATGAGATATGTCCAGTTGAAAATTCTGAATAGTCGCTATGGAATTCAGGCCCTTAAAAATGGACATTTTGCAAATGACCTCGGATTTCGACGAAACCACTTTTGTTGGGTCCGTGATGTCGAGTTATTGCTAGGTTTCAAATTTCATAATTTTTCGAATCAATATGTGAGCGTGGCAAAGGAAAACGTGTTTTGACCATTTCAGTTGATTTTAATCGACTGGAAATTGGCCATTTTTCTAACGGTCTCAGAATTCGACGAAACTAGTTTTGTTAGGACCGTATCGTCAATACGAAGCTAGAAAATATTTTTCGGGAATTTTTAGGGTTAGTATGTGACCCCGGTAACTTGAAATGTACGTTTAAAATTCAATATAATGATTTAAATGTAAATTTAACGGAAACTGATTGTAACAATCAAATCAGCTTGCGATATATATCCCATTGTGTTCGGAATGGGGGTAAAACGCTATGGACGACAGGCGGTGGGCCTCGTTTCGAGGTCGAATGTGAAAGTCAACTCTTTAGGATAAAATTTATTAATTAAATAAAAAAAAAAAAAAAAGAATATTATCTCCCCCTTTACTACCCAGGCCCCCCCCCCCCGATTTCCTTTTACAGAAAACTAAAAAAGAAAAAAAAAAAAAAAAGGGAAACGAAATCGAAATCGCCCCTTTCCCTCGTCGGAGCCGCCACCCCCGCGTCGGCCTCCTCCTCCAATCGCCCGCCACTCAGTTGAAGCCCCTGTCCCCTCTTCGGCCTCCTCCCCCTCGCGACTCTTTCCTCCTCCCTCCTCCACGCGAGGACAGCGAGCGCCCCCCCCGAACCCTAGCGCCGCCGATGAAGTCGAGCCCCCCCTCCGATCTGCAAGCCTCGATGAAGCCCCCCCGACCACTCGACGAGCCCCTGTAAGTTTTGGTTTTTTTTTATTTACTTATTTTCATTTAAACTGTAAAATTTTGTTGATTTTAAAAAACTGAATTTTTAGGAAGTTAAAAACTGAAATTTTATTTAAAGTAAAACTGAAATTTTATTTAAAGTAAAACTGAAATTTTTATAAAGTATAAAGCTGAAAATAAAAGGTTAAAACTGATTTTAAAATAAAAGAATAAAACTGATTTTAGGAATTTTAAAAACTTTGATTTGAAAAAGTTATTTTAAACTTTAAAGGTGAAAAGATTTAAACTTTAAAAGTGAAAGGTTTAGATTTTAAAAAGGAAAGGATTTGAACTTTTTGAAATAAAAATTCGATTTTTATATATTGAACTTTGAACTAAAAATTCGATTTTTATATATTAAATAGCGAACTAAAAATTCGATTTTTATATATTGAATAGCGAAGTAAAAATGTGATTTTTACGTATGTAGTGAAAGCAGCAACGAAGGTGACAAAAAGGCGAAACGACGAAGACTTCTGCAAAGGAAGAGCCGTGGAGCTGGATAGCAATATGTGAGAATTTCTCACCTTTCAATTTATTTTTCTAGTTATATATATATATACTAGGATGCAGACGGTGCTTAGTAGCACCCGACACAATCGTCCACAGACCATGGACTTGTTTGTTTGATTGTTTGGTGATTGATTGCGATATTGGTTTGAATGTGGTTTGTGGTGTGAAAAATCGAATCGATAAATTGGTTAGGATTAGACGTGCGCCGTTATAAGGCGAAGGAGTAAGGCTAGGTTAGACCCTTACTCCAAAGTTTGTGGTTTGCATAACGAATTGATTTGATTGATGTGTGAATGGCGTGGGCCTTCACTAGACCGGGGATAAGGCTAGGCCTCGTCCCGTTTCTAGTATCGTGCCGTTATGCTGCCGAAATTTTCTAAAATATGTTAGAAAAATAAAAATATCATTTTTTTTAAAGAATGAACCGAAGAGAAATTCATATGTTGAAATAAAATGTTTTGTCGTTAAAAATATAAATTTTAACGTGAATGTGAATAAATAAAATATTCATTTGCAAACCAGATGGTTTGTTTATGTACACTTATTTGAAGGACATTGATTGGGTCGATAAATTTTACACATCGCCCAACTGCACAAATAAAATCTGTGTTTGATTGTTTGAAACCCTACACGGGTGTTGGGATGATATTTGACGTACACTAATCCCGATTGTTTAGTTGTGTGTCGATCGATTGATTGACAGACTGTTATAAGCGTTGAATATTTATATTTGATGCTTATACAGTGTAGAATGCACTTTGGATGATGGTTGATTATTCATCGTTGTTGATATATGCATGTGTTGTAGAAAATCCATATAATTAACATTATATGGTAATTGATTGGGCCTCATTCCAGTTTTGAAAAAGAAATATTTGAAAAAGAAATATTTGAAATAGAATATTTGAAAATAAAGGAATATATGAAGCCGTGTTGATTAGATTGACGCCATTTTGACGTGAACGATATTTATATCAATTGAAAACGAATTCAAAATGAAATGAATTGAAAACGAATTCAAAATGAAATGAATTGAAAGCGATTTCGAAATGAATTGAATTGAAAACGATTTCGAAATGAATTGAATTGAAAACGATTTCGAAATGAATTGAATTGAAAACGATTTCGAAATGAATTGAATTGAAAACGATTTCGAAATGAATTGAATTGAAAACGATTTCGAAATGAATTGAATTGAAAACGATTTCGAAATGAATTGAATTGAAAACGAATTCGAAATGAATTGAATTGAAAACGAATTCGAAATGAATTGAATTGAAAACGATTTCGAAATAAATTGAATTGAAAACGAATTCGAAATGAATTGAATTGAAAACGATTTCGAAATGAATTGAATTGAATATGAATTCAAATTGAATTGAAATTTGAATTGAACAGAAATGAATTTTGAAACGAATTTATAAAGAAGAATTCAATTTTGCTTTGAATTGAAATGGAAGTCGAAATAAATTTTGAAATGAATTTAAAACTGTTTATATAATTCGTTTTAAATAAAAATCGGCGAAGTATATATTATATATATTATATATATAATATAATGGCCTGAATAGAACGCGCCGCGCCGCGGCAGTTCGTGAATTTCGACCATTTATTTCAAACGGACATTGCGGGAGATCCGACCGTCGGATTCTCCTAAAACCGGAACCGTTGGGTTCGTATCGAAAAGAGCTTTCTAACGAATATTAGAAATTTGAAATCTAACGGTTGGATTTGGAATTACGTCCAAATCAAATTCGAAAAAGGTCGCTGTAAGTGCAGTTCGATGGCCGTTAATGGAAATCGACTGTACGGGCCTTGATAAAATTATTAAAAATAGTAATAATTTGTGTAAAATCATAAGAAGTGATTTGTGAAAGTTTGGGATGAAAAACTCCATATTTGAAAAGATAAAAATAGATTTTTATCGAAATGAACTAGATTTGAACTAGAATTATAATTCTATTTATTTTTAAATAAATAAATTGAATTTGAAATGGTTTTGAAAATAACCAAAATTTCCAATGATTGCATTGGAGTGGAGTTGAATCGAAATTGTCTTCGGAATATTTCGATGTTGGAATTCGTGATATTACAGGTGTTGTTATGGAAATTTGAAAGATATATTTGTATCGTTATTTCCAATACGACATTTGTTAGTCGTAGAATTCGATATTGAATATAAGCCGATATATTTTCTATTCAGAGCCTTGTATTGAATATCGAATGTGATTTGGGTTTGTCGTGAATGGTGTCTTCACTAACACTGTTCTTAAACCCAGTTGAGAAAAGATTAAATCTTTTTATTTAGATTTAATGAAGTGTACCAGTTAAATGATATTTAATTGGAATTGAAATGGGTATTGATTTTTGGGTTTATCGTGAACAGTGTTTTAAATAACACTTGTTCTTTAACCCGATAATTAATGAATGTGATTTGGGTTTGTCGTGAATGGTGTCTTCACTAACACTGTTCTTGAACCCAGTTGAGAAAAGATTAAATCTTTTGATTTAGATTTAATGAAGTTCACCAATTAAATAATATTTAATTGGAATTGAAATGATATTGATTTTTGGGTTTATCGTGAACAGTGTTTTAAATAACACTTGTTCTTTAACCCGATAATTAATGGGATGTGACTTTGGGTTTATCGTGAACCGTGTTTTAAATGACACTGATTCTTTAACCCAGTCACAGATTAAAACTAAGTGGAGTTTTAATGAATCTTTAATTAGATTGAAAAGATCGAGAATGGAGTATCACCAGTTTTGCTCCAGGCGATAGTTAAATCTTTAATTAGATTTGAACGTGAAATTTAGAAACTAACTGTCGGTTAGCCAAGCAGAATGGTTTTCTGGATATTGATCTGATGTTGGTTTCGGCCTTCGGGGTTAATATTTGGGGAATTATTCTCTTGATTAATTTACGGTTAGTGACTGATGAATTGGAATGAGGCGTATGTTGTGTTTGTGTAACACTTTTATAAAATATACGCGAGTTATTCGGGAAGACCGGGTTTATCCCATTCTGAATAACTGATACGACGATAAGTCGAAGATGAAGACGATGGTCGAAGACCGGAGGTCTTCACGTCGTTTGGGTGATAACTGATGATCTTGATTGGGCTGTACACCCAAGAAGATGGAAACAGTTGGTGATCGTCCAGACGTACTTGGAGATCGATGGATATGCGGGGTACTAGGTGCCTCCGGTTTCGTTCAGCCCCAGAACGGACTTGTAAATGGACTGTGTGTCTGACATTGGATTTCATTCTGTGTGACTGATATCGGTTGCATAGAGTGGTTTGCCTGTGTGGCATGCTAAGATGCAAATGATCAAGGCTTCTGTTGAAAAGCAAAGTCTTGTGGTGATGATCAAAGCACGGCCTTTGTGGCGTAGCTTTGTGTAACGTTTACTTCGCGAGTTTCACACCCGGTATGAACCAAAAACGGGAGAAAGGACCTCAGGGAGGGCCTGCGTTTCTTCCTAGTTAGAAGTGGCGTCAGTGGTTTTACACGCCCTGACGAGTTTGACTTATGTGGTTGTTGCTGTTGCGAGGCGCCTCGGATTGATCGGTCGTTCTCGAACCGATGGAGTCATTTAGTGGCTCATTTACGCCCCAAAGGGCGGGGAAACGTAGTGTTCAGGCATTTTAATCCACATCGGTGGACCGGCCCTGTCGCTCCTAGGGTCACTCGAGCTCTGATCCTGAGGCTGGGGCTAGGCAGTCTCGAATCGGTTGAGGACTATCTTTTGCCTCGGTTCATAGATGGAAATCCAATTTCCAAATACGAGACTTTGCGGTTTTGATTGTATATCCTATATATGGCGACATAGTGGGATGGGGCGCTTATGCCGCCTATGATTGATACTTATGATTTGAAGTTGTTTTATACACTATGCACTTATTATAGTATCAAATGATTTGTTTTAAACGTATCAAGCATTCTTTGGCTGTTATAAGGGAAAACCCTATCCTCGACTGCGTTGCATTGTGTGATGGGACCTGGGTCTTATAACAGCTTCATTTTTCTTTATTTAGCATTGCGCTGTTTGTTTTATGCACTGGTATTCTTGGGAGGAAACCCGTTCCGTGTTATACGGCGTGGTCCCTTGATTTACCTAACTTTAAAATAAAGATTAATAACTGTTTTAGTTCTCACACCAGTCACATGACTGACCTGGAGTTTATTGTTTTAACCTAAACTCTGGGTGCCCCTATTTTCGACACGGGCAGCTAGTAGTTTGGTTTTGCAGATTTATATTCACAGGATCCTGGTTTACAGCTGGAACGATATCCGGAAAGCTTTGTATCCGTATATCTTCTTCTAGTTGTTTATTGTATTATTTTCCGCTGCGTTGTATTTAAATGTAATTTAAATCTCTGATAATTCTGTGTAATATTCTTTTAAACTCTGTATATTCTTGTAATCTGATGCATTGTTGTAATATACAATGAAATGTTCTTTGTATGCGTTCTGTTGTGGCTTGTTCTCGAACTATCCGACGCTTTCCTTTACGGGGGAGTTGCGGGTCTTTACACGTGGTATCAGAGCTTTGGTTTACAAAGCTCAGAGAACAAGACACATTAGAAACATATGAAAGAATTCATCAGATATTGGATTAGTAATATCCAATGAGGATGACTCGTTAGAGATGGGATCAGTAGTGTCCTAGAACGAGTCGAAAGAGTGTTGTTTTTGAAAATAAAAGTGAAAACCCACTTTGTTTTGGAAATTCAAATCTTAAGTATTCGTATTTGAATAGTCTATTTAAATTGAATTTGGGCAATCGAGTATATAAAGATTTTGCATACACGCTTAGCGGCTTGTATTCGAAGTTTTAATATATTGGGTAGATATAGAATCACATTCTAGTTGCCCGGGGATGATTCTGATGATGAGGCATCGTCATCTGTGTTGTGTTCGACTGGCGAGAGTGGGTTATCTATATATTTCCATATAGGCTGGTGTGAGAACCAAAATTAGATAGGGCTTATTGTTGTGATTTAGCATCAAAAATCTGATTTTTGTCTATGTATCAAAATTATGAATTTGAAACTTTAAATTCACTAATTGATTGATGTTTGTGTTGTTTGGTTAATTGTTTGCTAATTTTGAACCATTATGCATAATTTAAATCGAATATTGAACTGTATCGAAAATTGGTCGCATTTGCTTGCATATATGTACTTACATTGAACAGGTCATAGCAAGGAGGCTAGAGCCGAGAATAAAATTTGTTTGCCCGACAAATAGGTACATGTTTACTACATAATTTCCTGCGTTGTTTGGGTGATGATGATTTTGTGAGCCTATTGGCTAGCCGCTTGGCTTTTTCTTTTTCTTTTTGAGATCTGAAGGACCGGGGAAGCTATTTGAAATTCCCCGATGCTCCCGGTGCAGGGGAGGTTATGGCGAAATTTTTCAAAAATTTAGGGTGTTAGCCAAAATTTTGAAGTTTTGAAAATTCTCAGAAACTAAAGAGTTGGAGAATGGAAGCCAGATCGAGCGTAGAGTTGATTAATCAAACCACTTTCGACTTTGTTCCTTTTCGGGGACGAAAAGTTTTAAGTGGGGGAGATTGTAACAACCCGTAAAATCTGGGCCAGTTTAAAATTTTTATTTTGGCAATTTTAGCGAATTTTGATTATTTAAAATGAATTATTTTAAATAATATTGACGAGAAATTTATTTTGAATATAATTCGAACGTATATATTATATACGTCGTCGTTAGAATATAAATAATTATATATAATTATAAAAGGAATTGAAAATGGCGCGGTAGTTCGAAAATTCGATTTCAAACTTCAATTGAATGTACCGGGTGCAAAACAATCCGGATTTTTGTGAAACCAAAAACATTAGGATCTAATTGATGATATCTTTCCAACGAAGTTGAGAAACTGAGATTTCACTTTATAAATGATGAGATATGTCCAGTTGAAAATTCTGAATAGTCGCTAGGAATTCAGCCCTTAAAAAGGACATTTGCAAATGACCTCGGATTCTAGCTTCGACAAACTCTTTGTTGGTCCGTGATGTCGAGTTATTGCTAGGTTTCAAATTCATAATTTTCGAATCATTGAGCGTGGCAAATGAAACGTTTTGACCATTTCAGTTGATTTAATCGACTAATGCACTATTGGCATTTCTAACGGTCTCAGAATTCGACGAAACTAGTTTTGTTAGGACCGTATCGTCAATACGAAGCTAGAAAATATTTTTCGGGAATTTTTAGGGTTAGTATGTGACCCCGGTAACTTGAAATGTACGTTTAAAATTCAATATAATGATTTAAATGTAAATTTAACGGAAACTGATTGTAACAATCAAATCAGCTTGCGATATATATCCCATTGTGTTCGGAATGGGGGTAAAACGCTATGGACGACAGGCGGTGGGCCTCGTTTCGAGGTCGAATGTGAAAGTCAACTCTTTAGGATAAAATTTATTAATTAAATAAAAAAAAAAAAAAAGAATATTATCTCCCCCTTTACTACCCAGGCCCCCCCCCCGATTTCCTTTTACAGAAAACTAAAAAAGAAAAAGAAAAAAAAAAGGAAACGAAATCGAAATCGCCCCTTTCCCTCGTCGGAGCCGCCACCCCCGCGTCGGCCTCCTCCTCCAATCGCCCGCCACTCAGTTGAAGCCCCTGTCCCCTCTTCGGCCTCCTCCCCCTCGCGACTCTTTCCTCCTCCCTCCTCCACGCGAGGACAGCGAGCGCCCCCCCCGAACCCTAGCGCCGCCGATGAAGTCGAGCCCCCCCTCCGATCTGCAAGCCTCGATGAAGCCCCCCCGACCACTCGACGAGCCCCTGTAAGTTTTGGTTTTTTTTTATTTACTTATTTTCATTTAAACTGTAAAATTTTGTTGATTTTAAAAAACTGAATTTTTAGGAAGTTAAAAACTGAAATTTTATTTAAAGTAAAACTGAAATTTTATTTAAAGTAAAACTGAAATTTTTATAAAGTATAAAGCTGAAAATAAAAGGTTAAAACTGATTTTAAAATAAAAGAATAAAACTGATTTTAGGAATTTTAAAAACTTTGATTTGAAAAAGTTATTTTAAACTTTAAAGGTGAAAAGATTTAAACTTTAAAAGTGAAAGGTTTAGATTTTAAAAAGGAAAGGATTTGAACTTTTTGAAATAAAAATTCGATTTTTATATATTGAACTTTGAACTAAAAATTCGATTTTTATATATTAAATAGCGAACTAAAAATTCGATTTTTATATATTGAATAGCGAAGTAAAAATGTGATTTTTACGTATGTAGTGAAAGCAGCAACGAAGGTGACAAAAAGGCGAAACGACGAAGACTTCTGCAAAGGAAGAGCCGTGGAGCTGGATAGCAATATGTGAGAATTTCTCACCTTTCAATTTATTTTTCTAGTTATATATATATATACTAGGATGCAGACGGTGCTTAGTAGCACCCGACACAATCGTCCACAGACCATGGACTTGTTTGTTTGATTGTTTGGTGATTGATTGCGATATTGGTTTGAATGTGGTTTGTGGTGTGAAAAATCGAATCGATAAATTGGTTAGGATTAGACGTGCGCCGTTATAAGGCGAAGGAGTAAGGCTAGGTTAGACCCTTACTCCAAAGTTTGTGGTTTGCATAACGAATTGATTTGATTGATGTGTGAATGGCGTGGGCCTTCACTAGACCGGGGATAAGGCTAGGCCTCGTCCCGTTTCTAGTATCGTGCCGTTATGCTGCCGAAATTTTCTAAAATATGTTAGAAAAATAAAAATATCATTTTTTTTAAAGAATGAACCGAAGAGAAATTCATATGTTGAAATAAAATGTTTTGTCGTTAAAAATATAAATTTTAACGTGAATGTGAATAAATAAAATATTCATTTGCAAACCAGATGGTTTGTTTATGTACACTTATTTGAAGGACATTGATTGGGTCGATAAATTTTACACATCGCCCAACTGCACAAATAAAATCTGTGTTTGATTGTTTGAAACCCTACACGGGTGTTGGGATGATATTTGACGTACACTAATCCCGATTGTTTAGTTGTGTGTCGATCGATTGATTGACAGACTGTTATAAGCGTTGAATATTTATATTTGATGCTTATACAGTGTAGAATGCACTTTGGATGATGGTTGATTATTCATCGTTGTTGATATATGCATGTGTTGTAGAAAATCCATATAATTAACATTATATGGTAATTGATTGGGCCTCATTCCAGTTTTGAAAAAGAAATATTTGAAAAAGAAATATTTGAAATAGAATATTTGAAAATAAAGGAATATATGAAGCCGTGTTGATTAGATTGACGCCATTTTGACGTGAACGATATTTATATCAATTGAAAACGAATTCAAAATGAAATGAATTGAAAACGAATTCAAAATGAAATGAATTGAAAGCGATTTCGAAATGAATTGAATTGAAAACGATTTCGAAATGAATTGAATTGAAAACGATTTCGAAATGAATTGAATTGAAAACGATTTCGAAATGAATTGAATTGAAAACGATTTCGAAATGAATTGAATTGAAAACGATTTCGAAATGAATTGAATTGAAAACGATTTCGAAATGAATTGAATTGAAAACGAATTCGAAATGAATTGAATTGAAAACGAATTCGAAATGAATTGAATTGAAAACGATTTCGAAATAAATTGAATTGAAAACGAATTCGAAATGAATTGAATTGAAAACGATTTCGAAATGAATTGAATTGAATATGAATTCAAATTGAATTGAAATTTGAATTGAACAGAAATGAATTTTGAAACGAATTTATAAAGAAGAATTCAATTTTGCTTTGAATTGAAATGGAAGTCGAAATAAATTTTGAAATGAATTTAAAACTGTTTATATAATTCGTTTTAAATAAAAATCGGCGAAGTATATATTATATATATTATATATATAATATAATGGCCTGAATAGAACGCGCCGCGCCGCGGCAGTTCGTGAATTTCGACCATTTATTTCAAACGGACATTGCGGGAGATCCGACCGTCGGATTCTCCTAAAACCGGAACCGTTGGGTTCGTATCGAAAAGAGCTTTCTAACGAATATTAGAAATTTGAAATCTAACGGTTGGATTTGGAATTACGTCCAAATCAAATTCGAAAAAGGTCGCTGTAAGTGCAGTTCGATGGCCGTTAATGGAAATCGACTGTACGGGCCTTGATAAAATTATTAAAAATAGTAATAATTTGTGTAAAATCATAAGAAGTGATTTGTGAAAGTTTGGGATGAAAAACTCCATATTTGAAAAGATAAAAATAGATTTTTATCGAAATGAACTAGATTTGAACTAGAATTATAATTCTATTTATTTTTAAATAAATAAATTGAATTTGAAATGGTTTTGAAAATAACCAAAATTTCCAATGATTGCATTGGAGTGGAGTTGAATCGAAATTGTCTTCGGAATATTTCGATGTTGGAATTCGTGATATTACAGGTGTTGTTATGGAAATTTGAAAGATATATTTGTATCGTTATTTCCA
The DNA here is from genome assembly GCA_030737875.1 of Allium sativum. Lineage (NCBI taxonomy): Eukaryota > Viridiplantae > Streptophyta > Magnoliopsida > Asparagales > Amaryllidaceae > Allium > Allium sativum. The sequence goes on along the minus strand of JASFAX010000021.1, from coordinate 31,606,587 downwards.
ATACGACATTTGTTAGTCGTAGAATTCGATATTGAATATAAGCCGATATATTTTCTATTCAGAGCCTTGTATTGAATATCGAATGTGATTTGGGTTTGTCGTGAATGGTGTCTTCACTAACACTGTTCTTAAACCCAGTTGAGAAAAGATTAAATCTTTTTATTTAGATTTAATGAAGTGTACCAGTTAAATGATATTTAATTGGAATTGAAATGGGTATTGATTTTTGGGTTTATCGTGAACAGTGTTTTAAATAACACTTGTTCTTTAACCCGATAATTAATGAATGTGATTTGGGTTTGTCGTGAATGGTGTCTTCACTAACACTGTTCTTGAACCCAGTTGAGAAAAGATTAAATCTTTTGATTTAGATTTAATGAAGTTCACCAATTAAATAATATTTAATTGGAATTGAAATGATATTGATTTTTGGGTTTATCGTGAACAGTGTTTTAAATAACACTTGTTCTTTAACCCGATAATTAATGGGATGTGACTTTGGGTTTATCGTGAACCGTGTTTTAAATGACACTGATTCTTTAACCCAGTCACAGATTAAAACTAAGTGGAGTTTTAATGAATCTTTAATTAGATTGAAAAGATCGAGAATGGAGTATCACCAGTTTTGCTCCAGGCGATAGTTAAATCTTTAATTAGATTTGAACGTGAAATTTAGAAACTAACTGTCGGTTAGCCAAGCAGAATGGTTTTCTGGATATTGATCTGATGTTGGTTTCGGCCTTCGGGGTTAATATTTGGGGAATTATTCTCTTGATTAATTTACGGTTAGTGACTGATGAATTGGAATGAGGCGTATGTTGTGTTTGTGTAACACTTTTATAAAATATACGCGAGTTATTCGGGAAGACCGGGTTTATCCCATTCTGAATAACTGATACGACGATAAGTCGAAGATGAAGACGATGGTCGAAGACCGGAGGTCTTCACGTCGTTTGGGTGATAACTGATGATCTTGATTGGGCTGTACACCCAAGAAGATGGAAACAGTTGGTGATCGTCCAGACGTACTTGGAGATCGATGGATATGCGGGGTACTAGGTGCCTCCGGTTTCGTTCAGCCCCAGAACGGACTTGTAAATGGACTGTGTGTCTGACATTGGATTTCATTCTGTGTGACTGATATCGGTTGCATAGAGTGGTTTGCCTGTGTGGCATGCTAAGATGCAAATGATCAAGGCTTCTGTTGAAAAGCAAAGTCTTGTGGTGATGATCAAAGCACGGCCTTTGTGGCGTAGCTTTGTGTAACGTTTACTTCGCGAGTTTCACACCCGGTATGAACCAAAAACGGGAGAAAGGACCTCAGGGAGGGCCTGCGTTTCTTCCTAGTTAGAAGTGGCGTCAGTGGTTTTACACGCCCTGACGAGTTTGACTTATGTGGTTGTTGCTGTTGCGAGGCGCCTCGGATTGATCGGTCGTTCTCGAACCGATGGAGTCATTTAGTGGCTCATTTACGCCCCAAAGGGCGGGGAAACGTAGTGTTCAGGCATTTTAATCCACATCGGTGGACCGGCCCTGTCGCTCCTAGGGTCACTCGAGCTCTGATCCTGAGGCTGGGGCTAGGCAGTCTCGAATCGGTTGAGGACTATCTTTTGCCTCGGTTCATAGATGGAAATCCAATTTCCAAATACGAGACTTTGCGGTTTTGATTGTATATCCTATATATGGCGACATAGTGGGATGGGGCGCTTATGCCGCCTATGATTGATACTTATGATTTGAAGTTGTTTTATACACTATGCACTTATTATAGTATCAAATGATTTGTTTTAAACGTATCAAGCATTCTTTGGCTGTTATAAGGGAAAACCCTATCCTCGACTGCGTTGCATTGTGTGATGGGACCTGGGTCTTATAACAGCTTCATTTTTCTTTATTTAGCATTGCGCTGTTTGTTTTATGCACTGGTATTCTTGGGAGGAAACCCGTTCCGTGTTATACGGCGTGGTCCCTTGATTTACCTAACTTTAAAATAAAGATTAATAACTGTTTTAGTTCTCACACCAGTCACATGACTGACCTGGAGTTTATTGTTTTAACCTAAACTCTGGGTGCCCCTATTTTCGACACGGGCAGCTAGTAGTTTGGTTTTGCAGATTTATATTCACAGGATCCTGGTTTACAGCTGGAACGATATCCGGAAAGCTTTGTATCCGTATATCTTCTTCTAGTTGTTTATTGTATTATTTTCCGCTGCGTTGTATTTAAATGTAATTTAAATCTCTGATAATTCTGTGTAATATTCTTTTAAACTCTGTATATTCTTGTAATCTGATGCATTGTTGTAATATACAATGAAATGTTCTTTGTATGCGTTCTGTTGTGGCTTGTTCTCGAACTATCCGACGCTTTCCTTTACGGGGGAGTTGCGGGTCTTTACACCGTATAACACGGAACGGGTTTCCTCCCAGGAATACCAGTGCATAAAACAAACAGCGCAATGCTAAATAAAGAAAAATGAAGCTATTATAAGACCCAGTTCCCATCACACAATGAAATCGCAAGCCGGAGGATAGGGTTTTTACCTTATAATAGCCAAGAATGCTTGATACGTTTAAAACAAATCATTTGATACTATAATAAGTGCATAGTGTATAAAACAACTTCAAATCATAAGTATCAATCATAGACGGCATAAGTGCCCCATCCCGCTATGTCGCCATACTAGGCTCTACAAATAAAACCGCAAAGTCACGTATTTGGAAATTGGATTTCCATCTATGAACCGAGGCAAAAGATAGTCCTCAACCGATTCGAGACTGTCTAGCCCGAGTCTCAGGATCAGAGCTCGAGTGACCCTTGGATCGTCAGGGCCGGTCCACCGATGTGGATTAAAATGCCTGAACACTACGTTTCCCCGCCCTTTGGGGCGTAAATGAGCCAACGAATGACTCCATCGGACCCGGATCGTCCGATCAAACCGAGGCGCCTCGCAACAGCAACAACCACATAAGTCAAACTCGTCAGGGCGTGTAAAACCACTGACGCCACTTTTTAGCTAGAAGGAAACGCATGCCCTCCCTGAGGTCCGTCTCCCGTTTTTGGTTCATACCGGGTGTGAAACTCGCGAAGCAAACGTTACACAAAGCTACGCCACAAAGGCCTTGCTTTGATCATCACCACAAGACTTTGCTTCTCAACAGAATCCTCGATCAATTGCCAATTAGGCATGCCACACAGGCAATTCACTCCATGCGTTTGATATCCATCAATATATAACCCCTGAGCTCGTACGTCTCAGAGAAGGGCGTTAAGCAAGAGAATAAATTCTCCGCCGCCAAACAGATATATATTTAATAGAGATCAATCACACGGACTAAAATCCAATGTCAGACACACAGTCCATTTACAAGTTCGCTCTGGGTCTGAACGAAACCGGAGGCACCTAGTACCCCGCATATCCATCGATCTCCAAGTACGTCTGGACGATCACCAACTGTTTCCATCTTCTTGGGTGTACAGCCCAATCAAGATCATCAGTTATCACCCAAACGACGTGAAGACTTCTGGTCTTCGACCACCGTCTTCATCTTCGACACCACGTCGAATCAGTTATTCAGAATGGGATAAATCCGGTCTTTCTGAATAACTCGCGTATATATTATAAAAGTGTTACACAAACACAACATACGCCTCATTCCAATTCAGAATATTCTTTTATTCAAATATTCATATACTTTGGGAAAAGTTCCCATTAATTTTATCCAAGATAAATTCTTTAAATTTATTCTTTAATCTCCTTTGAATATCAATTCAAACTAGTCGGGATTAGCGAACCACACTGAAGTAATCATTTATTTTATTTCCCAATCCCAACCTATTCATCCCATGAAGTAAAACTGGTAATACTTCATATCTAACACCACAGTGTTATCGGTAAATTCAATTACCATTTCACGTTCAAATCTAATTAAAGATTTAACCATCACCTGGAGCAAAACTGGTGATACTCCATTTTCGATCATTTCAATCTAATTAAAGATTCATTAAAACTCCACTTAGTTTTAATCTTTAACTAGGTTAAAGAATCAGTGTCATTTAAAACACGGTTCACGATATACCCAAAATCACATTCCATTAATTATCGGGTTAAAGAACAAGTGTTATTTAAAACACTGTTCACGATAAACCCAAAAATCAATACCAATTCAATTCCAATTAAATATCGTTTAATTGGTACACTTCATTAAATCTAAATAAAAAGATTTAATTTTTTTTCTCAACTGGGTTCAAGAACAGTGTTAGTGAAGACACCATTCACGACAAACCCAAATCACATTTGATATTCAATACAAGGCTCTGAATAGAAAATATATCGGCTTATATTCAATATCAAATTCTACGACTAACAAATGTCGTATTGGAAATAACGATATAAATATATATCTTTCAAATTTCCATAACAACATCTGTATAATCACGAATTCCAACATCGAATTATTCCGAAGACAATTTCGATTCAAATCCACTCCAATGCAATCATTGGAAATTTTGGTTATTTTCAAAACCCCTTTCAAATTCAATTTATTTATTTAAAAATAAATAGAATTATAATTCTAGTTCAAAACAAGTTCATTTCGATAAAAATCTATTTTCATCCTTTCAAATATGGAGTTTTTCGTCCCAATCCTTTCTAAATCATTTCTTATGATTTTACACAAATTATTACTATTTTTAATAATTTTATCAAGGCTCGTATAGTCGATTTCCATCAATGGCCATCGAACTGCACTTACATCGACCTTTTTCAAATTTGATTTGGACGTAACTCCAAATCCAACCATTAGATTTCAAATTTCTAATATTCGTTAGAAAGCTCTTTTCGATACGAACCCAACGGTTCCGGTTTTAGGAGAATCCGACGGTCGGATCTCCCGTAATGTCCGTTTGAAATAAATGGTCGAAATTCACGAACTGCCGCGGCGCGGCGCGTTCTATTCAGGCCATTATATTATATATATAATATATATAATATATACTTCGTCGATTTCTATTTAAAACGAATTATATAAATAGTTTTAAATTCGTTTCAAAAGCAATTTCAACTTCCTTTTCAATTCAAATCAAAATTGAATTCTTCTTTATAAATTCGTTTTAAAATTCATTTCTATTCAATTAAAATTTCAATTCAAATTTCAATTCAATTTGAATTCATTTCAATTCGCTTTCAATTCAATTTGAATTCGTTTTCAATTCAATTCATTTCGAAATCGTTTTCAATTCAATTCATTTCGAAATCGTTTTCAATTCAATTTATTTCGAAATCGTTTTCAATTCAATTTATTTCGAAATCGTTTTCAATTCAATTTATTTCGAAATCGTTTTCAATTCAATTTATTTCGAAATCGTTTTCAATTCAATTTATTTCGAAATCGTTTTCAATTCAATTTATTTCGAAATCGTTTTCAATTCAATTCATTTCGAAATCGTTTTCAATTCAATTTATTTCGAAATCGATATAAATATCGTTCACGTCAAAATGGCATCAAACTAATCAACACGGCTTCATGAATTTCTATTTTCAAATATTATATTTCCAATATTTCTTTTTCAAAATAGTTGTTATTATCAAAATATTTCATTCAACACATGACCAATATCAATGGATGAGTACTGCCAACACATGAACCTTTATTTTATAATATTCTTTATTTTTCAAATTGGAATGAGGCCCAATCAATTACCATATAAAGTTAATTATATGGATTTTCATACATTACACACATATAATAGCATTGAAAAATAATCAACCATCAACCAAAGTGCACTACACTGTATAAGCATCAAATATAGATATCTAACCTTATAACAGTCTGTCAATCAATCGATCGACATATTTAATCAATCAGGATGAGTGAGATTCATATTTCATCCCAACACCCGTGTGGGGTTTTCAAACAATCAAACACAGATTTTAGTTGTGCAGTTGGGCGATGTGTAAAATTTATCGTCCCAATCAATATCAGTCAAATCAGTGTATATAACAAATCGGTCGATTTGTTTATAAATATTTATTTATTCACTTTCACGTTAAAAATTATTTTTTTTAACGATAAAACATTTTATTCAACCTATGAATATTCTATTCGGTTCATTTATTCAATAAAATGATATTTTTATTTTTCTAACATATTTTAGAAAATTTCGGCGGCATAACGGCACGATACTAGAAACGGGACGAGGCCTAGCCTTATCCCCGGTCTAGTGAAGGCCCACGCCATTCACACATCAATCAAGTTCACCAAACAAACAAATTCAAATCAAATAATCTGACTAATCTATGCAACCAAACAAACAAGTCCATGGTCTGTGGACGGTTGTGTCGGGTGCTACTAAGCACCGTCTGCATCCTAGTATATATATATAACTAGAAAAAGAAATTGAAAGTTGAGAAATTCTCACCGATAGCTATCCTAGCTCCACTGCACTTCATTGATAGAAATCTTCATCGCTATCGCATCTTCGTCATCATCGTTGCCCGTAGCCACTACATATATAAAAATCATATTTTTACTTCGCTATTCAATATATAAAAATCGAATTTTTACTTTGCTATTCAATATATAAAAATCGAATTTTTACTTTGCTATTCAATATATAAAAATCGAATTTTTACTTTGCTATTCAATATATAAAAATCGAATTTTTACTTTGCTATTCAATATATAAAAATCGAATTTTACTTTGCAATTCAATATATAAAAATCGAATTTTTACTTTGCTACGTTATATAGATAAAAATTATATTTTTATCACGCTATTTTCCATATAAAGATTTCGTCTTTTCAAAAATAAAGATTTCGCCTTTATAAAACATAGACTTCGCCCTTTTAAATTTAAAGATTTCATCTTTATAAAAATCTCATTTTTATTTTTCTACACATATAAAGATGATATTTTTAATATTTCTATCATGTAAAAATTATATTTTTAATTCTCTACCTAACCAAAAATCATATTTTTACATCTTCTATAAAGTAAAGATTATATTTTTAATACTTTAAAAATATAAAAATCATATTTTTAATACTTTAAAAATCCCGTCTTTGTTGTTATAAAGATCTCAACATTCACTAATTAAAAATCTAACCTTTCTGTGTTAAAAATCTGATTTTTACTTTGCTAAAATCCCATATAAAAATCCAACCTTTCTTGTGTATAAAGATCAAATTTTTATCACGACGTACATAGAACAAAAGTATACTTTTACTCTACTTTTAAATAAGTAAAAAAAAATCGTATTTTTATTTCTTTATCTTCCTAGGAAAAATCTAATTTTTCATCACATTAAAATTCGAACCTTTGTTCGATTAAAACCCAAATCTTTGTCCACTAACATCCTACATAGAACTGGTTTTCATTTTTATATAACGAATTATTTTATATATATAAATTTAAAGAAATAAAAATAAATTAAAATAAATTAAATAAAAACTTACAGTGGAAATCGAGGGGGAAGGGGAAGCAGGCGATGGACGGTCAGTGAGAAGGAGGGAGGGATGCGCGGCGCCTTCCAGGTGGTCGGGCGGCCTTCTGGCGATGATGGGGCCCGCTCAGGGGCTGGGCGCGTCGATCGTTATTGAGGGGGGGGGAAGAGAGTGGAGCGGAGGAGAGAGGGCGGCGCGTCGCCAGGCCGCGATGGCCTTCGGTGGAGGAGCGACAGCTCCTCCCCTTTCTTCTTTTTTTTTCTTTTCTGTTGAATGAATTTAATCGGGGGGGGGTGGGGGGGCCAGAGATAAAGGAAAGGGGTTGTTTTTTTTTATTACTTAATTATTTAATTCAACCTAAAGTTGACTTTTTCATACGACCTCGAAACGAGGCCCACCGCCTGTCCTCCATAGCGTTTTATCCCCATTCTGAGCACAATGGGATATGTATCGTAGGTTGATTCGTTCGTTTCGATTAGTTTCCATTGAATTTACATTTAAATCACTATATTGAATTTTAAACGTACATTTCAAATTACCGGGGTCGCATACGAACTTTAAAAATCCTAGAAAAATATTTTCTAGCTTCGTATTGACGATACGGTCCTAACAAAACTAGTTTCGTCGAATTCTGAGACCGTTTGAAAAATGGCCATTTTCCAGTCGATTAAAATCAACTGAAACTGGTCAAACGCGTTTTCCTTTGCCACGCTCACACATTGATTCGAAAAATTATGAAATTTGGAATCTAGCAATAATTTAACACTGCGGATCCAACAAAACTGGTTTCGTCGAAATCCGAGGTCGTTTGCAAAATGTCCATTTTTAAGGGCCTGAATTCCATAGCGACTATTCAGAATTTTCAACTGGACATATCTTTTGATCCCCGCTATGAAATTTCGATTTTTCGGATTCGTTGGAAAGATATCATCAATTAGATCCTATGATTTTTGGTTTCACTAAAATCCGGATTGTTTTGCACCCGGTACATTCAATTGAAGTTTGAAATCGAATTATCGAACTACCGCGCCATTTTCAATTCCTTATATAATTATATATAATTATATATATTCTAACGACGACGTATATAATATATACGTTCTAATTCTATTCAAAATAAATTTCTCGTCGATATTATTTAAAATAATTCATTTTAAATAATCAAAATTTGCTAAAATTGCCAAAATAAAATTTTCAAACTGGCCCGCATTTTGCGGGTTGTTACAATCTCCCCCACTTAAAACTTTTCGTCCCCGAAAAGGAACAAAGTCGAAAGTGGTTTGATTAATCAACTCTACGTTCGTTCTGGCTTCCATTCTCCAACTTTTCAGTTTCGGAGAATTTTCAAAATTTCAAAAATTTGGCTAACACCCTAAATTTTCGAAAAATTTCGCCATAACCTCCCCTGCAATGGGAGCATCGGGGAATTTCAAATAGCTTCCCCGGTCCTTCAGATCTCAAAAAGAAAAAGAAAAAGCCAAGCGGCTAGCCAATAGGCTCATAAAATCATCATCACCCAAACAAAACAGTAAATTATGTAGTAAACATGTACCTATTTGTCGGGCAAACAAATTTTATTCTCTGCTCTAGCCTCCTTGCTATGACCTGTTCAAGGATATACATGTATATACAAGCGAATGCGACTAATTTCAATATAATTCAATATTTGATTCAATTAGGCTAAATGGTTCAAAATTAGCAAACAAATGAACAAACAACACAAACATCAATCAATTAGTGAATTAGAGTTTCAAATTCATAATTTTGATACATATACAAAAATCAGATTTTTGGTGCCAAATCACAACAATAGATCTTATATAGTTTTTGGTTCTCACACCAGTCAATAGGAAATATATAGATATCACACCTTCGACACTCGAATATAAATGCTGATGATGATGCACCATCATCAATATCATCTTCGGGCGACTAGAGGGTGATGCTATATCTATCCAATATATTAAAACTTTGAATATACGTTTGCAAGGCGTATATGCAAAATCTTTGTATACTGGACTGTCCTAATCAATATAAATAGATAATCAAATACGAATAATTGATTTAAATTTTCAAAACAAAATTTGTTTTCATTTCAAAAATATACTCTCCACACTCGTTCTAGGATACTATTGATCCCATCTCTAACGAGTCATTCCCATTGGATATTACTAACCCAATATCTGATGAATTCTTTCGTAAGGTTCTAATGTGTCTTGTTCTCTGAGCTTCGTAAACCAAAGCTCTGATACCAACTGTGACGAGAAGGGATTTCGCTCGGTCCGAACCAGTCGCTAAACCGATCCAGACCGCTCGAAACGCCCTATCGTTGAGAACACGACAAAACAGAACGCATATAAGAACATTTCATTGTATATTACAACAATGCATCAGATTACAAGAATATACAGAGTTTAAATGAATATTACACAGAAATATCAGAGATTTAAATTACATTTAAATACATAGCAGCGGAAAATAATACAATACACAACTAGAAGAAGATATACGGAAACAAAGCTTTCCGGATATCGTTCCAGCTGTAAACCAGGATCCTGTGAATGTAAATCTGCAAAACCAAAACTACTAGCTGCCCGTGTCAAAATAAGGGCACCCAGAGTTTAGGTTAAAACAATAAACTCCAGGTCAGTCATGTGACTGGTGTGAGAACTAAAACAGTTTTTAATCTTTGTTTTTAAAGTTAGGTAAATCAAGGGACCACGCCGTATAACACGGAACGGGTTTCCTCCCAGGAATACTAGTGCATAAAACAAACAGCGCAATGCTAAATAAAGAAAAATGAAGCTATTATAAGACCCAGTTCCCATCACACAATGAAATCGCAAGCCGGAGGATAGGGTTTTTACCTTATAATAGCCAAGAATGCTTGATACGTTTAAAACAAATCATTTGATACTATAATAAGTGCATAGTGTATAAAACAACTTCAAATCATAAGTATCAATCATAGACGGCATAAGTACCCCATCCCACTATGTCGCCATACTAGGCTCTACAAATAAAACCGCAAAGTCACGTATTTGGAAATTGGATTTCCATCTATGAACCGAGGCAAAAGATAGTCCTCAACCGATTCGAGACTGTCTAGCCTGAGTCTCAGGATCAGAGCTCGAGTGACCCTTGGATCGTCAGGGACGGTCCACCGATGTGGATTAAAATGCCTGAACACTACGTTTCCCCGCCCTTTGGGGCGTAAATGAGCCAACGAATGACTCCATCGGACCCGGATCGTCCGATCAAACCGAGGCGCCTCGCAACAGCAACAACCACATAAGTCAAACTCGTCAGGGCGTGTAAAACCACTGACGCCACTTTTTAGCTAGAAGGAAACGCATGCCCTCCCTGAGGTCCGTCTCCCGTTTTTGGTTCATACCGGGTGTGAAACTCGCGAAGCAAACGTTACACAAAGCTACGCCACAAAGGCCTTGCTTTGATCATCACCACAAGACTTTGCTTCTCAACAGAATCCTCGATCAATTGCCAATTAGGCATGCCACACAGGCAATTCACTCCATGCGTTTGATATCCATCAATATATAACCCCTGAGCTCGTACGTCTCAGAGAAGGGCGTTAAGCAAGAGAATAAATTCTCCGCCGCCAAACAGATATATATTTAATAGAGATCAATCACACGGACTAAAATCCAATGTCAGACACACAGTCCATTTACAAGTTCGCTCTGGGTCTGAACGAAACCGGAGGCACCTAGTACCCCGCATATCCATCGATCTCCAAGTACGTCTGGACGATCACCAACTGTTTCCATCTTCTTGGGTGTACAGCCCAATCAAGATCACCAGTTATCACCCAAACGACGTGAAGACTTCTGGTCTTCGACCACCGTCTTCATCTTCGACACCACGTCGAATCAGTTATTCAGAATGGGATAAACCCGGTCTTTCTGAATAACTCGCGTATATATTATAAAAGTGTTACACAAACACAACATACGCCTCATTCCAATTCAGAATATTCTTTTATTCAAATATTCCTATACTTTGGGAAAAGTTCCCATTAATTTTATCCAAGATAAATTCTTTAAATTTATTCTTTAATCTCCTTTGAATATCAATTCAAACTAGTCGGGATTAGCGAACCACACTGAAGTAATCATTTATTTTATTTCCCAATCCCAACCTATTCATCCCATGAAGTAAAACTGGTAATACTTCATATCTAACACCACAGTGTTATCGGTAAATTCAATTACCATTTCACGTTCAAATCTAATTAAAGATTTAACCATCGCCTGGAGCAAAACTGGTGATACTCCATTTTCGATCATTTCAATCTAATTAAAGATTCATTAAAACTCCACTTAGTTTTAATCTTTAACTGGGTTAAAGAATCAGTGTCATTTAAAACACGGTTCACGATAAACCCAAAATCACATTCCATTAATTATCGGGTTAAAGAACAAGTGTTATTTAAAACACTGTTCACGATAAACCCAAAAATCAATACCAATTCAATTCCAATTAAATATCGTTTAATTGGTACACTTCATTAAATCTAAATAAAAAGATTTAATTTTTTTTCTCAACTGGGTTCAAGAACAGTGTTAGTGAAGACACCATTCACGACAAACCCAAATCACATTTGATATTCAATACAAGGCTCTGAATAGAAAATATATCGGCTTATATTCAATATCAAATACTACGACTAACAAATGTCGTATTGGAAATAACGATATAAATATATATCTTTCAAATTTCCATAACAACATCTGTATAATCACGAATTCCAACATCGAATTATTCCGAAGACAATTTCGATTCAAATCCACTCCAATGCAATCATTGGAAATTTTGGTTATTTTCAAAACCCCTTTCAAATTCAATTTATTTATTTAAAAATAAATAGAATTATAATTCTAGTTCAAAACTAGTTCATTTCGATAAAAATCTATTTTCATCCTTTCAAATATGGAGTTTTTCATCCCAATCCTTTCTAAATCATTTCTTATGATTCTACACAAATTATTACTATTTTTAATAATTTTATCAAGGCCCGTATAGTCGATTTCTATCAATGGCCATCGAACTGCACTTACAGCGACCTTTTTCAAATTTGATTTGGACGTAACTCCAAATCCAACCGTTAGATTTCAAATTTCTAATATTCGTTAGAAAGCTCTTTTCGATACGAACCCAACGGTTCCGGTTTTAGGAGAATCCGACGGTCGGATCTCCCGTAATGTCCGTTTGAAATAAATGGTCGAAATTCACGAACTGCCGCGGCGCGGCGCATTCTATTCAGGCCATTATATTATATATATAATATATATAATATATACTTCGTCGATTTCTATTTAAAACGAATTATATAAATAGTTTTAAATTCGTTTCAAAAGCAATTTCAACTTCCTTTTCAATTCAAATCAAAATTGAATTCTTCTTTATAAATACGTTTTAAAATTCATTTCTATTCAATTAAAATTTCAATTCAAATTTCAATTCAATTTGAATTCATTTCAATTCGCTTTCAATTCAATTTGAATTCGTTTTCAATTCAATTCATTTCGAAATCATTTTCAATTCAATTCATTTCGAAATCGTTTTCAATTCAATTTATTTCGAAATCGTTTTCAATTCAATTTATTTCGAAATCGTTTTCAATTCAATTTATTTCGAAATCGTTTTCAATTCAATTTATTTCGAAATCGTTTTCAATTCAATTTATTTCGAAATCGTTTTCAATTCAATTTATTTCGAAATCGTTTTCAATTCAATTTATTTCGAAATCGTTTTCAATTCAATTTATTTCGGAATCGTTTTCAATTCAATTTATTTCGAAATCGATATAAATATCGTTCACGTCAAAATGGCATCAAACTAATCAACACGGCTTCATGAATTTCTATTTTCAAATATTCTATTTCCAATATTTCTTTTTCAAAATAGTTGTTATTATCAAAATATTTCGTTCAACACATGACCAATATCAATGGATGAGTACTGTCAACACATAAACCTTTATTTTATAATATTCTTTATTTTTCAAATTGGAATGAGGCCCAATCAATTACCATATAAAGTTAATTATATGGATTTTCATACATTACACACATATAATAGCATTGAAAAATAATCAACCATCAACCAAAGTGCACTACACTGTATAAGCATCAAATATAGATATCTAACGCTTATAACAGCCTGTCAATCAATCGATCGACATATTTAATCAATCAGGATGAGTGAGATTCATATTTCATCCCAACACCCGTGTGGGGTTTTCAAACAATCAAACACAGATTTTAGTTGTGCAGTTGGGCGATGTGTAAAATTTATCGTCCCAATCAATATCAGTCAAATCAGTGTATATAAACAAATCGGTCGATTTGTTTATAAATATTTATTTATTCACTTTCACGTTAAAAATTATTTTTTTTAACGATAAAACATTTTATTCAACCTATGAATATTCTATTCGGTTCATTTATTCAATAAAATGATATTTTTATTTTTCTAACATATTTTAGAAAATTTCGGCGGCATAACGGCACGATACTAGAAACGGGATGAGGCCTAGCCTTATCCCCGGTCTAGTGAAGGCCCACGCCATTCACACATCAATCAAATTCACCAAACAACCAAATTCAAATCAAATAATCTGACTAATCTATGCAACCAAACAAACAAGTCCATGGTCTGTGGACGGTTGTTCGGATGCTACTAAGCACCGTCTGCATCCTAGTATATATATATAACTAGAAAAAGAAATTGAAAGGTGAGAAATTCTCACCGATAGCTATCCTAGCTCCACTGCACTTCATTGATAGAAATCTTCATCGCTATCGCATCTTCGTCATCTTCGTTGCCCGTAGCCACTACATATATAAAAATCATATTTTTACTTCGCTATTCAATATATAAAAATCGAATTTTTACTTTGCTATTCAATATATAAAAATCGAATTTTTACTTTGCTATTCAATATATAAAAATCGAATTTTTACTTTGCTATTCAATATATAATAATCGAATTTTTACTTTGCTATTCAATATATAAAAATCGAATTTTACTTTGCTATTCAATATATAAAAATCGAATTTTTACTTTGCTACGTTATATAGATAAAAAATTATATTTTTATCACGCTATTTTCCATATAAAGATTTCGTCTTTTCAAAAATAAAGATTTCGCCTTTATAAAACATAGACTTCGCCCTTTTAAATTTAAAGATTTCATCTTTATAAAAATCTCATTTTTATTTTTCTACACATATAAAGATGATATTTTTAATATTTCTATCATGTAAAAATTATATTTTTAATTCTCTACCTAACCAAAAATCATATTTTTACATCTTCTATATAGTAAAGATTATATTTTTAATACTTTAAAAATATAAAAATCATATTTTTAATACTTTAAAAATCCCGTCTTTGTTGTTATAAAGATCTCAACATTCTCTAATTAAAAATCTAACCTTTCTGTGTTAAAAATCTGATTTTTACTTTGCTAAAATCCCATATAAAAATCCAACCTTTCTTGTGTATAAAGATCAAATTTTTGTCACGACGTACATAGAACATAAGTATACTTTTACTCTACTTTTAAATAAGTAAAAAAAAAATCATATTTTTATTTCTTTATCTTCCTAGGAAAAATCTAATTTTTCATCACATTAAAATTCAAACCTTTGTTCGATTAAAACCCAAATCTTTGTCCACTAACATCCTACATAGAACTGGTTTTCATTTTTATATAACGAATTATTTTATATATATATATTTAAAGAAATAAAAATAAATTAAAATAAATTAAATAAAAACTTACAGTGGAAATCGAGGGGGAAGGGGAAGCAGGCGATGGACGGTCAGTGAGAAGGAGGGAGGGATGCGCGGCGCCTTCCAGGTGGTCGGGCGGCCTTCTGGCGATGATGGGGCCCACTCAGGGGCTGGGCGTGTCGATCGTTATTGAGGGGGGGGGGGAAGAGAGTGGAGCGGAGGAGAGAGGGCGGCTCCCCTTTCTTTTCTTTTCTATTATTTTCTGTTGAATGAATTTAATCGGGGGGGGGGGGGGGCAGAGATAAAGGAAAGGGGTTGTTTTTTTTTATTACTTAATTATTTAATTCAACCTAAAGTTGACTTTTTCATACGACCTCGAAACGAGGCCCACCGCCTGTCCTCCATAGCGTTTTATCCCCATTTTGAACACAATGGGATATGTATCGTAGGTTGATTCGTTCGTTTCGATTAGTTTCCGTTGAATTTACATTTAAATCACTATATTGAATTTTAAACGTACATTTCAAATTACCGGGGTCGCATACGAACTTTAAAAATCCTAGAAAAATATTTTCTAGCTTTGTATTGACGATACGGTCCTAACAAAACTAGTTTCGTCGAATTCTGAGACAGTTTGAAAAATGGCCATTTTCCAGTCGATTAAAATCAACTGAAACTGGTCAAACGCGTTTTCCTTTGCCACGCTCACACATTGATTCGAAAAATTATGAAATTTGGAATCTAGCAATAATTTAACACTGCGGATCCAACAAAACTGGTTTCGTCGAAATCCGAGGTCGTTTGCAAAATGTCCATTTTTAAGGGCCTGAATTCCATAGCGACTATTCAGAATTTTCAACTGGACATATCTTTTGATCCCCGCTATGAAATTTCGATTTTTCGGATTCGTTGGAAAGATATCATCAATTAGATCCTATGATTTTTGGTTTCACTAAAATCCGGATTGTTTTGCACCCGGTACATTCAATTGAAGTTTGAAATCGAATTATCGAACTACCGCGCCATTTTCAATTCCTTATATAATTATATATAATTATATATATTCTAACGACGACGTATATAATATATACGTTCTAATTCTATTCAAAATAAATTTCTCGTCGATATTATTTAAAATAATTCATTTTAAATAATCAAAATTCGCTAAAATTGCCAAAATAAAAATTTCAAACTGGCCCGCATTTTGCGGGTTGTTACACCACCAAACACATATATGTTTAATAGAAATCAATTAACACAGAACGAAATACAATGTCAGACACACATCCGTTTACAAGTCCGTTCTGGGTCTGAACGAAACTGGGGATACCTTATTCCTTGTCCCGTATGTCCAATACAGAAGAGAGGTTCTCGCATATCCGGGTAAACAACAAGTACGTATGGACAACTACCACTTTAACCCTTTCATGGCAGCAATTCCAATCAAAGGCATCAGTAGTCGTCCGTTCGATGTGAAGATCGCCGCTCTTCAACCACCGTCTTCAATATCTTAGATTTAAATCGTCATATAATTATTTGAAATGAGATTAAACTCGGTCTTTCCAAATAATTCTCGAATATATATAATTTAAATCATTTCATATCGTTAATATTATCTTATAACGATTTATCATTATTTTTATTTATATAAAAATATCCCAATTTAATTTAACGACGCTTCAGGTCGATACGCGGCCCTGGCACTGTTTTTATCCAAATCTAAATTACACATTTCTTGAAATCTAATAGTTGGATTTTAACAAATTTAACATCGTTGGAAAGATCTTCCCAAAGCGAAACAGTTTCAGTTTTGGGAAAATTTGACGGTCAGATCTTTCGGTATAATCATTTAAAGTAACGATTCCGAAACGCGAACTACTGCGCGCGATTCGTTTAATTTTAATTTATATTCGTATAGTATATTTTATATATATATATATATAAATCATTTGACGATTTCTCTAATATGTTAAAAGTGATGTTTTCAACAAACAAAACATATATTAGCATATAAACATTTTTAATGAGACTAATTATACATTAAAAATGTCCTTTTTAATCTTTCAACAATTTTCCCTAAACATGTCTCTTTTTAATAATGAATCTAAATAGACATTAAAAATTATCATTTTTAATGTTTTCAACAAATTTCCCTAAACATGTTTCTTTTTAATAATGATTCTAAATAGACATTAAAAATTATCATTTTTTAATGTTTTCAACAAATTTCCTAAAAATGTGTCTTTTTTAATAATGAATCTAAATAGACATTAAAAATTATCATCTTTAATTTTTTCAACAAATTTCCCTAAACATTTCTCTTTTTCATGTTTAATAATTTTGACAATTCCTATTTTCACATATATAATAAAAAATTATTTTATTGTCTACACAATTTGTATGTTTCATATATATACAATGAAAAAGGAATTTTATTGTCTACACAATTTCTATGTTTCATGTACATACCATAAAAAAAGTATTTTATTTATATAAACAATTTTATCCAATTCTATGACTTACATATTACAAATAAAAAGAGTATTTTTATTGTTTAACAAATTATAACAAATCCTAATATTAACATGTACCTTAAAAAGAATATTTTTATTGTTTTACCAATTCTAAGATTAACATATACAATAAAAAGAATATTTATATTGTTCTACAAATTCTAACATTAACATGTTACAATAAAAAGAATATTTTTATTGTTCAACAAATTCTAACATTAACATGTTACAATAAAAAGAATATTTTTATTGTTTAACAAATTCTAACAAATCCTAATATTAACATGTACAATAAAAATAATATTTTTATTGTTATACCAATTCTAACAATTCTAAGATTAACATATACAATAAAAAGAATATTTTTATTGTTCTACAAATTCTAACATTAACATGTTACAATAAAAAGAATATTTTTATTGTTTAACAAATTCTAACATTAACATGTTACAATAAAAAGAATATTTTTACTGTTTAACAAACTCTAACATTAACATGTTACAATGAAAGAATATCTTTATTGTTCTACAAATTCTAACATTAACATGTTACAATAAAAAGAATATTTTTATTGTTTAACAAATTCTAGCAAATCATAATAATAACATGTACCATAAAAAGAATATTTTTATTGTTTTACCAATTCTAAGATTAACATATACAATAAAAAGAATATTTCTATTGTTCTACAAATTCTAACATTAACATGTTACAATAAAAAGAATATTTTTATTGTTCTACAAATTCTAACATTAATATGTTACAATAAAGAGAATATTTTTATTGTTTAACAAACTCTAACATTAACATGTTACAATAAAAATAATATTTTTATTGTTTAACAAACTCTAACATTAACATGTTACAATAAAAAGAATATCTTTACTGTTTAACAAACTCTAACATTAATATGTTATAACAAAAAGAATATCTTTATTGTTCTACAAACTCTAACATTAACATGTTACAATAAAAAGAATATTTTTATTGTTCTACAAATTCTAACATTAACATTTTACAATAAAAAGAATTTTTTTATTGTTCTACAAATTCTAACATTTACAATAAAAAGAATATCTTTATTGTTCTATAAATTCTAACAATAACATGTTACAATAAAAAGAATATCTTTATTGTTTAACAAATTCTATGATTTAAGTGTACAAATAAAAAATGGAATTTTATTTATACAATAATTTCTGTGTTTCTTATGTATAAAATAAAAAAGAGTATTTTATTTATACGACCATTTCTATGTTTCATATGTATAAAATAAAAAAGAGAATTTTATTTATACAACCATTTCTATGTTTCATATGTATAAATAAAGAAGAGAATTTTATTTATACAAATATTCATATAAAAAAAGAATTTTATTTTATACAATATAATTTTGTCCAATTCTATCCTATCCAATTAGATCCAACAGATCACCACAAACAAAATCAATCAATCCAAATCTCATACAACACACAACTGAATTTTTAACAACGTATATATAAAAAATTTCCAATGCAATAAAAATTTATTTTAATTTTAAATAAGAGATCTCACAGTTCTTTGGAATTCTTCAGAAATTATAGATTGATCTAAAATTCCCTAGTCGCTTCTAAAATGAAGTTGACTCCGCCACGTTCCAAACGATTCCTGTTTCATGCGATTCCGATAAAATATGAACAAGTTATAAATTTTATTATGTTGATAACATCTTAAATTTAATTAATTAAATAATTTAATTAAAAATTCACCTTTCTTCTTCTTACTGAAACCAAGGATGATGCTTTTTCGTTTCGTTCTAAGTTAGGGTTCAACCTATCACTCCGATCGAGACACTGGAGGATGATCAGATGGCACCACACTTAGGGGATTCGAGGCGCGCGCCAGGGGTGCCCACGGTGGTCAGTTCGATCGCACCAGGGTAGCGGGGTGGTGATGTGAATGGACGAGGTTTGGGGTGCTGGAATTCATCGGATACTCGACGATAGGAAGTGTTGTCCGTACAGATTTGAAGAATGGAGAAATCTCTACAATATTCTCCAAAGAATCAACAAGTTTTACTGAGTGGATTAGGAGATTTTAGGAGGGGAAAATCGAAGCTTTTCTGTCCATACACGACGATGGCGGCGGCTTGGTTTAGACTTAGGGTTTTGATTTAACCTACGGTATTTATAAATATAATATTATTTAATTCCTTAATCCCTAAAAAGCTCTTTAACTCCTACTAACTCCAAATCCAGCCTAGCGAATGTCGCCTCTAGCCAAATACCCCTATTTCGGACACAATGGACTAGGTCTCATCAACCCGTTTGGTCATTTCAACCCATTTTTATTTAAATTAAAATATAAACCATTTAATTATTTAATTTGATCGTACATTTTAATTTACTAGGGACACATACTAACTCCAAAACTTCCAAAAAATTAAATCTAGCTATGTTTTGATGATACAGTCCTAATAAAATTAATTTTCGTCGAATTTGGAGACTGTTTGAAAAATGGTCTTTTTAGCGGTCGATCCAATTCAATAAAAATTACCGAACAGATTTTAATTTATCACGCTCACATATTAATTCCAAAAATTATGGAAAATTTAAACCTAGTAATAATTTGACATTCCGGATCCCACAAAAATGGTTCCATAGAAAAAGGAGGTTGTTTGCAAAATGGCTATTTTTAATAGCTTTATTATTATTTAAAAAATGGAATTTTTTAAATTCTAACACATTTTCTGTCAAAATTTCTTAAAATAATATTTTTAAATTGGTTCTGATTTTCCGGGTTGTTACAAGAATGGTTCAGATTATAACAGTTTTTAACGTATGAAAACAATAATTTATAATGGTTACATGGGTAAGAGATATTCTAACTCTTATAACCATGATAAGTTTTATTGTTTCTCACTGTTATAACTGTTAGGAAAAGCATCATCTGAAATTTGCCCATGCCTTCTGCTGACACAACAATAACCATTACAAAACTATTTCCTTATGCTTATAAGTGTGAAAATATTGCTTTTTAGTTTTTATTAGGAAGGCGTGAAGAAGGATGTAGGCTTGTGGATGAAGCAGTGCTGAATTGCCAGCAAGCGAAAGATGAACATCAGAAGCCTAGTGGTTTTCTCCAACCATTTGATATTCCAATTTGGATGTGGGATTCGATATCCATGGAATTTGTAGATGGATTACCAAAAACAAAAATGGGAAATGAAAGCATATAGGTTATCGTGGATAGACTTACTAAGAGTGCCCATTTTATCCCCATAAGGTCTAATAGAACAACACCATTTTTGGTTGAGTTACCAGTAAGGAATATAATGAGACTTTATGGAATCCCTAGTAGTGTCCTGAGGGACAAGAATCCATTATTACTAGTAAATTTGGAAGAGTTTATAGAAGGCATCGGGAGTGAAGCTTAATATGAGTATTATTATCATCTACAGACGGATGGTCAGACTAAAAGGGTAAATAAGGTACCGGAAGATATGTTAAGAGCTTGTGTATTGGATTTTGAAGGTTCATGGGAGGACCATTTACATTTAGTAGAAGTTTTCTATATCAATAGTTTTTAGACTAGCATAGGAATGATGCCTTTCAAAGCTTTATACGGAAGACCATGTAAATTGTCATTGTGTTGGTTGAAGACATGCGATAGGTTGGTTCTTGGTCCTAAATTAGTAAAAGAAGACACAGTGAAGATTGAGATCGTCTGAAAGTGGACAAAGGAAGCTCAGTACAGGCAAAAGAGTTAACCAGATATGAGGCATAAGGATTTGGAATTTTCGACTAATGATAGAGTCTTTGTCAAGGTATCCCCGATAAAGGGTGTGTTTCGCTTCAGGAAATCCTGAAAGCTTGCGCCAAGGTGCGTTGGACCTTCCGCTATATTGGAAATGATTGGAAAGCTTGCCTTTAGGGTAGTGCTATCGGATAACTTTGCAGGAGTCCATAACGTGTTTCATGTGTGGCACTTACTAAAGTTGTGCATGACCCTGATACTATCATGGATCTGAAGGCATTAGAAGAATTGGTGGTGGAACCAGATCTAATAGTTGTGAGAAAACTATAGAGTATTTTAGAAAGTGACATACGAAAATTGAGAAACAAGTCAGTTAAACTGTTAAAAGTCCAGTAGAGTGCTGATAAAAGGGATTGCACTTGGGAAACCAAAAGAAAAATTAGAGAAGCTTATGCGAATTTGTTCGCGGTGTGACCCGTATTGCTTTATAAATTGCATTGTTTTTTTATTGCTTATTTCTATGATTGTTTAGTCCTTGTCTGAATTTAGAGGACGAAATTTCTTAAGGGGGAGGTTATAATATCCCTGATTTTAGTAAGACATTATTCAATAATATAGTTAAGTGATTAAATTTGAATAATCCGATGGATGATATAATATGATTTATGTTTAATAAATTAATTAGAAGATTGGCCTTTATAATCAAATAAATCACATAAAATGTGCATAAGAAAGGAAGAAATGAGGCAGGCCCATGTGTGTGTGTATATATATATATACACCATTTTCTCCAAAATTTCATTCACAATCCTCATTCTACAACCTAAACAAAAACTAAAAGGAAACTAAAGAAAGGTCGGTCTTTACAAGTTAGGAGAAGAAGAAGAAGATAAAGTTAGGAAAACTTAGAGCTTGAAATATTTCATCAGCAAATAATACCATCTTTATCCAACTAAGGTGAATAATATGCTTTACCCCAATGCATCCGTTATCTTGGCATAATCCGAAAGTGTATTGATTATTTATGTTTAATTTCGCATGTTCTTGTTGCTACATGTCGTTATGGATTACCCGTATTTAGTTTTGTGATAATATTTGGTTTCTTATGTTACTATCATACATAAAGATGAATAGGTTATAAGGTGAAACCCTAAGAGATCTCCAAATAACATGAAACTTTTATGATGCGTTTTGAATGATTATAGAGATGGGTTTCAGATTTTATGAATTGTTATGATTGTATGAATCTGCTATGAATTTCCTAAAGGTGCATGCTTTAGGAAAGATTACACGTTAATTCTATTATTAGCGTATAAGATAATATATCCAAGTATTTTATATAGTACAAAGTACTGGAAAACCCTGTACACTTTATTCTGAGTACTTTTTGGAAACCAACAGAATTTCAACAAATATAGTGGAGTGGGTATAAACTAGTGCTTTAAAAGGAAATAAGTCAATTTTTTCTGTATTTGCTATCATCGCCATTTCCAGATCCAGAAGCACCTCTAGCAACGATTGAAACCCTTCTGCAGCGCTGGATGCTTGATATATCACAAGTATGGTATATGAAGCATTCAGGGTTTTCGCCTCCTACCTTTCGGATATGGGAATTGGTCCTAATACTCATAAATATTTTAGTTCAAAAAGATAGCCACTCCACATAAGGCTTTCCCCTTGACTCTTTCGGATAGGCCAAAGATGTGTTTTATATAAAAGGAACATTTTATAAAAGAAAGATTTTAAATAGTGACTCTTAAAGGAATAAGGGATTTATGTGTAATAACCCGAAAATGCGAGCCAGTTTGAAATTTTTATTTTGGCAATTTTAGCGAATTTTGATTATTTAAAATGAATTATTTTAAATAATATCGATGAGAAATTTATTTTCAATAGAATTCGACGTATATATTTATATACGTCGTCGTTAGAATATAAATATTTATATATAATTATAAATAGAATTGAAAATGGCGCGGTAGTTCGATAATTTGATTTCAAACTTCAATTGAATGTACCGGGTGCAAAATAATCCGGATTTTAGTGAAACCAAAAATAATGGGATCTAATTGATAATATCTTTCCAACGAATCCGAAAAATCAAGATTTCATATCGGGAATCAAAAGATAAGTCCAGTTGAAAATTCTGAATAGTCGCTATGGAATTCAGGCCCTTAAAAATGGACATTTTGCAAATGACCTCGGATTTCGACGAAACCAGTTTTGTTGGGTCCGTGATGTCAAGTTATTGATAGATTCCAAATTTCATAATTTTTCGAATCAATATGTGAGCGTGGCAAAGGAAAACGTGTTTTGACCATTTCAGTTGATTTTAATCGACTGGAAATCGGCCATTTTTCTAACGGTCTCAGAATTCGACGAAACTAGTTTTGTTAGAACCGTATCGTCAATACGAAGCTAGAAAATATTTTTATGGAATTTATAGAGTTAGTATGGGACCCCGGTAATTTGAAATGCACGTTTAAAATTCAATATAGTGATTTAAAAATAAATTTAACGGAAACTTATTCAAACAGTCGAATCAGCCTACGATACATATCCCATTGTGTTCAGAATGGGGGTAATACGCTATGGACGACAGGCGGTGAGCCTCGTTTCGAGGTCATATGAAAAAGTCAACTTTTAATGAATAAAATAATTAAATAAATAAAAAAAAATTAGTTAAATTCTCTCTCCCTTCATCCCTTTTATCCTCCTGCCCCCCCCCCCCCCCCGTTCAAAAATCGAAACAAAGAAAAAAAACCAAATAACCCACGATCGCTCAGTCCCCTCGTGGACCATCGCCGGAGCCAACCTCGTCGAGCCTGGATCCCCAACCCCTCCGCTCCTCCTCTTCCCCCACCGCCTCTCTCCTTCTCCCTTTCAATCCGTCCAGACCCCCCTTATCACAAATCGAGTTCCAACCTGGTTCGCTCGCAGGGGTTTTTCAAGGCAAAGGGGGCATCGAGTCTCGTGCTTTCTGGAAGAGGGGGTGGCTCTCGGGAAGGCGGTTGGAGGAAGCATCGACGATGGTGGTTCTGACCACCGTGGCAGCGGCAAAAGGGGAAACCCTAGTTCGGAGGTTGGGTTTGAAGAAGGAGCGGCTTTCAGAAACGATTTACAGAGTAAGGGTATAGTTTTTAATTTAAATCAACTTTATTTAAATCAGTTTTTGTTTATATAAATCAGTTTTAAAAATATATATGGTAACATTATTCTGTTTCAGTTTTTTTTTTTTGGAAATAAAATTTCCACATCAATGGAAATGAAAACTGAAAATGAAGTTTATATTTTTGTTTTAAATTTTGATAATGAAAATCTGAAAATGAAAACTGAAAATGAAGTTTATATTTTTGTTTTAAATTTTGATAATGAAAATCTGAAAATGAAAACTAAAAATGAAGTTTATATTTTTGTTTTAAATTTTGATAATGAAAATCTGAAAATGAAAACGGAAAATGAAGTATATATTTTGTTTAAAAATATATAATGAAATAAAATACATATTTGGAAATGGAATATATATAAAATAATTTTAAAACATAAAATATGATTTCTTCTGTTTTTTTTAAGAAATGAATTTCAAAATAAAAATATGACTTTTATATATTGAATTTCGAAATAATAATATGATTTTTATATATTGAATTTCGAAATAAAAATATGATTTTTATATATTGAATTTCGAAATAAAAATATGATTTTTATATATTGAATTTCGAAATAAAAATATGATTTTTATATATTGAATTTCGAAATAAAAATATGATTTTTATATATTGAACGTCGAAATAAAAATTCGATTTTTATATATGTAGTGGCTACGGGCGAAGAAAGTGATAAGAGGCGAGAACAGTGAAGATTTCCTGCATTAGAAGTGCCGTGGAGCTAGGATAGCTATCTGTGAGAATTTCTCACTCTTCAATTTATTTTCTAGTTATATATATATACTAGGATGCAGACGGTGTTTAGTAGCACCCGACACAATCGTCCACAGACCATGGACTTGTTTGTTTGGCTGTTTGGTGATTGATTGCGATATTGGTTTGAATGTGGTTTGTGGTGTGAAAAATCGAATCGATAAATTGGTTAGGATTAGACGTGCGCCGTTATAAGGCGAAGGAGTAAGGCTAGGTTAGACTCTTACTCCAAATTTTGTGGTTTGCATAATGAAATGAATTGAATTGTTTGGTGAAATGAATGGATTGATTGATGTGTGAATGGCGTGGGCCTTCACTAGACCGGGGATAAGGCTAGGCCTTGTCCCGTTTCTAGTATCGTGTCGTTATGCCGCCGAAATTTTCTAAAATATGTTAGAAAAATAAAAATATCATTTTATTGTGTAAATGAATTGAATAGAAATTCATAGGTTGAAATAAAATGTTTTATCGTTAAAAATATAATTTTTAACGTGAAGTGAATAAAATAAAATATTCATTTATAAACCGGACGGTTTGTTTATGTACACCTATTTGAATGACATTGATTGGGACGATAAATTTTACACATCGCCCACCTGCACAAATAAAATATGCGTTTGATTGTTTGAAACCCCACACGGGTGTTGGGATGAAATTTGAAGTTCACTCATCCTGATTGATTAAATGTGTCGATCGATTGATTGACAGGCTGTTATAAGCGTTGAATATCTATATTTGATGCTTATACAGTGTAGTGCACTTTGGTTGATGGTTGATTATTTTTCAATGTAATTATATACATGTGTTGTATGAAAATCCATATAATTAACTTTATATGGTAATTGATTGGGCCTCAATCCAATTTGAAAAATAAAGAATATTATAAAATAAAAGTTCATGTGTTGACAGTACTCATTCATTGAGATTGGTCATGTGTTGAACGAAATATTTTAGTAATAAAATTTACATCTTTATCAATATAAAATAAAAGTTCATGTGTTGACAGTACTCATTCATTGAGATTGGTCATGTGTTGAACGAAATATTTTGATAATAACAACTATTTTGAAAAAGAAATATTTGAAATAGAATATTTGAAAATAGAAATTTATGAAGCCGTGTTGATTAGATTGACGCCATTTTGACGTGAACGATATTTATATCGATTTTATTCATCTTAAAATGAATATTGAAAAGTGATTTCGAAATCGAATATTTTGAATTGAATTGAAAACGATTTCGAAATGAATTGAATTGAAAACGATTTCGAAATGAATTGAAAACGAATTCAAATTGAATTGAAAACGATTTCGAAATGAATTGAATTGAAAACGATTTCGAAATGAATTGAATTGAAAACGATTTCGAAATGAATTGAATTGAAAACGATTTCGAAATGAATTGAATTGAAAACGATTTCGAAATGAATTGAATTGAAAACGATTTCGAAATGAATTGAATTGAAAACGATTTCGAAATGAATTGAAAACGAATTCAAATTGAATTGAAAACGAATTGAAATGAATTCAAATTGAATTGAAATTTGAATTGAATAGAAATGAATTTTGAAACGAATTTAAAACTATTTATATAATTCGTTTTAAATAGAAATCGACGAAATATATATTATATATATAATATAATGGCCTGAATAGAATGCGCCGCGCCGCGGCAGTTCGCGAATTTCGACCATTTATTTCAAACGGACATTACGGGAGATCCGACCGTCGGATTCTCCTAAAACCGGAACCGTTGGGTTCGTATCGAAAAGAGCTTTCTAACGAATATTAGAAATTAGAAATCTAACGGTTGGATTTGGAATTATGTCCAAATCAAATTTGAAAAAGGTCGCTGTAAGTGCAGTTCGATGGCCATTGATGGAAATCGACTGTACGGGCCTTGATAAAATTATTAAAAATAGTAATAATTTGTGTAAAATCATAAGAAATGATTTGGGGAAAATTGGGATGAAAAACTCCCTATTTGAAAAGATAAAAATAGATTTTTATCGAAATGAACTGGTTTTGAACTAGAATTATAATTCTATTTATTTTTAAATAAATAAATTGAATTTAAAAAGGGTTTTGAAAATAACCAGAATATCCAATGATTGCATTGGAGTGGATTTGAATCGAAATTGTCTTCGGAATATTTCGATGTTGGAATTCGTGATTATACAGGTGTTGTTATGGAAATTTGAAAGATATATATTTATATCGTTATTTCCAATACGACATTTGTTAGTCGTAGAATTCGATATTGAATATAAGCCGATATATTTTCTATTCAGAGCCTTGTATTGAATATCGAATGTGATTTGGGTTTGTCGTGAATGGTGTCTTCACTAACACTGTTCTTGAACCCAGTTGAGAAATGATTAAATCTTTTTATTTAGATTTAATGAAGTGTACCAATTAAATAATATTTAATTGGAATTGAATTGATATTGATTTTTGGGTTTATCGTGAACAGTGTTTTAAATAACACTTGTTCTTTAACCCGATAATTAATGAATGTGATTTTGGGTTTATCGTGAACCGTGTTTTAAATGACACTGATTCTTTAACCCAGTCGAAGATTAAAACTAAGTGGAGTTTTAATGAATCTTTAATTAGATTGAAATGATCGAAAATGGAGTATCACCAGTTTTGCTCCAGGCGATAGTTAAATCTTTAATTAGATTTGAACGTGAAATGGTAATTGAATTTACCGATAACACCGTGGTGTTAGATATGAAGTATGACCAGTTTTACTTCATGGGATGAATAGGTTGGGATTGGGAAATTAAAACAAATGATTACTTCGGTAAGGTTCGTTAATCCCGACTAGTTTTGAATTGATATTCAAAAGTATATTAAAGAATAAATTCAAGGAATTTATCTTTGATAAAATTAATGGGAATCTTTCCCTATGAATGTGAAATTTAGAAACTAACTGTCGGTTAGCCAAGCAGAATGGTTTTCTGAATATTGATCTGATGTTGGTTTCGGCCTTCGGGGTTAATATTTGGGGAATTATTCTCTTGATTAATTTACGGTTAGTGACTAATGAATTGGAATGAGGCGTATGTTGTGTTTGTGTAACACTTATTTAAAATATACGCGAGTTATTCGGAAAGACCGGGTTTATCCCATTCTGAATAACTGATACGACGATAAGTCGAAGATGAAGACGATGGTCGAAGACCGGAGGTCTTCACGTCGTTTGGGTAATTACTGATGATCTTGATTGGGCTGTACACCCAAGAAGATCGAAACAGTTAGTGATCGTCCAGACGTACTTGGAGATCGATGGATGTGCGGGGTACTAGGTGCCTCCGGTTTCGTTCAGACCCAGAACGGACTTGTAAATGGACTGTGTGTCTGACATTGGATTTTAGTCTATGTGATTGATCTCTATTAAATATATATCTGTTTGGCGGCGGAGAATTTATTCTCTTGCTTAACGCCCTTCTCTGAGACGTACGAGCTCAGGGGTTATATATTGATGGATATCAAACGCATGGAGTGAATTGCCTGTGTGGCATGCCTAAGTGGCAATAGATCGAGGCTTCTGTTGAAAAGCAAAGTCTTGTGGTGATGATCAAAGCACGGCCTTTGTGATGTAGCTTTGTGTAACGTTTACTTCGCGTGTTTCACACCCGGTATGAACCAAAAACGGGAGACGGACCTCAGGGAGGGCATGCGTTTCTTTCTAGCTAGAAGTGGCGTCAGTGGTTTTACACGCCCTGACGAGTTTGACTTATGTGGTTGTTGCTGTTGCGAGGCGCCTCGGATTGATCGGTCGTTCTCGAACCGATGGAGTCATTTGGTTGGCTCATTTACGCCCCAAAGGGCGGGGAAACGTAGTGTTCAGGCATTTTAATCCACATCGGTGGACCGACCCTGTCGCTCCAAGGGCTCACCTGAGTCTGGGTCCTGTGGCTCGGGCTAGAGAGTCACGAATCGGTAGAGGACTATCTTTTGCCTCGGTTCATAGACGGAAATCCAATTTCCAAATACGTGACATTTGCGGTTTTATTTGTAGAGCCTAGTATGGCGACATAGTGGGATGGGGCGCTCATGCCGCCTATGATTGATACTTATGATTTGAAGTTGTTTTATACACTATGCACTTATAATAGTATCAAACGATTTGTTTTAACCGTATCAAGCATTCTTTGGCTGTTATAAGGGAAAACCCTATCCTCGGCTGCGTTGCATTGTGTGATGGGACCTGGGTCTTATAACAGCTTCATTTTTCTTTATTTAGCATTGCGCTGTTTGTTTTATGCACTGGTATTCTTGGGAGGAAACCCGTTCCGTGTTATATGGCGTGGTCCCTTGTTTTACCTAATGATTTAAAATAAAGATTAATAACTGTTTTAGTTCTCACACCAGTCCCATGACTGACCTGGAGTTTATTGTTTTAACCTAAACTCTGGGTGCCCTTATTTTGACACGGGCAGCTAGTAGTTTCGGTTTTGCAGATTTATATTCACAGGATCCTGGTTTACAGCTGGAACGATATCCGGAAAGCTTTGTATCCGTATATCTACTTCTAGTTGTGTATTGTATTATTTTCCGCTGCTATGTATTTAAATGTAATTTAAATCTCTGATATTTCTGTGTAATATTTATTCATACTCTGTATATTCTTGTAATCTGATGCATCGTTGTAATATACAATGAAAAGTTCTTCTGTATGCGTTCTATTTTGTCGTATTCTCAAACGATAGGGCGTTTCGAACGGTCTGGGTCGGTTTAGCGACTGGTTCGGACCGAGCGAAATTCCTTGCCGTCACAGTTGGTATCAGAGCTTTGGTTTACCAAGCTCAGAGAGCAAGACACATTAGAACCATATGAAAGGATTCATCAGATATTGGATTAGAAAAATCCAATGAGAACGACTCGTTAGAGATGGGATCAGTAGTATCCTAGAACGAGTGTGAAGAGTATATTTTTGAAAATGAAAACAATTTTGTTTTGAAAATTTAAACCAACTATTCGTATTTGATTATTTATTTAATATTGATTTGGACAGTCCAGTATATAAAGAATTTGCATATACGCCTTGCAAACGTATATTCAAAGTTTTAATATACTGGATAGATATAGAATTACACTCTAGTCGCCCGGGGGTGATTCTGATGATTGATATATCATCATCAGAATTTATATTCGAGTGACGAACGTGTAACATCTATATATTTCCTATTGACTGGTGTGAGAACCGAAATTAGATAGGGCTTATTGTTGTGATTTGGCATCAAAAATCTGATTTTTGACTATATATCAAAAGTATGAATTTGAAATGTTAAATTCACTAATTGATTGATGTTTGTGTTGTTTGTTTAATTGTTTGATAATTTTGAACCATTTAGCCTAATTGAACCAAATATTGAACTGTATTGAAAATTAGTCGCATTTGCTTGCATATACATGTATATCATTGAACAGGTCATAGCAAGGAGGCTAGAGCAGAGAATAAAATTTGTTTGCCCGACAAATAGGTACATGTTTACTACATAATTTCCTGTTTTGTTTGGGTGATGATGATTTTGTGAGCCTATTGGCTAGCCGCTTGGCTTTTTCTTTTTCTTTTTGAGATCTGAAGGACCGGGGAAGCTATTTGAAATTCCCCGATGCTCCCGGTGCAGGGGAGGTTATGGCGAAATTTTTCGAAAATTTAGGGTGTTAGCCAAATTCTTGAAATTTTAGAAAATTCTCAGAAACTAAAAAGTTGGAGAATGGAAACCAGATCGAACGTAGAGTTGATTAATCAAACCACTTTCGACTTTGTTCCTTTTCGGGGACGAAAAGTTTTAAGTGGGGGAGATTGTAATAACCCGAAAATGCGAGCCAGTTTGAAATTTTTATTTTGGCAATTTTAGCGAATTTTGATTATTTAAAATGAATTATTTTAAATAATATCGACGAGAAATTTATTTTCAATAGAATTCGACGTATATATTTATATACGTCATCGTTAGAATATAAATATTTATATATAATTATAAATAGAATTGAAAATGGCGCGGTAGTTCGATAATTTGATTTCAAACTTCAATTGAATGTACCGGGTGCAAAATAATCCGGATTTTAGTGAAACCAAAAATAATGGGATCTAATTGATAATATCTTTCCAACGAATCCGAAAAATCAAGATTTCATATCGGGAATCAAAAGATAAGTCCAGTTGAAAATTCTGAATAGTCGCTATGGAATTCAGGCCCTTAAAAATGGACATTTTGCAAATGACCTCGGATTTCGACGAAACCAGTTTTGTTGGGTCCGTGATGTCAAGTTATTGATAGATTCCAAATTTCATAATTTTTCGAATCAATATGTGAGCGTGGCAAAGGAAAACGTGTTTTGACCATTTCAGTTGATTTTAATCGACTGGAAATTGGCCATTTTTCTAACGGTCTCAGAATTCGACGAAACTAGTTTTGTTAGGACCGTATCGTCAATACGAAGCTAGAAAATATT
The DNA here is from genome assembly GCA_030737875.1 of Allium sativum. NCBI lineage: Eukaryota > Viridiplantae > Streptophyta > Magnoliopsida > Asparagales > Amaryllidaceae > Allium > Allium sativum. Next base: position 31,574,742 of record JASFAX010000021.1, on the reverse strand, counting down.
TTTATGGAATTTATAGAGTTAGTATGGGACCCCGGTAATTTGAAATGCACGTTTAAAATTCAATATAGTGATTTAAAAGTAAATTTAACGGAAACTGATTCAAACAGTCGAATCAGCCTACGATACATATCCCATTGTGTTCAGAATGGGGGTAATACGCTATGGACGACAGGCGGTGAGCCTCGTTTCGAGGTCATTTGAAAAAGTCAACTTTTAATGAATAAAATAATTAAATAAATAAAAAAATTAATTAAATTCTCTCTCCCTTCATCCCTTTTATCCTCCTGCCCCCCCCCCTCCCGTTCAAAAATCGAAACAAAGAAAAAAAACCAAATAACCCACGATCGCTCAGTCCCCTCGTGGACCATCGCTGGAGCCAACCTCGTCGAGCCTGGATCCCCCACCCCTCCGCTCCTCCTCTTCCCCCACCGCCTCTCTCCTTCTCCCTTTCAATCCGTCCAGACCCCCCTTATCACAAATCGAGTTCCAACCTGGTTCGCTCGCAGGGGTTTTTCAAGGCAAAGGGGGCATCGAGTCTCGTGCTTTCTGGAAGAGGGGGTGGCTCTCGGGAAGGCGGTTGGAGGGAGCATCGACGATGGTGGTTCTGACCACCGTGGCAGCGGCAAAAGGGGAAACCCTAGTTCGGAGGTTGGGTTTGAAGAAGGAGCGGCTTTCAGAAACGATTTACAGAGTAAGGGTATAGTTTTTAATTTAAATCAACTTTATTTAAATCAGTTTTTGTTTATATAAATCAGTTTTAAAAATATATATGGTAACATTATTCTGTTTCAGTTTTTTTTTTTGGAAATATAATGTCCACATCAATGGAAATGAAAACTGAAAATGAAGTTTATATTTTTGTTTTAAATTTTGATAATGAAAATCTGAAAATGAAAACTGAAAATGAAGTTTATATGTTTGTTTTAAATTTTGATAATGAAAATCTGAAAATGAAAACTAAAAATGAAGTTTATATTTTTGTTTTAAATTTTGATAATGAAAATCTGAAAATGAAAACGGAAAATGAAGTATATATTTTGTTTAAAAATATATAATGAAATAAAATACATATTTGGAAATGGAATATATATAAAATAATTTTAAAACATAAAATATGATTTCTTCTGTTTTTTTTTAAGAAATGAATTTCGAAATAAAAATATGATTTTTATATATTGAATTTCGAAATAAAAATATGATTTTTATATATTGAATTTCGAAATAAAAATATGATTTTTATATATTGAATTTCGAAATAAAAATATGATTTTTATATATTGAAATTCGAAATAAAAATATGATTTTTATATATTGAACGTCGAAATAAAAATTCGATTTTTATATATGTAGTGGCTACGGGCGAAGAAAGTGATAAGAGGCGAGAATAGTGAAGATTTCCTGCATTAGAAGTGCCGTGGAGCTAGGATAGCTATCTGTGAGAATTTCTAACTCTTCAATTTATTTTCTAGTTATATATATATACTAGGATGCAGACGGTGTTTAGTAGCACCCGACACAATCGTCCACAGACCATGGACTTGTTTGTTTGGCTGTTTGGTGATTGATTGCGATATTGGTTTGAATGTGGTTTGTGGTGTGAAAAATCGAATCGATAAATTGGTTAGGATTAGACGTGCGCCGTTATAAGGCGAAGGAGTAAGGCTAGGTTAGACTCTTACTCCAAATTTTGTGGTTTGCATAATGAAATGAATTGAATTGTTTGGTGAAATGAATGGATTGATTGATGTGTGAATGGCGTGGGCCTTCACTAGACCGGGGATAAGGCTAGGCCTTGTCCCGTTTCTAGTATCGTGCCGTTATGCCGCCGAAATTTTCTAAAATATGTTAGAAAAATAAAAATATCATTTTATTGTGTAAATGAATTGAATAGAAATTCGTAGGTTGAAATAAAATGTTTTATCGTTAAAAATATAATTTTTAACGTGAAGTGAATAAAATAAAATATTCATTTATAAACCGGACGGTTTGTTTATGTACACCTATTTGAATGACATTGATTGGGACGATAAATTTTACACATCGCCCAACTGCACAAATAAAATATGCGTTTGATTGTTTGAAACCCCACACGGGTGTTGGGATGAAATTTGAAGTTCACTCATCCTGATTGATTAAATGTGTCGATCGATTGATTGACAGGCTGTTATAAGCATTGAATATCTATATTTGATGCTTATACAGTGTAGTGCACTTTGGTTGATGGTTGATTATTTTTCAATGTAATTATATACATGTGTTGTATGAAAATCCATATAATTAACTTTATATGGTAATTGATTGGGCCTCATTCCAATTTGAAAAATAAAGAATATTATAAAATAAAAGTTCATGTGTTGACAGTACTCATTCATTGAGATTGGTCATGTGTTGAACGAAATATTTTAGTAATAAAATTTACATCTTTATCGATATAAAATAAAAGTTCATGTGTTGACAGTACTCATTCATTGAGATTGGTCATGTGTTGAACGAAATATTTTGATAATAACAACTATTTTGAAAAAGAAATATTTGAAATAGAATATTTGAAAATAGAAATTTATGAAGCCGTGTTGATTAGATTGACGCCATTTTGACGTGAACGATATTTATATCGATTTTATTCATCTTAAAATGAATATTGAAAAGTGATTTCGAAATCGAATATTTTGAATTGAATTGAAAACGATTTCGAAATGAATTGAATTGAAAACGATTTCAAAATGAATTGAAAACGAATTCAAATTGAATTGAAAACGATTTCGAAATGAATTGAATTGAAAACGATTTCGAAATGAATTGAATTGAAAACGATTTCGAAATGAATTGAATTGAAAACGATTTCGAAATGAATTGAATTGAAAACGATTTCGAAATGAATTGAAAACGAATTCAAATTGAATTGAAAACGAATTGAAATGAATTCAAATTGAATTGAAATTTGAATTGAATAGAAATGAATTTTGAAACGAATTTAAAACTATTTATATAATTCGTTTTAAATAGAAATCGACGAAATATATATTATATATATTATATATATAATATAATGGCCTGAATAGAACGCGCCGCGCCGCGGCAGTTCGCGAATTTCGACCATTTATTTCAAACGGACATTACGGGAGATCCGACCGTCGGATTCTCCTAAAACCGGAACCGTTGGGTCCGTATCGAAAAGAGCTTTCTAACGAATATTAGAAATTAGAAATATAACGGTTGGATTTGGAATTATGTCCAAATCAAATTTGAAAAAGGTCGCTGTAAGTGCAGTTCGATGGCCATTGATGGAAATCGACTGTACGGGCCTTGATAAAATTATTAAAAATAGTAATAATTTGTGTAAAATCATAAGAAATGATTTGGGAAAAATTGGGATGAAAAACTCCCTATTTGAAAAGATAAAAATAGATTTTTATCGAAATGAACTGGTTTTGAACTAGAATTATAATTCTATTTATTTTTAAATAAATAAATTGAATTTAAAAAGGGTTTTGAAAATAACCAGAATATCCAATGATTGCATTGGAGTGGATTTGAATCGAAATTGTCTTCGGAATATTTCGATGTTGGAATTCATGATTATACAGGTGTTGTTATGGAAATTTGAAAGATATATATTTATATCGTTATTTCCAATACGACATTTGTTAGTCGTAGAATTCGATATTGAATATAAGCCGATATATTTTCTATTCAGAGCCTTGTATTGAATATCGAATGTGATTTGGGTTTGTCGTGAATGGTGTCTTCACTAACACTGTTCTTGAACCCAGTTGAGAAATGATTAAATCTTTTTATTTAGATTTAATGAAGTGTACCAATTAAATAATTTTTAATTGGAATTGAATTGATATTGATTTTTGGGTTTATCGTGAACAGTGTTTTAAATAACACTTGTTCTTTAACCCGATAATTAATGAATGTGATTTTGGGTTTATCGTGAACCGTGTTTTAAATGACACTGATTCTTTAACCCAGTCGAAGATTAAAACTAAGTGGAGTTTTAATGAATCTTTAATTAGATTGAAATGATCGAAAATGGAGTATCACCAGTTTTGCTCCAGGAGATAGTTAAATCTTTAATTAGATTTGAATGTGAAATGGTAATTGAATTTACCGATAACACCGTGGTGTTAGATATGAAGTATGACCAGTTTTACTTCATGGGATGAATAGGTTGGGATTGGGAAATTAAAACAAATGATTACTTCGGTAAGGTTCGTTAATCCCGACTAGTTTTGAATTGATATTCAAAAGTAGATTAAAGAATAAATTCAAGGAATTTATCTTTGATAAAATTAATGGGAATCTTTCCCTATGAATGTGAAATTTAGAAACTAACTGTCGGTTAGCCAAGCAGAATGGTTTTCTGAATATTGATCTGATGTTGGTTTCGGCCTTCGGGGTTAATATTTGGGGAATTATTCTCTTGATTAATTTACGGTTAGTGACTAATGAATTGGAATGAGGCGTATGTTGTGTTTGTGTAACACTTATTTAAAATATACGCGAGTTATTCGGAAAGACCGGGTTTATCCCATTCTGAATAACTGATACGACGATAAGTCGAAGATGAAGACGATGGTCGAAGACCGGAGGTCTTCACGTCGTTTGGGTAATTACTGATGATCTTGATTGGGCTGTACACCCAAGAAGATGGAAACAGTTAGTGATCGTCCAGACGTACTTGGAGATCGATGGATGTGCGGTGCCTCCGGTTTCGTTCAGACCCAGAACGGACTTGTAAATGGACTGTGTGTCTGACATTGGATTTTAGTCTATGTGATTGATCTCTATTAAATATATATCTGTTTGGCGGCGGAGAATTTATTCTCTTGCTTAACGCCCTTCTCTAAGACGTACGAGCTCAGGTGGTTATATATTGATGGATATCAAACGCATGGAGTGAATTGCCTGTGTGGCATGCCTAAGTGGCAATAGATCGAGGCTTCTGTTGAAAAGCAAAGTCTTGTGGTGATGATCAAAGCACGGCCTTTGTGGCGTAGCTTTGTGTAACGTTTACTTCGCGTGTTTCACACCCGGTATGAACCAAAATGGGAGACGGACCTCAGGGAGGACATGCGTTTCTTTCTAGTTAGAAGTGGCGTCAGTGGTTTTACACGCCCTGACGAGTTTGACTTATGTGGTTGTTGCTGTTGCGTGGCGCCTCGGATTGATCGGTCGTTCTCGAACCGATGGAGTCATTTGGTTGGCTCATTTACGCCCCAAAGGGCGGGGAAACGTAGTGTTCAGGCATTTTAATCCACATCGGTGGACCGGCCCTGTCGCTCCAAGGGCTCACCTGAGTCTGGGTCCTGTGGCTCGGGCTAGAGAGTCACGAATCGGTAGAGGACTATCTTTTGCCTCGGTTCATAGACGGAAATCCAATTTCCAAATACGTGACATTTGCGGTTTTATTTGTAGAGCCTAGTATGGCGACATAGTGGGATGGGGCGCTCATGCCGCCTATGATTGATACTTATGATTTGAAGTTGTTTTATACACTATGCACTTATAATAGTATCAAACGATTTTTTTTAACCGTATCAAGCATTCTTTGGCTGTTATAAGGGAAAACCCTATCCTCGGCTGCGTTGCATTGTGTGATGGGACCTGGGTCTTATAACAGCTTCATTTTTCTTTATTTAGCATTGCGCTGTTTGTTTTATGCACTGGTATTCTTGGGAGGAAACCCGTTCCGTGTTATACGGCGTGGTCCCTTGTTTTACCTAATGATTTAAAATAAAGATTAATAATTGTTTTAGTTCTCACACCAGTCCCATGACTGACCTGGAGTTTATTGTTTTAACCTAAACTCTGGGTGCCCTTATTTTGACACGGGCAGCTAGTAGTTTCGGTTTTGCAGATTTATATTCACAGGATCCTGGTTTACAGCTGGAACGATATCCGGAAAGCTTTGTATCCGTATATCTACTTCTAGTTGTGTATTGTATTATTTTCCGCTGCTATGTATTTAAATGTAATTTAAATCTCTGATATTTCTGTGTAATATTTATTCATACTCTGTATATTCTTGTAATCTGATGCATTGTTGTAATATACAATGAAAAGTTCTTCTGTATGCGTTCTATTTTGTCGTGTTCTCAAACGATAGGGCGTTTCGAACGGTCTGGGTCGGTTTAGCGACTGGTTCGGACCGAGCGAAATTCCTTGCCGTCACATTATGCCTCTTGGTTTTTTGTTGCAACGAGAAGGGGCTTACTACCAAAGTCTATGCTCCTGAAAGCTTTGAACCTATGAAGTCGTTGCCTACAAAGATATGCCTTTGCAAAAAGAATTCTATAAACCACTTCCTTTGACACTGAAGGGGCCATTGAGCAACGTTTTCTAAAGAAACGTTTTAAGGCTCCACCTTCGTGGCTGTCGGCATCGATAATGACGACAAGTAAACTTTTATCTAAATGTTTTCTATATAAATGAATGGAGGCTTTTCCTGTATGGATTGTCGTCATTGTAGACAAGCATTGATTGTTGTTAAGAGCGAAGCCAGAAGGGTTTCCCTTTGGGAATAGCTTGAATATGGGATTTGATATTATTGTAGAAGTCAAAGTAGATTGGAGACGACACATGTGTCGTATGCATTGTGATGTATGTTGGGATTTACCTAGAATCCCTCGAATTGTTATGAGTTTGGTTATTTCCATTGGTGGACATTGCATATGTGTGTGGGAACAACGGGTGGGACCCGTGGTTAGGAATTGGAACTCATCAATAAAAATATAATAATTCTATCTAGATCCATTGCTTCGTGTATCACGGAGGAGTTCAGAATGAGCCTTCGGCTTCATTTTAGTAGTGATGTACTCCGCGAAGCATATGAGGAAATTGAAGCAGATGTTGGTTCCATGTAGATGGAGTACGATTCCTTGAAGCATTGGAAGGGAATCAATGGCAGAATGATGTTTCGGCTCTGTTGCTTAGCAAAGCAGCTCTATGCAAAAGCATAGAAAAGGAGTAACATTGAGAGAGGGGATCCATTGTGTGTTGCATGATAAACATAATGAACATAGTTGTTGTATGTTTATATGTGTTGTTGTGATAATTGAACTACCCATTAAAATGTAGGGGCGTAGGATTAGTATGGTTTCTTAATATGATACTAACTTGAGGGAAACTCATTGCGATGTGGTCTCATTAAATATCAATGGTATTAGGTAAATAAGTTAATCTTCATACCAGTCTTTTTGACCAACCCATAATTTATTTTTTTCCCCTTAAACTCTCGGTAACTCAATTAAGTAGGCCGAGGGTTAGGGTCTTTTAGGTATCATGCATGAACAAGCTTCTTGAGGTGAGCAGAAGACGATAGCTATTTAGGTGTTTTGTTTTGTTCAAGCTACTGTATGATTGATGGACGTATTGGCATATGTTATGAATGCCTTTATATACACTCTGATCATGCAAGGGGCATCTTCATATATTGTTTTCATGTTTATTTTATAATAAATTATACTTTCTCTGAAGGGTTATATGTGAAGTGTTGTATATATGAATTATTATTATTATCCATGAATATTTTGTGAAATTTTTCATACTGCCGTGTTATTTAGTGTAAAGATTGAATAATGTTCATTTTCTGTCATCGAAAATTAAAACTAGAGATGACCACATCATCTGTAGAGTTTGGCTTCCGACCTTATATAATGAGGTGTTACAATCTTTGTTCGTGCCTAATGGAAGTTGTATGTTTATGAATTTTTTTTGTTTAATATTATGTTTTATAGCCTATGTTGTTCAAACCAAATAGATTAGGCTTAATCAAATATAAACACAAAATTTACATCTTCATCAGCATATGATCATGGTAATCAAATTAAGAGTGGAATCAAAATTTGATGCTCTATATTACTAATTAATAATAAGTGGATCATTCTTAAAACAGTTTTCAATTTTAGTTTTATTTCATTTTCATGAGACTTGAAAAGTGGGTTAGAGGATGTATTATAGTTTGGTGATTTAAGTCGTGTTAGCTAATAACACAATTAGACCATACTTATGACAAATACATTCACTAATTATACAAGAGATTAGAAAGATATCATAAAATCATTTTACACTGGTTTTTGTGACCATGAGAATGAATTTGTCTTTAGATTGCCCTTTAATCTTGTAGTCAACACTCAACTTCATTTCTGTTAATTTTTTAAGTTAGTTGACACAATCTAAAAAATTGGTTTAATTTGATTGAGTAATTTTTAAAAACTTTCCCTGTGGATCGACTCGTACTCGCACACTTGCGATATTGTTATGATTTGCTGAGTATTTATTATGATATACAAATTCCACTAATTTTCTAAAACAATAAAAAACACCGCTCGAATCATTAAGCCTTATCCTATACCATCTTAATGATTTGCTGAGTAGAAATGTTAAATCAATATGAACATGAGATTAGGCTGGCCTTGCGGGCTAGCGAAAGATTAATTAGATTAGTTTTGATTCGGTCATACTGCCTTTAATTAGTCTGCTAACTAATAGCGAGAAAATTAAGCAACGTAGCATTTTGTATTTATCAAATAGGAAAAGTAGTGAAGCAACTTTGTCCAAATGGTTAAAAAAACCTTAACAGGATGCGAGATGTCATGGGTTCGAACCCTGACTCATGGGACCCAATCCACTTGCCATGTAGTATGTTAGATACTACCCAGACTTATATATAAAAGCACCAAATTTCAAAAAACGGGAAAACAAAACATAGTAAATTTTAATACCCTATTGTAGCATTTATGATTAGATATTACAACCTAGCAATATTTGACATTATATATATATATATATATATATATATATATGCACACACATATACATATGTATATGTGTGTGTGTGTGTATATATTCACATATGTCATTTATTTTCTAATTCTTCCTTATAGTACCACTTCAAATGCTACTTATAGTATGATAGCTTGAATTTTGAAAAATTTCATATAGCTTTCCATGATATTATTTGGCAATGAAACATAAATATAGTAATGGGGTCTTTATATAATAATTTTGAGTTAGTGTTATTATATTGTCCTTAAGTTACATCTCATTATTCTATTTACCATACATTTAGTATTATTATAAAAAAATCAAGTTATATAACGTTCATCCTCATGATTAATTTCTGTAACAACCCACAAATTCTGAACCAATTTAAAAATTTTATTTTAGAAATTTTAAAGGAAATTTAATAGTTAAAATAATTTATTTTAAAAAATAATGACTAAAAATTTATTTAAATTGAAGTTAGAAGGAATAATTTTATTATAATTTTAAAAGAGAGTTAGAAATAGCACGATAGTTTGAAACTTTGAATTTGAACTTTGACGGACTGTACAGGATGCAAAATAAATCAGATTTTAGTGAAACCAAAAATATTAGAATCTATTTAAAAATATCTTTCCAAAAATCTGAAATTTTGAAATTTCATAACGGGAATCAAAAGTTATGCCCAGTTTAAAATTCAGGATAGTCGTTGTAGAATTTATATATATTTTTTAATATTAAAAATAGCCAATTTTCAAACGACCTCCGTTTTTGACGAAACCACTTTTGTTGGAACCGGAATGTCAAATTATTGCTAAGTTTAAATTTTTATAATTTTTATAATTAATATGTGAGCGTGGCAAAAGAAAATATGTTTTGTCAATTTAAGTCAAATCTGATCGACTAGAAAACAGCCATTTTCCAAACGGTCTCAGAATTCGATGAAATCAATCTTGTTAGAACCGTATCATCAAAACATAGCTAGAAATAATTTTTCTGGATTTTTCTGAGTTCGTATGTGGCCCTGGTGAATTTAAATATACGATCAAATTAATTGTTTAAATGATTTAAATAATAAATTAAGGATTTTAGGCCACAGACTGTCGTTTGGGCCGACGAAACCTATCCCATTGGATTCAGAATGGGGGCTATTGTCTAGGGTCAACTTTGGTTAGACTGAAATCGGACTATTTTATGATGTAGGGATTTATTTGTAAAAATTACATTTAAATATTATAAATAATACAAACTAAACCCTAATCACTATTCACCATCTTCTAGCCGTCGCCATCTACATTTTTCATGGCTGAAAACTTGCTAACTTCAACCACTAATATCCACCAATCCTCTCAATAAAATTCCTCACTCCAGTTCAAGCTTCTAAAGAGATTTCCTTTCTTTTCTTTTTCATATGGCTTGATCGATCTCTGACGGCCCGAACTCCGAGGACCAGACCCCCAAACCCGTGCCAAAGATCACCGCCGCCCTTCCCCTCGGCTCCACCGAGCTACACCCGCGTGGGCCTCCTGGTGCGCCGCTGGTAGCTCTTCGACGAGCTGCCTTCTAATCGTTCTCTAGTGCTGTAGATCGGAAGAGATAATCAACCCTAAGACCGAACCAATTTCTGAAACTAACGGTCGTGACTTTGAACAACAGGAAGAAGGTTAATTTTTTAATTTTTTATTTATTTAATCTTATTTAAAAATTATTAACCTGAATTTAACCATAGCTAATTCATATGAACTCAGAATAACGCGATTTCAAAGGTGTTGCAATTGTAGAGACAAGATCTACATTTCCAGACTGAAAAGGGACAATTTCGAGCTGTTTGAATTTTTGACCAGTTTGCGACACGACAGTGAGATTTCTTTTTTTTAATAATAAATTAATTTATTTAATTTATTTGTTGTGTAACTATTGTTTGTATATGCCTTAGATCTTCTGTGATATGATTGTGAATGATTTATTTGTTGTTGGTGATGTATTAACATAGATCTGTATGTGTTGAATATAATAAACCATTTTATAATATTATTGATTTGGAATAGAATCGCCATTTCAATCAAATAAATCATTTGGTAAAATTATTGATTTGGAATAGAACCGCCATTTCAATAAAATAAATCATTTTGTAAAATCATTGATTTGGAATAGAATATACATTGAAATAAAATTGATCATTTATTTGCATCCTTTTATTCAAATGTACATTGAAATAAAATTGATCTTTTATTTGCACCCTTTTATGCAAATATACTTTGAAATAAAATTGATCTTTTATTTGCATCCTTTTATGCAAATATACATTGAAATAAAATTGATCGTTTATTCGCATTCTTTTATGCAAATATACATAGAAATATAAAATGTTCATTTATTTGCATTCTTTTATGCAAATATACATAGAAATATAAAATGTTCATTTATTTGCGTTCTTTTATACAAATATACATAGAAATAAAAGTGTTCTTTTATTTGTGTCCTTCTGCGCAAGTATGCATAGAAAATAAAAATGTTTTTTTGTTTGCATTAGAAGTAAAACTATATTTTCATTTGCAATTTTAGATGCAAACAAAACATTATAATTAAAATCATATTTTTGTTTGCAATTTTTTAGATTTTTGTTTGCAATTTTAGATGCAAACAAAATGTAACGACCCGGAAAATCTAAACCAATTTAAAATTTTTAAATTGGCTAAAATAATGGATTTGAAATATTTAAAATAAATATTTTAAATAATAGTAATGAAAAGTGAGTTTGAATCGACATCTGAAAACGAATATAATTAATTCTAATTATAAACAAGGCCTGAAATGGCGCGGTAGTTTCAAAATTTGAATTCAAACTTTGTCGGACTGTACCGGGTGCAAAACAAAACGGATTTGAGTGAAACCAAAAATATTTAAATCTGTTAGTGAATACCTTTCTAACGAATCTGAAAAATCGAAGTTTCATAGCGGAAAGCAAAAGTTATGGCCAAATGAATTTTCAGAAAGGTCGCTATGGAATTTATATAGCCCGTGAAATTGGCCATTTTGCAAACGACCTCGGAATTCGACGAAACCACTTTTGTTGGATCCGGGATGTGAAGTTATTTCTAGGTTTCAAATTTCATAATTTTTGAAGCTAGTATGTGAGCGTGGCAAAGGAAAACGTGTTTTGGTCAATTACAGTTAAATTGGATCGACCAGAAATGGGCCTTTTTGCAAACGGTCTCAGAATTCGACGAAACTAGTTTTGTTGGGACCGTATCGTCAAAACATAGCTAAATTTATTTTTCGAATCAGTTTGTGGCCCTGGCAAATTGAAATGTACGTTCAAATTGAATATTGAATGTTATATATTTTAATTTGAAGGAAAACTGACTGAAACAGTCGAATGGGCCTACGAAACATATCCCATTGTGTTCGGAATAGGGGTAGGACGCTAGGGACGACAGTCGTTGGGTTTAGATTGGTGGTCGTGTCAGAAAACCCGTTTTAAAACCCACCGACAATAAGTTTTTTATAAAAAAAAAAGGAAAAAACTTTTTTCTCTCTCCCCGATCGAAGGCGGAAGAGCCTTCCAACCTTCCAGCCCCGATTCCGACCGCCTCGTCCATCGTTGACCCTCACCGCAGTTGAACTTTTCGAAGATCTCTTCCCCCTCTTCAAATCAAGACCGACCTCGTGTTTTCTAGTCGCCCCAGCGTCGAGATCTACCAGCTCAAAGTTCGCAACTTCAAGGAGCTGCCGCCGTCGACCGGCACAATCGAACTGGGCCCCACCTGCCACTTCGGGTGCGCGCCTCCTAGCTCTCCAACGTGGCAAGGTCTGATCGTCGCCTCGAGCAACGGATTGATCGGATTTGCCAACCCTAGTTTCGAACTGATTAGTGAAAGGTACGGCCTTGTATATTTAAAACTGATTTCAACAGTTTTAAAGTGTTGCAAATTTTGAAAAATCATATCTTTTTCATAAGGTAACGAAATGTGACGGCCGGGAATTTCGCTCGATCCTAATCAGTCGTTAAACCGATCTAGACCGTTCGAAACCCCTGAACGTTGAGAACAGGACAAATCAGAACCCAAACAGAAGAACATTTCATTGTATATTACAACAATGCATCAGATTACAAGAATATACAGAGTATAAATAGATAAATATACATTCGATAAATATCAGAGATTACAATAAATTACATAGCAGCGGGAAATAATACAAAGCACAACTGAAGGTGATATACGGATATAGAGCTTTCCGGATATCATTCCAGCTGTAAACCAGGATCCTGTGAATATAAATCTGCAAAACCAAAACTACTAGCTGTCCGTGCGGAAAATAGGGGCACCCAGAGTTTAGGTGAAAACAACAAACTCTAGGTCAGTCATGTGACTGGTGTGAGAACTAAAACAGTTACTAAAACTTCACTTTAAAAGAGAGTAATTCAAGGGACCACGCCGTATAACACGGAACGGGTTTCCTCCCAAGAATACCAGTGCATAGAATAAACAACGCAATGCTTTTTCGAAAAATGAAGCTATTATAAGACCCAGGTCCCATCACACAATGCAACGCAAGCTGGAGGATAGGGTTTTCCCTTATAATAGCCAAATGTGTTTGGTACGTTTAAAACAAATCATTTGATACTATAATAAGTGTATAGTGTCAAAATATTTTCAATCATAAATATAAATCATAGACGGCATGGGTACCATATATCATGTCGCCATACTAGTTCTACAATTAAAACCGCAATGCACGTATTGGAAATTGGATTTCCGTCATGAGTCGAGGCAAGGGGCAAGCTCCTCTCCGCTTCGAGACACTCTAGCAAATGCTCAGGACTACACACTCTGGGTAGCCACTTGGATCGGTTGGGCCGGTCCTCACTTACGTTAGAGGATTGGCAATTCCTGAACACACGTTTCCCGGTCCTTACAGACCTATAATCGAGGCGCCTCATCCAACAACCACAAAGATGAAAAGTATATAAATGTCAGGGCTGGTAAGTCACTGACACCACCAAAGCTAGAAAGAAACGTCGTGTTCTCCCAACGGCCCGTATCCCGTTTTTGACTCATACCGAGGTGTGAGGCTCGCGAATCCACGCTATACACAAAGCTACGCCACAAAGGCCGTGCTTTGATCATCAACCACAAGACTTTGCCTTTCAACAGAAGCCTTGATCCATGCAACTCAGCATGCCACACAGGCAATTCATGCCATGCGATTGATATCTATCGATATATAACCTCTAAGCTCGTACGTCTCAGAGAAGGGCGTTAAGCAAGAGAATAAATTCTCCGCCGCCAAACAAATGTATATTTAATAGAAATCAATCAACATAGAATAAAATCCAATGTCAGACACACAATCCATTTACAAGTCCGTTCTGGGTCTGAACGAAACCGGAGGCACTTTCCTCGCATATCCATCCATCTCCAGGTACGTCTGGACGACCACCAACTATTTCCATCCTCTTGGGTGTACAGCCCAATCAGGATCGTCAGTAATTATCCAAACGATGTGAAGACTTCCGGTCTTCGACCACCGTCTTCATCTTCGACATATCATCGAATCGGTTATTCAGAATGGGTATAAACCCGGACTTTCCGAACAACCCGCGTATATTAAAAACAAATGTTACACAATCACAACATACGCCTCATTCCAATTCATTAGTCACTAACCGCAAATTAGCAAGAGAACAATTTCCCAAACATTAACCCCGAAGGCCGAAACCAACATCAGATCAATACCCAGGAAACCATTCTTCTTAGCCAACCTACAGCTAGTTTCTAAATTCCACATTCTTAGGGAAAGGTTCCCATTAATTTTATCCAAGATAAATTCTTTAAAATTTATCCTGTAATCTTCCTTTGGATGTCATTTAAAACCAAATTATGGTTTTTCCAACTAGTCGAAATTAGCGAACCGTAACGAAGTAATTATTTATTTTATTTCCCAATCCCAACCTATTCATCCCATGAAGCAAAACTGGTAATACTTCATATATAACACCGTGGTGTTATCGGTAAAATTAATTACCATTTCACGTTCAAATCTAATTAAAGATTTAACTATCGCTTTTGAGCAAAACTGGTAATACTCCATTCCCTCTTATTTCTAGATTTGATAATTTGGATTATAGATTCACATTTCAATCTAATTGCAGATTCGTTAAAACTCCTTTTATTGGGTTAAAGAACTAGGTGTTATTTAAAACACAGTTCACGACAAACCCAAATCACATTCTATTTATTTTCGGGTTAAAGAACTAGGTGTTATTTAAAACACAGTTCACGATAAACCCACAAATCAATTCTAGTTCAATTCAAATCAAATATATTTGGAATTCCGATTATTTAAAACCCCTTTTTAAATCTAATTTATTTATTTAAAAATAAATCGGGTTTTAAATTTAGTTCAAACTAGTTCATTTTGATAAAAATCTATTTTTATCTTTTCAAATACGGAGTTTTTCATCCCAATTTTTCCCAAATCATTTCTTATGATTTTACACAAATTATTTATATTTTTAATAATTTTATCAAGGCCCGTACAGTCGATTTCCAACAACGGCCATCGAACTGCACTTACAGCGACCTTTTCCAAATTTGATTTGGACGTATCTCCAAATCCAACCGTTAGATTTCAAATTTCTAATATTCGTTAGAAAGCTCTTTTCGATACGAACCCAACGGTTCCAGTTTTAGGAGAATCCGACGGTCGGATCTCCCGTAATGTCCGTTTGAAATAAATGGTCGAAATTCGCGAACTGCCGCGGCGCGGCGCGTTCTATTCAGGCCATTATATTATATATATAATATATATTTCGTCGATTTCTATTTAAAACGAATTATATAAATAGTTTTAAATTCGTTTCAAAGGCAATTTCAACTTCCATTTCAATTCAAATCAAAATTGAATTCTTCTTTATAAATTCGTTTTAAAATTCTTTTCTATTCAATTCAAATTTCAATTCAATTTGAATTCAATTCGAATTCGTTTTCAATTCAATTCATTTCGAAATCATTTTCTATTCAATTCATTTCGAAATCGTTATATATTCAATTCATTTCGAAATCGTTTTATATTCAATTCATTTCGAAATCGTTATATATTCAATTCATTTCGAAATCGTTATATATTCAATTCATTTCGAAATCGTTTTATATTCAATTCATTTCGAAATCGTTATATATTCAATTCATTTCGAAATCGTTATATATTCAATTCATTTCGAAATCGTTATATATTCAATTCATTTCGAAATCGTTATATATTCAATTCATTTCGAAATCGTTATATATTCAATTCATTTCGAAATGAATAAAATCGATATAAATATCGTTCACGTCAAAATGGCGTCAATCTAATCAACACGGCTTCACATATTTCTATTTCTAATATTCTATTTCAAATATTTCCTATGATCAAAATATTTGTTATTATCAAAATATTTCGTTCAACACATGACTAATCTCAACGGATGAGTACAGTCAACACATGAACCTTTATATTATATTGATAAAGATGTAAATTTTATTACTAAAATATTTCGTTCAACACATGACCAATCTCAGTGGATGAGTACTGTCAACACATGAACCTTTATTTTATATTGATAAAGTTGTAAATTTTATTACTAAAATATTTCGTTCAACACATGACCAATCTCAATGGATGAGTACTGTCAACACATGAACCTTTATTTTATATTGATAAAGATGTAAATTTTATTACTAAAATATTTCGTTCAACACATGACCAATCTCAATGGATGAGTACTGTCAACACATGAACCTTTATTTTATAATATTCTTATTTTCTAAATTGGAATGAGGCCCAATCAATCTCCATATAATGTTAATTATATGGATTTTCATACATCACACGTATATAATAGCATCGAAAGATAATCAACCATCAACCAAAGTGCACTACACTGTATAAGCATCAAATATAGACATCTAACGCTTATAACAGCCTGTCAATCAATCGATCGACATATTTCATCAATCAGGATGAGTGAACTTCATATTTCATCCCAACACCCGTGTGGGGTTTCAAACAGTCAAACACAGATTTTATTTGTGCCGTTGGGCGATGTGTAAAATTTATCGTCCCAATCAATGTCATTCAAATAGGTGTACATAAACAAACCTTCTGGTTTGTAAATGAATATTTTATCTTGTTCACTTCACTATTTTCATATTCACGTTAAAAATTATATTTTTAACGATAAAACATTTTATTTTATCATATGAATTTCTATTCAGTTCATTCTTTAAATAAAATGATATTTTTATTTTTCTAACTTATTTTAGAAAATTTCGGCGGCATAACGGCACGATACTAGAAACGGGACGAGGCCTAGCCTTATCCCCGGTCTAGTGAAGGCCCACGCCATTCACACATCAATCAAATTTACCAAACAACCAAATTCAAATCAAAACATCTAACTAATTCATGCAACTAAACAAACAAGTCCATGGTCTGTGGACGATTGTGTCGGGTATTACTAAGCACCGTCTGCATCCTAGTATATATATATAACTTGAAAAAGAAATTGAAAGGTGAGAAATTCTCACAGATAGCTATCCTAGCTCCACGGCACTTCATTGATAGAAATCTTCATCGCTATCACATCTTCGTCATCTTTGTTGCCCGTATTCTCTACATATATAAAAATCACATTTTTACTTTGATGTTCAATATATAAAAATCATATTTTTACTTCGATGTTCAATATATAAAAATCATATTTTTACTTCGATGTTCAATATATAAAAATCATATTTTTACTTCGATGTTCAATATATAAAAATCATATTTTTACTTCGATGTTCAATATATAAAAATCCTATTTTTATTTCGATGTTCAATATATAAAAATCATATTTTTACTTCGATGTTCAATATATAAAAATCATATTTTTACTTCGATGTTCAATATATAAAAATCATATTTTTACTTCGATGTTCAATATATAAAAATCATATTTTTATCACGCTATTTTCCATATAAAGATTTCGCCTTTTCTAAAATAAAGATTTCGCCTTTTCTAAAATAAAGATTTCGCCTTTTCTAAAATAAAGATTTCGCCTTTTCTAAAATAAAGATTTCGCCTTTTCTAAAATAAAGATTTCATCTTTATAAAAATCTCATTTTTATTTTTCTACACATACAAAGATGATATTTTTAATATTCCTATCATGTAAAAATTATATTTTTAATTCTCTACCTAACCAAAAATCATATTTTTACATCTTCTACTTAATAAAGATTATATTTTTAATACTTTAAAAATATAAAAATCATATTTTTAATTCTTTAAAAATATAAAAATCATATTTTTATAATGGCTATATAGTAAAGACTATATTTTTAATACTTTAAAAATATAAAAATCATATTTTTATTACTCTCCTATATATTTAAAAATCTAACTTTGCCATTCTCATATAAACTGACTTTTTTTTAAAGAGTAATTACTGAAAATTATCAAAATAAATAATTAACTAAATTGAAATTAAAACTTACAGTTTAATTGGAAGGGGGGGAGATGGGCCGTCGCGGTCGGAGGTTGCTCAGGCGGTGGCGAGGCTGGGTGGTCGGCGATGCAGGCTGGAGGCGCTAGGGTTGGGGCGGTTCTGACCTTCGAGCGCCGCGTCTTGGGGAGGAGAGGGAGTTCGAACGGAGGGGGAGGCTGCGATAGGAGGCGGGTGGCGTGAGGAGGCGGAGTGACCCACGACGATGGGTGGTGGCGGCTGCTCCGTCTTCTTTCCTACTTTTTATTATTATTATTTTTTAAAAAAATCGATTTTAAAAGTAAACCGGGGGGGGTCTGATGATATAGAGAGAGGGAGTTTTAATTAATTTTTTTTTATTTTTTTTCTAAAAAGCAACTTTTATTTTCGACCTCGAAACGAGACCCACCGCCTGTCGTCCCTAGCGTTTTACCCCCATTCCGAACACAATGGGATATGTATCGTAAGCTGATTTGATCGTTACAATCAGTTTCCGTTGAATTTATATTTAAATCACTATATTGAATTTTAAACGTACATTTCAAATTACCGGGGTCACATACTAACCCTAAAAATTCCAGAAAATATTTTCTAGCTTCGTATTGACGATACGGTCCTAACAAAACTAGTTTCGTCGAATTCTGAGACCGTTGGAAAAATGGCCATTTTCCAGTCGATTAAAATCAACTGAAACTGGTCAAACGCGTTTTCCTTTGCCACTCTCACCTATTGATTTGAAAAATTATGAAATTTGAAACCTAGCAATAATTTGACATCACGGACCCAACAAAACTGGTTTCGTCGAAATCCGAGGTCGTTTGCAAAATATCCATTTTTAAGGGCCTGAATTCCATAGCGACTATTCAGAATTTTCAACTGGACATATCTATTGATTCCCGCTATGAAAATTTGATTTGTCGGATTCATTGGAAAGATATTATCAATTAGATCCTAATGTTTTTGGTTTCACTAAAATCCGGATTGTTTTGCACCCGGTACACTCAATTGAAGTTTGAAATCGAATTATCGAACTACCGCGCCATTTTCAATTCTATTTATAATTATATATAAATATTTATATTCTAACGACGACGTATATAATATATGCGTTCTAATTATATTCAAAATAAATTTTCGTCGATATTATTTAAAATAATTCATTTTAAATATTCAAAATTCCCTAAAATTGCTAAAATAAAAATTTTAAACTGGCCCAGAATTTCCGGGTTATTACAATCTCCCCCACTTAAAACTTTTCGTCCCCGAAAAGGGAACAAAGTCGAAAGTGGTTTGATCAATCAACTCTACGCTCGATCTGGCTTGCATTCTCCAACTTTTCAGTTTCTGAGAATTTTCAAATTTTCAAAAATTTGGCTAACACCCTAAATTTTCGAAAAATTTCGCCATAACCTCCCCTGCACCGGGAGCATCGGGGAATTTTAAATAGCTTCCCCGGTCCTTCTAATCTCAAAAAGAAAAAGAAAAAGCCAAGCGGCTAGCCAATAGGCTCATAAAATCATCATCACCCAAACAAAACAGTAAATTATGTAGTAAACATGTACCTATTTGTCGGGCAAACAAATTTTATTCTCTGCTCTAGCCTCCTTGCTATGACCTGTTCAATGTAAGTACAAGTATATGCAAGCAAATGCGACCAATTTCAATACAATTCAATATTTGATGCATTTAGGCATAATGGTTCGAAATTATTAAAAATATAAACAAACAACACAAACATCAATCAATTAGTGAATTAGAGTTTCAAATTCATAATTTTGATATATATACAAAAAATCATGTTTTTGATGCCAATTCACCACAATGTGTCTATCTATTTTAGTTTTGGTTCTCACACCAGTCTAATGGAAATATATAGATATCACACCTTCGAAACACGAACATAAATATTGATAATGCGGCCGCATTACCAAAATTATCCCCGGGTGTCTAGAATGTGACTCTATATCTATCCAGTATATTAAAACTTCGAATATACGTTCATGACGCATATATGCAAAATCTTTATATACTAGATTGTCCATATCAATATAAATATTCAAATACGTATAAAATGGTTTAAATTTTCAAAACAAAATTGTTTTCATTTGAAAAATATACTCTTCACACTCGTTCTAGGATACTACTGATCCTATCTCTAACGAGTCATTCTAATTGGATATTACTAATCCAATATCCGATGAATTCTTTCGTATGGTTTTAATGTGTCTTGTTCTCGAGCTCTGTAAACCAAAGCTCTGATACCAAATGTGACGGCCGGGAATTTCGCTCGATCCTAATCAGTCGTTAAACCGATCTAGACCGTTCGAAACCCCTGAACGTTGAGAACAGGACAAATCAGAACCCAAACAGAAGAACATTTCATTGTATATTACAACAATGCATCAGATTACAAGAATATACAGAGTATAAATAGATAAATATACATTCGATAAATATCAGAGATTACAATAAATTACATAGCAGCGGGAAATAATACAAAGCACAACTGAAGGTGATATACGGATACAGAGCTTTCCGGATATCATTCCAGCTGTAAACCAGGATCCTGTGAATATAAATCTGCAAAACCAAAACTACTAGCTGCCCGTGCGGAAAATAGGGGCACCCAGAGTTTAGGTTAAAACAATAAACTCTAGGTCAGTCATGTGACTGGTGTGAGAACTAAAACAATTACTAAAACTTCACTTTAAAAGAGAGTAATTCAAGGGACCACGCCGTATAACACGGAATGGGTTTCCTCCCAAGAATACCAGTGCATAGAATAAACAACGCAATGCTTTTTCGAAAAATGAAGCTATTATAAGACCCAGGTCCCATCACACAATGCAACGCAAGCCGGAGGATAGGGTTTTCCCTTATAATAGCCAAATATGTTTGGTACGTTTAGAACAAATCATTTGATACTATAATAAGTGTATAGTGTCAAAATATTTTCAATCATAAATATAAATCATAGACGGCATGGGTACCATATATCATGTCGCCATACTAGTTCTACAATTAAAACCGCAATGCACGTATTGGAAATTGGATTTCCGTCATGAGTCGAGGAAAGGGGCAAGCTCCTCTCCGCTTCGAGACACTCTAGCAAATGCTCAGGACTACACACTCTGGGTAGCCACTTGGATCGGTTGGGCCGGTCCTCACTTACGTTAGAGGATTGGCAATTCCTGAACACACGTTTCCTGGTCCTTACAGACCTATAATCGAGGCGCCTCATCCAACAACCACAAAGGTGAAAAGTATATAAATGTCAGGGCTGGTAAGTCACTGACACCACCAAAGCTAGAAAGAAACGTCGTGTTCTCCCAACGGCCCGTATCCCGTTTTTGACTCATACCGAGGTGTGAGGCTCGCGAATCCACGCTATACACAAAGCTACGCCACAAAGGCCGTGCTTTGATCATCAACCACAAGACTTTGCTTTTCAACAGAAGCCTTGATCCATGCAACTCAGCATGCCACACAGGCAATTCATGCCATGCGATTGATATCTATCGATATATAACCTCTAAGCTCGTACGTCTCAGAGAAGGGCGTTAAGCAAGAGAATAAATTCTCCGCCGCCAAACAGATGTATATTTAATAGAAATCAATCAACATAGAATAAAATCCAATGTCAGACACACAATCCATTTACAAGTCCGTTCTGGGTCTGAACGAAACCGGAGGCACTTTCCTCGCATATCCATCCATCTCCAGGTACGTCTGGACGACCACCAACTATTTCCATCCTCTTGGGTGTACAACCCAATCAGGATCGTCAGTAATTATCCAAACGATGTGAAGACTTCCGGTCTTCAACCACCGTCTTCATCTTCGACATATCGTCGAATCGGTTATTCAGAATGGGTATAAACCCGGACTTTCCGAACAACCCGCGTATATTAAAAACAAATGTTACACAATCACAACATACGCCTCATTCCAATTCATTAGTCACTAACCGCAAATTAGCAAGAGAACAATTTCCCAAACATTAACCCCGAAGGCCGAAACCAACATCAGATCAATACCCAGGAAACCATTCTTCTTAGCCAACCTACAGCTAGTTTCTAAATTCCACATTCTTAGGGAAAGGTTCCCATTAATTTTATCCAAGATAAATTCTTTAAAATTTATCCTGTAATCTTCCTTTGGATGTCATTTAAAACCAAATTATGGTTTTTCCAACTAGTCGAGATTAGCGAACCGTAACGAAGTAATTATTTATTTTATTTCCCAATCCCAACCTATTCATCCCATGAAGCAAAACTGGTAATACTTCATATCTAACACCGTGGTGTTATCGGTAAAATTAATTACCATTTCACGTTCAAATCTAATTAAAGATTTAACTATCGCTTTTGAGCAAAACTGGTAATACTCCATTCCCGCTTATTTCTAGATTTGATAATTTGGATTATAGATTCACATTTCAATCTAATTGCAGATTCGTTAAAACTCCTTTTATTGGGTTAAAGAACTAGGTGTTATTTAAAACACAGTTCACGACAAACCCAAATCACATTCTATTTATTTTCGGGTTAAAGAACTAGGTGTTATTTAAAACACAGTTCACGATAAACCCACAAATCAATTCTAGTTCAATTCAAATCAAATATATTTGGAATTCCGATTATTTAAAACCCCTTTTTAAATCCAATTTATTTATTTAAAAATAAATCGGGTTTTAAATTTAGTTCAAACTAGTTCATTTTGATAAAAATCTATTTTTATCTTTTCAAATACGGAGTTTTTCATCCCAATTTTTCCTAAATCATTTCTTATGATTTTACACAAATTATTTATATTTTTAATAATTTTATCAAGGCCCGTACAGTCGATTTCCAACAACGGCCATCGAACTGCACTTACAGCGACCTTTTCCAAATTTGATTTGGACGTATCTCCAAATCCAACCGTTAGATTTCAAATTTCTAATATTCGTTAGAAAGCTCTTTTCGATACGAACCCAACGGTTCCAGTTTTAGGAGAATCCGACGGTCGGATCTCCCGTAATGTCCGTTTGAAATAAATGGTCGAAATTCGCGAACTGCCGCGGCGCGTCGCGTTCTATTCAGGCCATTATATTATATATATAATATATATTTCGTCGATTTCTATTTAAAACGAATTATATAAATAGTTTTAAATTCGTTTCAAAGGCAATTTCAACTTCCATTTCAATTCAAATCAAAATTGAATTCTTCTTTATAAATTCGTTTTAAAATTCTTTTCTATTCAATTTGAATTCAATTTGAATTCAATTCGAATTCGTTTTCAATTCAATTCATTTCGAAATCATTTTCTATTCAATTCATTTCGAAATCGTTTTATATTCAATTCATTTCGAAATCGTTATATATTCAATTCATTTCGAAATCGTTATATATTCAATTCATTTCGAAATCGTTTTATATTCAATTCATTTCGAAATCGTTATATATTCAATTCATTTCGAAATCGTTATATATTCAATTCATTTCGAAATCGTTATATATTCAATTCATTTCGAAATCGTTATATATTCACTTCATTTCGAAATCGTTATATATTCCATTCATTTCGAAATCGTTATATATTCAATTCATTTCGAAATCGTTATATATTCAATTCATTTCGAAATGAATAAAATCGATATAAATATCGTTCACGTCAAAATGGCGTCAATCTAATCAACACGGCTTCACATATTTCTATTTCTAATATTCTATTTCAAATATTTCCTATGATCAAAATATTTGTTATTATCAAAATATTTCGTTCAACACATGACTAATCTCAACGGATGAGTACAGTCAACACATGAACCTTTATATTATATTGATAAAGATGTAAATTTTATTACTAAAATATTTCGTTCAACACATGACCAATCTCAATGGATGAGTACTGTCAACACATGAACCTTTATTTTATATTGATAAAGATGTAAATTTTATTACTAAAATATTTCGTTCAACACATGACCAATCTCAATGGATGAGTACTGTCAACACATGAACCTTTATTTTATATTGATAAAGATGTAAATTTTATTACTAAAATATTTCGTTCAACACATGAACAATCTCAATGGATGAGTACTGTCAACACATGAACCTTTATTTTATAATATTCTTATTTTCTAAATTGGAATGAGGCCCAATCAATCTCCATATAATGTTAATTATATGGATTTTCATACATCACACGTATATAATAGCATCGAAAGATAATCAACCATCAACCAAAGTGCACTACACTGTATAAGCATCAAATATAGACATCTAACGCTTATAACAGCCTGTCAATCAATCGATCGACATATTTAATCAATCAGGATGAGTGAACTTCATATTTCATCCCAACACCCGTGTGGGGTTTCAAACAGTCAAACACAGATTTTATTTGTGCCGTTGGGCGATGTGTAAAATTTATCGTCCCAATCAATGTCATTCAAATAGGTGTACATAAACAAACCTTCTGGTTTGTAAATGAATATTTTATCTTGTTCACTTCACTATTTTCATATTCACGTTAAAAATTATATTTTTAACGATAAAACATTTTATTTTATCATATGAATTTCTATTCAGTTCATTCTTTAAATAAAATGATATTTTTATTTTTCTAACTTATTTTAGAAAATTTCGGCGGCATAACGACACGATACTAGAAACGGGACGAGGCCTAGCCTTATCCCCGGTCTAGTGAAGGCCCACGCCATTCACACATCAATCAAATTTACCAAACAACCAAATTCAAATCAAAACATCTAACTAATTCATGCAACTAAACAAACAAGTCCATGGTCTGTGGACGATTGTGTCGGGTGTTACTAAGCACCGTCTGCATCCTAGTATATATATATAACTTGAAAAAGAAATTGAAAGGTGAGAAATTCTCACAGATAGCTATCCTAGCTCCACGGCACTTCATTGATAGAAATCTTCATCGCTATCACATCTTCGTCATCTTTGTTGCCCGTATTCTCTACATATATAAAAATCACATTTTTACTTCGATGTTCAATATATAAAAATCATATTTTTACTTCGATGTTCAATATATAAAAATCATATTTTTACTTCGATGTTCAATATATAAAAATCATATTTTTACTTCGATGTTCAATATATAAAAATCCTATTTTTATTTCGATGTTCAATATATAAAAATCATATTTTTACTTCGATGTTCAATATATAAAAATCATATTTTTACTTCGATGTTCAATATATAAAAATCATATTTTTACTTCGATGTTCAATATATAAAAATCATATTTTTATCACGCTATTTTCCATATAAAGATTTCGCCTTTTCTAAAATAAAGATTTCGCCTTTTCTAAAATAAAGATTTCGCCTTTTCTAAAATAAAGATTTCGCCTTTTCTAAAATAAAGATTTCGCCTTTTCTAAAATAAAGATTTCGCCTTTTCTAAAATAAAGATTTCGCCTTTTCTAAAATAAAGATTTCATCTTTATAAAAATCTCATTTTTATTTTTCTACACATACAAAGATGATATTTTTAATATTCCTATCATGTAAAAATTATATTTTTAATTCTCTACCTAACCAAAAATCATATTTTTACATCTTCTACTTAATAAAGATTATATTTTTAATACTTTAAAAATATAAAAATCATATTTTTAATTCTTTAAAAATATAAAAATCATATTTTTATAATGGCTATATAGTAAAGACTATATTTTTAATACTTTAAAAATATAAAAATCATATTTTTATTACTCTCCTATATATTTAAAAATCTAACTTTGCCATTCTCATATAAACTGACTTTTTTTTTAAAGAGTAATTATTGAAAATTATCAAAATAAATAATTAACTAAATTGAAATTAAAACTTACAGTTTAATTGGAAGGGGGGAGATGGGCCATCGCGGTCGGAGGTTGCTCAGGCGGTGGCGAGGCTGGGTGGTCGGCGATGCAGGCGGGAGGCGCTAGGGTTGGGGCGGTTCTGACCTTCGAGCGTCGCGTCTTGGGGAGGAGAGGGAGTTCGAACGGAGGGGGAGGCTGCGATAGGAGGCGGGTGGCGTGAGGAGGCGGAGTGACCCAAGACGATGGGTGGTGGCGGCTGCTCCGTCTTCTTTCCTTCTTTTTATTATTATTTTTTTTTAAAATTCGATTTTAAAAGTAAACGGGGGGGGGGGGGGGGGTCTGATGATATAGAGAGAGGGAGTTTTAATTAATTTTTTTATTTTTTTTTCTAAAAAGCAACTTTTATTTTCGACCTCGAAACGAGACCCACCGCCTGTCGTCCCTAGCGTTTTACCCCCATTCCGAACACAATGGGATATGTATCGTAAGCTGATTTGATCGTTACAATCAGTTTCCGTTGAATTTATATTTAAATCACTATATTGAATTTTAAACGTACATTTCAAATTACCGGGGTCACATACTAACCCTAAAAATTCCAGAAAATATTTTCTAGCTTCGTATTGACGATACGGTCCTAACAAACCTAGTTTCGTCGAATTCTGAGACCGTTGGAAAAATGGCCATTTTCCAGTCGATTAAAATCAACTGAAACTGGTCAAACGCGTTTTCCTTTGCCACGCTCACGTATTGATTTGAAAAATTATGAAATTTGAAAGCTAGCAATAATTTGACATCACGGACCCAACAAAACTGGTTTCGTCGAAATCCGAGGTCGTTTGCAAAATATCCATTTTTAAGGGCCTGAATTCCATAGCGACTATTCAGAATTTTCAACTGGACATATCTATTGATTCCCGCAATGAAAATTTGATTTGTCGTATTCATTGGAAAGATATTATCAATTAGATTCCTAATGTTTTTGGTTTCACTAAAATCCGGATTGTTTTGCACCCGGTACACTCAATTGAAGTTTGAAATCGAATTATCGAACTACCGCGTCATTTTCAATTCTATTTATAATTATATATAAATATTTATATTCTAACGACGACGTATATAATATATGCGTTCTAATTATATTCAAAATAAATTTTCGTCAATATTATTTAAAATAATTCATTTTAAATATTCAAAATTCGCTAAAATTGCTAAAATAAAAATTTTAAACTGGCCCAGAATTTCCGGGTTATTACACGAAATTCGATGAAACAGGAAACATTGGACCCATGAGGACGTCTTCTATATTTTAGAAGAGACCGCATATTTTTCTAAGCCTTCTGCTATTTTTGGTGGAGTGGAACCCAATGTGAGATTTCTAATTTATAAACGATATGGAAAACGATGATGTATAAATTATATAGTCGATGTATGAGTTATATAAGCGTTGTACACCTCTTGTATAAGCGTTGTATAAGTTGTACGTTCGATGTATAAGTTGTATATGCGTTGTAAAAATTATATATGTATTGAAATAGAAGAGAAATGCTATATATATATATATATATATATATATATATATATATATATACGCCCCTCGTCCACAAACCATGGACGATATTTATTGGTTGTGATTGGTGTGAAAATTGATTAATAGCGAATGGTTGATGGGAATTGTTTGTGGTTGATATTGATTTATTGTGGTTGAAAAATACCCGTTTGTGGTTGAGAAATATTTGGTTGAAACCACATAGGATTAGTTTGTGGAAATGAAATAAATATACATGTTGCCTGCATGCGAACTAGATGCATGATTCCCCATTGTCAAAAACCGCGAGGTTTTAAGGTAGAGCGAGGAGCCGTACTAGGGACGGTCCCGGTTTTAACTACCCTGCCGTTATGCTGCCGAAATTTTGAATAATATTCATGTGTTTGAATTATTTTCATTTATTGAAAATATATTTATTCGTTGAATAGAAAACCTTCATGTGTTAAGTCGATATTCATTCGTTGGATAGAAATTCATGTGTTGAATGGTATTCGTGTTTTAAATATAAAAATCACATTTTTATCTATATATATAAACTATAGAAAACCTTCATGTGTTGAATCGATATTCATTCGTTGAATTGAAATTCATGTGTTGAATGGTATTCGTATTTTAAATATAAAAATCACATTTTTATCTATATATAGAAACTATAGAAACCTTCATGTGTTGAATCGATATTCATTCGTTGAATTGAAATTCATGTGTTGAATGGTATTCGTGTTTTAAATATAAAAATCACATTTTTATATATATATATAGAAACTATAGAAAACCTTCTTGTGTTGAATCGATATTCATTCGATGAATTGAAATTCATGTGTTGAATGGTATTCATGTTTTAAATATAAAAATCACCTTTTTATCGATATATATAAACTATAGAAAACCTTCATGTGTTGAATCTATATTCATTCGTTGAATTGAAATTCATGCGTTGAATGGTATTCGTGTTTTAAATATAAAAATCACCTTTTTATCGATACATATAAACTATAGAAAACCTTCATGTGTTGAATCGAAATTCATTCGTTGAATTGAAATTCATGTGTTGAATGGTATTCATATTTTGAAATAAACCATCACATACATATCATCTTCCTACATACACTACATTCTTTGATAATACAAACTTATCAGCCACAAAGGTTAATTTGATCCATGCTTGCTGAGTAATGACCATGAAATCAGGTTCTTGTCAATTTCTTAAACATAAAGAACGACACTTAAGGTAAGTTCCTTTCTAGAAGTTAGTTTCAGCACAACTTTCCCCTTACCTTATACCTTTGATGCAAATGAACTTCCCATGAAAAGTTGTTCATCATCAGTTGCATTTTTATAGTTTGTAAACATTCTCTTATTAGCACATATGTGTCGAGTGGCTCCTATATCTACAAACCATTCCTTCGAGTTGCCAACAAGGTTGCATTCTGATATTACTGCACATAAATCCATATCAGCAATGCCATCTGAAGCTTCAGCCATATTTGCTTTGACTTTTTCCTTTTAGGTGCGCGGCAGTCGGCTTTTTTGTGCTCCTTCTTCCCATGGTTATGGTAGGAACCCTTAAATTTCTTCGACCTTTTAGAAGCGTTCTCTCGTTTCCTCATGTTAGGTTTGTCTGACACAACTACATTATCTTTGGCAGCCATATTCTATGAAATATTTTCTCAAAATTCCTGATATCTTCCGCAATTCTTAGTCGAACTATGAGTTATTCCATTACCATTTTCTTACGTTTGTGCTTAAGGTAATTCTTGAAGTCCTTCCAAGAAGATGGCAGTTTCTCAACGGTTGCAATAACTTAGAAAGATTCACTAAGAGACATCTGTTTATCTTCTAGTTGAGGGATGATAAGTTGCAGCTCTTGAGTCTGATTGATCACCGTCTATTAATCCACAATTTAAAGTCGGGAAATTTGCCAACGATAAATTTCTTCATGAATGCAACTTCAAATTTGTAGTTCTTTTCTAAAGCATCCAGGGTTGTTAGGATACTACAACAATACAGTAAACATTGTAGAAGCTATCATCCAAACCATTTAGAATATAGGTTTTAGGCATAAAATATGAATTTTTCAAGACATCAAGAGCCTCTGCTTTGGTAGTATCTGGTTCATGTTCGCCAACTATAGGAGCTTCTTCAGTAAGAAATTTAGTGAATCCAAATGTTGCAGATAAAACAACATTTTTTGTTGCCAATGCTTGAAGTTGATACCTTTGAACTTCTCTAGCCTTTCTCCATGAGACAGATTCATTGTTGGAAGTACATCCACTGGATGACTATTAGTCATTACCTATGTTAGTGCATAGTTATTGTTGTTGTTTTGCGACAACGTTGTCTGCAACAATCAGTATTGTTTTGAGATTGTTATTCACAACTATAGAATTAACGGAAAACTAGCAATAGTATAAAGCACGACAAATTTTGATACAAAATTGGTACTATAGAGAATAGTTTCCGATTTTTTACATAAGGCAGAGAAGTACCTATTGATTTTTCCAAGTTCAACGTAGTACTATTTCCTTGAAACAATATTGCCTCCCTGTATGCGCCTATGGTTGTGAGCATTTTAATTTCCAGGATGAAACGGGCCTTCCCTACAGTATTGTGCGTGCAAGCAGAGCGACGACGAACTGAAGTGATTACAGAACTCAGAACGGAGTATTCTGGGGAGAAAAAGAAAAAAGAAAGTGTAAAAATTGAAAGAATGATCTCGTTTCCAAGCGGCCTATATATACGATGGAGTGGGTGCCTAGTCGGAACAGTCGTGACTGTGGAAAGGTTGCAGCCCTTTAACCAATAGCAGTGACCGTTGCGTGCGTGCCCTTGTTTAAAAAAATAATATTGTGCGTCTGGTTCAGCTCGCAACTAGCATGTGAAGCCTATGTAACACCCCACGTCCATTAATGTCACTCACGAAGGGAATGCATTAACTTCCATGGAGGTTATAAGTGAATATAGAACAGAAAAATTACAACAAGACAGATAGTAAATAGTACTTGGAAATCTAAAACTTCATTTTATTGCAGCAGAAATTAAACATGTTTGTTACATCATAAAACCATAGATCATAACCAAGTACAATATCCATCTTCATAAAAAGAAAATACATAATCCCATTACATAAATAGCCATTAAAAAGATAACAAGCTGGACTTTACTTCAACGGTCCAAGCTTTCCAAAGAGAGATGAAGCAATTCAATCAAACTCCACTAGATCTGGGCCCAACCTGAGGACCTGGAGGGGGAAAAAGGATAGAAATAGAGGGGGTCAGACATAAAGTCTGGCGAGTATGATAATTCTAACAATACTATTATCAAAATAACTAGACTAAGGCATAAACTGGAAGACAAGTAAATGTCTATGAACTCTTAGGAAGATAAAGATAGCGTTTAAGATAACGTTAAAGATAACGGTAAAGGCACACCTAATTACTAACGAATGATTACTACACTGCACCGCACGTTACAACACTGCACCACACCAGTCACCCTATTGTTTGATCTCACTTGCTTCACACAGAAACTTTATAAATAGCCTTACGTACCCCTAGCTGACTACATAGGTGTCGTCTGCCCCTATCTCCACTAGGTGTACCCCACTACCCACTTTCGATCGGCTCCCTACTCGTAGATACCCGTGCTGGCCCCACAGTAGGGTGTATCACTCCCCTAAAGTGGCAACCCGATACAACTTGAGAATGCACGGCTTATACCTACACGATGCAACAACGTCATACCTACCAGCCCGGGTCCACATACGCATACGAAACCCGTTGGACTTGCGTTGCCACCGCTCCCCGTTTTGGCCTCTTACAGTCAAACCCAGCATGCGTGTCCCGTCCTCGACTTGGGTCGAGCCCACAAAGATACGTTTGGGATACTGGTCAAAATGGGCCCCCACAAGCTACCCACCTAAGCTTGTCACTAGTATATCCCACTTAACCCTCTTAGTCATGTTCATTTACATGTGTGTTTGGTTAAGTCTTACTAATTGTATTTCGCATGCCACTAAGGGCACCCCCTAGATTCCTCATGCCACCCAAGGCACCTACTTAACCCCCATGTCCCACCTTACATGTTTATCTGGTTAAGTATTTCTTAATTCATTCAGGCCATAATCTCATAAAGACCTCTCACATTAGACTGGCATTTTTGGCAGCTGGATTTGCCGGGCGGGTCCGGGCAGTCTTACACCATAAAAGAGTCTAACCTCGTGTCTTTACAACCGTTATGCTTTAGTTTAGGCCTAGGACCTCTCACATTGGGCTGACATTTGTGACCACTGGATTTGTCGGGCGGGTCCGGGCAGGTTTACGTCACAAACGAGTCCAACCTCGTGTCCTAAGCATTGATTAACACTTAAAATCTTTTAGTCCAGTTTTAATAATTCCCTATTCAAATTATTAATTAAGTCAACTTTTAATGATGTCCATAATTGACTCAATTATGGCCATCCACTTATGGCATGCAAAATCATATCAATTGCACCCAATTTTTTAATATTAAATCCTTAATATTACCGCTACACCACATTTATACGTTTGCTTATTCAACGCATAATATAGGCTAGACTTGTATAGTCTAACACCTAGCACAAAGATAAATTATCACAACATATAGACAATTAAAATAAATCTAATCATAATAGGGGTGAAACTTGCATAAACTACACATGTTAAGGATCAAAAGGTGTCAACTTGTTAAATGTCTCAATTTACATGATATGATCATAGCCCAAATCTATACATAAACTTGCATATGGGGTTTTTAGGCAACATAATGATGGTGTGAACTAGCATAGGATATCACATATGTCATAGCATAATTCTAGATGTCATAATAGATGTCTTGGCATATGTTCATAACTTTTCTAATCAATCTAACTTGCATATGTGACTTGTCATATAGATCAACATAACCCAAAAATGATGATTTAATTAATATGAACTAACCAGCATAGATGGTAACATCATGGCCTTTTTAACATGTATGATTCATCACAACTTAGCATAGAAACTTTCGACATACATAACATCATCATAGCATGATTTACAACATATAAGATATCATCATCACATAACATTGGATTTACAATATACATGATAGCAAAAGGGGTTTACAACAACATATATGATAATTCACATCATCTACTCATAATCCATTCATAACTCAACCTAATTAAAATGATAATAATCTTGTTAAGATCATCATACTCACAATTTAGAGAAGAAAAGAGAGAGTTTTGCTTTTCTTTAGGGTTGAGAGAATTAGAATTGAATTTGCTTTTCTTCTTTCTTAGTTGGCGGCGGCTCCATTGATTTCCATGGCGACGGTATGACGGTAACTATTCTATTTTAATTAGGTTTAGGGTTAGCATTAGGATGTATTTATAGGTGTAGGAAGTTATTTAGGACCATTAGATTAACCCTGAACCATGAGAACCAATCAAATGCAAAATCTGCATTTGAGCGAATCGGCCCACGGGTTGACAGCCAAACACCCTGGATTAACCCCTAGTCGACCCAGTAGGGCGCAGGTCGACCTCAAAAATGGGCCGGTTCGGTTATTCCCCCTCCCAATTTGCTGTTTTGAACTTTTTCGCATATTTATTTATTTAATTTTTAATTTATATATATATATATATATATCAATATATATATTTCTCTGCGCAACCCATTTCACTTAATTCTTTTCTAGAAATTAAGTATACTTTAATTTATGAATTTTAATGTTATAAAATTACGGGGTGTTACATTTTCCCCTCCTTAAAGGATTTCGTCCCCAAAATCTCCAAGTCAAGAAGAATGTATATCCTACCATTTAATCGTCCATCTACTCAACCATCAAACACCAGCATCCTTTGTCCTTAAAAGACTTCTAATGCTTTAATGTTTATATGCACAGTGTGTGTATATGTCCATATCTAATGCAAAATTAGGCGGTCTACTGATTCAGTCGACCTCCTTAGTGCAATTCATGATAGTGCCATGCGTCCAATATGTATGCAAAAGATTCCTAATGATACATATTAATTCTATATGCGTGCACAACCATCCACCCGAATGCAGCAACTATATGATAATACAACCATTATACATCCATTTTACTAAATACATCCATATATATGCAATATGCAATATGAAGTGACTGAGCCGATCTGGTGCCTAATAGTGTGTGTATATGCATCCACGAGCAACCACTAGCAAACACTTGCATCCACTTTGCATCCACCATACATAACATGTCTCAAACACATGTTTCAACCATAGGATTATCCTAACTAAAGGTCAAAGATACTAGCGAGAGGATATACTAAAGATAAGACAAGTACAAGCTAAGCGATATAGGAGAAATTAAAGGACATACCCTCAAAAAGAAAAGGGTATCGTGAACGCATCTTCTCTTCCATCTCCCAAGTAGCGTTGCTCTCATCATCTCCCCATTGCACTTTGACTAGTCTGACCTCTCGAATTGTCGCATCACGCTCTATCTCCACCTCTCTAAGCAAGCTCGGCTCTACCACTTCCGCGGTCTTGTGCAAGCACTTCCTCAAATGTGACACATTGAATACGTCATGTACACCACTAAGTCTCTCGGGAAACTCCACTCTATACGCCATCCGTCCAATCCTCTCCTTAATAGGAAACGACCCT
The DNA here is from genome assembly GCA_030737875.1 of Allium sativum. NCBI lineage: Eukaryota > Viridiplantae > Streptophyta > Magnoliopsida > Asparagales > Amaryllidaceae > Allium > Allium sativum. Next base: position 31,540,417 of record JASFAX010000021.1, on the reverse strand, counting down.
ACAAACCTTGGTGCTAATTTCCCAACGGACCCAAAGCGAACAACGTTTCGTAATGGAGACACTTTGACAAAGACCATGTCCCCAACTTCAAACTCGAGATCTGTCCTCCTCTTATCCGCATAAGATTTCTATCTATCTTGCGCTGCTTTCATCCTCCTTCGAATCAAGTCGATCTTCTCCGAAGTCTCCCTAATCATATCGGGCCCAAGTAAGATCTTATCCGTAGATTCCCACCAACATGTAGGTGAACGACAAGGTCGTCCATATAGAGCTTCGAATGGTGCCATACCAATGCTGGACTGAAAGCTATTATTATATGCGAACTCAACCAATGGAAGATGCTCTTCCCATGTACCCCCAAAGTCTAGGATACATAGCCTCAACAGATCCTCTAGAATGCGATTCACCCTCTCAGTCTGGCCGTCCGTCTGAGGATGATATGCGGTGCTCAAACATAACTGAGTCCCCACCGCCTCTTGTAAGCTTCTCCAAAATTCGCTAGTGAAAATAGGATCGCGGTCGCTCACTATGCTAGAAGGAACACCGTGCAAACGAACTATCTCTCGAACGTATACAGAAGCTAACCATGGAGCAGTCCTCTTACTCTTCACAGGAATGAAATGGGTGCTCTTAGTAAGTCTATCTACTATAACCCAAATCCCCGTATTACCCCTCCTCGATCGCGGTAATCCATCCACAAAATCCATTGATACACTCTCCCACTTCCATAGTGGAACCTCCAATGGGTGAAGCAACCCACCGGGTTTCTTTTGCTCCGCTTTTACTTGTTGGCATACCAAGCATCTAGCGACATACTCGGCCACGTCTTTCTTCATGCCAGCCCAAAAGTAAACTCTCCTCATGTCTTTGTACATCTTGTCCCCGCCGGGATGAATGGTCATCTTCGAATGATGTGCTTCGTCAAGAATAGTCTTCCTTAGGTCATCGTCTTTTGGTACACAAAGTCTACCGTCCCTACGTAACCAACCCTTATCATCTAGGGTATATCTACGGAGATGGCTTGATGACTCCCCTCCTTTGAGTTTTTCTACTAACTCAACCAACTGCGGGTCGTCTCGCTGTGCCTCACCAATCTGTCCCAAAAGCGTAGGTCTGACCTCCAAGGATGCTAGCAAACCGGGTACGAAGTCAACGGAAGGTCTAAAGTCAAACATCGAAATGAATTCTAAACTTCGCCGCTCAACAAACAAAGGACTTAAGGATAATCTTTTTCTACTTAAGGCGTCTGCCACCACGTTACCCTTGCCAGGGGTATAGGCTATTTCGAAGTCGTAGGACGCTAAGAACTCCATCCACCTTTGCTGCCTTAAGTTCAAGTCCTTATGGGAGAATAGGTATTTTAAAGACTTGTGGTCAGTGAATAATTCGAATTTCTCGCCAAGAAGATAATGACGCCAAGACTTAAGCGCGAAAACAATAGCGGCCAATTCTAGGTCATGTGTAGGATAATTTTTCTCATGCGCTCTCAACTGCCTTCGACCATAGGCTATTACCCTACCCTCTTGCATTAAGACTGCGCCTAGTCCTGTCCCACAAGCGTCAGTATAAACGGTAAACGGCTTACTCCCGTCTGGCAATACTAAGACTGGGCTGAAGTCAAAGCTCTCTTCAAACGTTGGAACGCATCATCACAATCTACGTCCCATGTGAAAACTAGGTTCTTCTTCGTCAAGCGTGTCAATGGAGCTGATATCTTTGCGAAGTCTTTGATAAACTTCCTATAGTAGCCAGCCAACCCCAAGAAACTTCTCACTTCGGTAGCATTTTTAGGAACCTTCCAATCTTGGATGGCCACCACCTTCGCGGGATCTACAGCTATCCCTTCTTTGGAAACCACGTGTCCTAAGAACCGTACTTCCTTCCTCCAAAATTGACACTTAGAAAATTTAGCTTTAAGCTTATGCGCTCGAAGAGTCTCCAACACTTCCCTAAGATGTAGGGCATGCTCTTCTTCATCCTTAGAAAAGATTAAGATGTCATCTACAAAGACTACAACAAATTTGTTAAGGTACTCCCTAAACACCCTACTCATCAAATCAACAAAATATGCTGGGGCGTTTGTCAAACCGAAGGGCATCACTAGCCATTCATAGAAACCGTCCGGAGTCCTAAAGGCAGTCTTGTCAATGCTATCCTCAGCCACTCTCAACTGATGAAAACCAGTGGCTAAGTCCAACTGCGAAAACACTGAGGCACCAACTAACTGATCGAAGAGACCGTCAATCCTCGGCAGTGGGTGTCTGTTCTTCTTAGTAAGCTTATTAAGTTCTCTATAGTCCACACAAAGTCTAAGGGACCCATCCGCGTTCGTGGCAAATACTACTGGAGCACCCCACTCCGATATGCTTCGTCTTATGAACCCCTTCTCAAGCAACTCCTTCGCTTGCTTACCGAGTTCCCTCCTTTCACGTGGAGCCATGTGGCGTACTGGCAAAGATACTAGTTTCGCATTATCCACAAGATATATTCGAAAATCTATCTCCCGCTTCGGAGGCAAGCCCTTCACCTCCTCAAACACATCCGAATATTCTCGAACCACTCTAACAGATCGTAGATTTTCCTCAGACGCGTCAAGCGATTCTAGATAACTTAGCATAACCGAATTTATGGGATTACAAAAGATTTCGAGAGTGTTGCCAAGGCGAGTCACGAGCCTAACTACTCCCCTTTCACAATCAAGAACGGCCCCATTTCTGGATAACCAATCCATTCCTAAAATTAGCCCATAGCCCGTGAAGCCCAACACATAAGCATCACATCGAAACTCAACGCTAAGTATAGAAATTTTCAAATCCAAACACATCATAGACAAATAAGCTGAGCCCCCAATTGGATTCGAAACAACTAAGGGATCCTCTACTAAACTGGTGTTTAAGTGCAGTGATTCAACTAATGATTTAGAGATAAACGAATGTGATGCGCCCGAATCGAATAAGGTAGGGACAAGATGAACAAACAAAAAAACTAAGCTTTCAACAGAAATGGTTCTACCTCGTTCTTGCAGCGGTGGGACGGCGAGAGCCTGAACTTGTCCCCTTGCCTGCCCTGGTGCTATAAGAGCCTGCACCTGTCCTCCAGAGGTAGCTCCTACCCTCTGCCCCTTCTTTGGGCAGTCCTTCACCAAATGTCCCGCATCGCCACAATGAAAACAGCCTGTCTTCTTTTTCTTTCGGCAATCCTTGCTGAGATGGCCCGGTGTCCCACAGTTAAAACATTTCTTCTTTCCCTTGCCATTATTGTCTTTACCACCCTTCTTGTTTTGCTGTTGTGGTTTCTTCTGATCCCCCTTCTTCTCGGGTGCCTTATCAGCTTTAGCGCTTTTCTCCTCATGCATGAGCGCCATTTCTACTAACTTCTCAAAGGTGGCCCCCATCGGGATGTGGGTCATAGCCAACCCTTGCAATGGTTCATTCAATCCATTCACGAACCTCAACGCCTTCTTCTCCGGCGTGTTCACTAAGTCCAAGCCAAACCTTGCTAACTGATTAAATTTATTGACATATTCTTTCACTGATGAGCTTCCTTGCTTCAATGTCAAGAACCTTTCCATATATAGATTTTCTTCCGCCCTAGAGAGAAACTTCGCCTCGAACCTACGTCTGAAATCCGCCCAAGAGTCAACAGGACGCTCCCCATTAGTGACCTCCCACCAAAACGAGGCCTCTCCCTTCATCAACCAAGCTGCTAATCGAACTCTCCTCCCTTCTTCTACTTCAAAGATTTCTAGCAATTCTTCAACCTCCTTAAGCCAATCTCTAGCTTCCACAAATGTTTCTGACACTTGAAATGGTTTTCCACCCATAGCCTTGAATTCCTTGCACGTCTTTGCAAAAGTATCTACGCGAGGAGGAGGAGGAGGAACGGGTGCAACTGGTGGTGGAGGAACATTGGCTGGACCTGTGGCGGCCCTAGCCTCTAATAACCTCCTATACCATCCTGGTATCGTTATACCGTCGGGTAGATTAAGATCTTCGGCCATGCTGAAACGAAAAAGGAAAGATTCAGAATGGAGAATTTGAAAGATAAAGATATGGGCTATTGGGGATTATGTTTTTTTCTTAAAAACTTTTCTCTTTAAATTGCTCATTAAAACATGTTTCTGAAAGCACTTCTTCCAAAAATAAATATTTTTCTAAAGTATTTTTATCTGTTCTGGTAACCTTAAGCTCTGATACCACGTGTAACACCCCACGTCCAATAATGTCACTCACGAAGGGAATGCATTAAATTCCATGGAGGTTATAAGTGAATATAGAACAGAAAAATTACAACAAGACAGACAGTAAATAGTACTTGGAAATCTAAAACTTCATTTTATTGCAGCGGAAATTAAACATGTTTGTTACATCATAAAACCACAGATCATAACCAAGTACAATATCCATCTTCATAAAAACAAAATACATAATCCCATTACATAAATAGCCATTAAAAAGATAACAAGCTGGACTTTACTTCAACGGTCCAAGCTTTCCAAAGAGAGATGGAGCAATTCAATCAAACTCCACTAGAGCTGGGCCCAACCTGAGGACCTGGAGGGGGAAAAAGGATAGAAATAGAGGGGGTCAGACATAAAGTCTGGCGAGTATGATAATTCTAACAATACAATTATCAAAATAACTAGACTAAGGCATAAACTGGAAGACAAGTAAATGTCTATGAACTCTTAGGAAGATAAAGATAGCGTTTAAGATAACGTTAAAGATAACGGTAAAGGCACACATAATTACTAACGAATGATTACTGCACTGCACCGCACATTACTACACTGCACCACACCAGTCACCCTATTGTTTGATCCCACTTGCTTCACACAGAAACTTTATAAATAACCTTACGTACCCCTAGCTGACTACATAGTTGTCGTCTGTCCCTATCTCCACTAGGTGTACCCCACTACCCACTTTCGATCGGCTCCCTACTCGTAGATACCCGTGCTGGCCCCACAGTGGGGTGTATCACTCCCCTAAAGTGGCAACCCGATACAACATGAGAATGCACGGCTTATACCTACACGATGCAACAACGTCTTACCTACAACCTGGGTCCACACATGCATACGAAACCCGTTGGACTTGCGTTGCCACCGCTCCCCGTTTTGGCCTCTTACAGTCAAACCCAGCATGCGTGTCCCGTCCTCGACTTGGGTCGAGCCCACAAAGATACGTTTGGGATACTGGTCGAAATGGGCCCCCACAAGCTACCCACCTAAGCTTGTCACTAGTATATCCCACTTAACCCTCTTAGTCATGTTCATTTACATGTGTGTTTGGTTAAGTCTTACTAATCGTATTTCACATGCCACTAAGGGCACCCCCTAGATTCCTCATGCCACCCAAGGCACCTACTTAACCCTCATGTCCCACTTTACATGTTTATCTGGTTAAGTATTTCTTAATTCATTCAGGCCATAACCTCATAAAGATCTCTCACATTAGACTGGCATTTATGGCAGCTGGATTTGCCGGGCGGGTCCGGGCAGTCTTACACCATAAAAGAGTCTAACCTCGTGTCTTTACAACCGTTATGCTTTAGTTTAGGCCTAGGACCTCTCACATTGTGCTGACATTTGTGACCACTGGATTTGTCGGGCGGGTCCGGGCAGGTTTACGTCACAACAAGTCCAAGTCCTAAGCATTGATAACACTTAAAATCTTTTACCCCAGTTTTAATAATTCCCTATTCAAATTATTAATTAAGTCAACTTTTAATGATGTCCATAATTGACTCAATTATGGCCATCCACTTATGGCATGCAAAATCATATCAATTGCACCCCAACTTTTTAATATTAAATCCTTAATATTACCCCTACCCCACGTTTATACGTTCGCTTATTCAACGCATAATATAGGCTAGACTTGTATAGTCTAACACCTAGCACAAAGATAAATTATCACAACATATAGACAATTAAAATAAATCTAATCATAATAGGGGTGAAACTTGCATAAACTACACATGTTAAGGATCAAAAGGTGTCAACTTGTTAAATGTCTCAATTTACATGATATGATCATAACCCAAATCTATACATAAACTTGCATATGGGGTTTTTTGGCAACATAATGATGGTGTGAACTAGCATAGGATATCACATATGTCATAGCATAATTCTAGATGTCATAATAGATGTCTTGGCATATGTTCATAACTTTTCTAATCAATCTAACTTGCATATGTGACTTGTCATATAGATCAACATAACCCAAACATGATGATTTAATTAATATGAACTAACTAGCATAGATGGTAACATCATGGCCTTTTTAACATGTATGATTCATCACAACTTAGCATAGAAACTTTCAACATACATAACATCATTATAGCATGATTTACAACATATAAGATATCATCATCACATAACATTGGATTTACAATATACATGATAGCAAAAGGGGTTTACAATAACATATATGATAATTCACATCATCTACTCATAATCCATTCATAACTCAACCTAATTAAAATGATAATAATCTTGTTAAGATCATCATACTCATAATTTAGAGAAGAAAAGAGAGAGTTTTGCTTTGCTTTAGGGTTGAGAGAATTAGAATTGAATTTGCTTTTCTTCTTTCTTAGTTGGCGGCGACTCCATTGATTTCCATGGCGACGGTATGACAGTAACTATTCTATTTTAATTAGGTTTAGGGTTAGCATTAGGATGTATTTATAGGTGTAGGAAGTTATTTAGGACCATTAGGTTAACCCTGAACCATGAGAACCAATCAAATGCAAAATCTGCATTTGAGCGAATCGGCCCATGGGTTGACAGCCAAACACCCTGGATTAACCCCTAATCGACCCAGCCGAGCTCGGGTCGACCTCAAAAATGGGCCGGTTTGGTTATTCCCCCTCCCAATTCGTTGTTTTGAACTTTTTCGCATATTTATTTATTTAATTTTTAATTTATATATATATATATATCAATATATATATATATATATATTTCTCTGCGCAACCCATTTCACTTAATTCTTTTCTAAAAATTAAGTATACTTTAATTTGTGAATTTTAATGTTATAAAATTACGGGGTGTTACAGCCTATTTAGTCATGAGACCCCAAGTGTCGCAAGGCCAAAGACCCAATCTTTGACTTTTTAGTTTTAATATGAAAGTCTTTAAGCCTTCTCACCTCATTCATTTGAGCCTTCATGTCCTCTTCTTATTTGTTTGATATGATATGATAAGTTATTGTATATATTGAGGATTTGGTACAAATATTTCTCAATGTGAAAGTTTGTTTCCACACATTGTCATAATAATACCCAATGCATATCTCTCTTCCCTAATACACAACTTCATTCATTTTCCAACAATCCCTTATAAGAATAAGTAGTTGTTCGTAGTCTCACGACCCATTTATCGTATTGGTTAAAGTAGCATATGGAACTTGAACTTTCCTAGTGCTCAACTATTTGAATTACAGGCGAATCAGTACATATTGAGTGTCCTTGAACTGTAAGCATTTTGGGTAATTCTAAAATAAATAACACATAATAAATGTCTTTAATATTCCTTCGTTTTCTATATGTGTTGGTTTTTGCCTTCAACACCTGCGTGGTCTCATAAGTGTTTAGAGAATTTGGCCTCATAATTGTCTTTGTAGCAGCGCCTTCGTACTTACATAGGTGATTCTATAATTCCTCAAGTATACACATCGTTAAAAGTATTAATACTTATCCTATTTTCTAACAAACAATACACTGATTTATCATAGGAATGGTTCGTGTGTAATAGTGCTATCAAGTTTCTCTCATACTTAGTTATCCCGTTGACCCTAGATCTTGGGATCTCCAATCAACTGGGTGGGGTTTCTATTTTAGAAAAACTTTTAGTTTATAAGCGTTAAACCCATTCCTATCAATAAGGTTTGAACTCTCTCTCTTGGCAAGCCATTTATTAGTGGATCCGCTATATTATCCTTAGACCTTATGTAGTCTATAATGATAACTCCATTAGAGAGAAGCTGTTTTATTGTTTTATGTTTAAGATGAATATGCCTAAATTTACCGTTGTATAGTGTACTACTAGCTCTTCCAATAGCTGATTGAATGTCACAATATATACATATTGGAGGAATAGTTTTTCTCAAATTTGGAACGTCTTCCAAGAAACTTTGAAGCCATTCTTCTTCTTCTATGGTATTATCTAGTGCAATATACTCTTATTTCATCGTAGATCCGGCTATACGAGTCTGTTAGGATGTTTTCCATGTTATTGCTCCATTTCGTAATGTGAACACTATCCTCTTGTAAACTTTGCATAATGTGATCCATCTTTCTAGTTTGCATCACTATATTCCCCCACTATCAAAGGATAGTTTGTATAGTGTACTCCATTTCGTAATGTGAACACTATCCGCTTGTAAACTTTGCATAATGTGATCCAGTTTTCTAGTTTGCATCACTATATTCCCCCACTATCAAAGGATAGTTTGTATAGTGTAGACCATAGTTCTACGTATACTTTAGGTATCCTAGAACTCTGATTGTTGCTTTCCCACGATGTTTACCAAGGTTGTTGGTAAATCTTACTTAGCATGCTTACAACATATGTGATATCTGGCCTAGTGCAGTTCATAACATACATGATACTTCCGACTATACGAGAGTTTTCTAGCCTATAGGTACCATCACTGGTATTCTTTACCCAATTTTGTTTCATATCTACTTGTGACTTTGCAATAGTAATGTTATATTGCTTAAAATTTTCAAATATCTTGGCAATGTAATGTGATTGGGATAATGCATATCGCCATGTGTTCTCAAAACTTTGATGCAAAATATCACACCAGCCAGTCCAAGGTCTTTCATATCAAATCTAGAGGATAACATATCCTTTGTAGATGTTACTATGGCATTGTTATTTCCTATGATCGATGAGTCATCAACATAAAGACAAACAATGACATATCCAATATGTGTTTGTTTTATATAGACATATCTATTTGATTCATTTATCGTGAATCCACTTGATAACATAGTTTCATCAAACTTCTCATGCCACTGTTTTGGAGCTTGTTTAAGACCATAAAGTGATTTTGCTAATTTGCACACTTTAATCTCATTTCCTTAGCTCGGAAACCCTTAAGATTGATTTATATATATATTTCTTTCTCTAGTCCACCATTCAAAAATGATGTTTTAACATTCATTTGATGTACTTCTATGTCAAGTATGGATGCGATTACAATAAACCTCCCAATTCATGTTATCCTCGTTACTAGAGAATATGTATCAAAATAGTCCAGATCTTAATTTTGTTTGAATCCTTGGACCACAATACGAGCTTTGTACTTGTCTATTGAATCATCTGGCTCCAATTCCTATTTAAATACCCATTTATTACCTAAGGTATTACATCCTTGGGGTAAATCAACTAACTCCTATGTTTGGTTAGCCATAATGGATTCGATTTCATTATTAATAGCCTCTTCAAATAAAGGGCACCGCTTGAGGACAAAGCTTGTTTGTATGTTAATGGATCATCTTCAAACATAAAAGGTTAGAAATTTGGTCCAAATGTTCTTGAGGTCCTTGAACTTTTACTCCTTTTTGTTCCTCCGCTTGTTCATCAGCACTAGTTTGCTGAAGAGAATTGAGGATTTCATCTTCCCTTAGTCTCTTAGGAGTATAATTTTCAGCATCATGTTTCAAAGGGAGTATATGTTCAAAAAATCTATCATTTCTCAACCCAATGATGGGATTTTCATGAATATCATCAATTTCATACTTGTGTAATTAAAATCGATAAGCGGCACTGTTTTGTAATATCCATTAAATATAAAATCAATAGTTTTTGGTCCAATTTTGACCTTCTTTGATTTACGTATCTCTACTTTTGCAAGACACTCCCACACTTTTAAGTATTTGTAGGATGGTTTTCTATTCGTCCAAAGTTCATGAGGAGATTTAGATGTTTTCTTTCATGGTATTTTATTTAAAATGGCTTCTCAAAAGGATAGCTTCTCCCTAAAAGTTATCTGGTAAACCAAAATTGATTAATAAAGCATCCATCATTTCTTTAAGAGTTTGATTTTTTGGTTCGGCTATGCCGTTGGATTGAGGTGAATATGGTGTTGTAGTTTTGTGTATAATTTCATGCTCAGTGCAGAATTCCTCGAACGGAAATTCATATTCTCCTCCTCTGTCACTTCTTAAAACTTTGGTTTTCTTATTGAGTTGATTCTCAACTTCCGCTTGATACTATTTAAACATGTTGAACACTTCATCGTTGCTTCTAAAGAGACAAACATACAATACTATAACAACCCGGAATTTTGGAACCAATTTAAAAATTTTATTTTAGCCATCCTAATAGATTTTGAAAATTTAAAATAATTTATTTTAAATATTAACGACTAAAAATTTACTTTAATTGAAGTTATAACGAATATATTTGTTTTAATTATAAATAGAGTTTAAAATAGCGCGGTAGTTTGAAATTTTGAATTTGAACTTTGACTGAATGTATAAGATGCAAAATAAATCAGATTTCAGTAAAACCAAAAATATTAGAATCTATTTAAAAATATCTTTCCAACGGATCTGAAAAATTGAAATTTCATTGCGGGAATCAAAAGTTATGGCCAGTTAAACATTCAGAATAGTCGCTATGAAATTTATATATATTTTTTAATATAATATATAGCCCTTAAAAATAGCCATTTTGCAAATGTAAAGACCGTATTTTTGGTAGTCAAATATTTTATTTAATTTATTATTTTAAATATTTTATTTGGTATATTAATAGATTTTTATATTTAATTCGTTATTTAAAATGAAGTTTGAACATTATATATTTATATAATTATAAATCAAGCTCGAAAACGCGCGGCAGTTCGTAATATTGAATTTTTTAACTTCAATTGAATATACAGGATCCGATATAAGTCGGATTTCTGTGAAACGAGAAACGTTGTAATCGTGATGATAATAATTTTCATATGGAAGAGAAAAATCCAGATTTCGTATTATAGATTGTTAATTATGGCCAAATCAAATTTTAAAGTAATCGCTGTGGAGATCGTTATTTAAAATATAGGCCTTTAAAATAGCCATTTTGCAAATGGTCTTCGTTTTCGACGAAATCAGTTTCGTTGGGACCGTAGCGTTAAATTATTGTACGGTATTAAATTGCATGGAAAACCGATGTCGTATGTGACCACGGTGGCCATAAACGCCCGTTCAATTTCTATAGCGCGTAATTAATTTAACAAAGGGTTATTTGGGTATAACTTGAACAAACGATCAAATTAGGCCGCGAAACCAATTCCGTTGAGTTCGTATCGTCAATTTGAGTCAGGATAGGTATACGGTTTGTTATTTTTGAAGACCAGCTCAATTGGGGTCCAAAATGGCATTGTGGTGTGCGTAAAAATAGCCTACCGGGGAAACAGTCTCGGAATGCGACGAAACTAGTGCCATTGGGTTCGTATTGATAAATTATTATCGGATTTCAAGGTTTCAAGTCGATCGGATTTATTTAGTGATTGGGGAAAAATTTAAATGCGTATTTAGGTCTGGTTTTATAAAGGATTTTTTTTCAAACGATGTCGGATTTTGACGAAACTTGTCCCGTTGGGTTCGAAATATTTTTTATTACCAAGATTATCTTTTTTATCAGTAAACAGAAATCGTTTGTGGTGGTTCTTATTAGTTACTTCATGACAAAGTTTCGTTTATATTATAAAAATAGTATGGTCATCCTATAAATAGCTGAACTTAGTTTTCTCGCATCCAAAAACAGTCTGCCCTAGTCAACGTGATACCTAGCCGCCATTTAAAACTATCAATGGCCAGCGACCTCCGAGAATCATCCCCAAATTCCCGATGATCCATAAATTGATCCAAAAACCGTTCAAAACCAAAGAGGACGAGCTCGTCGAGATCAACGACTTTACCGGTGGTGATGGTGTTTAAGGACTTAAAGCAACCGGGATTGGATCAGGAAGTGGCGAAATTCACGAGGCTTTTGCCGGTGATTGACTTGACTGGAGGAGAAGCGGGTTGGGGCACAGGCCAAGGAGGCTCAGGCGCGGTGAATGGCACTTGCTGATGGTGGTCCGGTTGCCGGAGCGTGGAGGCACGGTGCCTTTTGTGGATGAAGTCGAGGTTGTTTTGTGGTCTGAAGCAAAGCATTGGGATGGAGCTCCAACAAGGGAACTGAGAGCATCACGAAGTCAACATCATATAACTGGATTGGCCAACTACCCTTAAACTGATGTAAATAAATGGTTAACTTAATGATTTAAGTTTAGAAATCTATAATTAAAGGTTTATTTCGTTTGTTTTGAATAGAGAACATGAGTACATACCGGAGTAAAGGGGAATGCGTGAAGACGAGGTACCTGGGGTGGTGTATAGAAGTGGATGACGCATGATTTATAGTTGGTTAGAACTAAGTTATTAATTTAATTATCAATTAATGCAGAAATGAGTAGGTTAATTTATCCTATGTTTGAACTAGGAGGGTATCAAAGAACTAGAACATAGGAAGGCAATGGGGTTTGCTATATATGGGAAGAGTAAGAAGGCAACGAAGCCCTGGATATGGGTTTAGGATCGGCTGATCATTTTTTGCCAGTTGAACGCATGTAATTAGAATTTCATATTAATTAAGGAACTAAATCTAATCTAAAACTAATTGGGTGTTAATTTTTAAAATAGGTGGCTATACAAGTCGAAGTGGAAGGGAATTGGACCAATTTCTGTGAATTAGAGAATTAACAAAAGTAAGTAGAATAATATAATTATGAAATTAATTAGTTAATTCAATTAAAAATCATGTGTGCTAAATTTTCGATAACTTTTTATAGTGTTATCAGAATTGGACTAAACCAACTACGCTGGAATCATGGAAACAAACACTATGTGAATGAAACCAATCTGGACAGGGCTGGAGAAAACGGGTATTTTATTGTTAAATTAAACGCTCGTTTAATTTAACCGGAACCAAATCACCAAATGGAATCAAGGTGAGTTAAACTCACTCAGTATTTTTCCCATTTATATTTTATATAAATTAGGTTTTTATTTTGTGTGCCCTATTTGCTAAGGTTGAGTGTTCGCTAGTTATATATCTATTTATTAATTTGACTGATGAAATTAAACCTTCGTTTAATTTCAGTGAATTGCCAAATCGTTATTTTAACAAATTGGACCAATGAAGGTAACTCACCTCGTTGGGCACATTTATGAAAATAAACGTGTTTTGTTTGAATGGTTTGAACTGATTGAATTGTTATGTTGGTTGTCTGGTGTTATGTAGTCATTATTTGCTGAATGGAATTAAATGACCTGATTTGAGATAACCGCTTTGATTTTAGGGAAGAACAGGTTGGAGGGATCCAACGGGATTCCTCAAATATATTATTTATTTTCATATTATCATATGAACTGTCATGTTTGGGTAATTGATTTGAGTGTTGATCATTGATTGGAAACTCAACCTGTGTTTCATTTTAATAATCGGCAGTAAATGGCCTAAAAGGTAAATTATTTTATTTATATCAATTTACCGTCAAGTGAATTAATAGAACTGAAGTTATAAATTTATTTTATAACTTAAGATAGATTTTTAAAATACATTATTTTAAATAAAAGTTTATAATGGAAATAAATATTTGTTATTAATTATTTAAGTTAAAATTAATTGTTAATTGATTTTATCCTGTTGATAATCAGAGTTCTAAAGTAGTGAATAGAAATTAACCTAACGGATAAATCTGGATAATTGTTTTAAGAAACAATTAAATGGAAATTATTTAAATTAATTATATTATTAATTAATTTAAAGGGAAAAACGAATTGGAATCGGTTAATGAGATAACCATGTTTTGAGTTGACTAAGTCAACCATTTTAACTGGAGATGATCATTAAATTGTTTATTTTGAATTAATAATAAAAAGGGGGGGTTTAATGAATATTGTTTAGATTCTAATAAGATTATATAAAAGGGATTTACTTTCTATTTTAGTTAATAAAGTAGTGAAGGATAGAAATAAATTAATATTTTTAATAATAATTTGGATAATTACTTTTTAAATGGAAATTCATTTAAAAAGTAATCTAGATTGGAATGAAATCAAACTGAACGATGAAAAGAGTTTACGAACAGGTTTTGTTAAAAACCTGAGTTTTACAACAAACTTATAAAAGGAATTCTTAAGAGAATATTATAACTTAAAATGTTACTTAATTAATTGAATTAAGTAAGACAAAAATTAGATAAAAGAGTTTATGATAAACCAAAGTCATATAAAAGGGGTGTGAGGAATTATATCGTAAATTCTAAGTTAATGTTATTTAATAATGTGATTAAGTAAGAGTGGAGAATTGAAATAAGAGTTTCAAAGCGGGAAAGGTTGAATAGATTTGAAAGGAGATTGTTAAAAGGTGAATTTGGGTAAAGAAGTGGGTCGTGGGATTTTGTAAACAAAAATCCAAATTATAAATGGGTTTGGTCGAAGAGGGAAAGTAAAAGGGGCTTATGAAACTGTATTTGAATAAAATGGTTAAATGGAAGTGGTGTGGATATCGAAATGAAAGATTGGTATTTAGAGTACAGCTGGTATTTATCTTAAGGTATGAATGTTGTTGATCAAGGTCTGAGAGGTAGTTTGAAATACCCCAACTTGAACGATTTCAGGATTATCTTAGGATGATATTAGTTGTAATGGTAAAGGGAGTTAGCCAAATTTATTATTTCATTATAGAAGTAATAATGCAACATTTTGGGAAAGGTTTGGAATATATATATAATAAGGATTTCCAAAGTAAAGAGAATTAAAAAGGGGATTGCGTAAATTATAACGATATTATTAAGATTTAAAAAGGAAATGTAAAGATTAGTTTATTCTATAAGAATAAGCAGGATTTACCGTTTTCAAGTAAATGAATAAAAGACATGTCGTAACTTTGTTTTAGGTATATAAATAAGTTGATTTGGTTTCCCAATATTTAACAATAATGTGGATAACGTTTTTGAAAGTGAAATAGAAATCTGGATATGTATAGAACTTTCTTAAGTAGTAAATTGAATTGGTTTAAAGGGAAATCTTATGATAAATAAGAAGCGAAGATATATTTATAAGACCGAAATATATAAGAGTTTTAAATGTACATTTGTTTAATTTAAAAGGCCAAGTGGTGCTGAATGCTGAACTAGTGAACTCAGTGGATTATCATGATTGAATCACTATTTATTTTGATAGTTAAATCACCGACAATCAAATTTGTCCAATACGGTTATTGGTACGGAAAGACCGGGATCGAATTTATATCCGAAAACCATTCTGACCAACAATTACGTGAAGATACCAGAAGATGATCGAGATGGAGCATTGAAGACCATAGAATTTCGTAAATGGAAGAACTGCTAATAATCTCTGGTCTGCAGCCAGAGAGGTACTGTGGTTCTGTCGTGGTTGGAATCTACGGATTGCAAGGACCACTCGCTACCAATCTGTAGAGTGATTCCTTGGATGTGGTAGGAGGGTACCTTCGGTTCATCCTATTCTTGGATGACTTGTATGGACGAATGTCTGACAGAGTATTTCTAAAGGAATTACGTACGTTGATTTCTTCAAATGTACAATAGTTGATGGCGGAGAAATAGTTTTCTCTAGCCAAATAACTAAAGTATTTTTGTGGACGTCAATTGGTGATATCTGGCGGATCTGACGATGTGGCATTCAAATTGAATGGTGATAAGATGTTTCAAAAAGGGAATAAAACCTCAAGCCTCATCAACCGGGAAATGACAAAAATCGGGCAGGCGACATGGCTACGTGGGTTGCTCCCATTAGGGTGTATAATCACCTATCTAGAGAAAATCCATTTCCTTCTTTAATCTATTTTGATGTTGTCCCTTTTCGGGAAACGGTGGTTTGAGCCAAACCGATGGTGATATACATTCGATACACTCAAGCGAAATGAGTGGTCGGTCATGTGTGGGCCGGGTTGCAAGACGTTCTTGTTGAACCCAGTGTATTCGCCTCTAGAGATACACTATCGGCAGGTGTTCTCATACCTTGTCATAGTTGGAATCCAATCTCCAATAAGCTCCCGCGGTTTTTATTGTATACTATATATATGGAGCGTAAGATGCAAGCATCCCACTGATTGTTATTTACTCGTATTTAGACAATATTATAATATCAGAAAAGATATTGATTTCAAAAAAAATTTGGGTTATCGTAAGGTAAAAACCATCCATATTTGTGTGGATTTGGTCTTACTATTATTCCTTTCTTTCAAAAAGATTTTAACTTTAAAATCAGGTTGTGTGATACCCTTAAATTTAGTGTGTTTATCTCACTTTGGTTCACTAGACTGAACCAGTGTTTTGTAAATGCTCGGGTTAGCCCAAGGTGTACAGGTTCAGGTTACCGAATGCTGTGAAGAGACGAGCTAGGGATGTTCAGACATATGATATTATATAACTACTATTCCGATGTGTGTTGTATATGAGGACAGGTTATTATCACTGTCCCAATGTGTGTTGTACTCTGATATTGTAAGTATTTTTTTAGCTCTTAATAAAAGATTTATTTCTGTATTATTTTTTGTTCTGCTGCGATGTGAGACTCTGATTCTGTGTTGTGTTGGTCCTTCTTCTTCTTCTTCTATTCTAATATTTCTTTCTTTCTTATCTCACCCTCTAATTTCTTTCTAATAACGTTCCAGTGTTTCCGGTGTTTGGAAGGTCGGCATGTGAGACGACCCGATTTCCCGTTCTCACGGAAACAAGGTTATCTTTGGGATATAACACAGAAACATATAATAGCAGAACAGAATTAAATAAATACACCAGAATGAACAACAAAATATACCGGATAAAAGTAATCATCAGAGTTACACAGTATACAGGATCTTACTTAGTACAAATACAGTTCAGCTATACATAAATGTCTACAGCGGAAATAAACAAAATATGTACTATAGGAGCTGAACAGCATAAAAAGAAATAAATGATAGAATCCATCTTCAGCTCCAGCTATCCAGAAAGAACCAGCTAAACCTGAATACAAGGCTGCCCGTGTAGAAAAAGGGGCACCCGAGTTTGAGAGTGAAACAAACTACGAGTCAGTCATGGGACTGGTATGAGAAATCTACTCAACACATATATAATTGGCTAATCACAGGACCACGCCACTTTCGTGGAACGGGTTTACTCCATTGGATTGCCAGTGCTTTACGACAAATCTTTCTTTTAAACATCGCTATGCTTTTTATAAAAATGAAGCCGTTATAAGACTCAGTTCCCATCACACAATGCAACGCAAACCGGAGGATAGAGTTTTTACCTTATAACGGCCAAGATATGCTTGATACGAATAAAACAAAGGCATTTGATATTATTGCTAGTGTTTATATGTTTTGAAAAACAATTTCAAATCATAACTATCAATCATAGACGGCATTAATGCCCCATACCACTATGTCGCCATATATAGGTATACAATCAAAATCGCATCGTCACGTATTTGGAAATTGGATTTCCGTCATGAACCAAGGCAAAAGATAGTCCTTACCGAATTCGAGACTGCCTAGCCCGAGTCTCAGGCAAGCGCGCAGGCAAGCCTTGGATCGTCAGGGCCGGTCCACACGGAGTGGATTAAAATGCCTGAGCACTACGTTTCGCCGCCCTTTGGGGCGTAAGCGAGCCAACGAATGACTCCATCGGACCCGGATCGTCCGATCTAACCGAGGCGCCTCGCAACAGCAACAACCACATAAGTCAAACTCGTCAGGGCGTGTAAAACCACTGACGCCACTTTTAGCTAGGAGGAAACGTAGGCCCTCCCTGAGGTCCGTTCTCCCGTTTTAGGTTCATACCGGGGTGTGAGGCTCGCGAATTTACGTTATACACAAAGCTACGCCACACAGGCGGTGCTTTGATCATCACCACAAGACTTTGCTTTTCAACAGAAGCCCTGATCACTGCATCTTAGCATGCCACACAGAATAAATCCTATGTCAGACACACAGTCCATTTACAAGTCCGTTCTGGGTCTGAACGAAACCGGAGGCACTAAATACCTCGCAAACCCTTCGATCAACACGTACGTCTGAACGATCACCACTCATTATCCATATTTCGGGATGCCTCCCAATCAGGACCTCGGTTACCATCCAAACGAGGTGAAGATCTCCGGTCTTCGACCACCGTCTTCATCTTCGAATTTCAATCGTCGGTCGATTATTCGAAATGAGAATTAACTCGGCCTTTTCAAATAATTCACGTATATTTAGAATTTCAAATCGATTTATTTCAATGGTTAAATTATTCGACAACACTAATTGTGTTCTTTAATATAGTTTTCACACCAAACACATTCAACCATCAAACATCACATAAATCAAGCAAATTCAGTTTATTTCCATTCCATATCGCTTACGATATTTTATAACTATTTATCGCTATTTTTATTTATTTTAAAATAGCCATTTTATTCAAAACGACGCTTCGGGCCATAAGGCGGCCGTGGCGCTGTTTTTCTTCAGATTTGATTTACACATATCTGAAAACCTAACCGTTGGATCTTCACAAAATTTACATCATTAGAAAGGTCTTTTCAAAACGAACCCAACGGTTCCAGTTTCGGGAAAATCCGACGGTCGGATCTCCCGGTACAATCATTTGAAGTTTCGATTTCAAAATTCGAACTGCAGCGTCGTTATTCGATTTAATATAATTATATTTATATATATAAATAAATATAATCGTTTCTGGCGCTGTTTTTCTTCAGATTTGAATTAAACATTCCAGACAATCCAACCGTTGGATTTTTACAAGGTTGGTGCCGTTGGAAAGATTATTCCAAGGCGAACCCGACGGTTGAGATTTCGGGAAAATCCAATGGTCGGATTTCCCGTACTAGTCGTTTGAAATCACGGTTTCAAAATACGAACTGCACGGCCTCGTTTCGTTTTAATTTTATTTATATTTATATAGTTATATAAATATAGTTCTTTCAACAATTTCAATATCGTTTTCACTTCAAAAAAATTTCTAACACCTTAAATTTTGAAAAAAAATTCGCCATAACCTCCCCTGCACCGGGAGCGTCGGGAAATCGCAAATAGCGTCCCGGTCCTTCTAATCTCAAAAAGAAAAAGAAAAAGCCAAGCGGCTAGCCAATCAGGCTCAAAATCATCACCCAAACAAATCAGTAAATGTGTACCTATTTGTCGGGCACAAAATTTTATTCCTCTTCTCTAGCCCCTTTGCTATAACCTGTTCAATGAATATGCATGTACATATATATACAGTTCATATCATTTTTCATTTTCTATTCAACTTCATATTTGATTTCTATTTGGTTTAAAAACTCCATTCATTCTAATGTTACATAAATAGGTGCAAATCATTTCATTAGCTAATTAATGAATATTTCAACTCATACATGTTTATTTTGAACAAGTGGCTATTTTTAACATTTCACATTTCAACGATTTTTGCATACAATAAAAATGTGATTTTTATTGTAAAACAATTTATTTCAAAACACTATTTTTCTATATAGTTCATATAGTCGATAAAAGGTGATTTTTATTATCAAACGATTTATTTCAAAATATGAATACCATTCAACACATGAATTTCTAAACAACGAATGAATATCAATTCAACACATGAATGTTTTCAATAGTGTTTATATATAGATAAAAATGTGATTTTTATTATCGAACGATTTATTTCAAAATATGAATACCATTCAACACATGAATTTCTAAACAACGAATGAATATCAATTCAACACATGAATGTTTTCAATAGTTTTTATATATAGATAAAAATGTGATTTTTATTATCGAACAATTTATTTCAAAATATGAATACCATTCAACACATGAATTTCTAAACAACGAATGAATATCAATTCAACACATGAATGGTTTCAATACAATGAATAAATATAGCTTATGCATATGAAAATAATTCAAACACACAAATATTATTCAAAATTTCGGCAGCATAACGGCAGGGTAGTTACACCGGCACCGTCCCTAGTACGGCTCCTCGCTCTACCTTAAAACCTCGCGGTTTTTGACAATGGGAAACATGCATCTAGTTCGCACGCAGGCGGCATGTATATATATTTATTTCATTTCCACAAACTAATCCTATGTGGTTTCAACCAAATATTTCTCAACCACAAATGGGTATTTTTCAACCACAATCAATCCAATATCAATCACAAACAATCCCAAACAATCATTCAATTTTCACCACAATTTCAACCAATAAATATCGTCCATGGTTTGTGGACGAGGGGGCGTATATATATATATATATTTATATATAGCAATTTATATATAGCTATTCACATTCAATTTCAACACATATATATATATAATTTTTAAATCAGAAATCTCACCAATAGCTATCCAACTTCAAGATTCTTCCTTTATAGAAATCTTCGCCTTTTGTCGCTTTCGCCCGTATTCTCTACACATGTAAAAATAGAATTTTTACTATGCTATTCAATATATAAAAATCGAATTTTGGCTTCGCTATTCGATATATAAAAATATGATTTTTTTTCTTCGACTTTCAACATATAAAAATATGATTTTTATTTCGGCTTTCAACATATAAAAATATGATTTTTATTTCGGCTTTCAACATATAAAAATATGATTTTTATTTCGGCTTTCAACATATAAAAATATGATTTTCATTTCGGCTTTCAACATATAAAAATATGATTTTTATTTCTGCTTTCAACATATAAATATGATTTTCATTTCGGCTTTCAACATCAGTTTTTCCTTGCTTTTAAAATTCGGTTTTTAAAATACTTTAAACAATTTCAGTTTTACTCTTTTAACATAAAACAGTTTTTTTTTTTTTACTTTAAACAATTTCAGTTTTAATACTTTAAACAATTTCAGTTTTAATACTTTAAACAATTTCAGTTTTACTTTTAACATAAAACAGTTTTTAAACTTTTAACATAAAACAGTTTTTAAATTTTTAACATAAAACAGTTTTTAAATTTTTAACATAAAACAGTTTTTAAATTTTTAACATAAAACAGTTTTTAAATTTTTAACAAAATCTGTTTTAAACTTTTAACACAAAACAGTTTTTATATTTTCAACAAAATCTGTTCGGTTTTATACTTTAAAAATCAGTTTACAGAATAAATAAATAAAAAGAAAATAAATAAAATAAATGAAAATAGGAAAGGCTCACCGATGTAGCTGCGAAGGGGGGGGTTTCTGTGGCGATCGGCGGTTCAGGGGGGGGTGCGGCGGCTTCAGCGTCGCTAACGAGGGGGCTTCGGGTCTTCGATCGGTGGAGGGGGCGATGGCTTGTCTTCGGCGGCGTTCGCCTGAGTGGGAGGGCGGCTCTTCGTCGGCGTCCAGACGAGGGGGGGAGCGACGCGATTCGATTTAGGTTTTGTTTTTTTTTTTTTTTTTCTTACTGAAAATAAAAGTGAACGGGGGGGGCCTCTGAAGATAAAGGGGGGGGGAGGGAAATTAAAATAATATATATTTTTTTTTTATTTTATTTAATTATTTAAAGTTGACTTTTACCCACGACCACGAAACGAGGCCCACCGCCTGTCGCCCATAGCGTTTCACCCCCATTCCGAACACAATGGGATATGTATCGCAAGCTGATTTGATCGTTACAGTCAGTTTCCTTTTGAATTTACATTTAAATCACTATATTGAATTTTAAACGTACATTTCAATTTACCGGGGTCACATATTAACTAGAAAAATTCCAGAAAAATATTTTCTAGCTTCGTATTGACGATACGGTCCTAACAAAACTAGTTTCGTCGAATTCTGAGACCGTTTGCAAAATGGCCAATTTCCAGTCGATTAAATTCAACAGAAACTGGTCAAACGCGTTTTCCTTTGCCACGCTCACATATTGATTCGAAAAATTATGAAATTTGAAACCTAACAATAACTTGACACTGCGGATCTAACAAAAGTGGTTTCGTCGAAATCCGAGGTCATTTGCAAAATGTCCATTTTTAAGGGCCTGAATTCCATAGCGACTATTCAGAATTTTCAACTGGACATATCTTTTGATTCCCGCTATCAAATTTCGATTGGTCAGATTCGTTAGAAAGATATCATCAATTAGATACTAATGTTTTTGGTTTCACTATAATCCAGATTGTTTTGCACCCGGTATATTCAATTGAAGTTTGAAATCGAATTATCGAACTACCGCGCCATTTTCAATTCTATATATAATTATAATTAATTATATTGGTTTTCAAATGTCGATTTCAACTCAGTTTTCATCGCCATTATTTAAAATATTTATTTTAAATATTTAAAATCCATTATTTTAGCCAATTTAAAAAATTTAAATTGGTTCAGATTTTCTGGGTCGTTACAATCTCCCCCACTTAAAACTTTTCGTCCCCGAAAAGGAATAAAGTCGAAAGTGGTTTGATAAATCTACGATCACACATCACAACAACCAATTTGTTTTTAATATTCAGAGTATAGAATAAACAATACACATCCATGGGAAGAAAATAGCAACAGAATAGAATAGAGAATTATATGGTAATGCAAGGTAGGGTAAATGTACCTTGCACCGGAGTCAATCAGAGATATCTACTCGGCATCTAGGATAACCTTTCTGAATGCTCTCCTCAGTTTCCCAAGTACAATCTCGCGGATCTCCACTCCATTGCACTTTGACTAAGTGAACCTTCTTGTTTCTCAGCTCTTTGGTTTCTTTGCCGATAATCTTTAGCGGCTCACGCCTCACAGCTAATTCTGGAGTAATTTCAATATCCTGCTGAGCTGCTTCTTCCACGATCAAGTCTGGATCATGAACGTGCTTTCGAAGTTGAGATATATGAAATACATCATGCACACCAGGCAACCAGTCAGGCAGTTTGACCCTATAAGCGAGAGTTCCAATCCGTTCCAGAATAGGAAACGGACCAATGAATTTGGGTGCTAACTTTCCAGTTTTACCGAACCGGATAACTCCTCTCATCGGCGATACTTTCAAATACACATAGTCGCCAACTTCGAAGGATATATCCCTTCTTCTTTTATCGGCATAGCTCTTTTGTCGGCTTTGAGCGGCGAGTAATCGCTTCTTAATAAAATCGACTTTGTCAGCAGCTTCGCGGATCATATCAGGACCCAACACAAGTCTATTTCCTGGCTCGACCCAACAAGCAGGAGATCGGCACGGTCTACCATACAATGCTTCGAATGGCGACATTGTCAGACTCGCCTGGTAGCTGTTGTTATAAGAGAACTCAGCCAAATGTAGATTGTCTTCCCATGATCCACCGAAGTCTATAACACAAGCCCGCAATAGGTCTTCTAAAATGCGATTCACCCTCTCAGTCTGACCGTCTGTCTGAGGATGATAAGCGGTGCTCAAGTTTAACTTCGTTCCTAGCTCGACTTGAAATGCTTCCCAGAATTTGCTAGTGAATATTGTATCTCTATCACTTACTATACTGAGCGGCACTCCATGCAGTCTAACTATTTCCCTGAAGTAAATATGCGCCAGACTCTGAGCGGTTCTATTTGATTTGACAGGTATGAAATGGGCGGTCTTCGTGAAACGATCTACGATCACCCAAATACTGTCATTCCCTTTTCTGGTTCTGGGCAAACCATCAATGAAATCCATGGAGATATGCTCCCACTTCCAACCAGGAACTTCTAGTGGTTGTAATAGTCCAGCCAATTTCTGTTGGTCGCTTTTAACTAGCTGGCAAGTAGGGCATCGGCTAACGTATATTGAAACGTCTCTTTTCATAGCCTTCCACCAGAATGTTCTTTTGAGATCGTTATACATTTTGGCCACGCCAGGATGGATACTCAGCTTGGACTTGTGACACTCGTCTAACACTTCCCTTTTTAGCTCGGGAACGTCAGGAACACAAATCCTTCCTTTTAACCTCAAGGTCTCGTCGTTATCTATTTGAAAACACGAGGGTTCGCCTTTCTGAATCCTTTTGATCATATCTTTTATAAAGTTATCCTCCTTCTGAAGAATAGATATTTTGTCAATCAAGGAAGTCGTGATAATAAAGCTGGCGATCATTATATTCTTTCTGCTCAGCGCATCGGCCACGACATTGGCTTTCCCTGGAGTATATATAATTTCAAAGTCATATGCTGCAAGAAACTCCAGCCAACGTTGCTGCCTCAAATTCAAGTCCTTCTGAGTGAACAGATACTTTAACGACTGGTGATCTGTAAACAGTTCAAATCTCTCGCCCAGAAGATAGTGTCTCCAGATTTTCAAAGAGAATATGATAGCCAATAACTCAAGATCATGAGTTACATAGTTTTTCTCGTGTGGTTTCAGTTGACGGCTAGCATAAGCAATTACTTGACCTCTTTGCATTAACACTGCGCCAAGGCCCTCTCTAGAAGCATCAGTCCAGACTTTTAGATCTTGGTTGCCATCAATGATGGTTAACACTGGAGCTGTAGTTAATCTCAACTTTAGCTCTTCGAAAGCCTCCTCACTTTCCTGAGTCCATTTGAATTTAGAATGCTTCTTTGTAAGCTTCGTTAAGTGACCAGATATCTTCGAAAAGTCTTTAACGAACTTTCGGTAATAGCTAGCCAATCCGAGAAAACTGCGGACTTCAGTGGGAGTACTGGGCTGTTTCCAATTCTGGATAGCTGTGATTTTACTTGGATCCACAGCAATTCCATCTTTCGATACGACATGGCCCAGAAATTTTACTTCATCTTGCCAGAATATACACTTGGAAAACTTTGCTTTCAATACATTTCTCCTGAGGATTTCTAACACCTGTTCCAAATGTTTTTCATGTTCGGCCTTTGATTTAGAGAAGATTAGAATATCGTCAATGAAAACCAGAACAAATTTATTCAATACTCCTCTGAATACTCTGTTCATTAGATCGACGAAATAGGCTGGAGCGTTACATAAGCCGAACGGCATTACTAACCACTCGTAGAATAAGTCGGGACCTCTGAACGCTGTCATTGGAACACACTCTTCGGCAATTCGAAGTTGATGGAAACCTGTAGCTAGGTCCATTCTTGAAAATACTTGTGCTCCATTTAATCGATCCAACAAATCATCAATCCGCGGCAATGGATACTTGTTCTTTATTGTCTGTTTGTTCAAATCACGATAATCCACACATAGACGTAAAGTACCGTCAGATTTTGGGACAAATACCACGGCTGCACCCCAGTCAGAGAAACTAGGCCTGATCAGACCTTTCCATACTAGCTGTCGTGTTTGATTGTCTAATTCCTCCTTCTCTTTCAAGGACATTCTTCGAATAGCGTGAACTACCGGCCTTGCATTGGGAATCAAAGTAATCTTGAAATCTATTTCTCTCTGCGGAGGTAAGCGAACAACTTCTTCGAACACATCCGCATAGTTCTTGACGACAGGAATGTCTTTGATGAGGTCAGGAATATTCTCTGTGACTTCAGGAACATTTTCAATTGGGGCTGGAGAAACATTCAAAGCTGCCCAGAAGTCTTTTCTATTAGCATTCTGACCTTCACAGGGAATGGTTATATAATCACCTGATTTAATCTTCGCCTTTACGACTCTGTCGGCGCATTTAACTTCAGCTTCGTATTTGGTCAACCAGTCTAACCCCAAGATAAGATCAAACTCTTTAAAATTCATGACGACTGCGATGGTAGGAAACCGATAACGAGAGAAAGAAACCGGCACTCCACAAACCCAACTGAGATCAATGGAACCCCCAACCGGATTCTGGACAGTCATTGGTTCCTTAAGCTTTTTCAAATTCAAATCCAGTTTCTTAGCTGCATCTTTGGAAATGAAGCTTCGTGACGCGCCTGTGTCAAACAGTACTTTGACTGGAATGTTTTTGACAGTAAGCGTGCCTTCTAAAACATCTGGCCTTTCTTGACTAGCTGAGGGCTCAGACATTTCTGCTACTTCATTTACTTGAACTATCTTGGTCGCTTTTAACAGCCGGCAATCTCGCTTTATATGACCGGCCTGATGACAAAGATTGCATTCTCGAGTCACAGGATACTTGCCCTTGGATTTAGACCCACCCTCCTTTCGCTTCTTCGAGGTTTTACACTTCCTAGTCAGATGCCCCTGTTTATTGCAGTTAGAGCATGTGGCAGTCGTGGCAGGTTCTTTTTCAGATCTTGCCCTTTTTCGATTTACTTCGGGCTCCTTACCGACTTCAGATATTGTACTGGCTTCAGGAATATCAGTTTCCGACTCTGTTTTGTCACTAGAACAGACTTCTTCTTCGTCGCGCAACATGCCTTTCTTATGGAGATCTTCATACTGGTAAGCCATATAAATCATTTCAGAAAAAGGAAGCTTCACGTGCCCCAATACTTTATTCTGGTATTTCCTTTGAAGCCCGTGAATAAATCTCATATTTTTCCTCTTCGGATTTTGGATTAGATGAGGAGCAAAGTGAGCAAGTTCACTGAATTTCTTGTGATATTCTGGGATGGTCATATCGCCTTGAATCAAATAAGAAAATTCATCACTTAATCTCTCGGTTGCTTCGGGAGGAGTAAATCTCTCTAGGAAAATCACTTTGAATCTGTCCCAGGTGATATCACCTTCTGGATTATCTTTGATGATTGTTTCCCACCAGATTAAAGCTTCTTCTTTGAGCGCCCAAGATGCTACTAACCGTTTCTGGTCATCTCTCAGCTGGATATGCTCAAAGATTCTTTCGACAGAACTCAACCAAGCTTGAGTTTGAATAATAGATTCATTACCCGAGAATTGCGCTCCGTTCAGATTTCGATATTTCTTTAATAGAGCCTCTAGATCGGGTTCTGTATTCCTTCTGTTTCTGGCACTCATTTTTCTAGTACTTCTGCAATTAGCAGATCAAGTGTCAGGTCACAGAAAAGGTATTTTAAACATAGAAACATATACTTCAAGGTAAATGTGTCTATCAAGGTGTAATTTATTCTGCTTTACTCATACTAGGATATTGCTGATCCTATCTGTATAGAGTTACCCGTCCTAGAATACTACTGGTTCTATTTCTGACGAGTTCGTTCAAATGTTATATTCCAGAACTAAGCTTAACCAAAGCTCTGATACCACGTTGAGACGACCCGATTTCCCGTTCTCACGGAAACAAGGTTATCTTTGGGATATAACACAGAAACATATAATAGCAGAACAGAATTAAATAAATACACCAGAATGAACAACAAAATATACCGGATAAAAGTAATCATCAGAGTTACACAGTATACAGGATCTTACTTAGTACAAATACAGTTCAGCTATACATAAATGTCTACAGCGGAAATAAACAAAATATGTACTATAGGAGCTGAACAGCATAAAAAGAAATAAATGATAGAATCCATCTTCAGCTCCAGCTATCCAGAAAGAACCAGCTAAACCTGAATACAAGGCTGCCCGTGTAGAAAAAGGGGCACCCGAGTTTGAGAGTGAAACAAACTACGAGTCAGTCATGGGACTGGTATGAGAAATCTACTCAACACATATATAATTGGCTAATCACAGGACCACGCCACTTTCGTGGAACGGGTTTACTCCATTGGATTGCCAGTGCTTTACGACAAATCTTTCTTTTAAACATCGCTATGCTTTTTATAAAAATGAAGCCGTTATAAGACTCAGTTCCCATCACACAATGCAACGCAAACCGGAGGATAGAGTTTTTACCTTATAACGGCCAAGATATGCTTGATACGAATAAAACAAAGGCATTTGATATTATTGCTAGTGTTTATATGTTTTGAAAAACAATTTCAAATCATAACTATCAATCATAGACGGCATTAATGCCCCATACCACTATGTCGCCATATATAGGTATACAATCAAAATCGCATCGTCACGTATTTGGAAATTGGATTTCCGTCATGAACCAAGGCAAAAGATAGTCCTTACCGAATTCGAGACTGCCTAGCCCGAGTCTCAGGCAAGCGCGCAGGCAAGCCTTGGATCGTCAGGGCCGGTCCACACGGAGTGGATTAAAATGCCTGAGCACTACGTTTCGCCGCCCTTTGGGGCGTAAGCGAGCCAACGAATGACTCCATCGGACCCGGATCGTCCGATCTAACCGAGGCGCCTCGCAACAGCAACAACCACATAAGTCAAACTCGTCAGGGCGTGTAAAACCACTGACGCCACTTTTAGCTAGGAGGAAACGTAGGCCCTCCCTGAGGTCCGTTCTCCCGTTTTAGGTTCATACCGGGGTGTGAGGCTCGCGAATTTACGTTATACACAAAGCTACGCCACACAGGCGGTGCTTTGATCATCACCACAAGACTTTGCTTTTCAACAGAAGCCCTGATCACTGCATCTTAGCATGCCACACAGAATAAATCCTATGTCAGACACACAGTCCATTTACAAGTCCGTTCTGGGTCTGAACGAAACCGGAGGCACTAAATACCTCGCAAACCCTTCGATCAACACGTACGTCTGAACGATCACCACTCATTATCCATATTTCGGGATGCCTCCCAATCAGGACCTCGGTTACCATCCAAACGAGGTGAAGATCTCCGGTCTTCGACCACCGTCTTCATCTTCGAATTTCAATCGTCGGTCGATTATTCGAAATGAGAATTAACTCGGCCTTTTCAAATAATTCACGTATATTTAGAATTTCAAATCGATTTATTTCAATGGTTAAATTATTCGACAACACTAATTGTGTTCTTTAATATAGTTTTCACACCAAACACATTCAACCATCAAACATCACATAAATCAAGCAAATTCAGTTTATTTCCATTCCATATCGCTTACGATATTTTATAACTATTTATCGCTATTTTTATTTATTTTAAAATAGCCATTTTATTCAAAACGACGCTTCGGGCCATAAGGCGGCCGTGGCGCTGTTTTTCTTCAGATTTGATTTACACATATCTGAAAACCTAACCGTTGGATCTTCACAAAATTTACATCATTAGAAAGGTCTTTTCAAAACGAACCCAACGGTTCCAGTTTCGGGAAAATCCGACGGTCGGATCTCCCGGTACAATCATTTGAAGTTTCGATTTCAAAATTCGAACTGCAGCGTCGTTATTCGATTTAATATAATTATATTTATATATATAAATAAATATAATCGTTTCTGGCGCTGTTTTTCTTCAGATTTGAATTAAACATTCCAGACAATCCAACCGTTGGATTTTTACAAGGTTGGTGCCGTTGGAAAGATTATTCCAAGGCGAACCCGACGGTTGAGATTTCGGGAAAATCCAATGGTCGGATTTCCCGTACTAGTCGTTTGAAATCACGGTTTCAAAATACGAACTGCACGGCCTCGTTTCGTTTTAATTTTATTTATATTTATATAGTTATATAAATATAGTTCTTTCAACAATTTCAATATCGTTTTCACTTCAAAAAATTTTCTAACACCTTAAATTTTGAAAAAAAATTCGCCATAACCTCCCCTGCACCGGGAGCGTCGGGAAATCGCAAATAGCGTCCCGGTCCTTCTAATCTCAAAAAGAAAAAGAAAAAGCCAAGCGGCTAGCCAATCAGGCTCAAAATCATCACCCAAACAAATCAGTAAATGTGTACCTATTTGTCGGGCACAAAATTTTATTCCTCTTCTCTAGCCCCTTTGCTATAACCTGTTCAATGAATATGCATGTACATATATATACAGTTCATATCATTTTTCATTTTCTATTCAACTTCATATTTGATTTCTATTTGGTTTAAAAACTCCATTCATTCTAATGTTACATAAATAGGTGCAAATCATTTCATTAGCTAATTAATGAATATTTCAACTCATACATGTTTATTTTGAACAAGTGGCTATTTTTAACATTTCACATTTCAACGATTTTTGCATACAATAAAAATGTGATTTTTATTGTAAAACAATTTATTTCAAAACACTATTTTTCTATATAGTTCATATAGTCGATAAAAGGTGATTTTTATTATCAAACGATTTATTTCAAAATATGAATACCATTCAACACATGAATTTCTAAACAACGAATGAATATCAATTCAACACATGAATGTTTTCAATAGTGTTTATATATAGATAAAAATGTGATTTTTATTATCGAACGATTTATTTCAAAATATGAATACCATTCAACACATGAATTTCTAAACAACGAATGAATATCAATTCAACACATGAATGTTTTCAATAGTTTTTATATATAGATAAAAATGTGATTTTTATTATCGAACAATTTATTTCAAAATATGAATACCATTCAACACATGAATTTCTAAACAACGAATGAATATCAATTCAACACATGAATGGTTTCAATACAATGAATAAATATAGCTTATGCATATGAAAATAATTCAAACACACAAATATTATTCAAAATTTCGGCAGCATAACGGCAGGGTAGTTACACCGGCACCGTCCCTAGTACGGCTCCTCGCTCTACCTTAAAACCTCGCGGTTTTTGACAATGGGAAACATGCATCTAGTTCGCACGCAGGCGGCATGTATATATATTTATTTCATTTCCACAAACTAATCCTATGTGGTTTCAACCAAATATTTCTCAACCACAAATGGGTATTTTTCAACCACAATCAATCCAATATCAATCACAAACAATCCCAAACAATCATTCAATTTTCACCACAATTTCAACCAATAAATATCGTCCATGGTTTGTGGACGAGGGGGCGTATATATATATATATATATATTTATATATAGCAATTTATATATAGCTATTCACATTCAATTTCAACACATATATATATAATTTTTAAATCAGAAATCTCACCAATAGCTATCCAACTTCAAGATTCTTCCTTTATAGAAATCTTCGCCTTTTGTCGCTTTCGCCCGTATTCTCTACACATGTAAAAATAGAATTTTTACTATGCTATTCAATATATAAAAATCGAATTTTGGCTTCGCTATTCGATATATAAAAATATGATTTTTTTTCTTCGACTTTCAACATATAAAAATATGATTTTTATTTCGGCTTTCAACATATAAAAATATGATTTTTATTTCGGCTTTCAACATATAAAAATATGATTTTTATTTCGGCTTTCAACATATAAAAATATGATTTTCATTTCGGCTTTCAACATATAAAAATATGATTTTTATTTCTGCTTTCAACATATAAATATGATTTTCATTTCGGCTTTCAACATCAGTTTTTCCTTGCTTTTAAAATTCGGTTTTTAAAATACTTTAAACAATTTCAGTTTTACTCTTTTAACATAAAACAGTTTTTTTTTTTTTACTTTAAACAATTTCAGTTTTAATACTTTAAACAATTTCAGTTTTAATACTTTAAACAATTTCAGTTTTACTTTTAACATAAAACAGTTTTTAAACTTTTAACATAAAACAGTTTTTAAATTTTTAACATAAAACAGTTTTTAAATTTTTAACATAAAACAGTTTTTAAATTTTTAACATAAAACAGTTTTTAAATTTTTAACAAAATCTGTTTTAAACTTTTAACACAAAACAGTTTTTATATTTTCAACAAAATCTGTTCGGTTTTATACTTTAAAAATCAGTTTACAGAATAAATAAATAAAAAGAAAATAAATAAAATAAATGAAAATAGGAAAGGCTCACCGATGTAGCTGCGAAGGGGGGGGTTTCTGTGGCGATCGGCGGTTCAGGGGGGGGGTGCGGCGGCTTCAGCGTCGCTAACGAGGGGGCTTCGGGTCTTCGATCGGTGGAGGGGGCGATGGCTTGTCTTTGGCGGCGTTCGCCTGAGTGGGAGGGCGGCTCTTCGTCGGCGTCCAGACGAGGGGGGGAGCGACGCGATTCGATTTAGGTTTTTTTTTTTTTTTTTTTTTTCTTACTGAAAATAAAAGTGAACGGGGGGGGGCCTCTGAAGATAAAGGGGGGGGGAGGGAAATTAAAATAATATATATTTTTTTTTTTTTTTATTTAATTATTTAAAGTTGACTTTTACCCACGACCACGAAACGAGGCCCACCGCCTGTCGCCCATAGCGTTTCACCCCCATTCCGAACACAATGGGATATGTATCGCAAGCTGATTTGATCGTTACAGTCAGTTTCCTTTTGAATTTACATTTAAATCACTATATTGAATTTTAAACGTACATTTCAATTTACCGGGGTCACATATTAACTAGAAAAATTCCAGAAAAATATTTTCTAGCTTCGTATTGACGATACGGTCCTAACAAAACTAGTTTCGTCGAATTCTGAGACCGTTTGCAAAATGGCCAATTTCCAGTCGATTAAATTCAACAGAAACTGGTCAAACGCGTTTTCCTTTGCCACGCTCACATATTGATTCGAAAAATTATGAAATTTGAAACCTAACAATAACTTGACACTGCGGATCTAACAAAAGTGGTTTCGTCGAAATCCGAGGTCATTTGCAAAATGTCCATTTTTAAGGGCCTGAATTCCATAGCGACTATTCAGAATTTTCAACTGGACATATCTTTTGATTCCCGCTATCAAATTTCGATTGGTCAGATTCGTTAGAAAGATATCATCAATTAGATACTAATGTTTTTGGTTTCACTATAATCCAGATTGTTTTGCACCCGGTATATTCAATTGAAGTTTGAAATCGAATTATCGAACTACCGCGCCATTTTCAATTCTATATATAATTATAATTAATTATATTGGTTTTCAAATGTCGATTTCAACTCAGTTTTCATCGCCATTATTTAAAATATTTATTTTAAATATTTAAAATCCATTATTTTAGCCAATTTAAAAATTTTAAATTGGTTCAGATTTTCTGGGTCGTTACAGCATGAGTTACGGAAAAGGTATTTATGTCGATTTCCAGGGCCGAAAATCCCTGTTCGTTACAGTGGTACCAAAGCTATTGGTTTAGTAATAACCTTGGCTCTGTGGTACAATTTGATAGAAATTGGGTTAGTAATACCCTAGATCAAGAATGAGTGTATATATATGAGAGCGTATTTGTAAATTTAATATACAAAAGTTATGTACTGTGTTTGTTGATCGGTTCAAGTGTTGAGAAGCATTGGACTGGTAAATAAACGCAGTATTATTTTGAAAAGAGGGTGAATGAAATAATTTTACCCAAATTGTATTTTTGTATAGAAAGGAAATAATTTTATCAAATTATTGAGATATTAGTGTGTTTGATCGGTTTGAATGGAATTTAAATCGGTTTGAAAATTTGAGTTGAAAACTTAACTTGGTTAAGTGTAATTAAATTGAGAATAATAAATAAATTTGGAAATTTGAAATTAAATGAATAAATGATTACAAAATAGAAATCCATCGGATATTAACCGATTGATGTTCGAATATGTGAAACCAAAATAAAATATTAATACTGAATGTAAATTTAATTGATTTGGTTGTGTAGTGGTTGTTGTTTGTGATTTGTTTGTTATTGGATGATAATCGGTTTAAATGGGAATAATCAACAATTTAATGGAGCTAAGTGAATTATAAACTAGAGAATAAATTTCCGGTGTAATTAAACTGGAATGAAACTGCATGTGAATTTGAATTTATGATTTAACCCTGTATTTGATAATGGATTGATATATCGGTTTGATTTTGAAATCATGTGGTTAAATATTATTTCAGAATTTCACATATTTATTACTGATATGCGAATTTAGTTAAGAACGGGTGCTGAAGAGCCAATTCAGCTTTAAATTTCATCCAACAGATGTTCTGGAGTTAATTGAATCCAGTCGGCATGCTAATTAAGCAAGCTCGAGTATAATTTATCGTTTATCGCATAATAACGCTCGCAAAAAGGTACGCCTACGCAAAATATTTTTTTTTGGGTTTTATTTGGGTTTTGAGTTTGGATTTTGAATTTTTCCGACCATGTTGGTCAATGTATATATATTTCTTGAGGCTGCGATATTGCAAATGTCCCTCCATACAACGGAGACTCTGCCAAATTTTTCCAAATTTTAAGATGTTAGAAAATTTTCGATATTTTTGAAAATATTTATTTACGATAATAAAATGATTTTTAATTTATAATAAATTGGATTTGGAAATTAATGGGTTGCAACGTTCTTTTTTACCTTAGCAATTTCGAGGACGAAATTATTTTAAAGGGGGAAGAATGTAACGACCCAT
Source organism: Allium sativum (assembly GCA_030737875.1). Taxonomy (NCBI): domain Eukaryota; kingdom Viridiplantae; phylum Streptophyta; class Magnoliopsida; order Asparagales; family Amaryllidaceae; genus Allium; species Allium sativum. The sequence goes on along the minus strand of JASFAX010000021.1, from coordinate 31,506,314 downwards.
ATTTTTGGTAGTCAAATATTTTATTTAATTTATTGTTTTAAATATTTTATTTGGTATATTAATAGATTTTTATATTTAATTCGTTATTTAAAATGAAGTTTGAATATTATATATTTATATAATTATAAATCAAGCTCGAAAACGCGCGGCAGTTCGTAGTATTGAATTTTTTTAACTTCAATTGAATATACAGTATCCGATATAAGTCGGATTTCTATGAAACGAAAAACGTTGTAATCGTGTTGATTATAATTTTCATATGGAAGAGAAAAATCTAGATTTCGTATTATAGATTGTTAATTATGGCCAAATCAAATTTAAAGTAATCGATGTGGAGATCATTATTTAAAATATAGGCCTTTAAAATAGCCATTTGGCAAACGGTCTTCGTTTTCGACGAAATCAGTTTCGTTGGGAACGTAGCATTAAATTATTGTACAATATTAAATTGCATGGAAAAATGATGTCGTATGTGACCACGGCAGCCGTAAATGCCCGTTGAATTTCTATAGCACATAATTAATTTAATAAAGGGTTATTTGGGTATAACTTGTACAAACGATCGAATTAGGCCGCGAAACCAATTCCATTGAGTTCGTATCGTCGATTAGAGTCGGGATAGGTATATAGTTTGTTATTTTTGAAGACTGGCTAAATTGGTGTCTAAAATGGCATTGCGGTGCGCGTAAAAATAGCCTACCGGGAAAATAGTCTCGGAATGCGACGAAACTAGTGCCATTGGGTTCGTATTGATAAATTATTATCGGATTTCAAGGTTTCAAGTTGATCGGATTTATTTAGTGATCGGTGAAAAATTTAAACGCGTATTTATGTCTGGTTTTGTAGGACTTTTTTTTCAAACGATGTCGGATTTCGACGAAACTTGTCCCACTGGGTTCGGAATACTTTTTATTACCAAGATTATCTTTTTTATCAGTAAACAGAAATTGTTTGTGGTGGTTTTTATCAATTACTTCACGACAAAGTTTCGATTATATTATAAAAATAGTATAGTCATCCTATAAATAGCTGAACCTAGTTTTCTCGCGTCCAAAAACAGTCTGCCCTAGTCAACGTGATACCTAGCCGCCATTTAAAACTATCAATGGCCAGCGACCTCCGAGAGTCCTCCTCAAATTCCCGATGATCCATAAATTGATCCAACAACCGTTCAAAACCAAAGAGGACGAGCCCGTCGAGATCAACGACTTTACCGGTGGTGATGGTGTTTAAGGACCTGAAGCGACCGGGATTGGATCAGGAAGCGGCGAACTTCGCGAGGCTTTTGCCGGTGACTGACTTGACCGGAGGAGCAGAGGGTTGGGGCGCAGGCCAAGTAGGATCAAGCGCGGTGAATGTCACTTGCTGATGGTAGTCCGGTTGCCGGAGCGTGGAGGCACGGTGGCTTTTGTGGATGAATTCGAGGTTGTTTTGTGATCTGAAGCAAAGCATCGGGATGGAGCTTCAACAAGGGAACTGAGAGCATCACGAAGTCAACAGCATATAACTGGATCGGCCAACTACCCTTAAACTGATGTAAATAAACGGTTAACTTAATGATTTAAGTTTAGAAATATATAATTAAAGGTTTATTTCGTTTGTTTTGAATAGGGAACGTGAGTACATACCGGAGTAAAGGGGAATGCGTGAAGACGAGGTACCTGGGGCGGTGTATAGAAGTGGATGACGCATGACTTATAGTTGGTTAGAAATAAGTAATTAATTTAATTATCAATTAATGCAGAAACGAGTAGGTTAATTTATCCTATGTTTGAACTAGGAGGGTATCAAAGAACTGGAACATAGGAAGGCAACGGGATTTGCTCTAATACGGGAAGAGTAAGAAGGCAACGAAGCCCTGGATATAAGTTTAGGATCGGCTGATCCCTTTCGGCCAGTTGAACGCTTGTAATTAGAATTTCATATTAATTAAGGAATTAAATCTAATCTAAAACTAATTGGGTGTTAATTTTTAAAATAGGTGGCTATACAAGTCGAAGTGGAAGGGAATTGGACCAGTTTTTGTGTATAAGAGAATTAACAAAAGTAATTAGAATAATATAATTATTAAATTAACTAGTTAATTCAATTAAAAATCATGTGTACTAATTTATCGATAACTTTTTATATTGTTATCAGAATTGGAGTAAACCAACTACGTTGGAATCACGACAACAAACACTATGTGAATGAAACCAATCTGGACAGGGCTGGAGACAACGAGAATTTTATTGTTAAATTAAATGCTCGTTTAATTTAACCGGAACCAAATCACCAAATGGAATTAAGGTGAGTTAAAGCCACTCAGTATTTTTTCCATTTATATTTTATATAAATTGGGTTTTTATTTTGTGTGCCCTGTTTGCTATGTTTGACTGTTCGCTAGTTATATATCGATTTATTAATTTGACTGATGAAATTAAAACATCGTTTAATTTCAGTGAAATGCCAAATCGTTATTTTAACAAATTGGACCCAATGAAGGTAACTTACCTCGTTGGGCACGTTTATGAAAATAAACGTTTTGTTTGAATGGTTTGAATTGATTGAATTGTTATGTTGGTTGGCTGGTGTTATGTAGTCGTTATTTGCTGAATGGAATTAGATGACCGATTTGAGATAACCGCTTTGATTTCAGGGAAGAACAGGTTGGAGGGATCCAACGGGTTTCCTCAAATATATTATTTATTTTCATATTATCATATGAACTATCATGTTTGGGTAATTGATTTGAGTGTTGATCATTGATTGGAAACTCAACCTGTGTTTGGTTTTAACCAATAGGCAGTAATGGTTCGGTAATCGGCTGTAAATAGCCTAAAAGGTAAATTAATTAATTTATATCAATTTACCGTCAAGTGAATTAATAGAATTGAAGTTATAAATTTATTTTATAACTAAATATAGATTTTTAAAATATATTATTTTAAAAAAAGTTTATAATGGAAATAAATATTTGTTATTTATTATTTAAGTTAAAATTAATTATTAGTTGATTTTATCCTGTTGATAATCAGAGTTCTAAAATAGTGAATAGAAATTAACCTAACGAATAAATTTGGATAATGGTTTTAAGAAAACATTAAATGGAAATTATTTAAATTAATTATATTATTAATTAATTTAAAGGGGAAAACGAATTGGAATCGGTTAATGAGATAACTGTGTTTTGAGTTGACTAAGTCAACCATTTTAACTTGAGATGATTATTAAATTGTTTGTTTTGAATTAATAATAAAAAGGGGGTTTGTTTAGATTCTAATAAGATTTTATAAAAGGGATTTACTTTCTATTTTAGTTAATAAAGTAGTTAAGGATAGAAACAAATTAATATTTTTAATAATAATTTGGAGAATTACTTTTTAAATGGAAATTCATTTAAAAAGTAATCTAGATTGGAATGAAATCAAACTGAACGATGAAAAGAGTTTACGAACAGGTTTGTTAAAAACCTGAGTTTTATAACAAAGTTATAAAAGGAATTCTTAAGCGAATATTAAAACTTAAAATGTTACTTAATTAATTGAATTAAGTTAGATGAAAATTAGATAAATAGTTTATGATAAAGCAAAGTTATATAAAAGGGGTTTGAGGAATTATATCGTAAATTCTAATTTAATGTTACTTAATAATGTGATTAAGTAAGAGTGGAGAATTGGAATAAGAGTTTCAAAGCGCGAAAGGTTGAATATATTTGAAAGGAGATTGGTAAAAGGTGAATTTGGGTAAAGAAGTTGGTCGTGGGATTTTGTAAACAAAAATCCATATTATAAAATGGGTTTGATTAAAGAGGGAAAGTAAAAGGGGTTTATGAAACCGTATTTGAATAAAATGGTTAAATGGAAGTAGTGTGGATATCGAAATGAAAGATTGGTTTTTGGTGTACAACTGGTATTTATCTTAAGGTATGAATGTTGTTGATCAAGGTCTGAGAGGTAGTTTGAAATACCCCAACTTGAACGATTTCAGGATTATCTTAGGATGATATTAGTTGTAATGGTAAAGGGAGTTATCCAAATTTATTATTTCATTAGAGAAATAATAACGCAACATTTTGAGAAAGATTTGGAATATATATAATAAAGATTTCCAAAGTAAAGAGAATTAAAAAGGGGATTGCGTAAATTATAACGATGTTGTTGAGATTTAAAAAGGAAATGTAAAGATGAGTTTATTCTATAAGAATAAGCAAGAATTACTGTTTTCAATTAAATGAATAAAAGGCATGTCGTAACTTTGTTTTAGGTATATAAATAAGTTGATTTGATTTCCCAATATTTAACAATAATATGGATAATTTTTTTGAAAGTGAAATAGAAATCTGGATATGTATAGAACTTTCTTAAGTAGTAAATTGAATTGGTTTAAAGGGAAATCTTATGATAAATAAGAAGCGAAGATATATTTATAAGATCGAAATATATAAGAGTTTTAAATGTACATTTTTTTAATTTAAAAGGCCAAGTGGTGTTGAATACTGAACCAGTGAACTCAGTGGATTATCATGATTGAATCACTATTTATTTTGATAGTTAAATCACCGACAATCAAATTTGTCCAATACGATTGTTGGTATGGAAAGACCGGGATCGAATTTATATTCGAAAACCATTCCAACCAATAAATACGTGAATATACCAGAAGATGACCGAGATGGAGCATTGAAGACCGTAGAATTTCGTAAATGGAAGAACTGCTAATAATCTCTGGTCTGCAGCCAAAGAGGTACTGTGGTTCTGTCGTGGTTGGAATCTACAGATTGCAAGGACCACTCGCTACCAATTTGTAGGGTGATTCCTTGGATGTGGTAGGAGGGTACCTTCGGTTCATCCTGTTCCTGGATGACTTGTATGGACGGATGTCTGACAGAGTATTTCTAAAGGAATGACGTACGTTGATTTCTTCAAATGTGCAATAGTTGCTGGCGGAGAAATGGTTTTCTCTAGCCAAATAACTAGAGTATTTTTTGAACGTCAATTGGTGATATCTGGCGGATCTGACGATGTGGCATTCAGAGTGAATGGTGACCAGATGTTTCAAAAAGGGAATAAAACCTCAAGCCTCATTAACCGGGAAAAGACAAAAATCGGGCAGGCAACATGGCTATGTGGGTCGGTCCCATTAGGGTGTATAATCCCCTATATAGAAAAAAAATCCATTTCCTTCTTTAATCTATTTCGATGTTGTCCCTTCTCGGGAAACGGTGGTTTGAGCCCAACCGTTGGTGATATACATTCGATACACTCAAGTGAAATGAGTGGTCGGTCATGTGTGGGCCGAGTTGCAAGACGTTCTTATTGAACCCAGTGTATTCGCCTCTAGAGATGCACTATCGGCATGTGGTCCCATACCTTGTCATAGTCGGAATCCAATCTCCAATAAGCGCCCGCGATTTTTATTGTATACTATATATGTGGAGCGTTAGATGCAATATTATAATATTAGAAAAGATATTGATTTCAAAAATGTTTTGGGTTATCGTAATGTAAATACTGCCCGTATTTATGTGTGGATTTGGTCTTACAATTATCCTTTTCTTTCGAAAAGATTTTAACTTTAAAACCAGGTTGTGTGATACCCTTAAACCTAGTGTGTTTATCTCACTCTGGTTCACCAGACTGACCCGGTGTTTTGTAAATGCTCAGGTTAGCCCGAGGTGTACAGGTTCAGGTTACTGAATGCTGTGAAGAGATGGGCTGGGGAAGTTCAAATGTATGATATTATATAACTACTATTCCGCTGTGTGTTGTATATGAGGACAGGTTATTATCACTGTCTGAATGTGTGTTGTACTCTGATATTGTAAGTATTTTCTTTTTAGCTCTCAGTAAAAGATTTATTTCTGTATTATATTTTGTTCCGCTGCGATGTGAGACTCTGATTCTGTGTTGTGTTGGTCCTTCTTCTTCTTTGTAACGTCCCAGATTTTTCGTCCATTTAAATTCGAATATTTCAATTTGTTTATATATTATATTTGAAATATAATGGATTTTTAATCAAATTTATTTAATTAAATTAGAGTTCGAATATATATATATATATATATATATATATATTAAAACGAGCTTGAAACGACGCGGTAGTACGTAATTTTCGATTTGAACTTTAACCGAATATACAGGATCCGATATAAGTCGGATTTCTGTGAAACGAGACACTTTTGATTTCTGTGAAACGAGACACGTTTGAACCAGTTCGATTATATTTTTCTAATGAAAGAGAATAATCGAAATTCCAGCTTATAGATTTCAAGTTACGTCCAATTCAAATTTTCGAATAGTCACTATGGAATCCTATTTAAATTATATCGATTTATTTATATATATTAAGCGATTTTTATGAAAATGGATTTTCATTAAAAACCAGGATTTTTGATGTCGAGTTTTGAATTTTATACTGATTGGAGTTGAAATTGTTGTTGTAGTAAATACGGTGAAATTTTTTATTTAGCTGTTCAAATTTAATGTATATTTTATCGATATTTTGAAAGGGTTTATTAAAACTAACTAAAGTTCCGATAATGTAGCAACAACTAAAGAACTAGATTCCAACAATTTGAAAATGGGTTGCTTCATAAACATGAAAAGACAAAACGTGCAGTATATGAAGAAGAAATAATAAAACATAAAAGTGCCACATGAACATGAAGAAAACAACACATATGCATTCATATATTATTCACACAAATACTCTTGTCTATATGATAAAAAGAAACAAAGATATAACAATTCATTTTAAAACCAAATTTCGGCATGACCTGTTCTTTCACAGAACAGTAAAAAAAGAAAACAGCAAGAGAAAGAAAAAAAAATACAAAGAAACAGCTAAGTAGAAAAAAAAATATAGATGATATATTTCTCCATCAAACTGTACATACGAATTGAATGGCTAAATATGTGTACACATTCATGTACATCAAACCTGTAACAAGACAAATCAAACTGCCATACATATTTATATATACACCAACTTTACACATCAAATGTACAATGCAAAACATATATGTTATTTACATAGTTGAATTCATACACATTCACTGTTGTAGCAGCACCCTGCATTTAAAGATCATATTTAGAGAATCAACTTGGTACAATATGAAAAAGGCTACACAAAGATGAAAAACTAAAAACACAAATTAAGAAATCAGCAATTGTAAATCAACGTCTGCATGTCTCGTCCTTTCCAAATCAGTGAATCCATCTCGATCAGTTTTGATATGCGAGAAAAAGAAAAGAAAAACCCATCAAAGGGGTGATTTCATGACAACAATGAAATATAAAGTATAGGCTAGAGAAGATATGTATCAAATTGGTACAACTGTATATATATATATATATATATATATATATATATATATATATACATCTCAACGAAGAAACAACTATGACAGCTAATTCATAGCTCAAATCTTCGCGGCAAAAAAAAAAAGAAACAGCAAATAAAAATAAAAGATATGCATATACGGCTGAATAAAGCAACACAATGAACAGCTAAAAAAACAGTACATTATGTAGCTGATGAAAACATATATTTGTGCATTCATACATAGATCCTAAGTACAGTGCACAAGCTAGAGAGAAACAAAATCTGTATAGCCAAATCAAACAGTAAAACCACATGTATGAACAGTACAGCTCATCACTGTTTTTCGTATATTTTAAAATCCGAACACAAAATTAAAGGGCAAATTCAAATCTTGGTTGAAGTAACAATTCGTAACCACTGCCATCAAGCCATACAACAAAGGAGATGATAGCATATGGCCTAAGGATTTCAGCTAGATTATCTACATTAAGCTACGGATGGACAAGATCACTATCTAAACCCAACCGCATCTATAAATACGTATCATCATAGAGTTGTTTCATCATCCCAAAACCACAAAAATAAACATAGTAAGAAGAAAACAGTTCAGAAAAAACAAGAAAAAATATACAGTAAGAAGAAAGGAAATATGGAGTTAAAGACTTAGCTTGATTCGAAGGAATAAAACGTTCGGATCTGAAGGGTTTGACCGATTTCGTGATGAAGCAGTTCGGAAGACCCAGGGGTTAGCAGCGCGAATCGGAAGTGGATGTAAGAGGAGGCTCTCTCGTTTCTGGGAGGCTGGGTGGTTGACCACGGAGCTATGGTGGAGGTCGAAGGGGGTGCGATGCCATTACTGTTGGTTTTGGCTGAAGAATGAAAAGGAGATTAGGGTTTTGATTTGAGAAATTTGTGGAGGCGGCTAAATGAATTGAAAGTCACTATGATTAGCGTTAAAAGGGGGGCAACCAGGTAGTGGGCTTTGGGCCGAAGAACTAAAGGTAAAGGCCATTTTCAAAAACAAAAGGAAATCTATGTTTTAATTTAATTATTTATAAAACTTGTTTGAATGATTTCTCGAACATACGATATCAGATTTTGGCGCGGTCTGTTGCATTGGGACCGTAGAGACAAGAACTTCGAGATGGAGCAGGTCTAGTCCGGATCTGAAGTAACTGAAAATTTTAGTCGAGTTAAACGTTAGTTTAATTTGACTAAAACAAACTGTTTATCGACATATTCAAACCTAGGTGAGTTAAACTCACTCAGCTCTTCCCATTTGTATTTTATATAAATTGGGTTTTTATTTTGCGTGTTCTGGTTGACTGTTTGCTAGTTATATATATTTATTGTTGATTCAATTTCTGAAATTAAAAGGTCGTTTAATTTCAGTAAAACACCAATCGTGTTGATTTGACCCAAATAAAGTAATTTCCCTTGATTGGTCACATTTATAAACGTGTTTGAAATTGTTGAATTGTTTGAATAATCTGTTAATTGGTTATTGATCGTTATAGAAATTATCAGTCGAATAAAAAGAAATGATGGATTATTGTTGATTGTTGAGCCTTATTTCAACATTTGTTTTGATAGTAACCAATGGGTAGTTTGGTTGGGTAATTGGCATCACCTGGTCTATAAATCAATCGATTTATAAAATATGGGTTTTATCGACAATGAATCGATAATATTTAAGTTATAAATATATTTTATAACGAAAGTAGGTTTTGAAAGTTATTACATTGAAAGATTATTTAAAAAGGAAATAAATATTTGATAATTATTTATTTAAAGTTTATAAGGAATTATGAAATGGTTTTATAAACCAAATTCTTATGTTAACAATAATTATAAATAAATAAGTAGGAAATAACCTAAGGGTTAAGTTTTTCATCAATCACGTCAAGTGAACAATTAAATGAAGTTATTTAAATTAATTTAAAGGAAGAATTAACTGGGATGGGTTAGAAGAGTAATCGTGTTTTGAGTTGATCGAGACGACTGTTTTAACTAAATTAGACTTTTAATTAATGAAATAATTAAATGAATAATTGGTAAATCCTAGTAAGATTTTAAAAAGGAAATCTATTACTTGTTCTAGTAAATAAAGGAGTTAATTGATTTGAAATGATTAATGTCGAAATAAATGAGTTGTTATGTTAATCACTAATTAAATACATTTTAGGTAACCCAGTCTGAAATGAAATGTAGTCGAGTGTTGGAAAGAAGCTAGGACGAGGTTTACTATTTGAGCTGAGTTTTATGGTGAAGCAATAAAATATTTAAGCAAATACATAGCTTAAATGAAAGGTCAACCTGATGTTTGAATTAAGTAAAGAGAGATGGAGATATAAGGGTTTATATTAAATCTGGAATTTATGAACAAGGTTTATAAATGGAATGTGAATTAAAGAATTGTTTTTAAATTGGAAATACTTAATAATGGTATTAAGTTAAATCAATGGGTTAAAAGGAAATTTCCTGAAAGAAAAAACAGACTGAGGAAAAAAGGATTTAATTTGAGCCAGGTAAACAAGGTTGGAAATAGGATTTGTAATTCAGTTTGTGAAACAAAGTCATTTGAATAAGTCAAGAATAAATAAAGTGATGTTTGTAAGAAATTATTTAATTAAGCGATATTAATTATATTTAAAATTTCCAAAAGATAAAGAGTACTGTAAAGCGATATTTTAACTAGTGGGATGTATTTAATATCGGTTCTTGAATTACAACTCGTAATTACCTGAAGATAAGAACGCTGTTGATCAAGGTCTGAGAGATAATTAAAATACCCCAACTTGAATGATTTCGGGACAATGTGTGGTAAGATTTCCAAATTAAAGGAAATGAGATGAGATGATATTTTACCTAGTAACAGAATTAAAAGGAGATTGGCGATAAATTTTTAAAAGCTAAGTGATGCTGAGTACTAGACCAGTGAATCTATTTTTATTTTCATGGATGTTTATTTGATAGTTAAATAACCGACTATCAAATCTGACCTTTATGATTGTTGGTTGGGAAGACTGGGATCGAATGTATATTCGAAAACCATTCTGACCAACAAATACGAAAGTATAGAAGATATCAAGCGACGGTCGAGATAGAGCATGTGAAGACCAAAGATCTTCATAAAGCGGAAGAATTACTTACAATCCCTGATTCGACCCGGAGATATACTGGGGTTTTGTCGTGGTTGAGATATGTGGATTTCAAGGACTATCGCTACTAATCCATGGGGTGATTCCTATATTGAATGCAGTAGGAGAGTACCTTCGGTTCATCCTGTTCCTGGATGACTTGCATGGATGAATGTTTGACAGAGTATTTCCTAAAACCACGTACGATGATTTTTACAAATATACTGAGTGGTGGAAAAGAGGGGCACTTCTTTTATACCCAGAGTATATTTGTGGACGTTAATTAGTGACTTGACGGATCTGACGATGTGGCATTCAAAGTGAATGGTAGCCAAGTGTTCAAAAGATTATAAACTCAAGCCTTATCAACTGGGAAATGAAAGAAATCGGGCAGGCAGCATGGCTATGTGGGTCGCTCCCATTAGGGTGTATAATCACCTATCTAGAGAAAATCAATTTCATTCTTAAATCTATTTCGATGTTGTCCCTTTTCAGGAAACAGGGGTTTGAGTCCAACCGTTGGTGATATACATTCGATACACTCAAGCGAAATGGGTGGTCAGTCATGTGAGGGCCAGGTTGCAAGACGTTCTTGTTGAACCTAGTGTATTCGCCTTTAGAGATACAAGATCGACAGGTGATCCCATACCTTGTCATAGTTGTAATCCAATTTCCAATAAGTGCCCACGGTTTGATTGTATACTATGTATGTGGAGCGTGAGATGAAAGCATTCCAGTAGATTGATATTTACTTGTATTTGGACACTATTATAATATCAGAAAAGATATTGATTTCAAAACTGTTTTGGGTTATCGTAAGGAAAAAACCATCTGTATTTATGTGTGGATTTGGTCTTATGATTATCCTTTTCTTTCGAAAGGATTTTAACTTTAAAATCAAGTTGTGTGATACCTTGATATTGTGCGAGTTTTTCTCACTATGGTTCACCAGACTGACCCGGTTTTTTGTAAATGCTCGGGTTAGCCCGGGGTGTAAAGGTTCAGGATATCAGGTCCTGAGAAGTCCACAGACGAGCTGGAGATGTTCAGACATATGATATCTAGTATTTATTCTGCTGTGTATATGAGGACAGATTATTGCAACTGTCCATAGATGTCGATGTACTCTGATATTGTAAGTATTTTTGAAGGCTCTCAATAAAGATTTATTTATGTATTATATCTTGTTCCGCTGCGATGTGAGACTCTGTGTTGTGTTAATACTTCTTCTTCTTCTTCTTATATTCTAATATTTCTTTCTTTCTTATCTCATCCTCTAATTTCTTCCTATAAATTTTCCAGTGTTTTCGGTGTTGGAAGGTCGACATGAGTACGGTGAGGGTATTTATGTCGATTTTCGGGGCCGAAAATCCCTGGGTCGTTACAGTGATATCAGAGCTATTGGTTGAGTAGTAACCTTGGCTCTGTGGCGTGACTCAATAGAGATGAGATGAGTAACACCCTAGATTGAGTTGAGTTTATATATGAGAGTGTATTTGTATAATTTATCTAAAGATGTTTTGTATTGTGTTATTTGACTGGTTCAAGTGTTGAGAAGCATTGAACTAGTAAATAGATACAATATTGTTTTATAAAGAGGGTAAATGAAATAATTTTACCCAAGATATATTTTTATATAGAAAAGGGAAATAATTTTCTACATTATGATGACGTGAGTTGTTTGTTTGTTCTGATTGATTTGATTTGAAATCAAATTTGAATTATGAAATAAAATTGAATTGATTAGAAAATCAATTAGTCAATTGAATCAAATATAAAAGTGAAACTTGACCTGGTTAAGTAAAACCAATTTAGGAATAAATTCAAAAAGAGTGAACTTAAATAAATTGGGATTTGAAAAATTAAATGGGTATTTAATAGGAATTAATTTGATTGATATTAATGAATGTTAACCGAAGCAGATGCAAACGAGATATTGAATATTAATTTAATCAAACCATTTGGAGTTAATGAGAAATTGTATGATTAGAAAGCAAGGAGATAAATCCCGGTATAGGGGATTGAAAACAAGCTTGGTGGTGGAGTGAAAACGGGATTATTTAACCCAGATTATTATTTGCATTAGAAGGGAAGTAAGTGCAGAATCCTGAAGGTTGTGGAGATGATTTGGTTATACAGACTGGAAATGCAGACGCTGAGCAGCTACTTGATATGTTTTGAAAGTTGGAATTTGATTTGAAATGCCCGAATAATAGGTAAACCTTATACTATGGGTTCAGCAATTTATTTATACCATGAATGGGTCGCCATTTTAATTTTGAATTTTCTTTACAAAGAAGTTGAGGCCGACAGTTGCAGTCGTGCCAATCGAGCCATGCAGAGAAGATGCTGGTAAAACTTTAGGAAATTTTTAAAGTTTGAATTTATTTTGAATTTAATACAAAAGTATTGATTTTAAAATATATGGTTTGGAATATTCTTCTTACCTTACAATTTCGAGGACGAAATTATTTTAAGGGGGAAAGAATGTAACATCCCAGATTTTTCGTCCATTTAAATTCGAATATTTAAATGTGTTTATATATTATATTTGAAATATAATGGATTTTTAATCGAATTTATTTAATTAAATTAGAGTTCGAATATATATATTTATATATTAATTAAAACGAGTTCGAAACAACGTGGTAGTTCGTAATTTTTGATTTGAACTTTAACTGAATATACATGATCCGATATAAGTCGGATTTCTATGAAACGAGACAAGTTTGAATCGGTTCGATTGTGTTTTTCGAATGAAAGAGAAAAATCGAAATTCCAGCTTATAGATTTTAAGTTACGTCCAATTCAAATTTTCGAATAGTCGCTATGGAATCATTTTTAAATTATATCAATTTATTTATATATATTAAACGATTTTTATGAAAAAAGATTTTCATTAAAAACCAAGATTTTTGATGTCGAGTTTTGAATTTTATACTGATTGGAGTTGAAATTGTTGTTGTAGTAAATACGGTGAAATTAATTTATTTAGCTGTTCAAATTTAATGTATATTTTATCGACATTTTGAAATGGTTTATTAGAATTAACTAAAGTTCCGATAATGTAGTAACAACTAAAGAACTAGATTCCAACAATTTGAATATGGGTTGCTTCATAAACATGAAATGACAAAACGTGCAGTATATGAAGAAGAAATAATAAAACATAAAAGTGCCACATGAACATGAAGAAAACAACACATATGCATTCATATATTATTCACACAAATACTCTTGTTTATACGATAAAAAGAAACAAAGATATAACAATTCATTTTAAAACCAAATTCCGGCATGACCTGTTCTTTCACAGAACATTAAAAAAAGAAAATAGCAAGAGAAAGAAAAAAAATACAAAGAAACAGCTAAGTAGAAAAAAAACAAATATAGATGATATATTTCTACATCAAACTGTACATACGAATTGAATGGCTAAATATGTGTACACATTCATATACATCAAACCTGTAACAAGACAAATCAAACTGCCATACATATTTATATATACACTAACTTTACATATCAAATGTACAATGCAAAAAATATATGTTATTTACACAGTTGAATTCATACACATTTATTGTTGCAGTAGCACCCTGCATTTAGTGATCATATTTAGAGAATCAACTTGGTACAATATGAAAAAGGCAACACAAAGATGAGAAACCAAAAACACAAAGTATGAAATCAACATTTGTAAATCAACGTCTGCATATCTCGTCCTTTCCAAATCAGTGAATCCATCTCGATCAGTTTTGATCTGCAAGGAAAAAAAAAGAAGAAGAAAAACCCATCAAAGGGGTGATTTCATGACAGTAATGAAATATACAGTATAGGCTAGAGAAGATATGTATCAAATTTGTACAGCTATATATATATACACACACATCTCAACAAAGAAATAACTATGACAGATAATTCATAGCTCAAGTCTTCATGGCCAAAAAAAAAGAAACAGCAAATAAAAATAAAAGATATGCATATACGGCTGAATAAAGCAACACAATGAACAGCCAAGAAAACGGTACATTATGTAGCTGATGAAAACAGATATTTGTGCATTCATACATAGATCCTAAGTACAGTCCACAAGCTAGAGAGAAACAAAATCTGTATGGCCAAATCAAACAGTAAAACCACATGTATGAACAGTAAAGCTCGTCACTGTTTTTCGTATATTTAAAATCCGAACACAAAATCTAAGGGCAGATTCAAATCTTAGTTGAAGTAACAATTCGTAACCACTGCCATCAAACCATACAACAAAGGAAATGACAACAAATGGCCTAAGGATTTCAGCTAGATTATCTACATTAAGCTACGGATGGTGAAGTGACCCGTAACTTCCCCGTGAAGGAAAGCACAAATTACCTTGAGGACAAGACCAATCAGAACGCAAACATAAGAACATTTCATTGTTTATTACAACAATTCCATCAGAATACAAGAATATACAAAGTATGAATAAATATTACACATTCGATAAATATCAGAGATTACAATAAATTACATAGCAGCGGAAAATTAATACAATACACAACTGAAAGAGATATACGGATATAGAGCTTTTCGGATATCATTCCAGTTGTAAACCAGGATCCTGTGAATATAAATCTGCAAAACCAAAGCTATTAGCTGCCCATGTGGAAAATAAGGGCACCAGAGTTTAGGTTAAAGCAATAAACTCCAGGTCAGTCATGTGACTGGTGTGAGAACTAAAACAGTTATTAATCTTTATTTTAAAGTTAGGTAAATCAAAATTAAAAGCAAAATAAAAGAAAAATTAAACCTGTATCATCTGGATGAGTACATGGATACTAGTAGTTGGGGATTGGACAAGAGTTTAGTTTACTCGGTTAATTCAATGTACAAACTTATTAATTTTTCTGGTTTGTCTTTGCTTCCTTTTAAATTTATATGGAGGTCAAATTCTCCTCCTAAAGCTAAGTTTCTTATGTGGCTGATAGTCCATAGGAAGCTTAACACAGTGAAGTTATTAAAGAAGAAGAAGGTATTGTTTGATGTTAAATGCAGTTTTTGTAACTCTTTAGAGGAAGATGTAGATCATTTATTTTTTTCTTGTAATTTTACCAATTATATTATAACTATGGTACTAAGGATATTTGTTATGGTTAATTTGAATACTTTTAATAACTGTGAGAAATATTGGAATCATTATAGACTTACTCTTAAATCTAAACAGAGATATGTAACGGATTCTTTAATTGTTATCATCAGCTGGTTCATATGGTTTGAAAGGAACCAAAGGTTTTTTCATTCCTCTTCAGGGTTCCCTGATAATTTAATCATTAAGATAGTTTATTTTTGTTTGGACTGGATATCCACTTCAAGTTATAAGTACTTTAGAGACTTAAGTTTTGGTAATTTTATACAAAAAGTTAGGTCAAACTTGGGGTTATTTATGATTATTAATAGATTCTTTAGAAACAATAGTTTACGTATTAATGCATAAATTACTAGTTTTTTATAATGATTAGTACATTTCCATTCAGCATCTGTTTTATTCTTGTTACATATATGTAAGGATATATTATGGTATATGTTTATATATAGTACCATATATATATTCTTTTATATATGTGTTGGTATCTAACAGTGGTTTTTGTAGTTATTATTCAGGTTTTAGTTTGGAAGGAAATACTGGTGAACTTCATGGATAGCTGCTAAATGGGGGTATTAATGAGTATCTTTTGATATTTTAGTTGTAATAGTTTTTGTATTTATTCATAAAATTTAAGCATTGAAAATGTTAGTTTATTCCTACAGTATTTTTCTTTCTTTTGTTACATATATGTATGGATATTTAGTGGTATATATATATACACTATGATATATATATATATATATATATATATATATGCAAAATAATTCCATACACATATGTATGGTTACTAATGACGGGTGTTCTAGATATTATTCAGGTTTTCAGGTGGAAGGATATTTTGGAGAAACATATGGATAGATGCTGTCAGGTTGATGGATAGCATGTTGGAGCTTAGTAGATTGCTGATTGGATTGAAGATTGGCATTTCATGAGTAGTTTATTGGGTCTAGTATTTGAGAGTTCTCGATGTGTATATCTCATTATTGTAGTTTTTACATAGAGAGTATGGGTTATTGTATTGGAATAGATATACCCCAATATCGGGTGGTGGCCTTGCCGGAATTCGATATTGGAGTAGATGGGCGGTGGTTTATCCGGAGCTCATCTATCTATGATCCTTTACATTCCTATACGTACCTAGAGACGTGATAGGCTTTTATCACTTTTTCTTATGTTCTATTGTTAGACTCTGTATCTTTGCTTTTATTATATATATGTGTGTGCTCTCTTCTCTTCAGAAGATCATACATTTTTGTTTTCAAAAAAAAAAGTTAGGTAAATCAAGGGACCACGCCATATAACACGGAAGGGGTTTTCTCCCAAGAATACCAGTGCATAAAACAAACATCGTAATGCTAAATAAAGAAAAATGAAGCTATTATAAGACCCAGGTCCCATCACACAATGCAACACAAGTCGGAGGATAGGGTTTTACCTTATAATAGCCAAAGAATGCTTGATACGTATAAAAACAGATTATTTTGATATTACTATAAGTGTATAGTTTCAAAACAATTTCAATCATAAGTATCAATCATAGACGGCATAAGTGACTCATACCACTATGCCGCCATACTAGGCTCTACAAATAAAACCGAAATATCACGTATTGGAAATTGGATTCCATCATGAGTTGAGGCAAGGGGCAAGATCCTCTCCATTCGAGACACTCTAGCAAATGTCTGAGGACCACACACAGCGATCCTTGGAATCGGTTGGGCCGGTCCTCTCTTACTTTTGAGGATTGGCAATTCCTGAACACACATTTCCCGGTCCTATAGGACCTATATAATGGTCTGTACGTCGGCTCACATAGTGCCAGTTATCGACCATATATTCGAGGCGCCTCGCATTCCAACAACCACACAGGTAAAAAGTATATAAATGTCAGGGCTGGTAGGTCACTGACATCACCCATAGCTAGAAAGAAACGTCGTGTTCTCCCAATGGTCTGTATCCTGTTTTTGACTCATACCGAGGTGTGAGGCTCGCGAATTCACGCTATACACAAAGCTATGCCACACAGGCGGTGCTTTGATCATCAACCACAAGATTTTTCTTTTCAACAGAAGCCTTGATCATTTGCCACTTAGGCGTGCCACACAGGCAATTCA
The DNA here is from genome assembly GCA_030737875.1 of Allium sativum. NCBI lineage: Eukaryota > Viridiplantae > Streptophyta > Magnoliopsida > Asparagales > Amaryllidaceae > Allium > Allium sativum. The sequence goes on along the minus strand of JASFAX010000021.1, from coordinate 31,488,627 downwards.
CTCCATGCGACTGATGTCCATCGATATATAACCTCTGAGCTCGTACATCTCAGAGAAGGACGTTAAGCAAGAGAATAAATTCTGCGCCGCCAAATAGATGTATATTTAATAGAGATCAATCAACATAGAATAAAATCCAATATCAGACACACAGTCAATTTACAAGTTCGTTCTGGGTCTGAACGAAAACGGAGGCACTTTCCTCGCATATCCATCGATCTCCAAGTACGTCTGGACGATCACCAACTGATTCCCTCCTCTTGGGTGTACAGCCCAATCAAGATCATCAGTAATTACCCAAACGATGTGAAGACTTCCGGTCTTCAACCACCGTCTTCATCTTCGACATATCGTCGAATCGGTTATTCAGAATGGGTATAAACTCGGCCTTTCCGAATAACCGTCTTCATCCTCGACACCACGTCGAATCAGTTATTCAGAATGGGATAAACCCGGTCTTTCTGAATAACTCGCGTATATAATAAACAAGTGCTACACAAACACAACATACGCCTCATTCCAATTCAGAATATTCTTTTATTTAAAGAAAATCACATTCTTAGGGAAAGGTTCCCATTAATTTTATCAAAGAGAAATTCTTCTAAATTTATTCTTTAATCTTCCTTTGGATATCATTTCAAAACATGCTAAGGTTTTCCAAACTAGTCGGGATTAGCGAACCACACAGAAGTAATTATTTATTTTATTTCCCAACCCAACCTATTCATCCCATGGAGAAAAACTGGTAATACTCCATATCTAACACCACGGTGTTATCGGTAAATATTAATTACCATTTCACGTTCAAATCCAATTAAAGATTTAACTATCGCTTTGGAGCAAAACTGGTTATATTCCATCCTCGATCACTTTAATCTAATTAAAGATTCATTAAAACTCCACTTAGATTTAATCTTCCCAAAAATCAATATCCTGTCTTTAACTGGGTTAAAGAACCAACGTCATCTAAAACACAGTTCACGATAAACCCAAAATCACATTCCATTGTTAATCAGGTTAAAGAACAGGTGTTATTCAAAACACCGCTCACGATAAACCCCAAAACCAATTCAAATTCAATTCTAATTAAATACTAATTAACCGGACAATTTCACTAAATCTTAATTAAAAGATTTATTCTTTTCTAAACTGGGTTCAAGAAAGTGTTATTTAAGACACCATTCACGATGAACCCAAAATCCCATTTGATATTAAATACAAGGCTCTGAATAGAAAATATACCGGCTTATATTCAATATCAAATTCTGAAACCAACAAATATCATATTGGAAATAATAATATAAAATATATCTTTCAAATTTCCACAACCATATCTGTATAATCACGAAATCCAACGTCGAAATATTCCGAAGATAATTTCGATTCAAATCCATTCCAATTCGTATATTGGAAATTCTAATTATTTTTAAAACCACTTCAAATCTAGTTCAAAACTAGTTCATTTCGATAAAAATATATTTTTATCCTTTCAAATGTGGAATTTTTCTCCTCAATTCTTTCTAAATCATTTATTATGATTTTACACAAATTATTAATATTATTAATAATTTTATCAAGGCCCGTACCGTCGGTTTTCAATAACAGCCACCGAACTGCACTTACAACGACCTTTTCCAAATTTGATTTGGACATAATTCCAAATCCAACAGTTAGACTTCAGATTTCTAATATTCATTGGAAAGCTCTTTTCGATACGAACCCAACAATTCTGGTTTTAGGAGAATCCGACGGTCGAATCTCCCGCAACGTCAATTCGAAGTCAATGGTCGAAATTCGCGAACTGCCGCGGCACGGCGCGTTCTATTCAGGCCATTATATATATAATATATATATATTATATATATTTTGTCGATTTCCTTCTGGAACATGTTTTATAAATCGTTTTAAATTCGTTTTCGAAATGATTTCAACTTCATACTCAATTTCGAATCAAAATTGGATATTCCACGTCATCGCTATACAAATGATAATATTTTCAAAAAGTTATATTTTGAAATCACTTCCTTTTTTATATTCATTATAAAAACGAGTATAATTGATATAAATATCGTTCGCATCAAAATGGCGCATCTCTAATCAACACGGCTTTATATATTTCAATAACTTCGTTATTCTATTCAACAAATGAATATTTATTCTATTGAACACATGAATCTATATTTCTTTCAACACATGAATATTTATTTTTCTTTTAACACATGAATATTTATTTTTCTTTCAACACATGGATGTTTTCTACTATTAAACACATGAATATTTATTTCTATTCAACACATGAATATTTATTTTCTATTCAACACATGAATTTACTTTCTATTCAACACATGAATTTACTTTCTATTCAACACATGAATTTATTTTCTATTCAACACATGAATTTACTTTTATAATATTCCTTATTTTCCAAATTGGAATGAGGCCCAATCAATTACCATATAATGTTAATTATATGAATTCCATACAACACATGTATATAATAGCAACGATAAATAATCAACCATCATCCAAAGTGCATCACACAACTGCATAAACATTAAATATAAATAATTAATGCTCGTAAAGTCTGTCAACCAATCGACCGACATACAATTAAATAATTGGGATTAGTGTACGCCAAATCTCATCCCAACACCCATGTGTGGTTTCGATCCACAAATACTGAATATTATTTGTGCAGTTGGGTGATGTGTAAAATTTATCATCCCAATCAATATCCTTCAAATAGGTGTATATAAACAAACCGTCCGATTTGTAAATGAATATTTATTTATTCACATTCACGTTAAAAATTATATTTTTAACGATAATTAATCTATTTCAACACATGAATGTTTTATTGTCCATTTCACATCAACGTCACAAACAAACTTCACAACACATCAAACAAGCATACAAGTCGTCCATGGTCTGTGGACGACGGGTGTCAAGTGCTGCTAAGCACCGTCTGCATCCTAGCATATATTTTAACTAAAAAACAAGATTTAAAGTGAGAAGTTCTCACCGACAAGCTAACCGAAACACCACGACTCTTCATATGTAGAAATCTTCGTCGTGCTCGCCTTTTGTCCCTTTCATTATCCGTAGCCACTACATATATAAAAATCACATTTTTATATTATTGCTTTGTATATAAAAATCACATTTTTATATTGTTACTATATAGATAAAAATTCTATTTTTACACCGCTACTATATAGATAAAAATTCCATTTTTACCACGATGTCCATATAATAAAGATTATATTTTTATATCGCCACTCATATATAAAAATCACAATTTTGCTTCTTCTACATAATAAAAATCATATTTTTATATCTCCTACATAATAAAGATTGAATTTTTATTATCTATATAATATTAAAATCATATTTTTATTTCGCCATTCTCTATATAAAAAATCACATTTTTATATATAAGGATCGTATTTTTATATCTCTACTACATAATAATTATATTTTTACCTCAATATATATATAAAAATTATATTTTCATTACCATACATAAATAAAAATCATATTTTAAATCTTCACATGTAACAACCCGCAAAAATCAGATACAATTTAAAATTTTTATTTTAGGAAATTTTAATGAATTTTGAAAATATAAAATAATCTATTTTAAATAATAATGATCACAAATTTGATTTAAATCGAAGTTAGAATGAATGATTTAATTTTAATTAACAAAAGAGTTAGAAATAACGCGGTAGTTTGAAAAGTCAAACTTGAACTTTGACTGACCGTATAGGATGCGAAATTTAACGGATTTTAGTGAAACCAAAAATATTAGAATCTATTTAAAAAATATCTTTCCAACGAATCCGAAAAATTGAAATTTCATAGCGGAAATCAAAAGTTATGGCCAATTCAATATTTAGAAAGGTCGCTATGAAATTTATAAAGGTCAAAATGCTACTTTTTGCATACGAAGGAATTTGAACTCGAAACCACTTCCATTGAGTTCAGAATGATGTTTCTACATTGAAAAACAGTAAACACTTATATATTTTGAGTTTCGGGATTTATTTGTTTAAAAATATATTTTTAATATTAAATATATTGGCCTTAAAAATAGTCATTTTTCAAACGACCTCGGTTTTCGACGAAATCACTTTTGTTGGAACCGGAATGTCAAATTATTGCTAGGTTTCAATTTTCAGAATTTTTCGAATTAATATGTGAGCGTGGGAAAAGAAAATGTGTTTTGACTATTTCAGTTAAATTTAAACGCCTTAAAAATAGCCATTTTTCGAACAGTCTCAGAATTCGACGAAAATAATTTTGTTGGATTCGTATCGTCATAAGAAAGCTAAAAATATTTTTTTTAGAATTTTCTGAGGTCGTATGTGACCCCGGCATATTTAAATGTACGGTAGAAATTAAATAATTAATTTAATATTGTATTTTCAAGTAAAATCGAAAAAAACTACTGTATATTTCGGAATTGGACCTTGGGACATAGCCCATCGCGTTCAGAAGGCCTCAAAACGTTAAGGTCGACAGTAAGCAGGCCCAAATCCGAGAAAGTCCAAAAATCCACTTTATTTCACGAAATTCGGAATTAAACATTAAAATAATATGAAAAATCCGAAACCCTAATTCTCTAATGGCCAGCCGCCGCCCAGAATTTGATGGCCAGAATTGTCCGATTTTCAAACCTCAATAACTTTTGATCCGTTCGACGAAAATTGACGTATGACCTACCAAATCGAAGAGAATTCAGAGACCTTTCAATCTATACGGTTAAGATCGGGTTTTGGTGCACGGATTTTGCGGATTTTGGCTGAGAAGGTGTTGCGTTTATGGGTTATTTGTGGGTCCTAGGGGGTGCGAGTGGGGCCCGGGTCTCGGCGCGGGTGTGTCTCGAGGTGGCCGACGAGGTGGTGGCTTCTGATCGTGGTCCGGGTGCTTGTGGTGGCGTGCGTATAGAAGGTTGGAGTTTGATGATGGGTTCGGCCATGCGTTTCAGCGTGAGGAAGAAGAAAGGTTGCGTCTTTTTTTTATTATTATTATTTTATTATTTAATTATTTAATTTGTCCGATCTTTAAAAATTCATAACTCTTTCATACGAGGTCCGATTGACGAACCGTAAATTGCGTTGGAATCACAAAATTAAGAGCTTCGCGATGGCGCAGACCGCAGCTGAAACGAAGACAGTCAAATTTCGACCAAAATTCAATGTGAGAATTCAAAATTCTATTATTTAATTAATTATTAAATTATTTTCTCGCTTTAAAAATAATTGCATGATGATGTTTATTCAATTCTGAAATGTCTGGTGTTGTATGAATCATTGGTTGTGATTGCGATATGTTTTGTTGTGTACGATGTGTTAGATCCGTATTAAAATTGCAGATAATATTGAATTTTATTTACGATTAGAAATGAGATCTAAAATTTGATCTAAAATATATTATATTCAGAATTACATCATATTTATTCAGATTTAGTTATTATAATTTATTTCAGGTTATTAAATATTATTTCTATTATTCTGTAATGAATAATAGAATTTGATCGACAAATAAAAACTCATTTTTTATTTGTTGATATTATAATAAGAACTTGAACGACAATGAAAGCTTATTTTTATTTGTTGAATTTACAAAAGAAATTGAGCGATAAATCAATTCTTATTTTAATTTGTTTACATTAAAAAGAATGAAAAAAAAATTATGTAAATTTGTTTACATTAAAAGGAGTGATTAAAAAGGATATATTTTAACATGAGGTTGTGTCATTAAAAAGAATGAAATTAAAAGATTACATTTTTATGTAAAAATAGCGATCTCAATAAAAAGTCATATTTTATTTGTCACTTTGATTTCAATAAAAGTTATAACATTGAAAAATCTCATTTTTAATATAATATTGGTTTCGATAAAAGAAGTAACATTAAAACTTCATTTTCATGTAATAGTGATGTCAACAAAAAGAAGCAACGTAAAAGATTTTATTTTTCATTGTTTTAAATAGAAAGATTTTACATTAAGATTAAAATAAAAAGATTATATCTTTATTTTCATTTTGTTGAAATGAAAAGTTTATAAAATAAGATTGCATTTTTATTGAAATTTTGTTCATTGAAATCTAATTTGTTCTATTTATTTGTATTCACATATACAAATAAAACATTGAACAGTAATTTGTTCTTTTTATTTGTATTCACAGATACAAATAAAACTTAGAAATAAAGTTTGTCCCTTTTATTTGTACTTACATATACAAATAAAACAATAAAAAGAAACATGTCATTTTATTTGTATCCTCAAATACATATAAAACATTGAAATAAAAGTTCATTTTTTTTTTCATTTGTATTCACAAATACAAATATGCACTGAAAATAAATTTGCTCTTTTAATTGCACTCACAAATGCAATTATGCATTAAAACAAAATTTGTTCTTTATTTTGCATTCACTAATGCAAATCTAACATAGGAAATAAGTTAACTTTTTATTATGATCTTCAATGTGAATGTAACATGAAATAAATAAAATTGGCCTTTTTGTTTGCATTCACAATGCGAACAAAACCTTTAAAAAAAAAGAAAAGATTTATATTTTGTTCACATTCACAATGCGAACGAAACATTAAAAATAAGATTTACATTTTTGTTCGCATTCACAATGTGAGCAAACCATTAAAAATACATTTTTGTTTACATTCCACAATGTAAACAATACATGAAAATAAAAATTATATTTTTGTTTGCATTCTACAATGCAAACGAAACGTAGAAAATAGAAAATACATTTTTGCATCCTACCATGCAAATAAAAGAAGAAAGAAGAAAAATTTACATTTTGTTTACAACTTTTGTTGCAAGCAAATAAGAAATAAAATTTGCATTTTTGGTTTGCAAATTTAGATGCAAACAAATTTATTAAAAACAAATTTTTCATTTTTGTTGTATGTTTTTAAATGCAAACAAAACATTAAAATAAAGGCTATAATTTTTATTTATTTACTTCACTTGATGTAAATAGACATAAAATAAGAAGTTGTTCTTTTATTTACATTTCTTGATGTAAATAAAACTAGAAATTTAATATTACATTTTTATTTGCATTACTCAATGCAAATAAAACATGAGAACAAACGATACATTTTCATTTGCAATTCTTAATGCAAATAAATTGTGAAATGAAAAAGTTACAATTTTTATTTACATTCCTCTATGTAAATAAACATCAAATAAAAAGGTTGAATCTTTATTTGCATTCTCTATTGCAAATAAAGCATGAAATGAATAGTTATATTTTGTGTTATTATTTATATCCCCATTACGAATGGAATTAAAAGATTACATTTTTCTTTTCATTTATTTACAATGAAAAGAACTGAAATAAAGATTATATTTTTATCATCATTTTTGATGCGATAAAAGAATAGAAATAAAGATTACATTTTTATTGATATTTTACATGCGATAAAAAGAACAGGAATAAAAGAGATATTTTTATCATCGTGTTATATTGTGTATTACACTGCCATAGGCAAGTTACCTGACTTGTTTATGTGATTGGGTCGATAATTTTCACACATCGCCCAAGTGCACAAATAATTTATTATTTGTTTGCTGGTTGAAACCCCACACGGGTGTTGGGATGAAAATTAACATACACTAATCCCAATATTTAGTTGTATGTTGATCGTTAGATCGACAGGTTGCTATGAGCGTTATTATTTAATTTTAACGCTTACGCAGTGTAATTTACACTTTGGATGAAATGGATGATTTGATGATTATATTGTTATTGTCATATATATGATGTGTGTGAAATCCATATAATCCAAATTATATGGTAATGGGTTGAGTCGCATTTCGATTCAGATGATCTTTTAAATAAGAGTATCCTTACACTAGAAATTCTTTTTATATAAAGGATACATTTTCTATTAAATATGTTAAAACAAAGAATATTTGTAAAGGATAAAAATCTTTTGTATAAAGAATATTTTTATGATTATTTTAAAATATATTTTATAATAACGAATTAATATTTAAAGGGAAATCCTTTAATTAAGATTATTAGAATTTGCAATTATATTTCATGATATGAGATACATGGAGATGTGAAGTGGATTTATCGTGGATGGTGTTTTTAAATGACATTTGTCCTTTAATCCAATTTACATCGAAATTATTATTTGGAATTTGTCGATCTACTCATAGATTTAACAAAAGCATTTTCTAAAAATCTAGTTCTCCAATTTAATAAAATAAATTGGAATTAAGTGAGAATTCGATTGGTAATAATCGAGATGGGCTTCTGTAATAGAAGACCGATATTATATATGGAATTTAAGAGGCTTTGCCGTTATTCCATGTATATTGTTAGTCCGATACAGAAATTTATATCGATTATGTACTGATTGATTTCTGTGGAATTCCATATTTAGGAAATTGATTTGTGGGTTTATCGTGAACTGTGTTTTAAATGACACGAGTTCTTTAACCCGTTTAAAAGAAGATTTATTCTTTAAATAAATGATTTTTGATATTAAATCAAATTCAGAATTTTTAATAAATCTTTTAAGGAAGATTCATGATTTAATTTATTAATTTATCTTTGATAAAATTAATGAGAATCTTTTAAAATATGAATATCTTATTAAAAGAATATTCTGAGTTGGAATGTGGCGTAATGTGTGATTTTCCAATATTTGAATTTTAATCACAAAATACGCGAGTTATTCAGAAAGACCGGGTTTAACCCATTCTGAATAATCATCACGACGATCAAGAGTCGAAGATGGAGACGGTGGTAGAAGACCGAAGGTTTTCACATCGTTGGGATGATGATGACTGGTATCTTGAATTGGGACAGTACATTCCAAGGCAAGGTATTTGGTAATGATCGTCCAAACGTATTTGGAGATCGACGGACACGTTGTTTCGCTCAGACCCAGAGCGGACTTGTAAATGGATTGCGTGTCTGACATTGTATTCTTTTCTACTGTATTTGTTAAACGCTACTGATTATATATTTCTGATTGGTGGTGGAGAATTTATTCTTCACTTAACCCCCTTCTCTAAGACGTATGAGCTTAGAGGTTATATATATATATATTGGTAGATGATCAATGATATGGTAGAGTCTGACAATGTGGCATGCTAAGATGCAATTGATCAAGGCTTTGTTGAAAAGCAGGCCTTGTGGTTGATGATCAAAGCACAGTCTATTTAGGCATAGCTTTGTGTATATCGCGACTTCGCGAGCCTCACAGCCCGGTAGAGTCTAAAACGGGAGAAGGGAACGCAGGGAGTGCACACGTTTCTTTCTAGCTAGAGTGGTGCCAGGGACATACCAGCGCTGGCATTTATTCATTGTGGTTGTTGGATTTTTCGAGGCCTCGGGTTATGCGGTCGCCACTGGCCGTATTATAGGTCCAAAAGGACCGGGGAACGTGTGTTCAGGCATAACTAATCCACAAAAGTAAGTATGGACCGGCCCTGCAGATATCCAAGGGTTGGACAGAGTACCAATCCTGGGGCATTTGCTAGAGTGTCTCGAATCGGTAAGGATCTCCTCCCTAGCCTTGACTCAGATGGAAACCCAAATTTCCAATACGACATCACGCGGTTTTGATTGTATACCTATATATGGCGACATAGTGGGATGGGGCACTCATGCCGTCTAGGATTAATACATTTACTTTGATGTATTTCAAATTGTTTGCACACTATTATTATATAATACCGTGTTTATCATATCAAGCATCTTTTGATCATTATAAGGTAAAACCCTATCCTCCGGTTTGCGTTGCATTGTGTGATGGGACTTGGGTCTTATAATGGTTTCATTTTTCTAAAAAGCATTGCGTTATTTTGACGTTTCACTTTAGTTATGCACTGGCAATCCAATGGAGTAAACCCGTTCCGCGTTAGCGGCGTGGTCCTGTGATTAGCCTTATTATTAATTAAGATTAGTTTAAGAATTCTCACACCAGTCCCACGACTGACCTGTAGTTTGTTTCACTTTGCAAACTCGGGTGCCCTCTTTCCACACGGGCAGTCGAGTAGCTTATTTGACAGATATATAAAACAAGATCCTGGATTGAAGACTGAAGCGGTGGCCATAATGTTGATAGCCTTCCATTGAGATTAGTTCCGCTGCAATGTATTCATTTATTGTAACTTATTCTTCCGCTGTAATTATATTCCAATGTACTCTGATATGTATATTCTGTACTCTGATGTAACATTTATTATAGTGTTATAAAAGTCTTCTGTTATCTGTTGTAATGTGTTGTATGCCCAAAGTTAAAGTATTCGTAGGTTTCCACTTTTTGGATCAGACCTGTGTGGTTTATGGTCGATTCGAAGGGCGGGGATTTGCGGGTCTTTACAGTTGGTATCAGAGTCAGGTTAGCTCAAATCTTTGGGGTACAACTCATTAGAACTGAACAAAAGACTCATCAGAGATTGGATTAGTAATGTCCAATAAGAATACTCATTAGAGATAGGATCAGCAGTATCCTAGAATGAGTAAACTCGTTAGAGATGGGGTTAGTAATGCCTTAGAACGAGTTAAGAGTTACGAATTTATAATTAATGTATTTTTGATATTTATAATCTATTCTTTGAAATAAGATTTTTATATATTTTGAAAAGATAATTAACCATTAAAATTTAAAATTAAGATAGTTAATTTTACAGTTTTTAGCTACGTTCCTTTTCGAGGACGAAAAGTTTTTAAGTGGGGGCGATTGTAACAACCCGCAAAAATCAGAACCAATTTAAAAAATTTATTTTAGGAAATTTTAATGAATTTTGACAATATAAAATAATCTATTTTAAATAATAATGATCACAAATTTGATTTAAATCGAAGTTAGAATGAATGATTTAATTTTAATTAACAAAAGAGTTAGAAATAACGCGGTAGTTTGAAAAGTCAAACTTGAAATTTGACTGACCGTATAGGATGCAAAATTTAACGGATTTTAGTGAAACCAAAAATATTAGAATCTATTTAAAAATATCTTTCCAACGAATCCGAAAAATTGAAATTTCATAGCGGAAATCAAAAGTTATGGCCAATTCAATATTTAGAAAGGTCGCTATGAAATTTATAAAGGTCAAAATGCTACTTTTTGCATACGAAGGAATTTGAACTCGAAACCACTTCCATTGAGTTCAGAATGATGTTTCTACATTGAAAAACAGTAAACACTTATATATTTTGAGTTTCGGGATTTATTTGTTTAAAAATATATTTTTAATATTAAATATATTGGCCTTAAAAATAGTCATTTTTCAAACGACCTCGGTTTTCGACGAAATCACTTTTGTTGGAATCGGAATTTCAAATTATTGCTAGGTTTCAATTTTCAGAATTTTTCGAATTAATATGTGAGCGCGGGAAAAGAAAATGTGTTTTGACTATTTCAGTTAAATTTAAACGCCTTAAAAATAGCCATTTTCGAACAGTCTAAGAATTCGACGAAAATAATTTTGTTGGATTCGTATCGTCATAAGAAAGCTAAAAATATTTTTTTTAGAATTTTCTGAGGTCGTATGTGACCCCGGCATATTTAAATGTACGGTAGAAATTAAATAATTAATTTAATATTGTATTTTCAAGTAAAACCAAAAAAAACTGCTGTATATTTCGGAATTGGACCTTGGGACATAGCCCATCGCGTTCAGAAGGCCTCAAAACGTTAAGATCGACAGTAAGCAGGCCCAAATCCGAGAAAGTCCAAATATCCACTTTATTTCACGAAATTTGGAATTAAACATTAAAATAATATAAAAAATCCGAAACCCTAATTCTCTAATGGCCAGCCGCCGCCCAGAATTTGATGGCCAGAATTGTCCGATTTTCAAACCTCAATAACTTTTGATCCGTTCGACGAAAATTGACGTATGACCTACCAAATCGAAGAGAATTCAGAGACCTTTCAATCTATACGGTTAAGATCGGGTTTTGGTGCACGGATTTTGCGGATTTTGGCTGAGAAGGTGCTGCGTTTATGGGTTATTTGTGGGTCCTAGGGGGGTGCGAGTGGGGCCCGGGTCTCGGCGCGGGTGTGTCTCGAGGTGGCCGACGAGGTGGTGGCTTCTGATCGTGGTCCGGGTGCTTGTGGTGGCGTGCGCATAGAAGGTTGGAGTATGATGATGGGTTCGGCCTTGCGTTTCAGCGTGAGGAAGAAGAAAGTTGCGTCTTCTTTTTTTTATTATTTTATTATTATATTATTTAATTTATCCGATCTTTAAAAATTCATAACTCTTTCATACGAGGTCCGATTGACGAACCGTAAATTGCGTTGGAATCACAAAATTAAGAGCTTCGCGATGGCGCAAACCGCAGCTGAAACGAAGACAGTCAAATTTCGACCAAAATTCAATGTGAGAATTCAAAATTCTATTATTTAATTAATTATTAAATTATTTTCTCGCTTTAAAAATAATTGCATGATGATGTTTATTCAATTCTGAAATGTCTGGTGTTGTATGAATCATTGGTTGTGATTGCGATATGTTTTGTTGTGTACGATGTGTTAGATCCGTATTAAAATTGCAGATAATATTGAATTTTATTTACGATTAGAAATGAGATCTAAAATTTGATCTAAAATATATTATATTCAGAATTACATCATATTTATTTAGATTTAGTTATTATAATTTATTTCAGGTTATTAAATATTATTTCTATTATTCTGTAATGAATAATAGAATTTGATCGACAAATAAAAATTCATTTTTTATTTGTTGATATTATAATAAGAACTTGAACGACAATGAAAGCTTATTTTTATTTGTTGAATTTACAAAAGAAATTGAGCGATAAATCAATTCCTATTTTAATTTGTTTACATTAAAAAGAATGAAATTTTTTTTTATGTAAATTTGTTTACATTAAAAGGAGTGATTAAAAAGGATATATTTTAACATGAGGTTGTGTCATTAAAAAGAATGAAATTAAAAGATTACATTTTTATGTAAAAATAGTGATCTCAATAAAAAGTCATATTTTATTTGTCACTTTGATTTCAATAAAAGTTATAACATTGAAAAATCTCATTTTTAATATAATATTGGTTTCGATAAAAGAAGTAACATTAAAACTTCATTTTCATGTAATAGTGATGTAAACAAAAAGAAGCAACGTAAAAGATTTTATTTTTCATTGTTTTAAATAGAAAGATTTTACATTAAGATTAAAATAAAAAGATTATATCTTTATTTTCATTTTGTTGAAATGAAAAGTTTATAAAATAAGATTGCATTTTTATTGAAATTTTGTTCATTGAAATATAATTTGTTCTTTTTATTTGTATTCACATATACAAATAAAACATTGAACAGTAATTTGTTCTTTTTATTTGTATTCACAAATACAAATAAAACTTAGAAATAAAGTTTGTCCCTTTTATTTGTACTTACATATACAAATAAAACATTAAAATGAAATATGTCATTTTATTTGTATCCTCAAATACAAATAAAACATTGAAACAAAAGTTCATTTTTTTTTCATTTGTATTCACAAATACAAATATGCACTGAAAATAAATTTGCTCTTTTAATTGCACTCACAAATGCAATTATGCATTAAAACAAAATTTGTTCTTTATTTTGCATTCACTAATGCAAATCTAACATAGGAAATAAGTTAACTTTTTATTATGATCTTCAATGTGAATGTAACATGAAATAAATAAAATTGGCCTTTTTGTTTGCATTCACAATGCGAACAAAACCTTTAAAAAACAAATTATATTTTGTTCGCATTCACAATGCAAACGAAACATTAAAAATAAGATTTACATTTTTGTTCGCATTCACAATGTGAGCAAACCATTAAAAATACATTTTTGTTTACATTCCACAATGTAAACAATACATGAAAATAAAAATTATATTTTTGTTTGCATTCTACAATGCAAACGAAACGTAGAAAATAGAAAATACATTTTTGCATCCTACCATGCAAATAAAAGAAGAAAGAAGAAAAATTTACATTTTGTTTACAACTTTTGTTGCAAGCAAATAAGAAATAAAATTTCCATTTCTGGTTTGCAAATTTAGATGCAAACAAATTTATTAAAAACAAAATTTTCATTTTTGTTGCATGTTTTTAAATGCGAACAAAACATTAAAATAAAGGCTATAATTTTTATTTATTTACTTCACTTGATGTAAATAGACATAAAATAAGAAGTTGTTCTTTTATTTACATTTCTTGATGTAAATAAAACTAGAAATTTAATATTACATTTTTATTTGCATTACTCAACGCAAATAAAACATGAGAACGAAAGATACATTTTCATTTGCAATTCTTAATGCAAATAAATTGTGAAATGAAAAAGTTACAATTTTTATTTACATTCCTCTATGTAAATAAACATCAAATAAAAAGGTTGAATCTTTATTTGCATTCTCTATTGCAAATAAAGCATGAAATGAATAGTTATATTTTGTGTTATTATTTATATCCCCATTACGAATGGAATTAAAAGATTACATTTTTCTTTTCATTTATTTACAATGAAAAGAACTGAAATAAAGATTATATTTTTATCATCATTTTTGATGCGATAAAAGAATAGAAATAAAGATTATATTTTTATTGACATTTTACATGCGATAAAAAGAACAGGAATAAAAGAGATATTTTTATCATCGTGTTATATTGTGTATTACACTGCCATAGGCAAGTTACCTGACTTGTTTATGTGATTGGGTCGATAATTTTCACACATCGCCCAAGTGCACAAATAATTTATTATTTGTTTGCTGGTTGAAACCCCACACGGGTGTTGGGATGAAAATTAACATACACTAATCCCAATATTTAGTTGTATGTTGATCGTTAGATCGACAGGCTGCGATGAGCGTTATTATTTAATTTTAACCCTTACGCAGTGTAATTTACACTTTGGATGAAATGGATGATTTGATGATTATATTGTTATTGTCATATATATGATGTGTGTGAAATCTATATAATCCAAATTATATGGTAATGGGTTGAGTCGCATTTCGATTCAGATGATCTTTTAAATAAGAGTATCCTTACACTAGAAATTCTTTTTATATAAAGGATATATTTTCAAAAATAAAAATATTTTCTATTAAATATGTTAAAACAAAGAATATTTGTAAAGGATAAAAATCTTTTGTATAAAGAATATTTTAATGATTATTTTAAAATATATTTTATAATAACGAATTAATATTTAAAGGGAAATCCTTTAATTAAGATTATTAGAATTTGCAATTATATTTCATGATATGAGATACATGGAGATGTGAAGTGGATTTATCGTGGATGGTGTTTTTAAATGACATTTGTCCTTTAATCCAATTTACATCGAAATTATTATTTGGAATTTGTAAATCTACTCATAGATTTAACAAAAGCATTTTCTAAAAATCTAGTTCTCCAATTTAATAAAATAAATTGGAATTAAGTGAGAATTCGATTGGTAATAATCGAGATGGGCTTCTGTAATAGAAGACCGATATTATATATGGAATTTAAGAGGCTTTGCCGTTATTCCATGTATATTGTTAGTCCGATACAGAAATTTATATCGATTAAGTACTGATTGATTTCTGTGGAATTCCATATTTAGGAAATTGATTTGTGGGTTTATCGTGAACTGTGTTTTAAATGACACGAGTTCTTTAACCCGTTTAAAAGAAGATTTATTCTTTAAATAAATGATTTTTGATATTAAATCAAATTCAGAATTTTTAATAAATCTTTTAAGGAAGATTCATGATTTAATTTATTAATTTATCTTTGATAAAATTAATGAGAATCTTTTAAAATATGAATATCTTATTAAAAGAATATTCTGAGTTGGAATGTGGCGTAATGTGTGATTTTCCAATATTTGAATTTTAATCACAAAATACGCGAGTTATTCAGAAAGACCGGGTTTAACCCATTCTGAATAATCATCACGACGATCAAGAGTCGAAGATGGAGACGGTGGTAGAAGACCGAAGGTTTTCACATCGTTGGGATGATGATGAATGGTATCTTGAATTGGGACAGTACATTCCAAGACAAGGTATTTGGTAATGATCATCCAAACGTATTTGGAGATCGATGGACACGTTGTTTCGCTCAGACCCAGAGCGGACTTGTAAATGGATTGCGTGTCTGACATTGTATTCTTTTCTACTGTATTTGTTGAACGCTACTGATTATATATTTCTGTTTGGTGGTGGAGAATTTATTCTTCACTTAACCCCCTTCTCTAAGACTATGAGCTTAGAGGTTATATATATATTGGTAGATGATCAATGATATGGTAGAGTCTGACAATGTGGCATGCTAAGATGCAATTGATCAAGGCTTTGTTGAAAAGCAGGCCTTGTGGTTGATGATCAAAGCACAGTCTATTTAGGCATAGCTTTGTGTATATCGCGACTTCGCGAGCCTCACAGCCTGGTAGAGTCTAAAACGGGAGAAGGGAACGCAGGGAGTGCACACGTTTCTTTCTTGCTAGAGTAGTGCCAGGGACCTACCAGCGCTGGCATTTATTCATTGTGGTTGTTGGATTTTTCGAGGCCTCGGGTTATGCGGTCGCCACTGGCCGTATTATAGGTCCAAAAGGACCGGGGAACGTGTGTTTAGGCATAACTAATCCACAAAAGTAAGTGTGGACCGGCCCTGCAGCTATCCAAGGGTCGGACAGAGTACCAATCCTGGGGCATTTGCTAGAGTGTCTCGAATTGGTAAGGATCTCTTCCCTAGCCTTGACTCAGATGGAAACCCAAATTTCCAATACGACATCACGCGGTTTTGATTGTATACCTATATATGGCGACATAGTGGGATGGGGCACTCATGTCGTCTAGGATTAATACATTTACTTTGGTGTATTTCAAATTGTTTGCACACTATTATTATATAATACCGTGTTTATCGTATCAAGCATCTTTTGATCATTATAAGGTAAAACCCTATCCTCCGGTTAGCGTTGCATTGTGTGATGGGACTTGGGTCTTATAATGGTTTCATTTTTCTAAAAAGCATTGCGTTATTTTGACGTTTTACTTTAGTTATGCACTGGCAATCCAATGGAGTAAACCCGTTCCGTGTTAGCGGCGTTGTAATAACCCGGAAATTCTGGACCAGTTTAAAAAATTTATTTTGGCGATTTTAGCGAATTTTGAACATTTAAAATGAATTATTTTAAATAATATCAACGAGAAATTTATTTTGAATATAAATCGGACGTATATATTATACGCGTCGTCGTTAGAATATAAATAATTATATATAATTATAAATAGAATTGAAAATGGCGCGGTAGTTTGATAATTCGATTTCAAACTTCAATTGAATGTACCGGGTGCAAAACAATCCGGATTTTAGTGAAACCAAAAACATTAGGATCTAATTGATGATACCTTTCCAACGAATCTAAAAAATCAAAATTTCATAGCGAGAATCAAAAGATATGTCCAGTTGAAAATTCTGAATAGTCGCTATGGAATTCGGGCCCTTAGAAATGGGAATTTTGCAAACGACCTCGGATTTCGACGAAACCACTTTTGTTGGGTCCGTGATGTCAAATTATTGCTAAATTCCAAATTTCATAATTTTTCGAATCAATATGTGAGCGTGGCATAAAAATTCGATTTTTACAATATGAAGTTAGCAATAAAAATTCGATTTTTATTTATTTGAACAGCGAATAAAAATTTGATCTTTATATATGAGGTAGGAATATAAAAATATAATTTTTATATACAATGAAGCGTCGAAAATATATATGAAGGAATAAAAATATGATTTTTATTTACATAAAGGGCGGAATTTTTATCTATATAAGTAGCGGTGTAAAAATAGGATTTTTATAAATACAGTAGTGGCATAAAAATATGATTTTTATATAATAGAGAATACAAAAATGTGATTTTTATATGTGTAGTGAATACGGACAACGAAGATGACAAAGATACGATAACGATGAAGATTTCTATCAAAGAAGAGTCAAGATGATTGGATAGCTATTGGTGAGAATTTCTCACCTTTCAATTTCATTTTTGTTAAATATATACTAGGATGCAGACGGTGCTTAGTAGCACCCGACACAATCGTCCACAGACCATGGACTTGTTTGTTTGATTGCAAAAATTAGTTGGATTATTTGATTGAAATTGATTTGTTTGGTGAAATGAATGGATTTGATTGATGTGTGAATGGCGTGGGCCTTCACTAGACCGGGGATAAGGCTAGGCCTTGTCCTGTTTCTAGTATCGTGCCGTTATGCCTCCGAAATTTTCTAAAATAAGTTAGAAAATAAAATATCATTTTATTTAAAGAGTGAACTGAATAGAAATTCATATGTTAAGATAAAATGTTTTATCGTTAAAAATATAATTTTTAACGTGAATATGAATATACGTGAAAGTGAATAAATAAATAATTATAAACAAATCGGCCGATTTGTTTATATACACTGATTTGACTGATATTGATTGGGACGATAAATTTTACACATCGCCCAACTGCACGAATAAAATCTGTGTTTGATTGTTTGAAACCCCACACGGGTGTTGGGATGAAATTTGAAGTTCACTCATCCTGATTGATTAAATATGTCAATCGATTGATTGACAGGCTGTTATAAGCGTTAGATATTTATATTTGATGCTTATACAGTGTAGTGCACTTTGGTTGATTATTTTTCAATGCTATTATATACGTGTTATGTATGAAAATCCATATAATTAACATTATATGGTGATTGATTGGGCCTCATTCCAATTTAGAAAATAAAGAATATTATAATATAAAGGTTCATGTGTTGACTGTACTCATCCGTTGAGATTAGTCATGTGTTGAACGAAATATTTTAATAATAAAATTTACATCTTTATCAATATAATATAAAGGTTCATGTGTTGACTGTACTCATCCGTTGAGATTAGTCATGTGTTGAACGAAATATTTTAATAATAAAATTTACATCTTTATCAATATAATATCATAAGAAATTCAACGAACTTTCTCACTTTGCTCCTCATCTAATTCAAAATCTGAAGAGGAAGAATTTGAGATTTATCAATGGGCTTCAAAGGAAATACCAGAATAAAGTATTGGGGCATGTGAAGCTTCCTTTTTCAGAAATGATTTATATGGCTTATCAATATGAAGGTCTAGATAAGAAAGGAATGTTATGCGACGAAGAAGATGTCTGTTCTAGTGACAAAGCAGAGTCAGAAACTGATATTCCTGAAGCCAGTACGAGGTCGGAGGTCAATAAGGAGCCCAGTGCCAAGAGGAAAAGGGCCAAATCTGAGAAGAAATCAGTAACGACAACTGTATGCTCTAACTGCAATAAGCAAGGACATCTCTCGATAAGTTGCCGATCTCTAAAGAAACCAAAAAGGGATGAATCTAAATCCAAGAATAAGTTTCAAGTGACCCGAGAGTGCAATCTTTGTCATAAGACTGGTCATATAAAGAGAGACTGCTGGATGTTGAAAAAGACCAAAACGGTTCAAGTAAATGAAGTAGCAGAAACCTCAGCACCCTCAGATAGTCAGGGAAGGTCTGATGTTTTAGAAGGCACGCTTAATGTAACAACCCGAAATTCTGGGCCAGTTTAAAAATTTTATTTTGGCAATTTTAGCGAATTTTGAATATTTAAAATAGATTATTTTAAATAAAAATCGACGAAAATTTATTTTGAATATATTTAGGACGTATATATTTATACGCGTCGTCGTTAGAATATAAATATTTATATATATATAGAATAAGAATTGAGAATGGCGCGGTAGTTCGATAATTCGATTTCAAACTTCAATTGAACGTACCGGGTGCAAAACAATCCGGATTTTAGCGAAACCAAAAACATTAGGATCTAATTGATAATATCTTTCCAACGAATCCGAAAAATCTAAATTTCATAGCGGGAATCAAAAGATATGTCTAGTTGAAAATTCTGAATAGTCGCTATGGAATTCAGGCCCTTAAAAATGGAAATTTTGCAAACGACCTCGGATTTCGACGAAACCACTTTTGTTGGGTCCGTGATGTAAAGTTATTGCTAGATTCCAAATTTCATAATTTTTCGATTTAATATGTGAGCGTGGCAAAGGAAAACGCGTTTGACCAGTTTTAGTTGATTTTAATCGACTGGAAAATGGCCATTTTTCTAACGGTCTCGAAATTTGACGAAACTAGTTTTGTTAGGACCGTATCGTCAATACGAAGCTAGAAAATATTTTTCTGGAATTTTTCGAGTTAGTATGTGACCCCGGTAATTTGAAATGTACGTTTAAAATTCAATATAGTGATTTAAATGTAAATTTAACGGAAACTGATTGTAACAATCAAATCAGCCTGCGATACATATCCCATTGAGTTCGGAATGGGGGTAATTAGCTATGGACGACAGGCGGTGGGCCTCGTTTAGAGGTCGTATGTAAAAGTCAACTTTTTGCAATTAAAATAAATTAAAATATTAAATTATCTCTCCCCTCCCCCTTATTTCATTCTGGCCCCCCCTCTCTCATTTTCAATCCGTTCAGATAAATATAAAAAAAAAAAGAAAAAAAAAGGAGAAAGAGGCGGACGGAGGGAGACTCGTCGCCGCCCCCCTCCGATGAGCGCCGCCGCGCCTCAGGCGGGCCACCCCGTCGCCCCTCCAGCCTCCTCGCTCCCCTCTCCTCTTCAATCGACCACACCCCCAAAACCCCGCTAGCCCCCTCGCGAGACCCCGAGCCGCCAGTTCCCCCCCCCCCCCAGACCCGATTCGCACCCCCCCCCCTCTGTGCTGCCGCCGCCACTGCTTCGTCTTCTCCCCCTCTGCCGCCCAGACCCCCCATCCACCGACGAGCGCGACAGGCCCCCCCGTACATTCACTGTAAGTTTTTCCAATTTTCTTTTATGTTTTATTTTATTTTTAACATTTTAAAACTGAATTTAGTTATGAAACTATTTATTTAATAGGTTAGGATTTTGTTTTATGAAAGCAATAATTTTTATTTAAGAAAAGTAATGTTTTTTAAAATAAAGAGATTCGATTTTTTCATTAGAAAAGGCGAGATTTTTTTAAATAGAAAAGGCAAGATTTTTAAAATAGAAAAGGCGATATTTCTCATATCGAAAAGGCTATATCTATATACGATGAAGGGTTATATTTTTATAACATGAAAGTGAATATTTTTAATCAAGGAAAAACAAGATTTTTATGATGTCTTCATTTGGTAAAGATGCGATCTTTATAAGGTTACCATTAAAATAAAAATTCGATTTTTATATAGAGTATAGCGAAGTGAAAATTCGATTTTTAAATGTATGAAGCGATTGTAAAAATATGATTTTTAAATTGAAAGTGAATAGATAAAAATGTGATTTTTATTTTAAAGACATCAGTATATAAAAATGTGATTTTTACATATGTAGAGAATACGGGCAACGAAGGTGATGAAAAGGCGAGAACGGTGAAGACTTCTAAAAATGAAGAGTCAAGATGATTGGATAGCTATTTGTGAGAATTTCTCACCTTTCAATTTTCTTTTCTAGTTATATATATACTAGGATGCAGACGGTGCTTAGTAGCACCCGACACAATCGTCCACAGACCATGGACTTGTTTGTTTGATTGCATAAATTAGTTAGATGATTAGATTTGAATTGAATTGTTTGGTGAAACGAATGGATTTGATTGATGTGTGAATGGCGTGGGCCTTCACTAGACCGGGGATAAGGCTAGGCCTTGTCCCGTTTCTAGTATCGTGCTGTTATGCCGCCGAAATTTTCTAAAATAAGTTAGAAAAATAAAAATATCATTTTATTTAAAGAATGAACTGAATAGAAATTCATATGTTGAAATAAAATGTTTTATCGTTAAAAATATAATTTTTAACGTGAAGTGAATAAAATAAAATATTCATTTACAAACCGGACGGTTTGTTTATGTACACTGATTTGACTGACATTGATTGGGACGATAAATTTTACACATCGCCCAACTGCACAAATAAAATCTGTGTTTGATTGTTTGAAACCCCACACGGGTGTTGGGATGAAATTTGAAGTTCACTCATCCTGATTGATTAAATATGTCGATCGATTGATTGACAGGCTGTTATAAGCGTTAGATATCTATATTTGATGCTTATACAGTGTAGTGCACCTTGGTTGATGGTTGATTATTTTTCAATGCTATGATATACGTGTGATGTATGAAAATCCATACAATTAACTTTATATGGTGATTGATTGGGCCTCATTCCAATTTAGAAAATAAAGAATAATATAAAATAAAGGTTCATGTGTTGACTGTACTCATCCGTTGAGATTAGTTATGTGTTGAACGAAATATTTTAACAATAAAATTCATATCTTTACCTCTATAAAATAAAGGTTCATGTGTTGACTGTATTCATCCGTTGAGATTAGTCATGTGTTGAACGAAATAATTTAACAAAAATAGTCACAAGTGGACAGTACTCATTCGTTGAGATTAGTCGTGTGTTGACAAAAATAAATATTCATTTGTTGAATAGAATGAAGGAATATATGAAGCCGTGTTGATTAGATTGACGCCATTTTGACGTGAACGATATTTATATCGATTTTATTCATTTTAAAATGAATATTGAAAAACGATTTCGAATTGAATCGAATAGAAAACCAATTTGAATTGAATCGAATAGAATACCAATTTGAATTGAATCGAATAGAAAACCAATTTGAATTGAATCGAATAGAAAACGACTTTGAAACCAATTTGAATTAAATCGAATAGAAAACCAATTTGAATTAAATCGAATAGAAAACCAATTTGAATTGAATCTAATAGAAAACGACTTTGAAACAATTTGAATTGAATCGAATAGAAAACAACTTTAAAACCAATTTGAATTGATTCGAATAGAAAACGACTTTGAAACCAATTTGAATTGAATCGAATAGAAAACGACTTTGAAACCAATTTGAATTGAATTGAATAGAAAACGACTTTGAAACCAATTTGAATTTGAATTGAATAGGAAAACGAATTCGAAATCGAATTGAATTGAAAACGAATTCAAATTGAATTGAAAGCGAATTGAAATGAATTCAAATTGAATTGAAATTCAAATTGAATAGAAATGAATTTTAAAACGAATTTATAAAGAAGAATTCAATTTTGATTTGAAATGAAATGGAAGTTGAAATTGTTTTCGAAACGAATTCAAAACTATTTTTAAAACTTTGTTTTAAATAGAAATCGACTAAATATATATATTATATATATAATATAATGGCCTGCATAGAACGCGCCGCGCCGCGGCAGTTCGTGAATTTCGACCATTTATTTCAAATGGACATTACGGGAGATCCGACCGTCGGATTCTCCTAAAACCGAAACCGTTGGGTTCGTATCGAAAAGAGCTTTCTAACGAATATTAGAAATTTGAAATCTAACGGTTGGATTTGGAGATACGTCCAAATCAAATTTGAAAAAGGTCGCTATAAGTGCAGTTCGATGGCCATTGATGGAAATCGACTGTACGGACCTTGATAAAATTATTAAAAATAGTAATAATTTGTGTAAAATCATAAGAAATGATTTGGGAAAATTGGGATGAAAAACTCCATATTTGAAAAGATAGAAATAGATTTTTATCAAAATGAACTAGTTTGAACTCAATTTAAAACCTGGGTTTTTATTTTTAAATAAATAAATTAGATTTAAAAAGGGGTTTTAAATAATCGGAATTTCTAATATATTTGATTGGATTTGAAATGGGTTTATCGTGAACGGTGTTTTAAATAACACTAGTTCTTTAACCCGATAATAAATAGAATGTGATTTGGGTTTGTCGTGAACTGTGTTTTAAATAACACCCAGTTCTTTAACCCAGTAAAAGGAGTTTTAACGAATCTGCAATTAGATTGAAATGTGAATCTATAATCTAAATTATCAAATTTAGAAATGAGCGAGAATGGAGTATTACCAATTTTGCTCCAAAGCGATAGTTAAATCTTTAATTAGATTTGAACGTGAAATGATAATTAATTTTATCGATATTACCGTGGTGTTAGATATGGAGTATTACCAGTTTTGCTTCATGGGATGAATAGGTTGGGATTGGGAAATAAAATAAATAATTACTTCGGTGTGGTTCGCTAATCTCGACTAGTTTAGAAAAACCATAATTTGGTTTGAAACGACATCCAAAGGAGGATTACAGGATAAATTTTAAAGAATTTATCTTGGATAAAATTAATGGGAACCTTTCTCTAAGAATTTGGAATTTAGAAACTAGTTGTAGGTTGGCTAAGAAGAATGGTTTCCTGGGTATTGATCTGATGTTGGTTTCGGCCTTCGGGGTTAATGTTTGGGAAATTGTTCTCTTGCTAATTTGCGGTTAGTGACTAATGAATTGGAATGAGGCGTATGTTGTGTTTGTGTAACATTTGTTTTTAATATACGCGGGTTGTTCGGAAAGTCCGGGTTTATACCCATTCTGAATAACCGATTCGACGATAAGTCGAAGATGAAGACGGTGGTTGAAGACCGGAAGTCTTCACATCGTTTGGATAACTACTGACGATCCTGATTGGGCAGTACACCCAAGAGGATGGAAATAGTTGGTGGTCGTCCAGACGTACTTGGAGATGGATGGATATGCGAGGAAAGTGCCTCCGGTTTCGTTCAGACCCAGAACGAACTTGTAAATGGATTGTGTGTCTGACATTGGATTTTATTCTGTGTTGATTGATTTCTGTTAAATATATATCTGTTTGGTGGCGGAGAATTTATTCTCTTGCTTAACGCCCTTCTCTGAGACGTACGAGCTTAGAGGTTATATATCGATAGATATCAATCGCATGGCATGAATTGCCTGTGTGGCATACTGAGTTGCATAGATCAAGGCTTCTTTTGAAAAGCAAAGTCTTGTGGTTGATGATCAAAGCACGGCCTTTGTAGCGTAGCTTTGTGTATAGCGTGAATTCGCGAGCCTCACACCTCGGTATGAGTCAAAAACGGGATAAGGACCCAAGGAGTGCATGACGTTTCTTCTAGCTATGGTGGTGTCAGTGACTTACCAGCCCTGACATTTATATACTTTTCACCTATGTGGTTGTTGGAATGTGAGGCGCCTCGATTATAGGTCTGTAAGGACTGGGAAACGTGTGTTCAGGAATAACTAATCCTTTAACGTAAGTGAGGACCGGCCTTGGAGGATCCAGGGTTGCCCAGAGTCCGTAACCCTGAGGCATTTGCTAGAGTGTCTCGAACGCGGAGAGGAGCTTGCCCCTTGCCTCGACTCATGACGGAAATCCAATTTCCAATACGTGTATTGCGGCTTTATTTGTAGAGCCTAGTATGGCGACATAGTAGCATGGGATGCTATGCCGTCTATGATTTATATTTATGATTGAAACTG
This sequence comes from Allium sativum, assembly GCA_030737875.1. NCBI lineage: Eukaryota > Viridiplantae > Streptophyta > Magnoliopsida > Asparagales > Amaryllidaceae > Allium > Allium sativum. The sequence continues at coordinate 31,463,219 of JASFAX010000021.1, read as the reverse complement.
TTTTGACACTATACACTTATTATAGTATCAAATGATTTGTTTTAAACGTACCAAGCATGTTTGGCTATTATAAGGGAAAACCCTATCCTCCGGCTTGCGTTGCATTGTGTGATGGGACCTGGGTCTTATAATAGCTTCATTTTTCGAAAAAGCATTGCGCTGTTTATTACATGCACTGGTATTCTTGGGAGGAAACCCGTTCCATGTTATACGGCGTGGTCCCTTGAATTACTCTCTTTTAAAGTAAAGCTTTAAATAACTGTTTTAGTTCTCACACCAGTCACCTGACTGACCTGGAGTTTATTGTTTTAACCTAAACTCTGGGTGCCCCTATTTTCCGCACGGGCAGCTAGTAGTTTTGGTTTTGCATATTTATATTCACAGGATCCTGGTTTACAGCTGGAATGATATCCGGAAAGCTCTGTATCCGTATATCACCTTCAGTTGTGCTTTGTATTATTTTTCCGCTGCTATGTAATTATTGTAATCTCTGATATTTATCGAATGTAATTTATTCAATTATACTCTGTATATTCTTGTATCTGATGGAATTATTGTAATAGCAATGAAATGTTCTTCCGTCTGCGTTCAATTGTGTGTTGTTCTCAAAGTATCCGCTCTTTCCTTAACGGGGAAGTAACGGGTTCTTACAGTGGTATCAAAGCTTTGGTTTACAGAGCTTGAGAACAAGACACATTAGAACCATACGAAAGAATTCATCAGATATTGGATTAGTAATATCCAATTAGAATGACTCGTTAGAGATAGGATCAGTAGTATCCTAGAACGGGTGTGAAGAGTATATTTTTCAAATGAAAACAATTTTTGTTTCGAAAATTTAAATCATTTTATACGTATTTGATTATTTATTTATTTTGAATATGGACAATCGAGTATATAAAGATTTTGCATATACGCGTCATGAACGTATATTCGAAGTTTTAATATATTGGATAGATATAGAATCATACTCTAGTAGCCCGAAGATGATTCTGATGATTGACTAGTCGTCATTAGTATTCATGTTCGAGTAACGAAGGTGTGATATCTATATATTTCCATTAGACTGGTGTGAGAACCAAAACTTATGTAGTTAAAACACATTGTTGTGAATTGGCATCAAAAACATGATTTTTGTATATATGTATAAAATTATGAATTTGAAACTCTAATTCACTAATTGATTGATGTTTTTAATGTTTGTTTATTTGATAATTTTGAACCATTATGCCTAATTGAATCAAATATTGAATTATATTGAAAATTGGTCGCATTTGCTTGCATATACATATACTTACATTGAACAGGTCATAGCAAGGAGGCTAGAGCCGAAGAATAAAATTTGTTTGCCCGACAAATAGGTACATGTTTACTACATAATTTACTGTTTTGTTTGGGTGATGATGATTTTATGAGCCTATTGGCTAGCCGCTTGGCTTTTTCTTTTTCTTTTTGAGATTAGAAGGACCGGGGAAGCTATTTGAAATTCCCCGATGCTCCCGGTGCAGGGGAGGTTATGGCGAAATTTTTCAAAAATTTAGGGTGTTAGCCAAATTTTTGGAATTTTGAAAATTCTCAGAAACAGAAAAGTTGGAGAATGGAAGCCAGATCGAACGCAGAGCTGAATAATCAAACCACTTTCGACTTCGTTCCTTTTCGGGGACGAAAAGTTTTAAGTGGGGGAGATTGTAACAACCCGAAATTCTGGGCCAGTTTAAAATTTTTATTTTGGCAATTTTAGCGAATTTTGAATATTTAAAATAGATTATTTTAAATAAAAATCGACGAAAATTTATTATGAATATATATAGGACGTATATATTTATACGCGTCGTCGTTAGAATATAAATATTTATATATATAGAAAAAGAATTGAGAATGGCGCGGTAGTTCGATAATTCGATTTCAAAATTCAATTGAACGTACCGGGTGCAAAACAATCCGGATTTTAGCGAAACCAAAAACATTAGGATCTAATTGATAATATCTTTCCAACAAATCCGAAAAATCAAAATTTCATAGCGGGAATCAAAAGATATGTCCAGTTGAAAATTCTGAATAGTCGCTATGGAATTCAGGCCCTTAAAAATGGAAATTTTGCAAACGACCTCGGATTTCGACGAAACCACTTTTGTTGGGTCCGTGATGTAAAGTTATTGCTAGATTCCAAATTTCATAATTTTTCGATTTAATATGTGAGCGTGGCGAAGGAAAACGCGTTTGACCAGTTTTAGTTGATTTTAATCGACTGGAAAATGGCCATTTTTCTAACGGTCTCGGAATTTGACGAAACTAGTTTTGTTAGGACCGTATCGTCAATACGAAGCTAGAAAATATTTTTCTGGAATTTTTCGAGTTAGTATGTGACCCCGGTAATTTGAAATGTAAGTTTAAAATTCAATATAGTGATTTAAATGTAAATTTAACGGAAACTGATTGTAACAATCAAATCAGCCTGCGATACAAATCCCATTGAGTTCGGAATGGGGGTAATTAACTATGGACGACAGGCGGTGGGCCTCGTTTAGAGGTCATATGTAAAAGTCAACTTTTTGCAATTAAAATAAATTAAAAAATTAAATTATCTCTCCCCTCCCCCTTATTTCATTCTGGCCCCCCCTCTCTCATTTTCAATCCGTTCAGATAAATATAAAAAAAAAGAAAAAAAAAGGAGAAAGAGGCGGACGGGGGGAGACTTGTCGCCGCCCCCCTCCGATGAGCGCCTCCGCGCCTCAGGCGGGCCACCCCGTCGCCCATCCAGCCTCCTCGCTCCCCTCTCCTCTTCAATCGACCGCACCCCCAAAACCCCGCTAGCCCCCACGCGAGACCCCGAGCCGCCAGTTCCCCCCCCCATACCCGATTCGCACCCCCCCCCTCTGTGCTGCCGCCGCCACTGCTTCGTCTTCTCCCCCTCTGCCGCCCAGACCCCCCATCCACCGACGAGCGCGACAGGCCCCCCCCCCAAACATTCACTGTAAGTTTTTCCAATTTTCTTTTATGTTTTATTTTATTTTTAACATTTTAAAACTGAATTTAGTTATGAAACTATTTATTTAATAGGTTAGGATTTTGTTTTATGAAAGCAATAATTTTTATTTAAGAAAAGTAATGTTTTTTAAAATAAAGAGATTCGATTTTTGCATTAGAAAAGGCGAGATTTTTTTAAATAGAAAAGGCGAGATTTTTAAAATAGAAAAGCCGATATTTCTCATATCGAAAAGGCTATATCTATATACGATGAAGGGTTATATTTTTATAACATGAAAGTGGATATTTTTAATCAAGGAAAAACAAGATTTTTATGATGTCTTCATTTGGGTAAAGATGCGATCTTTATAAGGTTACCATTAAAATAAAAATTCGATTTTTATATAGAGTATAGCGAAGTGAAAATTCGATTTTTAAATGTATGAAGTGATTGTAAAAATATGATTTTTAAATTGAAAGTGAATAGATAAAAATGTGATTTTTATTTTAAAGACATCAGTATATAAAAATGTGATTTTTACATATGTAGAGAATACGGGCAACGAAGGTGATGAAAAGGCGAGAACGGTGAAGACTTCTAAAAATGAAGAGTCAAGATGATTGGATAGCTATTTGTGAGAATTTCTCACCTTTCAATTTTCTTTTCTAGTTATATATATACTAGGATGCAGACGGTGCTTAGTAGCACCCGACATAATCGTCCACAGACCATGGACTTGTTTGTTTGATTGCATAAATTAGTTAGATGATTAGATTTGAATTGAATTGTTTGGTGAAACGAATGGATTTGATTGATGTGTGAATGGCGTGGGCCTTCACTAGACCGGGGATAAGGCTAGGCCTTGTCCCGTTTCTAGTATCGTGCTGTTATGCCGCCGAAATTTTCTAAAATAAGTTAGAAAAATAAAAATATCATTTTATTTAAAGAATGAACTGAATAGAAATTCATATGTTGAAATAAAATGTTTTATCGTTAAAAATATAATTTTTAACGTGAAGTGAATAAAATAAAATATTCATTTACAAACCGGACGGTTTGTTTATGTACACTGATTTGACTGACATTGATTGGGACGATAAATTTTACACATCGCCCAACTGCACAAATAAAATCTGTGTTTGATTGTTTGAAACCTCACACGGGTGTTGGGATGAAATTTGAAGTTCACTCATCCTGATTGATTAAATATGTCGATCGATTGATTGACAGGCTGTTATAAGCGTTAGATATCTATATTTGATGCTTATACAGTGTAGTGCACCTTGGTTGATGGTTGATTATTTTTCAATGCTATGATATACGTGTGATGTATGAAAATCCATACAATTAACTTTATATGGTGATTGATTGGGCCTTATTCCAATTTAGAAAATAAAGAATAATATAAAATAAAGGTTCATGTGTTGACTGTACTCATCCGTTGAGATTAGTTATGTGTTGAACGAAATATTTTAACAATAAAATTCATATCTTTACCTCTATAAAATAAAGGTTCATGTGTTGACTGTACTCATCCGTTGAGATTAGTCATGTGTTGAACGAAATAATTTAACAAAAATAGTCACACGTGGACAGTACTCATTCGTTGAGATTAGTCGTGTGTTGACAAAAATAAATATTCATTTGTTGAATAGAATGAAGGAATATATGAAGCCGTGTTGATTAGATTGACGCCATTTTGACGTGAACGATATTTATATCGATTTTATTCATTTTAAAATGAATATTGAAAAACGATTTTGAATTGAATCGAATAGAAAACCAATTTGAATTGAATCGAATAGAATACCAATTTGAATTGAATCGAATAGAAAACCAATTTGAATTGAATCGAATAGAAAACGACTTTGAAACCAATTTGAATTAAATCGAATAGAAAACCAATTTGAATTAAATCGAATAGAAAACCAATTTGAATTGAATCTAATAGAAAACGACTTTGAAACCAATTTGAATTGAATCGAATAGAAAACAACTTTGAAACCAATTTGAATTGAATCGAATAGAAAACGACTTTGAAACCAATTTGAATTGAATCGAATAGAAAACGACTTTGAAAACAATTTGAATTGAATCGAATAGAAAACGACTTTGAAACCAATTTGAATTTGAATTGAATAGGAAAACGAATTCGAAATCGAATTGAATTGAAAACGAATTCAAATTGAATTGAAAGCGAATTGAAATGAATTCAAATTGAATTGAAATTCAAATTGAATAGAAATGAATTTTAAAACGAATTTATAAAGAAGAATTCAATTTTGATTTGAAATGAAATGGAAGTTGAAATTGTTTTTGAAACGAATTCAAAACTATTTTTAAAACTTTGTTTTAAATAGAAATCGACGAAATATATATATTATATATATAATATAATGGCCTGCATAGAACGCGCCGCGCCACGACAGTTCGTGAATTTCGACCATTTATTTCAAACGGACATTACGGGAGATCCGACCGTCGGATTCTCCTAAAACCGGAACCGTTGGGTTCGTATCGAAAAGAGCTTTCTAATGAATATTAGAAATTTGAAATCTAACGGTTGGATTTGGAGATACATCCAAATCAAATTTGAAAAAGGTCGCTATAAGTGCAGTTCGATGGCCGTTGATGGAAATCGACTGTACGGGCCTTGATAAAATTATTAAAAATAGTAATAATTTGTGTAAAATCATAAGAAATGATTTGGGAAAATTGGGATGAAAAACTCCATATTTGAAAAGATAGAAATAGATTTTTATCAAAATGAAATAGTTTGAACTCAATTTAAAACCCGGGTTTTTATTTTTAAATAAATAAATTAGATTTAAAAAGGGGTTTTAAATAATCGGAATTTCTAATATATTTGATTGGATTTGAAATGGGTTTATCGTGAACGGTGTTTTAAATAACACTAGTTCTTTAACCCGATAATAAATAGAATGTGATTTGGGTTTGTCGTGAACTGTCTTTTAAATAACACCTAGTTCTTTAACCCAGTAAAAGGAGTTTTAACGAATCTGCAATTAGATTGAAATGTGAATCTATAATCTAAATTATCAAATTTAGAAATGAGCGAGAATGGAGTATTACCAGTTTTTCTCCAAAGCGATAGTTAAATCTTTAATTAGATTTGAACGTGAAATGATAATTAATTTTACCGATAATACCGTGGTGTTAGATATGGAGTATTACCAGTTTTGCTTCATGGGATGAATAGGTTGGGATTGGGAAATAAAATAAATAATTACTTCGGTGTGGTTCGCTAATCTCGACTAGTTTAGAAAAACCATAATTTGGTTTGAAACGACATCCAAAGGAAGATTACAGGATAAATTTCAAAGAATTTATCTTGGATAAAATTAATGGGAACCTTTCTCTAAGAATTTGGAATTTAGAAACTAGTTGTAGGTTGGCAAAGAAGAATGGTTTCCTGGGTATTGATCTGATGTTGGTTTCGGCCTTCGGGGTTAATGTTTGGGAAATTGTTCTCTTGCTAATTTGCGGTTAGTGACTAATGGAATGAGGCGTATGTTGTGTTTGTGTAACATTTGTTTTTAATATACGCGGGTTGTTCGGAAAGTCCGGGTTTATACCCATTCTGAATAACCGATTCGACGATAAGTCGAAGATGAAGATGGTGGTTGAAGACCGGAAGTCTTCACATCGTTTGGATAACTACTGACGATCCTGATGGGCAGTACATCCAAGAGGATGGAAATAGTTGGTGGTCGTCCAGACGTACTTGGAGATGGATGGATATGCGAGGAAAGTGCCTCCGGTTTCGTTCAGACCCGGAACGAACTTGTAAATGGATTGTGTGTCTGACATTGGATTTTATTCTGTGTTGATTGATTTCTGTTAAATATATATCTGTTTGGCGGTGGAGAATTTATTCTCTTGCTTAACGCCCTTCTCTGAGACGTACGAGCTTAGAGGTTATATATCGATAGATATCAATCGCATGGCATGAATTGCCTGTGTGGCATACTGAGTTGCATAGATCAAGGCTTCTGTTGAAAAGCAAAGTCTTGTGGTTGATGATCAAAGCACGGCCTTTGTGGCGTAGCTTTGTGTATAGCGTGAATTCGCGAGCCTCACACCTCGGTATGAGTCAAAAACGGGATAAGGACCCAAGGAGTGCATGACGTTTCTTCTAGCTATGGTGGTGTCAGTGACTTACCAGCCCTGACATTTATATACTTTTCACCTATGTGGTTGTTGGAATGCGAGGCGCCTCGATTATAGGTCTGTAAGGACCGGGAAACGTGTGTTCAGGAATAACTAATCCTCTAACGTAAGTGAGGACCGGCCTTGGAGGATCCGGGGTTGCCCAGAGTCCGTAACCCTGAGGCATTTGCTAGAGTGTCTCGAACGCGGAGAGGAGCTTGCCCCTTGCCTCGACTCATGACGGAAATCCAATTTCCAATACGTGTATTGCGGTTTTATTTTTAGAGCCTAGTATGGCGACATAGTAGCATGGGATGCTATGCCGTCTATGATTTATATTTATGATTGAAACTGTTTTGACACTATACATTTATTATAGTATCAAATGATTTGTTTTAAACGTACCAAGCATGTTTGGCTATTATAAGGGAAAACCCTATCCTCCGGCTTGCGTTGCATTGTGTGATGGGACCTGGGTCTTATAATAGCTTCATTTTTCGAAAAAGCGTTGCGCTGTTTATTATATGCACTGGTATTCTTGGGAGGAAACCCGTTCCATGTTATACGGCGTGGTCCCTTGAATTACTCTCTTTTAAAGTAAAGCTTTAAATAACTGTTTTAGTTCTCACACCAGTCACATGACTGACCTTGAGTTTATTGTTTTAACCTAATTTTGGGTGCCCCTATTTTCCGCACGGGCAGCTAGTAGTTTTGGTTTTGCAGATTTATATTCACAGGATCCTGGTTTACAGCTGGAATAATATCCGGAAAGCTCTGTATCCGTATATCACCTTCAGTTGTGCTTTGTATTATTTTTCCGCTGCTATGTAATTATTGTAATCTCTAATATTTATCGAATGTAATTTATTCAATTATACTCTGTATATTCTTGTATCTGATGGAATTGTTGTAATAGCAATGAAATGTTCTTCCGTCTGCATTCAATTGTGTGTTGTTCTCAAAGTATCCGCTCTTTCCTTAACGGGGAAGTAACAGGTTCTTACAGTGGTATCAGAGCTTTGGTTTACAGAGCTCGAGAATAAGACACATTAGAACCATACGAAAGAATTCATCAGATATTGGATTAGTAATATCCAATTAGAATGACTCGTTAGAGATAGGATCAGTAGTATCCTAGAACGGGTGTGAAGAGTATATTTTTCAAATGAAAACAATTTTTGTTTCGAAAATTTAAATCATTTTATACGTATTTGATTATTTATTTATTTTGAATATGGACAATCGAGTATATAAAGATTTTGCATATACGCGTCATGAACGTATATTCGAAGTTTTAATATATTGGATAGATATAGAATCATACTCTAGTGGCCCGAAGATGATTCTGATGATTGACTAGTCGTCATTAGTATTCTTGTTCGAGTAACGAAGGTGTGATATCTATATATTTCCATTAGACTGGTGTGAGAACCAAAACTTATGTAGTTAAAACACATTGTTGTGAATTGGCATCAAAAACATGATTTTTGTATATATGTATAAAATTATGAATTTGAAACTCTAATTCACTAATTGATTGATGTTTGTGATGTTTGTTTATTTGATAATTTTGAACCATTATGCCTAATTGAATCAAATATTGAATTATATTGAAAATTGGTCGCATTTGCTTGCATATACATATTCTTACATTGAACAGGTCATAGCAAGGAGGCTAGAGCCGAAGAATAAAATTTGTTTGCCCGACAAATAGGTACATGTTTACTACATAATTTACTGTTTTGTTTGGGTGATGATGATTTTATGAGCCTATTGGCTAGCCGCTTGGCTTTTTCTTTTTCTTTTTGAGATTAGAAGGACCGGGGAAGCTATTTGAAATTCCCCGATGCTCCCGGTGCAGGGGAGGTTATGGCGAAATTTTTCAAAAATTTAGGGTGTTAGCCAAATTTTTGGAATTTTGAAAATTCTCAGAAACAGAAAAGTTGGAGAATGGAAGCCAGATCGAACGTAGAGCTGAATAATCAAACCACTTTCGACTTCGTTCCTTTTCGGGGACGAAAAGTTTTAAGTGGGGGAGATTGTAACAACCCGAAACTCTGGGCCAGTTTAAAATTTTTATTTTGGCAATTTTAGTGAATTTTGAATATTTAAAATAGATTATTTAAAATAAAAATCGACGAAAATTTATTTTGAATATATTTAGGACGTATATATTTATACGCGTCGTCGTTAGAATATAAATATTTATATATATATAGAAAAAGAATTGAGAATGGCGCGGTAGTTCGATAATTCGATTTCAAGCTTCAATTGAACGTACCGGGTGCAAAACAATCCGGATTTTAGCGAAACCAAAAACATTAGGATCTAATTGATAATATCTTTCCAACAAATCCGAAAAATCAAAATTTCATAGTGGGAATCAAAAGATATGTCCAGTTGAAAATTCTGAATAGTCGCTATGGAATTCAGGCCCTTAAAAATGGAAATTTTGCAAACGACCTCGGATTTCGACGAAACCACTTTTGTTGGGTCCGTGATGTAAAGTTATTGCTAGATTCCAAATTTCATAATTTTTCGATTTAATATGTGAGCGTGGCAAAGGAAAACGCGTTTGACCAGTTTTAGTTGATTTTAATCGACTAGAAAATGGCCATTTTTCTAACGGTCTTGGAATTTGACGAAACTAGTTTTGTTAGGACCGTATCGTCAATACGAAGCTAGAAAATATTTTTCTGGAATTTTTCGAGTTAGTATGTGACCCCGGTAATTTGAAATGTACGTTTAAAATTCAATATAGTGATTTAAATGTAAATTTAACAGAAACTGATTGTAACAATCAAATCAGCCTACGATACATATCCCATTGAGTTCGGAATGGGGGTAATTAGCTATGGACGACAGGCGGTGGGCCTCGTTTAGAGGTCGTATGTAAAAGTCAACTTTTTGCAATTAAAATAAATTAAAAAATTAAATTATCTCTCCCCTCCCCCTTATTTCATTCTGGCCCCCCTCTCTCATTTTCAATCCATTCAGATAAATATAAAAAAAAAGAAAAAAAAAAGAAAAGGAGAAAGAGGCAGACGGGGGGAGACTCGTCGCCGCCGCGCCTCAGGCGGGCCACCCCGTCGCCCCTCCAGCCTCCTCGCTCCCCTCTCCTCTTCAATCGATCGCACCCCCAAAACCCCGCTAGCCCCCTCGCGAGACCCCGAGCCGCCAGTTCCCCCCCCCCCCGACCCGATTCGCACCCCCCCTCTGTGCTGCCGCCGCCACTGCTTCGTCTTCTCCCCCTCTGCCGCCCAGACCCCCCATCCACCGACGAGCGCGACAGGCCCCCCCCCAAACATTCACTGTAAGTTTTTCCAATTTTCTTTTATGTTTTATTTTATTTTTAACATTTTAAAACTGAATTTAGTTATGAAACTATTTATTTAATAGGTTAGGATTTTGTTTTATGAAAGCAATAATTTTTATTTAAGAAAAGTAATGTTTTTTAAAATAAAGAGATTCGATTTTTGCATTAGAAAAGGCGAGATTTTTTTAAATAGAAAAGGCGAGATTTTTAAAATAGAAAAGGCGATATTTCTCATATCGAAAAGGCTATATCTATATACGATGAAGGGTTATATTTTTATAACATGAAAGTGGATATTTTTAATCAAGGAAAAACAAGATTTTTATGATGTCTTCATTTGGGTAAAGATGCGATCTTTATAAGGTTACCATTAAAATAAAAATTCGATTTTTATATAGAGTATAGCGAAGTGAAAATTCGATTTTTAAATGTATGAAGCGATTGTAAAAATATGATTTTTAAATTGAAAGTGAATAGATAAAAATGTGATTTTTATTTTAAAGACATCAGTATATAAAAATGTGATTTTTACATATGTAGAGAATATGGGCAACGAAGGTGATGAAAAGGCGAGAACGGTGAAGACTTCTAAAAATGAAGAGTCAAGATGATTGGATAGCTATTTGTGAGAATTTCTCACCTTTCAATTTTCTTTTCTAGTTATATATATACTAGGATGCAGACGGTGCTTAGTAGCACCCGACACAATCGTCCACAGACCATGGACTTGTTTGTTTGATTGCATAAATTAGTTAGATGATTAGATTTGAATTGAATTGTTTGGTGAAACGAATGGATTTGATTGATGTGTGAATGGCGTGGGCCTTCACTAGACCGGGGATAAGGCTAGGCCTTGTCCCGTTTCTAGTATCGTGCTGTTATGCCGCCGAAATTTTCTAAAATAAGTTAGAAAAATAAAAATATCATTTTATTTAAAGAATGAACTGAATAGAAATTCATATGTTGAAATAAAATGTTTTATCGTTAAAAATATAATTTTTAACGTGAAGTGAATAAAATAAAATATTCATTTACAAACCGGACGGTTTGTTTATGTACACTGATTTGACTGACATTGATTGGGACGATAAATTTTACACATCGCCCAACTGCACAAATAAAATCTGTGTTTGATTGTTTGAAACCTCACACGGGTGTTGGGATGAAATTTGAAGTTCACTCATCCTGATTGATTAAATATGTCGATTGATTGATTGACAGGCTGTTATAAGCGTTAGATATCTATATTTGATGCTTATACAGTGTAGTGCACCTTGGTTGATGGTTGATTATTTTTCAATGCTATGATATACGTGTGATGTATGAAAATCCATACAATTAACTTTATATGGTGATTGATTGGGCCTCATTCCAATTTAGAAAATAAAGAATAATATAAAATAAAGGTTCATGTGTTGACTGTACTCATCCGTTGAGATTAGTTATGTGTTGAACGAAATATTTTAACAATAAAATTTATATCTTTACCTCTATAAAATAAAGGTTAATGTGTTGACTGTACTCATCCGTTGAGATTAGTCATGTGTTGAACGAAATAATTTAACAAAAATAGTCACACGTGGACAGTACTCATTCGTTGAGATTAGTCGTGTGTTGACAAAAATAAATATTCATTTGTTGAATAGAATGAAGGAATATATGAAGCCGTGTTGATTAGATTGACGCCATTTTGACGTGAACGATATTTATATCGATTTTATTCATTTTAAAATGAATATTGAAAAACGATTTCGAATTGAATCGAATAGAAAACCAATTTGAATTGAATCGAATAGAATACCAATTTGAATTGAATCGAATAGAAAACCAATTTGAATTGAATCGAATAGAAAACGACTTTGAAACCAATTTGAATTAAATCGAATAGAAAACCAATTTGAATTAAATCGAATAGAAAACCAATTTGAATTGAATCGAATAGAAAACGACTTTGAAACCAATTTGAATTGATTCGAATAGAAAACGACTTTGAAACCAATTTGAATTGAATCGAATAGAAAACGACTTTGAAACCAATTTGAATTGAATCGAATAGAAAACGACTTTGAAACCAATTTGAATTGAATCGAATAGAAAACGACTTTGAAACCAATTTGAATTTGAATTGAATAGGAAAACGAATTCGAAATCGAATTGAATTGAAAACGAATTCAAATTGAATTGAAAGCGAATTGAAATGAATTCAAATTGAATTGAAATTCAAATTGAATAGAAATGAATTTTAAAACGAATTTATAAAGAAGAATTCAATTTTGATTTGAAATGAAATGGAAGTTGAAATTGTTTTCAAAACGAATTCAAAACTATTTTTAAAACTTTGTTTTAAATAGAAATCGACGAAATATATATATTATATATATAATATAATGGCCTGCATAGAACGCGCCGCGCCGCGGCAGTTCGTGAATTTCGACCATTTATTTCAAACGGACATTACGGGAGATCCGACCGTCGGATTCTCCTAAAACCGGAACCGTTGGGTTCGTATCGAAAAGAGCTTTCTAAAGAACATTAGAAATTTGAAATCTAACGGTTGGATTTGGAGATACGTCCAAATCAATTTTGAAAAAGGTCGCTATAAATGCAGTTCGATGGCCGTTGATGGAAATCGACTGTACGGGCCTTGATAAAATTATTAAAAATAGTAATAATTTGTGTAAAATCATAAGAAATGATTTGGGAAAATTGGGATGAAAAACTCCATATTTGAAAAGATAGAAATAGATTTTTATCAAAATGAACTAGTTTGAACTCAAATTAAAACCCGGGTTTTTATTTTTTAATAAATAAATTAGATTTAAAAAGGGGTTTTAAATAATCGGAATTTCTAATATATTTGATTGGATTTGAAATGGGTTTATCGTGAACGGTGTTTTAAATAACACTAGTTCTTTAACCCGATAATAAATAGAATGTGATTTGGGTTTGTCGTGAACTGTATTTTAAATAACACCTAGTTCTTTAACCCAGTAAAAGGAGTTTTAACGAATCTGCAATTAGATTGAAATGTGAATCTATAATCTAAATTATCAAATTTAGAAATGAGCGAGAATGGAGTATTACCAGTTTTGCTCCAAAGCGATAGTTAAATCTTTAATTAGATTTGAACGTGAAATGATAATTAATTTTACCGATAATACCGTGGTGTTAGATATGGAGTATTACCAGTTTTGCTTCATGGGATGAATAGGTTGGGATTGGGAAATAAAATAAATAATTACTTCGGTGTGGTTCGCTAATCTCGACTAGTTTAGAAAAACCATAATTTGGTTTGAAACGACATCCAAAGGAAGATTACAGGATAAATTTTAAAGAATTTATCTTGGATAAAATTAATGGGAACCTTTCTCTAAGAATTTGGAATTTAGAAACTAGTTGTAGGTTGGCTAAGAAGAATGGTTTCCTGGGTATTGATCCGATGTTGGTTTCGGCCTTCGGGGTTAATGTTTGGGAAATTGTTCTCTTGCCAATTTGCGGTTAGTGACTAATGAATTGGAATGAGGCGTATGTTGTGTTTGTGTAACATTTGTTTTTAATATACGCGGGTTGTTCGGAAAGTCCGGGTTTATACCCATTCTGAATAACCGATTCGACGATAAGTCGAAGATGAAGACGGTGGTTGAAGACCGGAAGTCTTCACATCGTTTGGATAACTACTGACGATCCTGATTGGGCAGTACACCCAAGAGGATGGAAATAGTTGGTGGTCATCCAGACGTACTTGGAGATGGATGGATATGCGAGGAAAGTGCCTTCGGTTTCGTTCAGACCCAGAACGAACTTGTAAATGGATTGTGAGTCTGACATTGGATTTTATTCTATGTTGATTGATTTCTGTTAAATATATATCTGTTTGGCGGCGGAGAATTTATTCTCTTGCTTAACGCCCTTCTCTGAGACGTACGAGCTTAGAGGTTATATATCGATAGATATCAATCGCATGGCATGAATTACCTATGTGGCATACTGAGTTGCATAGATCAAAGCTTCTGTTGAAAAGCAAAGTCTTGTGGTTGATGATCAAAGCACGGCCTTTGTGGCGTAGCTTTGTGTATAGCGTGAATTCGCGAGCCTCACACCTCGGTATGAGTCAAAAACGGGATAAGGACCCAAGGAGTGCATGACGTTTCTTCTAGCTATGGTGGTGTCAGTGACTTACCAGCCCTGACATTTATATACTTTTCACCTATGTGGTTGTTGGAATGCGAGGCGCCTCGATTATAGGTCTGTAAGGACCGGGAAACGTGTGTTCAGGAATAACTAATCCTCTAACGTAAGTGAGGACCGGCCTTGGAGGATCCGGGGTTGCCCAGAGTGCGTATCCCTGAGGCATTTACTAGAATGTCTCGAACGCGGAGAGGAGCTTGCCCCTTGCCTCGACTCATGACGGAAATCCAATTTCCAATACGTGTATTGCTGCTTTATTTGTAGAGCCTAGTATGCAACATAGTAGCATGGGATGCTATGCCGTCTATGATTTATATTTATGATTGAAACTGTTTTGACACTATACACTTATTATAGTATCAAATGATTTGTTTTAAACGTACCAAGCATGTTTGGCTATTATAAGGGCAAACCCTATCCTCCGGCTTGCGTTGCATTGTGTGATGGGACCTGGGTCTTATAATAGCTTAATTTTCGAAAAAGCATTGCGCTGTTTATTATATGCACTGGTATTCTTGGGAGGAAACCCGTTCCGTGTTATACGGCGTGGTCCCTTGAATTACTCTCTTTTAAAGTAAAGCTTTAAATAACTGTTTTAGTTCTCACACCAGTCACATGACTGACCTGGAGTTTATTGTTTTAACCTAAACTCTGGGTGCCCCTATTTTCCGCACGGCCAGCTAGTAGTTTTGGTTTTGCATATTTATATTCATAGGATCCTGGTTTACAGCTGGAATGATATCCGGAAAGCTCTGTATCCGTATATCACCTTCAGTTGTGCTTTGTATTATTTTTCCGCTGCTATGTAATTATTGTAATCTCTGATATTTATCGAATGTAATTTATTCAATTATACTCTGTATATTCTTGTATCTGATGGAATTGTTGTAATAGCAATGAAATGTTCTTCCGTCTGCGTTCAATTGTGTGTTGTTCTCAAAGTATCCGCTCTTTCCTTAACGGGGAAGTAACGGGTTCTTACACTTAATGTCAAGAATATTCCTGTTAAAGTATTGTTTGCCACCGGCGCGTCACGAAGCTTTATTTCAAAGAATGCAGCGAAGAAGTTAGATTTGAAATTGAGGAAGCTCAAAGAACCAATGACTGTCCAAAATCCGGTTGGGGGTTCCATCGATCTCAGTTGGGTTTGTGCAGTACCTGTCTCTTTTTCCTGCTATAAATTCCCTACTATCTCTATCGTTATGAACTTTAATGAATTCGATCTTATTCTGGGATTGGATTGGCTAACCAAATATGAAGCAGAGGTTAGATGCGCGGAGAGAGTTGTTAGGGCTAAGATTAAATCAGGGAATTATATAACCATACCATGTGAAGGCCCGACTTCAAATAGAAAAGACTTTTGGGTAGCTTTGAATGTTTCCCCTGCTCAAATGGAAAATGTCCCTGAAGTCACAGAGAATATCCCTGACCTCATCAAAGATATTCCTGTCGTTAAAAACTATGCGGATGTGTTCGAAGAAGTTGTTCGCTTACCTCCGCAGAGAGAAATAGATTTCAAAATTGCTTTAATTCCGAATGCAAGGCCGGTAGTTCACGCTATTCGAAGAATGTCCTTGAAAGAGAAAGAAGAACTTGACAATCAAACACGACAGCTAGTATGGAAGGGTCTGATCAGGCCTAGTTTCTCTGATTGGGGAGCAGCAGTGGTGTTTGCCCCAAAATCTGACGGTACTCTACGTCTATGCGTGGATTATCGTGATCTGAACAAACAGACAATAAAGAACAAATATCCATTGCCGCGGATTGATGATTTGTTAGATCGATTAAATGGAGCACAAGTATTTTCACGAATGGACCAAGCTACAGGCTTCCATCAACTTCGAATTGCCGAAGAATGTGTTCCAATGACAGCGTTCAGAGGCCCCGACTTATTCTATGAGTGGTTAGTAATGCCGTTCGGCTTATGTAACGCTCCCGCTTACTTCGTCGATCTGATGAACAGAGTATTCAGAGGAGTATTGAATAAATTTGTTCTGGTTTTTATTGACGATATTCTAATCTTCTCTAAATCAAAGGCCGAACATGAAAAACATTTGGAACAAGTGTTAGAAATCCTCAGGAGAAATGTATTGAAAGCAAAGTTTTCCAAATGTATATTCTGGCAAGATGAAGTAAAATTTCTAGGCCACGTCGTATCGAAAGAAGGAATCGCTGTGGATCCAAGCAAAATCACAGCTATTCAGAATTGGAAACAGCCCAGTACCCCCACTGAATTCCGCAGTTTTCTCGGATTGGCTAGCTATTACCGGAAGTTCGTCAAAAACTTTTCGAAGATATCTGGTCATTTAACGAAGCTTACAAAGAAGCACTCTAAATTCAAATGGACTCCAGAAAGTGAGGAGGCTTTCGAAGAGCTAAAGTTAAGACTAACGACTGCTCCAGTGTTAACCATCATCGATGGCAATCATGATTTGAAAGACTGGACTGATGCTTCTAGAGAAGGCCTTGGCGCAGTGTTAATGCAAAGGGGCCAAGTGATTGCTTATGCTAGCCGTCAACTGAAGCCGCACGAGAAAAACTATGTAACTCATGATCTTGAGTTATTGGCTATAGTATTCGCCTTGAAAATCTGGAGGCACTATCTTCTGGGTGAGAGATTCGAACTGTTTACAGATCACTAGTCATTAAAGTATCTGTTCACTCAGAAAGACCTGAATTTGAGGCAGCAACGTTGGCTGGAGTTTCTTGCAGCATATGACTTTGAAATTATATATACTCCAGGGAAAGCCAATGTCGTGGCCGATGCGCTGAGCCGAAAGAATGTAATGATCGCCAGCTTTATTATCATGACTTCCTTGATTGACAAAATATCTACTCTTCAGAAGGAGGATAAATTTATTAAGGATGTGATCAAAAGGATTCAGAAAGGCGAACCCTCGTGTTTTCAAATAGATAACGACGAGACCTTGAGGTTAAAAGGAAGGATTTGTGTTCCTGACATTCCCGAGCTCAAAAGGGAAGTGTTAGACGAGTGTCACAAGTCCAAGTTGAGTATCCATCCTGGTGTGGCCAAAATGTATAACGATCTCAAACGAACATTCTGGTGGAAGGCTATGAAAAGAGACGTTTCAATATACATTAGCCGATGCCCTACTTGCCAGCTAGTCAAGAGCGACCAACAAAAACTGGCTGGATTGTTGCAACCGCTAGAAGTCCGGGCTGGAAGTGGGAACATATTTCTATGGATTTCATTGATGGTCTGCCCAGAACCAGAAAAGGGAATGACAGTATTTGGGTGATCGTAGATCGCTTCACGAAGACTGCCCATTTTATA
Source organism: Allium sativum (assembly GCA_030737875.1). Taxonomy (NCBI): domain Eukaryota; kingdom Viridiplantae; phylum Streptophyta; class Magnoliopsida; order Asparagales; family Amaryllidaceae; genus Allium; species Allium sativum. The sequence goes on along the minus strand of JASFAX010000021.1, from coordinate 31,445,282 downwards.
CCTGTCAGATCAAACAGAACTGCTCAGAGTCTGGCGCAGATTTACTTTAAGGAAATTGTAAGACTACATGGAGTGCCGCTCAGTATAGTCAGTGATAGAGATACAATATTCACTAGCAAATTCTGGGAAGCATTTCAAGTCGAACTGGGAACGAAGCTGAACTTGAGCACCGCTTATCATCCTCAGACAGACGGTCAGACTGAGAGGGTGAATCGTATTTTAGAAGATCTATTGCGGGCTTGTGTTATAGATTTCGGTGGATCATGGGAAGACCATCTGCATTTGGCGGAATTCTTGTATAACAACAGCTACCAGGCGAGCCTAACAATGTCGCCATTTGAAGCATTATATGGTAGACCGTGCCGATCCCCTACTTGTTGGGTCGAACCAGGTAATAGACTTGTGTTGGGTCCTGATATGATTCGAGAAGCTGCCGACAAAGTCGATTTTATTAAGAAGCGATTACTTGCCGCTCAAAGCCGACAAAAGAGCTATGCCGATAGAAGAAGAAGAGATATATCCTTTGCTGTTGGCGACTATGTATATTTGAAAGTATCGCCGATGAGAGGAGTTATCCGGTTCAGTAAAACTGGAAAGTTGGCACCCAAATTTATTGGTCCGTTTCCTATTCTGGAACAGATCGGAACTCTCGCTTATAGGGTCAAATTGCCTGATTGGTTGCCTGGAGTTCATGATGTATTTCATATATCTCAACTTCGAAAGCACGTTCATGATCCAGACTTGATCGTGGAAGAAGCAGCTCAACAGGATATTGAAATTACTTCAGAACTAGCTGTGAGAAGAGAGCCGCTAAAGATCATCGGCAAAGAAACCAAAGAGCTGAGGAACAAGAAGGTTCACTTAGTCAAAGTGCAATGGAGTGGAGATCCGCGAGATTGTACTTGGGAAACTGAGGACAGCATTCAGAAGGCTTATCCTAGATGCTGAGTAGATATCTCTGATTGACTCCGGTGCAAGGTACATTTACCATACTTTGCATTACCATTTAATTCTCTATTCTGTTGCTATTTTCTTCCCATGAATGTGCACTTTTAAATTCTATAGTTTGAATGATTCTAAAAAGAGCATAGAAGTTGATCAGTATAGTTTTGAAAGTTGAAAACGATTTGATTGTTGGTTGTGTTGGGTGATTGTAGATTTATCAAACCACTTTCGACTTTGTTCCTTTTCGGGGATGAAAAGTTTTAAGTGGGGGAGATTGTAACGACCCAGAAAATCTGAACCAATTTAAAAATTTTAAATTGGCTAAAATAATGGATTCTAAATATTTAAAATAAATATTTTAAATAATGGCAATGAAAACTGAGTTTGAATCGACAATTGAAAACGAATATAATTAATTATAATTATAAACAAGGCCTGAAATGGCGCTGCAGTTTCAAAAATTGGATTCAAACTTTGTTGGACTGTACCGGGTGCAAAACAAAACGGATTTTCGTGAAACCAAAAATATTTAAATCTGTTAGTGAATACCTTTCTAACGAATCTGAAAAATCAAATTTTCATAGCGGAAAGCAAAAGTTATGGCCGAATGAATTTTCAGAAGGTCGATATGGAATTTATATAGCCCGTGAAAATGGCCATTTTGCATACGACCTCGGAATTCGACGAAACCACTTTTGTTGGATCCGGGATGTGAAGTTATCGCTAGGTTTCAAATTTCATAATTTTTGAAGCTAGTATGTGAGCGTGGCAAAGGAAAATTTGTTTTGGTCAATTATAGTTAAATTGGATCGACCAAAAATGGGCCTTTTTGCAAACGGTCTCAGAATTCGACGAAACTAGTTTTGTTAGGACCGTATCATCAAAACATAGCTAGATTTATTTTTCTGGAATTTTTCGAATCAGTTTGTGGCCCTGGCAAATTGAAATGCACGTTCAAATCAAATATTGAATGTTTTAGATTGTAATTTGAAGGGAAACTAACTGAAACAGTCGAATGGGCGTACGAAACATATCCCATTGTGTTCGGAATGGGGGTAAAACGCTAGGGACGACAGTCGTTGGGTTTCGATTGGTGGTCGCGTCAGAAAACCCCCTTTAAAACCCACCGGCCAATCAGAATTAAATAAAAAAAAAGAGAAACGCGGAATTTCTCTCTCCCCGAACTACGATCGACGACGGCCGCTGCTCCCATCTTCCTAGCCATTTTCCGACCGCCTCATCCACTTTCAGCCCCTCCACCAGTTAAGGTTTTTGTCAAGCTCTCCCTCCTCTTCAAATCCGACCTGGTCTCTCTCCTCCTCGTGCAGCCGTCAACGAGAACCAACGACTCAAAGTGGCGTGTTTCAGGCGGCCGCCACGAACGCCAGGGGCCACCGAGCTGGCCAACTCCCCCACGCGCGCGAAGCCCTCTCCTAGCCCTTCGACGCTGCAAAGGCCGATCGTCCTCTAGCTTCACGGATTTCGCGAAAGATCGAAACCTAGTTTCGAACAAAACAGTGGAGGTTCGACTGTTAATTATTTAAAACTGATTTTAACAGTTTAAAACCGTTGCAAACTTCGAAAAATCATATCTTTTTGCTATGTTAACGAAATTTGAAACACCCCACCTCCGTTAAGGTCACTCTCAAAGGGAATGCCCTAATTTTGGTGGAGGTTTATAAGTATAAGTCACAGATATACAAGACAGATATAAAAACACATATTTGTAAACAGCGGAAAAACAACAACTTTTATTTCATAAAAGCAAATACGTGCTACATCAACATTACCATAATTGTCTTACATCTTTTCCAAAAAAAACATAACATAACACTTTCATAATCTGTCTTGATTACATTATTTAAAGAAGCATAAAGAAAACATAGATAAACTGCAAAAGCCCCATAGTGGTTGTCCAAAGCCATAGTTCAAAACGAAAAAGTCCAAGCAATACATTTCTCCTCTTCAAGCTGGATATTAAGGCTGGTCAAGCTGCAGTGTTCCCTCCCTGTGGACCTGGGGGGGGGGAACGGAAGAAAAGAAGACGAAAGAAAAGTAGAGTCAGACATAAAGCCTGAGTAAGTCTAGGACTATTCTGTCTATGAATAAAGAACTGGGTATGATAAGTATAAACAAGAAGTGGGAAAGCACTATAAACTTGGTTAAGTTGTCTAGGGTCGAATATACTATCGTACCCCATGTTAATCTCTGAACCCATATAAACTAGTTCCCAACTGGCACCCCATAATCAGGGTGAAGTGATCCATTCTATGATGATCGGCTCCTACTCGCATAGTTACATGTGTCTTACGGCCCCCGATGTTGTAGTTACCTATGCTGGTCCCACCATGGGGTGTATCAAGTCCCATGGTGGCGGCCCGACACAATCCTAGAATGCACAGGTATGCTACTGGTGCCCAGTGCCTTATTTTTCTGCGCCGGAGTGTGTGCACGCCCGCACCCCGTTAGAACCTACACTGCTACACCACCGCCGTTGATTTGACCTCTTACAATCAGCCCAGTAATCGTGCCCCACCCTGCCTAGTTTCAGGGTATCAAGATACACCTTCTAGGGTTACTGCTGAAAAGGGTCCCCCGTTACTAGGTTTTCTATCTCTAGCCAACATGCTAAGTTGGTTAAGTGTTTTCTAACCTAACCCCCACCAGTCCGTTTAGTTTAGCATGTTCCATTTTGATTAAGTCTTTAGTCCACTTAATCCTAACAATCCTGACTCAGCTTTAATTGTCTTATTAAAGCCTTGACCTCTCACATTAGACAGGTATTGTTGTGGCTGCCTGTTGCCGGTTGGTTCCGGGCAGTCTTACGCCACAACTCAGTCTAACCTCGGGTCCTTATTGGGCTCCATGTTTAACCACCCACATTGGATAGGTATTGTTGTGACTACTGGACAGCCGGGCGGTTCCGGGCAGGTTTACATCACAACTCAATCCAACCTCGGGTTAAACACATCGTATTTTCTACATTTACATATTTTGTCTTTCTTCTTTATTTTTCTTATATGTAAATATTTGCGGCCCATTAAAAATCAATGGTGTGAAGGTTACACCAATCATGGGCCCAACCCATACTTGAATTTGGGCCCCTTTTCTTTATATTTTCATTTATTAATAAATTTAACCCAACGTTATTTTCCCCCGTTTAATACGTCCGTTTATTATATATATGTTGGGCTTAGCCCTTTTAAGCCCAACCTAGCCATGCGAAAAGGGGAGGCTTAAAGCGTGATTACATACACAAAAAAAAGGGGAATGTGAACGCATGAACTTGCAATGTGACGTTGGAACTACAAAATAGAAACTGGTGTACTTGCATAGTAGTAACATATACTTTGGTCATAAAGCATAAGTGACATGAATCAAACCATGTAAACTTGTAGTTAAGTTAAGAATATCACTATTGACACATAGGCTTAACTACAACATAAACCTATATTTTATTTAGGCATAATATCAAACATAAGCAAATCATGTTTATAAGATTACTACATGTTTACAAAGGTGCTTACTTTTGTGACTAATACAAAAGTATACTTCAACTAGAATTAATCCATCTTAATCATGATTCTACATCTATTCACATATACTTATGGCATAAATATTTCTAACATGAAATCATGATTTTTGCTTTAGTCATGCAAACTTGCAAATGGGATTTTGAATCTAACCTAGCTATGTACCACATATGTCATCATATAATTCTTGTTAACAACATAGACCTAACATGGTTTTCAATTATGCAAAATATCAATCATAGCCTAGTCATATTCATAAGTTTGCAAATAGGTTTTCTAGTACAAAAGCATGGCTTAATACATAGATCATGGTGCCAAAATTTCAACATAGTTTCATATGAACCATAATAACCCAAATTTGTTCCAATTACGTACAAAATGATTTATGTACAAAAATATACATTATGATGGCATAGTAGCAAAACCCCAAACTTGCATGAATTTCAATTAATCAACTACATACATGTAGCTTCAACATGGATTACATAATTTGCGAATATTCCAAACGTATACTTGCATAAAACTACCGCAAACATGTAGTTTTTTATAATGAATAACATAATTCGAGAATATCCAAACGTATACAATATCCCAAATCGATAAGAATCATAGTAACGCACAAATATGAATTACTTTATCGCCACCAATCAAGTATACAAACCAACACAATTATTTGTTCATACCAAAATAATACTCTACTTACAATTGTGTGGCGAATTCTCAAATTTAGGGATTTGAAGATGAGATTCCTTGTTGATTTGATTTGTTTAAGTTGCTTTATGCTTTAGAATTTTCCTCCTAGTCTTCTCCCAAATTGGTGGCTACTCCTAGTCGTTCCTCAGCAGCATGATGGCTTTGTTCTTATTTTTGAATGAATAGATTAGGTTGAGTCTAGGGTCATTTTTATAGAGTTTATGAACTGATTAGGACCATCGATGTTGCTTGGATTGATCGTAGCCATTCATTCGAAAGGGAGACCAATTAGAGCCTGCCACCTAGCCCTAATGACAAAGCAAGCTTCTGAAAATCGGCCAAACACAGACCTGGCCAGCCAGGACTAGACCAGACCTGGCCAGCAGGTCATTTTTGACCTGGGCGCACTTGGCAGGTGCGCCAGGTCAAAAATGTACCGGCGCACTTCACAAGTGCGCCAGTTCATTTTTGTTCTGGCGCACTTCCCAAGTGCGCCAGTGCATTCTGACCCTTCTCCGGTTTTTCGCCCAACTTCGTTCGTCCATAACTTCTTCATACGATATCCGTTTCGGGCAAACTCAGACTCTATCTCAAGCAGAATTCCGAGACGAACGCAATGGCGTATCCCGTTTCCCTTAATTCTTTGATTTAAAATTAATTATACTTTAATTTGTAAATTTCACAGTTATAGAATACATGGGGTGTTACATTATCCCCCACTTAAAAGGATTTCGTCCCCGAAATCTTCAAGTTAGGAGGAATGTATATCCTAACATCCAGTCATCCATATACTCATCCATCAAACACGAGCATCCATTGTCCTTAAAAGACTTCTAATGCTTCATGATCATATGCGAAGTGTGTGTGTACATGTACTTATCTAATGCAAAATCAGGCGGTCTACTGATTCAGTTGACCTCCTTAATGCGCGAATTATGTAAGTGCCATGAATCCATTATGTATGCAGATTTTCCCTATTCATGATTCTACATGAGTGCACAATCATTCATACAAATGCAACATCCATATGACGACACATTAAAGTTCAACCATATACGAATGCAAACATATATGCATATGCAATATGAAGTGACTGAGCCGATCTAAAACCTAGATTGTGTGTGTATATGCAACCACGAGCAACCACTAGCAATCACTTGCAACCACTTGCAACCATTATCCATAACATGTTTCAATTACATGTTTTCATCCAAAGGGTTTCTACCTAAAAGATAAGGTCGAGGAAATATACCTAAAAAGATAGATAAAAGCGCAACTTAAGGAAAAAGAAAGATCAAGGATGTACCCTCAAAAAGAAAAGGGTAGGTAGTGCGTATTTTAGCTTCAGTTTCCCAAGTCGCGTCTCCCTCGGCGTCGCTTCACTGAACTTTGACGAGTTTGACTTCGCGGTTGCGTAGCTTCTTCACTTCCGTTCCTAAGATGCGGGTTGGAACTTTTCTTATGGTTGCTTCGCGTTCCACTTCGGCCTCTTCGAGGATATTTGGCTCTACCACCTCAGCAGACTCATGTAGACATTTTCGGAGATGTGAAACGTGAAAAACGTTGTGGACTCCAGCCAACTTCTCGGGTAGCTCTAATCTATAGGCCATTTTCCCAATTTTCTCGATGATAGGGAATGGCCCTACGAACCTTGGTGTCAGTTTTCCTGTGGTTCCAAAACGAACAACGTTTCTTAGCGGAGATACCTTAAGAAAAACTCTGTCTCCAACCTCAAATTCAAGGTCGGTCCTTCTCTTGTCGGCATAGGACTTTTGTCTGTCTTGGGCTGTCTTCATCCTTCTTCGTATTAAGTCTACTTTCTCTGAAGTCTCTCGGATCATATCTGGTCCAAGTATGAGCTTATCAGTAGACTCCCACCAACAAGTGGGCGATCGACACGGTCTTCCATATAAAGCTTCGAAGGGCGCCATTCCGATGGTTGCTTGATAGCTGTTGTTGTAGGCAAATTCCACCAAAGGAAGGTGGTCTTCCCATGTCCCTCCGAAGTCGAGGACGCATAGCCTTAAAAGGTCTTCCAAAACTCTGTTCACTCTCTCTGTTTGGCCGTCGGTTTGGGGATGATAGGCTGTGCTCAAGCATAACTGCGTTCCTACTGCTTCTTGCAGACTCCGCCAAAACTCACTGGTGAAGATGGGGTCTCGGTCACTAACAATGCTAGATGGTATTCCATGGAGTCGAACGATTTCCTTGAGGTAAAGTGATGCTAGGGATGAGGCAGTTCTTTTACTTTTGACAGGTAAAAAGTGGGCGCTTTTAGTAAGCCTATCCACTATTACCCAAATGCTAGTGTTGCCTCTCCTAGACCTAGGCAGCCCATCAATGAAGTCCATTGAGATGCTATCCCACTTCCACTGCGGGACCTCCAGAGGATGTAGCAGTCCGCCAGGCTTTTTCTGTTCCGCCTTAACCTGTTGGCACACCATGCACTTAGAAACGAATTCTGCCACGTCCTTTTTCATGCCGTTCCAGAAGAAAGTCCTTTTTATATCTTTCTACATTTTATCTCCGCCTGGGTGTATCGTCATCTTGGAGTGATGTGCTTCCTCGAGAACCTTCTTTACTAAATCCTTTGTCTGTGGGACGCACAGTCTTCCGTCTCGTCTTAGCAAACCCTTATCGTCGATGGAGTATCTGTTGAGGTGACTTGAAGTCTCACCCCTAATTAGCCTATCAATTGTTTCCACAAGCTGAGGGTCTTCGCGTTGTGCTGTCCCTACTGAATCCACTAAAGTTGGGCGCACTTCGAGAGATGCTAGCAAGCCTGGTACAAAATCGGAGGAAGGCCTGAAGTCGAAGCTGGCTATAAATTCTAGGCTCTGTCTTTCAACAAACAACGGGCTTAGGGTCAATTTCTTTCGGCTCAACGCGTCCGCCACTACGTTGCCTTTGCACGGAGTGTAGGAGATTTCGAAATCGTACGAGGCAAGAAACTCCATCCATCTTTGTTGCCTCAAGTTAAGATCCTTCTGCGAGAAAAGATATTTCAATGATTTATGGTCAGTGTAAAGTTCGAACTTCTCACCTAGGAGATAGTGTCGCCAAGACTTGAGTGCAAAGACGATGGCCGCTAACTCAAGATCGTGGGTTGGGTAGTTCTTTTCGTGCACCTTCAACTGCCTCCCGCCATAAGCTACTACCCTTCCTTCTTGCATTAAGACGGCGCCTAGCCCTGTCCCACATGCATCCGTATAAACAGTGAACATCTTGCTCCCATCTGGCAGCGTTAAAACTGGGGCTGTTGTAAGAGCCCTTTTCAGTCGTTGGAAAGCAAATTCGCAATCCAAATCCCAATTGAACACTAGATTCTTCTTAGTCAATTTCGTGAGTGGAGCTGAGATTTTCGCAAAATCCCTTATGAATTTTCGATAGAAACCTGCTAGTCCTAGAAAACTTCGGACCTCAGTTGCATTCCTTGGTGTCTTCCAATCCTGTACCGCCACTACCTTAGCAGGGTCCACTGCTAACCCTTGCTTGGATACTATGTGCCCAAGGAACCTCACCTCTTCTCTCCAAAAGTGACATTTGGAGAATTTGGCTTTTAGTTGATGGACTCGCAAAGTTTCCATGATTGCCCTTAAGTGCTGAGCATGTTCCTCTTCACTCTTTGAAAAGATAAGGATATCATCTACGAAGACCACTACGAATTTGTTGAGGAAATCTCTGAATACCCTACTTATCAGGTCCACGAAGTAAGCAGGTGCATTTGTCAAGCCGAAAGGCATGACAAGCCATTCAAAGAAGCCGTCTGGGGTTCTGAACGCCGTTTTATCGATGCTATCTTCAGCCACCCTTAGCTGATGAAAACCGGTTGCTAAATCGAGTTGGGAGAAAACAGACGCTCCTACAAGCTGGTCAAACAAATCGTCAATTCTAGGGAGAGGGTGCCTATTCTTTTTCGTTAGCTTGTTGAGCTCCCTATAGTCAACACATAGACGGAGTGAACCATCCGCCTTTGTAGCGAACACCACTGGAGCGCCCCATTCTGAAATGCTCCTCCTAATGAACCCCTTTTCTAGAAGCTCTTTAATCTGTTTACTGAGCTCTTTCCTTTCTCGTGGAGCCATGTGTCTAACGGGCAACGCAACGGGCTTTGCATTATCTACAAGATATATGCGGAAGTCTATTTCCCGCTTCGGAGGCAAGCCCTTCACCTCTTCGAAGACATCCGGATATTCCCGGACCACTCTAACTGATTGCAAACTTTCAACAGAGGCATCTAGCGATTCAAGATAACTAAGCATAACCGCATACGAGGGATTACAAGAAATTTCCAAAGTATTACCGAGCTGGGTTAGGAGCCTGACAACCCTTTTCTCACAATCAAGGATGGCCCCATTACCGGATAGCCAATCCATACCCAAAATCAAACCATACCCCGAAAAGCCCAAAACAAAGGCACTACATTGAAATTCTACGCTTAGAATAGAAATTTTCAATCCCAAACAGATCATAGACAAATGAGCTGGGCCCCCAATTGGGTTTGAAACAATTAAGGGGTCCTCTACCATACTAGTTTTTAGGTGCAGAGATTCTACTAAAGCAGACGAGATAAAGGAGTGTGATGCGCCAGAATCAAATAAAGTGCGAACGGGGTGATCATAAAGATAAACTACACTTTCTACAGAAGTATTTATACCTCGCTGTTGCAGAGGTGGCGCTTCCAGCACATGAACCTGTGCCCCTGGGGTGGATCCAGCCCTCTGCCCCTGTCCTCGTTTCTTTGGGCAGTCCTTAGCCCTGTGGCCTGTCTCACCGCAAGAAAAGCACCCACCATTCTCCTTGGCCTTCTTTTTTCGGCAGTCCTTTACTAAGTGCCCCACTTTGCCACAGAAATTGCACTTCCTATTCTCTTTGTTGCCTTTCCCGCCCTTCTTAAAGTCTGTCTTCTTAGGCTGCAAACCCTCTTTCTTCCCTTGAGAGCTTTCTGCCTTTGTCTCCTTCTTGCCCTTATCCTCTTCATTCAGCAATGCCATTTGCACCAATCTTTCATACGTGGCTCCCATGGGTATATGGGTCATGGCCAAACTGTGTAATGGCTCATTCAACCCTTTGACGAAACGGAGAGCCTTCTTGTGCGGGGTGTTGACTAGGTCCAGCCCAAACCTAGCCAGCTCATCGAACTGATTCACATACTCTCTGACTGTCTTGTTCCCTTGCTTAAGAAATAAGAATTTTTCCAACTGCAAACTTCTTTCCGCATCTGAGAGAAATTTAGTCTCAAACCTTGCCCTAAAGTCCTCCCATGTCTCCACTGGTCTTTCAGCATTAGTGACTTCCCACCAGTAGGAAGCCTCGCCCTTCAATAGCCACACTGCCAATTGTACTTTTTGTCTATCCTCTACCTCAAAGATGATGAATAGGTCCTCAGTTTCTTTTAGCCAATTCCTAGCTGCCACGAAGGACTCAGTTCCATGGAAATCCTTTCCTCCCATAGCTTTAAAATCTTTACATATCTTAGCAAATGTGTTTCCCCGTGGAGGAGGTGGAGGAAAAGGTGCCGCTGCAGCTGGATGATTTCCTGCAGCTGGGGGAGGAGGAACGGTAGGACCTGGCTGAGTGGCCCTTGCTTCTAAGAACCGTCTAAACCAACCAGGTATTGGTACCCCTTCCGGCAAGTTAAGTTCTTCGGACATGCTGAAACAAAAAGGATAGATTCAAAACGAAGGATAAGAGATAGTACCTATGGCTTTGGGGAGTGGACTTTGCCTTTTTAAAATAAAATAATATTTTTATCTTTTTAAAAACGCTTCTTTAAATTTCCTTTTTGAAAATAATTTTTCAAAACTTTTTATCTTATCTGGTAAACCTATGCTCTGATACCAAGTGAAACACCCCACCTCCGTTAAGGTCACTCTCAAAGGGAATGCCCTAATTTTGGTGGAGGTTTATAAGTATAAGTCACAGATATACAAGACAGATATAAAAACACATATTTGTAAACAGCGGAAAAACAACAACACTTTTATTTCATAAAAGCAAATACGTGCTACATCAACATTACCATAATTGTCTTACATCTTTTCCAAAAAAAACATAACATAACACTTTCATAATCTGTCTTGATTACATTATTTAAAGAAGCATAAAGAAAACATAGATAAACTGCAAAAGCCCCATAGTGGTTGTCCAAAGCCATAGTTCAAAACGAAAAAGTCCAAGCAATACATTTCTCCTCTTCAAGCTGGATATTAAGGCTGGTCAAGCTGCAGTGTTCCCTCCCTGTGGACTTGGGGGGGGGGGGGGAAACGGAAGAAAAGAAGACGAAAGAAAAGTAGAGTCAGACATAAAGCCTGAGTAAGTCTAGGACTATTCTGTCTATGAATAAAGAACTGGGTATGATAAGTATAAACAAGAAGTGGGAAAGCACTATAAACTTGGTTAAGTTGTCTAGGGTCGAATATACTATCGTACCCCATGTTAATCTCTGAACCCATATAAACTAGTTCCCAACTGGCACCCCATAATCAGGGTGAAGTGATCCATTCTATGATGATCGGCTCCTACTCGCATAGTTACATGTGTCTTACGGCCCCCGATGTTGTAGTTACCTATGCTGGTCCCACCATGGGGTGTATCAAGTCCCATGGTGGCGGCCCGACACAATCCTAGAATGCACAGGTATGCTACTGGTGCCCAGTGCCTTATTTTTCTGCGCCGGAGTGTGTGCACGCCCGCACCCCGTTAGAACCTACACTGCTACACCACCGCCGTCGATTTGACCTCTTACAATCAGCCCAGTAATCGTGCCCCACCCTGCCTAGTTTCAGGGTATCAAGATACACCTTCTAGGGTTACTGCTGAAAAGGGTCCCCCGTTACTAGGTTTTCTATCTCTAGCCAACATGCTAAGTTGGTTAAGTGTTTTCTAACCTAACCCCCACCAGTCCGTTTAGTTTAGCATGTTCCATTTTGATTAAGTCTTTAGTCCACTTAATCCTAACAATCCTGACTCAGCTTTAATTGTCTTATTAAAGCCTTGACCTCTCACATTAGACAGGTATTGTTGTGGCTGCCTGTTGCCGGTTGGTTCCGGGCAGTCTTACGCCACAACTCAGTCTAACCTCGGGTCCTTATTGGGCTCCATGTTTAACCACCCACATTGGATAGGTATTGTTGTGACTACTGGACAGCCGGGCGGTTCCGGGCAGGTTTACATCACAACTCAATCCAACCTCGGGTTAAACACATCGTATTTTCTACATTTACATATTTTGTCTTTCTTCTTTATTTTTCTTATATGTAAATATTTGCGGCCCATTAAAAATCAATGGTGTGAAGGTTACACCAATCATGGGCCCAACCCATACTTGAATTTGGGCCCCTTTTCTTTATATTTTCATTTATTAATAAATTTAACCCAACGTTATTTTCCCCCGTTTAATACGTCCGTTTATTATATATATGTTGGGCTTAGCCCTTTTAAGCCCAACCTAGCCATGCGAAAAGGGGAGGCTTAAAGCGTGATTACATACACAAAAAAAGGGGAATGTGAACGCATGAACTTGCAATGTGACGTTGGAACTACAAAATAGAAACTGGTGTACTTGCATAGTAGTAACATATACTTTGGTCATAAAGCATAAGTGACATGAATCAAACCATGTAAACTTGTAGTTAAGTTAAGAATATCACTATTGACACATAGGCTTAACTACAACATAAACCTATATTTTATTTAGGCATAATATCAAACATAAGCAAATCATGTTTATAAGATTACTACATGTTTACAAAGGTGCTTACTTTTGTGACTAATACATAAGTATACTTCAACTAGAATTAATCCATCTTAATCATGATTCTAAATCTATTCACATATACTTATGGCATAAATATTTCTAACATGAAATCATGATTTTTGCTTTAGTCATGCAAACTTGCAAATGGGATTTTGAATCTAACCTAGCTATGTACCACATATGTCATCATATAATTCTTGTTAACAACATAGACCTAACATGGTTTTCAATTATGCAAAATATCAATCATAGCCTAGTCATATTCATAAGTTTGCAAATAGGTTTTCTAGTACAAAAGCATGGCTTAATACGTAGATCATGGTGCCAAAATTTCAACATAGTTTCATATGAACCATAATAACCCAAATTTGTTCCAATTACGTACAAAATGATTTATGTACAAAAATATACATTATGATGGCATAGTAGCAAAACCCCAAACTTGCATGAATTTCAATTAATCAACTACATACATGTAGCTTCAACATGGATTACATAATTTGCGAATATTCCAAACGTATACTTGCATAAAACTACCGCAAACATGTAGTTTTTTATAATGAATAACATAATTCGAGAATATCCAAACGTATACAATATCCCAAATCGATAAGAATCATAGTAACGCACAAATATGAATTACTTTATCGCCACCAATCAAGTATACAAACCAACACAATTATTTGTTCATATCAAAATAATACTCTACTTACAATTGTGTGGCGAATTCTCAAATTTAGGGATTTGAAGATGCGATTCCTTGTTGATTTGATTTGTTTAAGTTGCTTTATTCTTTAGAATTTTCCTCCTAGTCTTCTCCCAAATTGGTGGCTACTCCTAGTCGTTCCTCAGCAGCATGATGGCTTTGTTCTTATTTTTGAATGAATAGATTAGGTTGAGTCTAGGGTCATTTTTATAGAGTTTATGAACTGATTAGGACCATCGATGTTGCTTGGATTGATCGTAGCCATTCATTCGAAAGAGAGACCAATTAGAGCCTGCCACCTAGCCCTAATGACAAAGCAAGCTTCTGAAAATCGGCCGAACACAGACCTGGCCAGCCAGGACTAGACCAGACCTGGCCAGCAGGTCATTTTTGACCTGGGCGCACTTGGCAGGTGCGCCAGGTCAAAAATGTACTGGCGCACTTCACAAGTGCGCCAGTTCATTTTTGTTCTGGCGCACTTCCCAAGTGCGCCAGTGCATTCTGACCCTTCTCCGGTTTTTCGCCCAACTTCGTTCGTCCATAACTTCTTCATACGATATCCGTTTTGGGCAAACTCAGACTCTATCTCAAGCAGAATTCCGAGACGAACGCAATGGCGTATCCCGTTTCCCTTAATTCTTTGATTTAAAATTAATTATACTTTAATTTGTAAATTTCACAGTTATAGAATACACGGGGTGTTACAAAATTCGATGAAACAGGAAGCATCGTGACCGTGTGGACGCCTTCTACATTTTAGAAGAGACCGCATGTTTTTCTGAGCCTTCTGCTATTTTTGGTGGAGTGGAACCCAATGTGAGATTTCTAATTTAAAAACAATATGGAAAATGGCGATGTATAAATTATATAGTCGATGTATAAGTTATATAAGCGTTGTACACCTCTTGTATAAGCGTTGTATAAGTTGTATGTTCGATGTATAAGTTATATATGCGTTGTAAAAATTATATATGTGTTAAAATAGAAGTGAATAACTATATATAAAAATATATATATACACGCCCCTCGTCCACAAACCATGGACGATATTTATTGGTTGTGATTGGTGTGAAAATTGATTGATAGCGAATGGTTGTTTGGGATTGTTTGTGGTTGATATTGATTGATTGTGGTTGAAAAATACCCATTTGTGGTTGAGAAATATTTGGTTGAAACCACATAGGATTAGTTTGTGGAAATGAAATAAATATATACATGCCGCCTGCGTGCGAACTAGATGCATGATCCCCCATTGTCAAAAACCGCGAGGTTTTAAGGTAGAGCGAGGAGCCATACTAGGGACGGTCCCGGTTTTAACTACCCTGCCGTTATGCTGCCGAAATTTTGAATAATATTCATGTGTTTGAATTATTTTCATTTGCTGAAATTATATTTATTCATTGAATAGAAAACCTTCATGTGTTGAATCGATATTCATTCGTTGATTAGAAATTCATGTGTTGAATGGTATTCGTGTTTTAAATATAAAAATCACATTTTTATCTATATATAGAAACTATTGAAAACCTTCATGTGTTGAATCGATATTCATTCGTTGAATTGAAATTCATGTGTTGAATGGTATTCACGTTTTGAAATAAATTGTTTTACAATAAAAATCACCTTTTTATCACCTATATAAACTATATAAAAT
Source organism: Allium sativum (assembly GCA_030737875.1). NCBI lineage: Eukaryota > Viridiplantae > Streptophyta > Magnoliopsida > Asparagales > Amaryllidaceae > Allium > Allium sativum. The sequence goes on along the minus strand of JASFAX010000021.1, from coordinate 31,429,992 downwards.
AATAGTGTTTTGAAATAAATTGTTTTACAATAAAAAATCACCTTCTTATCACCTATATAAACTATATAAAATAATAGTGTTTTGAAATGAATTGTTTTACAATAAAAATCACATTTTTATTATATACATGAATTGTTGAAATGTGAAGTGTTAAAAATAGCAACTCGTTCAAATAAATAAGCATGAGTCGAAATATTCATTAATTAGCTAATGATGTGATTTCTACCTATACATGCAACATTAGAATGAATGGTGTTTTTAAACCAAATGGAATCAAATTTGAAGTTGAATAGAAAATGATAAGTGATAAGAACTGTATATATGTACATGCATATTTATTGAACAGGTTATAGCACAGGGGCTAGAGAAGAGGAATAAAATTTTGTGCCCGACAAATAGGTACACATTTACTGTTTTGTTTGGGTGATGATTTTATGAGCCTGTTGGCTAGCTGCTTGGCTTTTTCTTTTTCTTTTCGACATGAGACGCCCGCGTGGCTATTTGGGAATTTTCCCAGCCCCTCCCGTACAAAGGAGGTTATGGCGAAATTTTCCAAAATTTAAAGGCGTTAGTGAAATATTTGAAGTGAAAACGATATTGAAATTGTTGAATGAACTATATTTATATAAATATATAAATATAAATAAAATTAAAACGAAACGTGGCCGTGCAGTTCGTGATTTGAAACCGTGATTTGAAACGACTACACCAGGAGATCCGACCATCGGATTTTCCTGAAATCGCAACCGTTGGGTTCGCCTTGGAAATATCTTTCCAACGGCACCAACTTTGTAAAAATCCAACGGTTGGATTGTTTGGAATGTTTAATTCAAATCTGAAAAAAAACAGCGCCAGAAACGATTATATATATATATAATTATATTTAATCGAATAACGACGCTGCAATTCGTATTTTGAAATCGAAACTTCAACCGATTGTACCGGGAGATCCGACCGTCGGATTTTCCCGAAACTGGAACCGTTGGATTCGTGTTGAAAAGACCTTTCTAATGATGTAAATTGCGTGAAGATCCAACGGTTAGATTTTCAGATATGTGTAAATCAAATCTGAAGAAAAACAGCGCCACGGTCGCGTTATGGCCCGAAGCGTCGTTTTGAATAAATTGGCTATTTTAAAATAAATAAAAATAGCGATAAATCGTTATAAAATATCATAAACGATATGGAATGGAAATAAACTGAATTTGCTCGATTTGTGTGGTATTTGATGGTTGAATGAGTTTGGTGTGAAAATTACATTAAAGAACAAAATTGGTGTTGTCGAATGATTTAACCATTGAAATAAATTGATTTGAAATTCTAAATATACGTGAATTATTTGAAAAGGCCGAGTTAATTCTCATTTCAAATAATTGACCGACGATTGAAAGTCGAAGATGAAGACGGTGGTCGAAGACCGGAGATCTTCACCTCGTTTGGATGGTAACCGAGGTCCTGATTGGGAGGCATCCCGAAATATGGATAATGAGTGGTGATCGTCCAGACGTACGTGGTGATCGATGGGTTTGTGAGGTATTTAGTGCCTCCGGTTTCGTTCAGACCCAGAACGGACTTGTAAATTGACTGTGTGTCTGACATTGGATTTTATTTTGTATCTCTATTAAATATACATCTATTTAGCGGCGGAGAATTTATTCTTTTGCTTAACGCCCTTCTCTGAAACGCACGAGCTCAGAGGTTGTATATCGATGGACATTAGTCGCATGGCATGAATTGCTAGTGTGACATGCCTAAGTTGCACACGATCAGGGCTTCTGTTGAAAAGCAAAGTCTTGTGGTGATGATCAAAGCACCGCCGGTGTGGCGTAGCTTTGTGTATAACGTAAAATCGCGAGCCTCACACCCCGGTATGAACCAGAAACGGGAGAGGACATCAGGGAGGGCCTGCGTTTCTTTCTAGCTAGGGTGGTGTCAGTGACCTACCAGCCCTGACATTTATATACTTTTCACTTGTGTGGTTGTTGCTGTTGCGCGGCGCCTCGGTTTGATCGGACTATCCGGGTCCGATGGAGTCATTCGTTGGCTCGTTTACGCCCCAAAGGGCGGGGAGACGTAGTGTTCAGGCATAATAATCCACATCGGTGGACCGACCCTGACGATCTAAAGGCTTGCCTGCGCGCTTGCCTGTGGCTCGGGCTAGAGAGTCACGAATTCGGTAAGGACTATCTTTTGCCTTGGTTCAGGACGGAAATCCAATTTCCAAATACGTGATCGCGCGGTTTTGATTGTATACCTATATATGGCGACATAGTGGTATGGGGCATTAATGCCGCCTATGATTGATAGTTATAATTGAAATTGTTTTTCAAAACATATAAACACTAGCAATAATATCAAATGCCTTTGTTTTATTCGTATCAAGCATATCTTGGCCGTTATAAGGTAAAAACTCTATCCTCTGGTTTGCGTTGCATTGTGTGATGGGAACTGAGTCTTATAATGGCTTCATTTTTATAAAATGCATTGCGTTGTTTAAAAGAAAGATTTGTTTTAAAGCATTGGCAATCCAATGGAGTAAACCCGTTCCACGAAAGTGGCATGGTCCTGTGATTAGCCAAATTATATATGTGTTGAGTAGATTTCTCATACCAGTCCCATGACTGACTCGTAGTTTGTTTCACTTTCAAACTCGGGTGCCCCTTTTTCTGCACGGGCAGCCTTGTATTCAGGTTTAGCTGGTTCTTTCTGGAAAGCTGGAGCTGAAGATGGATTCTATCATTTATCTCTTTTTATGCTGTTCAGCTCCTATTGTACATATTTTGTTTGTTTTCCGCTGTAGACATTTATGTATAGCTGAACTGTATTTGTACTAAGTAAGATCCTGCATACTGTGTAACTCTGATGATTACGTTTATCCAGTATATTCTATTGTTCATTATCTGGTGTACTTAATTATTCTATTCTGTTATTATCTGTTTCTGTGTTATATTCCAAAGATAACCCTTGCCACCGTCAGTACGGGGTTTGGGGTCGTCATAATGCATTAACTTCCATGGAGGTTTTAACTGAATATAGAACAGAAAAATTACAACAAGACAGATAATAAGTAGTACTCGGAAATCTAAAACTTCATTTTATTGCAGTGGAAATTAAACATGTTTGTTACATCATAAAACCATGAATCAGAGTCAAGTACAATATCCATCTTCATAAAACAAAATACATAATCCCATTACACAAATAGCCATTAAAGAAGATAACAAGCTGGACTTTACTTCAACGGTCTAAGCTTTCCAAGCGAGATGAAGCAATCCAATCAAACTCCACTAGAGCTGGGCCCAACCTAAGGACCTGGAGGGGGAAAAGGATAGAAATGGAGGGGGTCAGACATAAAGTCTGGCGAGTATGATAATTCTAACAATACTATTATCAAAATAACTAGACTAAGGCATAAGCTGGAGAATAAGGAAATGTCTATGAACTATTAGGTATGGAAGAGCAGATAAAGATAACGTTGAAGATAACGTTAAAGGCATACCTAATTACTAACGAATAATTACTACACTGCACCGCACATTACTACACTGCACCGCACCAGTCACCCTAAAGGTTGATCCCGCTTGCTTCACACAGAAACTATATAAATAGCCTTGCGTACCCCTAGCTGACTACATAGGTGCCGTCTGCCCCTATCTCCACTTGGTGTACCCCACTACCCACTTTCGATCGGCTCCCTACTCGTAGATATCCGTGCTGGCCCCACAGTGGGGTGTATCACTCCCCTAAAGTGGCAACCCGATACAGCTTGTGAATGCACGGATTATACCTACACGATGCAACAACGTCTTACCTACCAGCCCGGGTCCACACACGCATATGAAACCCGTTGGACTTGCGTTGCCACCGCTACCCCATTTTGGCTTCTTATAGTCAATCCCAGTATGCGTGTCCTGTCCTCGACTTGGGTCGAGCCCACAAAGATACGTTTGGGTTACTGGTTGAAATGGGCTCCCACAAGCTACCCACCTAAGCTTGTCACCACTAGTATATCCCACTTAACCCTCTTAGTCATGTCCATTTACATGTGTGTTTGGTTAAGTCTTACTAATCGTATTTCACATGCCACTTAGGGCACCCACTAGATTCCTCATGCCACCCAAGGCACCTACTTACCCCCCATGTCCCACCTTACATGTTTATCTGGTTTAGTATTTCTTAATTCAGGCCATAACCTCATAAAGACCTCTCACATTAGACTGGCATTTATGGCAGCTGGATTTGCCGGGCGGGTCCGGGCAGTCTTACACCATAAAAGAGTCTAACCTCGTGTCTTTACAACTGTTATGCTTTAGTTTAGGCCTAGGACCTCTCACATTGGGCTGACATTTGTGACCACTGGATTTGCCGGGCGGGTCCGGGCAGGTTTACGTCACAAACGAGTCCAAACTCGTGTCCTAAGCATTGATTATCACTTATAATCTTTTACCCCAGTTTTAATAATTCCCTATACAAATTATTAATTAAGTCCACTTTTATTGATGTCCATAATTGACTCAATTATGGCCATCCATTCATGGCATGCAAAATCATATCAATTGCACCCCAACTTCTTAATATTAAATCCTTAATATTACCCCTACCCCACGTTATACGTTCGCTTATTCAACGCAAAATATACTTTAGACTCGAATAGTCTAACTCATAGCACAAAGATAAATTATCACAACATATAGACAAACAAAATAATAATAGGGGTGAAACTTGCATAAACTACACATGTTAAGGATCTAAAGGTGTCAACTTGTTAAATGTCAAAATTTACATGATATGATCATAACTCAAATTTATGTATGAACTTGCATATGGGGTTTTATGCAACATAATGATGGTGTGAACTAGCATCTAATACATAGACTTCACATATGTCATAGCATAATTCTAGATGTCATAATTCTAGCTCTAAAGAGATGTCATGGCATATGTTCATAATCTTTACTAATCAATCTAACTTGCATACATGGTTTGTCATATAGATCAACATAGCCCAAACATTATGATTTGATTAACATGAACTAATTAGCATAGATAATAGCATCATGGCTTTAAAGCATGTATGATTTATCACAACTTAGCATAGAAAATTACAACCTATACAATATCATCATGGCATGATTTACAACATATAGGATATCATCATCACATAACATAGGATTTATGACATACATGATAGCATAAGGTTTACAACAACATATATGACAATCCACATCATTCACTTATAATTCATTCATGACTTAATCTAATTAGTTTAACAATAATCTTGTTAAGATCATCATACTCACAATTAGAAGAGAAAGAGAGTCTTGATTAGCTTTAGAGTTGAGTAGAATTAGGGTTTTGATTAGCTTTTCTTCCTTCTTAGTTGGCGGCGGCTCCACTGAGTTCCATGGCGGCGGTATGACGGTAGCTATTCTATTTTTCGTATGAATTAGGGTGAGAGACTACCCAGGTATTTATAGAGTTTAGGATTTATTTAGACCGTCAGATCAACTCAGAACTAACCTGAACCGTTTAATTTGCCAACTCAGCCCTAAAGACACATCAGCAGCTCAAGATTGGGCTCAGTCAAACCCTAGCCGCCTGGACATGTCGACACCCAGGTCGACTCCCCGGTCGACCTGGGGGGGGGGGGTCGACTCCCCAGTTGACCTAGGGTGCTGGGCGGGAATTTTCCCGCCTAGCCTGTTTTGACTCCGAATTTGAAATTTAAATTTTCTGAAATCTGTTTTGAATTTTCTGAAACTTCCGATGGCCATAACTTTTTCATACGAAGTCCAAATCACGCAAACTCGGACTCTATTTCAACCAGAATTCCGAGATGAACACAATGGCGCAACCCATTTCTCACAATTCTCACGTCTGAGATTAGTTATTCTTTAATTTGTGAATATTAATATTAATAGAATTACGGGGTGTTACACCAAGTTCTACCCATTCTGAATAATTACTACGACGATTAAAAGTCGAAGATGAAGACGGTGGTTGAAGACCGTAGGTCTTCACATTGTTTGGATGGTTACTGATGTCTTGATTGGGAGGCATCCCAAGACAAGGTAACAGGTGGTGATTGTCCAGACATACTTGGAGATCGATGGATATGCGAGAACCTCTCTCCTATACTGGATATATGGGACGAGGAATACGGTGTCTCCGATTTGTTCAGACCCATAACGGACTGTAAATGGATGGTATGTCTGACGTTGTATTCTATTATGCTGTATTCGCTGATCTCTTCTAAATATAAATCTGTTTGGTGGCAGAGAATTTATTCTCTTGCTTAACACCATTCTCTGAGACGTACGAGCTTAGAGGTTATATATTGGTAGAAATCAATGGTATGGTATGGATTGACAATGTGGCTTGCTAAGATGCAAATGATCAAGGCTTTTGTTGAAGGGCAGAGCCTTGTGGTTGATGCTCAAAGCACAACTTTATTTAGCATAGCTTTGTGTAGCGATACTTCGCGAGCCTCACACCTCGGTATAAACCAGAAACAGGAGGAAGGACTGCAGGGAGGACATACGTTTCTTTCTAGCTAGAAGTGGTGTCAGGGTTTTACAAGCCCAGACATTTTTACTTATGTGGATGATGAAATGAGGCGTGTAACACCCCGTATTTCCTGTGAATATTAAAGTAACGAATTAAAGAATACTTAATTTTAAAAGTGATAACTAAGGGAAACAGGTTACACCATTGCGTTCATCTCAGAATTCTGCTTGAGATAGAGTCCGAGTTTTCATGAATCGGACTCTGTGTGAAGAAATTATGGAGTTCAGAAGATTTCATTCTCCCCTCCTTAAAGGATTTCATCCCCGAAATCTTCAAGTCAAGAAGAATGTATATCCTACCATCCAATCATCCATCTACTCAACCATCAAACATAGGCATTCATTGTCCTTACAAGATTTCTAATGCTGTATGAACATATGCAAAAAGTGTGTGTATATGTTCCTTATCCAATGCAAAATCAGGCAGTCTACAGATTCAGTTGACCTCCTTAATGCGAGTCATGTTAGTGTCATGCGTCCATTATGTATGCGAAAGAATCCTAACGATACATATTATTTCTACATGTGTGCACAACCATTCATCAAAATGCAGCATCCATATGATAACACAACCATTATACATCCATTAATTTAAATATGCACACACATTTATATGAATATGAAAGTGATTGAGCTGATCTAGTGCCTAATGTGTGTTTACATGCATCCATGAGCAACCACTTGCAACCACTCGCAACCATCAATCATAACATGTTTCAAATACATGTTTACATCCATTGGTTTCTACCTAAGGGTAAAAAATAGGACTGAGGAGATATACTTAAAAGATAGATATAAGCATGAATAAACTTATGGAAAAAGAGATCAAGGAGGTACCCTAAAAAAGAAAAGGGTAGGCTGCACGTATTTTTCTCTCAATTTCACAAGTCGCATCTTCCTCAGTGTCACTCCAATGAACTTTAACAAGTTGACTTCACGGTTGCGTAGCTTTTTGACTTCTGTACCCAAGATACGAGTTGGAATTCTTCTCACAGTCGCTTCTCGTTCCACTTCTACTTCCTCTAGTATACTTGGCTCCACAACTTCCGCAGACTCATGTAAGCACTTTCGTAGTTGAGAAACATGAAAAATATTATGAATTCCAGACAGTCTTTCGGGTAGCTCTACTCTGTAAGCCATCGTCCCAATCCTTTCAGTGATAGGAAATGGTCCTACAAATCTTGGTGCTAACTTTCCCACGAACCCAAAGTGAATGACATTCCTCAAAGGAGATACTTTAAGGAACGCCCTATCTCCAACCTCAAACTCAAGGTCGGTCCTTCTTTTGTCTGCGTAGGACTTCTGTCTATCTTGTGCAGCCTTCATCCATCTTCTTATCAAGTCCACCTTTTCTGAGGTTTCTCTAATCATGTCTGGCCCAAGTACGAGCTTGTCTATAGAATCCCACCAACAAGTTGGTGATCGGCATGGTCTTCCATATAAAGCTTCGAAGGGCGCCATGCCTATGGTGGCTTGGTAGCTATTGTTGTAAGCGAATTCCACCAAAGGAAGATGATCCTCCCATGTCCCTCCAAAGTCAAGAATGCACAATTTCAAGAGGTCTTCCAATAATCTGTTCACCCTTTCCGTCTGACCATCGGTTTAGGTGTGATAGGCTGTGCTTAAGCATAATTGTGTGCCTACAGCCTCCTGCAAACTCCTCCAAAACTCACTCGTAAAGATAGGATATCGGTCACTCACTATGCTGGAGGGTATCCCATGGAGTCAAACTGTCTCTTTAAGATAAATGGATGCTAGAGATGAGGCAGTCTTTCTACTCTTAACAGATATAAAGTGAGCGCTTTTAGTGAGCCTGTCCACTATTACCCAAATACTGGCATTGCCCCTTCTTGACCTAGGCAACCCATCAACAAAGTCCATCGAAATGCTATCCCACTTCCACTGTGGGACCTCTAGAGGCTGAAGCAGGCCACCAGGCTTCTTCTGCTCCGCTTTGACTTGCTGGCATATCAAGCACTTAGCAACGAACTCAGCTACATCCCTCTTCATGCCATTCCAAAAGAAAACCCTTTTTATGTCTTTATACACCTTGTCTCCACCTGGGTGTATGGTCATCTTAGAATGGTGTGCTTCTTCGAGAACCGTCTTCACCAAATCCCTTGTTTATGGGACGCATAGTCTTCCATCCCGTCTCAACCAACCCTTATCATCGATGAAGTATCTATTGAGGTGACTAGAAGTCTCACCCCTAATTAGCTTATCCATCATATCAACTAGCTGAGGGTCTTCTCGTTGTGCGATTCCTATTGAGTCCAAAAGAATAGGACGCACCTCTAGCGACGCTAACAAACCAGGTACAATTTCAGAGGAGGGTCTAAAGTTAAAGTTTGCTATGTACTCCAAGCTTTGCCTTTCTACAAAGAGAGGACTCAAGGTCAGCTTCTTTCTATTCAAGGCGTCTGCTACCACATTTCCCTAGCCAGGGGTATAGGAAATCTCAAAATCATATGTGGCCAGAAATTCCATCCACCTTTGTTGTCTTAAGTTGAGATCTTTATGTGAGAAAAGGTACTTTAATGATTTATGGTTAGTAAACAATTCAAACCTTTCTCCAAGTAGGTAATGACGCCATGACTTTTAGAGTGAAAACAATGGCAGCTAGCTCCTAATCATGAGTTGGGTAGTTCTTCTCATGCACCTTCAATTGCCTTCCCCCATAACAAACTACCTTGCCTTCTTGCATCAAGACAGCGCCCAACCCTGTACCGCATGCGTCTGTGTATACGGTAAACATTTTGCTCCCATCAAGCAATGTCAGAACTTGAGCTGTTGTTAGAGCCCTTTTCAAATGTTGGAAAGAAATATCGCAATCCAAATCTCAAGCGAAGGTTAGGTTCTTCTTTGTCAATCTTGTGAGTGGGGCTGAGATTTTTGCAAAGTGTTTAATGAACTTTCGGTAAAAGACCGCTAGCCTGAGAAAGCTTTGGACTTCGGTTGCATTTCGTGGAACCTTCCAATCTTGCACCGCAACTACTTTTGCGAGGTCCACAGCTATCCCCTCTTTGGACACCACATGTCCAAGAAACCTCACTTCTTCTCTCCAAAAATGGCATTTGGAGAATTTGGCTTTCAGATGATGTGCACGAAGAGTATCCATGACTTCCCTTAAATACAAAGCATGCTCTTCTTCATTCTTTGAGAAAATCAAAATGTCATCTATGAAGACCACCACAAACTTATTAAGGAACTCCCTGAACACCGTGCTCATCAAGTCAACGAAGTAAGCGGGTGCGTTTGTCAAGCCAAAAGGCATGACAAGCCATTCGAAGAAACCATCCGGGGTTCTGAACACGGTCTTTCAATGTCGTCTTCAGCCACTCTTAGCTGATGAAACCCGGTAGCTAGATCTAGTTGGGAGAAAACTGACGCATCTACAAGCTGATAAAACAAGTCATATATTCTCAGAAGTGGGTGCCTATTTTTCTTGGTCATCTTGTTTAGCTCCCTATAATCAATGCATAGGCGAAGTGAACCATCCGCTTTGGTTGCGAATACTACTGGAGCACCCCATTCAGAAATACTCCACCTTATACACGCTTTTTCGAGCAACTCTTTGACTTGCTTGTTTAGCTCTTTTCTCTCCCTTGGAGCCATGTGTCTAACGGGTAGAGCTACGAGTTTTGCATTATCAACAAGGTATATGCAGAAGTCTATCTCCCGCTTCGGAGGTAAGCCCTTCACCTCTTCAAATACACCTGAGTATTCACGGACTACTCTAACAAACTGCAAGTTTTCAACAGACGCATCAAGAGATTCTAGGTAGCTAAGCATAACAGAATGTATGGGATTACAAGAAATTTCGAGAGTGTTACCGAGGCGAGTCATAAATCTAATCACTCTCTTTTCACAATCGAGGATGGCACCATTACTGGATAACCAATCCATGCCTAGAATCAACCCATAGCCCACGAAACCAAAAACATAAGCATTACACTTAAACTCAATACATAACATAGCTATTCTCAAATCCTTACAAACCAAAGATAAACGAGCCGGACCACCAACCAGATTTGAGATAATAATGGGATCTTCTATTATACAAGTACTAAGGTGCAGAGACTCAACTATGGAAGCAGACATAAACGAATGTGAAGCGCTAAAATCAAAAAGAGTATTAACAGGATGATCAAAAAGAAAAGCTATACTTTACTATCTCTCTCTCAGGTACGCTGGCGGTGAAAGCATGCACTTGCCCTCTTGAAAATCCTGTCCTTACTTCTTGCCCTTGTCCTTGATTACATGACCTATTATAAAGACACTTCCTCTTGTCTTAGGTTTTCCTATTCTTTCTTCCCTTCTTGTCCTGTGATTCTTCCACTTACACCTCTTTCTTTTTACCTCCTTTGTGAACCAAGTCTATATCCATGAGTTCCTCATCCTTGGGTTGTGCTCCTTAGCCAAACTCCCTCATTCTCATCCTTGCCATCCTTGTGTAACTTGTTGACAAGTCTCTTGAAAGCTGCCTCCATCGCATGGAAAACCCTACAAAGTTTGAAAGAAAATTAGCCGCAGTGAAACTATTGCGGCTATAGATGGAAGTTAGGCACTTCTTTGCCCTTTGATAGATGTCGTAGTCTCATCAAGCCTACGGAACCATGCCGCGATGAGGTTACCTCCCAGAAAGCCAGGAGCCCCGGAGACTCAAGAAAGAAGGAAACAAGGATTCAAACAGAGAATCAAAAGATAGTGCATATGGCTTTGGGCAATATGCCTTTAAAACAAAACATTTCTTTTGAAAATGCTTCTTTTTAAAACCATTTTGAAAATAATTTTTCAAATCTTTTATCTGATCCGGTAACCTTCAGCTCTGATACCAAGTGTAACACCCCACGTCCATTAATGTCACTCTCAAGGGAATGCATTAATTTTCATGGAGTATTATTGGTGTATAGAATAGAATATAACAAGACAGATACATATATTGGTATTTGAAAATTTTAAAACAACTTCTATTGCAGTGGAGAAATAGTTTGGTTACAACAACATCAAAAGCAACAATAAAACCAAGTACACTTAATATCCATCTTGAAAAATTGTTTTCTGAGTACATAAAGTAAAAAGCATAACCCCAACATAAGTAGCCATAAAAGAGATGAGCTGAACTTCACTTTCAGCAATCCAAGCACTTCCAAAAAAGAGAGAAAGAGGTCCAAATCAAGCTCCACTAGCACTAGTCCCATCCTGAGAACCTGGGGGAAAGGGAAGAAAAGAGGCGAAAACAAAAGAGGGTCAGACATAAAGTCTAGCGAGTCCAATAACTTTAACAATATAATTATTAAAGTAATTAGGATATGGCATAAACTGGTAAAAACAAGGAATGACTGTGAAGCAAACGGGCAAGACAAAACAAACAAGAGGAATATGCTGGCGTTAATCGCGCTCCTAATCACAATAGGATAATTACTATATTGCACCATTACTAGTCACCCTAAAAGTTGACCCCGCCTACTGAACATAATAATCATAATGGTAGTTTCGTGTACCCCTAGCTGTCTTCATAGGTGTCGCCTGCCCCTATCTCCACTAGTTGTACCCACTACCCCCATGCTGGTCCCATAGTGCGGTGTATCACTCCCCAAAGTGGCAACCCGATGCTACTAAAGATGCATGGCTTATATCTACATGCTGCAACAACGTCTTATCTACCAGCCCAGGCCCACGCACGAACATGACCCCGTTGGACTTGCGTTGCCACCGCTAACCCGTTTTGACCTTTTACAATCAAACTCAGTAAGCGTGTCCTGTCCTCGATCTAACTCGAGCTTAAAAAGATACTTAATGGTTTACTGGTTTGAAAAGGGTCCCCCATGCTTGACACAAGCTTTCTACCTATGCTTGGTTCCCACTAGGATTTCCCACTTAACCTCTTCTTATTCATGTCCTCTTACATGTTTCAGCTTGGTTAAGTGTTTCTAATCGTATTTCATATGTCACCCATGTCACCCACTTAACCCCTATGTCCCACCACATGTTTATCTTGGTTAAGTGTTACTTATTTCATTATAATCGTAACCTTTAAGACCTCCCACATTAGACTATCGTTTGTGGTTGCTGGATTTGTCGGGCGGTTCCGGGCAGTCTTATATCGCAAACAAACCTAACCTCGTGTCTTTACAAATGTTACTTATTTAATTTATGCCATCGACCTCTCACATTAGACTACCGTTTGTGGTTGCTGGATTTGCCGGGCAGGTCCGGGCAGTCTTATACCACAAACGAGTCTAACCTCGTGTCTTAGGCATTTATTATTGCACATAATTATTTCACCCAATATGAATTAATTATCCCTATTTAAATTGTCAATAATTTCCAAATTAATCTATGTCAATAATTGTCACCTAAATTATGTCCATACTTTTCAGGTATATAAATTATACCAATTTGTGTCTCAAATTAATTATATGCCTTTAAAGCCATTTTATGCCAATTCATAATATGTATATTTAGTATTGTCCCCACGTCGTTCGTACGTTTAATATGAAGTATGTTGGACTCCCAATAGTCTAACTCATAAGAAAAGAAACATCACAACTTGCATAACACATAAAGTAGATCTAACTTGAAAATAAGAATTATAACATAAATTTGCATAGCCAATAACTTGCATAGGCAATGAACATATAGAACATAAATTTGCATAAACTATGTACTGTCATGGATCTAAATATAGATCTAAATATGAAATTGTGAACTTGCATATATGAATATGGTTTTCACCTAAACTTGCATATGTGAATATAGTTTTCACCTAAACTTGCATATGTGAATATAGTTTTTCACCTAAACTTGCATATGGATTCCTACAAACTTGCATATGAATTAAAACATGTAAACTAATATCACATGTTTTTCATATAAACTAGCATATGTATATACTTGATTCACATATAAACTTGTGATTAATTCACATACAGACTTGCATAAGATTCACATACAAACTAGCATATGTAAAAACAGACTTGCATAGGATTCACATACAAACTAGCATATGTTTTACATCCCAAACTTGCATATATAAACTGATGTCATAAAATGAATCAAGTTAAACATATGTGATTAGACATATGAAATAGATCTACCAACATAAGTTAACAAAACTGTCATATGTTCACCAACAGACGATAACAAAGTTAAGTAACATCACATAATTCAATAGACATGTTCTCATAATCCCAATTATAACTCCTCATAATTAATTTATTAATTATTTTGTGAAAGAAATTATACTCAAAAAGACGGATTAGTGAAGAGAATAATTCGTTCGTCATTTGTATTAGAATCCTAACTTGCAATTCCTAAGCTTTAAGAAGAAGAAGAACTATTCCAGCAGCAGCATGGAGGCTAAGAGACTAATTTAGTTTAGGTTTAGAGCTTCAGTCTATGCATGATTTTATAGAAATTTAAATCAATATAAGCCGTTAGATTATCATAGCACCAGATCAGAAACATTCAGACTAGATAGAATTATCCAGAATTGCCACATATGCCCTAGTGACTCGGCAACAGATTAGAAAGGACTCCGCAACAAGTCAGAATCATCACAGTTCAGATCTACCCGAGGGGGTAGGTCGACCCCTAGGTCGACCTGTATAGGGGAGGTCGACCCCCTGGTCGACCTGGCCTGGGGCGGGAAAAATCCCGCCCAGCCCGCTTCCTTGTTTGAATTTTGAATTTCTTTCTGAACTTTTTTAATTTATTAAAATTTTCTGAAACTTCTGAGGGCCATAACTTCCTCATACGAAGTCCGATTTATGAAAACTCGGACTCTATTCCAAGCAGAATTTCGGGACGAACACAATGGCGTAACCCGTTTCCCTTAATTCTCAATTTAACAATTAAGTATTCTTTAATTTGTTCTTTTAATAGTCACAGAAAATTCAGGGTGTTACAAGGCGCCTCAGATTTGAGTCCCTAATGGCTCTATTTTACGCCCAATAGGGCGGGGAAACGTATTGTTCAGGCATAACTAATCCAGTAACATATTTGTGAACCGGACCTAAAGATCCAAGGGTCACTCGAGCTCTTATCCTAAGACATGGTAGGCTAGATTGTCTCGAATTCGGTAAGGACTATCTCTTGCCTTGGTTCATGATGGAAATCCAACTTCTAATTCAAAACCATAAGGTTTTGATTGTATAACTAGTTGGCGACACAGTACATGGTAGCTATGCTGTCTATGATTGATACATTATGATTGAAATGTTTTTGAAACATATATACACTAACAATAATATCAAATCCGTTTTATCGTATCAAGCATTTTTTACCATTATAAGGTAAAACTCTATCCTCCGATTTGCGTTGCATTGTGTGATGGGACTTGAGTCTTATAATGGTTTCATTTTAGTAAAAAGCATTGTGTTGTTTAACGATTTACTTTATTTCTTGCACTGGCAATCCAATGGAGTAAACCCGTTCCGCGTTAGCGGCGTGGTCCTGTGATTAGCCTTATTATTATTAGATAAGTTAAGTAAGATTTTTCATACCAGTCCCATGACTGATCTGTAGTTTGTTTCACTTTGCAAACTCGGGTGCCCTCTTTTCCACACGGGCAGTCGAGTGGCTTGTTTTGCAGATATATTTAGCAGGATTCTGGATGGAAGCTTAAATCTGTGTCCAGAGCATTGATAGTCTTCCGATGTACTAGTTTATTCATTTCTGCTGCACAGTATTAAATCTATTGTAAATTAATCTTCCGCTATATTATTATTTATCGATGTACTCTGACTTATTCTGTACTCTGATATATTCTGTACTCTGATATAACATTTATATAATGTTTATAAAAGTCTTTCGCTATTTGTTCTAATGTGTTGTATGCCCAAAGTTAACGTATCCGGGTTTTGAATGATCTTAGTCGATTTTGCGATCGATTAGGTAACCCAGAATTTTGGAACCAATTTAAAAAATTTATTTTAGCAATCTTAATGGATGTTGAAAATTTAAAATGATTTATTTTAAATAATAACGACTAAGAATTTATTTTAATTGAAGTTAGAATGAATATATTTATTTTAATTATAAATGGAGTTTAAAATAGTGCGGTAGTTTAAAATTTTGAACTTGAACTTTGACTGAATGTATAGGATGCAAAATAAATCGGATTTCAGTAAAAACAAAAATATTACGATCTATTTCAAAATATCCTTCCAACGAATCTGAAAAATTGAAATTTCATACCGGGAATCAAAAGTAATGGCCAGTTAAATATTCAGAATAGCCGCTAAGGAATTTATATATATATTTTAATATAATATATAGCCCTTAAAAATAGCCATTTTGCAAACAACCTCCGTTTTCAACGAAACCACTTTTGTTGGATTCAAAATGTCAAATTATTACTAGGTTTAAATTTTCATAATTTTTAGAATTAATATGTGAGCATGGCAAAAGAAAATGTATTTTGTCAATTTCAGTCAATTTCGATTGGCCATTTTTCAAACGGTCTCCAAATTCGACGAAATTAATTTTGTTAGGACCGTATCGTCAAAACAAAACTAGATATAATTTTCCTGTAATTTTTAGAGTCAGTATGTAGCCCCGGTAAATTAAAATGTACGATCGAATTAATAATTAAATGGTTTATATTTTAAATTAAATAAAAGGTGGCTGAGACGATCAAAGGGGATAACGGGACCTAGTCCATTGTGTCTGGGATGGGGGTTATTAGCTAGGGGCGACACTCGTTGGGTCTCGTTTGGAGTTCAGATGGTTTAACAAGTTATTTTCTTGAGTTAATTAATTAAAATAAAATAAAATACACTATAAATACACCGTACCGTATTTCGTATTTCATTCAAACCATAGCCCTCAAACATAACGCGGCCGCCATCACTTTTTCAAAGGCCAGAAATGCTCCAAAATAAATCGTTGATTTCTCCCATCCTATTCAGAATTAGATCATAGTTCTTTAGCAATAATCGAAGAGTACAGTGAGGGCTATAGATCTGTACGGTTAGGATGGAAGATGGTGTTTCCTAGTGGTCGGATTTCGCTCGTGAAGGAGATGCGTTCGGAGGCTTATGGCAAGCTAGTGGGGCCTGTGAGTTGCCTCGCAGTTCGCTCGCGGGGAGAGGCTGTCAACGCGGTCGGAAGGGGCTTGTCGGATGGTGGTCCGGCGCTGTGGTTGGTTGTGTGTGATGGAGGACGTTGGTGCGAGAGTTAGAACAGCGGTTTCGTGAAGCTTTCGATGTAGAAGAAGGAAGATTAGCGGGATAATAATGTAATTAACTTCTAAATTATAATATTATTAATTCAATGATATCCAAATGCTTAAAATCCTATAACTTTCTCAAATGAAAACAGAACTGAATGATTTCAGAATCGTTTGAATCGTAAATTCAAGATCTAGATCATGGAAAAGACCAGAATAGAAACAGAAGATATGGGAATTTTTGATAAAATTAAACGTTGTCTAATTTTTATTAAAATCAACAGATCAAGGTGATATTTCTCAATTTGAAATAAATATATTTAAACTGATCATGATTGTGATGTTAAATAAATATACGCTTTATATATGCGTCATACAAATTGAGATTGCTTTATTTATTATGGTTGTGAAGATTTGTTGAATTATATATTTGTAAGATTTAAATATAATCTCTAACATGTTATGTATATAAAAATGTTATTCATTTAGAGAAATGTTATGTTAGAATAAATTGTCATTTTAGATAAAAATGTCATGTTAGGATTAAATTGTCAATTTAGTTAAATTTGTCATTTAAAATAAAATATCATGTTTGTCATATTAGATTTGTCATTCAAAATAAAATATCATGTTTGTCATATTAGATTTTTCACTAAAAATAAAATATCATGTTTGTCATATTAGATTTGTCAAAATAAAATATCATGTTTGTCATATTGGATTTGCCAAAATTTGTGTATACAATAAAAACCATATCTTTTTTGTATATATATAAAAAATAAAATGTTTATGTTAGTCAAAATGAGTGCATACAATAAAAACCATTATTTTTATTGTATATATATAAGAATAAATAAAATGTTCTTTTTATAAATGAAATATCATTTTTATGTGAACGGCTAGCATAAAAGAAATATCATTTTTGCGAAAAAGGGTCATGCTAGTATAAAATGTTGCACTAGAAATGAAACAACATTTTTGTTATAAAATATTGCATTAGAAATGAAATGTTATTTTTGTTATAAAATGTTGCATTAGAATAAAAATACCATTTGCTATAAAATGTTATGTTAGGATTAAAATGGTCACTTTTGTTAAATTTAGAATTGACATATAAAATGGTCACTTTTGTTAAATTTAGAATTGACATATAAAATTGTCACTTTTGTTAAATTTAGAATTAACAATATAAAATTGTCATTTTTTTTGAAATTAGAATTGACAATATTAAATTTGTCATTTTTGTTGAAATTAGAATTGGTATAAAATTTACATCTTTGTTGAAATGAAATAGGTGAACCAAAATTTACATTTTGGTTGAAATAAAATAGTTGAAATCAGAAAACCATGTTTTGTTGAAATGAAATAGTTAAAAACAAAAATATCATTTTTGTTAAACAGAATTGTAAACAAATAAAATCATCATTTTTATTTGTTAAGTTGAAATAGAAATTGTCAACATAAAATTATATTTTTTATTTTGTTATGTTGAGTTAGAATCGTCAACATAAAAATATCATTTTTATGTGTAATTAGAATTGCCGACAAGCAAAAGTATCATTTCATTTAGTTATGTTGAATTAGATTTGTCGACAAATTAAAGTATTCATTTTTATTTGTCAAATTAAACATTGAATTTGTAGACAAATTAAAGTAGCCACTTTTATTTGTCAAATTAAACATTTAATTTGTAAACAAATACATATATTCATTTTATTTGTCGAGTTAAACATTGAATTTGTAGACAAATTAAAGTAGTCATTTTTTTTGTCAAATTAAACATTTAATTTGTAACAAATTAAGATATTCATTTTATTTGTCGAGCTAAACATTGAATTTGTGTACGAGTAAGAATAGTCATTTTTATTTGGTCATTATAATTAAATACATACACATAGACAAAATTGTCTTTTTATTTTGTTGTAAGACATTAGAAAACATGTGCGTAGACAAAATTGCCTTTTTAATTTCGTTATTAGAAGAATAGAAAGTGTATGCGAATAAACAATCTTTTTATTTAACAGTAGGAAACATGTAAATAAGTTATGCAAATAAAACTCCTTTTTATTTGATATTAGAAGACGTATTTTGTAAACAAGTATGTCATTTCGTTAGAAAATGTTATATTAAAATGGAAATGTCATTTAGTTAAATTATATGTTTCGTTAGACGATATACCACCTTTATCATGTTAGACAAGGAGTTAAATAATTACTTGTTAAAATATATGTTTGTTGAAACTAAATTATAAATATTTATTTATAATTTAATCAGTGAAAATTGGTTAAATAGAAAATAATCCAAACTGAATTAGAATTGGTTAAATCTATTAACCAATGATTTATTTATGTAAACTGTTGTTTGAAAACCCCGCACAGGTATTGGCATGATATTTGACATACACTAGTCCCAATATTTAATTAATTGTCAATCAATGGATTGACCGTCTGTGATGAGTGTTATTTATTTATTTTAATGCTCACACAATTATAAATTTCACTCTGGATGTGAATGGATTGCTTAAGGATTATTTACCATTGCTGTTATATACATATGCAATGTATGAAATCCATATGACTGAATTTATATGGTAATTGATTTAGTCGCATTCCGATTCAAAATATTTTTAATAAAACAATATTTTAAAATAAAGAACATCTTTATATAAAGAATATTTTAAAAATAAGAATCTTTTAAATAAAGAATATTTTAAAATAACGAATATTTTAAAATAATATTCAATGAAGAATAAAATTATGATTTTTATGTCCATCTTTGGATGGACACAAAAATATAAAAATATGAAGCCGAGTTAAGTAGCAAACGTCATTTTAAACCCGAACGGTTTTATCAACCGATTTTATTCATTTTATAACGAATATCGAAAAGCAGTAATTTCAAAATCTAATATTTTGAAAATATTAATATTATAATATGATAAATATATAGAATACCCAATTTCGATTTAAAATTGTAAATGAAGTTGGAATCGTTTTAAATGAATTTATAAATATTTTATAAAATATATTTTAAAAGGAAATCGACGATATATATTATATATATTTAATGGCCTGAATAGAACGCGCCGCGCAGCGACCATTCGCGAATTTTGACCACTAACTTCACATTGATGTAACGGG
The DNA here is from genome assembly GCA_030737875.1 of Allium sativum. Taxonomy (NCBI): domain Eukaryota; kingdom Viridiplantae; phylum Streptophyta; class Magnoliopsida; order Asparagales; family Amaryllidaceae; genus Allium; species Allium sativum. The sequence goes on along the minus strand of JASFAX010000021.1, from coordinate 31,410,112 downwards.
AGATCCGACTCTCGGATTCTCCTAAAATCGAAACCGTTGGGTTCGTATCGAAAATATGTTTCCAATGAATATAAGAGTTTTGAAATCTAACGGTTGGATACTGAATTATGTCCAAATAAAATTTAAAATAGGTCGTTATGGATGCAGTTTGGTGGCCGTTATTGGAAATCGACTGTACAGGCCTTATTAAAATTATTAAAAATATGGAAAAACTATGTAAAATCATAATAAGTGATTTGAAGAGATTTTTGGATGAAACATTCCATATTTGAAAAGATAAAAAACATTTTTATCGAAATGAACTAGTTGTTAACTAGAATAAATCATTAAATTAAGATTTAATGAAGCTTTCCAATTAATTAATGTTAAATTGGAATTAAATAAAATAAATTGAATTTTTGGGTTTGTCATGAATGATGTCTTAAATAACACTGTTCTTTAACCCGTATGAAAAAAATAAGTCTTTTAATTAAGATTATTAGAGTTTCCAATTATATTTGGTAATTGGAATAAAATGAAATGTGAATTGGGTTTATCGTGAACTGTGTTTTAAACGACATTCATTCTTTAACCCAATTAACAGTAAAAATATGATTTGGAATTTATAAATCTTTTATTAAGATTTAAATGGAAATTTTCCCAAGTAAAATTTTCCAATTTAATATATTAAATTGGAATTGAATGGAGTTCGAATTAATAATAATCGAATGAGCTTCTGTAAAAGAAGACCCTTATTATATATGTAATTTAAAAGGCTTTGCCATTATTCCATTTATATTATTGTTCTGATACGGAAATTTATATCGATTATATATTGATTTGATTTCTGTGAAAAATCCGTATTTAATGGAAGATGATTTTGGGTTTATCGTGAACAATGTTTTTAAATAACATTTGTTCTTTAACCCAGTTAAAGAAAAGATTGATTTCTTAAAGTTGAATAATCATAAAGTAATGATTTTTATATATTAAAACCAAATTGGAGTTTTAATGAATCTTTAAAAAGAAGAGTAAAGAATAAATTTAAAAGAATTTATCTCTGATAAAATTAATGGCAACCTTTCCCAAATAATGTGAATATTTTATTAAAAAAATATTCTGAATTGGAATGGGGCATATGATGTGTTTCTATAGCACTTAATTATTGATTACAAAATACACGAGTTATTCGGAAAGACCAAGTTCAACCCATTCTGAATAATTATTACGACGATTAAAAGTCGAAGATGAAGACAGTGGTTGAAGACCGGAGGTCTTCACATGGTTTGGATGGTTACTGATGTCTTGATTGGGAAGCGTCCCAAGACAAGGTAATAAGTGATGATCGTCCAAACGTACTTGGAGATCGATGGATATGCGAGAACCTCTCTCCTGTATTGGACATATGGGACGAGGAATACGGTGTCTCAGGTTTCGTTCAGACCCAGAACGGACTTGTAAATGGATGGTATGTCTAACGTTGTATTCCTTTATTCTGTATTCGTTGATCTTTGCTAAATATATATCTGTTTGGTGGCAGAGAATTTATTCTCTTGCTTAACACCCTTCTTTGAGACGTACGAGATTAAAGGTTATATATTGGCAGAAATCAATGGTATGGTATGGGTTGACAATGTGGCATGCTAAGATGCAAATGACTAAGGCTTTTTTTGAAAAGCAGAGCCTTGTGGTTGATGATCAAAGCACAACTTTATTTAGCATAGCTTTGTGTAGCGATACTTCATGAGCCTCATGCCTCGGTATGAACCAGAAACGGGAGGAAGGACTGCAGGGAGGACATACATTTCTTTCTAGCTAGAAGTGGTGTCAGGGTTTTACAAGCCCAGACATTTTTACTTATGTGGATGATGGAATGAGGCACCTCGGATTTGAGTCCCTAATGGCTCTATTTTACGCCCCATAGGGCGGGGAAACGTATTTTTCAGGCATAACTAATCCAGTAACATATTTGTGGACCAGCCCTGAAGATCAAAGGGTCACTCGAGCTTTGATCCTGAGACATGGTAGGCTAGATTGTCTCGAATTCGTTAAGGACTATCTCTTGCCTAGGTTCATGATGGAAATCCAACTTCTAATACGACACCATACGGTTTTGATTGTATAACTAGTATGGCGACATAGTATATTGTAGCTATGTCGTCTATGATTGATACATTATGATTGAAATGTTCTTGAAACATATATACACTAATAATAATATCAAATCCATTTCATCGTATCAAGCATTTTTGACCATTATGAGGTAAAACTCTATCCTCCGATTTGCGTTGCATTGTGTGATGGGACTTGAGTCTTATAATGGTTTCATTTTTCTAAAAAGCATTACATTGTTTAACGATTTACTTTATTTCTTGCATTGGCAATCCAATGGAGTAAACCCGTTTCATGTAAGCGACGTGGTCTTGCGATTAGCCTTATTATTATTAGATAAGTTAAGTAAGATTTCGCATACCAGTCCCATGATTGACCTGTAGTTTTTTTCACTTTGCAAACTCAGGTGCCCTCTTTTCCACACGGGCAGACGAGTGGCTTGTTTTGCAGATATATTTAGCAGGATTTTGAATCGAAGCTTAAAGCTGTGCCTAGAGCATTGATAGTCTTCTGTTGTACTAGTTTATCCATTTCCGCTGCATAGTATTAAATCTATTGTAAATTAATCTTCTACTGTATTATTATTTATCGATGTACTCTGATATATTATGTACTCTGATGTAACATTTATATAATGTTTATAAAAGTCTTCCATTATTTGTTCTAATGTGTTGTATGCCTAAAGTTAACGTATCCGGGTTTTGAACGGTCTTAGTCGATTTTGCGATCGATTAAGTCCAGGCGAAATCCAAATTGTTATATAATAATACCTAGCACAATCATGAATAAAAGTAATGAAATAGCCATTTCCACCTTTAGGTTGAGACATTTTCAAATCACATACATCTGTGTGTATTAGATCTAGAAGTTCAGTTTCTCATTCAATGGGATGAAATGAGGTTCCTGTCAATTTCGCTTCTGCACAAATTTGTCATTTATAGTTGGAGTCTATGGTACATTTTGATAATAAAATCTAAACTAATTAGTTTTCCCAATATATTCAAATTTTCATGCCGTAATTAGAATGTCATATGTTAGAGGAGTCAACAATATAAGCAGAAGGTTCGCTTTTATTCATATCAGTGCTTGTACAATAGTGGTTACATTTGCTCTAAATAAACCATCCATACATATCCACTTCCTATATACACTTCATAAATTGGTAATACAAGCTCATTGGCCATAAAGGTTAATTTGAATCCATGTGTGATGAGTAACAGGTTTGAAATCAGGTCATTGCGAATTCTAGAACATGGAGAACGTTACTTATGTTATATTCCTTTATAGAAGTTAGTTTTAGCATAACTTTTCCCTTTCCTTATACCATTGATGCAGATGAATTGCCCATGAAAAGTTTTACATTATCATTTTCAGCTACATAGGTTGTAAACAACCACTTATTAGCACATATATGCCAAGTGGCTCTTGTGTCTGCATACTATTCCTTCGAGTTACCAACAAGGTTGCATTCTGATATTATTGAACATAAATCCAAATACGCAATGCCATCTGAAACTTTAACCACATTTTCTTATGACTCCTTCTTTTTGGGTGCGCAGCAGTCGTCTGCTTTGTGCCCCTTATTCCCAAAGTTATGGCAAGAACCTTGAAATTTCTTCGGTTTTTTAGGAGCATTCTCCTATCTCCTCTTGTTAGAGTTGTCTAACTCAATTATATTTGCTTTGGAAGCCATATATTAAGAAATCTTTTTCTTAGAATTCCTGTAATCTTCCTCATTTCTTAGCCGAACTTTGAGTTATTTCATTGTCATTTCCTTATGCTTATGCTTATGCTTAAGGTAATTCTAGAAGTCCTTCCAAGAAGGAGGTATTTTCTCAATGGTTGCGGCAACTTGGAAAGATTCATTAAGTGTAACACCCCACAATTTTCCGCACCTAAATTTTGACAAAAATCAAAACTTGAACACATCCAAGGATGGAGCGTGTATATATGGTACCTGTAATAATTGAGCATGACAATAATCCGAGTACAATAAGATAACTCACAATGGAAAAAAAATAGGATAAACTAGTATTAACTTAACCAACTACCTTTTTCAGTGGAATTCACTTTGCCAATACCGAGCATGAGAGAGAATGAAAACAGAAAGACAAACTAAAACACCTGTGAGAACCCGACCTTCTCTAGAAAACCTGGGTTTGTAATGAGGATGGGGTCAGAACAAAAAAAATTCTAGTGAACAGGAAATGTACAACACAAATTATAATACACAGATGTATCCTGTTTGGTTCAACCCAAGATGTATGCCTATCAAGGTTAGTGTTTCCAACCTAACCTTGTAAATGTTTACGCACGACCCTACTACTCTTTCCAAAGTAGTATTCCTAAAGTATAATATCGAGATAAGATGTTTACGCATATTTTTGTGAAGCCTTTATACAGGAGTTTAGCTGGTTTTTAAACCGAGAAGCGAACTCCCAATTACAGAGTTTATATATATACTTCTTCGTTCGCTTATCCTTTATTATTTAACGCCTCACTATCAAAGATAGGGTGGATTCTTCTCAATCGCTTAAGACCCAAGGCGGACCTATTGGTCAGTCAATACCTCTCGATGGCTTATATAATATTATTATAAATTAGAGGGCACTAGCTATGGGCCATACTAGTTAAGGCTTCCACCATTCACACATATACTCTTGCCCCGTATAAGGTGAGAGATGGTATTATATCGCTCGCTATACCATCTAGCCGACCTTATTGGTTAACCACTTTAGTCGCTTATTACTTCCCGTAGGATAGGTAGCCATATCTGACCTCTTAAGTTTCCAGGTTTGGGCAGACAATGCTCACACATGTCTTTTGATACCCCTAAACTGAAAGACCTACTCCTAGGTGGACTCCTCATATAGTGACCCGAAATTCCGATCCAATTTGAGCTGACCAAATAACACAAGTCCAACCCCAATTACATTGGAAAATAAGAAAACTAATAGAAAGAAAATAGAGGGTGAGGATAGATAAGATAGAAACTTAGAATAGAAGAAGAAGAAGAACACAACATAAGAGTAACACGAATCTCATAGCGGAACGAATAACATATAATAGATAATATTTTCTTGAAATAAAATCAGTATATGTATACACATCATTATCAAAGTACAGTACCTACAACACAGCGGAATAATAATAGCTATATAATCCTGAAGCCTCCTGCTCTAGCTATTCAAGTATCTGTAAATCCCGACTACTTGACTGCCCGTACAAAATTGGGCACCCAAGAGTTTAGGGAAACAAAACAAAATAAACTCCGGGTCAGTCATGGGACTGGTATGAGTAAAACAGTTTAAAATAGTTTGAACAAGTAAACGATATCTCATAAGACCATGCCGTATAACGGAACGGGTTTTTCCCTTATGAGAATCCAAATTATCTTTATATCAAAAACCTTTTGATATTATAATAATGTCTATCAACCAAAATATAATAATCATCTAGCAGAAATGCTTTCATCTCATGTTCTACATATGTAGTATACAATCAAAACCGCAAGCACGTATTGGGTAATGGATTTCCAACTATGACAAGGTATGGAACCACCTTTCGCTAGTGTATCTCTAGAAAGGAGTACACTGGGTTCAACTAGAACATCTTGCAACCCGGCCACACATGACCGACCACTCATTTCGCTTGAGTGTATCGAATGTATATCACCAACGGTTGGGATCAGCAACCGTTTCCCGAATGGGACAACATCAACCATAGATTTTTAGAAGTAAATGAAACTCTAGATCAGGTGATTATACACCCTACTTCGGAGCGACCGACTTAGCCATGCTGCCTGCCCAATTTCTGTCATTTACCGGATGTGAGGCTAGAAGCTACGCTTTATCATCAAACCAGATTCACTTCGAATGCCACATCGTCAAATCCATCAAATCACCGATTGACGTCCTCAACAATACATTATGTGTTAGCTAAAAGAAGTTTCCTTCTCCGCTTCCACTCTTGGTACGGTTGAAGAAATCAATGTACATGACCTTTCTGGAAATACTTTGTCAGATATTCATCCAAACAAGTCATCCAGGAACAGGATGAACCGAAGGCGCTATTCAATACATCCATCTTAGGCACTATTATCTAAGACTCATACAATAGCCCTTGCACTTTACTCCGTCTTCAATTATCTTCGGCATATGTGATTCGCAACGCTTATGCCAATACAGAGTGGTTCTTTGGATAATAATCCAACCGGTCTCTCCATATTAACAACGTTAAAATGGTCAAAACTTCGATAGTCTGTGATTTAACCATCAAAGAAAAACAGTGTGCAAACAACGATATTATTTCCTGAAGGAAATTCTATCAAATCAACCATCAATCATATATATATATATATATATATATATATTCATATGTTCCTTATTTTCTATGTTTGATTACGTTTCTGATTCTATTTGGAAAACATTTCCAAATCTTCTATACATGGATTTAAACAGATGTTTAAATCAACATCGCGACGACAACTATACTTATTTACTAAATCCACTTAACCACTTCACACTCGAACCATAACCATTTATTAATTAAAAACACAGTCAATCAAGTTGGGGTATAGCTACCTCTCAGACCTTAACTAAACCACCTTTCAAATCTCAAAATAGATAAGATTCACCTTTTTAACTCTTTAACGCTTCCTTACGAACCCTCAGATTCTATTTACGAATCCCCTTTTTTTACAAGTTTACGTGATTATAACAATGGTGTTATAATCTCCTACATCCGAAATATATTATCTTTAATATGACTTTTATTTCCTAACTCGAATAATATAACGACAACTAATTTAATTACTCCTATTCGGTTAACTCTAATCTATAACTCTTATTTGAATAACTCCAACCTAATAACTCTTACCGGATTAATTCTTATTCGAATAACTTATTCAAATAACTTATATTCGATTTGCTTACTTTCGAATACTTATATTTGATAATTCTCTTTCTTCAAATAAATCTTATTCGATTTAACTCCTGTTGAATAACTAGATTCGATCAACTCACTTCGAATATTTCTGGTTCGATTATCTCACTTCGAATAACTAAATTCGATTAACTCATTTCAACTCTATTCGAATAAACTAAATTCGATTAACTCCATTTGAATAACTCTAGTTCGATTTAACTCTATCGATTAACTCTAACCGTTTAACTCTAACCGTTTAACTCTAACAGATCAACTCTAACTGTTTAACTCTAACTGTTTAACTCTAATTGATCAACTCTAACTGGTTTAAATCTAACTCTAATCGATTAACTCGACTTGGCTAACTCCTTTTAGTTAACTAATTTGACTAACTCCTTTGATTAATCTAGTTGAACCAATTCGATCAATTTGGTTTGATTAACTCATTTGACTTGGTTTGACTAACTCATTTGATTTATCCCTTTTGCTAACTCATTTTGATTAACTCCAATCAATTAACTCTATTTGATTAATTCAAATCGATTAACTTATTTCAATTCTATTTAACAAATAAATAATTCCTTTTATTCTATTTATTAAACAAATAAATATTTCCCTTTAAAATATCCTATTTATTTCCTAAATAAATATCCCGTTTTACTCCTATTTATTTCCTAAATAAATAACCTTTATAATCCTATTTATTTATTTCTAAATAAATATCTCCTTTTATAAAATCCAACGATTTTATAAATATTTTATTTTCAAATATCACTTTGAAAATTCCCTTATCAACATTCTGGTATGTTATGGTATTTAATCATATCAAATCACGATGGTCAATATCGTCTAAATACACATAATCGACAACAGATTATAAATCACATCATATATTTCGATATATGAAACAAACAGTAAACTAAATATTAAGGTACCCAGTTGGGTCCCTCCAACCTATTTTCCTGCATCACATATGTTACACAATATAATCTACATAACTTTCAGAATTTAACGGTTTATATATATATATATATATATATATATAATTTCCACTAACTGACTAGCAGTTCAATCAAACAGTCAACACACAGTCAATCAGACAATTTTTAACAGTTCTAAAAATACAACAAGAAATTATAAATTGTTCAGAGTTAGTGATATTTACTCACATTGGCAGTTCATTGTTAAAGAATGATAAACTGTTGTTTGATTTGAATCAAACAGTTTATTTTTCCCTAAATTCAAACTAGCTCCAATGGACTTCCAGTGAGTTTCATTTCGAAGTGCTCATCCCTACGGTCCCAACGAAACTGGTTTCATCGAATTCCGACTCCGTTTGCTCACACAGTGTATTTTTAACTATCAAAATATTGACTGTTTTTCACCCTAAAAATCCGTACGGCCACACAGTGACCCTAAAAATCACGGAATTTGGAATCTAACAATAATTTGATGTTGCAGATCCAACAAAATTAGTTTCGTCGAATTCCGATTTCATATGCTCACACAGCGTATTTTTAAAGCTCTGGATGACCCATCTAAATACATAAATATATTTAAATAAAATTAAATTAAATATAGACAAATTTATAATATCATATATATTCACACTAGAATACCCTACAGCTCCAGAATAATCCCATATGGATTTCTAACTCGATATTTCATATCTGGGTCAACCCGATATCCGATTTATATTGAAATTCCTTTTTAAAATATAAATAATTCCTTTATAAATTATAAAGGAATTCCACAACGACTTTTCTAAAATTTGATTTGGACGTAAATCAAAATCTACCCGATGAAATCCAGATTTTTCTCTTCCACTAGAAAGATATACTCCACCAGCTCCGTATGTTTCTTGCTTCACAGAAATCCGATTTAAAATGAACCATGTACATCCAGTTGAAGTTCAAATCACCAAATAGCGAACTGCCGCGCCATTTCGAGCTTGATTTTAATTATAATATAATTATACGTTCAAACTGTCGTTCAAATAATATATTCATTATTCTAATTCAAATTCTAAACTGAATTAAATATCACTGATGATCCAGTTCACACCATATCGCCATTTCAGCCAATTCTGATTATTTCAAAATTAAATATATTATTTAATTTATTATTTTTATTAAATATTCACCATTATTTAATTCAATGACCATGAAATCCTTTTAATCACCTTTTAAATAATTAAATAAATTAATTATTATATCGCTGACAATGCGGGTCATTACATTCTTCCCTACTTAAAATAATTTCGTCCTCGAAATTGCTAAGGTAGAGAACAAACCCTACTAAGTTGTTAAAAATTATTTGTTCACTTCTTAACACCAGTTTCAACTGAATTAATTTAATTTCAATTTAATATTAATTAATTCTTATCAACGAAAATTTTCAAAAATCCTGAAAATTTTCTAACGCCTTAACTTTTCAAAAAAATTCGCCAGCACCTCCTTTGTACTGGTCAATAGGTCAAACAACAATTCGCCTCTCTGGGCCATCTCCATCCCAAAAGAAAATCAAACAGCCAAGCGGCTTGCCAAATCGGCTCATAAATCTCATGCTTATACCAAATATAAACTTGTACCTTTTTGTCGGCATATCATTATATCCTTTCCATCTGTTATCAATTCAGCAGATACAAGGGTCATCCCAATCAAATTCTAATCAGCTTTTATCCACAACACAACCATTCGCTTATATCTGAGCCAAATATCATTTCAACTCGAGTTTCTTCTCGATTCCAACTCTTAACTTGATTATCAAATTACACTTCAAATTCGAATCTCATAATCCAATTTGTCTCGATATCATTCTAATTCAATTTCAGTTACCACTTTACTGGCTTTACTTTAATTCAAATTTGCTTTCACAAATTTCTGTTAAATTTGTTTTTAATTCAAACAGTCTTTCCCTGGGAGTTTTAAAATAGTTTACTCTTTTCAAAAATCAAATTTTCCTTTTTGAAATTCAACACAGCTTGTCTTTCCCAAAACAAATTCAAAACAGTATCTCTGGTAGTAATTCGTCACTTACAACTCGAAAATGAATACTGATGATGCAGCTGTCATCATCAGAATCTATTTTCCAGCGATCAAAGTGAGTTCAATACTATAAAACCATTTCTAAACATTTTCACTTTGAAATTCATTTCAAAATATAATTCACACTGCTTGTAAAACAATTTAAAATCTCCCAGGATCTTAAATTTTCCTTATTTTTTTAATCCAAATCCATTTACAAACACTTATCCAATTTTCCAGAATTTTAATTCAATTTCTAGTTTAAATTTCAGATTTAACTCATCTGATTTCACGTATTTTACTTATATAAATTCTGATTGGCTATTCACATAACCATTAAATTTATAATTTTACTCGATTATAATAACAACCAATATATCCAATATATTATAATTTTGATATATATATATCTTCTCTATATCAAGATAAACCTTGGGTAAACTTATTTTAATTTACCCTCTTTTCAAAACATATTGTGTCGACCCATCATATTCGAGTGTTTATAAACTCCTACCGATACAGTGGATCAAACTGATCGACCAGAACACATAAATAACTCAACCAATAAATCTCCACAATATAAAACAAATTTTTATGTCAATAACAAATACGTTCACTCGTATATATACACTCAAACTTAATCTAGGGTATTACCAACCCTATCTCTACCGAGTCATGCCACAGAGCCAATGTAATTCACTTAACTTAAGCTCAGATACCAACTGTAGTGACCCGAAATTCCGGTCCAATTTGAGCTGACCAAATAACACAAGTCCAACCCCAATTACACTGGAAAATCAGAAAACTAATAGAAAGAAAACAAAGGGTGAAGATAGATAGGATAGAAACTTAGAATAGAAGAAGAAGAAGAAGAAGAACACAACATCAGAGTAACAAGAATCTCACAGCGGAATGAACAACATATAATAGATAATATATCCTTGAAATAAAATCAGTATATGTATACATATCACTATCAAAGTATAGTACTTACAACACAGCAGAATAATAATAGCTATATAATCCTGAAGCCTCCTGCTCCACCTCTTCAAGTATCTGTAAATCCCGACTACTTGATTGCCCGTACAAAATTGGGCAACCAAGAGTTTAGGGAAACAAAACGAAATAAACTCTGGGTCAGTCATGGGACTAGTATGAGTAAAACAGTTTAAAATAGATTGAACAAGTAAACGATATCTCATAAGACCACGACGTATAACGGAATGGGTTTTTCCCTTATGAGAATCCAAATTATCTTTATATCAAAAACCTTTTGATATTATAATAATGTCTATCAACCACAATATAATAATCATCTAGCAGAAACACTTTCATCTCACGTTCTACATATATAGTATACAATCAAAACAGCAAGCACGTATTGGGTAATGGATTTCCAACTATGACAAGGTATGGAACCACCTTTCGCTAGTGTATCTCTAGAAAGGAATACACTGGGTTCAACAAGAACATCTTGCAACCCGACCACACATGACCGACCACTCATTTTGCTTGAGTGTATCGAACGTATATCACCAACGGTTGGGATCAGCAACCGTTTCCCGAATGGGACAGCATCACCAATAGATTTTTAGAAGTAAATGAAACTCTAGATCAGGTGATTATACACCCTACTTCGGAGCGACCGACTTAGCCATGCTGCCTGCCCGATTTCTTTCATTTACCGGATGTGAGGCTAGAAGCTACGCTTTATCATCACACCAGATTCACTTCGAATGCTACATCGTCAAATCCATCAAATCACCGATTGACGTCCTCAACAATACATTATGTGTTAGCTAAAAGAAGTTTCCTTCTTCGCTTCCACTCTTGGTACGGTTGAAGAAATCAATGTACATGACCTTTTTGGAAATACTTTGTCAGACATTTATCCATACAAGTCATCCAGGAATAGGATGAACCGAAGGCACTATTCAATACATCCATCTTAGGCACTGTTATCTAAGACTCATACAATAGCCCTTGCACTTTACTCCGTCTTCAATTATCTTCAGCATATATGATTCGCAACGCTTATGCCAATACAGAGTGGTTCTTTGGATAATAATCCAACCGGTCTCTACATATTAACAACGTTAAAATTGTCAAAACTTCGATAGTCTTTGATTTAACCATCAAAGAAAAACAGTGTGCAAACAACGATATTATTTCCAAATGGAAATTCTATCAAATCAATCATATATATATATATATATATATATTCATATGTTCCTTATTTTCTATGTTTGATTACGTTTCTGATTCTATTTGGAAAACATTTCCAAATCTTCTATACTTGTATTTAAACAGATGTCTAAATCAACATCGCGACGACAACTCAAACCACTATACTTATTTACTAAATCCACTTAACAACTTCACTCTCGAACCATAACCATTTATTAATTGAAAACCCAGTCAATCAAGTTGGGGTATAGCTACCTCTCAGACCTTAACTGAACCACCTTTCAAATCTCGAAATCGATAAGATTCACCTTTTTAACTCTTTAACACTTCCTTACGAACCCTCGGATTCTATTTACGAATCCCTTTTTTTTTACAAGTTTATGTGATTATAACAATGGTGTTATAATCTCCTGCATCCGAAATATATTATCTTTAATATGACTTTTATTTCTTAACTTGAATAATATAACGACAACTAATTTATTTACTCCTATTCGGTTAACTCTAATCTATAACTCTTATTTGAATAACTCCAACCTAATAACTCTTACTGGATTAACTCTTATTCGAATAACTTATTCGAATAACTTATATTTGATTTTCTTACTTTCGAATACTTATATTCGATAATTCTCTTTCTTCGAATAAATCTTATTCGATTTAACTCCTGTTGAATAACTAGATTCAATCTGCTCACTTCGAATATTTCTGGTTTGATTATCTCACTTCGAATATTTCTGGTTCGATTATCTCACTTCAAATAACTAAATTCGATTAACTCATTTCAACTCTATTCGAATAAACTAAATTCGATTAACTCCATTTGAATAACTCTAGTTCGATTTAACTCTATCGATTAACTCTAACTGTTTAACTCTAACTGTTTAACTCTAATTGATCAACTCTAAATATTTAACTCTAACTGTTTAACTCTAATTGATCAACTCTAACTGGTTTAACTCTAACTCAAATCGATTAACTTGACTTGGCTAACTCCTTTTGGTTAACTCATTTGACTAACTCCTTTGATTAATCTGGTTGAACCAATTCGATCAATTTGGTTTGATTAACTAATTTGACTTGGTTTGACTAACTCATTTGATTTATCCCTTTCGCTAACTCATTTTGATTAACTCCAATCAATTAACTCTATTTGATTAATTCAAATCGATTAACTCCTTTCAATTCTATTTAACAAATAAATAATTCCTTTTATTCTATTTATTTAACAAATAAATATTTCCCTTTAAAATATCCTATTTATTTCCTAAATAAATATCCTGTTTTACTCCTATTTATTTCCTAAATAAATAACCCTTATAATCCTATTTATTTATTTCTAAATAAATATCTCCTTTTATAAAATCCTTCGATTTTATAAATATTTTATTTTCAAATATCACTTTGAAAATTCCCTTATCAACATTCTGGTATGTTATGGTATTTAATCATATCAAATCACGATGGTCAATATCGTCTAAACACATATAATCGACAACAGATTATAAATCACATTATATATTTCGATATATGAAACAAACAGTAAATTAAATATTGAGGAACCCAGTTAGGTCCCTCCTAACTGTTTTCCTGCATCACAGATGTTACACAATATAATCTACATAACTTTCAGAATTTTACGGTTTATATATATATATAATTTCCACTAACTGACTAGTAGTTCAATCAAACAGTCAACACACAGTCAATAAGACAATTTTTAATAGTTCTAAAAATACAACATGAAATTATAAACTGTTCAGAGTTAGTGAGATTTACTCACATTGGCAGTTCATCGTTAAAGAACGATAAACTGTTGTTTGATTTGAATCAAACAGATTATTTTGCCCTAAATTCAAACTAGCTCCAATGGACTTCCAGTGAGTTTCATTTCGAAGTCCTCGTCCCTACGGGCCCAACGAAACTGGTTTCATCGAATTCCGACTCCGTTTTCTCACAGAGTGTATTTTTAACTATCAAAATACTGACTGTTTTTCACTCTAAAAATCCGTACGGCCACACAGTGACCCTAAAAATCGCGGAAGTTGGAATCTAACAATAATTTGATGTTGCGGATCCAACAAAATTAGTTTCGTCGAATTCCAACTTCGTATGCTCACCCGGCGTATTTTTAAAGATCTGGATGACCCATTTAAATATATAAATATATTTAAATAAAATTAAATTAAATTAAATATAGACAAATTTATATTATCGTATATATTCACACTAAAATACCCTACAGCTCCAGAATAATCCCATATGGATTTCTAACTCGATATTTCATATCTGGGTCAACCCGATATTCGATTTATATTGAAATTCCTTTTTTAAAATATAAATAATTCCTTTATAAATTATAAAGGAATTGCAAAGCGACTTTTTTAAAATTTGATTTGGATGTAAATCAAAATCTACCCGACAAAATCCATATTTTTCTCTTTCACTAGAAAGATATACTCCACCAGCTCCGTACGTTTCTTGTTTCACAAAAATCTGATTTAAAATGAACCCTGCACATCCAGTTGAAGTTCAAATCGCCAAATAGCGAACTTCCACGCCATTTCGAGCTCGATTTTAATTATAATATAATTATACGTTCAAACTGTCGTTCAAATAATATATTCATTATTCTAATTCAAATTCTAAACTGAATTAAATATCACAGATGATCCAATTTACACTATATCGCCATTTCAGCCAATTCTGATTATTTCATAATTAAATATATTATTTAATTTATTATTTTAATCAAATATTCACCATTATTTAATTCAGCGACCATGAAATCCTTTAATCACCTTTTAAATAATTAAATAAATTAATCATTATATCGCTGATAATGCGGGTCATTACACCTGTAAGAACCCGTAACTTCCCCGGTAAGGAAAGCCTGGATACTTTGAGAACAACACACAAAGGAACGCAAACAGAAGAACATTTCATTGTTAATTACAACAATTCCATCAGAATACAAGAATATACAGAGTATGAATAAATATCATACAACAAAAATATATCAGAGATTACAATACATTACATAGCAGCGGAAAATAATACAATACACAACTGAAGGAGATATACGGATACAAAGCTTTTCGGATATCATTCCAGCTGCAAACCAGGATCCTGTGAATATAAATCTGCAAATCCAAAACTACTAGCTGCCCGTGTAAAAATAAGGGCACCTAGAGTTTAGGTTGAAACAATAAACTCCAGGTCAGTCATGTGACTGGTGTGAGAACTAAAATAGTTATTAATCTTTATTTTAAAGTTAGGTAAATCAAGGGACCACGCCGTATAACACGGAACGGGTTTCCTCCCAAGAATACCAGTGCATAAAACAAACAGCGCAATGCTAAATAAAGAAAAATGAAGCTATTATAAGACCCAGGTCCCATCACACAATGCAACGCAAGCCGGAGGATAGGTTTTTTACCTTATAGTAGCCAAAGAATGCTTGATACGCTAAATTTTAACTTTTGATTCTTAATCAGACTCCAACCGTAAATTAATAAGAGAACGATTCCCTAAGTATTAACCCCGAAGGCTGAAACCAACATCATACTAATACCCAGGAAACCACCCATCTTATCTCGTTTCCAGTTAGTTTCCGATTTTATATACAATCATAAATATCAATCATAGGCGGCATGAATGTCCCATACCACTATGTCCCAATATATAGGTATACAATCAAAACCGCAAAATGTCGTATTGGAAGTTGGATTATCATTTATGATATGAACCGAGGCTAGGGATCGTCCTCACTGATTCGAGAGCCTCTAGTACGCCCCTCAGGATCAGAGCTCGAGTGACCCTTGGATCGTCAGGGCCGGTCCACCGATGTGGAATAAAAATGCCTGAACACTGCGTTTCCCCACCCTTTGGGGCGTAAATGAGCCAATGAATGACTCCATCGGCTTCACATAGTCTCCGATATATCCAAGGCGCCTCGCAACAGCAATAACCACATAAGTCAAACTCGTCAGGGCGTGTCAAACCACTGACGCCACTTTTAACTAGAAGGAAACGCATGCCCTCCCTGATGTCCTCTCCCGTTTTTGGTTCATACCGGGTGTGAAACTCGCGAATTAAACATTACACAAAGCTATGCCACAAAGGTCGTGCTTTGATCATCAACCACAAGACTTTGCTTTTCAACAGAAGCCTTGATCATTTGCCACTTAGGCATGCCACACAAGCAATTCACTCTATGCGTTTGATATCCATCAGTATATAACCCCTGAGCTCGTACGTCTCAGAGAAGGGCATTAAGCAAGAGAATAAATTCTCCGTCGCCAAACAGATATATATTTAATCGAAATCAATCACACAGAATAAAATCCAATGTCAGACACACAGTCCATTTACAAGTTTGTTCTGGGTCTGAACGAAACTGGAGGCACCTAGTACCCCGCATATCCATCGATCTCCAAGTACGTCTGGACGATCACCAACTGATTCCCTCCTCTTGGGTTTACGGCCCAATCAAGATCATCAGTAATTATCCAAACGACGTGAAGACCTCCGGTCTTCAACCACCGTCTTCATCTTCGACTAATCGTCGAATCAGTTATTCAGAATGGGATAAACGCGGTCTTTCTGAATAACTCGCGTATATAATAAACAAGTGTTACACAAACACAACATACGCCTTATTCCAATTCATCTGTCACTAACCGTAAATTAGCAAGAGAATAATTCCCCAAATATTAACCTCGAAGGCCGAAACCAACATCAGATCAATACCCAGGAAACCATTCTTCTTAGCCAACCTACAATTAGTTTCTAAATTTCACATTCTTAGGGATAGGTTCCCATTAATTTTATCAAAGATAAATTCTTTTAAATTTATTCTTTAATCTTCCTTTGAATATCACTTCAAACTAGTCGGGATTAGCAAACCACACCGAAGTAATTATTTATTTTATTTCCCAATCCCAACCTATATATCCCATGAATTAAAACTGGTCATACTTTATATCTAACACCACGGTGTTATCGGTAAATTCAATTACCATTTCACATTCAAATCTAATTAAAGATTTAACTAACGCCTGGAGTAAAAACTGTGATACTCCATTCTCGATCGTTTCAATCTAATTAAAGATTCATTAAAACTCCACTTAGTTTTAATCTTTAACTGGGTTAAAGAATCAGTGTCATTTAAAACATGGTTCACGATAAACCCCAAAATCACATCACATTTCAATCAGTCCTTAACCATAAATTAGCAAGTGAGCAATTCCCTAAGTATTAACCCCGAAGGCCGAAACCAACATCAGATCAATACCCCATAAACCATTCAACTTAACTAATCTCCAGTTATTTTCTGATTTTCTTAACTCTTTTGGGTCTAAGAACAGTATTATTGAAGATACCGTTCACGACAACCCAAAATCCCATTCCATTAATTAACGGGTTAAAGAACCAGTGTTATTTAAAACACCGTTCACGATAAACACCAAAATCAATCCCATTTCAATTCCAGTTATATTATTTAATTGGTACACTTCATTAGATCTAAATAAAAAGATTTAATCATTTCCTCAACTGGGTTTGAGAACAGTGTCAATGAAGACACATTCACGACAAACCCAAATCACATTTAATATTAAATACAAGGCTCTGAATAGAAAATATATCGGCTTATATTCAATATCAAATTCTACGACCAACAAATATCGTATCGGAAATAACGATATAAATATATCTTTCAAATTCCTATAACAATATCTGCATCATCGAGAAATCCAACATCGAAATATTCCAAAGACAATTTCGATTCAAATCCATTCCAATTCAATTATTGGAAATTCTGGTTACCTTTGTAACCATTTCAAATCTACTTTATTTATTTTAAAAATAAATAGAATTATAGTTCTAGTTCAAAACTAGTTCATTTTAATAAATATCTATTTTTATCTTTTCAAATATGGAGTTTTTCATCCCAATTCTCACCAATTCATTTCTTATGATTTTACACAAATTATTGGTATTTTTAATAATTTTATCAAGACACGTACAGTCGATTTCCATCAACGGCCATCGAATTGCACTTACAGCGATCTTTTCCAAATTTGATTTGGACATGATTCCAAATCCCACTGTTAGATTTCAAATCTCTAATATTCATTAGAAATCTCTTTTCGATACGAACCCAACGGTTCCGGTTTTAGGAGAATCGGACGGTCGGATCTCCCGCAATATCCATTCGAAGTCAATGATCGAAATTCGCGAACTGCCGCTGCGCAGCGCGTTCTATTCAAGCCATTATATATATAATATATTATATTATATATTTCGTCGATTTCCTTTCAAAACGTATTTTATAAATTGTTTTAAATTCGTTTTCGACACGATTTCAACTTCATATTCAATTTCGAATCAAAACTAAATTTTCCAATATAAATTCGTTTTAAATTCATTTCAACTCGATTTCATTTCAAATCAATTTAATTCAAATCGGTTTCAATTCAAATCAATTTCAGTCCAATTTCAATACGTTTTAAATTCAATTCAAAACGATTTCAATTCTATTTCAATCTAATTCGAATTTCAATTCTATTCGGTTTAATTCGAATTTCTATTCTATTCAGTTTAATTTGAGTTTCGATTCTATTCAGTTTAATTCGAATTTCAATTCATATCAATTTAATTCGAATTTCAATTCTTTTCAATTTAATTCGAATTTCAATTCTTTTCAATTTAATTAAAATTTCAATTCTTTTTAAAATATCAGATTTTGAAATCACTTTTGATATTCATTGTAAAATGAATAAAATCGAGCAGATTCTTGTTCGTGTTAAAATGGCGTTTAACTACTTACCACGTCTTCACATTTCAATATTCACTTAATATTATTTTAAAATATTCGATAATTCTGAACTGGAATCAGACACAGTCAATTACCATATAATGTGATTATATGGATTTCACACAACAAATGTGTATAACAATAATGAAAACAGCAATCCATCATCCAGAGTGCATTCTACACTGTATAAGCATTGAATATAAATATTCAATGCTTACACAGCCTGTCAATCAATCGATCGACATACAACTAATTATTGGGATGAGTGTATGTCATATTTCATCCCAATACCCGTGTGGGGTTTTCAAACTACAAACACCGGTTCTATTTGTGCAATTGGGATGTGTAAAATTTATTGTCCCAATCAATATCGGTCAAAGCAGTGTATATAAACAAATCGTCCAACTTTGTTTATAAATATTTATTTTATATATACGTTAAAAATCATATTTTTAACTATAAAATATTTTCCACTATAAAATATTTTATTTCATTCACCATCACACAATCAAATTTCACTACACAACAATCAAACAAACAAGTCATCCATGGTCTATGGACGACGGGTGTCGGGTGCTGCTAAACACCGTCTGCATCCTAGTATATATTTTTAACTAGAAAACAAGAATTAAAGTGAGAAGTTCTCACCTTTGGGATCCACTCTGCCAGTTCTTTATTGTCGCTCAAATCAGCTGTTTTGATTCCAACGCAATCTGCTTCACACGATTTTTATATTAAATCACATTTTTAACTAGCGACCTTTATAAATAAAAATCCTATTTTTATTTCGCTATATATTTAATGTAGATCACATTTTTATAAATTCACTTATATGATAAATATCATGTTTTTATAACACCGTTCATATAAAAATCAAATTTTTATCGTATCACTGTATATATAAAAATCATGTTTTTATATTTTTAAAGTTATGCTATTCTTATTTTAAAAACAAAGCCATTTATATTTTTAAAAACAAAGTTGTTTATATTTTAAAAACAACATTTTCAAAACAAAGTAGATTTTCTTTTCTATTACAAAGTATATTTTTCTTATTTTCAGAAATTATGTTATTTTTATTTAGAAATCACATTAAAAACAATGCTAGAAATAATTTAAAATCAATTTTGTATAATTTAAAATCAGTTTTATCAAAGTCATTTTATATTTTTATAACGACTTTATTCTTTAAATAAAACTAGTTGAAATTTAAATTACCTTACTGTTCTTCTTAATCGGGTTCTTTCCTGGACCAAAACCCTTGATTTCGTAACTAGGGCTGACCACCGCACAACAACCGAGGCCGTCGGCGATGATCCAAACCCCCCCAGCGACGCGCCTAAGACCACCCCCCTTTGCACTAGTGGTGGCATAAAATCCGACGCTCCCTAGAAGCCGCAGCGAACGCGTAAACATCACCCCTATCAGGTACGATTTCAGCAACCCGCGAGCACCTTTTTCGACCAGGGTGGTGCGGATTCGAAGATCACAGGGCTGCTTCGATTTTCGATTTGAGAGCTTTAAATTTAATTGATTGGATTTGGAGATTGAGGAGAAAAAGGAATCGAACGTTTTAGCCTTCGATTTTTCTTGGAGCGGCGGTTTCCAGAGAGAGGGTTTGGCCGTTAAAAGAAATGAGGAAATAGGGTTTGACTCCCTTTGACCAAGTATTTATATATATATATATATATATTATTAATTTTTAATTCACACGTTAACAGTTTAACGCTCTGAACTCCAAACAAGACTCAACGACTGTCGCCACTAGCTAAATACCCCCATCCCGAAGCAATGGAATAGGTACCGTGAGCAAGTTCGACCGTTATGATCAGTTTTCATCAAAATTAAAATATAAATTAATATAACGTTCAAAATTGAATTTAACGTACATTTTAATTTACCGGGGCCACATACAGACTCTAAAAATTCCATAAAAAATATTTATAGCTTCGTATTGACGATACAGTCCTAACAAAACTAATTTCATCGAATTCTGAGTCCGTTTGAAAAATGGTCATTTTCCAGTCGATTAAAATCAACTAAAACTGGTCAAACACGTTTTCCTTCGCCCCGCTAACATTTTGATTCAGAAAATTACGAAATTTGAAACCTAGCAATAACTTGACATCACGGATCCAACAAAAGTGGTTTCGTCGAAAACCGAGGTCAATTGCAAAATTTCCATTTACAAAGGCCTTTATATATATTAAAAAATATATAAATTCCACAACGACATTTCTGAATTTTAAATTGGACATATCTTTCAACTTCTAAAGTAAAATCTCAGTTTCTTACATCCATTAGAAAGATATCGTCAAACATATTTAGATATTTCTAGTTTCGTCCAATTCCGACTTAAAACGAATTCTGTATATTCATTTGAAATTCGAAATCGAAATTTCAAATTACCGCGCCATTTCAGGCTCGTTATATAATTAAAATAAATTTATTCGTTTTAACTTCATCAAAAATAAATTTTTCGTCGTTATTATTTAAAATAATTCATTTTAAATATTCAAAATTCAGTAAAATAGTCAAAATAAAAAATTTAAATTGGCTCAGAATTCCAGGTTATTACAACACCTCAACCCAATGTCAGTTAAAACCTAAGGAAGCAGACTATACGTGAAGGTTATTGGATTCGTATCCCATTTGCCTTTAGCACCTTTCCCTACTGGGATAAAGTAGGCTATGTTGTTAGGTTATTCCCATTTAGTCCCTCTACACGAAAATATTATACGTATATAATTCATTATCGCCATGGGTTCATATGGTTAATAATATTTTACATTATTAACCTACCAAGTCCAACTATATTTTATATTATAAATTCTATTTTCATTAATAAAAATAAGTAAGTTATTTATCTCTTCTACCCTAGGATATTTATTTGGTTTGTTCCCTAATTTGGACTTAGTATTTAAACGACAATCAATATCCATAAATCCCCTTTTTGGCAACCATTTTCTTTTATTTCCTTTGTATTGCCCTTTATGACCATAACGGCCATATTTTCCTAAGGCAACTATTTATTAGTCCTAAGGTATCTACTTGTACCCTAACAGGTAATTACTATCATTTATTTATCTGTTTATTTATTTATTTATTGGTTGATTGTTATATATATATATATGTATGTATATGTTTATGTATACGTATATGTATACGCACTAGGCCTCTCACATTAAGTTGACTACATGCGGATGTTGGATTTGTCAGTCGGTTCCGAGCAGACTTCTCCACAAGTTGAACTTAACCTCGTGCCTTAGCACATTTATTTTTTTGCATTAGACCACTCATATTAAGATGACCGCTTGTGGATGCTTGATATGTCGGTTAGTTCCTGGCAGACTTCTTCCATAAGTTAAGCTTAACCTTGTGCCAAAATGTGATTTTAATTAAAATTTCCTAACTGGGGTGCATAACATTAATCCAAATTAATTTAGAAATTGTAACCATTTTCCTATTATATTCATTTTCCCAAATCAACATTGGTCACATTAGTTATTTATTGATTTGTGGTCCTGTTTATAGCAATTAATTATATTGATTGCTACAAATGGTCACCACAAATATATTAATTCAATATGGATTACATTTACGTATAATTCCATAATTGAATCCTATCCAAACATTCGAACATTCCATGCAATGTATAATTTACCGGTTTTACGCTGATTTGGACGGATAATATGTATATATTTATATTTTATGTTTTGTTACATCAACGTAGTTATTATTTTTATTATTATAACTTAATGATTTGGTTTAATCAATAACCAAACATTCCATTTTTGCATTCAATCTTGCCAAAAGGTTATAATTTTACAAAAAGATTTTTAGCCATAATCGTTGTAAATTATGCTTAATAAGTGGAATTAACATATTTCCAAATCACAAGAAATAAATGTAAAATATATAATTTGGACTAGTTGATGCAAATTACGCATAAATATATATATTTATATTTATACGTACATTTGCACCACTTTTCCCTTTTTAATCCTTTTACTCATATCTCTTGTGATTTCAAAATAGTGCCTTTTAATGACATATTTACGAAAATTAAGCCAAACCCAACAATATTGAATACAAATAGGAATATTTGTTTTAACATTACAATCACACAATTTACCAATTTCACATTTTTACCAAAAATTCATTATTCAACACTGAACTAATGATCTGGAATGTAACTACATCTAAATTTTGTTCAATGGGACTGATTTCTAGATCTACAGTGCTATGCAATGTTCACAATATATTTTATATATAATTGCAATATATTTCATAACATAACTGTAGGAATATGTGTAAACAATTTTAAAATCCTACAATTGATATTAAGCATAACCACAACTTAAAATTCCCAAGTTTAATCATACTTATAACTATATCTGATGGTTATAAATAATCTCACAATACTTAAATAAACATATCTGATAGGGAACAGACATAAAAACATAGATCTAATTCAAACGAAATAAGTAAGTTATTATAACTGTATTCGTAAATTTCTCATTCACCTTATAGTCTCCGAATCCAAAGTTTGAACCTTTAGGACAACAATCCCCAAATTCTTTTAAATCTACAATTTATTTGGAAAGGGGAAAATTCTAGATCTGTAGAGATGAAGAGAGGGGAGAATCTGATTTGGAGCGTCAATTTGCATTCTTTTCCATTAAATCTTCTTATCCGCTCAATTTCATATGAATTGGATTTGATATGTTATGTATGAATATATTTTTATTTTAGAAATTAATTTTGAAGGAGGAAAATGGCAGAGCTCAGCTGCCACTGCAGATTTATATGAAAAAGAATGAGGCTTTACTCCTTTATTTATAGGGGTGGAAATGACCTAGAACCGTTGGATTAGTTTTTTAGTTATATTCGTCCATCTGTTTTATAATATTTTATAAACCATCCCTCTTAACCCTAGTTGCCGCTGCCTGGCTCGACCAAGCGGTCGCAGCCAACGGTCGACCGCCCCGGTCGACCTCTTGGTCGACCTGGAAGTGAGGTGGCTGGGGGGAGATTTATATATATATATATATATAATTCTGTTTGATTTTTTATTCGTCCTTTTTCGTATTTTGTTTGTAACTTCTTCATATTGACTTTGTTCGCGAAACTCCAAGACGAACGGATTGGTCAAAGTTTCGTTTTCAAATTCCATCGTTTGGGACATTCCTATTTTTGAAATTCTAATAATTAAGTTATTTTGCTAAAAATTCCGGGTTTTTATATTCTTCCCTCCTTAAAAGGAATTTCGTCCCGAAACTCTGATGCTTATAGTCCTATTCTACACAGCCAATTTGTGTATATCCACTTTGCAACCATGTGTACATGTGCATGGTGTACATAATGCAATTCAGCCATAAAATATGCATGCAAGATGATTCTAATTAGATTCTCCTATATGTCTGCATTAAAGATTTGAAATACTTTTGAAAACATTATGCAAAACATCCTAAATATACTGGTAGTTCTATATGAATGCAAATTTTGAAAACTCTTTTTCATCCATTCCGTCACGCAATTACGAATAAAAGTGTGAAGCAACCAATTTTGCATCCAAACTCTACTATCCAAATCGTCACGCAATCTAATCGTTTCTTATTTAGTTTCTCCTACGGAAAAAGGAAATCAAAGTGAAGAATTTTAGTGTTTTCTCCACTTATAAGTATTTCATTTCCCACCCTGCAGTGGAATTTTCACCTTAGTTACCCAAAATACTCCAAAAATTTCCATCTGTAAATTGTAAAGGAGGCTAAAAACAAGCTCTAAAACATAAAACGAGTTAATTAATAACTCTCGTGCATCGTTGACAAGGTATGGAAACAATGTTTCTATGGCTAAAATATCCTTTCCCTTGTTATCTCGTCGTTTTTATCGTATTGTCAGTTCTACTACATTGCTAAACGCGCACTCAAATCATCCAAACATCTTCCTTATGCTACTAATGTGACCAAAAATCGAAATTTTTCATAAAAATAAATTTTCGCTTAAAAATTTCTTGTGTTTATTTGAAAATTCCTTTTCAATACCGGTTTACTTTCCTAATGAGATTCATATGAAAAAATCAAAATTTTGGTAACGTGCATTTTACGCCATTCAAATTATCTATTCTAATGTAAAATAAATGTTTGAATATGCACAATTTGCCGTATCCAAATTTGCGTTCTCGCACAAACCGAAACAAAAAAAGTAAATCAGTTAAAAATTAAAAGGGTAAAAAGTTTTTTTTCAAACAATGTTTTCCAAAAGCTTTAAAATGTATTTTGCGGAAACTTAAACGATTCAAGTCACATGTTGGCAACAGAGGAGGTCAGTCACGCCAAAAATGTGAAAACTGAAATCATACACAAAAGACCAAAATAAATTTTTGCTTGACAAGGAACGGTGATTTATTTATTTATATACCCGTGACGCAAACAATGAAAAATCGGTCCTTTCCTAAAATTTGTCCAATAGAATTCTATTCCTTCCAGCTCTAGGACAACTGTTAGTTTAGATAAGAAATGAGATTTTATTCGAATAGGCATGCTTGAATGACTACAATCATAGAAATCTCATTAACCTAAGTCGTGCGATTTAAACAACACTAACAGTTACAAGCACAAATTATCACTAAGCCAAGAACCCGATGCTGGAAACAAAAACAACAAAGAAAATGATAAAACAACAACACCGAAATTCACAAAACAATGGCTATAAACAACAAGATCTCCCGCTCTATGGCTGGAGATCAAACCAACTTCTATGATCTTTTATTAACCATATCATGGTGGCACAATGCTCAATCTCGTGTTACAAACACTGCTGGTGTTGTTGGAGGTTCCCACATCATTATCTCTTCTAAAAGAGAATTTGCGATGACAAAAGAAACCTACCACAAAACTGCTTCTCATGGAAATTCACCTAATATTGTCTAAGGAGAAAATTGGATAGGCGAAACTGTAGAAAGTAACTCCATGAGACAACACACAAGAACAAAAGGCTGAATCAAATATAATGCGACACTAAATGATATTTACGCCATCGATCAAGCAAAAGATTGATTTTTGCGTCATGTGACAAATCTAGTCATAACTTCCATTTACAAAACAATGGTCACACGTCATCATGGGCAGTTTCGACATAGATTCCAAAAACTGACGTTAAGAAAAAGATATTTGTTGCAAAGTGTAACGACCCGTACTTTTAACGGATAATAAATAATTTATTTAATTATTTAAATAATGGTTTGATAATTTAAAATGACCAAAATTAAATAATATTGAATAGCTAATTAATATAAATAATAGAACAATATATTTAATTTTCGAAATAGTCGGAAATAGTGGAATTCACAATATTATATGAATTGAATCATTTATAATATATAATTCAGTTTAGAATTGAATTATATTAACGAATTTATTTATAAATGTCAGTTGAATGTATAAATTATATTATAATTATAATCGAGATCGAAATGGCA
This sequence comes from Allium sativum, assembly GCA_030737875.1. Lineage (NCBI taxonomy): Eukaryota > Viridiplantae > Streptophyta > Magnoliopsida > Asparagales > Amaryllidaceae > Allium > Allium sativum. Next base: position 31,383,579 of record JASFAX010000021.1, on the reverse strand, counting down.
TGGCAGTTCGTAATCTGACGATTTTAACATTAAACGAATATATAAAATCTTTTTTAAGCTGGATTTCTGTGAAACAAGAAACGTTCGGAGCTGGTGAAGTATATTTTTCTAATGGAGGAGAAAAAACGAGAATTCATCGTGTAGATTGCGAGTTGTGTCCAAATCAAATTTTTGAAAAGTCGCTATGTAATTCCTTTATAATTTATAACGATTTATTTATATTATAAATGGATTTTCAATATAAACTAAATACTGATTTAATCTACATTTTAAATGTTGAGTTATAAATTCAGATAGGAATATTTTGGAGTTGTATTATATTCTATGTGAATATGTACGATAATATTAAATTATTATTACTTAATCTAATTATTTTTAAATATATTAATATTTAAATGGGTTTATTTAGAGCTTTAAAAATAGCCACTTTTGCAAACGAGCTCCGTTTTTGATGAAACTAATTTTGTTGGATCTGAAATATTAAATTATTGCTAGATTTCAATTTTCATGACTTTTGGAGTCAGTATGTGGCCATACGGAATTTTAACATGAAAAATAGTCAATAATTTGGCCTTTAAAAATACGCTGTGTGAGCAAACGGATGCAGAATTTGACGAAATAAGTTTCATTAGGTCCATAATGTCGAACTGTATTTGCATGTCCATTTTCGTGATTGTTGGATATCATGTGTCATCGTAGGGGTTTTTAAATGGTAAATACAAATAGAATAATAAGATAAAATAATATAAAAATATAGGAAGCTTCTAATGCAAGCCAATATCTATACTATAAATACCACAAACTATCTCTAAACCTAGACTTTTTCATTTCTTCATTCAAACCCTTTTATGTCGTCACATTATAAATACCACAAACTATCTCTAAACCTAGACTTTTTCATTTCTTCATTCAAACCCTTTTCTGCTGTCATATTTCTCCTTATAAAAAAATCGCTAGCTTTAAGAACCCATAGAAAATGAAATCAAATTCTTTAAATCACTGGATAAATATATTAATGTCCAGCATGGACTGCTCTTCAAAATCGTATAAGTGTCTCTGGATTTGATGCTTGTTCTGGGGTAATGGTTTTCGGAACCACGGATTAGGGTTGGGTTTTAAGTTTGATCGAGTTATTGATATTCGAAATGGAGTACGAATTTGGATTCAGCGTGTATGTGAGCTCCTTCGTGAAAAGTTAGAAGGGGTGCGGTACAAGATTGGTTCATTGCTTTTTCCGCACAGTAGCATGTTGGAGTTCTGAGGGAGCCGCCGAGTTGTGTAAGGATGGTATGAGGTTGAAGAAGAGGAGATGAGGAGATTTTTGATAATTTTAGTCTGATTTCAAGGTGAAAGCAGAAGAAGTGGTGTGTTGTTGAAATCGACGAAATGGTGAAAATCGTGGAGTCGCGGTTCTTATCTGGTTGATGAAGAGGATGAGGAGTGGTTTAAGGGGGGTATGACATGGATTAAGAGGTAATAATCAAGGTTAATTATGTAATAGCTGTTAAAGCTAATGACTTGTGAATTTTCATTGAAGGCTGTGTGATAACGAGGTAAAGGAAATGAGAGAAATGGTGTGTGCCACTGATTTGGGGGAGAGAAGCATGTCACGAGAGGTGTAGTAGTAGCGGGTCACGGGTTTGGGTATTAGGCCGGTTTTTTAAATGGTGAAGCCAAATCATTAAAAAGGAAATTAAATTTCTATTTTATTTTAAATAGTGCAAACTTGTAAATTCGATAACTTTGACATATATTATCAGAATTTGACGAAACTAGATCCCTTGGGATCGTATGGACGAGGGCTACACCATAGAACTAATTCAGAGTGAATTGGAACTCGTTACAAATTATAGCAAAATAAAATTCCTGTTCTGAATCAACAACGATGGTTATCGTTATTTAACGATAAACTAACCAATGTGAGTAAATCTCACTAACTCTGATCAGTTTATATTTTTATAACGTATTTTTAGAATTGATAAATGTTGGTTGATTGTTGTGTGTTGACTGTTTGGATGAACCGCTAAATTGATTGGTTGAAATTATAGATCTAGTAATATATATATATATATATCGTCATTCAAATATTGATTCTGTTTACCAGAATATTTCATATTGAAATGAAATTGATGTTATTTATATTGTTTAACATTTGTGATGCAAAGAAACAGATTAGAGGGATCCAACTGGATTCCTCAATAATTATAATACTATTTTTTCATATATTGTGATATATGATGTGGTATATAATCTGTTATTGATCATGTGTGTCTGGATGATGATAGATCCTTTTGTTTGGAACTTTTGAATACCATAAGTAAATATTGGAATATATAAAAGGAAAGAGTTAAGTAAATATTAAAAGGAATTATTTATAAAATGTATAGAATTATAAAAGGAATATTTATTTAGAAAATAAATAGAATTATGAAAGGAAATATTTATAAAATGAATAGAATTTTATAAAAGGAAATATATGGGAAATGAATATAATTTTATAAAAGGAAATTTATGGAAAATAAATATTAAATAGAATTTGTTTTAATAGATAAATTGAGAAGATTAATTTATAAATAAAGTTTTATAAATAAAATAAAATATTTATCATGTTATAAATGGAATATATAAGTCTGAACTTATATAGAGAAGTAGAAATCGGTTTTGACACTGATATTTTAAATAGAGTGTGAACTCAGCATTTATAAAGGGAATTATAAATGAGATTTGAGTGTTAGAAATAAAAAGGAGATTTCGTATGAATAATTCTATAAATTGAAGTATAAATAGAATTTGGAAATGGGATATTATTTTAAAATACGAAATCAAATTTAATGGATTATATAAAAGAAATATTTTTTACATTCGATGTGAATAATGGATTAAAATGAATAATTTATAAATTAAAGCCTTTATAACGAAAATTGGGTTTTGAAATAGGAATTCAAATGGGAATTTGAATAAGATAGGAAATAAGGTTAAAATAAAATTAGTTATTCGAAGAGTTAATCGAATACTAGTTATTCAATTAGAGTTAATCGAATATTAGTTATTGAATAGAGTTAACCGAATATTAGTTATTCAAATAGAGTTAATCGAATATTAGTTATTGGACTAGAGTTAATCGAATATTAGTTATTCGGGTAGAGTTGATCGAATATTAGTTATTCGAATAGAGTTAATCGAATATTAGTTATTCGGTTATAGTTAATCGAATATTAGTTATTCGATTAGAGTTAATCGAATATTAGTTATTCGAATAGAGTTGACTGAATATTAGTTAATCAAATAAGAGTTAATCGAATAGAGCTAGTCAAGAATTAGTTAATCGAATAGAGTTAATCAAATATTAGTTATTCGAATAAAGTTGATCGAATATTAGTTACGAATAAGAGTTAATCGAATAGAGTTAGTCGAGTATTAGTTAATCGAAATAGAGTTAATCGAATATTAGTTAATTGAATTAGAGTTAGTCGAATATTAGTTATTCGAATAGAGTTAATCGAATATAGTTATTCGAAGAAAGATATCAAATATAGTTTATTCAAAAGAGAGATTATCGAATATAGTTTATTTGAAGAAAAGAGTTATCGAATTTAGTTATTCGAAGACAGATTATCGAATATAGTTTATTCGAAAGAGAGATTATCGAATATAGTTTATTGGAAGAAAAGAGTTATTGAAACACCCCACCTCTGTTAAGGTCACTCACAAAGGGAAAGCCTTAACTTTGGTGGAGCGTTATAGGTAAAAGACACAGATAATTTACAAGACAGACATATATAAGCAGCGGAAAAAGTAATTAAATTTATTTCATACCCGTTCATAACAAAAACATTACAGCAAACTGTCTCAAAACAACTTCCAAATCATTACATCAAAATCTTTGTCTTGATTATAACATAAAGAAGCATAAAACACAATAAAACTGCATAAATCCCCATGTAGTAGTGTGTCCAAAGCCATAGCAAAAGATAACAGGTTCCAAGATATACATCACAGAGTCTTCAAGCTTGGAAAGATGAACGGTCCAAATTAAGCTGAGTTATTCCCTCCCTGGCTACCTGAGGGGGAGGGGAACGGAAGAAAAGAGAGCGAAAGAAAAATGGGTCAGACATAAGTCTGGTAAGTCCAGTGATTATTCAGCATGTAAATTGGTAAGAGAACCATGATATGAATAAACTGGATGTAGGACAATAACAAAGAAATAAGGAAACATAGGATAAGGCAAGATAAACAAGGCAAGGTAAACTAATCATATTATCGCACTCATATCCATATTCTCTGCACCTACTAGATATTTCAACCATCATCATGAGTTCAAATCCAGTGATCCCTTTTTATCGATTGGCTCCTACTCACACGCATTTACTACTTGTGTTTACGGCCTCGCTCGATTGTAGATACCTGTGCTGGTCCCACCATGGGGTGTATCAAATCCTATGGTGGCAACCTGACACGATTCAAGATGCACAGTGTATAACTACTGATGCCCAGTGCCTGCTTTTTCCACTTAGGAGTACGTGCACGGCCGTACTCCGTCGGAACCTATACTGACGCACCAACTGCTGTTGTTTTAACCGCTTATAATCAACCCAGTAATCGAGCCCCACCCTGCCTAGTTCAGGGTACCATGATTCATCTATGTGGGTTACTGCTGAAATGGGTCCTCGTTACTAGGTTTTTCCTTAATCAACATGTTAAATTGGTTAAGTGTCCAAGTTAACCTAACCCCGCCCATCAGTTTAGTTAACATGTTGTAGTGGTTAAGTGTTGCCTTAACTAACTTAACCCTACCATTCCTGACTTAGATTTAATTCATTCATTAAAGCACCAACCACTCAGATTAGACAGGCATTGTTGCGGTCACTGGATGTGCCGGTCGGGTTCGGGCAGTTTTACACCGCAACTCAGTCTATCCTCGGGTTCTTTTGGGCTCAATGCACTAACCACTCACATTAGATATATATTGTTACGGTTGCTGGATGTATCGGGCAGTTCCGGGCAGTCTTACAATGTAACTCAATCTAACCTCGGGTTAGGCATATTCGTCTTTTATAAATTTACATATTTACCTCTTTACATTTATATGTAAATTATTTTCATTCAAGTCAAGCCACACTTTCCCTTTAAATCAAGTTCATAATTTTAGGTATAAAAATTTATACCACTTTATGCCATAAAACATTTACATGTTCATGATCCAAATATGCCAATTATATGTAATTTCATGTTTTTTCCCAACGTTACCCCCGTTAAACGTTCGCATAAATCACATAAAATGTTAGGCTCGCTACATAGCCTAATTCATACAAAAAAGGGGAAAAAGAGGAACATGTAATATTCCAACATCATAAAAATATGTATCTAACTACACATGTTTCATATGAATTCGGCATAGAACAATATACATGAACTTGCAAATTTAGATCTACTCAACATGAATCGTAAAATAGGGGTTTTACATAGAAGTTCATAAACTTAAATTAGGCATGCGGTTGTGAACTTGCAAATTATCATGTAATTCTAGTCATATGTGAACATGGTTGAACTTGCATAAAAATAGCAAAATTCCCAAATTGACATACAACATATAGGTGTCATCACCCAATTTATACAGCATGATATGTCATCGCTAAATCATACAACATGATATGCCATTGCCAAATTATACAACACGATATGCCATTAACAAATTATTCAATCATGATATGTCATCGCCAAATTATACAACATATAGGTTTATTGCCAAGCATTTAACGTTTATCATCAAATTACATACAACATGATCACAAACTTAACATGATAAGAGTCATAGTCTAAATCAATTCAGTTTTAACAAAAAGGATAGGCATAAATTTACGTTAGGCGTTGTTCTACATCCATTTATTTTAGTCACGATTCTAATATCATTTAGGTCTAAATGATAACTAGACTTACAAAAAGGAGACTAGTCTTGTGTTCTGGGATCTGTATTCTAAAATTGAATAGCTCTCCTTTGTTGTAGACATTGAATTCTCTTAGTTTAATTAGATTTGATTTGTAATTTCTAACTTCCTTTCTAGTTGAAGGAGAATGCGACTACTCTAGGTTGAGTACTGACAGCATGACGGTCTTTGGAATATTTTTGTGTGGCTTATGGTTTAGATTTAGGTTGCTTGTATAGAAGTTTGATTTAATAGGAGCCGTTAGATCAACCTAGGGCCAATCAAAGTCATTCAAACCTTAGAGAACCAACCAGAATCTGTCACACAATCCCTTATGACTCAGAAATCGTCACACAAAGAAACACGTCAGGTTTTCATATCTGGCCCGAGGGGGAGGTCGACCCCCTGGTCAATCTATGTGACCCAGGTCGACCCCCTGGTCGACCTGATTTCTGGGCGGGAAATTTCCCGCCCATCCTGCTCCAGGGTTTTTGAATTTCGAAACTTGAATTTGACTTTTGGGCTGGTTTTATTATTTAAATTCTTGAATCTTCTGAAGGTCATAACTCCTTCATACGGAGTCCGATTTACGTAAACTCTGACTCTATCTCAAGCAGAATTTCGACATTGGCCTAACCCGTTTCCCTAATTCTCACATTTGTAATTAATTATTCTTTAATTCGTTACTTTAATGTTTACAGAAAATATAGGGTGTTACATTCTCCCCTCTGTAACGACCCGGAAAATCTGAACCAATTTAAATTTTTTAAATTGGCTATTTTAGTGGATTTTAAATAAATACTTTAAAGAATAACGATGAAAAGTAAGTTTGAATCGACATTTGAAAATGAATATAATTAATTCTAATTATAAACAAGGCCCGAAATGGCGCGGCAGTTTCAAATTTTCATTTCAAACTTTGACTGACTGTACCGGGTGCAAAACAAAACGAATTTGAGTGAAACCAAAAATATTTAAATCTGTTAGTGAATACCTTTCTAACAAATCTGAAAAATCGAAGTTTCATAGCGGGAAGCAAAAGTTATGGCCAAATGAATTTTCAGAAAGGTCGTTATAGAAATTATATAGCCCGTGAAAATGACCATTTTGCAAACGACCTCGAAATTAGACGAAACCACTTTTGTTGGATCCGGGATGTGAAGTTATTACTAGGTTTCAAATTTCAGAATTTTTGAAGCTAGTATGTGAGCGTGGCAAAGGAAAATGTGTTTTGGTCAATTACAGTTAAATTAGATCGACCAGAAAAGGGCCATTTTGCAAACGGTCTCAGAATTCGACGAAACTAGTTTTGTTGGGACCGTGTCGTCAAAACATAGTCAGATTTATTTTTTTGGAATTTTTCGAATCAGTTTGTGGCCCTGGCAAATTGAAATGTACGTTCAAATTGAATATTGAATGTTATATATTTTAAATTGAAGGAAAACTGGCTGAAACATTCGAATGGGCCTTCGAAACATGTCCCATTGTGTTCGGAATGGGGGTAGAACGCTAGGGACGATAGTCGTTGGGTTTGGATTGGTGTTAGTATGTGAAGAGGGGTATTTTTGAGGAAAAAAATATAAAATAAATTAAAATTTCTCATTGGCCAGATATTAACTCTCTCTCCCTGACAGTTCAAATCGCACGGCGGAACCCCCTTCCTCCCTTCTCTCCTCGATTTCTTCTAATCCGCTAAATAAAAACCCATGCCCCTTTGGAGAATTTTGTATTGCTCCTCACCACCTTCAAATGCATATATAGTTTGAATTTTTTCGTTGTGTATTTCTCAAGATTGAAGCCTCCAAACTTTCGCCGTTCGGAGCGCCGCCGCGAGTTCTTCCTGCCACCGAGAGGGTCCCCACCAAGGCCGATCTGGGCACCTCTCCTAGCCCTTCGACGCTGCGAAGGCCGATCGTCATATAGCTACACGGATTTCGCGAAAATCAAAAACCTAGTTTCGAACCAAACTGTGAACGTATGGCTATGATAATTTTAAACTGATTTTAACATTTAAAAGCCTAGCGAACTTCTAAAAATCATATATTTTTTGTTTCTTGACGAAATTCAGTGAAACAAGAGACAGTGGACTCGTGTGGACGTCTTCTACATTCTAGAAGAGACTGCATATTTTTCTGAGCCTTCTGCTATTTTTGGTGGAGTGGAACCCAATGTGAGAATTCTAAATTATAAACGATATAGAAAACGACGATTTATAAATTATATAGTCGATGTATGGGTTATATAAGCGTTGTACACCTCATATATAAGCATTGTATAAGTTGTACGTTCGATGTATAAGTTATATATGCATTGTAAAAATTATATATGTATTGAATAGAAGTGAAATGCTTATATATATATATATATACATATAAATATATATATATATATATATATATATATATATATATATATACGTCCCTCGTCCACAAACCATGGACGATATTTATTGGTTGTGATTGCTGTGAAAATTGGTTGATTACGAATGGTTGATTAGAATTGTTTGTGGTTTAAATTGATTGATTATGGTTGAAAAATACCCATTTTTGGTTGAGAAATATTTGGTTGAAACCACATAGGATTAGTTTGTGGAAATGAAAAAAATATACATGCCGCCTGCGTGCGAACTAGATGCATGATTCCTCATTGTCAAAAGCTGCGAGGCTTTAAGGTAGAGCGAGGAGTCGTACTAGGGACGGTCCCGGTTTTAACTACCCTGCCGTTATGCTGCCGAAATTTTGAATAATATTCATGTGTTAGAATTATTTTCCTGTATTGAAATTATATTCGTCTGTTGAATAGAAAACCTTCATGTGTTGAATAGAAATTCATTCGTTGAATTGATATTCATGTTTTGAATGGTATTCGTGTTTTGAATAAACTGTTTTAACAATAAAAATCACATTTTTACTCTATATATACAAACTATAGAAAACCTTCATGTGTTGAATCGAAATTCATTCGTTGAATTGAAATTCATGTGTTGAATGGTATTCGTGTTTTAAATATAAAAATCACTTTTTTATCTATATATATAAACTATAGAAAACCTTCATGTGTTGAATCGAAATTCATTCGTTGAATTGAAATTCATGTGTTGAATGGTATTCATATTTTGAAGAAATTGTTTTATAATAAAAATCCTATTTTTATCATCAATATGAACTATATAAGATAATCTTGTTTTGAAATAAATTGTTTTATAATAAAAATCATATTTTTACTACCTATATGAACTATATAAAATAATCGTATTTTGAAATGAATTGTTTTACAATAAAAATCACATTTCTACTGTACACAAGAGTTGTTAAAAATAGTGAAATGTCGAAGTGAATGTTTGTTGGATACAAATATCATTTTTATCAAATGTATGAAAAGAATATAGCTTTGAAATCAAAGAATCGATATATATATATATATATATATATATATATATATATATATATATATATATATATATATATATAAATAGAATTGAAATATATCGAATAACGAAGCTGCAGTTCGTATTTTGAAACCGTGATTTCAAACGATTAGTGCGGGAGATCCGACCATCGGATTTTCCCGAAACCGCAACCGTTGGGTTCGCTTTGGAAATATCTTTCCAATGGCACCAACTTTGTAAAAATCCAATGGTTGGATTGTAACAACCCGTAAAATCTGGGCCAGATTAAAATTTTTATTTTGGCAATTTTAGCGGATTTTGATTATTTAAAAGGAATTATTTTAAATAATATCGACGAGAAATTTATTTTGAATATATTTAGAACGTATATATTATATACGTCATCGTTAGAATATAAATAATTATAAATAGGAATTGAAAATGGCGCGGTAGTTCGATTTCAAACTTCAATTGAATGTACCGGGTGCAAAACAATCCGGATTTTAGTGAAACCAAAAATAATAGGATCTAATTGATAATATCTTTCCAACGAATCCGAAAAATCGAAATTTCATAACGGGAATCAAAAGATATGTCCACTTGAAAATTCTGAATGGTCGCTATGGAATTCAGGCCCTTAAAAATGGGAATTTTGCAAACGACCTCGGATTTCGATGAAACCACTTTTGTTGGGTCCGTGATGTAAAGTTATTGCTAGATTCCAAATTTCATAATTTTTCGAATCAATATTTGAGCGTGGCAAAGGAAAACGCGTTTGACCAGTTTCAGTTGATTTTAATCGACTGGAAAATGGCCATTTTTCCAACGGTCTCAGAATTCGACGAAACTAGTTTTGTTAGGACTGCATCGTCAATACGAAGCTAGAAAATATTTTTCTGGAATTTTTAGAGTTCGTATGTGACCCTGGTAAATTGAAATGTGCGTTCAAATTCAATATATAGAGTTATATGTTGATTTTGACGGAAACTGATCGAAACGATCGAATCAGCCTGCGGTACATATCCCATTGTGTTCGGAATGGGGTAATTAGTTAGGAACGACAGTCGGTGGGTCTCGTTTTGATTTCGAATAAAAAGTCAACTTTATATATAAAATTAAATAAATAATTAAATCCCCTTTATTCCCTCCCTCCTCAAACATACCCCCCCCCCCCCGTTCAGTTTTCTTAATCAAAAGAAAAAAAAACCTAATTGACAAGCGCCCCCCCCCCCCCCCGATCAGTTCGCCGTCGCCCTTCGGCCAGGACTCCGCCGCCGCTTCTCGTCAACGGCACCAGACCTCCGCCCCTCATTTCCCCTTCTCCGTTCAGGCCTAGCCCCCCCAAATCGAGCTGCCCCCTTTTACCCTAGGTCGCGACTATGCTGGAAAACCTTAGCCCCCTTTTTAACTGCTTCCGCCGCCATCGAGATGAGCACCATCCACCAGATGCGCACCCCCCCCCCCCCATGACCTCCGCTCTGGCACCCCTGCGGCGAATGGTGAACCCTCCTCCCTGCTTAGAAATACAGTAAGTTTCTGATTTTTGTTTAATTTCAAAACTGATTTTTGCTTACTTTGACAATTGATTTTTGTTAACTTTAAAAACAGAAAAAAATTATTATTAGATTTTATTTTTAAGCAAGAAAGAATAGATTTTTGATATGATAAAAATTGAATTTTTGTATTTAAGAAGAACCATAAAAATCCGATTTTTAATACGTAGTTGAAGTGATAAAAATCCGATTTTTAACGTGAAGTTGAAGCTGTAAAAATTCGATTTTTCTATATTGAATAGCATAGTAAAAATTCGATTTTTCTATATTGAATAGCACAGTAAAAATTCGATTTTTCTATATTGAATAGCACGGTAAAAATTCGATTTTTCTATATTGAATAGCACAGTAAAAATTCGATTTTTCTATATTGATTAGCACAGTAAAAATTCGATTTTTATATATTGAATAGCAAAATAAAAATTCGATTTTTGTATATTGAATAGTGAAATAAAAATTCGATTTTTGTATATTGAATAGCGAAATAAAAATTCGATTTTTATATATTGAATATAGCGAAGTAAAAAATTCGATTTTGTGGATACGGGCAACGAAAGCGACAAAAGGCGAGATTGGCGATGATTTCTCTAAATGAAGTGTCGTGAAGTTGGATAGCTATTGGTGAGAACTTCTCACCTTTCAATTTCTTTTTCTAGTTATATATATACTAGGATGCAGACGGTGTTTAGTAGCACCCGCCACCCGTCATCCACAGACCATGGATGGCTTGTTTGTTTAAATTGTTTGGTTGTGTAGTTGGTTAGGTTATTTGGTTTGAATTTAATTGTTTGGTGAAATGAAATTGATTTGATTGATGTGTGAATGGCGTGGGCCTTCACTAGACCGGGGATAAGGCTAGACCTTGTCCCGTTTCTAGTATCATGCCGTTATGCCGCCGAAATTTTCTAAAAATAAGTTAGAAAAATAAAGATAACATTTTATTTAGTAAATGAACCGAATAGAATATTCATAGGTTGAATAAAATAGTTTGATCGTTAAAAATATAATTTTTAACGTGAATGTGAATAAATAAATATTCATTTACAAACCAGACTGTTTGTTTATGTACACCTATTTGAAGGACATTGATTGGGACGATAAATTTTACACATCGCCCAACTGCACAAATAAAATTTGTGTTTGATTGCTTGAAACCCCACACGGGTACTGGGATGATATTTGACGTACACTAATCCCGATTGTTTAGTTGTATGTCGAACGATTGATTGACAGACTGTTATGAGCGTTGAATATCTATATTTGATACTTATACAATGTAGAATGCACTTTGGATGATGGTTGATTATTCATCGTTGTTATTGTATACATGTGTTGTAGAAAATCCATATAATTAACATTATATGGTAATTGATTGGGCCTCATTCCAGTTTTGAAATAGGAAATATTTGAAATAGAATATTTGAAAAGGAAATATTTGAAATAAAATATTTGAACATAGAAATATATGAAGCCGTGTTGATTAGGTTGACGCCATTTTAACGTGAACGATATTTATATCGATTTTATTCACTTTTTTTTAATGAATATCGAAAGTGATTTCAAAATTTGACATTTTGAAAAGAATTAAAAATGAATTCGAATTTAAATTGAATATAAATGAATTCGAATTGAAATTGAATATAGATGAATTCGAATTGAAACTGAATTCGAATTGAATTGAAAACGAACTGAAATTGAATTAGAAATCAATTTGAATTGAAATCGATTTGAAATGAATTTTAAACAAATTTATATTGGAATATTCAATTTTGATTTGAAATTGAATATGAAGTTGAAACCGTTTTTAAAACGAATTTAAAAACGATTTATAAAGCACGTTTTGAATAGAAATCGACGAAATATATATTATATATATTATATATATAATATAATGGCCTGAATAGAACGCGCCGCGCCGCGGCAGTTCGCGAATTTCGACTATTGACTTCGAATGGATATTGCGGGAGATCCGACCGTCGGATTCTCCTAAAACCGGAACCGTTGGGTTCGTATCGAAAAGAGCTTTCTAACGATTATTAGAAATTAGAAATCTAATGGTTGGATTTGGAATTATGTCCAAATCAAATTTGAAAAAGGTCGCTGTAAGTGCAGTTTGATGGCCGTTGATGGAAATCGACTGTACGGGCCTTGATAAAATTATCAAAAATACCAATAATTTGTGTAGAATCATAAGAAATGATTTGAGAAGAATCGGGATGAAAAACTCCATATTTGAAAAGATAAAAATAGATTTTTATCAAAATGTACTAGTTTTGAACTAGAATTATAATTCTATTTATTTTTAAATAAATAAATTGGATTTGAAATGGTTTTGAAAATAACCAGAATTTCCAATAATTATATTGGAATGGATTTGAATCGAAATTGTCTTCGGAATATTTCGGTGTTGGATTTCATGACGATACAGATATTGTTATGGGAATTTGAAAGATATATATATATATATATATATATATCGTTATTTCCAATACGATATTTGTTAGTTGTAGAATTAGATATTGAATATAAGCCGATATATTTTCTATTCAGAGCCTTGTATTTAATATCAAATGTGATTTGGGTTTGTTGTGAATGGTGTCTTCATTAACACTGTTCTTGAACCCAGTTAAGAAAAGATTAAATCTTTTTTTTAGATTTAATGAAGTGTACCAATTAAATGATATTTAATTGGAATTGAATTGATATTGATTTTTGGGTTTATCGTGAACAGTATTTTTGTAACACCCCACGCCCGCTATGGTCACTCACTATGGGAATGCCATAGCATCGGTGGAGTATTTTAGTGAATATAGAACAGAAAAATTACAACAAGACAGATATAAATAGTACTTGAAATTTTAAAATATCATCTCATAACAGCGGAAATAAACATGTCTGGTTACATCATAAAACCACGATAAAAGTCAAGTACAATATCCATCAATATAAAGAAGTACATAATCCCACTCTCTCATAAAATAGCCAGAACAAAAGAAAAGATAACTGGATAACTGGAGCTTTACATCTACCCAAGCTCCTAAAGACTGGAACAGCAATCCGATCAAGCTCTACTACCGCTAGGATCCACCGTAGGACCTGAGGGTTGGGAAAAAGATAAAAACAACGGGGTCAGACATAAGTCTGAGTGAGTCCTATAACTTTAACAATACAATCATTAAAGTAACCAGAGAAGACATAAACTTGACCTACGGTAATATCTGGGGATGAATGGCTACACTAAGCAGCTTGGTAGACTTAGGATAAACTAAGATAACCGTAAAGACGCATCTACCCACCCAAGGATAATTACTAACTGCACCACACCAGTCATTCCTACTTAAAGGTTGATCCCTCTCAAGGACTTAGAAAATTTTCCCCAGAAGTTTCATGTACTCCTAGCCCACTACATAGGTGCCGTCTGCCCCTATCTCCACTAGGTGTACTTAGCAATTTTACCCAGTAGTTTCGTGTACCCCTACATAGGTGCCGTCTGCCCCTATCTTTATTAGGTGTACCCACTACTCCCCATCGATCGGCTCCCTACTGTAGATACCCGTGCTGGTCCCACAATTGGGGTGTATCATTCCCCAACGTGGCCACCTGATAATATCAACGGTGCACGGCTTTATATCTACACGATGCAACAACGACTTATCAACCAGCCCGGGTCCACACACGCATATGAAACCCGTTGGTCCCGCGTTGCCACCGTTAACCCTGTTTGGCCTCTTATAGTCAAGCGCAATATGCGTGTCCCGTCACTCGACTTGAGTCGAGCCCACAAAGATACGTTTGGGATATTGGTTGAAATGGGCCCCCACAAGCTACCACCTAAGCTTGCAATTTTATCTAGTGCATCCCACTTAACCCCTCTTTATAATCATGCCCACTTACATGTTAAGTTTTGGTTAAGTCATCTAATCATATTTCAATTGCCCCTTAAGGCACCCACTAGATTCCTACATGCCACCTAAGGCACTTACTTAACCCTTTAATCATGTTTACTTACATGTCCCACTTTGGTTAAGTATTCTAATCGTATTTTCTATTGCCACCCGAGGCAACCCACTAGTTTCCTCATGCCACCCAAGGCACCCACTTAACCCTCATGCCTCACAACATGCTTATATGGTTAAGTGTTTCTTAATTAATTAAGACCGTGATCCTCATAAAGACCTCTCACATTAGACTATCTTTTATGACTGCTGGTTAAGCCGGTTGGATCCGGGCAGCCTTATGTCATAACCGAGTCTAACCTCGTGTCTTTACATTAATCACGTATTTAGTTTGTGCCTAAGACCTCTCACATTGGGCTAACATTTGTAGCAACTGGTTAAGCCGATTGGGTCCGGGCAGTTTTACACTACAAATGAGTCCAACCTCGTGTCTTAGTCGATTAATTACATCTAATTAATCACCCCCATATTAATTGTCCCTAATTAATATCAAGTTTCTCATAACATGGGTAGACCTAACTCAATAGGTAAATTCCCATGGGGTAGACCTAACTCAATAGGTAAATTCCCACTTATGTTTATTTTTATGGTATGCTTAATCATACCCAATCATACTTTTATTAACATATTTATTAACCCCATCGTTCCCCACGCAAATCGTTCTCATTTCACGACATGATAAAAGGGAAGATCCATCACAAACATCGTGGGTTTAACCAAATCTTAGCATATAACTTTGTCATGGGTTAAGAGGATGTCAACTTGCATATATGAGCATATATTAACCCAACTACATTTAACCCAAACTTGCATATTATCACACATGACTTGCATAACATATTGCATATGAACTTGCATATTATCATACACATATCTTGCATAACATGTTGAACTTGCATATAAGCATTCACATAACTTGCATAACATGTTAAATTTGCATATAAGCATTCACATAACTTGCATAAGCATACATAACTTGCATAACATGTTGAACTTGCATATAAGCATTCTCACAACTTGCATAATATGTTAAACATGCATTTAAGCATACACATAACTTGCATAAGCATTCACATTCTTGCATAAGCATTCACATACTTGCACATTAACTCATAAACTTGCATAATGTGTCATCATGAACTTGCATATTAACAAACATGTAACTTGCATAGCATATCTTGCATATTGACATACATGTAACTTGCATAGCATATCTTGCATATTAACATACATGTAACTTGCATAGCATATCTTGCATATTAACATACATGTAACTTGCATAGCATATCTTGCATATTAACATACATGTAACTTGCATAGCATATCATCATGAACTTGCATAACATGCATATGATCACATAGCCCACAACTTGCATATTTAGCATCATGTAAACATAACATACATCATACTAAACTTGCATAAACTTACATACTCAACATACTTGTTAAACATGCATAAACCAACTTATTAATCATGCATAAATCCACTTATCAAATATGCATAAACCAACTTATTAATCATGCATAATTCCACTTATCAAGTATGCATAAACCACTTATTAATCATGCATAAACCAACTTATTCAATATGCATAAACATAGGAAAACATAGAGTAACATATCATTACAAATGATTCAAACTCACTAATCCGCATTCAAGACCATAAGTCTCATTACACCTAATCTACTTGCTTTAACAATTGATGTTAAGGTGATAGAAACTCACAACTAGCAATTTGCACTCCAAATGAAGAAGATTAAGATGCTTAGAATGGATTAGAGGTTGATTAGAGAGGTTGATTAGCTTGCTTTCCTCTTCATTGATTTGTGGTGGCCATGATCAAGTTTCATTTTGCCATAGTTTAGTTACAAGATCTAATTATGAATGAATTAGGATAGGGTTAGGGTCTTATTTATAGGATTAGGTTGCATTTTAGACCCTTAGATTAACCCTAGATTGGTTTAGATCCGTCAGATCCAAGAAGCTTCCAGAACCAGCCCTCCAAGCCAGCCCAAGAACCTAAACTGGTGCACCCAGTTTTACTGGGCGTCGCCCCCCCTGTCGACAGGCAAGTCGACAGGCAAGTCGACACCCCTGTCGACAGGCCTGTCGACAGCCCTGTCGACATGGGTAGGGCGGGAATCTTCCCGCCTGGCCCCGCTTGCTCTATTTTAAAATCTGGTTTTAAATTATTAAATCTGTTTTTATCTTTGAATTTTCTGCAAACTTCATCGGGCCATAACTGAGCCATACGGACTCCGATTTTCGAAAACTCGGACCCTATTTCGCGTATTTTTTCCGAGACGAACGCAATGACGCAGCTCGTTTCCCCTAATTCCCACATATGAGATTATTTATTCTGTAATTAGTGAATTTTAGCATTAACTGAAATTCAGGGTGTTACAATTTTAAATAACACTTGTTCTTTAACCCGATAATTAAAAGAATGTGATTTTGGGTTGTTGTGAACGGTATCTTCAATAATACTGCTCTTAGACCTAAAGAAGTTAAGAAAATCAGAAACTAACTGTCGGTTAGCTAAGCAGAACGGTTTCAGAGGTATTGATCTGATGTTGGTTTCGGCCTTTGGGGTTAATACTTAGGGAATTGCTCACTTGCTAATTTACAGTTAGGAACTGATTGAAATGTGGTGTGATTTTGGGTTTATCGTGAACCGTGTTTTAAATGACACTGATTCTTTAACCCAATCACAGATTAAAACTAAGTGGAGTTTTAATGAATCTTTAATTTGTTTGAAATGATCGAGAATGGAGTATCACTAGTTTTACTCCAGGCGATAGTTAAATCTTTAATTAGATTTGAACGAGAAATGGTAATTGAATTTACCGATAACACTGTGGTGTTAGATATGAAGTATTACCAGTTTTACTTCATGGGATGAATAGGTTGGGATTGGGAAATTAAAACAAATGATTACTTCGGTAAGGTTCGTTAATCCCGACTAGTTGAATCGAAATTCAAAAGAAGATTAAAGAATTAATTCAAGGAATTTATCTTTAATAAAATTAACGGGAACCTTTCCCTATGAATGTGAAATTTAGAAACTAACTGTCGGTTAGCCAAGCAGAATGGTTTTCTGGATATTGATCTGATGTTGGTTTCGGCCTTCGGGGTTAATATTTAGGAAATTATTCTCTAGATTAATTTACGGTTAGTGACTGATGAATTGGAATGAGGCATATGTTGTGTTTGTGTAACACTTATTTAAAATATACGCGAGTTATTCGGAAAGACCAGGTTTATCTCATTCTTAATAACTGATACGACGATAAGTCGAAGATGAAGACGGTGGTTGAAGACCGAAAGTCTTCACGTCATTTGGGTGATTACTGATGATCTTGATTGGGATGTACACCCAAGAAGATGGAAACAGTTGGTGATCGTCCAGACGTACTTGGAGATCGATGGATATGCGGGGTACTAGGTGCCTCCGGTTTCGTTCAGACCAAGAACGAACTTGTAAATGGACTGTGTGTCTGACATTGGATTTCATTCTGTGTGACTGATATCGGTTGCATAGAGTGGTTTGCCTGTGTGGCATGCTAAGATGCAAATGATCAAGGCTTCTGTTGAAAAGCAAAGTCTTGTGGTGATGATCAAAGAACAGCCTGTGTGGCACAGCTTTGTGTAACGTGAATTCGCGAGCCTCACACCCCGGTTGTGAACCAAAAACGGGAGACGGACCTCGGGGGGACATGCGTTTTCTTTCTAGCTAGGGTGGTGTCAGTGACCTACCAGCCCTGACATTTATATTATTTTCACCTGTGTGGTTGTTGCTGTTGCGAGGCGCCTCGGTTTGATCGGACGATCCGGGTCCGATGGAGTCATTCGTTGGCTCATTTACGCCCCAAAGGGCGGAGAAACGTAGTGTTCAGGCATTATAATCCACATCGGTGGACCGGCCCTGATGATCCAAGGGGCAGTTGCGGCTGTTCCTGAGGCTCGGGCTAGAGAGTCACGAATTCGGTGAGGACGATCCCTAGCCTCGGTTCATAGACGGAAATCCAATTTCCAAATACGTGACATTTGCGATTTTGATTGTATAACCTATATATGGCGACATAGTGGTATGGGGCATTCATGCCGCCTATGATTGATACTTATGATTTGAAGTTGTTTTATACACTATACACTTATAATAGTATCAAATGATTTCTTTTAAAACGTATCAAGCATTCTTGGCTTCTATAAGGTAAAAACCCTATCCCCCGGCTTGCGTTGCATTGTGTGATAGGACCTGGGTCTTATAATAGCTTCATTTTTCTTTATTTAGCATTGCGCTGTTGTTTTATGCACTGGTGTTCTTGGGAGGAAACCCGTTCCGTGTTATACGGCGTGGTCCCTTGATTTACCTAACTATAAAAATAAAGATTATTAACTGTTTTAGTTCTCACACCAGTCACATGACTGACCTGGAGTTTATTGTTTTAACCTAAACTCTGGGTGCCCCTATTTTGACACGGGCAGCTAGTAGTTTTGGTTTTGCAGATTTATATTCACAGGATCCTGGTTTACAGCTGGAACGATATCCGGAAAGCTTTGTATCCGTATATCTCTTCTAGTTGTGTATTGTATTATTTTCTGCCGCGATGTATTTAAATGTAATTTAAATCTCTGATATTTCTGTGTAATATTCATTTATACTCTGTATATTCTTGTATTCTGATGGAATTGTTGTAATAACAATGAAATGTTCTTCCGTCTGGGTTCTATTTTGTCGTGTTCTCAAAACGATCAGGCGTTTCGAACGGTCTAGATCGGTTTAGCGACTGATTCGGATCGAGCAAAATTCCTTTTCGTCACATGGATTGTCTGGAATGTTTAATTCAAATCTGAAGAAAAATAGCGCCAGAATCGATTATATTTATATATATATAATTATATTAAATCGAATAACGATGCTGAAGTTCGTATTTTGAAATCGAAACTTCAAACGATTGTATCGGGATATCCGACCGTCGGATTTTTTCCAAAACTGGAACCGTTGGATTCGTTTTGAAAAGATCTTTCTAATGATATAAATTTTGTGAAGATCCAACGGTTAGATTTTCAGATATATGTAAATCTAATCTGAAGAAAAACAGCACCACGGCCGCGTTATGGCCCGAAGCGTCGTTTTGAATAAATTGGCTATTTTAAAATAAATAAAAATAGCGATAAATCGTTATAAAATATTATAAACGATATGGATGTGAAATTTAGAAACGAACTGAAGGTTGGCTAAGTCGAATGGTTTCCTGCGTGTTGATCTGATGTTGGTTTCGGCCTTCGGGGTTAATATTTGGGAAATCGCTCTCTTACTGATCTACTGTTAGTGACTAATGAATTGAAATGATGTGTATGTTGTGTTTGTGTAGCACTTGTTTATTATATACGCGAGTTGCATAGAAAGACCGGGTTTATCCCATTTTGAATAACTAAACGACGATAAGAAATCGAAGATGAAGACGGTGGTTGAAGACCGGAAATCTTCGCCTCGTTTAGATGGTAACTGATGTCCTGATTGGGAGGCATCCCGAAATATGGATAATGAATGGTGATCGTCCAGACGTACGTGGAGATCGATGGGTTTGCGAGGTATATAGTGCCTTCGGTTTCGTTCAGACCCAGAACGGACTTCTAAATGGACTGTGTGTCTGACATTGTAATTCATTCTGTGTGATTGATAGCCATCAGTTACATGGCGTGAATTTCCTGTGTGGCATGCTAATATGCAGTGATAAGGGCTTCTGTTGAAAAGCAAAGTCTTGTGGTGATGATCAAAGCACCGCCTGTGTGGCGTAGCTTTGTGTATAACGTGAATTCGTGAACCTCACACCCCGGTATGAACCAGAAACGGGAGAGGACATCAGGGAGGGCCTGCGTTTCTTTCTAGCTAGGAGTTGTGTCAGTGTTTTTACACGGCCTGACATTTTACTTATGTGGATGATGGATAGTGAGGCGCCTCGGTTTTATCGGTCGATCCGGGACCGATGGAGTCATTCGTTGGCTCATTTACGCCTCATAGGGCGGGGAAACGTAGTGTTCAGGCATAATAATCCACATCGGTGGACCGGCCCTGACGATCGAAGGCTTGCCTGCGCGCTTGCCTGAGACTCGGGCTAGACAGTCTCGAATTCGGTAAGGACTATCTTTTGCCTTGGTTCATGATGGAAACCCAATTTCCAAATACGTGACTATGCGGTTTTGATTGTATATATATATATATATATATGGCGACATGATATATGGTACCCATGCCGTCTATGATTAATAGTTATAATTGAAATTATTTTTGAAACATATAAACACTAGTATTAATATCAAATGCTTTTGTTTATTTCGTATCAAGCATACTTTTGGCCATTATAAGGTAAAACTCTATCCTCCGGTTTGCGTTGCATTGTGTGATGGGAACTGAGTCTTATAATGGCTTCATTTTTATAAAAAAACATTGCGATGTTTAAAAGAATTATTTGTTTTAAAGCACTGGCAATCCGATGGAGTAAACCCGTTCCATGAAAGTGGCGTGGTCCTGGGATTAGCCATATTTTAAAATGTGTGGAGTAGATTTCTCATACCAGTCCCATGACTGACTCGTAGTTTGTTTCACTTTCAAACTCGGGTGCCCCTTTTTCTACACGGGCAGCCTAGTATTCAGGTTTAGCTGGCTCTTTCTGGATAGCTGGAGCTGAAGATGGATTCTATTATTTATCTCTTTTTATGTTGTTCAGCTCCTATTGTACAGTATGTTTGTTTTCCACTGTAGACATTTATGTATAGCTGAACTGTATTTGTACTAAGTATGATCCTGTATACTGTGTAACTCTGATGATTACGTTTATCCAGTATATTCTATTGTGCATTATCTGGTGTATTTATTTAATTATGTCCTGCTATTATCTGGTTATGTGTTATATTCCAAAGATTACCCTTGCCACCGTCAGTACGGGGTTCGGGGTCGTCTCATTTGGTATCAGAGCATTGGTTAAGCTTAGTTCTGGAATATAACATATTAACGAACTCGTCAGAAATATAACCAGTAGTGTTCTAGGACGGGCAACTCAATACAGATAGGATCAGTAATATCCTAGTATGAGTAGCAGAATGAAATACACCCCAATAGACACATTTACATTTGAAGTATATGTTTCTACGTTTTAAAATATCTTTTCTGTGACCTGACACTTGATCTGCTATTTGCAGAAGTACTAGAAAATGAGTGTTAGCAACAGAAGGAATGCAGAACCGGATATTGAGGCCCTATTAATCAAGAATCGAAATATGGGTGGAATACCGTTCTCTGGTGAAGAATCTATTATGAAGACACAAGCTTGGATTCGTTCTGCTGAGAAATTCTTTGAGGGTTTAAAGCTGAGGGATGACCAGAAAAGATTACTGGCCTCCTGGGCACTCAAAGACGAAGCTTTGTTCTGGTGGGATTCGGTTATTAAGGATAATCCAGAAGGTGATATCACCTGGGACAGATTCAAAGTGGTTTTTCTGGAAAGATTTACTCCTCCCGAAGCGACTGAGCGATTATGTGATGAATTTTCTTATCTGATACAAGGAGATATGACCATTCCAGAATATCATAAGAAATTCAACGAACTTTCTCACTTTGCTCCTCATCTTATTCAAGATCCAAAGAGGAAGAATTTGAGGTTTATTCATGGCCTGCAAAGAAAATATCCGAATAGTGTAATGAGAAGTGTGAAGCTTTCTTTTTCTGAAATGATATACATGGCGTACCAGTACGAGGACCTCGACAAGAAAGGTATGTTGCGTTACAAAGAAGAGGTCAGTTCTAGTAATAAAGGTGAGCCTGAAACTGATCGTCCTGAGGCCAATACGATATCTGAGGTGAGCAAGAAGCCCAAAGTCAATCGAAAAAGGGCCAGATCCGAAAAAGAACCAGCAACGACGGCCATATGCAGTAACTGCCATAAACATGGGCATGAATTGTAAATCCTCGAAGAAACGAAAGGAGGATGGGTCTAAATCCAAGGGCAAGTTTCCTGTGACTCGAGAATGCAATCTCTGCCATCAGGCTGGTCATATAAAGTGAGATTGCTGGCAGTTGAAAAAGACTGAAATAGTTCAAGTGAATGAAGTAGCAGAAACTTCAGCACCCTCGGCTAGTCAAGGAAGATCTGATGTTTTAGAAGGAACGCTTATTGTCAAAAACATTCCAGTTAAAGTACTGTTTGATACAGGCGCGTCGCGAAGCTTCATTGCCAAGAATGCAGTTAAGAAGTTGGATTTGAATTTGAAGAAGCTCAAAGAACCAATGACTGTCCAAAATCCGGTAGGGGGTTCCATCGATCTCAGTTGGGTTTGTGCAGTACCTATCTCTTTTTCCTGCTATAAATTCCCTACTATCTCTATCGTCATGAATTTTACTGAATTTGATCTTATTTTGAGATTGGATTGGTTAACCAAATATGAGGCAGAGGTTAGATGCGCCGACAGAGTTGTTAGGGAAAAGATTAAATCAGGTGATTATATAACCATTCCCTGTGAAAGCCATAATTCAAATAGAAAAGACTTCTGGGCATCTTTAGATGTTTCTCCTGCTCAAATAGAAAATATCCCTGAAGTCACAGAGAATATTCCCGACCTCGTAAAAGATATTCCTGTCGTCAAGAATTATGCGGATGTGTTTGAAGAAGTTGTTCGCTTGCCTCCGCAGAGAGAAATTGATTTCAAAATTTTAATTCCAAACGCAAGGCCTGTAGTTCATGCTATTCGAATAATGTCCTTGAAAGAGAAAGAGGAATTAGACAATCAAACACGATAGCTTGTATGGAAGGGTCTGATCAGGCCTAGTTTCTCGGATTGGGGTGCAGCAGTGGTGTTTGTCCCAAAATCAGACGGTACTCTACGACTATGTGTGGATTATCGCGATTTGAACAAGCAGACGATAAAGAATAAATATCCATTGCCGCGAATCGATGATTTATTGGATCATCTGAATGGAGCACAAATATTTTCAAGGTTGGACCTAGCTACAGGTTTCCATCAGCTTCGAATTACCGAAGAATGTGTTCCTATGACAGCATTCAGAGGTCCCGACTTATTCTATGAGTGGTTAGTAATGCCGTTCGTCTTATGTAACGCTCTAGCATACTTCATAGATTTGATGAATAGAGTGTTCAGAGGAGTTTTGAATAAGTTTGTTCTGGTTTTTATTGATGATATTCTAATCTTCTCTAAATCAAAAGCCGAACATGAAAAGCATTTGGAACAGGTTCTGAAAATTCTCAGAAGGAAAGTATTGAAATCCAAACTGTCCAAATGTATATTCTGGCAAGATGAAGTTAAATTTCTGGGCCACGTTGTATCGAAAGAAGGAATTGCTATGGATCCAAGTAAAATCACAGCTATTCAGAATTGGAAACAGCCCAGTACCCCTACAGAAGTCCGCAGTTTTCTCGGATTGGCTAGTTATTACCGGAAGTTCGTTAAAAACTTTTCGAAGATATCTGGTCACTTAACGAAGCTTACAAAGAAGCACTCAAAATTCAAATGGACTCCAGAACGTGAAGAGGCTTTTGAAGAGCTAAAGTTAAGATTAACGACAGCTCCAGTGTTAACCATCATCGATGGCAATCAGGATTTGAAAGTCTGGACAGATGCTTCTAGAGAAGGCCTTGGCGCAGTGTTAATGCAAAGAGGTCAAGTGATTGCTTATGCTAGCCGTCAGCTGAAGCCGCATGAGAAAAACTACGTAACTCATGATTTTGAGTTATTGGCTATAGTATTCGCTTTGAAAATCTGGAGACACTATCTTCTGGGTGAGAAATTCGAGATGTATACAGAACATCAGTCACTGAAGTATCTGTTCACCCAGAAAGACTTGAATCTGAGGCAGCAACGTTGGCTGGAGTTCCTGGCAGCATACGATTTTGAGATTCTATACACTCCAAGGAAGGCCAATGTCGTGGCTGATGCGTTAAGCCGAAAGAATGTAATGATCGCCAGCTTTATTATTACGACTTCCTTAATTGACAAAATATCTATTCTTCAGAAGGAGGATAACTTTATTAAGGATATGATCAAAAGGATTCAGAAAGGCGAACCCTCGTGTTTTCAAATAGATAACGACGGAATCCTGAGATTGAAAGGAAGGATTTGTGTTCCTAGCATCCCCAAGCTAAAAAGGGAAGTGTTAGACGAGTGTCATAAGTCCAAGTTGAGTATCCATCCTAGTGTGGCCAAAATGTATAACGACCTCAAGCAAACATTCTGGTGGAAGGCTATGAAAAGGGACGTTTCAATATATGTTAGCCGATGCCCTACTTTCCAACTAGTCAAAAGCGACCAATAGAAACTTGCTGGACTGTTGCAACCGCTGGACGTTCCAGGCTGGAAGTGGGAACATATTTCCATGGACTTCATAAATGGTTTGCCTAGAACCAGAAAAGGAAATGACAGTATTTGGGTGATCGTAGATCGCTTCACGAAGACCACCCATTTCATACCTGTCAGATCAAACAGAACTGCTCAGAGTCTGGCGCAGATTTACTTCAAGGAAATTGTTAGACTACACGGAGTGCAGATCAGTATAGTTAGTGATAGAGATACAATATTTACTAGCAAATTCTTGGAGGCATTTCAAGTAGATCTGGGAACAAAGCTGAACCTAAGCACTGCCTATCATCCTCAGACAGATGGTCAAACTGAGAGGGTGAATCGTATATTAGAAGATCTATTGCGGGCTTGTGTTCTAGATTTCGGTGGATCTTGGGAATACCATCTGCATTTGGCTGAATTCTCATATAACAACAACTACCAGGCGAGCCTGACAATGTCGCCCTTCGAAGCATTGTATGGTAGACCACGCCGATCCCCTGCTTGTTGGGTCGAACCCGGTAATAGACTTGTGTTAGGACCTGATATGATCCGAGAAGATGCCGACAAAGTCAATTTCGTTAAGAAACGATTACTCGCCGCTCAAAGCCGACAAAAGAGCTATGCCGATAGGAGGAGAAGAGATATATCATTTGTTGTTGGCGACTATGTATATTTGAAAGTATCACCGATGAGAGGAGTTATCCGGTTCGGTAAAACAGGGAAGTTGGCGCCCAAATTCATTGGTCCATTTCCTATTCTTGAACGGATTGGAACTCTCGCTTATAGGGTTCAATTGCCTGATTGGTTACCTGGAGTGCATGATGTATTTCACATATCTCAACTTCGAAAGCACGTTCATGATCCAGACTTGATCGTGGAAGAAGCAGCTCAACAGGATATTGAAATTACCCCAGAATTGGCTATGAGAAGAGAGCCGCTAAAGATCATCGGCAAAGAAACCAAAGAGCTGAGGAACAAGAAGGTTCACTTAGTCAAAGTACAATGGAGTGGAGATCCGCGAGATTGTACTTGGGAAA
Source organism: Allium sativum (assembly GCA_030737875.1). NCBI lineage: Eukaryota > Viridiplantae > Streptophyta > Magnoliopsida > Asparagales > Amaryllidaceae > Allium > Allium sativum. The sequence goes on along the minus strand of JASFAX010000021.1, from coordinate 31,357,364 downwards.
CTGAGGAGAGCATTCAGAAAGCCAATCCTAAGTGTCGAGTAGATATCTCTGATTGACTCCGTTGCAAGGTACATTTACCATACTTTGCATTACCAATTAGTTCTCTACTTTGTTGTTATTTTCTTTCCATGGATGTGCACTTTTAATTCTATAGTCTGCTTAATTTAAAAAGAGTGTATGAATTAATTTGTATGATTTTGAAAAGTTAAAAACAAATTGATTGCTATTTGTGTTGTGTGATAGTAGATTTGATTAATTAAAATTATTGAAACGATAGTTAATTTAATCAATAATAGAATGAATGGTAGAATTTATTCGATTAAATCACACATTGAACTGATTAGAAAATGGGTAGAAATATATACTTGTGCATTATATATGTTTGAACAGGTAATTGGATAGCTGTTGAGTAAAGAATTTATTTGTGTGCCCGACAAATAGGTAAACTTTAATGAGTTGGATGCGAAATATTATTATATCAACTCCTGTGAATGCCATTGGATGCAGAGTGCTGGTTATTCTGTGTGTAATAATAAATGTTGCCATAGGATAGTAACAATTAATTTTGAACTACACTACATGGCATACTTCTTGAAGATAGGCATATTTCATCATATACCACATAAGCATTTGGACCTTGTGTGACATGGTGGAAGATTTACCATACGAGTGAGAGGCTTGTATGGCGATGACTATATTTTACAGGTTGAACTGATGACTGATATGACCATATAAAATTGTAACGATAAATTGCCAGATTAATTAAAACCCCACATGGGTCTGGAGTTGACAATAATCACGTCTCTCTAGTCATTAGATACGGCACATGGATTATTTATTTCCCACACGGGACGAGGTGACGAGGATTTATCCTCTGGAGCAATTAAAATACGCACTCCCTCAGGCTTTGACAGGGTGACGAGAATTTATTCTCTAGAGTTATTATCAATACACGCTCCCCTGTAAATACCAGAATATATCACTATAAATATGTGTATGCTTATTAGGATTTATTGGGTACCTAATACGGCTCAATAAATTTCCAAACCTCTCCCCGTACAAAGGAGGTTATGGCGAAATTTTTCGAAAATTCCGGGTGTTAGCCAAATTTTTGAGGAATTTGAAGATTCTCAGAAACTGAAAAGTTGGAGAATGGAAGCCAGATTGAACGTAAGGTTGATTAATCAAACCACTTTAGACTTTGTTCCTTTTCGGGGACGAAAAGTTTTAAGTGGGGGAGATTGTAAGGACCCGGAAAATCTGAACCAATTTAAAATTTTTAAATTGGCTATTTTAGTGGATTTTAAATATTTAAAATAAATACTTTAAAGAATAACGATGAAAAGTAAGTTTGAATCGACATTTGAAAACGAATATAATTAATTCTAATTATAAACAAGGTCAGAAATGGCGCGGCAGTTTCAAATTTTCATTTCAAACTTTGACTGACTGTACCGGGTGCAAAACAAAACGGATTTGAGTGAAACTAAAAATATTTAAATCTGTTAGTGAATACCTTTCTAACGACTCTGAAAAATCGAAGTTTCATAGTGAGAAGCAAAAGTTATGGCCAAATGAATTTTCAGAAAGGTCGCTATAGAAATTATATAGCCCGTGAAAATGACCATTTTGCAAACGACCTCGGAATTCGACGAAACCACTTTTGTTGGATCCGGGATGTGAAGTTATTATTAAGTTTCAAATTTCAGAATTTTTGAAGCTAGTATGTGAGCGTGGCAAAGGAAAACGTGTTTTGGTCAATTACAGTTAAATTGGATCGACCAGAAAAGGGCCATTTTGCAAACGGTCTCAGAATTCGACGAAACTAGTTTTGTTGGGCCCGTATCGTCAAAACATAGTCAGATTTATTTTTATGGAATTTTTCGAATCGGTTTGTGGCCCTGGCAAATTGAAATGTACGTTCAAATTGAATATTGAATGTTATATATTTTAAATTGAAGGAACACTGACTGAAATATTCGAATGGGCCTTTGAAACATGTCCCATTGTGTTCGGAATGGGGGTAGAACGCTAGAGACGACAGTCGTTGGGTTTGGATTGGTGTTAGTATGTGAAGAGGTGTATTTTTGAAAAAAAATTATAAAATAAAATAAAATTCCTTATTGGCCAGATATTTACTCTCTCTCCCCGACAGTTCAAATCGCGCGGCGGAACCCCCTTCTTCCCTTCTCTCCTCGATTTCTTTTAATCCGCTCAATAAAAACCCATGCCCCTTTGGAGAATTTTGTAGTGCTCCTCACCACCTTCAAATCCATATATAGTTTGGATTTTTTTCGTTGTGTATTTCTCAAGATTGAAGCCTCCAAACTTTCACCGTTCAGAGCGCTGCAGCGAGTTCTACCTTCCACCGAGTGGGGCCCCACCAAGGTCGATATGGGCGCCTCTCCTAGCCCTTCAACGCTGCGAAGGCCGATCGTCATATAGCTACACGGATTTCGCGAAAATCGAAAACCTAGTTTCGAACCAAACTGTGAAGGTACGGCTATGATAATTTTAAACTGATTTTAACATTTAAAAGCCTAGCGAACTTCTAAAAATCATATCTTTTTCGTTTCTTGACGAAATTCAGTGAAACAAGAGACAGTGGACTCGTGTGGACGTCTTCTACATTCTAGAAGAGACCGCATATTTTTCTAAGCCTTCTGCTATTTTTGGTGGAGTGGAACCCAATGTGAGATTTCTAAATTATAAACGATATGGAAAACGACGATGTATAAATTATATAGTCAATGTATGGGTTATATAAGCGTTGCACACCTCATGTATAAGCGTTGTATAAGTTGTACGTTCAATGTATAAGTTATATATGCGTTGTAAAAATTATATGTGTGTTGAATAGAAGTGAAATGCTTATATATATATATATATATATATATATATATATATATATATATATATATACACGCCCCTCATCCACAAACCATGGACAATATTTATTGGTTGTGATTGGTGTGAAAATTGGTTGATTACGAATGGTTGATTAGAATTGTTTGTGGTTGAAATTGATTGATTGTGGTTGAAAAATACCCGTTTGTGGTTGAGAAATATTTGGTTGAAACCACATATGATTAGTTTGTGGAAATGAAAAAAATATACATGCCGCCTGCGTGCGAACTAGATGCATGATTCCCCATTGTCAAAAGCTGCGAGGTTTTAAGGTAGAGCGAGGAGCCGCACTAGGGATGGTCCCGGTTTTAACTACCCTGCCGTTATGCTGCCGAAATTTTGAATAATATTCATGTGTTAGAATTATTTTCCTGTGTTGAAATTATATTCGTCTGTTGAATAGAAAACCTTCATGTGTTGAATAGAAATTCATTCGTTGAATTGAAATTCATGTGTTGAATGGTATTCGTGTTTTGAATAAATTGTTTTAACAATAAAAATCACATTTTTACTCTATATATACAAACTATAGAAAACCTTCATGTGTTGAATCAAAATTCATTCGTTGAATTGAAATTCATGTCTTGAATGGTATTCGTGTTTTAAATATAAAAATCACCTTTTTATCTATATATATAAACTATAGAAAACCTTCATGTGTTGAATCGAAATTCATTCGTTGAATTGAAATTCATGTGTTGAATGGTATTCATATTTTGAAGAAATTGTTTTATAATAAAAATCCTACTTTTATCATCAATATGAACTATATAAGATAATCTTGTTTTGAAATAAATTGTTTTATAATAAAAATCATATTTTTATTACCTATATGAACTATATAAAATAATCGTATTTTGAAATGAATTGTTTTACAATAAAAATCACATTTCTACTGTACACAAGAGTTGTTAAAAATAGTGAAGTGTCGAAGTGAATGTTTGTTGGATGCAAATATCATTTTTATCAAATGTATGAAAAGAATATAGCTTTGAAATCAAAGAATCGATATATATATATATATATATATATATATATATATAATTGAAATATATCGAATAACGAAGCCGCGGTTCGTATTTTGAAACCGTGATTTCAAACGATTAGTGCGGGAGATCCGACCATCGGATTTTCCCGAAACCGCAACCGTTGTGTTCGCTTTGGAAATATCTTTCCAATGGCACCAACTTTGTAAAAATCCAACGGTTGGAATGTCTGGAATGTTTAATTCAAATCTGAAGAAAAACAGCGCCAGAATTGATTATATATATATATATAATTATATTAAATCGAATAACGGCGCTGTAGTTCGTATTTTGAAATCGAAAATTCAAACGATTGTACCGGGAGATCCGACCGTCGGAATTTCCCAAAACTGGAACCGTTGGATTCTTTTTGAAAAGATCTTTCTAATGATATAAATTTTATGAAGATCCAATGGTTAGATTTTCAGATATGTGTAAATCAAATCTGAAGAAAAATAGCGCCACGGCCGCGTTATGGCCCGAAGCGTCGTTTTGAATAAATTGGCTATTTTAAAATAAATAAAAATAGCGATAAATCATTATAAAATATTATAAACGATATGGATGTGAAATTTAGAAACGAACTGAAGGTTGGCTAAGTCGAATGGTTTCCTGGGTGTTGATCTGATGTTGGTTTCGGCCTTCGGGGTTAATATTTGGGAAATCGCTCTCTTACTGATCTACTGTTAGTGACTAATGAATTGAAATGATGCGTATGTTGTGTTTCTGTAGCACTTGTTTATTATATACGCGAGTTGCTCATAAAGACTGGGTTTATCCCATTCTGAATAACCAAGACGACGATAAGAAATCGAAGATGAAGGCGGTGGTTGAAGACCGGAAATCTTCGCCTCGTTTGGATGGTAACTGATGTCCTAATTGGGAGGCATCCCGAAATATGGATAATGAGTGGTGATCGTCCAAACGTACGTGGAGATCGATGGGTTTGTGAGGTATATAGTGCCTCCGATTTCGTTCAGACACAGAACAGACTTGTAAATGGACTGTGTGTCTGACATTGGAATTCATTCTGTGTGATTGATAGCCATCAGTTACATGGTGTGAATTGCCTGTGTGGCATGCTAATATGCATTGATCAGGGCTTCTGTTGAAAAGCAAAGTCTTGTGGTGATGATCAAAGCACTGCCTGTGTGGCGTAGCTTTGTGTATAACGTGAATTCGTGAACCTCACGCCCCGGTATGAACCAGAAACAGGAGAGGACATCAGGGAGGGCCTGCGTTTCTTTCTAGCTAGGAGTTGTGTCAGTGTTTTTACACGGCCTGACATTTTACTTATGTGGATGATTGATAGTGAGGCGCCTCGGTTTTATCGGTCGATCCGGGACCGATGGAGTCATTCGTTGGCTCATTTACGCCCCCATCGGGCGGGGAAATGTAGTGTTCAGGCATAATAATCCACATCGGTGGACCGGCCCTGACGATCCAAGGCTTGCCTGCGCGCTTGCCTGAGACTCGGGCTAGACAGTCTCGAATTTGGTAAGGACTATCTTTTGCCCTGGTTCATGACGGAAACCCAATTTCCAAATACGTGACTATGCGGTTTTGATTGTATATATATATATATATATATATATATATATATATATATATATATATATATATATATATGGCGACATGATATATGGTACCCATGCCGTCTATGATTGATAGTTATGATTGAATTTGTTTTTGAAACATATAAACACTAGTAATAATATCAAATGCTTTTGTTTATTTCGTATCAAGCATATTTTGGCCATTATAAGGTAAAACTCTATCCTCCGGTTTGCGTTGCATTGTGTGGTGGGAACTGAGTCTTATAATGGCTTCATTTTTATAAAAAGCATTGCGATGTTTAAAAGAATTATTTGTTTTAAAGCACTGGCAATCCGATGGAGTAAATCCGTTCCACGAAAGTGGCGTGGTCCTGGGATTAGCCATATTTTAAAATGTGTGGAGTAGATTTCTCATACCAGTCCCATGACTGACTTGTAGTTTGTTTCACTTTCAAACTCGGGTGCCCCTTTTTCTACAAGGGAAGCCTTGTATTCAGGTTTAGCTGGCTCTTTCTGGATAGCTGGAGCTGAAGATGGATTCTATTATTTATCTCTTTTTATGCTGTTCAGCTCCTATTGTACATTATATTTGTTTTCCGCTGTAGACATTTATGTATAGCTGAACTGTATTTGTACTAAGTATGATCCTGTATACTGTGTAACTCTGATGATTACGTTTATCCAGTATATTCTATTATGCATTATCTAGTGTATTTATTTAATTCTGTCCTGCTATTATCTGTTTATATGTTATATTCCAAAGATTACCCTTGCCACCGTCAGTACGGGGTTCGGGGTCGTCTCACCCTCCTTAAAGGATATCGTCCCGAAATCTTCAAGTCAAGAAGAATGTATATCTTACCATCCAATCGTCCATCTACTCATCCATCAAACACAGGCGTCCGTTGTCCTTAAAAAGACTTCTAATGCTTCATGATCATATGCATAGTGCATGTAATGTCCTTATCTAATGCAAAATTAGGCGGTCTACTGATTCAGTTGACCTCCTTAATGCAAGTCATGTCGGTGCCATGAGTCCATTGTGTATGCAATCATCCCTAATCATACCTTCTACGTGAGTGCACAATCATTCATACAAATGCAACATCCACATGATAACATATCAAGTTTCAATCATATACAAGTACATATATGCATATGCAATATGAACGTGACTGAGCCGATCTAACACCTAATGTGTGTGTACATGCATCCACGAGCAATCACTTGCAACTACTTGCAACCATCAATCATAACATGTTTCAAATACATGTTTGCATCCATTGGTTTCTACCTAAAGATCGAGAATAGCGCTGAGGAAATACTTTTAAAAAAATAGATACGAGCATGAATAAACTTAAGGAAAAAGATGTACCCTCAAAAATAAAAGGGTAGTCTGTGCGTATCTTGGCCTCAGTCTCCCAAGTCGCATCTTCCTCAGCGTCATCCATTGACTTTTAACAAGTTTGACTTCGCGGTTGCGTAGCTTTTTGACTTCTGTACCCAAGATATGAGTTGAAACTCTTCTCACAGTCGCCTCTCGTTCTACTTCTACTTCCTCTAATATGCTTAGTTCCACCATTTCCGCAGACTCAAATAAGCACGTCCATAGGTGAGAAACGTGAAAGACATTATGAACTCTAGCCAATCTTTCGGGTAGCTCTACTCTTTAAGCCATCTTTCCAATCCTTTCAATGATAGGAAACGACCCAACAAATCTTGGGGCCAACTTTCCTGTGGATCCAAAGCGAATGACGTTTCTCAAAGGAGATACTTTAAGGAAAACCATGTCTCCAACCTCAAACTCAAGGTTGATCCTTCTTTTATCTGCGTAAGACTTCTATCTATCTTGGGCAGTCTTCATTCTTCTTCCTATCAAGTCCACTTTCTTTGAAGTTTCTCTAACTGGTCCAAGTATGAGCTTGTCTATAGACTCCCACCAACAAGTTGGTGATCGACATAGTCTTCCGTATAAAGCTTCGAAGGCTGCCATGCCTATGGTGGCTTGGTAGCTATTGTTGTAGGCAAACTCCACGAAAGGAAGATGATCCTCCCATGTTCCTCTAAAGTCAAGAGTGCATAATCTCAAGAGGTCTTCTAATACTCTGTTCACCCTCTCCGTCTGACCATCGGTTTGGGGGTGATAGGTCGTGCTTAAGCATAGTTGTGTGCCTACAACCTCTTGCAAGCTCTTCCAAAACTCGCTCGTAAAGATAGGATTTTGATCACTCACAATGCTGGAGGGTATCCCATGGAGTCGAACTATCTCTTTAAGATAAATGGATGTCCTTCTACTTTTAACGGGTATAAAGTGAGCGCTTTTTGTGAGCCTGTCCACTATTACCCAAATACTGGTATTGCCCCTTCTTGACCTAGGAAGCCCATCAATAAAGTCCATTGAAATGCTATCCTATTTCCACTGTGGGACCGCTAGAGGATGAAGCAAACCACCTGGCTTCTTTTGCTCTACCTTGACTTGCTGGCATATTAAGCACTTCGAGACGAATTCAGCCACATCCCTTTTCATGTCATTCCAAAAGAGAACCCTTTTTACGACTTTATACATCTTGTCTCCACCTGGTTGTATGGTCAACTTGGAATGGTGTGCCTCTTCGAGAACCTTCTTCACCAAATCCCTTGCTTGTGGAATGCATAGCCTTCCATCCTGCCTCAACCAACCCTTATCATCGATGAAGTATCTATTGAAGTGACTAGAAGTCTCACCCCTAATTAGCTTATCCATCACATCAACTAGCTGAGGGTCTTCACGTTGCGCGGTTCCTATTTAGTCCAAAAGAGTAGGCCGCACTTCTAGCGATGCTAACAAACCACTCACATGATCGATGGAGGGTCTAAAGTCAAAGTTGGCTATGTATTCCAAGCTCTGCCTTTCTACAAAGAGAGGGCTTAAGGTCAGGTTCTTTCTACTCAAGGCGTCTGCTACTATATTGCCCTTGCCAAGGGTATAGGAAATCTCGAAATTGTAGGATGCCAAGAACTCCATCCACCTTTGTTGCCTCAAATTAAGATCTTTCTACGAGAAAAAGTATTTCAATGATTTATGGTCAATATACAATTCAAACTTATCACCTAAGAGATAATGGCGCCAAGACTTAAGCGCAAAGACGATGGCAGCCAACTCTAGATCGTGGGTTGGATAGTTTTTATCATGTACTTTCAACTGTCTGCCTCCATAAGCTACTACCTTCCCTTCTTGCATCAAGACAGCATCTAGTCCTATACCACATGCATCTATGTATATGGTAAACATCTTGCTCCCATCCGACAATGTCAGAACTGGGGCTGCTGTTAGAGCCCTCTTCAATCGTTGGAAAGCGACATCGCAATCCAAATCCCAATTGAAAGTTAGGTTATTCTTCGTCAACCTTATAAGTGGAGCTGAGATTTTCGCAAAGTCTTTGACGAACTTTCGGTAAAAGCTTACTAGCCCGAGGAAGCTCCGGACTTCGGTCACATTCCGTGGAACCTTCCAATCTTGTACCGCAACTACTTTTGCGGGGTCCACAGCTAACCCTTCCTTGGATACTACATGTCCAAGAAACCTTACTTCCTCTCTCCAGAAGTGGCATTTGGAGAATTTGGCTTTCAATTGATGTGCTCGAAGAGTATCCATGACTTCTTTTAAATGTGGAGCATGCTCTTCCTCACTCTTTGAGAAAATCGAAATGTCATCTACGAAGACTACCACAAACTTATTAAGGAACTCCCTGCTCATCAAGTCAACGAAATAAGCAGGTGCGTTCATCAAGCCGAAAGGCATGACAAGCCACTCGAAGAAACCATCTGGGGTTCTGAACGCGGTCTTATCAATAGTGTCTTTAGCCACTCTTAGCTGATGAAACCCGATAGCTAGATCTAGTAGGGAGAAAACCGATGCTCTTACAAGCTGATCGAACAAGTCATCTATTCTTGGAAATGGGTGCCTATTTTTCTTGGTCAGCTTGTTTAGCTCCCTATAATCAACGCATAGGCGAAGAGAACCATCTGCTTTGGTTGCGAATACTACTGGAGCACCCTATTCAGAAATAATCTGCCTTATAAACCCCTTCTCAAACAACTCTTTAACTTGCTTGCTGAGTTCTTTCCTCTCCCTTGGAGCCATGTGTCTAACGGGTAAAGCAACGGGTTTTGCATTATCAATGAGGTATGTACGAAAGTCTATCTCCCGCTTCGGAGGTAACCCCTTCACCTCTTCAAAGACATCTGAGTATTCATGGACTACTCTAACAGACTGCAAATTCTCAACAAACGCATCAAGAGATTCTAAATAGCTAAGCATAACAAAGTTCATGGCATTACAAGAAATTTTGAGAGTGTTACCAAGGCGAGTCCTGAGTCTAACCACTCTCCTTTCACAATCGAGGATGGCACCATTACTGGATAGCCAATCCATGCCTAGAATCAACCTATAGCCCGTGAAGCCTAAAACATAGGCATTACATCTAAACCCCACACTTAGTATAGAAATTTCCGAATCCAAACAAATCATTGACAAATAATTTGAGCCCTCAATTGGATTTGAAACAACCAAGGGATCCTCTACTAAACTGTTGTCTAGGTGCAGAGATTCAACTAAAGCAGTAGATATAAAAGAGTGCGACACGCCAGAATCAAAGAGTGTACGAACAGGATGATCAAAAAATAAACTAAACTTTCAATAGAAATATTTCTACCTCGTTCTTGCGGAGGTGCCATGAGAGCTTGAACCTGCCCTCCAGAAGTAGATCCAGCTCTCTGCCCTTTCCCTTTCTTTCTTAGGCAGTCCTTAGCCATGTGTCCCGTCTCGCCGCAATGAAAACAGCCACCCTGCTTCCTCTTCTTCTTTCTGCAGTCCTTAACCAGATGTCCAGGAATGCCACAAAATTACACTTCCTCTTGTCACAGGGTTTGTTGTTCTTCCCGCCCTTCTTAGAATATGTCTTCTTGCTCTGTGATCCTTCCACTTACTTATCATGAGGTACTTCCACCTTTATCTCTTTCTTTCCAACCTTATCTTCTTCTTATAATAGTGTCATGTCCACCAGTTTCTCATAAGTCGCACCCATAGGTATATGGGACATAGCTACGCTTTGCAGTGGCTCATTCAATCCTTTAACAAAACGGAGAGCCTTCTTATGTGGAGTGTTCACTAACTCCAATCCGAACCTAGCTAGCTGATTGAATTGGTTAACGTATTCCTTGACCGACATACTTCCCTGTTTGAGAGCTAAGAACTTCTCCATTTGTAGGCTTTGTTCAGCTTGTGAGAGGAATTTCATTTCAAACCTCATTCTGAAATCCATCCAAGTTTCAACTGGTCTTTTAGCATTAGTAACTTCACACCAATAGGAGGCTTCATCTTTAAGCCACCATACGGCCAACTGTATCTTCTGCTTATCGTCCACTTCGAAGATAACAAACAAATCCTCAGTTTCTTTGAGCTAGTTTCTTGCTTCCACGAAGGATTCATTTCCATTGATGTTCTTTCCACCCATGGCTCGAAAGTCCCTACATATTTTTGAGAAAGCATTTGCACGAGGAGGAGGAGGAGGAACCGCTGCAGCTGGGGGAGGAGGAACGTCTGCTGGGCCTGCGACATTAGCCCTAGCCTCTAGGTACCATCTGAACCAGCCAGGTACCGGAACGCCCTCTGGAAGGTTAAGATCCCCAGACATGCTGAAACGAAAAATGAAAGATTCAAAACAAAGGATAGAAAGATAGTGCATATAGCTTTGGGGGATTATGCCTTTTTAAAATAAAACAATACTTTTTCTTAAAAAATGCTTCTTTAACCTTCTTTTTGAAAAACAATTTTCAAAAATTTTATCTGATCTGGTACACCTTTGCTCTGATAACAAGTGAAACACCCCACCTCCATTAAGGTCACTCACAAAGGGAATGCCTTAACTTTGGTGGAGCATTATAGGTAAAAGATACAGATAATTTACAAGACAGACATATATAATCAGCGGAAAAATTAAATTTATTTCATACGTGGTTCATAACAAAAACATTACAACAAACTGTCTCAAAACAACTTCCAAATCATTACATCAAAATCTTTGTCTTGAATATAACATAAAGAAGCATAAAACACAATAAAACTTCATAAATCCCCAAGTAGCAGTGTGTCCAAAGCCATAGCCAAAGATAAGAGGTTCCAAGCTATACATCACAGAGTCTTCAAGCTTGGAAAGATGAACGGTCCAAATTAAGCTGAGCTATTCTCTCCCTGGCTACCTGAGGGGGGAAACGGAAGAAGAGAGTGCGAAAGAAAAATGGGTCAGACATAAGTCGGGTAAGTCCAGTGATTATTCAGCATGTAAACTGGTAAGAGAACCATGACATGAATAAACCAGACGCAGGACAATAAAAAAGAAATAAGGTAACGTAGGATAAGGCAAGATAAACAAGGCAAGGTAAACTAATCATACTATCGCACTTATATCCATATTCTCTGCACCTACTAGATATTTCAACCATCATCATGAGTTCAAACCCAGTGATCCCTTTTTATCGATCGGCTCCTACTCACACGCATTTTCTACTTGTGTCATACGGCCCTGCTCGATGGTAGATACCTATGCTGGTCCCACCATGGGGTGTATCAAATCCTATGGTGGCAACCCGAAACGATTCAAGATGCATAGTGTATAACTACTGATGCCCAGTGCCTGCTTTTTCCACTCCGGAGTACGTGCACGGCCGTACTCCGTCGGAACCTACGCTGACGCACCAACCACCATTGTTTTGACCGCTTATATTCAGCCCAGTAATCGTGCCCCACCCTGCCTAGTTCAGGGTGCCATGAAAAATCTATGTGGGTTACTGCTGAAATGGGTCCCCATTACTATGTTTTTTCCTAATCAACATGTTAAATTGGTTAAGTGTCCAAATTAACCTAACCCACCCATCATTTAGTTAACATGTTGTATTGGTTAAGTGTTGCCTTAACTAACTTAACCCTACCATTCCTGACTTAGCTTTAATTCATTCATTAAAGCACCAACCACTCACATTAGACAGGTATTGTTGCGGTCACTGGATGTGTCGGTCGGGTCCGGGCAGTTTTACACTGCAACTCAGTCTAACCTCGTGTTCTTTTCGGCTCAATGCACTAACCTCTCACATTAGATATATATTGTTACGGTTGCTGGACGTGCCGGGCGGTTCCGGGCAGTCTTACACCATAACTCAATCTAACCTTGAGTTAGGCATATTCGTCTTTTCTAAATTTACATATTTATCTCTTTATATTTATGTGTAAATTATTGACATTCAAGTCAAGCCCCACTTTCCCTTTAAATCAAGTTCATAATTTTAGGTATAAAAATTTATACCACTTTGTGCCATAAAACATTTACATGTTCATGAGCCAAATATGACAATTATATGTAATTTCATGTTTTTCCCCAATGTTACCCCATTAAACGTTCGCATAAATCACATAAAATGTTAGGTCGCTACATAGCCTAATTCATACAAAAAAAGGGGGAAAAGAGGAACATGTAATATTCCAACATCATAAAAATATGGACCTAACTACACATGTATCATATGAATTCGGCATAGAACAATATACATGAACTTACAAATTTAGATCTACTCAACATGAATCATAAAATAGGGGTTTTACATAAAACTACATAAACTTAAATTAGGCATGCAGTTGTGAACTTGCAAATTAGCATGTAATTCTAGTCATATGTGAACATGGTTGAATTTGCATAAACATAGCAAAATTCCCAAATTGACATACAACATATAGGTGTCATCACCCAATTTATGCAGCATGATATGACATCGCTAAATCATACAACATGATATGCCATTGCCAAATTATACAACATGATATGCCATTGCCAAATTATTCAATCATAATATGTCATCGACAAATTATACAACATATAGGTTTATTGCCAAGCATTTAACATTTATCATCAAATTACATACAACATGATCACAAACTTAACATGATAAGAGTCATAGTCTAAATCAATTCAGTTTTAACAAAAAGGATAGGCATAAATTTACATTAGGCATTGTTCAACATCCATTTATTTTAGTCACGATTCTAATATCATTTAGGTCTAAATGATAACTGGACTTACAAAAAGGAGACTAGTCTTGTGTTTTGGGATCTGTATTCCGAAATTGAATAGCTCTCCTTGGTTGTAGACATATAATTCTCTTAGCTGAATTAGATTTGATTTGTAATTTCTAACTTCCTTTCTAGTTGAAGGAGAATGGCGGCTACTCTAGATTGAGTACTGACAGCATGACAGTCTTAGGAATATTTTTGTATGGCTTAGGTTTAGATTTAGGTTGCTTATATAGAATTTTGATTTAATAGGAGCCGTCAGATCAACCTAGGGCCAATCAAAGCCATTCAGGCCTAAGAGAACCAACCAAAATTTGCCACACAAGCCCTTATGACTCAGAAATCGTCACACAAAGAAACACGTCAGGTTTTCAGATTTGGCCCGAGGGGGAGGTCGACCCCCAGGTTGACCCCTGATCGACCTATGTGACCCAGGTCGACCCCCAGGTTGACCTAATTTCTGGGCGGGGAATTTCCCGCCCAGCCTGCTCCGGGATTTTTGAATTTCGAAACTTGAATTTGACTTTTGGGCGGGTTTTATTATTTAAATTCTTGAATCTTCTAAAGGTCATAACTCCTTCATAAGGGGTCCAATTTACGCAAACTCGAACTCTGACTCAAGCAGAATTCCGAGAAGAACACAGTGGCATAACCCGTTTCCCTTAATTCTCACATTTGTAATTAATTATTCTTTAATTCGTTACTTTAATATTTGCAGAAAATACGGGGTGTTATAGTTATCGAACATAGTTATTCGAAGAAAGATTATCGAATATAGTTTATTTGAAAGAGAGATTATCGAATATAGTTTATTCGAAAAAATGAGTTATCGGATAGAGTTTATTCGAAAGAGAATTATCGAATAGCGATTATTCGAGAGAGAATTATACGTTGAAGTTCGATTTTTAAGGAATTCAGGAAAATACTATTCACTTTCCGTTTTTAATTAAGATTTGTTTATTTATAAATAAATTAGTTGTTTGTTTATTTATCCAAATTAATAAATAAATGTTAAATTTAAGTTATTATAGTTCAGAAGCAAGGGATTGTAACACTATTGTTATAATCAAATGATTTCTGTAAAAGTAGTGTATTCGTAAATAGAATCCGAGAGTTACATAAGGAAGTTTGTTAAAGATTTAAAAGGTGAAATTTGTCTATTTTGAGGTTAGAAATGTTGTCCAGTTAAGGTCTGAGAGGTAGTTATACCCCCAACTTGATGACTTCATTTTTAACTAAGGAATGGTTAAGGTTCAACAGTGAAGGTTGGTTAAGTGAATTAGTTAATGAATGTAATGGTTTGAGTTGGCATAGTGATGTTTAATTTAACATCTGTTTAAATCTAATGAAAGAGTTTTGGAAATGTTTTCCAAATAAGAATCATAAATGTTTTCAAATATAAAAAAATAGAAATGAGAGTAAATATGCAAATGTTTTCCAATGATTAATAACGTATATTTTCTATATTTAGAAAATAAGAATTTATGAATATATGGAAATAAGAATAGGGAAATGGATAATTGATTGACAAATTAAATTAAAGGGGGTCAGTGTTGATTGATGATTTGCTCGGTAAGATTTCCATTTGGAAATACGACCGTTGTTTGTACACATATTTTCCTTTGATAGATAAATAACCGACTATCAAAGTTCTGACAATTTTACCATCATCAATACGGAGAAACTGGGATCATATTTGTTATCTGAAAATCAATCCGTATGGGAATTAGCGTTGCGAATCAAATACGATCAAGATAATTGAAGATAGAGTTTATGTAAGGGCTATTCTGGCAAACCCTAGGTAGAAATTACCTAAGATGGGTTTACAGAATAGTGCCTTCGATTTGTTCAGTCCCAGGACAACCTGTATGAAAGAATGTCTGACAGAGTATATTTAATAGATCGCATAAGTTGATCTCTTCAAATGTATTTACGTTTGGTGGTGGAGGAATTCGTTTCTCGTAGCTGTATACCCATGGTATTTTTGGAGAAATCAATTTGTGATTTGGCGGGTATGACGATGTGACATTCAAAATAAATAAAGGTGTGATTTGTACGTTATTACCCCAAGCCTCAAAACCAGGAATGGTATAAAATCGGGTAGGTCGCTTGGCTAAGTGGTTAGCTGCCAATTAGGGTGTATTATCTTCTGATCTAGAGAAATTTCATTTACTTTTTTAAACTATTTGGATGTTGTCCCTTTCGGGAAGCGGTTGCTGATCCCAACCGTTGGTGATAATACATTCGGTACACTCAAGTGGAATGAGTAACAGGTCATGTTTAGCCTGGGTTACAAGATGTTCTTGTTGAACCCGGTGTATTCTTCTCTAGAGATACACTGTCGGAAGGTGGTCCCATACATTGCTAGTTGGAATTCATTACCCAATAAGCTCCAACGGTTTTTGATTATATATTATGAATGTGGAATGTGAGATGAAAGCGTTCTGCTAATGATTATTTGTAGTTGATAGACACTATTATAATATCAAATTATGTTTTGATATAAAAATTATCATTACTTTCAAAAGGATTTAAAAGTCAAATCAAGGGTTTTGGATTCTCATAAGGGAAAAACCTATTCCATGTTATACGGCGTGGTCTTATGAGATATCGTTTATTTTCTCAAATAGTTTTAAATTGTTTACTCATACCAGTCCCATGATTGATCCAAAGTTTATTTTGTTTTTTTCCTAAACTCTTGGGTGCCCAATTTTGTATGGACAGTCAAGCAGTCAGGATTTTACAGATATACTTGGATAGCTGGAGCAGGAGGCTTCAGGATTATATAGCTATTGTTTATACCTGATGTATTGTAATTGTTGTACTCCGAAAATGGTATTATATTCCATTGTGAGATTCGTTTTTACTCTGTTCTGATGTGATCTTCTTCTTCTATTCTAACATTCTTTCTTTCTATTTCTCACCCTCTAACTTCTTTCATTAACTATCCGGTATTTCCGATGCTTGGATAGTCGACATTGAGTTTATGTCGATTACCAAGGTCGCCAATCCCCCAGGTCATTACAGTTGTATCAGAGCTAAAGGTTAAGTGATTACCTTGGCTCTGTGGCATGACTCAGTGGAGATGGGGTTAGCAATACCCTAGATTGAGTTGAGGGTATATATATGAGAGAAGGTATTTGTAGATTTTATTATAAAATTGTTTTATATTATGGGGATTTATTGGTTGAGTCGTTTATGAGTTCTGGTCAATTAGTTTGATCCACTGTATCGGTAGGAGATTCTAAACACTTGAGTACGATGAACCAACACAGTATGTTTTGAAAAGAGGGAATGAAATAATTTTACCCCAAGTATATTTTAGTATAAAGGAAATTATTATCTTAGGATTATTATAGTATATTGGATGTGTTGGTTGTTATATTAATCGAATACGATTAAAATTGAGTTGGTTATATATAACCAAATAAAAGTCATATAAGTGTAATGAATTGAATTAAATTTGAAATTAAAATCAGAATAGGAATTAAAATACCTAGAATTTGGAAAAGTGTTTGTAAATGGATTTGTATTAAATATATGAGTATTTTAAAATCCTGGAAGATTTTAAAATGTTTTACAAGCATTGAGAAAGATATTTTGAAATAATTTCAAAATAGAAATGTGTAATATGAGTTTTGAAAAGTGATATAGTATTGAACTCACCTCGGTTGCTGGAAAATAATTCCGATGATGTTCCAGACATCATCGGTGTTCATTTTCGAGTTTCTAAGTGATGGATTACTACCAAAGGTTTTTTTTTGAATTGTTTTGAAAAAAACAAGTTGTTTTGAAATTCCAGAAAAGGATATGTGATTTTTGGAAAAGCTAAGCTATTTGAAACTCCCAGGTAAAGATTGTTTGAAATAAAAATAAATTAAATATAAATTTGTAAAAGTAAATTTGAAATTGAAATAAAGGCAGTTCAGTGGTAATTGAATTAAATTGGATTAGAATGGTATCGAAAAAAATTGGATTTGCGAGATAGGAATTTGAAATGGAACCAGAATAGTGATTTAAGAATTTGGAATCAAGAATAGTACTTGAGTTTGAAATGAAATTTGGCTTGGATAGAACCAAATTGTTGAGTTTGAGGATGAACTGATTAGAGATTGATTAGGATGGCATTTATATATGCTGAATGGGCAGCAAATGGAAAGGATATGATGATATGCCCGACAAAAAGGTACAAGTTTATTTTGATATGAGTTTGGTGATTTATCAGCCTATTTGGAAAGCCGCTTGGTTGTTTGATTTTATTTTGGATTGGAGAAGGCCTAGAGAGGCGAGTTGTAGTTGTACCGACTAAGCTGTACCAGGAGGTACTGGCGAAATTTTTCGAAAATTTAAGGTGTTAGAATTTTTTTTTGGAATATTTGAAAATTTTAGTTAGTCAGAGTGAATTAATATATTAATTTAAATTAATTGGTTCAGTTAAAGAAGTAAACAAATAAATTTCTATCTAGTTAATAGGGTTTGTTTTCTACCTTAACAATTTCGAGGACGAAATTATATTAAGGGGGGAAGAATGTAACGACCCGTATTTTTAACGGATAATAAATAATTTATTTAATTATTTAAATAATGGTTTGGTAATTTAAAATGAACAAAATTAAATAATATTTAATTAATATAAATAATAGAACAATATATTTAATTTTTGAAATAGTCGGAAATAATGGAATTCACAACATTGTGTGAATTAGATCATTTATAATATATAATTCAGTTTAGAATTGAAATAATGAATTTATTTGTAAATATTAGCTGAAGGTATAAATTATATTATAATTATAATTGAGCTCGAAATGGCGCGGCAGTTCATAATTTGGAGATTCGAACTTTGAACGAATATACATAATCCATTTTAAGCCGGATTTCTATGAAATAAGAAACGTTCGGAGCTGGTGAAGTATATTTTTCTAATGGAAGAGAAAAAAATCGAGATTCCATCGTGTAGATTGTGAGTTGTGTCCAAATCAAATTTTTTAAAAGTCGCTATGGAATTCCTTTATAATTTATAACGATTTATTTATATTATAAATGGATTTTCAATATAAATTGAATACTGATTTAATCTGAATTTGAAATATCGAGTTATAAATTCAGATAGGAATATTTTGTAGGTGTATTATATTCTATGTGAATATATACGATAATGTTAAATTATTATTATTTTGTTTAATTATTATTAAATATATTAATATTTAAATGGGTCTATTTAGAGCTTTAAAAATAGCCACTTTTGGAAACAAGCTCCGTTTTCGATGAAACTAATTTTGTTGGATCCAAAATATTAAATTATTGCTAGATTTCAATTTTCATGATTTTTGGAGTCATTATGTGGCCATACGGAATTTTAATGTGAAAAACAGTCGATAATTTGACCTTTAAAAATACGTTGTGTGAGCAAACGGACTCGGAATTCGACGAAACAAGTTTCGTTAGGTCCATAATGTCGAATTGTAGTTGCATGTCCATTTTCGTGATTTTTGGACATCATATGTTATCATAGGAATTTTTAGATGGTAAATACAAATATAATAATGAGATAAAATAATATAAAAATACAGGAAGCTTCTAATGCAAGCCAATATCTATATTATAAATACCTCAAACTATCTCTAAACCTAGACTTTTTCATTTCTTCAGTCAAACCCTTTTCCGCCGTCACATTTCTCCTTACCCAAAAAAAATCGCTAACTTTAAAAAGACATAGAAAATGAAATCAAATTCTATAAATCACTGGATAAATATATTGATGATCAGCGTGGACTTCTCTTCAAAATCGTATAAGAGTT
Organism: Allium sativum; assembly: GCA_030737875.1. Classification (NCBI taxonomy): domain Eukaryota; kingdom Viridiplantae; phylum Streptophyta; class Magnoliopsida; order Asparagales; family Amaryllidaceae; genus Allium; species Allium sativum. The sequence continues at coordinate 31,337,974 of JASFAX010000021.1, read as the reverse complement.
TCCGGGTTCGATGCTTGTTCTGGGGTAGGGTTTTTGGAACCGCAGGCTAGGGTTGAGTTTTAAGATTAGTCGAGTTATTGATATTCGAAATGGAGTATGAATTTGGATTCAGCGTGTATGTGATCTCCTTCGTGAAAATGTAGAAGGGGTACGGTACAAGACAGGTTCGCTGCTTTTTCCGTACATAGCATGTCGGAGTTCTGAGGGAGCCGCCGAGTTGTATAAGGATGGTATGAGATTGAAGAGGAGGAGATGAGGAGATTTTCGGTAATTTAATCTGATTTCAAGGTGAAAGCATAAGGATCAGTGTGTTGTTGAAATTGACGAAATGGTGAACAGCCTGGAGTCGTGGTTATTATCTGGGTGAAGAAGAGGATAAGGAGCGGTTTAAGGGGGTATGACGTGGATTAGGAGGTAATAATCAAGGTTAATTATATAACAGCTGTTAAAGTTAATGACTTGTGAATTTTCGTCGAAGGCTATGTGATAACGAGGTAAAGGAAATGAGAGAAATGGTGTGTGCCACTGTTTTGGGGGAGAGAAGCATGTCACGGGGGAGTAGTAGTAGCGGGTCACGGGTTTGGGTATTTGGCCGGTTCTTTTAAATGATGAAGCAAAATCATTATAAAGAAAATTAAATTCTATTTTATTTTAAGTAGTACGAACTTGTAAATTTGATAACTTTGACATATATTATCATAATTTGACGAAACTAGATCCGTTGGCATTGTATGGACGAGGGCTACACTGGAACTGATTTGGAGTGAATTAGAGCTCGTTACAATTTATAGCAAAATAAATTTCCTAATTCGAATCAACAACGACGGTTATTGTTATTTAACGATAAACCGACCAATGTGAGTAAATCTCGCTAACTCGGATTAGTTTATATTTTTATAACGTATTTTTAGAATTGATAAATATTGGTAGATTGTTGTATGTTGACTGTTTGGATGAACTGCTAAATTGATTGGTTGAAATTATAGATCCAGTAATATATATATATATATATATATATATATATATATATATATATATATATCGTTAATCAAATATTGATTCTGTTTATCAGAATATTTTGTATTGAAATGAAATTTATGTTATTTATATTGTTTAACATCTTTAATGCAGGGAAACAGGTTGGAGGGATCCAACTGGATTCCCCAATAATTATAATACTGTTTTTCATATATTGTGATATATGATATGGTATATAATCTGTTATTGATCATGTGTGTCTGGATGACGATAGATCCTTTTGTTTGGTACTTTCGAATACCATAAGTAAATATCGGAATATATTAAAGGAAAGAGTTAAGTAAATATTGAAAGGAATTATTTATGAAATGTATAAATTATAAAAGGAATATTTATTTAGAAAATAAATAGAATCATAAAAGGAAAGATTTATAAAATGAATAGAATTTTATAAAAGGAAATGTTTGGGAAATGAATAGAATTTTATAAATGGAAATATGTGGAAAATAAATATTAAATAGAATCTGTTTTAACAAATAAATTGAGAAGATTAATGTATAAATAATGTATTATTAATTAAATAAAATATTTATCATGTGATAAATGGAATATATAAATATGAACTTATATAGAGAAGTAGAAATAGGTTTTGACACTAATATTTTAAATAGAATGTGAACTCAGCATTTATAAAGGTAATTATAAATGAGATTTGAGTGTTAGAAATAAAAAAGAGATTTCATACGAATAATTCTATAAATAGAAGTATAAATAGAATTTGGAAATGGGATATTATTTTAAAATACGAAATCAAACTTAAAGGATTATATTTTTCACATTCGATGTGAATAATGGATTAAAATGAATATTTTATAAATTAAAACATTTATAAGGAAAATTGGGTTTTGAAATAGGAATTCAAATGGGAATTTGAATAAGATAGGAAATAGGGTTAAAATAAAATTAGTTATTTGATTAGAGTTAATCGAATATTAGTTATTCGAATAGAGTTAATCGAATATTAGTTATTTGAATAGAGTTAATCGAATATTAGTTATTTGAATAGAGTTAATCGAATATTAGTTATTCGATTAGAGTTAATCAAATATTAGTTATTCGAATAGAGCTAATCGAATATTAGTTACTAAAATAGAGCTAATCGAATATTAGTTATTCGGCAAGAGTCAATCGAATATTAGTTATTCGATTAGAGTTAATCGAATATTAGTTAATCGAATAAGAGTTAATTGAATAGATTTAGTCGAGTATCAGTTAATCGGATAAAGTTAGTCGAATATTAGTTATTCGAATAGAGTTAATCGAATAGAGTTAGTTAAGTATTAGTTAATCGAATTAGAGTTAATTGAATATTAGTTAATCGAATTAGAGTTAGTCAAATATTAGTTATTCGAATAGAGTTAATCGAATATAGTTATTCGAAGAAAGATTATAGAATATAGTTTATTCGAAAGAGAGATTATCGAATATAGCTTATTCGAAGAAAAGAGTTATCGAATATAGTTATTCGAAGAAAGATTATCAAATTTAGTTTATCCGAAAGAGAGATTATCGAATATAGTTTATTCGAAGAAAAGAGTTACTGAATATAGTTATTTGAAGAAAGATTATCGAATTTAGTTTATTCGAAAGAGAGATTATCAAATATAGTTTATTCGAAGAAAAGAGTTATCGAATAGAGTTTATTTGAAAGAGATTATTCGAGAGAGAATTATACGTTGAAATTCGATTTTTATCGAATTCAGGAAAGTACTATTCACTTTCCGTTTTTGTAACGACCCGCATTCTACGTATCAAAGGATCGTAGAATATTTATTTCTTTTTATATGAAGTCGTATAGTCATGTAACTTTGGAGAATGACTATTAGGGTCATTTCCCATGTTCATGATTTTTGTCTATTTTTAAATGACCATTTTGCCCCTAACGAATCTTGCTTCGTCTATAACTTTTGATTGGTAAGGAGTTTTGACCTAAAACCACTTCCATTAGATCCGGATGATGGTTTACCTTTCCGTAGAGTGATTACGTTATCCAGACGGACTCACCGGTTGGGAGATATGGCTGAAACAAGGTTTAGAAGGTGAAAAACTGCTTAAGTGGGCCGATTAGGGTAATTAGCAAATGGGCCCATAACCATTTCGGGATTGGGGTTATGGGGAGGCTGAAATGAGTTAGGTTTTCATTTTATTTCAGTTTTCTAGCCGCCGTTTACCTCTTAGAAACCCTAACAATGGCCTCCACTTTCTAAAATCACCCCAAATCACCTGCAAATCACTAATAAAGAAGATCAACATCAAATCAAAGCAAATCAACACCAAATCAGAGTTGGAGCTGCTGTGTTGCATAGGAAGACGCCACAAATCAGAGATAGTTTCAGATCTAGTTTTATTTGTGGTTAAGGTGAGTGATTTGCATTGTATTTCACTAATTACGGCTAATTAGGGGTGATTAGTGTTAATTAACAAATTTATACATGATTAAATTCTGGAAAAATGTTAAGAAATTCTTAAATATTATTTTAAGCCTCATTTAGAAATTTGGGTTAATTTGGATATGTTTTGCTAATTCTATCATTAGTTATGCTTAAACATGATTAAGGGAAAATATGGGTTTTGGGTAGGTTTGATCCATTTTAATACTTGTAAAATCGTTGCTTTGATGTTTATGGTTGCATCTCTATGTTGCTATGACTGTATGGAATGCTTTGTGATTGATTATAAAAGTTACAATGTTCGAAAACGCCGTTTTATGGCATAAAACAGTTGCTGGAAAAGTTGCGGGGAATGTGCAGGGTTTTGGATCGGATCGGATATAGGGCTCGGATCGGATAAGGGAACTGAGCAAAGGGATTCGATCCGGATCGGAACTTCGCACAAGTGGCTTGGCAAGAAGGAAGGACATTTTCATAAGAGTTGGAGTTGGATTCGGATCGGAAGCAAGGGCATGGAGAAAGGATCGGACTGAAGCAACGACGTGGAAATCGGATCGGACTGAAGCTAGGGAGCGGGATCGGATCAATATAAGAGGAGCTGGAAATGAAGGAGCCGAGCCAAACCACGATGAAGAATCCGAACTGAACCGGATGGGGAAACCCGAGCCGAACCAGAGGACCCGAATCGAAGAGGAACCTGGAGACGATGTATTCAAACCGAACCGAACAGGGAGCTTGAGCACAATATAGCCGAACCGAACCAGACTTAAAATACTTCTATGCGATGACTCTTCTGAAGACCAACTCCAATTCAACCAAAACCCGAGATGCAAAGGTAGTCCGAATAGGAAGTAGAACTCAGGATCCAGTTGGGAACCAACGAGTTAACTTCATGAGTTGGGCTTTGCAGCGGGACGTGTGCTAAGGGGTTATCGACGTCCATAATTTTGATTCACCACCAAGACGAATGTTCGGCTACGGACCAGTGCAGTGGGGTAGTTATTAGTCCATGGAGCAAAGTGATCGTAGCATGTCTATGAGCAAGTGCAGTGAATTCATCATGAATTCATGGGGCAGAGTGGACATAGCAAGGACTAGTGGCTATGGATCAGTGTAGTGGAGTCGTCATGACTTCATGGTGCAGAGTGATCATAGCAAGGATTTAGGTGATCAAAGCGGTGGATATCGTATGATTTACGCACTGAGTGAGAGATGTGAGGATGGTTGCTATGCTTGATTGTTAGATATCACTATGACATTCACACCCCTCCCCCGTATCTTTACACTATATGTTAGTGTCACCATAGAGTATTGTACATCTTGTTAGGCTAACTCTTTGGTTGTAGGTCCGGGTTCAAGTATGGTTATGTATACCTGTTATTGTTCTGTTTTACTGCTTATCGCTCATACCAAACTTTTTTCTGACCCAAATTTTTTATTACTCTGGGTGCTCTTAAACGGGAAAACTAGAGACAGGTCAGGTGATTATGCACGAGTAGCTATACCGGAGACGAGTAGGAGGCTTCTACGTATGATACATACACATATATATATACACAATCTTCCTGTGTCGCTGTTGGTCACTACTTTGGGCATTAGTAGTGTACCTTTCTTATTTTGCTTTGGAGACAGTTTTAAAAGTTGTAATAATGATGATGTGGAACATAAGCTGTATTTTGGATTTTCCGCTGCTATGAAGGTTTAGTTTTCAGCTTATGCACTGTCTCACCTGTATTTTGTCAAAGTTATGTTATTATTATATTTTGTTCCATGTGCTATGAGATATACTATAGGTTCCTTGCTAGTTCCAATTCCTTTCTTTTCCTTTCTTTGGCGACCGTCCCACGTTGGTTGGACATTGGTACAGCGCACCCTCATTGGAAATGTCGGCCGGTGCAGGGCGGGCCGTCACACTTGGTATCAGAGCTCTAGGTTGCGTAGTTAACCTAGGGAAAGACACCAGGGAGAGATAGTATACATATATGAGAGCGCATATTTGTGATATTTTGGTTTTCAGAAGCTATATATATATACTATTAGTATATCCAGGGATGAAGTCACACTACACTGGCACCACTAAAGGGATGGTTAATCATTTTCTCCTTATAGATTGAACGATGAGCCGACATATGAGGGATATTGATAGAGGAGCTAATAATGGGAATGCTCCTGATATGAGGACGATTTTCACTGACTTCATGAGATAAATGCTTAGGGATGTTCAAAGTGTAGCTCCTAATGCTGCAAATGGTGGCGGTGCAGCCGTGCAGGCACCTAGGGCCGATTTCACCAAGCTTTGTAAAGACTACACTAGTCTTGATTGGAAGCCGTTCCACGGAACAGAATCGGCTACAGAAGTTCAGGATTGGCTTGATAGTTGTTAGCGTATCTTCGAGGATCTAGGAATTAAAGACACAATAAAGAGAAAGCTAGCATCCCATCAGCTGCAAGGACGGGCTATGAATTGGTGGAATGCTATTATAGCAGCTAGTCCTGAGGATCAAGTTACTTGGGATCAGTTCAAGACCCAATTCAGTGATAAGTTTATCCCGGCTGCTCAGAAATCAAAATTGTTTAAGAAGTTCTTGGAGCTTAAGCAAAATGGTAGGGCAGTCTCGGAATATATTGTTGAGTTTGATACTTTATCAAAGTATGGATTATCCCTTATTGACACTCCCGAGAAGAAGAATGAGAAGTTCATAACAGGCTTAGATCAGTACTTAGGGGAAAGGCTTATAAACCATATTGATGAGACTTTTGAATCGATTGTTGGGAAGGCATTGAGGTGAGAGAGCCTTTATTCTAAGCCCAAGACTGAAGTCGCTGTTGCATCTGCAGAGGGGCCAAAACTGCAAGCAAGCGGTGGAGGCAAAAAAAAATTCTCAGAACAAAAGGAAACACAATCAAACTATAGATTGTCAGAAGAAGAGTAAGAAAGATGTTGAGTGCTTTAGCTGTGCAAGAGGGGCCACAATGCTAAAGAATGTCGAGCAAAGCCCGCGGACAGGAAGTGCTTCAACTGCGGCCAAGTAGGACATCACAAGGATAAATGTCCGCAACCCCCTAAAGAGAAGAATATTGTGAAAGCAAATGCTACTAATGTTGTTTCTTCTTCGTCGAATGCCCCAACCGCGGCGGAGAAAGGAAAGAATGTCGTCAATTAAGGTATGCTTTCTGTTTATGATGTTCTTGTTCGAGTATTGTTTGATACCAGAGCTTCCCGTTCCTTCATATTAAGTGACCTGGTAGATAGGTTAGGATTAGAACCGAAGATAGTCGATGGACCTTTAGTTGTGACGAACCCGATTGGTGGTTCGACTAGCCTTAGTACGATTTTTCGAAATTTGGTCTTATCGAGTCATGGATGTATGTTTGCTTGTGATTGCTTTGTTTTGGGCTTTACTGGGTTTGGCATTGTTTTGTGAGTGGATTGGCTCCAAAGATATGGGGTAGTGGTAGACTGTGAGGGGTTTCCGGTGACTATTAGGGCGGATGATAGGCTGAGGGTAGTGTTTGGTAGCCTACCTAATGATGAGGTGATGGCTAGTTTTCTAAATTCCCTCGACATCCTGCAGGATGAGTTAGCAGGAATTCCCATTGTTGGTCAGTATCCGTATATCTTTGAGGAAGTGACCGGACTTCCACCACACCGAGAGATTGAGTTCCGTATTGATTTAGTGGAAGATGCCAGGCCTATACTGATGCCACTTCGTCGTATGGCACCAAGGGAGCAGCTAGAGCTCGGGGGTGTAAGTAAGCGATCTTTTGAAGAAGGGATTTATCAGAAGAAGTGTCTCCGAGTGGAGAGCACCAGTTGTATTTGCTACCAAGGTAGATGGTTCCCTTCGATTATGTGTGGACTACCGCGAGTTGAATAAAATGACGGGGAAGAATAAGTATCCTCTACAATGGATAGATGATTTGTTTGATCAGTTGAATGGCGCGAGAGTGTTCTCCCAGTTGGATCTCGTGGCAGGTTTTCATCAGCTTAGGGTGGAAGCTGAGAGTGTAGCTAAAACGGCATTTCGGACACCGTCTGGATTTATGAGTGGTTGGTCATGCCATTTGGGTTGATCAATGCACCAGCATATTTTGTGGATCTTATGGATACGGTATTCAGGGATCATTTGAATATGTTTGTTCTTGTGTTTGTGGAGGATATACTTGTTTATTCGAGGATAGAGGAAGAACACAAGGAACATTTGAGAGTGGTGATGGAGGTGCTAAGAAAACACCAATTGAAAGCATAAGTTTTCTAAGCATCACTTGTAGAGGAGGGAAGTGAGATTCTTTGGCCATGTTGTTTCAGAGAATGGTATTGCCGTGGACCCTGCGAAGGTGGCTACGGTACAGGATTGGTCTACACCCAAGAATGCAACAGACGTAAGAAGTTTCTTGGGATTAGTGGATATTATCGTAAGTTTATCCAAGACTTCTCCAAGATAGCGGTACCGTTAACTCAATTGACCAAGAAGAATCAAGCTTCCGTTTGGGACGAAAGGTGTGAAAATGCATTAAAGAGCCTAAAGGAAAAGTTGACGTGTGCACCGGTGTTAGTCTTTCCTAAAGGGATGAAGAGATGACAGTATACACGGATGCATGTGGTACCGGACTAGGTGTTGTATTGATGCAAGGAGGTAGGTTTTTAGCTTATGCAAGTCGGCAACTAAAACCGCATGAGAAAAGATACCCTACCCACGATTTGGAATTGGCAGCGATCGTGTTCACGTTGAAGATGTGGAGACATTATCTCTTGCGAGAAATATTTGAGTTGTTTACCGATCATAAGTCATTAAAGTATCTTTTCTCTCGGAAGGATCTAAATCTCCGACAGCAAAGATAGTTAGAATTTTTGGCTTCCTACTATTTCGATATCGCATATACACCTGGAAAGGGCAATGCGGTAGCTGATGCATTGAGTAGAAGACAAGCTAGTTTAGGGGCTATGTTTCTTGAGTGGAAGCAACTGGAGTATATCGATGGGTATGATTTCAGACCAAAGTGCGAATTGGATCTAGAAATGCTAGCAAGTTTGACGATCAGACCCACTTTGATTAAGCGGATTGGTTCCAGTCAGAGGGACGATCCTAACCTACTAGGGATCATCTCCAAGTTAGAGATGGGTATCGACGAGGAGATGAACAAGTACGGGCTTGATCGATATGGATGGCTTAGAAAGAATGGGAGACTAGTTGTACCCAATGTCAATGGATTGAGAGATGAAGTGCTTAGAGAATGTCATCACTCAAAACTGACTATACATTCAGGTGGTAATAAAATGTATCAAGACATGAAGCAGACCTACTACTGGGAAGGGATTAAAAGAGACGTTGGGAAGTTTATATCCAAGTGCATGAACTGCCAGCTAGTTAAACCCGAGCAAAAGAAGCCTAGTGGTTTGTTGCAACAATTAGAAATTCCAGAATGGAAATGTGAATAAGTCTCAGTGGATTTCATAGATGGGTTACCAATGACTAGATCGGGCCATGATAGCATTTGGGTGATTGTTGACCGATTGACCAAGAGTGCAAGGTTTATATCTGTCAAGTCGAATAGAACATGAACTAAGTTAGCAGAACTATATATGAAGTGGGTAGTGAGATTTCATGGAGTTCCCAAAGGCATTATGAGTGACCGAGATCCGTTGTTTACTAGTGGATTTTGGAAGAGCTTAAAAGAGGCGTTAGGATCAGAATTACATCTCAGTACCGCGTACCATCCTCAAACTGACGGTCAGACAGAGAGGGTGAATTGAGTATTAGAAGACCTCTTAAGAGCTTGCATATTAGATTTTGGTGGATCATGGGATGGCCATTTGCATCTAGTTGAATTCGCATATAATAATAGTTATCAGTCCATATTAGTATGGCTCCATTTGAAGCTTTGTATGGAAGACCGTGCAACTAACCATCATGTTGGTTAGAAACCGGTGAGAAATTTGTGCTTGGGCCAGATGGGATAAAAGAAACCTCAGATAAGATCAAGGTTATCTGACAACGAATGAAGTCTTCCCACGATAGGCAGAAGAGTTATGCTGATAAGAGGAGAAGAGATTTAAAATTCTCTATTGGCGACTTCGTGTTTGTCACGATTTCTCCGTTAAAAAGCATGATACGATTTGGTAGAAGTGGCAAGTTAGCACAAAGATTTGTTGGTCCATTCCCAGTTCTCGAACAAGATGGGAATTTAGAATATAAAGTTGAGTTGCCAAACAAGATGGTTGGGAGTTCATAACGTATTTCATGTTTCCCAATTAAGGAAATTCGTGCACTGCCCCGATGTAGCTATTTCACCTGATCAGTTGGATGATATCGAAGTAGAACCCGAGGCGGTTGGGAACCGCAAGCCGATTCGTATTGTCGAGCACGATACGAAGAAACTTCGAAGGAAAGAGGTGAATCTAGTCAAGGTTCAGGGGGGCAGGGATGAGAATGACTATACTTGGAGACAGAGGAGATCATTAAGGAGACGTATCCAGAACTCTTTGACTGGTAAGGTTTTCATTTCGATTTAGTCTTTCCGCATGCTAGGATAGGTTTGTTTTGTGTGTTTGATTGTTTGTAAATGATGAATAGGCATGCAGAACACCTTTTTATGTTTTTGGTTAAGGAATTTCGAGGGCGAAATTTGTTAAGGGGGGAGAGTGTAACGACCCGCATTCTTCGTATTGAAGGATTGTAGAATATTTATTTCTTTTTCATACGAAGTCGTATAGTCGTGTAACTTTGGGGAACGACTATGGGGGTTATTTCCCATGGACACGATTTTTGTCGATTTTTAAATGACCATTTTACCCCTGAAATCTTGTTTTGCCTATAACTTTTGATTAGTAAGGATTTTTGACCTGAAACCACTTCCATTAAATCTGGATAATGGTTTACCTTTCCGTAGAGTGGTCACAATAGTCAAACGGACTCACCGTTTGGGAGATATGGCTGAAACAAGGTGTAGAAGGTGAAAAACTTCTTAAGTGGGCTGACTAGAGTGATCAACAAATGGGCCCATAACCCATTTGGGATTAGGGTTATGGGGAGGCTGAAATGAGTTAGGTTTTCATTCTATTTCAATTTTCTAGCCACCGTTTGCCTCTTAGAAACCGTAACAATGGCCTCCACTTTCTAAAATCACCTCAAATCACCTTCTAGTCACTAATTAAGAAGATCTACATCAAATCAAAGCAAATCAACACCAAATCAGAGTTGGAGCTGCTGTGTTGCATAGGAAGACGCCCCAAATCAGAGATAGTTTCAGATCTAAAGTTTTATTTGTGGTTAAGGTGAGTGATTTGCATTGTTTTTCACTAATTACGGCTAATTAGGGGTGATTAGTGGTAATTAACAAAATTATACACAATTAAGTTTTGGAAAAATGTTTAGAAATTCTTAAATATTATTTTTAGCCTCTGTTAGAAATTTGGGTTAATTTGAATATGTTTTGCTAATTCTATCAGTAGTTATGCTTAAACATGATCAAGGGAAAATATGGGTTTTGGGTAGGTTTGATCCATTTTAACTTGTAAAATCGTTGCTTTGATGTTTATGGTCACTTCTCTATGTTGTTATGACTATATGGAATGCTTTGTGATTGATTAGAAAAGATATAATGGTCGAAAATGCCATCGTATGGCGTAAAACAGTCGCTAGAAAAGTTGCAGGGAATGCGGAGGATTTCGGATCGGATATAGGGCTCAGATCGGATAAGGGAACTGAGCAAGGGGGTTCGATCCGGATTGGAACTTGGCACAAGAGGCTTGGCAAGAAGGAAGGCAATTTGCATAAGAGTTGGAGTTGGATTCAGATCGGAAGTAAGGGCGTGGAGATCGGATCACACTGAAGCAAAGGCGTGGAGATCGGATCGGACTGAAGCTAAGGAGCGGGATCGGATTAATGTAAGAGGAGCTGGAAATAAAGGAGCCTAGCCAAACCACGATGAAGAATCTGAACCAAACCGGATGGGGAAACCCGAGCCGAACCAGAGGACCCGAACTGAACAAGGAACATAGAGACGGTGTATTCAAACTGAACCGAACATGGAGCTTGAGCATGGTATAGCCGAACCGAACAAGACTTAAACTACTTCTACGCGACGACACTTCTGAAGACCAACTCCAATTCGACCAAAACCTGAGATGCAAAGGTAGTTCAAATAGGAAGTAGAACTCAGGATCCAGGGTGGAACCAATGAGTTAACTTCATGAGTTGGGCTTTGTTGCGGGACGTGTGCTAAGGGGTTATCGATGTCCATAACTTCGATTCACCACCAAGGCGAATGTTAGGCTACGAATCAGTGTAGTGGGGTAGTTATTACTCCATGGGCCAGAGCGACCGTAGCATGGCTATGAGCCAGTGCAGTGAAGTCGTCATGACTTCATGGGGCGGAGTGGACACAGCAAGGACTAGTGGCTATGGATCAGTGCAGTAGAGTCGCCATGACTCTATGGGGCAGAGTGATCATAGCAAGGATTTGGGTGATCAAAGCGGTGGATATCGTATGATTTACACACTGAGTGAGAGATGTGAGGATGGTTGCTATGCTTGATTGTTAGATATCATATGACATGCACACCCCTCCCCCGTATCTTTACACTGTATGTTAGTGTCACCTTAGAGTATTGTACATTTTGTTATGCTAACTCATTGGTTGCAGGTTCAGGTTCAGGTATGGTTTTGTATACATGTTATTGTTCTGTTTTGCTGCTTATCGCTTATACCAGAATTTTGTCTGGCCCAGAGTTTTATGTCTCTTCTTATTACTCTGGGTGCTCTAAAATGGGGAGACTAGAGACAGGTCAGGTGATTATGCACGAGTAGTTGTACAGGAGATGAGTAGGAGGCTTTTACATATGATACACACACACACACACACACACACACACACACATATATATATATATATATATATATATATATATATATATATATGTATGTATGTATGTATAATCTCCCTATGTCGTTGTTGGTCACTACTTTGGGCATTAGTAGTGTACCTTTCTTATTTTGCTTTGGAGACAGTTTTAAAAGTTGTAATAATGATGATGTGGAATATAAGCTGTATTTTGGAATTTCTACTGCTATGAAGGTTTAGTTTTCAGCTTATGCACTGTCTTACCTGTTTTATGTCAAAGTTATGTTATTATTATATTTTGTTCCATGCGTTGTGAGATATACTACAAGTTCCTTGCTAGTTCAAATTCCTTTCTTTTCCTTTCTTTGGCGACCGTCCTGTGTTGGTTGGACATTGGTACAGCGCACCCTCACTGGAAATGTCGGCCGGTGCGGGGCGGGCCGTCACAGTTTTTAATCAAGATTTATTTATTCTAATAAATTAGTTGTTTGTTTATTTATCCAAATTAATAAATAAATGTTATATTTAAATTATTATATTTCGAAAGCATAGGATTATAACACTATTGTTATAATCAATTGATTTCTGTAAAAGAAGTGGATTCGTAAATAGAATCCGAGAGTTACGTAAGGAAGTTTGTTAAAGACTTAAAAGGTGAACTTTGTCTATTTCGAGGTTAGAAATGTTGTTCAGTTAAGGTCTGAGAGGTATTTATACCCCAACTTGATTGACTTCATTTTTAACTAAGGAATAGTTAAGGTTCGACAATGAAGGTTGGTTAAGTGAATTTAGTTAATGAGTGTAATGGTTTGAGTTGGCATAGCATGTTTTATTTAAACATCTGTTTAAATCCAATGAAGGAGTTTTTGAAATGTTTTCCAAATAAGAATCAGAAATGTTTTCTAATATAAAAAAATAGAAATGAGAGTAAATATGCAAATGTTTTCCAATGATTAATAACATATTTTTTCTAAATTTAGAAAATAAGAATTTACGAATATGTGGAAACAAGAATACGGAAATGGATTGTTGAATGACAAATTAAATTAAAGGGGATCAGTGTTCATTAATGATTTGCTCGGTAAGATTTCCATTTGGAAATACGACCATTGTTTGTACACTTATTTTCCTTTAATAGTTAAATAACCGACTATCAATGTTTTGACTATTTTGCCGTCGTCAATACGGAGAGACCGGGATCAGATTTATTTTTTGTAACCCATTTTGTATGGGCATTAGCATCGCGATCAAATACGATCGAGATAATTGAAGACGGGGTTTATTCAAGGGTTGTTCTGGCAAACTCTAGGTAGAAATTGCTTAAGATGGATTTATATAATAGTGCCTTCGGTTTGTCCAGTCCCAGGACAACCTGTATAGAATAATGTCTGACAAAGTATATTTAATAGATCGTGTAAGTTGATTATTGATAATTTTAGTTTGATTTCAAGGTGAAAGCAGAAGGAGCGGTGTGTTGCTGAAATAGATGAAATGGTGAAAAGCATGGAGTCGCGATTGTTATCTTGGTGAAGAAGAGGATGAGGAGCGGTTTAAGGGGGTATGACATGGATTAGAGGTAATAATCAAGGTTAATTATATAATAGCTGTTAAAGTTAATGACTTGTGAATTTTTATTGAAGGTTGTGTGATAACAAGGTAAAGGAAATGAGAGAAATGGTGCATGCCACTGTTTTGGGGGAGAGAAGCATGTCACTAGAGGAGTAGTAGTAGCGGGTCACGGTTTGGGTATTAGGCCGGTTCTTTTAAATGGTGAAGCCAAATCATTAAAAAGGAAATTAAATTTCTATTTTATTTTAAATAGTACAAACTTGTAAATTCGATAACTTTGAGATATATCATCAAAATTTGACGAAACTGGATCCGTTGGGATCGTTTGGAGTGAATTGGAGTTCATTACAATTTATAGCAAAATAAATTGCCTAATATGAATCAACAACGACAGTTATCATTATTTAACGATAAACTAGAGTAAATCTCACTAACTATGATCAGTTTATATTTTTATAATGTATTTTTAGAATTGATAAATGTTGGTTGATTGTTGTGTGTTGACCGTTTGGATGAACTACTAAATTGGTTGGTTGAAATTACAGATCTAGTAATACAGATATATATATATATATATATATATATATATATCATCATTCAAATATTGATTCTGTTTATCAGAGTATTTCATATTGAAATGAAATTGATGTTGTTTATATTGTTTAACATTTGTGATGCAGGGAAACAGTCGGAGGGATCCAACTGGATTCCTCAATAATTATAATATTGTTTTTCATATATTGTGATATATGATGTAGTATATAATCTGTTATTAATCATGCGTGTCTGGATGATGATAGTTCCTTTTGTTTGGAACTTTTGAATACCATAACTAGATATCAGAATATATAAAAGGAAAGAGTTAAGTAAATATTGAAAGGAATTATTTATAAAATGTATAGAATTATAAAAGGAATATTTATTTAGAAAATAAATAGAATTATGAAAGGAAATATTTATAAAATGAATATAATTTTATAAAAGGAAATATTTGGGAAATGAATAGAATTTTATAAAAGGAAATATATGGAAAATAAATATTAAATAGAATCTTTTTTAATACATAAATTGAGAAAATTAATTTATAAATAATGTTTTATAAATTATATAAAATATTTATCATGTGATAAAGGGAATATATAAGTCTGAACTTATATAGAGAAGTAGAAATCGGTTCTGACACCAATATTTTAAATAGATTGTGAACTCAAAATTTATAAAGGGAATTATAAATGAGATTTAAGTGTTAGTGTAACGAACCGCAAATCCGTACTATCTGAGTTGACTACGTCACACGTCCAACCCAAATATCACAGTAATACGAATCATTTTTATTAGAAGAAAAATGTAGAAGAAGAACAGAAATAACAACACATAATCTCACATCGCCACGGAACAAAATATAATATATCATAACCTTTGAAATACAAAATTTGTATTATATACATATAATTATCAGAGTACAACACTTACAACACAGCAGAACAAAACTCTATGTAACTAACACTGAAGCCTCCTGCTCCAAGCTCCTTCAGATAAATCTGTAAAATCCGGAGCTACTTGACTGCCCGTACAAAATTGGGCACTAAAGAGCTTAAGTAAAACAAAATAAATGTTGGGTCAGTCATGGGAGTGGTATGAGTAAATAATTTAAAACAGTTTGAGAAAAAAAACGATATCTCATAAGACCACGCTGTATAACACGGAACGGGTTTTTCCCTTATGAAAATCCAAAATACTTGATTTAACTTTCAAAATCCTTTTGAAAGAAACAATAATCTTTATATCAAAACTCTTTTGATATTATAATAGTGCCTAAATCGAATAAATAGAAATCTAGTGGAACGCTTTCATTTCACGCTCCACATATATATAATATACAATCAAAACCGCCAGCACTTATTGGGTAATGCATTTCCAACTATGACAAGGTATGGAACCACCTTCCGATAGTGTATCTCTAGAGGAGAATACACTGGGTTCAATAAGAACATCTAGTAACCTGGCCACACATGACCGACCACTCATTTCTCTTATGTGTATTGAATGTATATCACCAAGGGTTGTGATCAACAACCGGTTTCCCAAATGGGACAGCATCGAATGGAATAAGGAATTAAATGAGTTTCTCAAGATAGGTGATAATACACCCTAATGGAAGCTACCCACATAGCCATGCTACCTGCCCGATTTTTTTTGTTTCCCGGTTGTTGAGGCCTGAGGCTACGGTTACTTGTAATTAATTTATAACACAATCACTATGAATGACACATTGCCAAATATGTTAATCATTAATTGATTTGCATAAATATATTCTAGATATTATGCTAAGAGAATAAATTCTCCTCCACCATATATATTTATACAGACCAACATATGCGATCATTGGAAATACTCTATCAGACATTCGTCCATTTACGTTCATTCTGGGATTGAACGAAACCAAAGGCACCATTTCTTTTAATAGAAAAAGTTCTTGCACTTTACTCTGTTTTCGATTATCTTCATATAATCTGATTCGCAATGCTACTGCCAATACGGAGTGGTTCACGGATGATAATCCAACCGGTCTCTCCATATTGACAACGATTATAGGCAAATACTTTGATAGTCGGTTATTTGACTATCGAAGAAAAACAAACATTTAACCAAAGCCTCAAACAAATCATTGAGTTCTTTAATTAATATTTCATTA
The DNA here is from genome assembly GCA_030737875.1 of Allium sativum. Taxonomy (NCBI): domain Eukaryota; kingdom Viridiplantae; phylum Streptophyta; class Magnoliopsida; order Asparagales; family Amaryllidaceae; genus Allium; species Allium sativum. Next base: position 31,321,438 of record JASFAX010000021.1, on the reverse strand, counting down.
ATTAAAATACTTCTCCATTTCCTTATCTGTAACAACCCGAATTTTTATAACATGTTGAAACTAGAAATCAAGGCAGAATTAATTTTTAAAACAAGAATCAAGGAAAACAGGTTGCGCCATTGCATTCGTCTCGAAATTTTACATGAAATAGAGTCCGAGTTTTCGAAAATCGGAGTCCTTATGAGGGAGATATGACCCTCCGAAGTTTCAGGAATTTTCAGAATCAAAAACAGCTCGAAATTCAAATTCGAAATTCGAATTCAAACCCCAGAACAGGCTGGGCGGGAAAACTCCCGCCCAGGGACCAGGTCGACCTAGGGGTCGACCATAGTGTCGACCTGGGGGTTGACCTGCCTCCCGAACCCACTTCTTGAACCATATGCATCCTAACGTATTTAGACTTGTTTTCTGACCAGATTCGTCTGCCTAACCCTATATAAACAGCCCCCTAGCCTCATTTTCTCCACACCATTTCTTTCTGTCCTTATGCTACTTCTAAGATAATCAAAATAATAAGATAAAAAGGAAGAAAAAGGACTGCTCCTTCTCCATCAAGACTACGCTTAGGGATTTGCAAATTGGGGATTTCAATTAGAACACGATCGATCAAATAAAGATTCAACAATCAAATTCTACTTTCTAATTCTCGATCCACGCACTGTAAGTTCAAGTTACTTTTAGATAAAAGCCGTAAACTTAATATCCATGTTGTAAATTGGAATTGGATCTATGTATGGTAATTGATTCGTATCTATTCTTGTTCGTCTTGGATCTTGACTTTCGTGAATATTGCTTCGGACCTATTCATGTTGTAAATCAAACTCGCTCGTGTCTATAACCTTAACATGCCTATGACGTTGAATCTATTGTTAATGGACAAGGACTATGACTGAGAACATAAGACTGCCTATGACTAATATAACTATGCCAATGACTATGACGGTGAACATAAGACTGCCTATGACTAATAAGACTAAGCCTATGCCTATGACGGTGAACGAAAGATTGTTGCCTATGATTATGACAAGGACAATTGTGGCTAATCAACTATGAATCTTGACTATGAGAATTATTATCTATGATTATGAACATAAGGCCATTATCTATGACCACGGCCTTGAAACTATTACTGTTAATTGCCTATGACTATTGCCTAGAACTATTTTGGATAATTAACCATGACTATTGTGATTAATCGCTTAGGATTCTTAATTATGAGATTTCTACCTATGACCATGACTATGACTATCAGGGTTAATTACCTGGGACTATTATAGTTTATTGAAACCCATGTTGTATACCGAATTTGCATTTTGTTGGATCTCATACCAAGGGTGTGACTTGCTTAGTTTATTCGCTATTATGTACACCAAAACCATTGGATCCATTATCCTTATATTTGGCTTGCTTTTGCATGCCTATTCTTTTATGTCAGCGTTTACCATGACTATCATCTTATCTTGCTAGATTTGAAATCCTTTATGCCAGTGATGTTGTAACCAATTATCTCAAGTTATGTCATGCTAGCCTTGTAACCCCTTTTATCGCTTTATGCTCGTCTCTTTTGCCTGTCATAGTTTTGATGCTATTCCCTCTATTTCGAGATTTGGATTTATTTGTAGTATAGATCGATTCACATTCACATGCGATGGGAATACGATTTGGGTAGAATAGGCAAAACATGAATTGGTTATGAACATGAATTATGAACTCGATAAAAGGAAAAACTTGAAACATGAACGCTGTTATAACTTGAACCTGGATATGGACACGAACGTGACATCGACTTGATATGAAACTTGCCTTGAAAACTTGACACGAACTTGACATGAAACTTGAACATGGACATGGCATTAGAATAAACATGAAAATGACCAACTCGAGGTTGGGTTGAGTTTGCAGTGTAAATCTGCCCGGAACTTCCCGGCAAATCCAGTTACTGCAAACAATAGGATCCAATGTGGGTAGTTGGTCATATCGCACTTGAAACCCGAGGTCAGACTGAGTTGTGATGTAAATCTGCCCGCAACCGTCCGGCATATCCAGTGACCACAACAACAGGTCTGATGTGAGAGGTTGGGGTGCATTAATGAATTAATGCCACATGATAGGGTTAAGTCATGTACCGCTTCAATATACTTAACCAATTTAACACGATGATTTGATAGGGTTAAGTCATGAACCGCTTGAATATACTTAACCAATTTAACACGATGATTTGATAGGGTTAAGTAATGAACCTCTTGAATGTACTTAACCAATTTAACACGATGATTTGATAGGGTTAAGTCATGAACCACTTGAATATACTTAACCAATTTGACACGATGATTTGATAGGGTTAAGTCATATACCGCTTGGCTATACTTAACCAATTTGACACGATGATTTGATAGGGTTAAGTCATGAACCGCTTGGCTATATTTAACCAATTTGACACGATGATTTGATAGGGTTAAGTCATGAACCACTTGATTATACTTAACCAATTTGACACGATGATTGATAGGGTTAAGTCATGAACCGCTTGAATATACTTAACCAACTTGACACATGATTCATAGGGCTAAGTCATGAACTTGAACGACAATACTTAGCCAATTTGACATGACATGTAAACGGGTTAAATCTCGAATTTAAATGACAACACTTAACCTGCTGGACGGAAACCCTAGTTACGCGGTCCTTTTCAGCAGTAACCCACTAGATGTATCATGGTACCCTGGAACTAGGCAGGGTGGGGCACGATTACTGGGCTGATTGTAAGCGACCAGAACGACGGCTGAGCTGGTGCGCCATTGTAGGTTCAGGCGGACTATGGTCGTGCACGTAGTCCGGAGTTGAAAAAGCAGGCATTGGGCACCAGTAGGTTTACACTGTGCGTGCTTGATTCGTGTCAATGGTTGGCACCATAGGGCTTGATACACCCTATGGTGGACCTAGCACAGGTGACTACATTTCGTGATTGGGCCGTATGACACAGACACATGAACGAGCTAGGACTTGTAGGGAGCCGATCGATTAATAGATCGTTACGTGGAATTCGTTAGTTAGCATAATCCCTAGTGATCCTAGGTGGCATAAACCCTAATCGAATCCAGGAAACGTTCAATAGGTAGCATAATCCCTAGTGGCCCTAGGTGGCATAAATTCTAGTTGAACACGCGATAGCTCATGATAAGGAAACCTAGCCAGAACAAGGGTGGCGGTCCGAACGATTTCAAGAATGGTGGCACTACGATAAAGTAGTATAGAAATACGTGATGAAACGCGTACGATATACGGCAAGGGACTGTACATATACATGGAAAGGATTATACGGGTTAGGATACTAGTACAGTTGGTGCAGAGAATTTAGGAAATCAAAGCAAATAGATATCATTTTAATGGTGAAGCAGAGAAATTGTAATGACCCGGATATTTGACGGTGTAATAATTAACTTATTTAATTATTTAAATAACGAATATATTATTTAATCGACGACGATACAACGTATAATTTATATTATAATTAAAATCGAGCTCGAAATGGCGCTGCAGTTCGTAATTTGACGATTCGAACTTCAACTGAATGTACATGATTCGTTTTAAATCGGATTTCTGTGAAACAAGAAACGCACAGAGCTGGTGGACTATATCTTTCTAGCGGAAGAGAAAAATCAGGATTTCGTCGTGTAGATTTTGAGATATGTCCAAATCAAATTTTAAAATAGTCGCTATAGAATCGTTTATCGACCGTAACGGATTATTCGATATAACTAGAGATCGGATTTGAATTTAGACAAGGTTCTTTTGGGAAGTAGTGATAATTTAATTTTTAGAATTTTATGGAAATTTTTAATTAATTTAATAAGCAACTTTTTATTTGGAGTATTTGACACCCTGTATCGACATTTCGGGGTTTCACAATATGAGTCCATCTACCGGTATAATTACATTTTTAGGACCAGAGCACGTCAATCATTTCAATGGTATTTTTGTTTCTGTCCATAACAGTCCCTACGTGAACAGAATATTTCATAGTACGGTACACTATGTTTTTAACTTAAAACAAACTAAACTGAATGGTTAACTGGTCAAACGAACTCGAAATTCAACGAAACAAGTTTCATACGAAACCTTAGGAAGAGGTCTAGTGAAACGTCAAGGCCTCGTATTTTTAAGATTTTTTTCTGTAATTTTAATGAATTAATGCTCGGTGTTTTTCATCAATATTTTCTAAAGGATTTTCGCAAACGGTGTCGGAATTCGACGAAACCTGTCCCATTGGATCCGGAATATTTTTCTATGTTAGGAATAGCTTAGTTTGTCAAAAACAGAGATCGTACGTGGTTATTTTTATACGAGACTTCATCGTTAAGATTCAACATAATATAATAATCATTTTTTTTGTCCAAATCCTTCCTTATAAAAGGCAGCTAAACCTAATTCATTTGTTCCACAGTCAACGATATTCCTAGCCGCCACTAACTCATCCTCAAACGAAAATCTCAGCCTCCATAAAATCGAAACAAAGTGGATAAATTTCTATAAATCGAGAGGGTTAGATCATTGAAGTCCCTAAGGCCAGAGCTCCATTTCGATGTAAGTATTTTCCCTAGTCCAACGCAAATTTCGAGGCGTTGTGGTGTCCTAGGAGAGGCAGGACAGTGGGGGTATGGCGCGTGTAACAATGGCATTTGATTGGAGTTCGAACTTCCTGTAAATGGGTCGAGGCGCGAAGTCATGGTGGAAGGGAAGATGCAGCAAGCATGAACGGAGGGAGTGGGTTCTCAAATGAAGTGGCGCGTGAGTACTGATTAGTTAGTTTGCGTTTTATTCATGTGGTACTGAAGTTATATTGGAGTTAGGTTTGGTTGATGTGAAGAGTGGGAGTTGGCCTTTCACGTGGACAGTATGGGGTGGTGATGAATGAGTAAAAGAAGGCGCAGGCTTGGTGGAAGCTTGTAGGCGAGAAAGGGACGGGGAAAGATAGGGTTTGAAAAGGGAGCACAAGGCTTGGGGACAATAACGTGTGTACTGGGAATAAAAAGAAGAGTTGGCTCCTTGTGTTTAAAGCAGTATTTCGAAGGAACAGAATAAAGAATTGGCAACGAACTGTCTTTACAAATGAAGATAGAAGAAACAGTAGGGGATTGAGGAAAATATATCATGCTTTGTTTCAATTCAAAGCACTCCGCCAATATTTGTACAACAGAAAAGAAAATCATGGACCCGTGCTTTTTCCATTTCAAGATGAAGCCGCATAGAATCGAAATGAAGGAGCACCACAAATATCTTGAGTGGTCTGTGATTCTCAATTCAAAGAAATCTGCCGATGAATGGAACGAAACGGGGTACACCGGAATCGTGGTGAAGAACAGGACGTACTGGAACGGTTTTAGAATCAGCAGGAAGTTTACACAGTTAAACTGAATAGCTGTTCAGTTTAACTGTAGCCTAACCGCTTCAGAAACGAATAGAACCAAAGTGAGTAAAACTCACTAACTCTCCTCAATTTGTACTTTAATATAAATTGTACTTTATTTATTGACTGCTGTAGATTGATTGTTAAACTGGACTGTTAAATAGATTTGATTGAAAACGTAGTTATAGCAGTCTATGTACTGTTAATCAAATATGGTTCTGTATAGTAGGATATTTCATTTCAAAATGAAATATGATATATATTATATTGTGTAACATCTGTGGATGCAGGGAGACAGGTTGGAGGAATCCGACTGGGTTCCTCAACAATTATTTTACTGTTTTCATATATTGTGATATATGTGTGATTTATAATCTGTTATTGATTTTGGATGTTAGAACGATATTGATCATCGTTGTTTGATATTTTGAATATCATAAGAAACCCTGAGTTGTGAAATGGAATATTTCAATGTATATTGAAATAAAGGAATTTTATAAAATCACAGGATTTTATAAAAGGAAATTTTTTATAAAACGAACACGGTTTTATAAAAGGAAGTATTTATAAAACAAATAGAGTTTTATAAAAGGGACATTTATTTAGAAAATAAATAGAATTGAAAAGGGAAATATTTATTTAGAAAATAAATAGAATAAAGGAATATTTATTTAGAAGGTAAATAGAAGTTGTAAATAGGAAATATTTGTAACGGTAAATAGAAGTTGTAAATAGGAAATATTTGTAACGGTAAATAGAAGTTGTAAATAGGAAATATTTGTAACAGTAAGTAAACGTTATAAAAGGGAAATAGTTGTAACGGAAAACGTAGTTTATCAAAAGGAGTTAATCAAACGTAGTTTATCAAAAGGAGTTAATCAAACGTAGTTTATCAAAAGGTGTTAATCAAACGTAGTTTATCAAAAGGAGTTAATCAAACGTAGTTTATCAAAAGGGGTTAATCGAATATAGAAATTAAGAAGTGAAGTTAAACAAAAATTAGAAACCGACTAGAGATTAGTAAGTTGAATATTTTTCTGAGTGTTGATCTGATGTTGGTTTCGGCCTTCGGGGTTTATACTTAGGGAAGTGTTCACTTACTAGTTTACAGTTAGGGACTAATAGTTGTGGAATGGTAGTGATGCGTAGATGAGGATTGGAAATGTTTTCCAATGTTGAAAACATATATTTTCTAATTTTAGAAAATAAGGAAATACGAATATATATATATATATATATGATTGATGATTGGATCGATAATTCCATTTGGAATTAAGATCGTTGTTTGTACACCGACATATTTTCATTTGATAGTTAAATCACAGACTATCGAAGTTTTGACCATTTTACGTTGTTAATATGGAGAGACCGGTTGGATTATTATCCGAAGAACCACTCCGTATCGACATAAGCGTTGTGATCAAATACGATGAAGAAATTGAAGACGGAGTAAAGTGCAAGGGCTGTCCTGTTTACAGAATAGTGCCTTCGGATTCGTTCAGTCCCAGAACGAACGTATATGGACGAATGTCTGACAGAGTATTTCCAATGATCGAATGGGTTGGACTGTACAAATATATATGGTGGCCAACGGATTTATTCCCTTCGCATAATATCCAGAATATATTTGTGCAGATCCAACTAAATGATTAACGGATCTGATAATGTGGCATTCAAAGTGATCGTGTTATAAATGAATGGAAAGTAAGCGTAGCTTCTAGCCTCACATCCGGTAAATGACAGAAATCGGGCAGGCAGCATGGCTATGTAGGTCGCACCTATTAGGGTGTATAATCACCTATCTAGAGAATATTCATTTGCTTCTTAAATCTATCAATGCTGTCCCATATATATATACGGGAACGGTTGCTGATCCCAACCGTTGGTGAAGTACATTCGATACACTCAAGCGAAATGAGTGGTCGGTCATGTGTGGCTGAGTTGCAAGATGTTCTTGTTGAACTCCAGTGTATCGTTCCTAGAGTACACTGATCGGAAGGTGATTCCATACCTTGTCATAGTTGGAAACCCAATCATCCAATACGCACCTGCGGTTTTGATTGTATACTATATATGTAGAACGTGAGATGCAAGCGTTTCTACTAGACTGATATCTATTTGTATTTAGACATTATCATAATATCAAAATGATATTGCTTTTCAAAGATGTTTGGATTCTCATAAGGGAAAAACCCGTTCCGTATTCACGGCGTGGTCTTATGAGATATCATATACCTGTTTAAATGATTTGAGTTTACTCACACCAGTCACATGACTGACCCAGAGTTTATTTGTTTTGTCTTCCCTAAACTCTTGGGTGCCTAAATTTGTACGGGCAGTCAAGTAGTCGGGATTTACAGATGCACTTGGAGAGCTTGGAGCAGGAGGCTTCAGCAATCGATAGCTATTATTTATTCTGCTGTGATGTTATATGTTGTACTCTGAAAATGGTATGTATAAACAGTTATAACTTTGTATTTCAAAAGTTATGTTATATTTTATTCGTTTCGCTGTGAGATTCGTGTTACTCTGATGATGATATTCTTCTTCTTCTTCTTCTATTCTACTAGTTCTATCTTATCTATCCTCACCCTCTATCTTCTTTCTATTAGTTTCTTGAATTTCTAGTGCAATTTGGGGTTGGACTTGTGTTATTTAGTCAGCTCAAATTGGACCGGATTTTCGGGTCATTACAGTTGGTATCAGAGCTTAGGTTAAGTATTACCTTGGCTCTGTGGCGTGACTCAGTAGAGATGGGGTTAGTAATACCCTAGATTGAGTTTGATTGTATATATACGAGTGAGCGTATTTGTTATTTGATATAAAAATTTGTTTTATATTATGGAGATTTATTGATTGAGTAGTTTATGAATTCTGGTCGATACAGTAATGCAAACTGTGTTGATAGGAGTTACTAAACACTTGAATACGATGAACCGGCATGATATGTTTTGAAAAGAGGGTAAATGAAATAATTTTACCCAAGTATATACATTGGAAATATTATAATGTGTTGGTTGTTATTATAATCGAATAAGATTATAAAAGTGGAATGGTTATAAATAACCAATCAGAATTCGTATCAGTGTTACGAATGAATTAAATCTGAAATTAAAATCAGAATTGAAATTTAAAACTGGAAATTCAGACCAGTGTTTGTAATTGAATCTGGATTAAGTATACGTGAATTTTAAAATCCTGGGAGGTTTTAAATTTGTTTTGATAAGGATATCTGGGATTGATTTCAAAATGGGAAGTGTTTAAAAGTGGTTTTGAAAGGAATATAGTATTGAACTCACTTTGATCGCTAGGAAATAATTCCGATGATGGATCGATACATCATCGGTGTAATTTTCGAGTTGCTAAGTGACGGATTACTACCGAAGATTTTGTTTTGAAATTGTTTTGCAAAAACAAGTTATTCAGGAATACAAAGGATTTTGAATTGTTGTTATAATTTCAAGTGATTTGAATAAACCCAGGAATTTAAATTCGGAAATTAAATTAACTTATGAGTTAAATAGTTGAACTGGTAAAAGTGATTTAACTTGAAATAAGTAAATATGAAATTGAGTTGGTAAGTTGGGAGATTGAAATTTGAGATTAGAGTTTGAATGGAATTTTACTTGAGTGCAAGCCAATAATTGTGTTGAGAACAAAGACAGACTGGAGTTTGATTTGGATGGCATGATATATGCAAAGTGATAGCAGATGGTAGGGATATAGTGATATGCCCAGCAAAAAGGTACAAGTTTATTTTATATATGAGTTTGGATTTTATGAGCCGAATTGGCAAGCCGCTTGGCTGTTTGATTTTTCTTTTGGTTGGAAATGGCCTAGAGAGGCGAGTTGTGGTTTTATAGATAGGGCTGTACAAAGGAGGTTATGGCGAAATTTTCTGAAAATTTAATGTGTTAGAAATTTTTTAGAATTTTTGAAAATTTAGGTTAGTCGGAAGGAATTAATATTTTAGTCAATATTAATTAGTTCAGTCGAAATCAGAAATAAGGGGTAAACAAATCTTAGGAATTCCAATAGATAGGGTCGTCCTCTAACTTAGCAATTTCGAGGACGAAATTATTTTAAGTGGGGAAGAATGTAATGACCCGGATATTTGACGGTGTAATAATTAACTTATTTAATTATTTAAATAACGAATATATTATTTAATCGACGACGATACAACGTATAATTTATATTATAATTAAAATCGAGCTCGAAATGGCGCTGCAGTTCGTAATTTGACGATTCGAACTTCAACTGAATGTACATGATTCGTTTTAAATCGGATTTCTGTGAAACAAGAAACGCACGGAGCTGGTGGAGTATATCTTTCTAGCGGAAGAGAAAAATCAGGATTTCGTCGTGTAGATTTTGAGATATGTCCAAATCAAATTTTAAAATAGTCGCTATAGAATCGTTTATCGACCGTAACGGATTATTCGATATAACTAGAGATCGGATTTGAATTTAGACAAGGTTCTTTTGGGAAGTAGTGATAATTTAATTTTAGAATTTTATGGAAATTTTTAATTAATTTAATAAGCAACTTTTTATTTGGAGTATTTGACACCCTGTATCGACATTTCGGGGTTTCACAATATGAGTCCATCTACCGGTATAATTACATTTTTAGGACCAGAGCACGTCAATCATTTCAATGGTATTTTTGTTTCTGTCCATAACAGTCCCTACGTGAACAGAATATTTCATAGTACGGTACACTATGTTTTTAACTTAAAACAAACTAAACTGAATGGTTAACTGGTCAAACGAACTCGAAATTCAACGAAACAAGTTTCATACGAAACCTTAGGAAGAGGTCTAGTGAAACGTCAAGGCCTCGTATTTTTAAGATTTTTTTCTGTAATTTTAATGAATTAATGCTCGGTGTTTTTCATCAATATTTTCTAAAGGATTTTCGCAAACGGTGTCGGAATTCGACGAAACCTGTCGCATTGGATCCGGAATATTTTTCTATGTTAGGCTTAGCTTAGTTTGTCAAAAACAGAGATCGTACGTGGTTATTTTTATACGAGACTTCATCGTTAAGATTCAACATAATATAATAATCATTTTTTTTGTCCAAATCCTTCCTTATAAAAGGCAGCTAAACCTAATTCATTTGTTCCACAGTCAACGATATTCCTAGCCGCCACTAACTCATCCTCAAACGAAAATCTCAGCCTCCATAAAATCGAAACAAAGTGGATAAATTTCTATAAATCGAGAGGGTTAGATCATTGAAGTCCCTAAGGCCAGAGCTCCATTTCGATGTAAGTATTTTCCCTAGTCCAACGCAAATTTCGAGGCGTTGTGGTATTCTAGGAGAGGCAGGACAGTGGGGGTATGGCGCGTGTAACAATGGCATTTGATTGGAGTTCGAACTTCCTGTAAATGGGTCGAGGCGCGAAGTCATGGTGGAAGGGAAGATGCAGCAAGCATGAACGGAGGGAGTGGGTTCTCAAATGAAGTGGCGCGTGAGTACTGATTAGTTAGTTTGCGTTTTATTCATGTGGTACTGAAGTTATATTGGAGTTGGGTTTGGTTGATGTGAAGAGTGGGAGTTGGCCTTTCACGTGGACAGTATGGGGTGGTGATGAATGAGTAGAAGAAGGCGCAGGCTTGGTGGAAGCTTGTAGGCGAGAAAGGGACGGGGAAAGATAGGGTTTGAAAAGGGAGCACAAGGCTTGGGGACAATAACGTGTGTACTGGGAATAAAAAGAAGAGTTGGCTCCTTGTGTTTAAAGCAGTATTTCGAAGGAACAGAATAAAGAATTGGCAACGAACTGTCTTTACAAATGAAGATAGAAGAAACAGTAGGGGATTGAGGAAAATATATCATGCTTTGTTTCAATTCAAAGCACTCCGCCAATATTTGTACAACAGAAAAGAAAATCATGGACCCGTGCTTTTTCCATTTCAAGATGAAGCCGCATAGAATCGAAATGAAGGAGCACCACAAATATCTTGAGTGGTCTGTGATTCTCAATTCAAATAAATCTGCCGATGAATGGAACGAAACGGGGTACACCGGAATCGTGGTGAAAAACAGGACGTACTGGAACGGTTTTAGAATCAGCAGGAAGTTTACACAGTTAAACCGAATAGCTGTTCAGTTTAACTGTAGCCTAACCGCTTCAGAAACGAATGGAACCAAAGTGAGTAAAACTCACTAACTCTCCTCAATTTGTATTTTAATATAAATTGTACTTTATTTATTGACTGATGTAGATTGATTGTTAAACTGGACTGTTAAATAGATTTGATTGAAAACGTAGTTATAGCAGTCTATGTACTGTTAATCAAATATGGTTCTGTACAACAGGATATTTCATTTCAAAATGAAATATGATATATATTATATTGTGTAACATCTGTGGATGCAGGGAGACAGGTTGGAGGAATCCGACTGGGTTCCTCAACAATTATTTTACTGTTTTCATATATTGTGATATATGTGTGATTTATAATCTGTTATTGATTTTGGATGTTAGAACGATATTGATCATCGTTGTTTGATATTTTGAATATCATAAGAAACCCTGAGTTGTGAAATGGAATATTTCAATGTATATTGAAATAATGGAATTTTATAAAATCACAGGATTTTATAAAAGGAAATTATTTATAAAACGAACACGGTTTTATAAAAGGAAGTATTTATAAAACAAATAGAGTTTTATAAAAGGGACATTTATTTAGAAAATAAATAGAATTGAAAAGGGAAATATTTATTTAGAAAATAAATAGAATAAAGGAATATATATTTAGAAGGTAAATAGAAGTTGTAAATAGGAAATATTTGTAACGGTAAATAGAAGTTGTAAATAGGAAATATTTGTAACGGTAAGTAAACGTTATAAAAGGGAAATAGTTGTAACGGAAAACGTAGTTTATCAAAAGGAGTTAATCAAACGTAGTTTATCAAAAGGAGTTAATCAAACGTAGTTTATCAAAAGGTGTTAATCAAACGTAGTTTATCAAAAGGAGTTAATCAAACGTAGTTTATCAAAAGGGGTTAATCGAATATAGAAATTAAGAAGTGAAGTTAAACAAAAATTAGAAACTGACTAGAGATTAGTAAGTTGAATATTTTTCTGAGTGTTGATCTGATGTTGGTTTCGGCCTTCGGGGTTTATACTTAGGGAATTGTTCACTTACTAGTTTACAGTTAGGGACTAATAGTTGTGGAATGGTAGTGATGCGTAGATCAGGATTGGAAATGTTTTCCAATGTTGAAAACATATATTTTCTAATTTTAGAAAATAAGGAAATATGAATATATATATATGATTGATGATTGGATCGATAATTCCATTTGGAATTAAGATCGTTGTTTGTACACCGACATATTTTCATTTGATAGTTAAATCACAGACTATCGAAGTTTTGACCATTTTACGTTGTTAATATGGAGAGACCGGTTGGATTATTATCCGAAGAACCACTCCGTATCGACATAAGCGTTGTGATCAAATACGATGAAGAAATTGAAGACGGAGTAAAGTGCAAGGGCTGTCCTGTTTACAGAATAGTGCCTTCGGATTCGTTCAGTCCCAGAACGAACGTATATGGACGAATGTTTGACAGAGTATTTCCAATGATCGAATGGGTTGGACTGTACAAATATATATGGTGGCCAACGGATTTATTCCTTCGCATAATATCCAGAATATATTTGTGCAGATCCAACTAAATGATTAACGGATCTGATAATGTGGCATTCAAAGTGATCGTGTTATAAATGAATGGAAAGTAAGCGTAGCTTCTAGCCTCACATCCGGTAAATGACAGAAATCGGGCAGGCAGCATGGCTATGTAGGTCGCACCTATTAGGGTGTATAATCACCTATCTAGAGAATATTCATTTGCTTCTTAAATCTATCAATGCTGTCCCATATATATATACGGGAACGGTTGCTGATCCCAACCGTTGGTGAAGTACATTCGATACACTCAAGCGAAATGAGTGGTCGGTCATGTGTGGCTGAGTTGCAAGATGTTCTTGTTGAACTCCAGTGTATCGTTCCTAGAGTACACTGATCGGAAGGTGATTCCATACCTTGTCATAGTTGGAAACCCAATCATCCAATACGCACCTGCGGTTTTGATTGTATACTATATATGTAGAACGTGAGATGCAAGCGTTTCTACTAGACTGATATCTATTTGTATTTAGACATTATCATAATATCAAAATGATATTGCTTTTCAAAGATGTTTGGATTCTCATAAGGGAAAAACCCGTTCCGTATTCACGGCGTGGTCTTATGAGATATCATATACCTGTTTAAATGATTTGAGTTTACTCACACCAGTCACATGACTGACCCAGAGTTTATTTGTTTTGTCTTCCCTAAACTCTTGGGTGCCTAAATTTGTACGGGCAGTCAAGTAGTCGGGATTTACAGATGCACTTGGAGAGCTTGGAGCAGGAGGCTTCAGCAATCGATAGCTATTATTTATTCTGCTGTGATGTTATATGTTGTACTCTGAAAATGGTATGTATAAACAGTTATAACTTTGTATTTCAAAAGTTATGTTATATTTTATTCGTTTCGCTGTGAGATTCGTGTTACTCTGATGATGATATTCTTCTTCTTCTTCTTCTATTCTACTAGTTCTATCTTATCTATCCTCACCCTCTATCTTCTTTCTATTAGTTTCTTGAATTTCTAGTGCAATTTGGGGTTGGACTTGTGTTATTTAGTCAGCTCAAATTGGACCGGATTTTCGGGTCATTACAGAAATCTTGCGATGCTTGATAGAAATCTTGCGAAACTATACTTAGTTCATCCTGAATGGGAAACTTGCAATGTCATACATGACAGAAATCCTATTATGTTATTCTTAGTTATCGTGCCTGTAGCTTATCTTGTCATCATGCTTATGTTTACTTTCAGTTTATTCATGCCATGTTATCTTTACCTGTTTTTATGCTGAAATTCACTAGGACTTACTCAGTCTTTATGACTGACCCAGTTTGTTTTGCCTCTTTTTCTTCCGTCCCCCCCCCCCCCCCCAAGGTTCACAGGGTGGGAACACAGCTTAGTTCGGATCTTAAAAAGCTCCAAGGCTATTTCATGAAGGCTTGGATTGCTCTTGGCTATGGCTTGCTTTGCTGCTTTATTGGGGAATGATTTATAACTATGGTTTTATGCTTTTTTACTATTGCAAGACAGATTTCGATGTAATGGATTTAGTAGCATTTTGATGTAAAAGGCTTTAGACCTTTCTAGATTTTAAAGCAATGAAATTTGGTTCTTCTTCCGTTGTTTTATATGTTCTGTCTTGTAATATTTCTTTGTATGTTTACCTAAATAATGCTCCACCAAAGCTAGTGCATTCCCTTTGTGAGTGACCCTAGCGGAGTTGGGGTGTTACATTATCCATATTCATTAACATGATATTTTCGATAATCATCTTGACCTCTTACGCTATTTGAAAAACATTTCCATATATCGCCTTCTTTTATTTTCTATACTTAGAAAATATATTCTATTTATAATTGGAAAACATTCCAATTACTTATCTCTTCCACGACCATTCATTTATTTCTATACTGAGGAAATATTTATTATTATATTTCCAAATTTCCACTTACTTGGGTTAAAACGAATGTTGTATAAAACATCGTTGCAACAACCAAAAATACTGCATTCAACTAAACGCTTTAAACATATCTCTTTGAGACTGAATCTTGCCGTTTATCAGTTAGTAATGAAATCAATCAAGTTGGGGTATAGTTACCTCTCAGGCCTTGACAGAATAACATCTTTAACTTCAAAACAGACAAGACCACTTATCTCAAATCATCAACACCGTAAAAACCACTTATCCATTTTTAAAACGTATATACATATTTCTCTTTCTATTACCAAATTTTCGATTTCCTTTTTGTTTATAACATTTTATTTTTAAGTTCGTTTCCTTATCGGATTTTATATATATTGATATATAGATTTCTAATTATCAAATTATCTTAAAAATATTCCAACTCCTTAAATTTTCGGAAAATTTCGCTATAACCTCCTTTGTACCGGTCGATAGTTCAAACCTCAACTCACCTACCTAGGCCCTTTCCATTCAAAAAGAAAATCAAAAAGCCAAGTGGCCTGCCGATTCGGCGCATAAAAACACATATGGGATTTAAAAATGTACCTTTTTGTCGAGCACTCGATTTATAATCTTCATACACTTTATTCCGTACCTGTCTAACCCATTTACATACATTCCCAATTTATTCTAACTCAATCGGGTCCTTTTAATTCAATTCGCTAATAAATTCTCTAATTAACACTTTTGCCTATTCCACTTTTCAATTGAACATATCACGTTCATATACTAATTTTAATTTAGTTATAAACCAATCTAATTCCATTTTGAATTCAATTTTCATATTCGATTTCGAATATAAATTTACAAACCCAATTTACTTATCCAAAGCCCAATTTCAATTCAAACTCCTTTAACTAGTTATTCTTCAAACTAGTTAATTCTATTCAATAATTAACAAAATCTGATTTTTGTTTCAAAAATCATTTCATTACTCCACTTGAGTTTAGATATGTTTTATAACTCAACTCCCTTTTTTTATATATTAAAACAAGTTTTATTACAAAAATTCTATTTGAACTCACTTCATTTTATATTCCGAATTCTGGAATAAAACCCGTCATTTCCTTTTCGAAATGATTCCAAATTCTATTTTTAAATTCATACTTGAATTTAAAATTACAAATTTAATCTTTTGACAATTATCTCACTACATTTATAAAACTTGTTTATAATTTTCTTGTTTTATATATTAAACGAGTTTCCATTTCAAATTTCCATTTGAAACTCCATTCCTTTTATATTCAGAATTGCGGAATAAAAACCACCCCCTTTCAATTGATTTCAAATTCTATTTTTAAATTCATATTTGACTTTAAATAAATGATTTTTTTTTACTTCATTTATAAACACCCTTTATAAATTCATTTCAATTCCTTGGTTATCCAATAAAAATCATTCTGTTTCATTTATAAACGTCGTTTATAAATTTACTTCAATTTTCTGTATTATCTAATTTATAAACATTATTTATAAATTCAATACTTGTTTTATTTATCCAAACAAGTTAATATTTCTATAGCTCTTTAAAAATTCAAATTCCATTTTTAAAAATAGATTTCCCCTTTTAAATCTCAAATATCCTTTTCACGATATTTTTATATATCAACATTTTGGCCCTAGTGATATTTAAACAATCAAACCACTCAATTATCAATCAACACATCATACGTGATAATATATGTGAAAACAAATGAATAATAATATTTTTGAGCAATCCATTTGGATCCGTCCAACCTGTTTTCCTGCATCCACACACATTAGCCAACATAAACAATACCCATCCTGCTTCGAGGTAGGATATCGCGGTATAGAAGGTCATCCACTATCATAGCCTAGGGTGTATAGGGTCACCCGCTAATGATACTGCGGGCATCCACTAACGGTACTGCATGAATCCAACCACCAATATATATATATAATAACCATAACCACCGAGCCTAAATAACTAATATATATATATATAAATAATAACAACAGTAATATTTCAGTGCATGCAAACAACAATCAATTATTTTTAACGACCAAAATAATTCAAAATAAATAAATTAAGTGAAATTTACTCACCTTAAAATTCGATTGATGATCCAGATTTACTTTGTAATTCGAACAACGTTTGAAATTAACTGAAATCTTAGCAAGCTCAAGTTCCTAGTGAATTCAAATTCCGAATGAACATCTCATCGCTACGATCGTAATGCGACAAACCTAGCTTCGTTCTGACCTAAATTGAATAAGTTAACCCATTTCCATTTATACGAATTTGATTTTAAATTAGAATTCACTAACTACTTATTTTATCTTTCACCATACTTGAGTCCTAATTATGAATAAAACAACGATTAATACCTTATTAATGTACTTAAAATCTTCCTCCTTAGTAATTGTTTAAACCCGGACCTGCAATATCCACGCACACATCTTGCTCCCTCCCTTAAATTAAATTTCCTGAGCCCGCTACTGTTAAAACCATCATTGCTGAAACTTCTAAATCATCCATCTTTTCTTCCCTGTGAACTGTTTGAATAGAAATCAAATCTCCACTAATTTACCAAAAGTCTGCAACCACTCCATTTCCTGAAATGATGCACTTAGGCATCCCAATTTGACTATAGACCGTGACTGCCGACTTGCGTACAAACACTGCATCCTTCCCCTTAAATCAACGCATAACCTAGAACCAAAACTCGGCTTTTTCAGTTCGACATCACAGCAACGAATATAAGGAAAAACACGAACCTCACTGACCTGAACTTCATCAACATCATTCACCACTGACCAGCACCCTCTAAAAATTTCTGTCTAACCTCCTTTTTCTAGCTACAGACAAAAACAACAAGTCGACCTCCCTTCAAAAGCTACCACAACTAATTAGATCCCACTTCCCAGAACCTACAGTCGCATTCATCCCCCAGTTCGTCAAATTAGAGTCGCGCCTCTGAAAACCACAACCAACAACGACGTCGACTTCTTCCACAAGTTGTCATGTGCCTTTCATCCCTGATACCACCTGCTCACACGCACCAGTATACTGTACCCTAAACCATATGGTTCGAATCGAGTCTCCAGATCTTCGAACACGGCTTTTCATATCGAGATCTCTTCTTTATTGCTTTATTGGATTTGGGATTTGGCTTTATTTTTAGCAGTAGGAATTATCGAATGAAGAGGAGAAGGCTTGTTCGATTTTGTTTCTGAATAAAAGGGTCGGATATTAGAAAGGTCGGTCACAGTTTGATTTTCAAAAGTAATTAGGAATGGCCATTATTTTTAAGAAAGGGATGGATCGATTTTCTCTGAGGTATGAAATAGGATGCGATTTTATACTGATGCATCCTTTACCGTTAAGGAATAGCCTATGTATAGTACAACGTATTTAATGTGATTAGATTTTGATTTAACCCGATTTGAAATAAAGAGATCTTTATTTCTTTTAAACAGATTTTGATTTGATTTTGATCTTATCCGTTAATCAAATATTTCGGGGTCCATTAATTTAAATCATGAACCGCTATTTTAGTGCATACACCGACATTTAAATGTAATAACGATATTCTGGGCTCAACAGAATATATTCTGAAATTAAATTTGAACGTATATATAAAATATCCAAAATAAATTAATATAATTTAAATTCAGAAACAAATTATTTCCTTGATAATATATTATTATTATTATCGTTTATAGTCACATAAAATTCCTATTTATCATTTGAATCATTTTGATTCAGTTTTTTACTTCGATTCTAGTTATATTTTAAATTACGATAATTCGATATATTCTAAATTAAATTATATTCTATTATTAAATTGATAACTCAATACAAAATTCATTTATATTATCAATTCAATATTTAAATCCATATTAAATATTTAAAATAATTTGTTCGAAAATCCGGGTCGTTACATTCTTCCCCTCTTAAAAGAATTTCGTCCCCGAAATTACTAGGGTAAGAAAAATGTTTCAGACCCATTGTCTTTCAAAATCCACTTATGTTGAATCTTAAATCTTTATATTTCTACAAATTTTTAGTTCTACCAAAACTTTTGGTTTTCTTTCATATAGCATACCCTATATACTTATATTCATTTTATCCAAATGCATTACAACCAATATATTCACATCCAATTTATACTCGTTCAAACTCATTCAAATTGATTCCAATTCAATTTATTCACTTTGATTCATTTAACTTGTTTAGGTTAAATTTATCTTTCAGAATTCATATTCCCGGTTTTCCTTTCAAATCCTTTTTTGAAATAATATATAAATATACACACATATTTATTTCCATCTCAAATTCAGAATATTTGAATTTTTCAGACTAACTTGTTTTCTTTCAAACAAATTCCCATCATAAACTTTCTAAGGTAGCAATCTGTCAATTAGAAACTCGAAAATGAATATTGATGATGCTGCAGTCATCACCAGAAATATTTTCTAGCCACTGAAGTGAGTTCGGTGTTTTAATAAATTTCAAAATCCATTTCAAACCAAAGCTATTTTTTAATGTACTTCAGAAAAAAATATTTTTAAAAACCCAGGATTTTAAATTCTTAATTCTGATTCTGGATCCCATTTTAGTTCATCACATTTGTATATTTCATTCATATACAAGTTTTATTTGGTTATAGATAACCATTTCATTTCTTATAATCTCATTTGATTATAATAATAACAACCAACACGTCCATATAATATAATAATTTCAGAAAATTATCATTTCTACATCAAAATTAGATTTTTGGATAAAATTATTTCATTTACCCACTTTAAAACAATATTATGTCCAATCTTCTGTTCAAGTGTTTATAAATTCCTATCAACTTTGTGGCGTCCCACGATCCCATCAGAATTTATAAGCCACTTAACAGACTAGACAACACAATATGAAACAATTTTTATATCATTTAACAAATACGCGTTCTCGAATATACACTCAACTCATTCTAAGGTACAACTGACCCTATCTCTAATGATCACAATCCCACCAAAGCCTAGGTATTCACTCAACCTAAGCTCTGATACCAACTGTAACGAACCGCAAATCCGTACTATTTGAGTTGACTACATACATCACACGTCCAACCCAAATATCACAGAAATACGAATCATTTTTTTAGAAGAAAAAGGTAGAAGAAGAACAGAATTAACAACACAGAATCTCACATCGCAACGAAACAAAATATAATATATCATAACTTTTGAAATACAAAATTTGTATTGTATACACATATCATTATCAGAGTACAACACTTACAACACAGCGGAACAAAACTCTATATAACTAACACTGAAGCCTCCTGCTCTAAGCTCCTTCAGATAAATCTATAAAATCTTGAACTACTTGACTGCCCGTACAAAATTGGGCACCCAAGATTTTAGGTAAAACAAAACAAAATAAACTCTGGGTCAGTCATGGGACTGGTAGAGTAAACAATTTAAAACAGTTTGAGAAATAAACGATATCTCATAAGACCATGTCGTATAACACGGAACGGGTTTTTCCCTTATGAGAATCCAAAACACTTGATTTAACTTTCAAATTCCTTTTGAAAGAAACGATAATATTTATATAAAAACTCTTTTGATATTATAATAGTGTCTAAATCAAATAAATAGAAATCTAGTGGAACACTTTCATCTCATGCTCCACATATATATAATATACAATCAAAATCGCCGGCACTATTGGGTAATGCATTTCCAACTATGAAAAGTTATGGAAACACCTTCCGATAGTGTATCTCTAGAGGAGATTACACTGTGTTCAAAAGAACATCTTGTAACCCGGCCACACATGACCAACCACTCATTTCTCTAGCTAGGTGATAATACACCCTAATGGAAGCTACCAACATAGCCATGTTGTCTGCCCGATTTTTGTCATTTCCCAGTTGTTGAGGCCTGAGGCTACGTTTACCTGCAATTCATTTATAACACAATCACTATGAATGACACATTGTCAGATCGGTTAATCACTAATTGATTTGCATAAATATATTCTGCATATTATGCAAAGAGAATAAATCCTTCGCCACCATACATATTTATTGTAACACCCCACGTCCATTAATGTCACTCACAAAGGGAATGCATCAATGTCCATGAAGCGTTATTGTTTGTATAGAACAGATAAATTATAAGAATAAATAGACAAAACAACACAGTGGAAGATAAAACTTATTTCATTTCATCATAACTCAAAACGAGTTTACATAAGCAGTTTCCAAAGCCATTACAACAGGATCAATAGTCTTTTCCAAAAACTTCAAAGTACATAAAGAAGCAAATACTTAAATAAATGCATAAATCCCCACTGAGCATAGGCAAATCCATAAAGATGAGAGAGTCCCAAGCGATACATCAACTCTCTTCAAGCAACTGAAAGAAATCGGCACTAAGCTGTAGTGTTCCCTCCTTGCAAACCTGGGGGGAAAGGAAGACAAGAGGTGGAAAGAAAAAGGGGTCAGACATAAAGTCTGGCGAGTGCGATAACTTTAACAATATAATTATCAAAATAACTAGGCTAAGGCATAAGCTGGAAAATAAGGAAATGACTATGAACAATTAGGTATGACAGAACAAAACGAGGAAATAAGATGAACCAAGATATCGTTAAAGGCACGCCTAGTCACTATAAGATAATTACTACACTGCACCACCACTAGTTACCCTAAAGGCTGATCCCGCCTACAAAACTTAATAATGATAATGGTAGTTTAGTGTACCCCTAGCTACCTTCATAGGTGTTGTCTTCCCCTATCTCCACTAGGTGTACCCACTACCCCCATTCGATCGGCTCCCTAACTCGTAGATACCCGTGCTGGCCCTACAGTGGGGTGTATCACTCCCCAAAGTGGCAACCCGATACGACCAAAAATGCACGGCTTATATCTACACGATGCAACAACGTCTTACCTACTAGCCCGGGCCCACACACGCATATGAACCCGTTGGACTTGCGTTGCCACCGCTGACCCGTTTTGACCTCTTACAATCAAATCCAGTACGCGTGTCCCTTCCTCGACTTGGGTCGAGCCCACAAAGATACTTAATGGGTTACTGGTTTAAAAAGGGGCCCCCATGCATGACACAAGCTTTCCACCAATGCTTGGTCCCCTATAAGGTTTTTCCCTACTTAACCCCATTTTTATTCATGTCTTCTTACATGTTTCAATCTAGGTTAAGTGCATCTAATCGTATTTCAAATGCCACCCAAGGCACCCACTAAATTCCACATGCCACCCAAAGCACCCACTTAACCCCCTCATGTCCCACTACATGTTTATTTGGTTAAGTGTTTCTTAATTCATTAAGACCGTAACCTTGTAAAGACCTCCCACATTAGACTGGCATTTGTGGCAGTTGGATTTGCCGAGCGGGTCCGGGCAGTCTTACACCACAAACGAGCCTAACCTCGTGTCTTTACAACTCTTACGCATTTAATTTATGCCTAAGACCTCCCACATTAGACTGGCATTTGTGGCAGCTGGATTTGTTGGGCGGGTCGGTGCAGTCTTACACCACAAACGAGTCTAACCTCGTGTCTTAGGCGATTAATTACACCTAATCAATTACCCCTAATTTGAATTAATTTCCCTATTCAAATTGCCAATCAATTACAAATTTAACTATGTCCATAATTGACTCAATTATGTCCATCTATTTATGGTATATAAAATTATACCAATTAACATCACATTTAAGGCATTTATGCCAATTCTCAATATCAAATCTTTTAATATTATCCCATTGCCCCACGTTGTATGTTCTTTCGTTTAACGTAAAATATACGTTAGACTCGAATAGTCTAACGTATGAAATAAAGAGAAAACATCACAACATGCATAGAATAAAAACTAGATCTAAACATAAGGGGTGAATTCGCATGTGTGAATAAGGTTTTTCATCCAAAAACTTGCATAGGCAAAAGTTACAAACTTGCATAAACTATGGATGTCATAGATCTAATCATAAGGTGTAAACTTGCATGGGCAATGATTACAAACTTTACATTACATGATTCATACTCCAACATATATATATATATATACATATATATATATATATATATATATATATATACTTGCATATGTGATTTATACAACATAAACTATGATGTAAACTTGCATCTAACTCACACATGTCATAGCCTAACCTTAGATCCAATTTATACATAAAATAGATGTCATGAAACATGTAAGGTTGTATATGATTCTCACTAACTTGCATATAATTCATATCTAAATTAACACCTAAACTTGCATACATACATATGATTTAACATATGAATTAGTTCCAACAACATAACCAAACAAGCATATGAAACATCATTATGAATTGATTGTACATAAGCCAACAATTAACATAGATTTACAACATAGATGATAACATCACAGCTTTGCAACATAGATAATAACATCATAGATTTACAACATAGATAATAACATCATAGATTTACAACATAGATAATAACATACGATCAATGATTCACAACATAACCATATAATCCAAATCATAGCTCAATCCAATTAAATTGTTAATTATGTTATTAAAGAAATCGAACTCACAAAAAGAAGTCTTGTGTTCTGAAATATGAGATCTGAAATTGATTTAGCTCGCCTTTGTAGTAGATTCGTTATTGTTTAGAATAGAGTTGAATAGAACTGAATTGATTAGCTTTGATTTCCCTCTAGTTGGTGGCGGCTACTCTAGGTTACTAGATGACAGCGTGACGACCATGATTCGGATTTTTATTTGATTTTAGGGTTTGAGTCTACCCATGTTTATATAGAATTTCTATTTAATTATAGCCGTCGGATGATCTTAGGTTTAATCAAAACCACTCAGTCAGGATAGAGTGACACCTCTGCCCTAATGACTCAGCAAGGAGTCAGAAAGGACTCAGTTGTGAGTCACAATATGGATCAGGTTGCACCAGAAAGCTGTGCAGGCTTTCTGCTCGGCCTAGGCGCACTTGGCAGGTGCGCCAGTGCCACTTTTGTACTGGCGCACTTCCCAAGTGCGCCAGTGCAAATATATATATATATATTTATATTTATATATATATATATATATATATTTCTGATTTTTTCCGCCTGACTTCGTTCGTCCCTATCTACTTCATCTGGTATACGTTTTATGCAAACTCGGACTCTATCTCAACCATAATTCCGAGACGAACACAATGGCGCAACCCGTTTCCCTTAATTCTCACATATGAGATTAATTATTCTTGAATTTAGTTAATTCGATTATTCAAATATCCGGGGTGTTACATTCTCCCCTACTTAAAGGATTTCGTCCTCGAAATCTCTAAGTCAAGAAGAACGTATCCTACCGTCCAATCATCCATCTACTCAACCATCAACCACTAGCAACCATGGTCCTTGAAAGATTTCTAATGCTTTTCATGTACATATGCATAGTGTGTGTATATGCCCGTGTACTAATGCTAAATCAGGCGGTCCACTGATTCAGTCGACCTCTTTAATGCAAATAATGATAGTGCCATGTATCCATCATGTATGCAATGAACCCTATACATATTATTACTACATGTGTGCACAACCATCCATTTAAATGCACACATTCAATGTACATTCATTTTACTAAATACATCCATTTATATGCAATATGTAGTATGAAAGTGACTGAGCCGATATAGTGCCTAAAGTGTGTGTATATGCATCCACGAGCAACCAGTAGCAAACACTTGCATCCACATGCATCCATCATACATAACATGTCTCAAACACATGTTTCAACCATAGGACTACCCTATCTAAAGGTCAAAGATATTAGCGAGAGGACATACTAAAGATAAAATGAGTACAAGCTAAGCGATAAAGGAGAAATTAAAAGACATACCCTCGAAAAGAAAAGGGTACAATGAACGCATCTTCTCTTTTGTCTCCCAAGTAGCGTTGCTCTCATCATCTCCCCATTACACTTTGATTAGCTTGACCTCTCGATTCCTCAACTTCTTAATCTCCGACCCAAGAATGCATGTAGGAGCTCGTCGAATCGTCGCATCACACTCTATCTCCACCTCTCTAAGCAAGCTCGGCTCTACCACTTTCGCGGTCTCGTGCAAGCGTTTCCTCAAATGTGATACATGGAATACGTCGTGTACACCACTAAGTTTCTCGGGCAACTCCACTCTATATGCCATCTGTCCAATCCTCTCCTTAATAGGAAACGGCCCTACGAACCTTGGTGCTAACTTCCCAACGGACCCAAAGCGAACAACATTCCGTAATGGAGACACCTTGATAAAGACCATGTCCCCAATATCAAACTCAAGATCTGTCCTCCTCTTGTCCGCGTAAGATTTCTTCCTATCTTGCACCGCCTTCATCCTCCTTCGAATCAAATCGATCTTTTCCGAAGTCTCTCTAATCATATCTGGCCCAAGTAAGATCTTATCCGTAGACTCCCACCAACATGTAGGTGAACGACAAGGCCTCCCATAAAGAGCCTCGAATGGTGCCATGCCAATGATAGACTGAAAGCTATTATTATATGTGAAATCCACCAAAGGAAGATGCTCCTCCCATGTACCTCCGAAGTCTAAAACACATAGCCTCAAAAGATCCTCTAGAATACGATTCACCCTCTCGGTCTGGCCGTCCGTATGAGGATGATATGCGGTGCTCAAACATAACTAAGTCCCTACCGCCTCTTGCTAGCTCTTCCAAAACTCGCAAGTAAAGATAGGTCGCGATTGCTCACTATCCTAGAAGGAACACCGTGCAAACGAACTATCTCTCGAATGTATACGGAGGCTAACCATGGAGCAGTCCTCTTACTCTTCATGGGAATGAAATGGGCGCACTTAGTAAGTCTGTCTACCGCGAACCAAATCCCCGTATTACCCTTCCTTGATCTTGGTAACCCATCAACAAAGTCCATCGAGACACTCTCCCACTTCCATTGTGGGATCTCCAATGGGTGAAGCAACCCACCGGGCTTCTTTTTCTCTGCTTTTACTTGTTGGCACACCAAGCATTTAGTGACAAACTCGGCCACATCCTTCTTCATACCGGCCCAAAAGTAAACTCGTCTCATGTCTAAGTACATCTTGTCCCCGCCGGGATGAATGGTCATCTTCGAACGATGTGCATCATCAAGAATGGTCTTCCTCAAGTCCCTGTCTTGTGGTGCACAAAGTATACTGTCCCTACGTAACCAACCCTTATCATCTAGGGTATACCTACTGAGATGGCTCGATGACTCCCCCCTTATGAGCTTCTCTACCAACTCAACCAACTATGGGTCATCTCGCTGTGCCTCACCAATCCGTCCCAAAAGCGTAGGTCTGTCCTCTAAGGATGCTAGCAAATCGGGTACAAAGTGAATGGAAGGTCCAAAGTCAAACATAGAGATGAACTCTAAGCTTCTCCGCTCAACAAACAATGGACTCAAGGACAACCTTTTTCTACTTAAGGCGTCCGCCACCACGTTACCCTTGCTAGGGGTATATGCTATCTCAGAATCATAGGATGCTAAGAAATCAATCCACCTTTGCTGCCTTAAGTTTAAGTCCTTCTGAGAGAACAAATATTTTAGTGATTAACTATCTCTCGATTGTATACGAAGGCTAACCATGGAGCAGTCCTCTTACTCTTCATGGGAATGAAATGGGCGCACTTAGTAAGTCTGTCTACCACGATCCAAATCCCTGTATTACCCTTCCTTGATCTTGGTAACCCATCAACAAAGTCCATCGAGACACTCACCCACTTCCATTGTGGGATCTCCAATGGGTGAAGCAACCCACCGGGCTTCTTTTGCTCTGCTTTTACTTGTTGGCACACCAAGCATCTAGTGACAAACTCGGCCACATCCTTCTTCATACCGGCCCAAAAGTAAACTCTCTCATGTCCAAGTACATCTTGTCCCCGCCGGGATGAATGGTCATCTTCGAACGATGTGCATCATCAAGAATGGTCTTCCTCAAGTCCCTGTCTTGTGGTACACAAAGTCTACCGTCCCTACGTAACAAACCCTTATCATCTAGGGTATACCTACTGAGATGGCTCGATGACTCCCTCCTTATGAGCTTCTCTACCAACTCAACCAACTGTGGGTCATCTCGCTGTGCCTCCCCAATCCGTCCCAAAAGCGTAGGTCTGTCCTCTAAGGATGCTAGCAAACCGGGTACAAAGTGAATGGAAGGTCTAAAGTCAAACATAGATATGAACTCTAAGCTTCTCCGCTCAACAAACAACGGACTCAAGGACAACCTTTTTCTACTTAAGGCGTCTGCCACCATGTTACCCTTGCTAGGGGTATATGCTATCTCGGAATCATAGGACGCTAAGAAATCCATCCACCTTTGCTGCCTTAAGTTTAAGTCCTTCTGAGAGAACAAATATTTTAGTGATTTGTGGTCAGTGAACAATTCGAATTTCTCGCCAAGAAGATAATGGCGCCAAGACCTAAGCGCGAAAACAATAGCAGCCAACTCTAGGTCATGCGTAGGGTAATTTCTCTCATGCACTCTCAACTGCCTTCCCCCATAGGCTATTACCCTTCCCTCTTGCATTAAGACTGCACCTAGTCCTGTCCCACAAGCATCGGTATAAACAGTAAATGGCTTACTCCCATCTGGAAACACTAAGACTGGGGCTGTTGTCAAAGCTCTCTTTAAACGTTGGAACGCATCATCATAATCTACGTCCCATGTAAAAACTAGGTT
Source organism: Allium sativum (assembly GCA_030737875.1). Classification (NCBI taxonomy): domain Eukaryota; kingdom Viridiplantae; phylum Streptophyta; class Magnoliopsida; order Asparagales; family Amaryllidaceae; genus Allium; species Allium sativum. Next base: position 31,293,707 of record JASFAX010000021.1, on the reverse strand, counting down.
CTTCTTTGTCAAGCGTGTTAATGGGGCTGATATTTTTGCGAAGTCCTTAATAAACTTTCTATAGTAGCCAGCCAACCCCAAGAAACTCCTCACCTCGGTGGCATTTTTAGGGACCTTCCAGTCTTGGATGGCTACCACCTTCACGGGATCCACAACTATCCCTTCTTTGGAAACCATGTGCCCTAAGAATCGCACTTCCTCCCTCCAAAAGTGACATTTAGAAAATTTAGCTTTAAGGTTATGCGCTCGAAGGGTCTCCAACACTTCCCTAAGATGTAGGGCATGCTCTTCCTAGTTCTTAGAAAAGACCAAGATGTCATCCACAAAGACCACCACGAATTTATTAAGGCACTCCCTAAACACCCTACTCATCAAGTCAAAAAAGTATGCGGGGCATTTGTCAAACCGAAGGGCATCACAAGCCATTCATAGAAACTGTCTGGAGTCCTAAAGGCAGTCTTGTCTATGCTATCCTCAGCCACTCTCAACTGATGGAAACCAGTGGCTAAGTCCAACTGCGAAAACACTGAGGCACCAACTAACTGATCGAAGAGATCGTCAATCCTCGGCAGTGGGTGCCTATTCTTCTTAGTAAGTTTATTAAGCTCTCTATAGTCCACACAAAGTCTAAGGGACCCATCAGCCTTCATGGAAAATACTACTGGAGACCCTACTCCGATATACTACGTCTTATGAACCCCTTCTCAAGCAACTCCCCTATTTGCTTATTGAGTTCCCTCCCCTCACGAGGAGCCATGTGGCGTACTGGCAGAGATATTGGTTTTTCATTGTCTACAAGATAAATACGAAAGTCTATCTCACATTTTGGGGGTAGACCCCTCACCTCATCGATGACATCAACATATTCACGGACTATACGAACAGAACGTAAATCATTATTGGATGCGTCAAGTGACTCAAGATAACTAAGCATCACCGGTCCTCTAGGGTAACAAGAAATGTCAAGGGTATTTCCACTACGAGTTAACAATTTTACTACCCTTCGTTCACAATCTAGGATGGCGCCATATCAGGCTAGCCAATCCATCCCTAGAATCAACCCATAGCCCATGAAACCAGCACAAAAGCATTACATTCAAAACCAACGCCTAAGATAGACAATCTCAAATCCCTACAAACCATAGATAAATGAGCCGACCCACCAGTAGGATTTGAGACTACAATGGGATTCACAACAAGACTAGTATCTAAGTGCAGTGTTTCAAATAATGATGAAGAGATAAACGAATGTGATGCGCCAGAATCGAATAAGGTATGGACAAGGTGATCAAATAGAAAAACTAAACTCTCAACGAAAATGTTTCTACCTCGTTCTTGTAGCGGTGGGACCGCGAGAGCCTGGACCTGCTCCCTTGCCTGCCCAGGTGCCACGAGAGCCTGAAGCTTCCCTCCAGAAGTTCTTTTCCCTTGTCCCTGTTTCCTTAGGCAGTCCTTAACTAGATGACCTGCCTCTCCACAGTGGAAACAGCCAGTCTTCTTCTTTTTCCAACAGTCTTTACTCAGATGGCCTGGTGTCCCACAATTAAAGCACTTCTTCTTTCCTTTTCCATTATTGTTCTTCCCGCCTTTCTTGTTTTGTTGTTGTTGTTGCGGTTTCTTTTGATCCCCTTTCTTCTCAGGTTCCTTATTAGCATTGGAGCCCTTCTCCTCTTCATGCATAAGTGCCATATCAACAAGCCTCTCAAAGGTGGCCCCCATAGGGATGTGGGTCATAGCTAACCCATGTAGCGGCACGTTCAAACCCTTAACCAATCTCAGGGCCTTCTTTTCGAGTGTATTCACCAAGTCCAAGCCAAATCTTGCCAACTGATTGAACTTGTTGACGTATTCTTTCACTGATAGATTCCCTTGCTTTAATGCCAAAAACCTTTCCATGTACAGATTCTCTTCAGCCTGTGAGAGAAACTTTTCCTCAAACCTATGCCTGAAATCCAGCCATGTATCAACTGGATGCTCTCCACTAGTGACTTCCCACCAAAACGAAGCTTCATCCTTCATCAACCAAGCAGCTAATTGGACCTTCTTACAATTGTCCAAATTGAAGATGCCAAACAGATCCTCCACATCTTTCAACCAATTTCTAGCTTCAATGAACATTTCAGTGCTACTAAAAGATTTTCCACCCATCGAACGAAAGTCTTTACATATCTTGGAGAAAGTATCTCGATGCGGAGGAATGACTGGAGCTGGGGAAGAAGGAGGAGGAACGTTGGCCGGTCCCGCGGCAGCGGCCCTAGCCTCGAGATATTATCGAAACCAACCGGGTACATGAACACCCTCTGGTATCTCAGATGCTCCAGACATGCTGAAAAGAAAAAGAAAATGTTTTAAAACAAGGGAAGCGAAAGAGAGATGTATGGCTTACGGGGATTATGCTCTTTTAAGTAAACTTTCCTTGAAAATAGCTTCTTTAAAACAAGTTTTTGAAAATACTTTCTAGGTAAATAATACTTTTCAAAACTTTTTATCTGTTCTTGTAACCATAGCTCTGATACCACGTGTAACACCCCACGTCCATTAATGTCACTCACAAAGGGAATGCATCAATGTCCATGAAGCGTTATTGTTTGTATAGAACAGATAAATTACAAGAATAAATAAATAAAACAACACAGTGGAAGATAAAACTTATTTCATTTCATCATAACTCAAAACGAGTTTACATAAGTAGTTTCCAAAGCCATTACAACAAGATCAATAGTCTTTTCCAAAAACTTCAAAATACATAAAGAAGCAAATACTTAAATAAATGCATAACTCCCCACTGGGCATAGGCAAAACCATAAAGATGAGAGAGTCCCAAGCGATACATCTACTTTCTTCAAGCAACTGAAAGAAATCGGCACTAAGTTGTAGTATTCCCTCCTTGCAAACCTGAGGGGGGGGGAGAAAGACAAGAGGTGGAAAGAAAAAGGGGTCAGACATAAAGTCTGGCGAGTGCGATAACTTTAACAATATAATTATCAAAATAACTGGGCTAAGGCATAAGCTGGAAAATAAGGAAATGACTATAAACAATTGGGTCTGATAGAACAAAACGAGGAAATAAGATGAACCAAGATATTGTTAAAGGCGCACCTAGTCACTATAAGATAATTACTACACTGCACCACCACTAGTCACCCTAAAGGCTGATTCCGCCTACAAAACTTAATAATGTTAATGGTAGTTTAGTGTACCCTTAGCTACCTTCATAGGTGTCGTCTGCCCCAATCTCCACTAGGTGTACCCACTACTCCCATTTGATCGGCTCCCTAACTCGTAGATACCCGTGCTGGCCCCACAGTGGGGTGTATCACTCCCCAAAGTGGCAACCCGATACAACCAAAAATGCACGGCTTTATATCTACACGATGCAACAACGTCTTACCTACCAGCCCGGGCCCACACATGCATATGAACCCGTTGGACTTGCGTTGCCACCGCTGACCCGTTTTGACCTCTTACAATCAAATCCAGTACACGTGTCCCGTCCTCGACTTGGGTCGAGCCCACAAAGATACTTAATGGGTTACTGGTTTGAAAAGGGCCCTCATGCATGACACAAGCTTTCCACCTATGCTTGGTCCACTCTAAGGTTTTTCCCTAGTTAACCCCATTCTTATTCATGTCTTCTTACATGTTTCAATCTTGGTTAAGTGCATATAATCGTATTTCAAATGCCACCCAAGGCACCCACTAAATTCCACATGCCACCCAAGGCACCCACTTAACCCCCTCATATCCCACTACATGTTTATCTGGTTAAGTGTTTCTTAATTCATTAAGACCGTAATCTTGTAATGACCTCCCACATTAAACTGGCATTTGTGGCAGCTGGATTTGTCGGGCGGGTCCGGGCAGTCTTACACCACAAACAAGCCTAACCTCGTGTCTTTACAACTGTAATGCATTTAATTTATGCCAAAGACCTCCCACATTAGACTGGCATTTGTGGCAGCTGGATTTGCTGGGCAGGTCCGGGCAGTCTTACACCACAAACGAGTCTAACCTCATGTCTTAGGCGATTAATTACACCTAATTAAGTACCCCCAATTTGAATTAATTTCCCTATTCAAATTGCCAATCAATTACAAATTTAACTATGTTCATAATTGACTCAATTATGTCCATCTATTTATGGTATATAAAATTATACCAATTAACATCAAATTTAAGGCATTTATGCCAATTCCCAATATTAAATCTTTTAATATTATCCCATTGCCCCCACGTTGTACGTTCATTCGTTTAACGTAAAATATATATTAGACTCGAATAGTCTAACTTATGGAATAAAGAGAAAACATCACAACATGCATAGTATAAAAACTAGATCTAAACATAAGGGGTGAATTCGCATGTGTGAATAAGGTTTTTCATCCAAAAACTTGCATAGGCAAAAGTTACAAACTTGCATAAACTATGGATGTCATAGATCTAATCATAAGGTGTAAACTTGCATGGGCAATGATTACAAACTTTACATTACATGATTCATACTCCAACACACACACACACATATATATATGTATATATATATATATATATATATATATATATGTATATATATATACTTGCATATGTGATTTATACAACATAAACTATGATGTAAACTTGCATCTAACTCACACATGTCATAGCCTAACCTTAGATCCAATTTACACATAAAATAGATGTCATGAAACATGTAAGGTTGTATATGATTCTCACTAACTTGCATATAATTCATATCTAAATTAACACCTAAACTTGCATACATACATATGATTTAACATATGAATTAGTTCCAACAACATAACCAAACTAGCATATGAAACACCATTATGAATTGATTGTACATAAGCCAACAATTAACATAGATTTACAACATAGATGATAACATCACAGCTTTACAACATAGATAATAACATCATAGATTTACAACATAGATAATAACATCATAGATTTACAGCATAGATAATAACATAAGATCAATGATTCACAACATAACCATATAATCCAAATCATAGCTCAATCCAATTAAATTGTTAATTATGTTATTAAAGAAATCGAACTCACAAAAAGAAGGTCCTACGTTCTGAAATCTGAGTTCTGAAATTGATTTAGCTCGCCTTTGTAGTAGATTCATTATTGTTTAGATAAGAGTTGAATAAAACTAAATTGATTAGCTTTGATTTCCCTCTAGTTGGTGGCGACTACTCTAGGTTACAAGATGACAGCATGACGGCCATAATTCAGATTTTTATTTGATTTTAGGGTTTGAGTCTGCCCATGTTTATATAGAATTTCAATTTAATTATAGCCGTCGGATGATCTTAGGGCTAATCAAAACCACTCAGTCAGGATAGGGTGACACCTCAGCCCTAATGACTCAGCAAGGAGTCAGAAAGGACTCAACAATGAGTCATAATATGGATCAGGTTGCACCAGAAAGCTATGCAGGCTTTCTGCATAGCTTTCTGCTTGGCCTGGGCGCACTTGGCAGGTGCGCCAGTGCCACTTTTGTACTGGCGCACTTCCCAAGTGCGCCAGTGCATATATATATATATATATGTATATATATATATTCTGATTTTTCCCGCCTGACTTTGTTCATCCCTATCTCCTTCATTCGGTATCCGTTTTACGCAAACTCGGACTTTATCTCAACAAGAATTCCGAGACAAACATAATGGCGCAACCCGTTTCCATTAATTCTCACATCTGAGATTAATTATTCTTGAATTTAGTTAATTCGATTATTCAAAAATTTGGGGTGTTACATTTATACAGAGCAACATATGCGATCATTGGAAATACTCTGCCAGACATTCGTCCATTTACGTTAGTTCTGGGATCGAACGAAACCGAAGGCACCATTTCTATTAATGGAAAAAGTCCTTGCACTTTACTCCGTCTTTGATTATCTTCATATAATCTGATTCGCAACGCTACTACCAATACAGAGTGGTTCACGGATAATAATCCAACCGGTCTCTCCATATTGACAATGATTATTGGCAAATACTTCAATAGTCAGTTATTTGACAATCGAAGAAAAACAAATATTCAACCAAAGCATCAAACAAATCACTGATCCCTTTAACTAATATTTCATTAATTAAAACACTTCTCCATTTCCTTATCCATATTCGTTAACACGATATTTTCAATAATCATCTTGACCTCTTATGCTATTTGGAAAACATTTCCATATATTGCCTTCTTTTATTTTCTATACTTAGAAAATATATTCTATTTATAATTGGAAACATTCCAATTACTTATCTTTACCACGACCATTCATTTATTTCTATACTCAGGAAATATTTATTATTATATTTCCACTTACTTGGGTTAAAACGAATGTTGTATAAAACATCTTTACAACAATCCAAAATACTGCATTCAACTAAACTCTTTAAACATCTCACTTTGAGACTGAATCTTGACGTTTATCAGTTAGTAATGAAATCAATCAAGTTGGGGTATAATTACCTCTCAGACCTTGACTGAATAACATCTTTAACTTCAAAACCGACAAGACCACTTATCTCAAATCATCAACACCATAAAAAACACTTATTCATTTTTAAAACGTATATACATATTTCTCTTTCTATTACCAAATTTTCGAATTCCTTTTTATTCATAATTTTTTATTTTTAAGTTCGTTTCCTTACCAGATTCTATATATATATATTGATATATAGATTTCTAATTATCAAATTATATTAAAAATATTCTAACTCCTTAAATTTTCGAAAAATTTCGCCATAACCTCCTTTGTACCTGTCGATAGTTCAAACCTCAACTCGCCTCTCTAGGCCCTTTCCATTCAAAAAGAAAATCAAAAAGCTAAGTGGCTTGCCGATTCGATGCATAAAAAATCACATGGGATTTAAACATGTACCTTTTTGTCGAGCACTCAATTCATAATCTTCGTACACTTTATTCCATACCTGTCTAACCCATATATGTACATTCCCAATTTATTCTAACTCAATCGGGTCTTTTTAATTCAATTCGCTAATAAATTCTCTAATTAGCACTTTTTCCTATTCCACTTTTCAACTGAACATGTCACGTTCATATACTAATTTTAATTTAGTTATAAACCAATCGAATTCCATTTTGAATTCAAGTTTCATATTCGATTACAAATATAAATTTACAAACCCAATTTACTTATTCAAAGCCCAATTTCAATTCAAACTCCTTTAACTAGCTATTCTTCAAACTAGTTAATTCTATTCAATAATTAACAAAATCTGATTTTTGTTTCAAAAATCATTTCATTAATCCACATGAGTTCAGATATGTTTTATAACTCAACTCCCTTGTTTTATATATTAAAACAAGTTTTATTTCAAAAATTCTATTTGAACTCACTTCATTTTATATTCCGAATACTGGAATAAAACCCGTCGTTTCATTTTCGAAATGATTCCAAATTCTATTTTTAAATTCATACTTGAATTTAAAATTACGAATTCAATCTTTTGACAATTATCTCACTACAATTATAAACCTTGTTTATAATTTTCTTGTTTTATATACTAAACAAGTTTTCATTTCAAATTTCTATTTGAAACTCCATTCCTTTTATATTCTGAATTGCGAAGTAAAAACCGTCCCCTTTCAAATGATTTCAAATTCTATTTTTAAATTCATACTTGACTTTAAATATTCAAATTATCAAAATGATAATTTTTCTACTTCATTTATAAACACCATTTATAAATTCATTTCAATTCCTTGATTGTCCAATAAAAATCATTTCGTTTCATTTATAAACGTCGTTTATAAATTTACGTCAATTTTCTGTATTATCTAATTTATAAACATTGTTTATAAATTCAGTACTTGTTTTATTTATCCAAACAAGTTAATATTTCTGTAGCTCATTAAAAATTCAAATTTTATTTTTTAAAATAGATTTCCCCTTTTAAATCTCAAATATCCTTTTCACGATATTTTTATATATCAACATCTTGTCCCTAGTGATATTTAAACAATCAAACTACTCAATTATCAATCAACGCATCATATGTGATTAATATATGTGAAAACAAACGAATAATAATATTTTTGAGGAATCCAGTTGGATCCCTCCAACCTGTTTTCCTGCATCCACAGACGTTAGCCAACATAAATAATAACCATCCTGCTTCAAGCCAGGATATTGCGGTATAGAAGGTCATCATTATATACTACTGCGCAATTCTTCCCTTTTTTTTCATAATAATGAATTAGCCCACGATCCAAAATATTAAAGCACACACCACCTTAAAATGAAACGTTGCCACCTTCTCCTTACTTCTAATTTTCTTGCTTAGGAAACCATCCCTTTTCTTTTCTTATATCCTGCGCATCCCTTTGTCTCTCCCTTATCATTAAACAATTCCCCTGACTAATTAATTAGTGCAGCCCTTTTTTAATTAAAATGGCCCGCATCCTATACTACTCTTACCATGTTGTTGTCTTCCCTCTACAAAGCTTGCTCCATGCAAACTTTGCTTCACCCGTATATGTGCATATACACACTCAGCCTCATCAGTATCCGTCGAACTTAACCTATCTCACAAACGTACTTATCCCTCCTGAAACCATTCCCTACTTCATATCAGCCTCCAGTAATCTCGCATGCAAAAACATGCTTCCACCCTAACGGGAAGCAAAAAAGCAGGGCAGACCCCTTACCACTTAAAAGCATACTTCCACCATTACACCCCTCAGATCAACGTCAGACTTTACCATTGTGTTCCCGATTCCAAACCGACTCATTCTTCCCCGTACAATCCAACTCAACGCACGGTTTCTTGTACAGTTCATGACGAAAGATTACAGTTTCGTACTGACTCAAAACAACAATAATGGATCTAAACATGAAACTAATCATTCAAAAAATCCACCTATATTTTTCTCCAATATAGTATACCGTCACGCCCCTCCAGACCAAAACTCGTGGCCTGCGACCACTCCGATGGTCGAAAATCATCCATTTCTCCTTTTCGATCAACTCTGAAAATCTCTCTAACCACTCCACTAAAAATCCTAAATCTTATGTCTAAATTCATGGTTTTTATACGCAGAAACATTCATCTAACTTAAAAGCTAAACCAAGATGGTTGAAATATTATGTTTTTAAGAGTCTCTTACGTTATTTTATAAAGATATATATGTATGAGAAATATTATAACCGAACAATGTTTTTAATGGGTTCTGGAGTCATAAACAATCACTTTTTTTCATGGTTCAAGTTTGATTTCCCATTGGAAATCAAAATATTAAGTTACTAAAGTGACATCAAGTGAAAGGTTTAAAATCTGAACTTATACAGATGTGTTGGTGGTGTATATAAGGGTTTAGATAAAAAAGACTTGACATATGGTTTACAAGTATGCATTGACAAGGTATTCAACTTACATCATCATCTAAAGTCAGTGGCTTAGGAAAAATAATGAAACAAAGTGAGATTTCCTTTATTGGAAATCAAGGCATTAAACTTCTAAAGTGACAGCAGGTGAAATTTAGCTTAGTTCTCCTACCTAGATTGTTTGTGAGGGTATATGAAAGATTCAGATCAAAACATAATTAAGATAGGAAGTATGCGGGTGTCAGTTATGCATAACTAAAGTGTTCAATGACTTGTTTTGTCATTAACATTCAAGAGTAATTTAACAGATGAGTAAAACAGAGTGAGTGCACTCATTGTTAGGGTTTTGTTCCTAAAGCTTTTCTACAATTCGACTATGGTTTGATCCTAGAAAAAGATTCACAAGCGAGGCGAGGGAAAATGAAGCAGGATTACTTATTTTTAGGAGTAGAAAATTATAAACTATTGAAGCATTCAATTCTTGCATGGGAAAGGAAATCTAATGGGTATAGCTGCAGCTAAGGTTTCGATATTGATTGAAGGGCATGTGCGATTGATTTTGTAGCTGTATCTATTCTTTGAAGGAAAGTATGTTAGGTTTCTAACGGTACAAAATTCTCCAATTGACAAATGTTATTCGGCCAATTCATTTCAACAATTCTAGTACATATATTCGTACTTGTGTGTGTCCTTAAAGTTGATATAAAAGAGATTGGTTGCCAAGTAATTGTCTTCAACATTAAATGCTTAGGTACTACATATATTTCTATGGCACATCGCATTAAAACCCAGATGAGTTGCTTACATGGTCATGGCATCCTACTAAATGCTATCACTTTACTTATTTTCCTGAAATGGCTATTGAAAAAGGTTAACTTAAGTTATTACTTCTTATGTATGAACGTACATTCTCTACTCTTGTCTATGTGAATTTTAAAAATCCATTTCTCTTACAGGTTGATTTATATGAGATTTAAGGATGTTAATACATTTACAAACATATATCCCTCTTTGTTAAAGAACTAAAAATAATTTAGAACATGTGCATAAGAATAAAAAGGTTATTTCAATTTGTGTAGATTTAATTTAACTAATTTATGTTAATCACTTGATATAATCTAGCACATATTGTTTAATAGAATTGGTTAAAATTCTGGGCTATTACAATCTGCCCCCCTTAAAAGAATTTCGTCCTCGAAATTAAAGATTAACTAGTAGAATTTTTTTTTATAATTAGAGTTATAAACTTATATCAATAAATAGAGCATATCATTACTTTGTTATTTCCATAATTAAAATATCTATCACTTTGGTTAGAAAACATTTCTGTCTCGGCATTACTATTCCTCAACACTCATCAGTTCCTGACCGTAAATCGGTAAGCGCATAATCTGCTAAATATCAACCTAGAAGACCAAAATCAACACCATATTGATACCCAAAAAATTATTCAACTTAATCAATCTCTAGTTAGGTTCCAATTCCTTAACCCCAAGTCTTAATTCCTCATCAGCTCACATGTTACCCCATACTTAATATATCCTTGATTTCGTTTGGAAAATAAATTCAAAATCTTATTTACTTCATTGATTCGAATCAATCCTATTCAAATGTATATATCTGTTCCAATTTCTCTTTTAAAACTCGAATCCATTTTCAACTCACCAGGTCAATTCACTTAACCACGTTAAGTTCTATCCATAGTCTCCCTTAACTAATTTATTCTTAAATTAGCTATCTCTATTTCAGAACTTAGAAATCTGATTTTATATTTCAAAAATCCAACCTGTTCAATTTTCGTGAGTTCACATCTAGTTAATAACTTAAGTCTTGACTTGATTTAGCGGAAATCCAAATTTTAATTAAATTTGTAATTCTAACTTCATTTCTTATATCAATACGATTAGATATTATTCTAATTTAATTCAACCCTATTCAACTTATTCTTAGTCTGACCCAAATTTGTTTAACTCCTTTTATTAAAAAGAATAAAATACCTTCTAGAACTTCTTCTGTTTTCAAGTCCTCGGAGTTTAATGGCTTATTCATTAAGCCAAAGACCCGGAATATGCCAAAGACCCTTGGTTGTGTTCCCTTTTTTTATAAGCGGACAATCTTTAACTATGTGCCCAGGCTGATGACAACTATAACATGAAATCTTCTAGACTACAGTGTTCCTCGATTCCTGTGGTTGCTGTTGAAGTTGCTCTAGTTTCTTGACCTTTGAATTCTTAAAAACCTAGCGATATGTCCTTTCTCTTTACAATTATGGCAAACTGTATCCTTGTAACGATACAGGGACATTTCCTCTCCCATTTTCCCCTTTTCCTTGTTTTTCCAATTTGGATTAAACTTCCTTATAAGGGTATTCTCTCCACTGGGCTCTCCAGTTTGTGCCTTTGTTACTGGCTTCATCTAATGCTTCATAACGGATTGCCATATCCTCCAAGTCAAGAAATGGCATTTTCAGATGTCCAACCATCTTGACTTGCAAACCATCCTTCAAATCTGCTATAAACATCTCATTTTTCTTGAGTGGAGTGTTGATCAACTCTAGTCCAAAAGTGGAAAGTTCATTAAATTTATTCTCGTATTCAGCTATAGTCATACCCCCTTGCTTGATTTCTATAAAATCTCGATACATTCTGGTCCTGCCTGCAACAGGAAGAAATTATGCTTCAAATTCCTCTTTGAATTTCGGCCAAGTAGACTCCTCTTCAGAAACATTCGCGGTTTGTGCATCCCACCAAGCCGTTGCAGCTGCCTGTAGTTGCCAAGAGGCTAATAAACGTTTTTGTTTGTTGCTTAGTTTCAGACTTTTGAAGATTCTCTCATAAGACCTTAGCCATGCTTGCACCTCAATGGATGATTCAGTACCCTTGAAAACGTTCCCTCCAAGAGTAGTATAATCCTTACAGATAGTTGCGAAATTTGATCGTGGTTGAACTGGTGTAACCTCTTCGATAGTTTCTACTGAATTCTAATTGATGCTACGACCATTGGTAGTGGTGGTTCCATTAGCTCGACCTTTTCATACACGGGTATTTATGATTAATTACCTGAATATAAAAGGTTAATAATCAATATCCGATTGGAAGGTATTAAAATAACTTAAGTAAATCCATCTTATGTGTATATATAATTATATTTCATATAATTACACATACGCTCTCTCAATACTCACCCAAAGCCTAGATATTCCGTAATCTAAGCTCTGATACCAACTGTAATGGGTCGCGGCTTTGCAACCATCAACCATTGGGCTAACTTCCCAGCGTGGCACTACAATAATACCTCAAAAATGCTTTTACGGCCAGCCTCATGACTCGACCAACCTTCTGCTACTTTCGAGGGACATGTAGGGGTAAGAGTCTTCCGTTTGCCACCAAACCGCAAAGCAAGACCCCCTATCATGCGTCTCCCAGCTCACAGCCAGCAAACAGCTCTGATACCAACCGTAATGACCGGACTTTTCGATAACCTCGGATGTCGTGTCATTATTGAAGAATAAGAAATAGAACTAAGAAAACACGTCAGAATCTCACAGCGAAATTTAAACAAAACATAATAGCAGATAATATTATACAACAGAGTCATAATACATCTGAGTCATAACTAAGATAAATTCACACCATCATATCTTACAGACTTCTTAATTATACATTAATATAATAAACCAGCTTGCAGACTTCATAATTATACATGGATATTATTTAGACCAACTTGCAAAACCATGCCATCCAGCTTATTACAAAAGTTCTAGTCAAACCTGGATCACTTGTATACTCATAGCAAGTGTTATGAGTACCCAAAAGTTTAGGGAAAACACAAAAAATAAACTATGGGTTAGGGGACTGGTGTGAGTAAACTCTAAAAAAATGATTTAATTTTTAAGAGAAATCCTTTTGAAAGAAAGAATAATCGTAAGACCAATCCACACATAAATACGAATGGTTTTTACCTTACCATAACTCAAAATACTTTTAAAATAATAATCTACTGATATTATGACAGTGTCTAGGGTTTTCAAAGTAAATTAGAATCTAACGGAACACTTTCATCTCACGCTCCACATACATAGTATACAAACAAGAAAACACGAGCGCTTATTGGATAATGGATTTCCAACTATGGCAAGGTATTGGACCACCTCCCGACAATGTATCTACGGATACGAATACATTAGGGTTCAACAAGAACATCTTACAACCCGGCTAAACATGACCAGCCCCTCACTTTACTTGAGAGTACCGAATATAACATTACGATAGTCGGGGGTCAACCAACTTAACCAATACCATATAAATAAAGGAACAAGCAAAGGCATTTGTTTTCTCCAGATTAGGTAATGATATACCCTTTTGATGGGTGCGAGCCACATAGCCATACGACCTACCTACTTTTTATACCATTTCTTGGTCGTAGAGTCCTGAGGTTATACTTATTGTCAGAAATATCTGGTTTAGTTCACTTTGAATGCCACATCGTTAAAATCCGCCAATCACTAATTGACTTACCCAAAAATATATTACATGTAGAAAGCAAAGAGAAACGAATTCCTCCGCCACCACATAAATATGTTTGAAGAGATCAACGTACGTGATTGGTTAGGCATACTCTATCAAACATTTATCCGTACAAGTTGTCCTAGGTTTGGGCAAACCGAAGACGTTATTCTGTAAAACCATCTTAGGCAATTTTTACCTAGGATTAATAGTATAACTCTTAAATAACTCCGTCTTCTATTATCTTAAATAATCTCTAACTCGTATGAATCAAATCGAAGTGAAATATAAATTTCGGATTCTTCGAAACGATTAATGTTAATATTTTTTTAAGGTCAACTGATACTTAAAGGGAATAAATTATTTTTAAACGAGTTAAAAATGTTGATTTGGTTTTCTTTTGAAGTCATATTTTGATTTTGTAAAATGTTATCGGCACAAGTCGATTATATTCAAAGACACTCAATGTTTAATTTCAAACATTTGAATTTATTATCTACTGTTAACCACCATCCAAAAATAACGTCGATTTTATCTAACATGATTAGTTATAAGCAATTATCTTACCTAGAGAATAATTCAAACAATCTTCTTCTTTTATTATTTAAAATTATTCACAAGAATAACTTAGATCTTCTTAACATAGATTACTACTTGTATACATAAAATATTTATGAAGCATTAACATTACAAATTTAGTTTTATGGCTTTAATAATATTACTTCACCATTTATTCAATATAATTCACTTTATATATGTATATCTATTTTGTTTATTAGTTTGTCTCAAAGCAATACAAGTTCACGGATTGGGTATTTTAAGACAAAGCTACTTTGCCTCAATTTCAAATCTCCCCTTCACCTGTATACTACTGCGCAATTCTTCCTATTTTTTTTCATAATAATGAACTGGTCCATGACCCAAAATATTAAAGCCCACGCCACCTTATAATGAAAATGCTGCCACCTTCTCCTTACTTCTAACCTTCTCGCCCAGGAAACCATCCCTTTTCTTTTCTTATATCATGCGCATCTTCTTATCTCTTCCTTATCACTAAACAACCCCGTCTGACCAATTAATTAGTGCAGCCCTTTTTTTTAAATGTCCCGTGACCTATATTACCCTTACCATGCTGTTGTCTTCCTTCTACAAAGCTTGCTCCAGGCAAACATTGCTTCACCTATATATTTGCACATGCACACTCAGCCTCGTCAGTATCCGTCGAACTTAACCCATCTCACAAACATACTTGCTCCTCCTGAAACCATTCCCCACTTCATATCGGCCTCCAGTCATCTCGCATGCAAAAACATGATTCCTTCCGAACTGGAAACAAAAAGCAGGGCATACCCCTTATCACTTAAAAGCTTACTACCACCATTACATCCCTTAGATTAACGTCAGACTTTACCAACGTGCTGCCGATTTCAAACCGACTCATTCTTCCCCGTATGGTCCAACTCGACCCACCGCTTCCGGTACAATTCACCAAGAAAGCTTACGGTTTCAAACTGCCTAAAAATGGCACTAAATGGATCCAAACATGAAAACTAATAGTTCGAAAAACCCATCTGTATTTTTCTCCAATACCGTATACCGTCACACCCCTCCAGACCAAAACTCATAGCCTATGACCACTTCGATGGTTAGAAAATGCCCATTTCTTCTTTCCGATCAAATCTGAAAATCTCTCTAACCATTCCACATAAAATCCTAAATGTTATGTCTAAACTCATGGTTTCTATACGTGAAAACATTCATCTAACTAAAACGCAAAACTACGATGGTCGAAATATTATGTTTTTAAGAGTCCCTTATGTTATTTAATATATATATATATATATATATATATATATATATATATAAGTATGTATGAGAAATAGTATAATCGAACAATATTTTTAATGGGTTGTGGAGTCATAAACAATCACTTTTTTTCATGTTTCAAATTTGATTTCTCATTGGAAATCAAAATATTAAGTTACCAAAGTGACATCAAGTGAAAGGTTTAAAATCTGAACTTATACAGATGTGTTGATGGTGTATATAATGGTTGAGATCAAAAAGACTTGACATATGGTTTACAAGTATGCATTGACAAGGTATTCAACTTACATCTTCATCTAAAGTCAGTGGCTTACAAAAAATGATGAGACAAAGTGAGATTTCCTTTACTAGAAATCAAGGCATTAAACTTCTAAAGTGACAGTGGGTGAAACTTAACTTAGTTCTCCTACCCAGATTGCTTGTGAGGTTATATAAAAGATTTAGTTCAAAACATAATTAAGATAGGAAGTATGCAGGTTTCATTTATGCATAACTAAACTGTTCAAAATCTTGTATTGTCATTAACATTCAGGAGTAATTTAATAGATGAGTAAAACAGGGTGAGTGTACTTATTGTTTGGGTTCTGTTCCTAAAGCTTGGCTACAATTCGGCTATGGGTTACTCCGAGAAAAAGATTCACAAATGAGGTGAGGGAAAATGAAGCAGGGTTATTTATTTATAGGAGTAGAAAATTATAAACTATTGGTGCATTCAATTCTTGCATGGGAAAGGAAATCTAATGGGTATAGCTGCAGTTAAGGTTTCGATATTGATTGAAAGGCATGTGCGATTGAGTTTGCAGCTGTATCTATTCTTTAAAGGAAAGTATGTTAGGTTTCTAACTATAAAAAATTCTCCAATTGACAAATGTTATTCGGCCAATTCATTTCATCAATTCTAGTACATATATTTGTACTTGTGTGTGTACTTAAATTTGATTTAAAAGAGCTTGGCTGCCATGTAATTACCTTTAACATTAAATGTTAGGTACTTCAAATATTTCTATGGAACATCGCATTAAAACCCAGACGAGTTGCTTACATGGTCGAGGCATCCTACAAAATGCTACTACTTTACTTGTTTTCCCGAAATGGCTATTGACAAAGGTTAACTTAAAGTATTACTTCTTATGTATGAACATACATTCCCTACTCTTGTCTATGTGAGGTTTAAAATTCACATTTCTCTTACAGGTTGATTTATAAGAGATTTAAGGATGTTAACACATTTACAAACATGTACATAAGAATAAAATGGTTTATTTCAATTTGTGTAGATTTAATTTAACTAATTTATGTTTATCACTTGACATAATCTAGCATATATTATTTAATAGAATTGGTTAAAATTCCGGGCCATTACAATAATATATCTGATGTAACCACAAAAACTCAGTGAAATGTTAGTGGCAACGTTTATATGGTTATTGTCAATAAAATCAATACCTGGTATGAACAAAATGTACTAGGTACTATTATAGGTATCTCCTTAGAAGTAAGGATGAAGCATTCGACATGTTTAAACAATATAAAGCAGAAGTTGAGAATCAAATCAATAAGAAAATTAAAGCTTTAAAAAGTGAATGAGGATGAGAATATGAACTTCCCTTCAAGGAATTCTACGATGAGCATGGAATTATTCACCAAACTATAGCACTGTATTCACCTCAATCCAATTCTATAGCCGAACGAAAAAGTCGAACTTTTAAAGAATTCGTGAATGCTTTATTAACTAGTTTTGTCTTATCAGATAACTTTTGGGGAGTAGTTATTCTTTCGGCAAACCATATTTTAAGTAAAATACTGTAATGGCCTGGCTTTATGACCAGTTTTCTCTGGTAATTAAACAAACTTAAACTGTTCATAAAGACAGATAGTTATGGGTACTCACATATCTGCAAAAAAATAACACAATTTTTCATTGCATACCATAATATAACATCAGAGTTACAAGGAATACATCAAAGTACATTGATTTCACAGAGGAAGAAATACTAACTTAGCGGAAGAATGTGAATGTTCTAAAACATAATAGCTCCAGCTAAAACCAGAATCCTGCTCCAACCAACACCAAATCTAAATCTGCGAATCAAACTACTAGCTGCCCGTGTAAAAATTATGGGCACCCAGAGTTTAGTGAGGGAAGAATAAACTCCAGGTTGGTCGAGGGACTGGTGTGAGAACTCAAAACAGCTGTTATTTAGGATTCATTTTAAAGTTGGGTAATTCAATGGACAACGCAACTAACGCGGAACGGGTTCAATCCATATGAATTCCCATGCATAGAAATTCGCTATGACTTTTGAAAAATGAAACTACTGTAAGGTCTTGTGGAAACACACAATGCAAATGCACACATGGGCGGGGTTTCTCCTTATGATAGTCAAAAATGCCTGATACGTGAAAATCTTCTAATATTATTATTAGTGCATAGTGTGAAAAAAAATTGGCATATATATATATATATATATATATTAATCCTAGCTAGCATAATGCCCCATCCCATTATACTGACAATCCTGCTGGTAGTTGGCTATACAACTAAAATAGTATGGGCTCGTAATGGAAAATTGGATATCCAACAAATGACTAGGCAAAGGAACTTCCTTACCGAACCAATGGGTACGCCTCTAGAGGGATGCCCCGAGAACCAAATCGGGCTCCCTGCCAACACGAGGCCAGGTTACCCCTTAACTGCGTAACTTAGAGCATGCCTGAGTATAGCATTTCCGAGTTGTTACAAACCTTTAAAACCGAGGCCTCACAACATCAACATCCATATAAATAGAAGTTATCCACATAGGTTAATACTTGGGCTCCATACCATAGTACATCTTTTATTTAGAAGGAAATGACTACCCTTAACCTCACTGCATCTTTCCTATTTTAGCCATTCACCGGATTGTGAGGCTTGCCGATGTCACGATATACACAAAGCTACGCTTAAATAAGCCATGCTTTGATCATCCATAGCTCATCACTTAACTTAAGTATGCCACATTGTCCATTCACAGCGCATCACTGATTTCTATCAATATATAATCTCTAAGCTCATACGTTTTAGAGAAGGGTGTTAAGCAAGAGAATAAATTCTCCGCCACCAAGTAGATATATATTTAACAGAGATCAGTACTACACAGTCAATTACAATGTCAGACACACAATCCATACAATTCCGTTCTGGGTCTGAATGAAACACCAATCTGAAAATCTCCAAATATATTCAGACCTCATGCCACTTATAACGTCGTATCGGGTGGCCTACCCAACCAAGACATCAACAATCAATCTAAATAATTCAAAGAATCATGGTCTTCATTCGTCGTTTTCCCAAGTCTTGGATTTCTCCATAACGTCGTATTATTACTTGGAATGGTTTTCGAACATATATACGATCCCAATCTTCCCAAGTAATAATCATACTTTAAAAATCAATAGCTATGGACTATATAAGTTTCTAAATTCAAATCTCCTTCCCAAAACGTTATCAATTCATTTCAAATTTAAGGTTGGATTCACTCAATTCCCATAAATCCCATTATCATCTTAACTTTTCTTGAATTCGATATTCATTCCCAACCTTACATTTCAAAAGCCAAATCCATTTATTCGTCATTATCTCTTTCCATAAGCACCAAATCTCAATTTGGATTTAAATCTCCATTTATGGTAATTCAAATGATTGACATTTCAAATATAAGTTTAAAACATAATTTAGTCGACTTATAGTTGATATCGATTCACAAACTCAGGCAAACACCATCAGAATTTGGATATGAATATGGTTTACTATTTCTGATAGTATTCATCCAATCCTAGGATTCCATATCGAATATCCGATGACTAACTCTATTCAAAATTCATTTCTTTTTTATTCAAATTTCCCAAATCTTGCATACCATACATTTTAAAATCTTTTAACATATAAAAAAACCTTTTTCCCATAATTTAAACAACAGTTTAAAATCTTCAATTTCAATCATTTCAAAGAAATGGTATAACAACAATAAAAGCATTATAGAAAGCGCTGAGAAATGGCGGTCTAACCATATAGATCTAAAATATAAATCCATCGTTTTCTGTTTCTAGTCAGTTCGATTCGAAAATGTTCAAGTTATAATGTTTGAAATTTAAAATCGATATAAGCCATATAACGTTTTTAAATATAGATCGCTAAATTCCTCTTTCCAGAATAGATTAAATTCCATAACTTAGATTCAAAACCATATTATGCATTTCCTTTATCTTTCCATTCCAATTTCAAAATATCTTTATTTCAAAACCCGTTATTTGAAATTTAAATATGAATGGTCACTATGCGACATTTGTTAATTTAAATTCTAATTTATTTCTAAGTTTAAAAAATTTCAAATTTAAATTTCCAATTATATTTTGTATTAACCGTCATGTCCGTCGGATCAATTAGGGATAGCCAGGGAGAGCAGGAAACTATATTTTCAAACCCAAGCTTAGACACTATCCCCTCTATCGTCCTAGAACGTTCCGGTATATATATATATACATGTATTATATTATAATATTTTATAAAAATACATCGTTAATATATATATATATATAAAAAACCACATTCCAATTTCTAAATCTCATTTCGAATTAAACTAAATTTAAAAATAATATTTTAACATTTAAAAATCAATCTTCATTTATATGGAAAGGAGATAAAATCGATCACCTATTTAGTTCCACAACTACAGTGTGTATGTGAATTCATGCAATCATAACCAACCATATAAATCAAAAGAACAAGAATTATAATCACACCTAATAAACAACCATTTCAGCTGTGCACAAGCGTTACGGTCAATAACCCTTATCAGTGTCCAGTGTGCTATGTACACATCCATTCAAACAATAACATCCATACCCAACCAATCATTATTAACTAATTAAAATTATCATAGCTAATTATAATTATTCAACCACTATCAATTTAAGTAAATAATTAAAATTAGAAGTTCTCACCATCAAAGCTCCAAAATCTCCATTACCAAGATGAACAAACCAACGAACACTACTACCTCTACTCGTACTGCTTTCGATCCACTTCTATTAGCAGTTGGTAATTTTCTTCTAATTTTTATATTGAAATTAAATTAATAACATGCTCATTATATATTGTTATATATATAAGGACATTTATGTTTTATTTTTATTATAAATTATACTTAACTAAAATTACCAAAATTATATATCAATGGATTTTATTTTTAGATACGATTCTAACGGCCCAACAGCGGGTTAAACGAATTTGAATTGAGTGAGTTAGAGAGGTTTAAAGTTCAAACTAATATAAACTTAAAGATTAAATAAAATTAACCATACCCATGAATTCAGCCCAAATGCGCCTCTCTTATAAAACCGCCTGCTCCTCTTATTTTCTTCTTCTCCTCCTTCTCACGCACCTTCTCTCCTTTTACTGTAACCAAACCATGCATGGTGGTGCACGTGCACAAAATCAAAACTCCACCGTTCTTAAATCCGAGACCACCTACATATCACTCTTCGCATCCTCGTCTTAATGCACCCACTTGCCCAAACTTTGGCATTCCCAATCAAAATGCGCACCCTCCATGGGCGAGACCTAGAGCAAGAAAACGCGTGAGCCTCCAAATGTCGCACCCTTCATATATGCATCGAAATCCGCCAAATTCTGCCACACGAAAGATCTCTTCGTCCTCATCATCATGCCATTCTCTATCTTGCCTATCTCCATATAATTCTTCGACAAACTCTAAACCTAATCTTCAACATTTCCAATCATCGACATGGATTCGAATCAAATTCGCACCAAAAACATTACTTTTTTCGCTGATCTCAACGGTGCTGACGGTGTCGATCAATTCTCCATGGATTGAGAGATATTATTTTTTGAAGTTTTCTATAAAGTTTTCATTTCTCTGCAAATAAGAGATATCTCCTTTGATACTCAATGAAATCCGGATTTGTCAATTTCTAAAATTCATAAACGACGATCCGGACAACTTCTACGTAGATTATTTTAGCTAAATACGAACGGATCAAGAGATATGGAATTTTATTTGAGTGGAAATGTTAATTTCTATTCACTGGAATGAACAACAGAGAAGTTTGACATGAGATTCATGGAGAAGAGTAGGGTGTTTAAATAGGCTGTTGGAGGGGCATTTTTGTCATTGATTCATGGGACACGTAGATTATATCATGGAGCCAATATCATGCATGGTGACAACTAGTATGGACACCTAGCCTTATCCTTATCCTAAGGCATTATAAAATTAGTTTGTCTTAGCCACATATTAGCAATACTTATAGATGTAGCTAAATTTTGTTATACTTATAAATGTAATCAACTTATCAAAATATAACTTACTAATATTTCACAAATATTTATCTATATATTTTACCAAAATCAATACTGACAAATGGTTAAAATAAATATTTATCAATCCTTATACAAATTTATAAACACCATTATAAATTATTCAAATAATAAAAATAGAAATCATTCTTGAAAAATCTTAAAAATAAATTATCCTTTACCAAATTCACATTTTACAAATCAATATTGTTTAAATCAGAAAATATCATTAAACATAAAATCTTATAATATAACTTTTAAAATAAGTTCTCTTATACCAAATCATATTTATAAAATAAACCAGGTACTAATTAAAATTCAAAATTGAAATCTATATTTAAACCTTATAAAATCAATTTATATTCATAAAATCTAAATTATAATATAAAATTCCAAATTAAACTTAGCTAAAAATTTCTGGAATATTACATTCATCCCCCCTTAGAACTTTTCATCCTCGAAAAGGAAGATGAGTAAATTTAAACTCCTTTACTATTAGATCCAAAATTGGCTCCAACACCCAAGTTGTTCAATTATGCATAGATTAATATCAGAAAAATTGCAAGAGAAACTGGAAAGACATGAGATTTATAGTGGTTCGGCGTTAACGAGCCTACGTCCTCTTTATATCTATGATTATACTTAAAATTCAAGTACAATTGATGATTTATCCCTCAACCTCACTTTTACAATGTTGACTCACTCAATAAATTTGAGACAACTCTGAATAATAATAATAGAGATATAATAATGGTGGAGTCAGAGCTCAGAATTGCCAAAAGGATCCTGAAAAATGCCAAGTCCGGGTCTATTTATAACTGATATTTGCAGACGGATCGCGGTTATACGTGTCACAAATCCCGAGGATCTCGGACTAGTTCGTAGCTTGAGGAAGAAATGGTCAATATGACAGTTACGGACAGGTGTTGCGCGATCCTGCATTCGCGAATCGTAGTGGACTTGGTCTTGGTCATCATCCATCAGCTTCAGGGATCGGATTGATTGGATCTGGCGTGAACGGATCGGGTCGAGATCATTGGGGAGGCGATCACGAACCATGGAAGGCAGGGCGATCCGATTGGGTCTTCGAAGGCTAATAGTATGAAGTTTCATATTTTTCTCGTGTGTGCGGACCTTGGTGGCTTGGTCAAAAAGCTAGCCAACATTTTGCCCCCGCGAAGTATGTTTTATCAAGGATGGAACATGCTTCGAAATTGCGGACTTATCTTTTTATGAAGTGATGTGAATCAAAAGTCGTTCTTATCTGAAAGATCGTACGGCTCCAAAAAGTTGCGTCCTCCGACTGATATAAATATCGGGTTGAGTCATCAATCATTTCTCTGTTCATCAAGTAATTTTCGTCTCTCGATTTTTTTTCATTTTTTTCCATTTTTGGAGATAGCGTTGTGAAATCACTAGGTAAACCTTTAAATCTTTGTAAATATTTTCGGATTCGTTATTGCAAATGTCCATTGATTTCGGGTCGTCGGAGTACCCTACAATTCTTAGGGTTGGATACTCGTCATGATATGGCAGTCGAACGTTTCCCTTTTCAGGTAATGTTGGGCCTCCCAATCATGATCGCGGGTTACTGACGGAGTAGGCCTCCCAATCCCGATCGCGGGTTACTGACGGAACGGGCCACCCATTGGGCCAAGGTGAGCTCTAATCCGTAGCCCACAGACTTCTACGATTTGAATAAGACAAACTAGGGGATACGAACGGTCACCAACCCATCTATATAAGCCGATCCCTTCTCTTCCTTCTTCCTTTCTTTTTACCTATGCAGCCGCCCTCCAATTCTTAGCCGAACCCTAATTCGAATTTTTCCACAAACTGAGAATCCCCTACGAAAAAAGGTAATGACATAAAGCTTCCATCCTATTTTATTTGGTCTTTCTTTTTGCTCCTCTTTGTTCCCTCGAGTCTTTAATAACACGGTGGCAATGAGGACTTCGGGTTTAACAATGGTCAATGGGTTCGATCTCGTGAGTTCCTAGATGGGGAGGAGAAAAAAGGAAGAAGAAGGAGGAGCAGGCCGGGCTAGTTCGTGGTGATGGCGAAACGATGGGAGAAGGGATGGTTCATGAGGGTGGTAGATGAAAGGATTAGGGTTTGGATAGCGAGTCGGGTCGTGGTAATGAGTGGGTCACTGGTTCACGAAAGTATGGGGAAAGGTGGATCACGAGAGTATATCGCGATCTGGACCGGTTTCCACGATCCGATGCTCTTCCAAGAGCTGGTGCTTTGCCGCGAGCCTACACCTGTTTCACGATACGACGATACATCACGATCCAGACCCTGACCAACGAGCCAGTTCGATGAACAATCCGATGTGCATGTTGACCAAATAATGCAATGCAACTCTGATAAATCAATGGACAGTTAGGCTAGAGCCCTCGAGATGATCTTTCTAAACTGAATAACAACATAACTTGACAGCATATAATGGCCATTATCCTGCTCATTTAACTAACTTCATGCTTCTTTCACATGCATGCACGGGCACACACATTTTCACTTACACACACGGGGAACGGGTAACTTGTGTTCTAATTTTTTCTCGCCAACACAGCTATGTCGGATAAACAGGTTATTGAGACATCAAGTGGAAGTACCGAATCAGAGACATTAATACATCATAACCCTGATGTGCTTTCCTCTGATTCAAGTGAGGAAAAATCCGATCCTGATTACGAGACAGGGACCGATATAGATTCAACAACTTCTGAAAGCACATCCCTTGAAGATGAGGATGATCGAGCTCCTGATGAAATTCCGGGTGCTAAGGAAATAGAGAAGTTCACTGATTCTTTACCCTCTATGTTAGACGATATAAAACTTAAGAAGATATGTTTAAGACACGGAATTCCCTGGGACGACGTGGAAGTTCCAGAAAACGAAGATAGACCTCATTCTGCCCCAGAGGGGTACATGACCATTAGTCAACTTATGTGCTGGGTAGGGGCTATTCCTCCTTTTCCTCCACTTGTTGTTGATCTCTTGAGACAGTTACATGTTGCCCCCATGCAACTCCACCCAAATTCTTTTCGGCTTTGTATACCCTGTACGTTGCGTATATGGAGATTCTGCAGACCGAACTTACTCTTAAAGATTTGAAGTTCTATTACCACTTCAAACATCATTCCACAAGGGCTCCTAATTTCTCATTCTTCGAATCGGTTGCCAATAGAAAAGATATGAAAGATGGTTATAGCACGATAGGGGACGTCAAATCTGACTAGTTCTATATAAAGCACCAAGCCGGATGCGCGAGGAGGTGGCTACAAGCAAGTAAGTTTCCAGCTTTTTCGCGTTTAATTCGAATGCATAACTTCAGTGCTAACAAATCATTTTGCTCCATATAGATCACAACTTTGAGAGAACGGAAGGATCGATATACGAAGACCGAATGTCCCGCCTCCTCAAAAGTAACACATATTTCTTAAGGATTAAGAAATGTATCACCGACAAGAACCTTCACAAACACCGTCTCTTAGACATAAGGTTCGGACTTGGAGCAGGCGGCAAACCTTACAAGTATATACCTCCGACGGAAGGAGAAGGAACTTCTCAAGCTGTAAAGACAACTGACCTTCGCAAGAGTCCTTCGCCAATGATTAATCAGGATGACGAGGATTTAAACATATACAAAGAAGATGAGGGACGAGCCGATGAATCAAAGGATGTCCCGACCTTTGAGGGGCAGTCTCCCTTTAGAACTTCATCGCCGGTTGAGTCTGTCGCCCCAGATGAATTAACGGAGGAACAATATTTGGGGAATTAAATAAAATTCCTTTACCAGACGATATTTATACTCAAGAAGATTTCAGAGGGGAACAAATTTTTCCCATCTCCGAAGAGACGAGTGTCCCAGTTGGAGAAAAAGAAGTTATCCAAACGAGTCTAACTCCAGGCCCCGGTCCGTTTAAAAAAGGGGGATTTCACAGGATGCACAAATCACATGCATCATTTATCACAACACTCTTTTACTACTGTGGTTCATAGTTCTAACATGCACTTGTTTCCTTTGCAGGGAAAATGTCTCGCAAACGGTCTTATTCTTATCATTCTCTTCGCGAGGGCACACCAAGCCTCCTTCCAGATCCTGAGCATACTCGTAGCGATAGTCGTGGAAGGGATAGTCGTCGGCCCCGGGATTCTCATCAATCTTGTTCTGCATGACCTCGATCTCCACCGAAGCAAGGTTATGGAAAGCCGCATAGTCGTGCATTGCCACCGGCTACGGGAAAGCAACTTCCTAGAGATTTAACTCCTCCGAAAAGCACTCCTTCTCACGCCCAATCTTCCAAAAAACACCCCGAGCCAGAGGACAAGAACAAATATGAGGACAGGATTATAGAGAAGGGGAAGACAACTCCTATTTTCTCTAGTGAGCGTGGCTTGGATACTACTACTGCAAAGGATGTTGCCCCCAATTCTGAGATCATGGCCAGGCTAGAGCGCTTGCGAAAGCGGTTCCCTGATATTTACTTTGAGAGAATGGTGTTCGTTCCAGATCTTGAATCGGTCCCTGAGGATTGGGACACAAAGGTGATAGGGTACGTCTGCCATGTGGCTAAACAGTATGGGGGTAATGAAGAAGCATGCTGCTACACTTTCTACTATCATCCGCTAGATGGAGACGGACGCAGCCAGAGCAAGAGTAAAGATTGATAATGATGCCAGGGCTAGGAGCAAAATGAAAAAAGAACTAGAGGATGCACAGGCCCAACTGGCTTTGGCTCGGCGAGACGCAGAGAATTACAGGTCCGAGTTGGAGAGTGTTAGGGAGCTTTTTCGCAATGAGCTTGACTTAAACAGCCAGGAACGGGGTGCTCTAAGAAAGGAAGTGGAAGATCACAGGGCAGTTAATATCGAGCTAAAGACAGCACAAGAACGTTTTGCTGCTGAGAAAGATGCCTGAGAGAAAGAGAAGGCGAGTTTAAAGGATGACATCACTCTCTCCAAAAAGGAAAAAGAGGTTCAACTTGCTCAAGCTGAGGAGTGTGCAGCTCTTCCCGAAAGTAATGCCAATAATGCTCTTGAGTCGGCAACTACTGCAGCCGATAAGCTCGTCGAAAGAGAGAAAGACATAACTAGTTTTGAGGAACTTTTGTTCGACTTCTTTGGTCAAGTCATCAAGACTCAAGACATCTCTTGGATTCCAAACTATCATGTCACCTTGGCCAATATATGGGATGCAATTGTCGAGGGCGAGAAGTGGCGATTGGGTGTCGATGAGATTGACGAAAGCCAGCTAATGTAGACCTTTCTCAGAGGTGAAGAACCTGAGGCTTTGGAGGAAGGTAGACGCCTAATCCATGAGGAGATGGAGAGGGAGAAGAGTAGACTTAAGGGCAAGGATAAAGTTGGCGAAAGCTCGAGCTCGGTGGTGGAACCCAAAACCTCTGAGGTTGAGGGATATAACCCCGATGATCTGTTGATCCCCTTGGCTCCAACTCCTCCGATTATCGGGACCACCAATACAAGTCTGGGGAATGAGGCGGCTGCAGGTATCTCCATATTCTCTCCACAGTTCATTAAAGCAATCGTAACTGGTCGTCGTTTCATGGGACGGGAAACTGACATGGCCACATCTCCTCCCGATTCACCAACCTTTTCTTCTCATGGTGTAGGTACCAATGTGGTCGAAAAAGGTGCAGAGGAGAAGGCAGTGGCAGAGAAAGTTGATGTCCCTCCGGGTTCTGGTATTGAAGTTTCCGAGATTCCAAAGCGAACCGAGGGCTCAACAGGTGATAGAGTTATGGTAGCACCCATGGAATCTGGCACTGGCGCTCCTGCAGATGCTGAGATTATTGCTGCTTTGCATGACACAGATGGCGGTCATGGAGATGAGGAAGAGGAGGTAGAAATCATAGACGAGGCCAAGGATGATGATAGTGAAATCTTGGCTGACATACAAGCTAGGAAGGAGAAGCAGTTGGTTCTTAGGAAGGGGGGATAAGATCCTGTATTCGTGCCCCCAATTTCTGAAATCGACCGCAAAACTGGGTTGGTTATAAGATTCTCTTCCAAATCAATAACTTCACAGCTTGCCTCCGAACCTTCAAGTCCTCCCCCGGAGCCTCTTGTTGATAAGAGGAAGAGGAAGAAAAGTGACCGTTCTAGTGCTGATAAAGAGGAGTTGGAGAAGCAGAAAAAGGACAAGAAATCAAAGCCATCTCCCAAGCGTAAATAGAATGCAGTTATTAGCTCATGTTTTAGTTTTAGGATTTCCTTTGGCCAAAAGATGTAGCCGTGAGAGTGGCCCTCACTTTTGTTTGGCTTCTCGTTTTTTGTAAATCCGCTTTCAGTAAATAGAGATCTATTTCTTTTGCACCATTGTGTTCCTGCAAATTCATCATGTTAGCAGAATCTAAATAGTCATAACTGGAATATTTCTAGTTAACTATTAAAGTCATAAGCAACAATTATTAATCATGACCGAAATAATTATCAAAAAATACACGTGCTAAGTAAATGTGTGGTGGTGCACGTATATACCCCTAATCAATCGTTATTATAGTGCCTGGCCTGGGCTTATTTTCGGTCGAATAGGATTATATTCGTACTATCCCGATCTTTCAATGGGGTAATGATTCTTGCGGCGCTAAGTCTCTAGCACTTTTATACTCTCCCGATCCTTCAGCGGGTTAGAGTTCATGTGGAGCTAAGTCTTTAGCGCCTTTATACTCTCCCGATCCTTCAGCGGGTTAGAGTTCGAGCTCGATTCTTGGTCTGCTCACTGATCCTTCAGCGGGGCAGAAGTTCTAGGGGCGCTAAGTCTTTAGCGCCTTTATACTCTCCCAATCCTTCAGCGAGTTAGAGTGTTATCGAGGCGGTTTTATCATGGTGCACCTTCACGCCTTGGGGACTTTATCTTCGCGTCCTTTATACTCTCTTCCTGGTCTCGGGAGTTAGAGTGCAAACAGTAGTTCGATTTACCTCGCTGCACCTTTTGGAGCATAAGTTACCGTGAGCCTTCCGATCTGACAGACGGCATTTTGAATCAGCTGTTTTGAGATTACTGCATAAATTTAAAATAAATCTTCGAATGGTAACAGTTTATTTTGATCAAAAAAAAAAGAGCAGATAAGAAATGGTGCAGTAAAGGTAAATGACACGCGATATTTTTATAGTGGTTCGGTCGAATCATGACCTACGTCCACTTTATAATCTTCTGTTCAAATAACCAGACTATTCTAGGCAAGTCGAGCCTTTTTACATGGTTCTAAAACAAAAGAGTAAAGATGATATTTTTATGTCAGATAAAGCCACAAATACTGGGCATTCCACACTCTGGGGATTTCATCTCCATCTACGGTTGCTAGCTTGAAGGTTCCATTATCAAGCCTTCGTGAAATGGAGTACGGCCCTTCCCATTTCGGGCCCATATGTACTGGAGATGGAAAGACGTACTTTAGAACCAAGTCTCCGGGTTCAAATGTCCGAGCTCGGACTCTTCTGTTGTAGTACCGAGCTATTTGTTGTTTATGCTTTAGGGCACGTAAGTCGGCTTCGTCCCTTTTTTCCTCAACCATGTCCAGGGATTCAAGGAGCAACTCGTTGTTGGTCATCGGATCGTAATAAATGGTTCGATGAGATAGTACTTCCAACTCAACCTGAATAACTGCTTCAGCTCCAAAAGCAAGGGAAAATGGGGTGTGACTCGTCGCCGACTTGTACGTTGTTCTATAGACCCATAGTGCCAGGGGTAATTCATCAACCCACATGGCTTTGGCCCTCTTCAATCTTTTCTTTAAAATGGATTTGATCACCTTGTTTGTCGCTTCAATTGGTCCGTTCAAATGCGGATGTGCCACAGAGGTGTATCTTTTCTCGATGTGATACTTCCGACAGAAATCTTGAAACTCTATGCTATCGAATTAGGTCCCATTATCGGTTATGATGACTTTTGGAATCCCAAATCGACATATAATGTTCTTAACGACAAAGGTGATCACTCGCTTGGTTGTGAACGTGGTCAAAGGCTCTGCTTCTACCCATTTAGTAAAATAATCCACGGCCACAATAGCGAACTTTGCTCTACCCTTTGCTATGGGAAGGCTCCCAATAATGTCATTTCCCCACATAGCAAAAGGTCACGGGCTTTTCATTGTCTTCAACTGGATAGGTGGCGCCCTAGGCATTTTGGAGAACTTCTGGCAAGCATCACAACGTCGTGCGTACTTGGATGCATCCTTGTTTATAGTAGGCCAGAAATAGCCGTATCGCAATATCTTCTTTGTTAATGTTTTCCCTCTAGTGTGGTCGCCACACTCACCTTCATGGACTTCCTTTAGTACACGCTTGATGTCATCATGGGCGATGCACCGGAGGAGAGGCATCGAGAAACCTTGTCTATATAGGACTTCGCCTTGCAACACATATCGGGAAGCCTTCCGTATAACTGCATGCCTCTCACTTTTTTTTGTTGGGAGCATTCCATTCATCAAAAAATTCTATAGAGGGTCCATCCATGACTCCCTTTCAGGTTCAACCTCTAGTACCGGATCAACTTCCATCTGATCCACGCTAGAGAACTGTAGTACTTCAATCAGGACTAGCTTCGTATGTTCTGGGTTATCGGAACTAGCCATCTTTGCTAACTTGTCTGCTCTTTGATTCTCCGTTCGAGGAATGTGAGATATACTGTGGTAATCAAAACCATCCAGCAACTTCTTTACTTTTTCCAAATATGATATCAACCTTGGACTCTTAGCCTGAAACTTTTCATTAACTTGGTTCACGACTAAATTGGAGTCACAAAAGATGTCTAGCTTTATTATCCCTAGTTCCTTTGCAAGCTTCAACCCGGCAATTAGAGCTTCATACTCGGAATCATTATTAGTTACATGGAACTCCAATTTAAGAGCGTAATATATTAGCCGTTTCTATTGAGTTTCAAGAACCACTCCGGCAACAGATCGTCTGACATTTTTAGCTCCATCAGTGTATAGTTTCCAGGCATTTGGGTCAAGGAGTAGCTTTGGTGGATCGTCTTCCTCGGTTACCACATCATCTCTGGGATGGTAAATTCTGCTATAAAGTCTGCAGTGCCTGCCCTCTTATCGACCTCCGGGGTTGGAAGTTCAGGTCGAATTGACTCAGCTCAGTGTTCCATTTGAGCAACCTTCCCAATGCTTCTGGCCTTTGTAGGACTTGCTTTAGCGGGTAATCAGTATAAACAGTGATGGGATGAGCCTGGAAGTAGTGACGAAGCTTCCTAGATGCAATCAGTAGACTGTACGCAAGCTTTTCTATTTTTGGGTAATTTCATTCTGTAGCTGCCAGTTTCTTACTCACATAATACACCGGTCTTTGCACCTTATCCTCTTCTCTTACCAAATCTCTTACCAAAGCCGAACTGATTGCGTGGGATGACACTGCCAAGTACACAAATAAATCCTCGTGATCCACAGGCTTAGACTATATCGGGGGTCTTTCCAGATGATTCAACAGATTCTGGAATGCTTCTATACAATCAGGAGTCCATTTAAAGTTGTGCTTGCCTCGCTTTATTAGCTCGAAAAATGGGACGCCTTTATCTGTAGCTTTTGAGATGAACCTGCTGAGCGCTACCACTTTTCCAGCAAGGCTTTGCACATCTTTAACCTGCTTTGGTTCTTGGATATTTTGGATTGCTGTAATTTGGTCTGGATTGATCTCAATTCCGTGCGAGCTTACAATGAACCCTAAGAATTTTCTAGATGCTACCCCAAAT
This sequence comes from Allium sativum, assembly GCA_030737875.1. Lineage (NCBI taxonomy): Eukaryota > Viridiplantae > Streptophyta > Magnoliopsida > Asparagales > Amaryllidaceae > Allium > Allium sativum. Next base: position 31,261,929 of record JASFAX010000021.1, on the reverse strand, counting down.
GAGCATTTCAAAGGATTCAGTTTCATCCCATATTTTTGGAGAGTTCGAAACATCTCTTCTAAATCGCTAGTATGATCATATGACTGTCTGGACTTTACCAACATATCGTCGATGTATACCTCCATCGTTTTCCTGATTTGGTTATAGAACATCCTATTCACCAACCGCTGATATGTAGCGCCGACATTTTTCAGATTGAAAGGCATCACCACATAGCAGTATAATCCCAAATCTGTAATGAAGTTGGTATGCTTTTGGTCTGGGACGTGCATGGGGATCTGATTATACCCCGAATAAGTATCCATAAAAGAAAGGAGCTCATGACCTGCGGTTGAATCTACTAATTGATCGATTCTAGGCAATGGGAAGCTATCCTACGGACAGGCCTTGTTTAGATCAGAGAAATCGATGCACGTACGCCACTTTCCATTGGCCTTTTTTTAACCAAAACCAGGTTTGAAATCCAGTCAGGGTATGTTGAATCTTTAATAAACCCGTTACTTCTCAGCTTTTCGACTTCTTCTTTCAAGGCGGCAGACCTTTCTGGACTAAGCATCAGCCTTTTCTGCTTGACAGGGGGATGTTTCGGGTTAGTGCTTAACGAATGACTCATAATCGAGGGACATATCCCACACATGTCCACATGAGTCCAGGCGAATACATCCAAGTTAGTTTTCAGGAAATTTGTTAATTCCTTGGCTCGAACAGGATCCAACTGGGATCCAATCTTCAGGACCTTCTCTGGGTCACTATCATCGATTGGTACATCCACAGTTACTTAATTGGGAGTCGCCATTCTGCCCCCAGGCTCTTCATCCTCTCTGGGATCTATGTACTCGGGCAACTCTCTGGGCGACCCTCCCGAAGGTATTTCCTTTAGCTGCTATGACGATTCCTCCCTTGGAGGGGAGGAACCACCTTTTGCTTCTACATCTTTCCCTTTGTAGAGCAACCTTAACTCTGCAATGTAACATGCTCGTGCAACAACTTGATCTCCTCTAACTGTACCCACACCGGAATCCATTGGGAACTTCAACAATAAGCACCAGGGTGCAATACAAGCCCTGAATTTGGCTAGGGCCGGTCAGCCTAAGAAGGCATTATATGGCGATTCAATATCCAGGACCACGAAGGGGAGTATCCTCACTCTCTGGCGTTCTCCTTCCCCAAGGGTTACTGATAATTCCACGTATCCTATTGGAGCGGTCGAGGCCCCATTAAATCCACGTATCCAACCTTCACATGGCTTCAAATCCTTGGGCTCGAGTTTCATTTGGTCGAATGTTTTTTTGAACAAAATGTTGACTGAACTCCCGTTATCTACCAAAACTTTATGAACTATAGCTGGGCCGATGATGACAGTGATCACCAATGGGTCCTCTTGGGGAGTGTACTCCAATACTCTCTCGCTCGCGAAATATGACGTCATCGTACATCGTCTTTTGTTGCTTAACTGGAGCATTGTCCTCGGGGTTACTACATTCCCCCACTTTGAAATGTTGTTTAGCTGCGTTTATGTATTGGTCCATAGCTCTGAAACTATGCCCTGTCAGGTGAAGTCATCAACTATGGTATTGATAATGACATTCTTTCCTTTTTGCTGAGCCGTCGGTTTGGCAGCTGGTTGGCTTTGGTTCGGGGCTTGTACGGCTTGCCCCCTGTCCCTAGGAGCCACCTTATACTCATCGAGCTTCCCTTCTCGGAGCAGCCTTTCGACCACATCTCTCAAGTGACAACATTCGTTTGTGGAATGACCATGGATTTGATGAAAAGGACAGAATTTCCCGGTTTCACGCTCTTTCTCTGTAGAATCTCTCGGAGGAGGCCTTTTGTACTGTAGGACATTATATGTATCCAGGAAGATGTTTTCCAACATATCATTTAACGGTGTGAAGCTCTCAAATGGTCTGGGCCGGGGTCTCCTCTAAGAGTCATTTCCTCGATTTCTCTTCCGGTTATTATTATTATTATTCCCTGATTGGCGACCTCTGCCTTGATTCTTGTTCCCGACGTTAACTTCAACTTTTCCTGGGCTATCTCCTGTATGCTTGATGGCCACATTGTTTTGGATATCTTCCTTATCTATAGCCTTTCTTTTCCAATTGGCGTATATCTCCTCCCGACGCAGGCGAACATTAGCTTTTTCATAAAATATTTCTCTGGTCAGGGGTGGCTTGCCGGTCAAATATCTTCCAAACTCGGTATCTTTATCGACGCCATCGATCAGGGCCATCAGCACGGTTTGCTCATGGGGATCTTTGACTTCTGTGACAACCAAATTAAAATGATCCAAATACAACTTCAGGCTTTCGTCAGGTCGTTGCTTAATAAGGGGTAACTCAATTACATTCTTAGACCTCTAGGCATGAAGACGGAACTGGTTCACGAATTTCTCTCTCAATTCCCTGAAGCTGGATATCGACCGTGCCGACAAGCGGGTAAACCACAATAATGCCACATCTTCCAGGAATACAGGGAATGCTTTACATTTTACTGCGTCTGTAGCTGCAGCGACATTCATTGACCAGGAGTATCGCAATAAGTGCTGGATGGGGTCAGTTCTGCCCGTATAGTGATTCATGGTTGGCATATTGAAGCGCCTCGGTAATGTAACATCCAGTATGTCATTAGTAAAAGGCGTATGACTACGATCTATGCCCCAATCTTCATTCCTCTGTCCACGGCTATCTACCATGACTTGCCTAATCATTGCTTCAACCTCTGTATGGGTCAAGGTAGATTCGGGATCAGCACTTCTTGCTCGACGGCCTCCTCCAGCATTTCTTTGATGTGTTGCTACAAAGTCTGGGCCCTGAGCAGAACTCCCTTGCCCCTTGTTGCCGCGGTCGATCACGCGACGAGCGGGAGGCATGTCGTTCCTCGATGGTTGAACGGGCTCATTTAACTTGCGGTTACTAGTTCCTTGATTAAGTGCCTCTTTTTTTCATAATAATTAAAAGTTTCATTGAAAAGAAGCAATCACTTATGTTGAAATCGGATCACAACTCTTCCTTAGAAATATGATCGTTAGGCCCGGATCAGTAGACTGGTGAAAAATGATCAGTTAGTTGGTGATTCAAATATATATATATACACACACAAGCGTATGGCCCGTGCTACGCATACGGGCATCATTTATTGCTATGTTAATGCAGTAAGTGTTAAGTTAAATTAATTTACAAATAGTATGTTGTATAAATGAAAATAAAGTTAATATTTCAAAGTTACGTTTTCTTATGTCATTGTAAGGACAGGTTTAAGGTGAAAACACATGAATAACAGTAGAATGGTTAATATAGATCATTTATATATTAATAGCTATAGTATAGACATAATGAACAGTCAAATAATGGATTATCAATTTATTTTATATGTTTTCATAACAAATTTAGAACCGAACTGCAAAAATGAAAGATATGATAACCAATGAATCTGAGTTTGAAAACTAAGTAAAAATTACACTAATTACAGAGCCGGTCAAGTTTCATGCATAAAACATAGAACATTGCAATTTCCTCCTTCGCTTGTAAAAATACATTGTTGGGTAATAGTTTTGTGATAACTTTCCCGGTAGGATAACCATGTTGCAATTTCAACTTCCACAACCTAAACTAAATTAGACATACTGAATAAATTAATTTGATAATTTAGCAGTAAAAAATAAGGACATGATGAAGGTAAGTGTAATCCATTGATTAATAAAATTTAAGATAACACGAAAGTGAAAACAAACAAATATATTTTGTAATCAAACTTACGTACTTTATCAAGATTTCAGTCAGTTTAATATACCGATGCTGGTATTATAAGAAATGCATTGAATCATATTTATACTTAGCATGGGTAATAGGCTATCATAGCATGTTGCATACGATGCTTGCATTCCCACCATATCCTCACAGAATAATTAGAACCACATATGCGTCCTTTCACCCTGCTAGTTTCTTTTGAACTAAAGATTCCACATTGATGTGTGACAGAGATATTCTCTTCTTTTGATTATGACAGTAATTCACGTATTATGTTTAAAAGCGTACAGTAAAGACGTACACGTAACAAACACATCTTAATACATTGACATAATGAGAATTTACACTGTCATGAATACAATTATGTACAGGCACAGACCTGGAAGTAGAGTTAGAACTGAAGTCAAACGGTGGAGAAAATAAGTACAAATTCATATGGTGCGGGAAAAAAAAATTACAAAACCACTATATGCAGGGAATTAAAAAAACACAGTACAATGGCGAGTGCAAAGATGGAGGCAGGAGTGTGGAAGAAGATTAACATCTATTTTTTCTTTCTCTTCTTCAGTGTTTGTTTTTGGGTCTTTGTTTTACCACGAGTGTGAGTTAGATCAACCTGAATAAGAATCAGAAGTCAGATAGTTAAAAAAATATAACTTTGGTAAAGAAACATATGTCAGCAATCGTACGGGAGAGTAGTACCTTGCTGAGTGTGTCATGCTGTGATGAACATGTAGGCGTAGGAGTCCGATGACTCTCCTTGGGACCAATATAACCATAGTCGGAGTCTTGTGCAAAGGTAGATAGTGAGGTGATGTGTGTAAGGAAGAGTTAGTAGTTGAATATTGAAGATATGCGATGGGAACCTCATAAATTTTTTTGTTCCCCTTAATATCCACCTGGACATTTGCTGTGTAGTATAAATACAGCTGTTAATAACTTCTTCACAAAATGTATGATGAATATAAGTGTAGGGGACAAAGTCGTATAGTCATTGGTCAACGCGCTTGACTCAAATGTTTGCTGGGTCGATACCAAATCTCTTGTGTCGTTGTCTTCTAATTTGATTGACTTGGCAGTGGTACATGCGTAAGGCTCATGCACATTAGAAATTCTGCTAACAGTCAGTGATTTTGCACGGTTGATTATCTCGTACTGTGTTGGTTTAAATTCAAAACATGCTTCCACTCCGAGTAGGATGTTGAATATTTTATCAACCATGTTGGATCCATTGTCCTGATTTGAAAACAGCGAGAATTTTTTATAAATGAGTTACGTGTCTACAAAGAATTAGTCATATGTATTGTACTTGAATGTAATATAACACTGACATTGACTGTGTAGTAATCAAAGGGAAGTATAATCAAGTAATACCTTTTTTGATAGATCAAGCATTTCATCAACATTCCTTTTCAGCAAGCTAGCTGCTTCCTTATCAAAAGATACGACAATTGCGGAGGCAATGTGGTCAAAAACTTCCATGGGCAATCGATATCTGTTCAAAATTTTGTATTAGTATATAAGTGGATAAGTTTGTTGAAGTTCGGGTAGGCAGACCTATTAAGTGGGTTAGGAACAGTGGATTTGCATTTTGGTCATTCAAAAGAAGTTATGTCCTTTATTACTGTCTTTCTACATACTGGGCATGATAGATAAGACCATCCATTTGAAGTGTTAACCTTCATTATTGTTGCAAAAACAACATATTTATTGCCCTGTATATAGTAAATCATAGTAACCTTAAGTTTAAGAATTAAAGTTTCGTAAGTAATAATCGAATGAGTAAGTGCGAAGAAATTACATGACAGTCATATGCTTTAATATCAGTTAACATAGCTGAAATGGTTGTACGAACTTGGGTATCTTCCTTTGGTGAGCCTACGTCCCAATGATGGTCAATTGTTTTTATTTTACCATCTTCGCCTTCCGGTAATCTGGTAGGGTTGTAGTGTGAATACAGGAAGTGTTTAGTAAGCATACAACTTTATGGGAAATTTATGTGAACTGAACAAATACCTGGGAAATTGATTTGTGTTCAGTGCGTACTCTAAGTTACAATACAATTGGGTATCATTTGTGGACGAAAAAGTAAACTCGCCTACAAATAGGTATTAACAGTATTAGGGTGTTCCAACCAATAGTTAGTGGAATAGACATTTGGAATTCTACCTCTAAACAGTTTAACCGGCATCGCTGTGAAGATAAGGGATGCTGGTTTGTTTTGTGATTCCGCGGTTGGCACATCAATTAAATTTGTCTTGTCTGCCCAGAGCGTGATAGATGCAGTTTTTGAGCTGTATGAAAAATAAAATAAGTCAGTATAATGTATTAGTTATTCAAATAAAGTTTAGGCATTTGTATGTGATGAACCCAGAAGTGAGAAGAGTTAATTCTCTCATTATGGTTTGACATCCTCTTCTTGTTGTGTTAGGCTTGACTTCGGAAATGGAATTGAGGACACCTGAAATATCTATATGTGGGTTTTAAAAAAATGTTAGGGAACAAAGTTCAGAAACAACACTAATTCTGCAGGGTTCTACATACAAAGTTGAACCTATTTTTGTAAACAGTTAGTTACCTATAAGCTGGTCCAATTTATCGACACGTTGGGTTAGAACATCATCGCCAACAAATTCAAACTTATATTTGGGGATGTCATACAGTGTCGGTGACAGACTGTTTACATGAGTGTCCCTACGCAAGATGATCATCAAAGGTTCGTTGATTGGGCAATAGTCACTTTTTGATGGGTAGACATTGAATGATTCAATTTCGTAAATTGATTGCTTCGTAAAAGTGTTTACAAATTTGTCAAGCAATTTTTTTAGAACCACAGCATGCATTTGGTTCCCCTATGAGTTAAAACATAAATCAGTTGTGTGAAGGAATTTGTTGGTGATGAATGATATGGGAATGAAAGAAAGAGTCCGGAGATTTACCTGGATATCAAGTAGTTGAAGATTTAATGAGTAAACCTCTTTAGTAACCTTTGTGATGGAATTCCAAATTTTGGATGCTCTAACGATGATCCGATCCCAAAAAGGTCCTGGTGCTAAGTCTAACAGCAGTGGAGTATTGGCGGCCATGGTTAGAACTGGTAAGGGAGAAAGACATAGTGATGAGATAAAAATATGGTGTGAATATTGTTAACTATTTCGTGTATTGTACGCGGGGATGAAGAAAGTATATGTTTGTTTTTGTACATGTGTTAGTAATCTGTTGGTTGAGAACAAATAAAGATGAGCAGTGATGTTGAGGAATGAACACAGTGGAAAATTTTGAAGTTATAAGATGAGTAGTCACGTAAGAAAAGGAGAAGGATGGATTTCAGTTATATGAAGTGGCTGCAGTTATAAAAGAAAATGGTACGACTGTTGTTGACTGGTTGGCTTAAAATATTGGCGGAAGCAGTTGAAATCAGTTACGAATGTTTTTTATTTGCATGGTCGTATATATTAGTTAAAATTAGGGTGCATGAGTTGATGTAGAAAAAGGAGGCAGTAACTTACCAAACTGACTGTAGCACGTGTCAATGTGGGATATAGATGATAATGTGACAGGCTGGCATAATAAAATAGAAGTGCAGACGTGGCTTACTTGATGTGTTAAATAAGAAACGGTTAGTTGTAAAAGAAAGTAAAAGCAATAGGTTGGATCAATGTTTTGATGGTTGGACCGGGCCGTCGGCCCATCGTGGATTTAAAAAAAACTGTGGGCTTTACAGCCTGGATACCCGTTCAAACACCCATCGGCACAAACTAGCCCAGAACTGTTGTTTTTTGATATAAAAGCCAAAATATCGATTTAAATTTGGATATAAATTCTCCATTTCACCTTAGATTTAAGTCCCAATCTTATGCCAACAACCGTATAAGCCCGGTTGAAGATAGTACATAGCATTTTTAACGTATGGAGAGAAGACAATATGCAGGAATTGGTGGAAAGAAATTGTATGCTACAGTGGCCAGTTGTCTCCATGCGTACTACATCCTTTTCTCCCTCAAGTTATTCAAAAGATCTTCTGCTTGCCATACCTGTTTAATGACTCAACCTGGAAATAGGAGCAATATAACACAACTCAGTGTATGTTATAGTTATGAAACAATATAGTAATAAAATGAGTAAGTAATGACTACCACGTTCAGCTGTAGTCCTAGTATGCAATCTGTAAGCAGATGTTGTACATGCAAATTATTTGGTTTCATGAATTTATAATGTGCAATAATATATTAGTCTCCAAGGCTTGGCATATGACTGTAAAAATTAGCAATATCAATGGTAGCGTTATATACATGGACAAAAAAGCAATAATGGAGGCCGAAACAGCAAATTTACCCATCGTCATTGGAAAACCAATTGGAATATAGGGAATGAATGTAATATTAAGTAGTTTGCAGTACTTAATATGACTCATACATGATTATAGCGAACATGTTGCAGTCAGTATTATTGTAGTAGAACACAATTCGGACAATGCAAGTGGAATTAAGATTTCACCAAACAGAGCAAAGAGAAATAAGTCACACAGTAAACTATGATCATTTTCGTATAAATATAAAAGAAGAGCTTTTTTGCTTCTTAAACTCAAATATTATTCGTGTGTTATGATTTGTAGTCCAGCATATAAAAAGCGGTCATACGGTGCATAAAAATTGCGTGTTTTATGTAATAGCACAATTTGTACGTGTCAATCAGGAAATCTTATTTCTTATGTGATTTTCGTATTGATTTACATAAAGTGCAAGTCAGAGGAAAGTAAAGAAAAACAGGTTGAGTTAACTATGGAGTCAAAATTCGGTGGATTACAGTGCACATGAGATTTGGATGTTCAAATTTAAGATAAATTTTTTTGGTGTATTAACTGATTTATTTATCTGAGAAATGCAGGAAGGTAAGAAAAAGATAAAGGCCGTTGAAGTAGGAATCGGCTGAGACAATAATTGAAAAAGATTAACAAAGTTGGGGTGAATTTGTGATTGCAGCAAATGGTGAATGTAGAAGTGTACGTGTTGATGTTGTCACTTGATTTCATTACACCAATCGTTAAGTCGAATAAGGAGCACGTCATCTTAGTACCTTTTTCTGTGTAACTCTGTAATATCCTTTTTTCCGCAAGTCATGTTTGGATGAGCTTCCTATGTTTTTCTATAATGCATGGGTCATTTCCGGATTGCTAATTCCATCACCATATCCTCCATCTGCTTATCTTTGCCCAGTTGCATGATCAGTATGCTGTGAGCACTATTGTCTACCAAGTTGAAATCACCTTGCATAATCTTCAATGGAGACAACTTGGGAAGTTAAAAAATATTTTTAGCCTGCCATCTACTGTCTGACCATATGATTCAAATACTGTTTGTATTTTAAATATGAAAATGATCTATGTTAGTAACATAAACCAAAGACCATACCATACAGACTGTCTGAGAAATCCATCTTACACCAAGTATCCTTTTATATTTTTGTTATTGGCTTTCAATAAATTTTGACAAACTGGTTACGCATAAGCATCGAAAAATTGCAAAGATATCGTTTCATATAACAATCATACTTTTAGTAACATTCTGCGATGTCTAATGCCAAATTAGGCAATATACACAGTCTCGCGTAATTTAACAATACTTGATGCTATTTATAGCATACATTCACATATATGTGCGTGTATTAAAAATGAGAATCCCTGCGACTATTGTACATCTGGCCCCATTTTCCGATGTCTGATGCTAAATCAGGCTAAAGAAAAATGAAATTTCAAATTGATCTTATTTTTTTTTGGTCCAGTTATTCAACTCTAGTAAAAATGTCGTAGAAAAATATTGGTGATGTGAACTTTATGGTTTCACTATATTCCTCAAAAAAAATTGTAGTCCTGACTATTTGGCCATGCAAACAATGAAGAAGATACCTATGTGATACCCGGGACATGATCCATAGTCGTGTAATGTGATATTGGGACATGAAAACGTAGTCGATATACAGTGATATTGGGCCATTCAAACAATGAATAAGATATGTATGTGATACAGGGGACATGATCCATAGTCGAGTACTGTGATATTGGGTGAAAATCAGCTGGAGTTTTTTTTTATATTCGTTTGATGGGAAACTGCATTTTATAACACCAATGGAAAACAGTTTTAACTTTGAGAAGTACGGTTCAATTCCGTTCATTCCAAGCATAATAATACATGTATATTTTATCTTTTTTTTTTACCAGCTCTCATTGAAAAAAGAAGAAGAAAAATATCTGTGAATGGTTCTGACTAGTATAAATATGAATTAATTTTATGTATGAATGAGAAACGTACGTTTGAAATGTATTAAAAAAACAATAAAAAATATGTGTAAGTAATATGCTGTCTTTGAATAGGTACTCAATACCCTAAATGAAAAATAAGTCCATTATGCAATTTTTAATGACAAAGTGGACGATAAGCAGGGTAAGAAGTATAACATATATGATACGTACAATTGCAAGCAAACTCATAAAGTACTGTCAAAATAAATTTTTCTGGAATAATTTCAGATTTACAATATGAAAGTAACTTGGACTCAGAAAATTAGGAAAACGCAATGTATAATCGAAAAATAAAGGTATATAACATTCGTGGATTAGATCTTAAAATTACGTACTAATCCATTATGCCATTCGTAATACATTCATCTTTCACAAATAGTTAAGAAATAAATAAGTGGATGATATCAAGCAAAATCATAGGAGTATTATAAAATGCAATTGAGAAAACTGAGTAAAAAAAGATTAAATTAGGTGGACATTTGAAGTGTATATGGGCCTGATCCAAGATTTATAAACCACTATGGTTAACCTTTTCGGTTTGCTGTTGAAGGTAATGTCCCATTCGATGTACAAAACTGATGTGTCATATACAAGTACCTTACATCGTCAAAATGAAGTAGAAATGGTACAATGATTCACCAAAAAAAGAAAGCGAGGACAGTAAACGTTCAAAACGATGGAAAGAAAATCATGTTTATAAGAGCATAGAAGGAAAAATGAGACAACAACTGAAAGATAAACGAAGATAGTGATTTGATACAACATAAATTATTATTGATTTAGATAGTGCATCATTCATTAACAGTGTCAATATTTGTAAATAAAAATCTCATGCGCACTATTTTAAAAAACACGCCTTGACACTCGCCACAAGGCTCGTTTCATTGTTGTCATATAAAGAAAATATGGCGTGTACACTACATTGAAATTTAAAGAATTTAATATCACTCCTCGATGTATACGTAATCTTATGGAGTACTTGATTGTACCCAAAGGCACCAAAAATTACTGCAAAGTTGGTATTTAGGTTTGGGCAATAACTATATACCCAAATTTACATCTATCCTTTGTTCATGAAGTTCATAGATTTGACGCTTTACTATAACCTACCGCCAAAATTCACAATGTAATTTATGAATATTATAGTTAAAAAATGTAACAACCCGTATTTTAAACAACACGTTATAACTTAAAACAGGGCAGAATTAAATGTTAAAGTCCGATTCAAGGGAAACGGGCTATGCCATTGCGTTCGTCTCGGAAAAATACACGAAATAGAGTCCGAGTTTTCGTAAATCGGAGTCCGTATGATCAAGATATGGCCTCGCAAAGTTTCACGAAAAATTCAAATTTAAAAACAGATTCAAATTTTCAGAATTCAGGGTAGGCGGGAAAAATCCCGCCCAGACAGGTCGACAGGGGGGTCGACACTAGGGTCGACCTCCCACCCAACCAGGTCAACACTAGAGTCGACCTAGGGGTCGACCTCCCCCCAGGTCGACTGGGGAGTCGACCTGGGTGTCGACCTGCGGGTCGACCTCCCTGGTCGGCCAGGTCGGCCTGGTGCAACTGTTTTGGCTCCTGGGTCTTGTTTTGGGGGCTTGTGACGATTTTAGATGGCTCAGATCTATCCTAGGGTTTATCCTATGGCTAAAACTAATTCTAAACACTATAAAAAGACCATAAGACCTAGCTTAAATCATACTATTTCATTTTAGCCTCATGCAGCCGCCATTAAACCTAGAACTCTAATTAAAAATACAAAGAACAAAATTAAAGAAGACGAAGGATGATTCTTGAAGGCTACAACTAGAAGCTACAACAACTACGACGCTTTAGACAACGGATTTGGGGCTATTTGATTTGAAATTTTGATTACTTGCTTCATATTGTAAGTTCTATGTCACTTTTTAGGCAAAAACGCTAAAATAACATGGACATGCTATGAATTGAAACCGGATTTAGGAACTATTATTATTCCATGTTTATATTGTTTAACTTTGAATCATAATTTGGGAATCTTGCTATGTTAATGTTGCAAGTTAAACTTATCATGATTTTGATGTTGTTATGAATCACTTGGGCTTAATCGTATGGCAAGTTGGACTAATACATGTCCATGGAATCACTATGTTTATTGAAATCTTTATGTTGATTAAACCATGCCTATGATGCTAATTAAACCATGTCTATGATATTAATGAAACTATGCCTGGGATGTTAATATACCTATCATGTTAATGACAAATTGGGAATTGCTAGGTTATGATGAAAAGTTGGAATCATTATGTTTATAATGCTAGACGAGAATCATTATGTTAAAAATACTAAATTGGAATCCACTATGCCTATTAGAATTACCATGCCTTTAAGGTTTCATGTTTGTAATAAAATTATTATTATGCCGCAAGGGTTATTATGCCTATGGTGTAAAGTTGAATTCATCGTGTTAAACTAAGTTGGAACCATTACTATGCCAAGTTATCATCATGCTAGTATTGAAACCATGTGATATGTTATAGCCTGTTTATTATGCAAGTGATGTTGGAATTGTCACATATGCCTATCACATGTTTGGTGTTATTCCCCTTTATCTCTTGAATTGTTTATGCTTGCAAACGAAGTACGTTTATATACGTTGGGGATACGATTGGGTAGAATAGGCAAAACATGATTTAATTATAATCATAAATCGTGAAATTTGGCATAAGTAGAACATGAAATATGGCACGAAAAACTTGACTTGAACATGCCATAACTTGACTTGAAACATGCCTTAGTTGGGCATGAAATTGACATATGAACATGCTATGAATATAGCACGAATTTGATAAGAACATGGGCATGACTTTAGAAAACAAGAAAGTGGCCAACTCGAGGTTGGGTTTTGGGTATGTTTAATCCATTTTAACATATCATATTGTTGTTTTGGTGTTTACGGCTGATTATACATGCTGTTATGACTGTATGGTATGCTTTGCGATCGATTAGAAAAGTTAGAATGGTCGAAAACGTCGTCGTACGGTGTAAAACAGTCGTCGGAAGAGTTGCAGGAAATTGTGCAGAAACCGGATCAGATCGCCCCTCTCCAAACCGACCCGATAGTGATATCCACTGCAACTCAACCCGCTCGTGATCCAGGAACCCATCTCCGACCCGAACCGCTCGTAACAAGGACACCACGAATCGATGCTTGAACCAACGACATACGAACCGACCCGATGCCAGGAAGGAAGGAGCCACGAACCGTTGTTGGGTCACCGACCCGAACCGAAGGGTGTCACGAACCGGCGAGCACCAGAGCACCACAACCCGACCCGTATGGACAGTTCGACCCGAACCAGAAGGGAGACTTCGAACCGAACCAAGGAGCTTGGACGCGAGGCATGATCTATGAAGAAAATGAAGACCGATCCGAAGGAGACTGTAACAACCCGTATTTTTATAACATGTTAAAACAAGAAATCAGGGAAGAATTAAATTATAAATTAAGAATCAATGGGAACGGGTTACGCCATTGCGTTCGTCTCGAAATTCTGCTTGAAAACGAGTCCGAAATTTCGTAAATCAGAGTCTGTATGATCAAGTTATGGCCCATAGAAGATTTCAGAAAATTCAAAATTCAACCTAAAATTCAAATTCAGTCCAAACAGATTGCGCGGAAAAATTTCCCGCCAAGCCCCAGGTCGACTGGGGCGTCGACCTTCCCAGCCTTAGGTCGACTGCCCAGTCGACTTGGGTGTCGACCTGGGGGTCGACTTCCCTGGTCGGCCATGTTTGCCTGGTGCACCTGTTTGCTCCTTTGGGTCTGTTCAGTTGGCCTATGACGGGATTTGATGGTTCAAATCTAAACTAGGGTTAATCCTATGGCCAAAACTAGTCCTAACTTCTATAAAAAAAACACCCTAAGACCTAGCCTAATCCACTACAATTCATTCTAACAACGAAGTGCTGCCCAAATGTCTCTTGATCATGGCCTCCATCTCCAACTTCAAAGGCTTGAGCATCCCAACTTAATCCAAATCAAAGAGCAACGCTTCTACAACAAATCAAGAGGGTAGATCAACATCGCTACAACGATTCTATGACGATTCTTGCTCCTAACTCACTAGCCACGCTTTGTAAGTTCTAGATGCTTTTAGATTGAAACGATAACTTAAATATGACATGTGATAAAGTTGAAATTGGATATATGCATGATAATCGATCCACGCTCATTCTTGTTCATTTTGGATCTTGATCTTTGGGGATGTTGCTATGACATTAATTTGGACCTATGCATTTTGCAAATCACTCTTTCATATCCTTATCATGCATGTAATGATGTTTTTCTCTCGAATCTTGTTTTATGCAAAGTTTCTACCTTCCCCTATTTATCTTCTTTTGATGAACCTTGGTCGATTTCGGACCTAGGCCTAAACTACGATTAACATGCGGTTTGTATATGGGGGAATATTGGGATTTCACCTATTTGGACATGGGTGTGTGGTAGAATTGATTTCATAACATGAACAAGGGGAATTTGGGGTATTGCCAATGTAATTTGCAAGTTTGGGCATACATGAATTGGCATATGAATTAAATCACGAGTTTTGGAGACTATGTAAGTTAAATCAAGGGATTGGGCTTTTGTAAATTAGGCATAAATGGAATTGGGAACATGAACCATGATGTGGGTTTATTTGGACATGAACGTGACAACATGTAACTTTGGCTAGAACATGATTTAGGGTAAAATGGCATAAACTTGACATACATGCAAATAGGCGAGAATTGGACATATGTGAAGTGACTAGAAGTGGGTACACATTTTGATGGACATGTAATTGGGAACTTGGGAATATTCTTAGTAATATGTAAAGTGGGGATCTTGATTTAGATGACACATATGTAATTAATAATCTAACGGATGCCTTCGCACGAGGTTAGACTTGAGTTGTGGTATAATTCTGCCCGGAACCGCCCGGCATATCCAGTGACCACAACAATAATAGTCTAATGTGAGAGGTCGTAGGCAAAGATTAGATTGTGGTAATGCTTGAACCCGAGGTTGGAATGGGTTTGCGGTGTAATTCTGCCCGGAACCGCCCGGCGTATCCAGTGACCGCAAATAAGTCCAATGTGAGAGGTTGATGCATTAGTAAATAATAAATGAATATGACATAGACGGGTGGGTTAAGTAACTTGATTTGACTAATGACACTTAACCAATATGACATGGACGGGTGGGTTAAGTAACTTGATTTGACTAATGACACTTAACCAAAATGACATGGACGGGTGGGTTAAGTAACTTGATTAGACTAATGACACTTAACCAATACGACGTGGATGGGTGGGTTAAGTAAAACCGGACTTGATTTCTTGATGACACTTCACCATATAACACGATTAGAGGATGGGTTAGTCTAACCTGAATGGATCGATAACACCCGACTAGTATAACGCGATGCATGGTAAGGTTAAGTAAACTCAAAAGGGTATCACTTAACCAGTATAATTTGACTAGTGGATGGGGTTAGGTTAACATATACTTAATCAATCTAACACGGTAACTTGATGGGGTTAAGTCATGAGTCGCTTGAATATACTTAACCAATCTGACACGGTAACTTGATGGGGTTAAGTCATGAATCACTTGAATATACTTAACCAATCTAATATGATAACTTGATGGGGTTAAGTCATGAATCACTTGAATATACTTAACCAATCTAACATGATAACTTGATGGGGTTAAGTCATGAATCGCTTGAATATACTTAACCATTCTAACATGGTAACTTGATGAGGATTAAGTCATGAGTCACTTGAATATACTAAACCAATCTGACACGGTAATTTGATGGGGTTAAGCTTGAATATACTTAACCAATTTAACACGGTAATTTGATGGGGTCAAGCTTGAATATACTTAACCAATCTAACATGGTAATTTGATGGGGTTAAGCTTAAATATACTTAACCAATTTGACACGATGGTTTGGATAGGGTTAAGTCATGAACTGCTGGAATACGCTTAACCAATTTGACACGAGATTCGTAGGGCTAAGTCATGAACTTGAATGACAACACTAAGCCAACTTGACATGACATGTAGACGGGTTAAGTCACGAACTTGAATGACCACACTTAACCAACTTGACATGCTAGACTGATAGGGGTTAAGTCTTGAATTTAGATGACAACACTTAACCTGCTGGACGGAAACCCTAGTTACGCGGTCCTTTTCAGCAGTAACCCTCTTGAAGGTATCACGATACCCTATGGACTAGGCTAGGGTGGGGCACGATTACTGGGTTGATTGTAAGCGACCAGAATGACGGCTGAGTTGGTGCGCCATTGTAGGTTCAGGCGGACTATGGTCGTGCACATGAGTCCAGAGTTGAAAAAGCAGGCATGGGCACCAGTAGTTGTACACTGTGCGTGCTTGGAATGGTGTCAGTGGTTGACACCCTTGGGCTTGATACACCCTAGGGTGGACCTAGCACAGAGTAGCTACATTCGTGATTGGGCCGTATGACACCGACACACGACGAGTTAGGACTTGTAGGGAGCCGATCGATTAGATCGTTACGTGGAAAAAGGGCGTTGTTCGATAGGTAGCATAATCCCTAGTGGTCCTAGGTGGCATAAACCCTGATCGAATCTAGAAAACGTCCAATAGGTAGCATAATCCCTAGTGGTCCTAGGTGGCGTAAATCCTAGCTGAACACGCGATAATTCACGATAAGGGAATCTGGCCAGAACAAGGATGGCAGTCCGAGCGATTTCAAGGATGGTGACACTACGTTGTAGTGGTACAGAATAACGTGATGGAACCCATACGATATACGGCAAGGTTCTATACATATACATGGATGGGATGGGATGATACGAGTTAGGATGCTAGTACGATTGGTGCAGAGAAGGTTAGGCATGCGATGCTATTCCGAGTTTATCTTGTTACCTTGGTTATCCTGTTACCTTGGTTATCTTGTTACTTGAGTTTATCTTGTTATCTTAGTTTGATCTGTTTATCTTGTCATCATGTTTATGTTTACTTTCAGTTTATACATGTCATGTTACCCTTACCTGTTTTTAGGCTGAAAGTAGCTAGGACTTACCAGTCTTTATGACTGATCCCGTTTTGTTTCGCCTCTTTTTCTTCCGTTCCCCCCCCCCCCCCCAGGTTTACAGGGAGGAAATGTTGCTACTTAGTGCGGATTTTCTGCTTCAAGATCATCATCTATGGCTGGGACTTTTCTTGGTTATGGCTATTTTACTGTTTTACTTGGGGAATAATTTATGACTATGGTTTTGTGCTTCTTTATTATTGCAAGACAGGTTTCGATGTAAGTAATTTAATGGCACTTTGATGTAAAAGGTTTTAGACCTTACTACTTTTATAAAGTAATGAAATCATGTTTTCTTCTGCTGTTTCATATGTTCTGTCTTGTAATATTTCTGTGCATGTTTACCTAGACAACACCCCTCCAAAGCTAGTGCATTCTCTTGTGAGTGACCCTGGCGGAGGTGGGGTGTTACATTTGGTATCAGAGCAGAAGGTTACCAGACTGGGCAAAAGTTTTTAAAACCTTCTGAAACTATTTTCAAAGCCATTTTACAAAGAAGCATTTTCTAAGAAAAGTTTTAAAGAAAAAGGCTATTCCCCAAAAAGCCATTAGCACTATCCTGTGTTCCCTTGATCGAATCTCTTTTCCTTTCTTTCCTCCGCCTATAGTCACAGTAGCTTTAACTGTGACTAATCCTTTTCTAGCTACGTAAATGTTTTCCGTGCGATGGAGGAAGTTCTCAAGAGACCCGTTACCGCGTTATACAAGAAAGGATAGGAGTGGTTAAGGCGAGTGAGGCTCAGAACAAGAAGGTAGTTAAGTACTATAGGACAGGGTCATGGGCAAAGAACAAGATCGTCGAGAGGGCAATTGTATACTCTCACCTAAGAGGGATGGTAACGTTTTTGTTAAAGGTTTTCCTTTCTATCATCCCGTCAGGACTTTGTTTTGTACATAGCATTCTTTTTTTAAAATCTTGCTTCGATAGTTGAGTCTCTGCACCTTAGTACTAGCACAATAGAGGGTCCCGTTTTTGTCTCAAATCCTGTTGGGGGATCGTCCCATTTATTCATGACTTGTTTGGATTTGAGGACATCTATGACTTTTGGGAATAATGCTTATGTTTTTGAGCTATGGGTTGATTCTAGGGATGAAGTGGTCATCCCGTAAGGGTGCCACCCTCGGGTCGGAAACGAGGGTAGTTAGACTCTTGACTTGCCTCGGTAATACCCTCGAAGTCTCGTGTAACCTTTAGGGTTCTGTCATGATTGGTTACCTAGAATCTCTTGATGCATTTGTTGGTAATCCATTCTAGTAGTGTTTTCCACTAAGGCGGATGATTCATTTCGCTTGTGCATGCGTTATGGAAATCACTCTAGTAAGTACACTTAGTAACACGGTCGGCATCTGTTAGTTTTCAAGATGTAGTTCTTATGCGTGGAATGCCGTATAGTGAGTAAACGAGATCTAGAGTTCACTAGTGAATTTTGGAGAGCTTGCATGAAAACCAAGAGTACACGGATATGGTTGAGCCAAGTATACTAGAGGGAGAATAAGTAAAAGTGGAACGAGAGGCGACAATGAAGGGAGTTCCAACTCATATTTGGAAATAGAAGTTAAGAGGCCATGAAATCATGAGGTTAAAGATGGTCAAAGCACAATGGAATTAAGCTCAAGGAAATGCGACTTAGAAGATTGAAGACAAGGTACGCGCATCATATCTCTTTTTAAGAGTATATTCTTGATCCATGTTTTCCTGTAGAGCTTACCCGCATGCTATCCTTTATACATATCCTATCGGTCCTATTCTCGATCTTATTTCTGTTGCAAACTCCATAGGGGGTATGATTCATCGGTTAATAATACCTATCAGGGTTTGAAGGTGTTCGTTAGGTTGACTAAACCTTTTTGGGCTTTATAGGATATGGGTTGGGTTTAGAAAGGGATTTCTTGTAATCCAAAAAGGAGTTTATCTTGCTTATCTTCTCGATCCTATCTTGAGGACCTTAGGTAGAACCCTATGGATGCAAACATGTATTTGAAACATGTTATGATTGATGTTTGCGAAATGGTTGCAAGTGGTCGCAAGTGGTTGCTCGTGGATGCATGAATACACATTAGGCACTAGATCGGCTCAGACACATTTTCATGTTGCATATGCATGAGTGTTTATACTTGTTTATGGATGAAATTGAATGTGTTATCGTGTGAATATTGCATATGGATGAATGTTTGTGCACACATATAGTGTTTATGTGACTAGGACTATTTGCATACATGTGGATTCATGGCACTAAACATATTTTGCATTGAGGAGATCAATCCGGCCTGATCATTTGCATTAGATAAGGAACATATACACACACTTTCTGCATATGTTCATATGGCATTAGAAATCTTTTAAGGACAATGATTACTTGTGGATGATATTTTGAGTAGATGGATGATGGATGGTAGGATATGTTCTTCCTAATTTGGAGATTTCGGGGACGAAATCCTTTAAGGTGGGGAGAATGTAACAACCCGAATTTTTATAACATGTTAAAACAAGAAATCAGGGCAAAATTAAATTATAAATTAATAATCAATGGGAATGGGTTACGCCATTGCGTTCGTCTCGAAATTCTGCTTGAAAACGAGTCTGAAATTTCGTAAATCGGACTCCGTATGATCAAGTTATGGCCCATAGAAGATTTCAGAAAATTCAAAATTCAGCCCAAAATTCAAATTCAGCCCCAAACAGATTAGGCGGGAAAATTTCCCGCCCAGCCCCAGGTCGACTGGGGAGTCGACCTGCCCAGCCTCAGGTCGACTGCCCAATCGACTTGGGTGTCGAACTAGGGGTCGACTTCCCTGGTCGGCCATGTTTGCCTGGTGCACCTGTTTGCTCCTTTGGGTCTGTTCAGTTGGCCTGTGACGGGATTTGATGGTTCAGATCTAACTAGGGTTAATCCTATGGCCTAAACTAGTCCTAACTTCTATAAAAAAACACCCTATGACCTAGCCTAATCCACTACAATTCATTCTAACAACGAAGTGCTGCCCAAATGTCTCTTGATCATGGCCTCCATCTCCAACTTCAAAGGCTTGAGCATCCCAACTAGATCCAAATCAAAGAGCAACGCTTCTACAACAAATCAAGAGGGTAGATCAACATCGCTACAACGATTCTATGACGATTCTTGCTCCTAATTCACTAGCCACGCTTTGTAAGTTCTAGATTCTTTTAGATTGAAATGATAACTTGAATATGACATGTGATAAAGTTGAAATTGGATCTATGCATGATAATCGATCCATGCTCATTCTTGTTCATTTTGGATCTTGATCTTTGGGGATGTTGCTATGACATTAATTTGGACCTATGCATGTTGCAAATCACTCTTTCATATCCTTATCATGCATGTAATGATGTTTTTCTCTCGGATCTTGTTTTATGCAAAGTTTCTACCTTCCCCTATTTATCTTCTTTTGATGAACCTTGGTCGATTTCGGACCTAGGCCTAAACTATGATTTACATGCGGTTTGTATACGGGGGAATATTGGGATTTCACCTATTTGGACATGGGTGTGTGGTAGAATTGATTTCATAACATGAACAAGGGGAATTTGGGGTATTGCCAATGTAATTTGCAAGTTTGGGCATACATGAATTGGCATATGAATTAAATCACGAGTTTTGGGGACTATGTAAGTTAAATCAAGGGATTGGGCTTATGTAAATTAGGCATAAGTGGAATTGGGAACATGAACCATGATGTGGATTTATTTGGGCATGAACGTGACAACATGTAACTTTGGCTAGAACATGATTTAGGGTAAATTGGCATAAACTTGACATACATGCAAATAAGCGAGAATTGGACATATGTGAAGTGACTAGAAGTGGGTACACATTTTGATGGACATGTAATTGGGAACTTGGGAATATGCTTAGTAATATGTAAAGTGGGGATCTTGACTTAGATGACACATATGTAATTAACAATCTAACGGATGCCTTCGACACGAGGTTAGACTTGAGTTGTGGTGTAATTCTGTCTGGAACCGCCCGGCATATCCAGTGACCACAACAATAATAGTCTAATGTGAGAGGTCGTAGGCAAAGATTAGATTGTGGTAATGCTTGAACCCGAGGTTGGAATGGGTTTGCGGTGTAATTCTACCCGGAACCGCCCGGCGTATCCAGTGACCGCAAATAAGTCCAATGTGAGAGGTTGATGCATTAGTAAATAATAAATGAATATGACATGGACAGGTGGGTTAAGTAACTTGATTTGACTAATGACACTTAACCAATATGACATGGACGGGTGGGTTAAGTAACTTGATTTGACTAATGACACTTAACCAATATGACATGAACGGGTGGGTTAAGTAACTTGATTAGACTAATGACACTTAACTAATACGACGTGGATGGGTGGGTTAAGTAAAACCGGACTTGATTTCTTGATGACACTTAACCATATAACACGATTAGAGGATGGGTTAGTCTAACCTGAATGGGTCGATAACACCCGACTAGAATAACGCGATGCATGGTAAGGTTAAGTAAACTCAAAAGGGTAACACTTAACCGTTATAATTTGACTAGTGGATGGGGTTAGGTTAACATATACTTAATCAATCTAACACGGTAACTTGATGGGGTTAAGTCATGAATTGCTTGAATATACTTAACCAATCTGACATGGTAACTTGATGGGGTTAAGTCATGAATCACTTGAATATACTTAACCAATCTAACATGATAACTTGATGGGGTTAAGTCATGAATCACTTGAATATACTTAACCAATCTAACATGATAACTTGATGGGGTTAAGTCATGAATCGCTTGAATATACTTAACCAATCTAACACGGTATCTTGATGAGGATTAAGTCATGAGTCACTTGAATATACTGAACCAATCTGACACAGTAATTTGATGGGGTTAAGCTTGGATATACTTTACCAATCTAACACGGTAATTTGATGGGGTTAAACTTGAATATACTTAACCAATCTAACACGGTAATTTGATGGGGTTAAGCTTAAATATACTTAACCAATTTGACACGATGGTTTGGATAGGGTTAAGTCATGAACCGCTGGAATACGATTAACCAATTTGACACGCGATTTGTAGGGCTAAGTCATGAACTTGAATGACAACACTTAGCCAACTTGACATGACATGTAGACGGGTTAAGTCACGAACTTGAATGACCACACTTAACCAACTTGACATGCTAGACTGATAGAGGTTAAGTCTTGAATTTAGATGACAACACTTAACCTGCTGGACGGAAACCCTAGTTACGCGGTCCTTTTCAGCAGTAACCCTCTTGAAGGTGTCACGATACCCTAGGGACTAGACTAGGGTGGGGCACGATTACTGGGCTGATTGTAAGCAACCAGAACGACGGCTGAGTTGGTGCGCCATTGTAGGTTCAGGTGGACTATGGTCGTGCACATGAGTCTGGAGTTGAAAAAGCAGGCATGGGCACCAGTAGTTGTACACTGTGCGTGCTTGGAATGGTGTCAGTGGTTGACACCCTAGGGCTTGATATACCCTAGGGTGGACCTAGCACAGAGTAGCTACATTCGTGATTGGGCCGTATAACACCGACACACAACGAGTTAGGACTTGTAGGGAGCCGATCGATTAGATCGTTACATGGAAAAAGGGCGTTGTTCGATAGGTAGCATAAGCCCTAGTGGTCCTAGGTGGCATAAACCCTGATCGAATCTAGAAAACGTCCAATAGGTAGCATAATCCCTAGTGGTCCTAGGTGGCGTAAATCCTAGCTGAACACGCGATAATTCACGATAAGGGAATCTGGCCAGAACAAGGATGGCAGTCCGAGCGATTTCAAGGATGGTGACACTACATTGTAGTGGTACAGAATAACGTGATGGAACCCGTACGATATACGGCAAGGGTCTATACATATACATGGAAGGTATGATACAAGTTAGGATGCTAGTACGGTTGGTGCAAAGGAGGTTAGGCATGCGATGCTATTCCGAGTTTATTTTGTTATCTTGTTACCTTGGTTATCCTGTTACCTTGGTTATCTTGTTACTTGAGTTTATCTTGTTATCTTAGTTTGATCTGTTTATCTTGTCATCATGTTTATGTTTACTTTCAGTTTATACATGTCATGTTACCCTTACCTGTTTTTAGGCTGAAGCCTAAAAATAGCTAGGACTTACCAGTCTGTATGACTGACCCCGTTTTGTTTCGCCTCTTTTTCTTCCGTTCCCCCCCCCCCCAGGTTTACAGGGAGGAAATGTTGCTACTTAGTGCGGATTTTCTGCTTCAAGATCATCATCTATGGCTGGGACTTTTCTTGGCTATGGCTATTTTACTGTTTTACTTGGGGAATAATTCATGACTATGGTTTTATGCTTCTTTATTATTGCAAGACAGGTTTCGATGTAAGTAATTTAATGGCACTTTGATGTAAAAGGTTTTAGACCTTACTACTTTTATAAAGTAATGAAATCATGTTTTCTTCCGCTGTTTTATATGTTCTGTCTTGTAATATTTCTGTGCATGTTTACCTAAACAACACCCCTCCAAAGCTAGTGCATTCTCTTGTGAGTGACCCTGGCGGAGGTGGGGTGTTACAGAGACCAAAACCCGAGATGCAAAGGTAGTCCAAATGAGAAGTTGTGACTCAGGATCCAAACGGGAACCAACGAGTTAACTTCATGAGTTGGGCTTTGCTGCGAGACGTGTGCTAAGTAGTTATCGACGTCCGTGACTTTGATTCACCACCAAGACGGATGTTAGGCTACGGATCAGTGCAGTGGGGTAGTTATTACACCACGGAGCAGAGTGATCGTAGCATGGCTATGAGCCAGTGTAGTGAAGTCGTCATGGCTTCATGAGGCAGAGTGGACATAGCAAGGACTATTGGCTATGGATCAGTGCAGTGGAGTCGCCATGGCTCCATGGGGCAGAGTGATCATAGCAAGTATTTGGGTGATCAAAGCGGTGGATATCGTATGCTTTACGCACTGAGTGAGATATGTGAGGACGGTTGTTATGCTTGATTGTTTGACATCACTATGACATGCACACCCCCACCCCCGTATTTTTACACCATATGTTAGTGTCACCTTAGACTACTGTACATCTTGTTGTGCTAACTCTTTGGTTGCAGGTCCATGTTCAGATATGGTTTAGTATACCTGTTATTGTTCTGTTTTGTTGCTTATCGCTCATACTAGACTTTTGTATGACCTAGAGTTTTATGTCTCTTCTTATTACTTTGGGTGGTCTTAAATGGGCAGACTAGAGACAGGTCAGGTGATTATGCACGAGTAGCTGTACCAGAGACGAGAAGGAGGCTTTCACTTGTGATATATATATGGATATTCTCCCCGTGTCGTTGCTGGTCACTACTTTGGGCATTAGTAGTGTACCTTTCTTATTTTGCTTTGGAGACAGTTTTAAAAGTGGTAATAATGATGATGTGGAACATAAGCTGTATTTTGGATCTTCCGCTGCTATGATGGTTTAGTTTTCAGCTTATGCACTGTCTCACCTGTTTTAAGTCAAAGTTATGTTATTATTATATTTTGTTCCATGCGCTGTGAGATATACTACAGGTTCCTTGTTAGTTCAAATTCCTTTCCTTTCCTTTCTTTGACGACTGTCCCGTGCTGGTTGGACATCTGTACAACGCACTTTCATTGGAAATGTCGGCTGGTGCGGGGCGGGTCGTCACACTTGGTATCAGAGCTCTAGGTTGCGTAGTTAACCTAGGGAAAGACACCGGGGAGAGATAGTATACGTATATGAGAGAACGTATTTGTGATATTTTAGTTTTTAAAAGCTATGTATATATATACTATTAGTATATCTAAGGATAAAGTCGCACTGCATTGGCACCACTGAAGAGATGGTTAATCGATTTCTCGTTACAGATTGCACGATGAGCCGATATATGAGGAATACTCGTAGAGGAGCCAATAATGGGAATGCTCCTGATATGAGGACAATTTTCACTGACTTCATGAGAGATGCTTAGGGATGTTCATAGGGCAGCTCCTAATGCTGCAAATGGTGGTGGTGTAGCGGTGCAGGCGCCTAGGGCCGATTTCGCCAAGCTTTGTAAAGACTACACTAGTCTTGGTGGAGAGTCGTTCCATGGAACGGAGTCGGCTACGGATTTTCCGGATTTATTGGATAGCTCCGAGCATATCTTCGAAGACTTAGGTATCAAGGATGCGATGAAGAGAATGTTAGCATCCCGTTAGCTGCAAGACGGGCAATGAACTGATGGAATACTATAAAGGCAGCTACTCCCGAGGATCAGATTACTTGGGATTAGTTTAAGGCCCGATTCAGTGATAAGTTTATCCCAGCTGCCCAAAAGTCAGAGTTGTTTAGGAAGCTCTTGGAGCTTAAGCAAAATGGTAGGGCAGTCTCGGAATATATTGCTGAGTTCGATACTTTATCCAAGTATGGATTATCTCTTATCGACACTTCCAAGAAGAAGAATGAGAAGTTTATAACTGGTTTAGATCAGTACTTAGGGGAAAGGCTTATATATCATATTGATGAGACTTTTGAATCGATTGTTGGGAAAGCATTGAGGTTAGAGAGCCTTTATCCTAGACCCAAGACTGAAGTCGTTGTTGCATCTGCAGAGGGGCCAAATCCACAAGCAAGCGGTGGAGGCAAGAATAATTCTCATAACAAAAGGAAGCAGAACCAAGCTAAGGATGATCAGAAAAAGAGCAAGAATGATGCTGAGTGTTTTAGCTGTGGCAAGAAGGGCCATTATGCTAAAGAATGTCGAGTAAATCCAGCGGACAGAAAGTACTTCAACTGCGGCCAAGTGGGACATCACAAGGACAAATGACCGCAACCCCATAAAGAGAAGCAGATTGTGAAAGCATATGCTATTAATGTTGTTCCTTCTTCATCGAATTCCCCAACAGCGGCGGAGAAAAGGAAAGAATGTCATCATTCAAGGTATGCTTTCTGTTTATGATGTTCCTGTTCGAGTATTGTTTGATACTGGGGCTTCCCATTCCTTCATATCTAATGACCTGGTAGACAGGTTGGGATTGGAACCCGAGATAGTCGATAAACCTTTAGTTGTGACGAACCCGATTGGCGGTTCGACTAGTCTTAGTATGTTATGTTGTAATGTGGTCTTATCGAGTCATGGATGCATGTTTTCTTGTGATTGCTTTGTTTTGGGCTTTACTGGGTTTGGCATTCTTTTGGGAGTCGATTGGCTCCAAATTTATGGGGTGGTGGTAGACTGTGAGGGCTTTTTGGTGATAGTTAAATCGGATGATGGGTGGAGGGTAGTGTTTGGTAGTCTACCTAGTGATGGGGTAATGACTAGTTTTCTAAATTCCCTCGACATCCCACATGATGAGTTGTCAGATGTGCCCGTGGTTGGCTAGTATCGGGACGTCTTCGAGGAAGTGACCGGACTTCCACTACACCAAGAGATTGAGTTTCATATTGATTTAGTGAAAGATGCCAGACCTATAGTGATGCCACTTCGTTGTATGGTGCCAAGGGAGAAGAGAGAGCTCGGGGTGCAAGTAAGCGATCTTTTGAAGAAGGAATTTATAGTAAGAAGTGCCTCCAAGTGGGGAGCACCAATTATGTTTGCTACCAAGGCAGATGGTTCCCTTCGATTGTGTGTGGACTACCGCGAACTGAATAAGGTGATCGAGGAAGAATAAGTATCCTATACCGCGGATAGATGATTTGTTTGATCAGTTGAGTGGCGCGAGAGTGTTCTCCTAGTTGGATCTCATGATAGGTTTTCATCAGCTTAGGGTGGAAGCTGAGAGTATAGCTAAAACGGCATTTCGGACACCGTCTGGATTCTACGAGTGGTTGGTCATGCCATTCGGGTTGACCAATGCACCATCATATTGTGTGCATATTATGAATAGGGTATTCAGAGATCAATTGAATAAGTTTGTTCTTGTGTTCGTGGACGATATCTTGGTTTATTCGAGGATAGAGGAAGAACACAAGGAACATTTGAGGATAGTTATGGAGGTGTTAAGAAAACACCAATTGAAAGCAAAGTTTTCTAAATGTCACTTCTAGAGGAGGGAAGTGAGATTCGTGGGCCATGTTGTTTCAGAAAACGGTATTGCCATGGACCCTGCAAAGGTGGCTACAGTACAACATTGGCCTACGACCAAGAATGCAACAGACGTAAGAAGTTTCTTGGGGTTAGCTGGATATTACCGTAAGTTTATCCAAGACTTCTCCAAGATAGCAGCACCGTTGACTCAGTTGACCAAGAAGAATCAAGCTTTCTTTTAGGACGAAAGGTGTGCAAATGCATTCAAGAGCCTAAAGGAAAAGTTAACGCGTGCACCAGTGTTAGTCATTCCTAAAGGGAATGATGAGATGACAGTATACACGGATGCATGTGGCACCAGACTAGGTGCTGTATTGATGCAAGGAGGTAGAATTGTAGTTTATGCTAGTTGACAGCTGAAACCGAATGAGAAAAGATATCCTACCCATGATTTGAAATTGGCAGCGATCGTATTTGCGTTGAAGATGTGGAGACATTATCTCTTGGGAGAAAGATTCGAGTTGTTCACCGATCATAAATCGTTAAAGTATCTCTTCTCTCAGAATGATTTAAATCTCTGATAGCAAAGATGGTTAGAATTCTCGGCTTCCTATGATTTCGATATCACATATACACCAGGAAAGGGCAATGCGGTAGCTGCTGCATTGAGTAGAAGACATGGCAGTTTAGGGGCTTTGTTTCTTGAGTGGAAGCAACTGGAGTATATCGCAGGGTACGATTTCAGATCAAAGTGCGAATTGGATCCAGAGATGTTAGCAAGTTTGACGGTCAGACCCACTTTGACTGAGCGGATTGGTACCAGTCAGAGGGATGATCCTAACCTACCAGGAATCATCTCCAAGTTAGAGATGGGTATCGACGAGGAGATGAACAAATACGGGCTTGATCGAGACAGATGGCTTAGAATGAAGGAGAGACTAGTTGTACCCAATGTTAATGGATTAAGAGATGAAGTGTTTAGAGAATGTCATCACTCAAAACTGACTATACATCCCGGTGGTAACAAAATGTATCGAGACATGAAGCAAACCTACTACTGGGAAGGGATGAAAAGAGACGTTGGGAAGTTTATTTCCAAAGGCATGAACTATCAGCTAGTTAAATTTGAGCAAAAGAAACCTAGTGGTTTGTTGCAACCATTAGAAATCCCAGAATGGAAATGGGAACAAGTCTCAATGGATTTCATTGATGTGTTACCAAGGACTAGATCGGGCCATGATAGCATTTGGGTAATTGTGGACCGATTGACAAAAAGTGCAAGGTTTATACCCGTCAAGTCGAACATAATGACAGCTAAGTAAGCGGAACTGTATATGAAGTGGGTAGTGAGATTTCATAGAGTATCCAAAGGCATTGTAAGTGACCAAGATCCGTTGTTCACCAGTGGATTTTGGAAGAGCTTACAAGAGGCATTAGGATCAGATTTACATCTCAGTACCGCTTACCATCCTCAAACCAACGGTCAAACAGAGAGGGTGAATCGAGTATTAGAAGATCTCTTGAGAGCTTGCATATTAGATTTTGGCGGATCATGGGATGACCATTTGCATCTAGTAGAGTTTGCATATACTAATAGTTATCAATCCAGTATTGGTATGGCTCCATTTGAAGCTTTGTATGGAAGACCGTGCAACTCACCGTCATGTTGGTTAGAAACCGGTGAGAAATTTGTGCTTGGACCAGATGTGATAAAAGAAACCTCAGATAAGATCAAAGTTATCCGACAACGAATGAAGGCTGCCCAAGATATGCAGAAGAGTTATGCCGATAAAAGGAGAAGATATTTAAAATTCTCCATTGGCGACTTGGTGTTCGTCAAAATTTCTCCGTTAAAGAGGTGATTCGATTTAGTAGGAGTGGCAAGTAAACACCAAGGTTTGTTGGTCCATTCCCAGTCCTCGAACAAGTTGGGAATTCGGCATATAAAGTTGAGTTGCTGGACAAGATGGCGGGAGTTCATAACGTATTTCATGTTTCCCATTTAAGGAAATTTGTGCACGACCCCCATGTGACTATTTCACCTGATCAGTTGGATGATGTCGAAGTAGAACCCGAGGTGGCTGGGAATCGCAAACCAATTCGTATTGTCGAGTTGCCGGACAAGATGGCGGGAGTTCATAACGTATTTCATGTTTCCCATTTAAGGAAATTTGTGCACGACCCCCATGTGTCTATTTCACCTGATCAGTTGGATGATGTCGAAGTAGAACCCGAGGCGGCTGGGAATCGCAAACCAATTCGTATTGTCGAGCACGATACGAAGCAACTTCGAAGGAAAGCGGTGAATCTAGTCAAGGTTCAGTAGGGAGAGGATGAGAATGACTATACTTGGGAGAAAGAGGAGAGCATTAAGGAGACGTATCCAGAACACTTTGCCTGGTAAGATTTAAATTGCGTTTAGTTATTCCGCATGTTAGGATGCTTTTTGTGTGTGTTTGATTATTTGTGAATGACTGATAGGCATGCGAAACACCTTTGTATGTTTTTTGTTACGAAATTTCGGGGAGGGGGGGAGGGATTTCTTAAGGGGGAAGAGTGTAACGACCCGCATTCTACGTATCGAAGGATCGTAAAATATTTATTTCTCTTCATATGAGGTCGTATGGTCGTGTAACTTTGGGGGACGACTATTGAGGTCATTTCCAATGTTCATGATTTTTGCCCATTTTTAAATGACCGTTTTGCCCTTAACTGATCTAGTTTCAGCCATAACTTTTGATTGGTAAGGAGTTTTGACCTGAAACCATTTCCACTAGATCCGCATGATGGTTTACATTTTCGTAGAGTGGTCACATTAGCCAAACGGACTCAATGTTTGGGAGATATAGCTGAAACAAGGTTTAGTAGGTGAAAATTAGCTTAATTGGGCTTAACCGGGTGATTAGCAGCTAGGCCCATTGGGGGATTTCAGGATTAAAGTTATATGAGGGCTGATTAGGGTTAGAGAAACCTTTTCCTTGTCATTTTCCAGCCGACACTTACCTCTCTTCAACCCTAACAATGGCCACCAACTCCTAAAACACCTTCTAATCACCGTTTAATCAAGTATTAGCCTAATCTACATCAAATCAAGGCAAATTAGCATAGGATTTGGGATAGAGCTGCTGGAACACATAGAGATTTGACCCATATCAGAGATACTTTTAGATCTATAAGTAATTTACGGCTAAGGTGAGTGATTTGCATTGTTTTCACTAATTACGACTAACTAGGGGTGATTAGTGATAATAAGCGAAATTATAACTCAGAAAAATCTGGAAAAAATTGTAAAATTCTAAAATATTATTTTAGGGCCCTGATAGAAATTTGTGCTAATTTGGATAAGTTTTGCTAATTGTATGCTTAAACATGATTAAGGGGAAAATATGGGTTTTGGGTATGTTTAATCCATTTTAACATATCATATTGTTGTTTTGGTGTTTATGGTTGATTATACATGCTGCTATGACTGTATGGTATGCTTTACGATTGATTATAAAATTTAGAATGGTCGAAAATGCCATCGTATGGTGTAAAACAGTCGGTGGAAGAGTTGCAGGAAATTGTGCAGAAACCAGATCGGATCGCCCCTCTCCAAACCGACCCGATCATGATATCCACTGCAACTCAACCCGCTCGTGATCCAGGAACCCATCTACGACCCAAACCACTCGCAACAAGTACACCACAAAACGATGCTTGAACCTACGGCATACGAACTGACCCGATGCTAGGAAGGAAGGAGCCACGAACCAGGTTGCCACGAACCGTTGTTGGGTCACTGACACGAACCGAAGGGTGTCATGAACCGACGAGCACCAGAGCACCACGACCTGACTCATATGGATAGTCCGACCCGAACCACAAGGGAGACTGCGAACCGAACCAAGGAGCTTGGACGCGAGGCATGATCTATGAACCAAATGAAGACCGATCCGGAGGAGACCAAAACTCGAGATGTAAAGGTAGTCCAAATGAGAAGTTGTGACTCAGGATCCAGATGGGAACCAACGAGCTAACTTCATAAGTTAGGCTTTGCTACGGGATGTGTGCTAAGGATTTATCGACGTCCATGACTTTGATTCACCGCCAAGATGGATACTAGACTACGGATCAGTGCAGTGGGGTAGTTATTACTCCATGGGGCAGAGTAATCATAACATGGCTATGAACAATTGCAGTGAAGTTGTCATGGCTTCATGGGGCAGAGTGTACATAGCAAGGACTAGTGGCTATAGATCAGTGTAGTGGAGTCGCCATGGCTCCATGGGTCAGAGTGATCATAGCAAGGATTTAGGTGATCAAAGCGGTGGATATCGTATGCTTTACGCACTAAGTGAGAGATGTGAGGATGGTTGCTATGCTTGATTGTTTGACATCATTATGACATGCACACCCCCACCCCCATATCTTTACACCGTATGCTAGTGTCACCTTAGAGTATTGTACATCTTGTTGTGCTAACTCTTTGGTTGCAGGTCCAGGTTCAGGTATGGTTTAGTATACCTGTTATTGTTCTGTTTTGTTGCTTATCGCTCATGCCAGACTTTTGTCTGACCCAAAGTTTTATGTCTCTTCTTATTACTCTGGGTGCTCTTAAACGGGCAGGCTAGAGACAGGTTAGGTGATTATGCACGAGTAGCTGTACCGGAGACGAGCAGGAGGATTCGACGTATGATATATATAGATATTCTCCCTGTGTCGCTGCTGGTCACTACTTTGGGCATTAGTAGTGTACCTTTATTATTTTGCTTTGGAGACAGTTTTAAAAGTTGTAATAATGATAGTGTGGAACATAAGCTGTATTTTGGATCTTCCGCTGCTATGATGGTTTAGTTTTCAGCTTATGCACTATCTCACCTGTTTTAAGTCAAAGTTATGTTATTATTATATTTTGTTCCATGCGCTGTGAGATATACTACAGGTCCCTTGTTAGTTCAAATTCTTTTCGTTTCCTTTCTTTGACGACCGTCCCATGCTGGTTGGACATCTGTACAGCGCACTTTCATTGGAAATGTCGGCTGGTGCGGGGCGGGCCGTCACACCCAATATTAAGGTATACCCCCATTGTACCCCACTCGCACGGTCTCCACCGTAACGCCATAGAAATATACGTAGTCCCTCATCCTATGCCAGGGTGACGTACGGACCTTTATATAACAACGCAACATTCCATATAGAACTGCCATCGCCATGCTACGTAAGCTACAGACTGCCACCTTTGATCGAATCAGATCGCAGAGTAATGCCTTAGAGCCTACGATACACCACCCAGAGCAGACATGCATGTATCTAAACTTTCCCACATATGTATCGTCAATCGTACTCGATGCCTTAACTGCACATAACCTCTAATGTGCACCGGGTTCCGTGGCAGGGCTGTACAAGAAACATGAGACTCGATTGGGAGATTTTCCAAATCTTTACAGGCCCGCCTTTAAGGGCCTCAAAATATAGATATCCCTCGGGTCTGTTTTTCATGGTGGCTATGACCCCACCTCGTCCCCTCCATCAACTAGTAA
This sequence comes from Allium sativum, assembly GCA_030737875.1. Lineage (NCBI taxonomy): Eukaryota > Viridiplantae > Streptophyta > Magnoliopsida > Asparagales > Amaryllidaceae > Allium > Allium sativum. Next base: position 31,229,237 of record JASFAX010000021.1, on the reverse strand, counting down.
AGACTACAAGAGCAAAGAGACTTGCCCCTAACAAGCAATGTAAACATCCAGTTGGCGTTTCCCTTCAACTACCATACCCCGATAGTGAAAGGTGGATGGTGTCTTGGGTTTAGCTCTAGTCTTTACGCATCCCACTGGCTACCGATGATGGGTACTCGACGATCTACTATCCTTATTGGTAGTGATCCCTGCCTCCCTGTTGAGGCGACCGCCGAATCACCCTAGTGTCACCTCGTCACAGCTTTCTAAATGCAAAGCTACTTCTGCAGTCAAGGCTACTCACCGGGTAGTTACGTGCAGACAAAACCTCTGTAAGCACATCCTAAACATCTGTCACCGCACAGAGGACTACCATGAACACCTTAGGCGTCTCAGGAAGCCGCGTGCTTTCCCTTCCAGTCCTTCGGAGCTAACAAAATAATCAGATAGACATGCGCTCCCCTCATGCCTCAAGACACCGCGATGATCTACCACGTTAGGTTATTTACCTTAAACATGCGAACGGGTCCAAGCATTTTAATATGTTTTAGACCCTATGTCTAAACATTCCATTATGCGTTTGCTCTACCTTATAGGGTTTCCATCTAACTTAGTTATTCCCATTCACATTGACTTCTTATTCAAGTTACCAAGTTCCTCTTTCTTATTAATTTCAGTCATATAACTTAACCCATTTAAGTTTATTAATAAGCCCACAACATGTTATTCTCTAGATTGTGATCCAAGGTCTGTAATGCGCAATCCCTTTATATTATTGTTTGATTTCATAGTTGCAATAACATGTTCTACTTAATATGTAATTAAGTATATCTCAATTCACATTTTTTCTGTTTAACCTATCACTCATTATTTATGATTAAATATAACTTATTTCATTTCATAAGTTTTCTTCCTTCTTTCTTATTTAATCATAATTTCATCTTATGCTATAACTACCACTTATCGTTGTTTACTTATTAACTTAGTTCTCTTAACTAAGGTTTACTAATTAGTTTCCCTTCTCATAAATATAACTTATGTTGTCCTTATCCGTATATTTCGGATTCTCGTTTTTACAAATAACTTAATTTACACTTAAGTACAACTTATCTCATTACATAAGTTATTTCACTTTCTTTATCGTTTATTATAACCTAGGTTATATTTTCCACTTGTCCCTAGGACAAGTCTACCTATTATATAACATTCTCATTAATGTAATTTATTTATAATAGGTTATTATCATTCCTCGTTCATTCCACTTCCTTTATTGTTGTAACTTTCATTTATTTCCTTATTCATTTCCATTCATTTACATTAATCACAACTAATGTTATTTATTTATGTCCTTATATATATATATATATATATATATATATATATATATGCACTAAACCTTTCACATTAAGCCTACCACTTGTGGATGCTGGATTTGTCGGGCGGTTCCGGGCAGACTTCTACAACAAGTTGGACTTAACCTCGTGTCTTAGCACCGTTACATGTATAATTACGCACTAGACCCCTCACATTAAATTAACATCTTGTGGACGCTGGATTTGCCGGGCGGTTCCGGGCAGACTTCTACCACAAGTTGAATTTAACCTCGTGTCTTAGTGCAGTTACAGTTTTCTATTTACTGTAAATTTTCTATATAATTTAGGCTTGTCCATTCTTTCAAATTTTTTTACTGTAATCTATATTTTACATGTCATCATATTAAACCCATTTTATGTCGCATGTTCTTTCTACCATGTAATTGATTCTATTCTAACTAATCATTTAATCATGTAATTGTTCAAATCTAACAAGTTAACATGTAGTTTTCTCAATTCTACAGTTAATAGTTCAAGTTCATAATATGCCATAAGTTAATCATGTAATTAGAAAATGAACGTATACAACAGTAATCGCTATACAGTTTTAACAAGTTTATATTTTAGCATATGAACATTTCATCATATTAAACGTTTCAACATATGAATTTTTCCAATATATTAATATTTCAACATGTCATATTAGCATTTCATCACTTTAATCATTCTACCAGATTTACATTGCATGTTAGCGGGGAATGTCAAACGATAATATACCATTATCAAAAATGATATAACTTAAATCCACTCACCTAATTTTCTTTCCAAATCCTGAAACTGGTCCAGATCTTGTATTCCATAGTCCTAACTGAATTTAGAATCTAGCAACCATGGATCCACAATTCTTACTAAAAGAAAAAGAAAAGAAAGAGGAGAAAATTGAAACAGATCAGATCTAAGAAATTACCTTACTTCGAATATGATTCTGAACACCCTCTTATTAATATTCATCCTTTTCCTTCAGATCTTAAATCAGAATTTTCCTAAATTAATTATTCTATTTTTTTCTGAAGAGATTTGAGGAGGAGGAAGAATGGCAGAACTTAGACATTGTCTTAGAGAATATGAGATTTAGGGTAGACTCTTATAGCCTATTTATAGGTGTTCAGGATCTTATTGTACAGCAGCGCTGAGTCAGCATTGAACCCTGTTAATAAAATATTCAGGTTCGCAAATGAATCTAGTCGGATTTGGGGGTGTTGACCCCGTGTCGACCCCCTACAGGGGTGTCGATCACCCTACAAGGGTGTCGACCCCCCCCCCCCCCCCATGGGTCCAGAGAGCTGTTTCAGTGCAGAAGTTTGATTTTCGAATGTTTGAATTTCTGGAATTTATTTAACTATTATATTCACGTATAATCTTCTTATATGTATACAAATCTTCTAATAACCATTTTACACGTATATATATATACACACACACATATATACGCACAATTTTTATTTTGTTTTCAAAATTCAAACGGTGTTGTAACGTTATATAATTCTTGCCATATTTCTATGATTACGGCCTTATCTTGAACTTTATCTCTTGTATATATATATATATATATATATATTGACACATATATACGTGTATATTTACATATACATGTATATATATTTTTCCATATTTCCTTATATGTATGCTTTTCCTTATATGTGTGTTTATGCATATTTTCCCTTTAAAGCATGTGCTATTTTAGACATTCCCTTAAAACAAAAATATGGCACTGGCGGGGATCGAACTCTATACCTCTTGTATGCAAACCATATGCTCTAACCAACTAGACTACTAAGGCTGTTATTAACAATGCTTAGAACAATGGTAGTTATTATTCCCTTTTTATCCCTCTTTTTCATATTTGATGTAATCTTTTAATTAAACCATTGCATGCATCTTTTTCCTTTATTTCTCTTTTATTATTAATGCATAATATTTGTAAATTAGTGCATGCAACATATTTACACTGCATGCAACCGATCATTTCTTTCTTTTAATGCATGCATTACATTTTTATTTGCATTAGTCTTTTCTTCTTTTGCAGTGCATGTATTTATTACATGCAATCATATATTATCATTATTATATTTTTCTTTTAAATGTTTATGTCTATGCACATATATACACATATGCATTATTTAATTATTACAAAATGTGGGGTGTTACATTCTCCCACCCTTAGGAAATTTCGTTCCCGAATTTGATAAGGGTAAAAATCAGTTAACCCCTCTCATAATATACATCCATCATGTGTATATTCAATTTTTGCAAACATCGTGCACTTTTGCAAAGTGAACTACAATATAATAATACATGTATGCCTAAGCAGTACCTCCTATGTGTATGCAAGTTTTTCAAAAATCCTTTTAAAATATGATGCTCACATCCTAAATATACTGGCAATTCTACGTGAATGCAATATTTTGAAAATAAAAATACATTTTCATCCAAATTTTCCTATACTCTTACCGAGTAAGAGCGTAGTTCATCCAATTGTTGCATCCAAAATCCTACCAACCAACTTTATTTCTTGAATTTTAGAAAAATTTAATTTTATAAATTCTATTTCTTATGTTACAAAAAGGTGGAAAAGGGGAAATTTCACATCTTTCGTTTTTCTTTTACATACCTTTTTCGAACCGTACTTGGATTTTATGTAACTATTTATAAAGATTCCCTGTTTTCCTATCCAAGCACAGCCCACATAAGAATATTTTCCTTGTTACTGTTTTTCTTTTTCATCTTATCTTGGAAATTTTTATCCATCTTTTCTCATAATTTTCTATTTTTCTTTAACCGTCATGTTTGTTGCTTTACTGAATTTGTTGTTTCCTTTTTAGTTGTATCATTTCTCTTTTCTTAGCTTATTTAATTGTCTGATCTAAGTTTAATTTCAAATAAGCCTTCAACTAAAACAGGAAAATAGACACTTCACACAGCTACTACTAAGGGTCAAGAATCTCGGGACTATGTCCCCCTCAGACAACAAGTTTGAACCATAGGATCAATGATAGGTTTAAGAGTTACCCTAACTACCCAACAGGAACAAAATAACAAAATGTCCCAACAAAAATGCAATAACAAGTTGTACCCCTAACATGAAAATTAACAATAGGATCTAAATACTTAGTTTTCCTTTACTATCTAGTAGTCACCACTAGTCCTAGTTGTGTACCAACAATTATTTCAAGCAACACACTAGGCTTTTCAACGCTTACGCATTCTACAGGAACTTACCATTATTCCAAGATAATTCTCGCTACTTACTTCATAACCTCAAAACTTTTCCCATCTTCTCTAGGCACTAATCCTCACCTACTCCACACTTTTAAAACACGGTTTGGCCTTTTCATTTAAACTTTCTTCCAAAAATTAAAAGTGTCATATTTTCCTCATGAAAACTGCCAAACCATAAAACATGTCATTTTATATTAAAAAATGTAATTTTTTTTTTTAAATCACAAGTAGATAAGGACAACTGTTTCTCAATCGGGATTATAACTTGTTCTGACCTGTAAGGTCGGTTCAGTTACTTATTACAAGGTGCAAACGTCTACTCTATCCTTAATTTCTTCACTTATTTTGTCCACCCAACAAAATTCTCTTATTTAAAAAATTTATCAAAAATGATTGTCGAAATAATAGAGATTTCAAAACTTTCTTTATTGAAAATTCGTTTATGTAATATAACAAGAAAACTAGCGAGCTATACATGCTCTATAATATGCAGCTTTTACCGAAAGCATTTTATTTTAGACCAAAATTTTCGCAAGAAATCACTATTTACCCCATTTTACTTCAAAACCCAATATGTACTTCTTTACATATTTTAAAACTATAACTTTTAAGATTAAAACTTGAAAACACCATAAACCATCTTCCAAAAGCTTTTATAATTTCAAGTTCTTAAAAGTTAGAAATGGGGTTAGACTCAAAGCGGGTTTCTAATTTTCTAGGCTTTCCTAGACACTCTCACAAGGTCAATTCTCTCAACTATATATATTCCTAGTCCATTTTTCTCTTTTTAACCTTTTCCTATTTATAAGGTTTTTCCGCCAAACTCACTAACCCAAAATACTAATCATATGGGATTCACCTTCCTTCCATACAAAGTACGTTGTACATTTTACACCCAAATTATCTAAGGGTCTCAGATTTCCATATTCATTCCTATAGTGTACAAAACGGACACCTCAATTCTTACCATATTATACTATTTCTATTTAGTGGGTTCCTCTATGGATCTAGGTATATAAATATGTACAATATTTATATTTTTAAAAAAATACGAATACGTTCACTCACTATCTATACAGGAATCCTAAATCTAAGCTCTGATACTAGATGTAACAACCCGAATTCCGATAGACCGACTTTTTTTCAAAATTCTAATCCACCCAAACCCATGTTGGTTGCTTTGGTATCTTACAGAAAAGACAGAGATATAAAATAAATCAGAGCTCAGAAAATATCTCATAGTAGAACGGATAAAGTACAATATAATCAAAGTATAGCCTTATCGCATTAATAGTACTGCCTAATCAGTATCCAAAGCTATCGTATCTCTACCACAATTCTAACCTGCGAGTATGCTATGAGGAGGGGGTCAGAACATAAGTTCTGGTGACTGGATTTAAACTATACATTTTGGATAACCTTACATATATACCATTCAATCACATTTTTTATTTATTAGGTTACTTGAGTTAACAGTACTCAAGGCTTACACACACGTCGTACCCATTTACTCCCAATGGATTAGCCTACTTCAGCATATATGTAGCTACCCCAATTATTAAGGTACCCCATGGTACTCCACTCGCACGGTCTCCGCCACAACGCCACAAAATATACGCAGTCCCTCATCCTACGCCGGACTGACATATGGACTCTATATAACAACACAACGTCCCGAATAGAACCGCCATTGCCATGCTACGTAAGCGTACGGTCTGCCACCTTTGATCGAATCAGATCGAGAGTAATGCCCTAGAGCCTATTATACACCACCTAGAGTAGACATGCATGTATCTAGACTTTCCCACATACGTATCGTAAATCGTACTCGATGCCTTAATCGAACATAACCTCTAATGTGCACCGGGTCCATGGCAGGGTTGTACAAGAAACACGAGACTCGATCTGGAGCTTTTCCATATCTGTACATGCCCGCCTTTAAGGGCCTCAAAATACTAATATCCCTTGGGTCTATTTTTCACAGTGGTTATGGCCCCACCTCGGCCTCTCCCTCAACTAGTAAAAACTACAAGAGCTAAGGACTTGCCCTAATAAACAATATAAATATCCAGTTGGCATTTCCCCTCAACTACCGTGCCTCGATAGTGAAAGGTAGATGGCGTCTTGGGTTTAGCTTTAGTCTTTTCGCATCCCACTGTCTGCCGATGACGGGTACCGACGATCTACTGTCCTTGTTGGCCATGACCCCTGCCTCCCCGTTGAGGCGACCGCCGAATCACCCTAGTGTCACCTCATCACAGCTTTCTGACTGCAAAGCTACTTCTGCAGTCAAGGCTACTCATCGGGTAGTTATGCACAGACCCAACCTGTAACGACCCGCATTCTACACATCAGGGGATCGTAGAATATTTATTTCTTTCTCATGCAAAGTCGTATAGCCATGTGACTTTGGGATACGACTATTGGGGTCATTTCCCATGTTCATGATTTTTGTCAATTATTAAATGACTGTTTTGCCCCTAGCTGATCTTGTTTCATCTATAACTTTTGATTGGTAAGGAGTTTTGACCTAAAATCATTTCCATTAGATCTGGATGATGGTTTACCTTTCCGTAGAGTGGTCACATTAGCCAAAGGGACTCACCGTTTGGGAGATATGGCTGAAACAATGTTTATAAGGTGAAAAACAGCTTAACTGGGCTTAATTGGGTAATTAACAGCTAGGTCCAGTGGGGGATTTCGGAATTTGGGATATTTAAGGGTTGTTAGGGTTAGGAATTTCGGTTTTTAGTCACTTTCCCGCGGCCACATACATCATAGAAACCCTAACAATGGCCTCTAACATCTAGAATCAACTCAAATCATCGTTTAATCAAGGATTAGGCTTAGCAACACCAAATCAAGGAAGATCTTCATCAAATCAGTATTAGAGCTGTTGTTAGACATCAGTATTCGCCCAAATCAGAGGAGTTTCAGTTCTGAAAGTTTTGTTTGTGGAAAAGGTGAGTGATTAGCTTTGTTTTTCACTAATTATGGCTAATTAGCGTTAATTAGCGAAATTATGTCTTGTAAAAATCTAGAAAAATTTGTAAAAATTCTTAAATGTTATTTTAGGTCTCTATTATAAATTTGGGTTAATTTGGATAATTTTTGTTAATCCTATCATTAGTTATGCCTAAACATGATTAAGGGAAAAATATGGGTTTTTGGTATGTTTGATCCATTTAAACTTGTCATATTGTTATTTTTGTGTTTATGGTTGATTATACATGTTGCTATAACTGTTTGAAATGATTTATGATTGTTTAGAAAAAGTTAGATTGGTCGAAAACGCCGTCGTATGGCGTAAATAGCTCGTTGGAGGAGTTGTGGGAATTTGGGCCGGATCGCCCCCCACACCCCAATCGTGGGGAATGACCATGAACCCCACACCCAGTTCGTGGGGAATGACCACAATATAGACACCACGACCGTGAGGGAAGACCACGATCCGCACACCGTGACAGTGAGGAAAGACCATGATCTGCACACCTCGACCGTGAGAGAAGACCACGATTAGCACACCGCGACCGTGAGGAAAGACCATGATCCGCACATCTCGACCGTGGGCGAAGACCACGATCCGCACACCGCGACCATGAGGAAAGACCACGATCCGCACACCGCGACCGTGAGGAAAGATCACGATCCACACACCTCGACTGTGTGGAAGATGACAATCCGCACACCTCGACCGTTGGAAGATGACGAATCCTCACACCACGACTGTGAGGAATATGGCGAACCCTAGGAGGGCGATCGTTAGGAAGAGGACCACGAGCTGATGCAGAAGAGGACCACGAGCCATCCATGGATCACGACCTGAATAGGAGACCCATGAGTTGCGCATGACCAGGAACCGCGAACCGCTGGTGAAACACGAATCGTGCACATCTGAACTGAAGTATGGACATAAATAGAAGCATGGAGCTATGAACCGAATGGAGATAGAACCGAGACGATGATGAATAAAACCCGAGATGCAAAGGTATTTCAATTGAGAAGTTAGAACTCAGGATCCAGATGGGAACCAACGAGTTAACTTCATGATTGGGCTTTGCTGCGGGACGTGTGCAAAGGGGTTATTGATATCCATAATTTTGGTTCACCACTAAGAGATTAATTAAGGTTTGTAGTGATAGTTATACGAGGTTGGACTCCGTCATAGCCCGAAGGATTAGGTGAACAGAGTAACGGGTATCATATGCTTTACGCACTGAGTGAGAGATGTGAGGATGGTTGCTATGCTTGATTTCTTTGTTATCACTGTGACATGCACAACCTCTCCCCCGTTATCTTTACACCTAGTGTTACCTTAGAGTATTGTACGGTATGTTGTGCTGACTCTTTGATTGCAGGTTCAGGTTCAGGTATGATTGGATTATACCTGTTATTGTTCTGTTTTGTTGCTTATCGCTCATACCAGACTTTTTTTCTGACCCAGAGTTTTATGTCTCTTCTTATTACTTTGAGTGCTTCTAAACGAGTAGACTAGAGACAGGGTAGGTGGTATGCACGAGTAGCTAATCCGGAGACGAGCAGGTGGCTCCTACGTACTATTACATATATTCTCCATGTGTTGTTGCTGGTCATTGCTTGGGCATTGGTAGTGTACCTGTCCTTTCTTTTGCTTTAGAGACAGCAAATTTGAAATTGTAATAATGATGTTGGATCATAGGCTGTATTTTGGATTCCGCTACTATGATGGTTTAGTTTTCAGCTTATGTATTGTCTCGCCTGTTTTATGTCAAAGTTATGTTATTATTATATTTTATTCCATGTGCTGTGAGACATTCTACAGGTTCTTTGTTAGTTCACCATAAAGTTTCCTTCCTTTTCCTTTCTTTGGCAACCGTCCCGTGCTAATCGGGCATTGGCACAACGCACTTTCATGGGAAATGTCGGCTGGTGCGAGGCGTGTCGTCACATTTGGTATCAGAGCTCTAGGTTGCGTAGTTGACCTAGGGGAAGACACCAGAGAGAGATAGTACGTATATGTGAGCGCGTATTTGTGATATTTTGGTTTTCAAATGATATATATATACTATTAGCATATTTAAGGATGAAGTCGCACTGCACTGACACCACAAAGAGGATGGTTAATCGTTTCTCTTTACATATTGAACGAAGAGTCGATATATGAGGAATACGGGTTCAGGAGCAAACAATAGGAATGTTCCTGATATGAGGACGATGTTTACTACCTTCATGCGAGAGATGCTTAGGGATGCTCGGGGAGTAGTTCCTAATGCGGCGAATGGTAATGGTGCAGTTGTGCAGGCGCCTAGAGTCGATTTCGCTAAGCTAAACAAGGATTATACTAGTCTTGGTGGGAAACTGTTCCATGGAACAGAGTCAGCTATAGAAGTTTAAGATTGGTTAGATAGTTGTGAGCGCATCGTCGAAGATCTGGGAATCGAGGACGCAATGAAGAGGAAGCTAGCATTGCGTCAACTGCAAGGACGGGCTATGAATTGGTGGAATGCTATTAAGGCAGCTACCCCAGAGGATCATATTACTTGGAATCAGTTTAAGACTTGCTTTTGTGATAAGTTTATCCCAGCTGCTCAGAAATCAGAATTGTTCAGGAAGTTCTTGGAGCTTAAGCAGAATGGTAGGGCAATCTCGGGGTACATCGCTGAATTCGATACTTTATCGAAATATGGATTGTCCCTCATCGATACAGTCGAGAAGAAGAATGAGAAGTTCATAACTGGCTTAGATGGGTACTTGGGGGAAAGACTTATAAACCATATCGATGAGACGTTCAAGTCTATTGTAGGAAAGACATTAAGGTCCAAGAGCCTTTTTCCTAAGTCGAAGACTGAGGTTGCTATTGCATCTACAGAGGAGTCAAAGCCGCAAGCAGATGGTGAAGGCAAGAAGAATTCTCAGAACAAGAGGAAGCAGAACCCGACCAAGGATGGTTAGAATAAGAAGAATAATAATGGTGGCGAGTGCTTTAGTTGTGGCAAGAAGGACCACTATGCCAGAGATTGTCGAGAAAAGCACAGGGAAAAGAAGTGCTCTAACTACGGCCAGGTGGGACATCACAAGGATGATTGTCCACAACCCCCTAAAGAGAAGCAGGTTGTGAAAGCATATGTTATCAACGTTGTTCCTTCTTCGTCGAATGCTCCGACTATGGTGCAGAAGGGAAAGGGCGTCGTTATTAAAGGTATGTCGTCCGTTTATGATGTTCCTGTTAGAGTGTTGTTTGATACCGGGGCTTCCCGTTCCTTCATATCTAGTGACCTAGTCGATAGGTTGGAATTGGAATCCGAGATAGTCAATAGACCTTGAGTAGTAATGAACCCGATAGGTGGTTTGACTGGTATTAGTATGATTTGTTGTAATTTGGTCTTATCGATGTATGTTTGTTTTGTTAGGCTTTACTGGGTTTAGCATTATTTTGAGGAGTCGATCTACTCCAAAGGTATACGGTGGTATTAGGTACCTACCTAATGATGGCGATAGTAATTGGAGTTAAGGAAGATGAGAGGTTATCGTTGTAATAAGTTCTAGTTGTCTCTACAAGGCAAATGAGTGCTCCAGTGCTGGGTTGTTTTGCTAGTATCACCTCACGTGGATTGTCTGCATTTGGAGGAGATATTGCTTGGGTGCTTATCTGATATTGGTTTAGGCCTTTGGGGTTTGTGCTTAGGGAATGTCGAGTTCGATTAGGATGGTTCACGTGAGAGATAAATAGTTGTTGCGATTTTTCATTGGATGATATCTTGGTTTACTTGAGGAATGATGGGCAGCCGTGACATGATAAGACTATTCAATGGTATGGACTGCCCCGAGTTAGACTCTATAGGGTTATGAGATGACTCGACTGGAACTCGAGAAAGATGCAAAGTAATGGATTGTTTAGGACCCTATGTTGATGTACTCTTTGGATAGTAGAACTTTGAAGGAATAGGACGTGTCCGTTGATCATGGAAGATGCAACGAAGATTAGGATGATTCAAGTTGGACTTGAACTCGTAAAAGAAAATGGGTGTTCGTTGATCTTGGAGATGCAACGAATAGGGAGACGACTCACGTTGGACTAGAGTTTGTCGGTAATGGATACTCAAATCTGGGTCTGAGTTATAGACTAACTTGAGTTAGACTCGAGAAGGCTGCAAGGAATTGGATTTGGCTCGAGTTGGACTTGAGAGGGCAGCAAGATAATGGATAGACTTGGGTTAGACTCAAGTATTTTAGGCGGACTTAAAGCAGGGGTATCTGGGGACGCCCGTTACCTTGGATCCGTTGGACGTGATCTAGTTATCCTTGGAGGATAAACGTGTGTTGGACGTACATTAGTCCGTTTGGAGGCTGGGCTTCCATTAGTTATTGATGTTGGTTGGACCAGACATACAAGTATCGACGTATTCATGGCTTTAGCTGGTGATAGATAGAACTTGTTTGATGGATGCTATGGTTGCTATGTTTGTCTCTATTTTTCTTCTATTGGGTAGACTATCATCTGTGGGGTTCTAGCGATGGGGCAGAGTGATCGTAGCAAGGCTATGAACCAGTGCAGTGAAGTTGTCATGACTTCATGGGGCAGAGTGGACATAGCAAAGGATTTAGGTGCGGTAACAGTTGCATTGAGTAGTAGACATGCCAGTTTAGGGGTTATGTTTCTGGGATGGAAGCCACTAGAGTATATCGCGAGATATGATTTCAGATCTAAGTATGCATTGGATCCAGAAATGTTAGCAAGTTTGACGATTAGATCGATTTTGATTGAGTGGATTAGTTCCAGTTAGAGGAACGACCCTAACCTATTGGAAACCACCTCTAAGGTAGAGATGGATATCAATGACGAGAGAATGATCAAGCAAGGACTTGATCGAGAAGGATGGCTTCAAAAGAATGAAAGGCTGGTTGTACCCAACGTAAAAGGATTGAGTGATGGAGAGAAACGTTGGGAAGTTATCTCCAAGTGCATGGATTGCCAGTTAGTTAAAGCTGAGCAAAGGAAGCCTAGTGGTTTGTCACAACCGTTGAAACAAGTCTCAATGGATTTCATTGATGGTTTACCAAGGATTAGATCAGGTTGTGGTGGTATTTGGGTTAATTGTGTATTAGAGGATCTTTTTAGGATTTGTATATTGGATTTTGGAGGGTCATAGGATGACCATTTGCATTTGGTTGAGTTTGCATATAACAATAGTTATTAGTCTAGTATTGGTATGGTTCCATTTGAAGCTTTGTACGGAAGACCGTGCAACTCACCATCATGTTGGTTGGAGACTGGTGAGAAGTTTACGCTTGGACCAGATATGATAAGAAAAACATCAGATAAGATCAAGATTATCCAACAATGAATGAAGGCCGCTCAAGACTTGTTGGTCCATTTCCAGTTCTCGAACGAGTTGGAAATTCGGCATATAAGGTTAAGTTACCAAACAAGATGGCGGGAGTTCACAACGTATTTCATGTTTCCTAGTTAAGGAAGTTTGTGCATAACCCTAGTGTAGCTATTTCACCAGAATAGTTTGATGATGTCGAGGTTGAACCTGAGGCAGTTGGGAGCCACAAGCCTATGTGTATTGTTGGGAACGATATGAAGCAGCTTCAAAGGAAGGTGGTGAAACTAGTCAAAGTTCAGTGGCGTGATGATGAGAAAGACTATACTTGGGAAATAGAGGAGGACATAAGGAGGAAGTATCCAGTTTTCTTTGCCTGGTAAGGTTTTATATCGATATAGTACTCCCTTGTTGGTAAAACCGCTTGCTAGGATAGGCTGGTTGTGTTGTTTTGTATGCTTTATTGTTTTGTTAATGATTGGTAGGCATGCGGGATCTTTTGTATGTTTTGGTTAAGGAATTTCGGGGACAAAATTTCTTAAGGGGGAAAAATGTAACGACCAGCATTTTACACATCAGGGGATCGTAGAATATTTGTTTCTTTCTCATGCAAAGTCGTATAGCCATGCGACTTTGGGAGACGGCTATTGGGGTCATTTCCCATATTCATGATTTTTGTCAATTTTTAAATGACCGTTTTGCCCCTAGCTAATTTTGTTTCGTCCATAATTTTTGATTGGTAAGGAGATTTGATCTGAGATTACTTCCATTAGATCCGGATGATGGTTTACCTTTCCGTAGAGTGGTCACATTAGCCAAACGGACTCACCGTTCTGGATATATGGCTGAAACAATGTTTAGAAGGTGAAAACCAACTTAACCGGGCTTAATTGGGTAATTAATAGCTAGGCCCAGTGGGGGATTTCGGGATTTGGAGTATTTAAGGGCTGTTAGGGTTAGGAATTTTAGTTTTTAGTAACTTTCCAGCCGCCACATACATCATAGAAACTCTAACAATGGCCTCCAACATCTAGAATCATCTCTAATCACCGTTTAATCAAGGATTAGGCTTAGCAACACCAAATCGAGGAAGATCTTCACCAAATCAGTATTAGAACTGCTGTTAGACATCAGTATTCTTCTAAATTAGAGGATTTTCAGTTCTAAATGTTTTATTTGTGGCAAAGGTGAGTGATTAGCTTTGGTTTTCACTAATTATGGTTAATTAGGGTAACTAACGTTAATTAGCGAAATTATGTGTTGTAAAAATCTGGAAAAATTTGTAAAAATTCTTAAATATAATTTTAGGTCTCTGTTAGAAATTTGGGTTAATTTGGATAAATTTATTAGTCCTATCATTAGTTATGCCTAAACATGATTAAGGGAAAATATGGGTTTTTGGTAAGTTTGATCCGTTTAAACTTGTCATATTGTTATTTTTGCGTTTATGGTTGATTATACATGTTGGTATGACTGCTTGAAATGATTTATGATTGTTTAGAAAAAGTTAGATTAGTCGAAAATGCCGTCGTATGGCGTAAATAGCTCGCTGTAAGAGTTGCAAGAATTTGGACCGGATCGGATCGCCCCCCATACCCCGATCGTGGGGAATGACCACGAACCCTGTGACGGCTCGCCCCGCACCAGCCTGCATTTCCTCCGAAAGTGCGCTGTACACATGCCCGACTAGCACGGGACGGTCGTCAGAAGAAAAGAAAGAGGAGAATGAACTAATCAAGGAACCTGTAGAATGTCTCACAGCGCATCGAACAAAATATAATAATAACATACTTGACATAAAACAGGGGAGACAGTGCATAAGCTGAAAATCAAAACTAAACATCATAGCAGCGGAAAATTCAGAATACAGCTTATTACAACTTTCAAACTGTCTCAAAGCAAAAGAAAGCTAAAATGGAAGATACACCACCAATGCCCAAGTAGTGATCTTCAACAACACAGGGAGAATATTATGTATATAGTACGTGGAAGCCTCCTGTTCGTCTTCGGATCATCCACCCGTGCATCACCAGCTAACCTGTCTCTAGTCTGCTCGTGTGAGCACCCAGAGTAATAAGAAGAGACATAAAACTCTGGGTCAGACATAAAGCCTGGTATGAGCGATAAGCATCTAAACAGAATAATAACAGGTGTACTAAACCATACCTGAACCTGGACCTGCAACCAAAGAGTTAGTACCACATACCGTACAATACTCCAAGGTGCCATAATAAATAGTGTAAGAATACGGGGGTGGGGTGTGCGTGTCACAATGATAGCAAACAAATCACCCATAGCAACCATCCTCACATCTCTCACTCAGTGCGTAAAGCGTACGACATCTACCACTTTGGAACACTAGACAAACTGAGGTAACGACGAATACCGACTTGTAGAAACCCTGCTATGACCAAGCCAAACACCTGGAGTCATGACCAAACATTTCAATGACCCACTTCATTAGTCATAGCCCTTGGTTCTACCAATGCCATAATGGCCCTGAATCCGCCTTCGTACCTCCTACCATAGTGGTCCAAAGCTATAGACGTCGATAACCCCTTAACACGCGTCCCGCAGCAAAGCCCAACCATGAAGTGAACTCGTTGATTCCCATCTGAATCTTAAGCTCTAACTTCTCATTTGGACTTCCTTTGCATCTCGGGTTATGGATCATCACCAGATCGGTTCGGATCCCTTTCATCATCATTGGGATCGTGGTCTTCATCGTCTCGGTTCGTGTCTGCTACTTCGGGTCGGATCGGAGTCCTTCATGGTACACTGGATCGGTTCGTGGCTTCCAGTCCCACCTGGATCGGATCGGGTTCTCCACCACGCCACGGCTCGGGTCACGCCTCCTGGTCATAGCTCCAAGTCCTTCGCCCTCCTTCGAATCTCTGGTTCGTTGTTCTCAAGGTGATCAGATCGGATCGTGTCGTTATCCCTCCAGGCGGGTCGGGTCGGAGTCTTCAATCACCAAGCCTTGAATCGTGACTTCTCGGATCGGTTCGGATCCTTCAACTCGTGGCGCAGCTTGCTTCGCTATAACGATCCGGTTCGGTTCGTGATGGAGGAAAATGAGCGGTTCGGGTCGGGTAGGGCGATCCGATCCGATTTCCTGCACTAATCCCTGCAACTTCCAGTAAGTGTCTATACGCCTCTCGACGGCGTTTTCGACCAATCTAACTATTGGAATCAATCACAAAGCATACCAAAGGGTCATAGCAACATGTAACAGCAACCATAAGTAACAAACAACAATTTAAATGAATCCAAATGGATCAAAAAGTGGCCAAAACCTCACATTTTCCTATAATCCTTCTTAATCATGTTTAAGCATACGATTAGCAAAACACATCGAAATTAACCCAAATTTCTAACAGAGCCTTTAAACATTATTTTAGAATTTTAAGAATTTTTTTTTCCAAAATTTATTTACGTATAAATTCGCTAATCTTCACTAATTACCCTTAATTAACTGTAATTAGTGTCAAAACGATGCTATCACTCACCTTTGCCACAACTAGAACCCCAAAACTGAAATATTCTCTGATTTGGTGTTGTTCCCAATCTTACACAGCAGCTCTACCTCGGTTCTCGTGCCAATACTCCTTGATTTGATGTTTGCTAAGCCTAATCTTCAATTAGAAAGTGATTTTTGGGTGTTTTAGAGAGATTTAGAGAGTGGAGGCCATGGCTAGGTCAAGAGAAATGAAAGTGGCGGCTGGAAAATGTCTAAAGAAATGTTTTCTAACCCTAATCAGCCTCCATATACCCCTAAACCCGAAATTCCCCTTGGGCCTAGCTGCTAATCACCCGGTTAAGCCCAATTAAGCTGTTTTTCACCATCTGAAACTTGTTTCAGCCATATCTCCCAAACGGTAAGTCCGTTTGGCTATTATGACCACTCTACGGAAAGAGAAACCATCATCCGGAGCCAATGGAAGTGGTTTCAGGTCAAAATTCGTTTCCAGTCGTCAAAAGTTATGGCCAAAACAGTGTCAACTAGGGGTAAAATGGTCATTTAAAAATCGGGAAAAATCATGAACATGGGAAATGGCCCCAATAGTCGTCCCCCAAAGCTACATGACCATACGACTTTGTATGTGAAAGAAATAAATATTCTACGATCCTATGACGCGTAGAATACGGGTCGTTACACTCTCCCCCCCTTAAGAAATTTCGCCCCCGAAATTCCTTAACCCAAAACATACAAGGGATCCCGCATGCCTAACAACCATATACAACAATCGAATATGCAAAACAAGCAAACAAGCCTATCCTAGCATGCGGAAAACTAAATCGAAGTCAAAATCTTACCAGACAAAGAGTTCTGGATACTTCTTCCTTATGTCCTCCTCTGTTTCCCAAGTACAATCACTCTCGTCCTCGCTCCACTGTACCTTGACTAGCTTCACCGCCTTCCTTCGAAGTTGCTTCATGTCGTACTCGACAATACGGGCCGGCTTGCGGTTCCCAACCGCCTCGGGTTCTACTTCGAAATCCTCTAATTGATCAGGTGAAATAGTCATATCTGAGTCGTGAACGAACTTCCTTAGTTGGGAAACATGAAATACGTTGTGAACTCCCGCCATCTTCTCTGGTATGTCAATTCTATATGCCAAATTCCCGACTAGCTCAAGAACAGGGAATGGGCCAACAAATCTTGGTGCCAACTTGCCTCTCCTGCCAAATCGTATTACGCTCTTCAACGGAGAAATCTTGACAAACACCAAGTCGCCAACGGAGAATTTTAAGTCTCTTCTTCTCTTATCAGCATAACTTTTCTGCCTATCTTGGGCTGCCTTCATTCGTTGTTGAATGATCTTGATCTTATCTGAAGTTTCCCTCACCACATCTGGTCCAAGCATAAACTTCTCGCCAGTCTCTATCCAACATGATGGTGAGTTGCACGGTCTTCCATACAAAGCTTCAAACGGAGCCATACCGATACTGGATTGGTAGCTATTATTATATGCAAACTCTACTAGATGCAAATGGTCATCCCATGATCCACCAAAATCCAATATACATGCTCTCAAGAGATCTTCCAAAATACGGTTCACCCTCTCCGTCTGACCGTCGGTCTGAGGATGATATGCGGTACTGAGATGTAACTCTGACCCTAGAGCCTCTTGTAAGCTCCTCCAAAACCCACTAGTGAACAACGGGTCTCGGTCGCTCACAATGCTTTTAGGTACTCCATGAAGTCTCACCACCCACTTCATATACAACTCTGCTAACTTAGCTGCCGTTCTGGTCGATTTGACTGGTATAAACCTTGCGCTTTTAGTCAACCGATCCACAATTACCCAAATGCTATCATGTCCCGATCTAGTCCTTGGTAGACCATCGATGAAATCCATCGAGACTTGCTCCCATTTCCATTCGGGAATTTCTAATGGTTGCAACAACCCACTAGGCTTCTTTTGCTCGGCTTTAACTAGCTGGCAATTCATGCACTTGGATATAAACTTCCCAACGTCTCTTTTCATCCCTTCCCAGTAGTAAGTCTGCTTCATATCTCGATACATCTTGTTACCACCGGGGTGTATAGTCAACTTTGAGTGATGACATTCTCTAAGCACTTCATCTCTCAATCCATTGACATTGGGTACAACTAGCTTTCCATTCTTTCTAAGCCATCCATCTCGATCAAGCCCATACTTGTTCATCTCCTCATCGATACCCATCTCTAACTTGGAGATGATTTCCAATAGGTTAGGATCGTCCCTCTGACTAGAGCCGATCCGCTCAATCAAAGTGGGTCTGATCGTCAAACTTGCTAACATTTCTGGATCCAATTCGCACTTTGGTCTGAAATCAAATCCCGCGATAAACTCCAGTTGCTTCCATTCAAGAAACATAGCCCCTAAGCTGGCATGTCTTCTACTCAATGCATCAGCCACCGCATTGCCCTTTCCTGGTGTGTATGCGATGTCAAAATCATAGGAAGCTAAGAACTCTAACCATCTCTGCTGACGGAGATTCAGATCTTTCTGAGAGAAGAGATACTTTAACGTCTTATGATCTGTAAACAGTTCAAATCTTTCTCCCAAGAGATAGTGTCTCCACATCTTTAACGCGAACACGATCGCTGCCAATTCTAAATCATGGGTAGGGTATCTTCTCTCGTGCGGCTTCAATTGCCGACTTGCGTAAGCTACAACCCTACCGCCTTGCATCAATACAGCACCCAGTCCGGTACCACAGGCATCCGTATATACCGTCATCTCTTCATCACCCTTAGGAATGACTAACACTGGTGCGCTTGTCAACTTGTCCTTTAGACTTTTAAATGCATTCTCGCACCTTTCATCCCAAACAAAAGCTTGATTCTTCTTGGTCAACTGGGTCAATGGTGCTGCTATCTTGGAGAAACCTTGGATAAACTTACGATAATATCCCGCTAATCCCAAGAAACTTCTTACTTCTGTTGCATTCTTGGGCATAGGCCAATCCTGTACCGTAGCCACCTTCGCCGGGTCCACGGCAATCCCATTTTCTGATACAACATGGCCCAAGAACCTCACTTCCCTCTTCCAGAAGTGACACTTAGAAAACTTTGCTTTCAATTGGTGTTTTCTCAACACCTCCATCACTATCCTTAAATGTCCCTTGTGTTCTTCCTCTGTCCTCGAGTAGACCAAAATATCATCAACGAACACAAGGACAAACTTATTCAACTGATCTCTGAATACCCTATTCATAAGATCCACAAAATATGTTGGGGCATTGGTCAGCCCGAATGGCATGACCAACCACTCATAAAACCCAGACGGCGTCCGAAATGCCGTTTTAGCTATACTCTCAGCTTCCACTCTAAGCTGATGAAAACCTGTCGCGAGATCCAACTGAGAAAATACTCTCGCGCCACTCAACTGATCAAACAAATCATCTATCCGCGGTAGAGGATACTTGTTCTTCCTCGTCACTTTATTCAACTCGCGGTAGTCTACACACAAACGAAGGGAACCATCCGCCTTGGTAGCAAACACAACTGGTGCTTCCCATTCAGAAACACTCCTTCTGATAAATCCCTTCCTCAAAAGATCGCTGACTTGCACCTCGAGCTCTCGTTGCTCTCTTGGTGCCATACGACGAAGTGGCATCACTATAGGCCTGGCATCTTTTACCAAATCAATACGGAACTCAATCTCTCGGTGTGGTGGAAGTCCGGTCACTTCTTCGAAAACATCCGGATACTGGCCAACCACGGGCAAACCTGACAACTCACTATGCGGAATGTCGAGGGAGTTTAGAAAACTAGCCAATACCCCCTTACTGGGTAGACCACCAAACACTATCCTCCGCCCATCATCCGCTCTAGCTGTCACCAACAAGCCCTCACAGTCTACCACCACCCCATATCTTTGGAGCCAATCTACTCCCAAAATAATGCCAAACCCAGTAAAGCCCAAAACAAAGCATTCACAAACAAACATGCATCCATGACTCGATAAGACCACATTACGACAAATCATGCTAAGGCTAGTTGAACCACCAATCGGGTTCGTCACTACTAAAGGTCTATCGACAATCTCGGGCTCCAATCTCAACCTATCTACCAGGTCACTAGATATGAAAGAACTGGAAGCTCCGGTATCAAACAAAACTCTAACAGGAACATCATAAACCGAAAGCATACCTTGAATGACGACATTCTTTCCCTTCTCCGCCGCCGTTGGGGCATTCGACGAAGAAGGAATAGCATTAAGAGCGTAGGCTTTCACCATTTGCTTTTCCTTAGGGGGCTGTGGACACTTGTCCTTGTGATGTCCCATCTGGCCACAGTTGAAGCACTTCCTATCCGCTGGCTTGGCCCGACAATTACTAGCATAATATCCCTTCTTACCACAGCTGAAGCACTCAACATCTTGATTATTCTTTTTCTTCTGGCCATCCTTAGCTTGGTTCTGCTTTCTCTTATTCTGGGAACCACCCTTGCCTCCACCACTTGCTTGTGGCTTTGGCTCATCTGCGGGTGCAACCTCAGTCTTCGACTTAGGGTAGAGACTTTCTGACCTCAATGCTTTCCCTACAATCGACTCAAACGACTCATCGATGTGGTTAATAAGTCTTTCCCCCAAGTACTGGTCCAAACCGGTTATGAATTTCTCATTCTTCTTCTCGGCAGTATCAATAAGAGATAACCCATATTTCGACAAAGTGTCGAATTCAGCAATGTACTCCGAGACTGCTCTGCCATTCTGCTTGAGCTCCAAGAATTTCTTAAACAACATTGACTTCTGAGCAGCCGGAATGAACTTCTCACTAAAACGAGCCTTAAACTGTTCCCAAGTAATCTGATCTTCGGGAGTAGCTGCCTTTATAGCATTCCACCAATTCATTGCCCGCCCTTGCAGCTGACGGGACGCTAGCCTCCTCTTCATTGCATCCTCGATACCCAAATCCTCGAAGATACGTTCGCAACTATCCAACCAATCCTGAACATCTGTGGCCGACTCCGTTCCGTGGAATGGCTTCCCACCAAGGCTAGTATAATCCTTATTCAACTTGGCGAAGTCGACCCTCGGCGCCTGCACTATTGGACCACCACCATTTCCACCATTGGGAGCTGCCCTCTGTACATCTCTAAGCATCTCTCTCATGAGGTCAGTAAACATCGTCCTCATGTCAGCAGCATTCCCATTATTGGCTCCCCTACCAGCACCTCTAGTATCTCGGCTCATCGTCAATCTGAAAAAGGAAACGATTAACGACTCCATAGTGGTGCTAGTGCAGTACGACTTCATCCTTATACCAGTAATAGTATATATATATATATAGCTTTTAAAAACCAAAGTAATCACAAATACGCTCTCTCGTATACGTATATTATCTCTCCCTGATAACTTCCCTAGGTTAACTACGCAACCTAGAGCTCTGATACCAAGTGTGACGGCTCGCCCCGCACCAGCCTGCATTTCCTCCGAAAGTGCGCTGTACACATGCCCGACTAGCACGGGACGGTCGTCAGAAGAAAAGAAAGAGAAGAATGAACTAATCAAGGAACCTGTAGAATGTCTCACAGCGCATCGAACAAAATATAATAATAACATACTTGACATAAAACAGGGGAGACAGTGCATAAGCTGAAAATCAAAACTAAACATCATAGCAGCGGAAAATTCAGAATACAGCTTATTACAACTTTCAAACTGTCTCAAAGCAAAAGAAAGCTAAAATGGAAGATACACCACCAATGCCCAAGTAGTGATCTTCAACAACACAGGGAGAATATTATGTATATAGTACGTGGAAGCCTCCTGTTCGTCTTCGGATCATCCACCCGTGCATCACCAGCTAACCTGTCTCTAGTCTGCTCGTGTGAGCACCCAGAGTAATAAGAAGAGACATAAAACTCTGGGTCAGACATAAAGCCTGGTATGAGCGATAAGCATCTAAACAGAATAATAACAGGTGTACTAAACCATACCTGAACCTGGACCTGCAACCAAAGAGTTAGTACCACATACCGTACAATACTCCAAGGTGCCATAATAAATAGTGTAAGAATACGGGGGTGGGGTGTGCGTGTCACAATGATAGCAAACAAATCACCCATAGCAACCATCCTCACATCTCTCACTCAGTGCGTAAAGCGTACGACATCTACCACTTTGGAACACTAGACAAACTGAGGTAACGACGAATACCGACTTGTAGAAACCCTGCTATGACCAAGCCAAACACCTGGAGTCATGACCAAACATTTCAATGACCCACTTCATTGGTCATAGCCCTTGGTTCTACCAATGCCATAATGGCCCTGAATCCGCCTTCGTACCTCCTACCATAGTGGTCCAAAGCTATAGACGTCGATAACCCCTTAACACGCGTCCCGCAGCAAAGCCCAACCATGAAGTGAACTCGTTGATTCCCATCTGAATCTTAAGCTCTAACTTCTCATTTGGACTTCCTTTGCATCTCGGGTTATGGATCATCACCAGATCGGTTCGGATCCCTTTCATCATCATTGGGATCGTGGTCTTCATCGTCTCGGTTCGTGTCTGCTACTTCGGGTCGGATCGGAGTCCTTCATGGTACACTGGATCGGTTCGTGGCTTCCAGTCCCACCTGGATCGGATCGGGTTCTCCACCACGCCACGGCTCGGGTCACGCCTCCTGGTCATAGCTCCAAGTCCTTCGCCCTCCTTCGAATCTCTGGTTCGTTGTTCTCAAGGTGATCAGATCGGATCGTGTCGTTATCCCTCCAGGCGGGTCGGGTCGGAGTCTTCAATCACCAAGCCTTGAATCGTGACTTCTCGGATCGGTTCGGATCCTTCAACTCGTGGCGCAGCTTGCTTCGCTATAACGATCCGGTTCGGTTCGTGATGGAGGAAAATGAGCGGTTCGGGTCGGGTAGGGCGATCCGATCCGATTTCCTGCACTAATCCCTGCAACTTCCAGCAAGTGTCTATACGCCTCTCGACGGCGTTTTCGACCAATCTAACTATTGGAATCAATCACAAAGCATACCAAAGGGTCATAGCAACATGTAACAGCAACCACAAGTAACAAACAACAATTTAAATGAATCCAAATGGATCAAAAAGTGGCCAAAACCTCACATTTTCCTATAATCCCTCTTAATCATGTTTAAGCATACGATTAGCAAAACACATCGAAATTAACCCAAATTTCTAACAGAGCCTTAAAACATTATTTTAGAATTTTAAGAATTTTTTTTTTCAGAATTTATTTACGTATAAATTCGCTAATCTTCACTAATTACCCTTAATTAACTGTAATTAGTGTCAAAACGATGTTATCACTCACCTTTGCCACAACTAGAACCCCAAAACTGAAATATTCTCTGATTTGGTGCTGTTCCCAATCTTACACAGCAGCTCTACCTCGGTTCTCGTGCCAATACTCCTTGATTTGATGTTTGCTAAGCCTAATCTTCAATTAGAAAGTGATTTTTGGGTGTTTTAGAGAGATTTAGAGAGTGGAGGTCATGGCTAGGTCAAGAGAAATGAAAGTGGCGGCTGGAAAATGTCTAAAGAAATGTTTTCTAACCCTAATCAGCCTCCATATACCCCTAAACCCGAAATTCCCCTTGGGCCTAGCTGCTAATCACCCGGTTAAGCCGAATTAAGCTGTTTTTCACCATCTGAAACTTGTTTCAGCCATATCTCCCAAACGGTAAGTCCGTTTGGCTATTATGACCACTCTACGGAAAGAGAAACCATCATCCGGAGCCAATGGAAGTGGGTTCAGGTCAAAATTCGTTTCCAGTCAAAAGTTATGGCCAAAACAGTGTCAACTAGGGGTAAAATGGTCATTTAAAAATCGGGAAAAATCATGAACATGGGAAATGGCCCCAATAGTCGTCCCCCAAAGCTACATGACCATACGACTTTGTATGTGAAAGAAATAAATATTCTACGATCCTATGACGCGTAGAATACGGGTCGTTACAAACCCCACATCCCGATCGTGGGGAATGACCACAATCCGCACACCTAGACCATGAGGGAAGACCACGATCCGCACACCGCGATCGTGAGGGAAGACCACAATCCGCACACCGCGACCGTGAGGAAAGACCACGATCTGCACACCGCGACCGTGAGGAAAGACCACGATCCGCACACCTCGACCGTGTGGAAGATGACGATCCGCACACCTCGACCGTGTGGAAGATGACGAATCCTCACACCACGACTGTGAGGAATATGGCGAACCCTAGGAGGGCGATCGTGAGGAAGAGGACCATGAGCTGATGCAGAAGAGGACCACGAGCCGTCTATGGATCACGACCTGAATAGGAGACCTATGAGTTGCGCATGACCAGGAACATCGAACCGCTGGCGAATCACGAACCGTGCACATCTGAACTGAAGTATGGACATGAATGGAAGCTTGGAGCTACGAACCGAATGGAGATCTAACCGAGATGACGATGACTAAATCCCGAGATGCAAAGGTAGTGTAAAGAATGCGGGGATGGGGTGTGCATGTCATAATGATGGCAAACAAATCAACCATAGCAACCATCCTCACATCTCTCACTCAGCGCGTAAAGCATACGTTGTCCACCACTGTCAATCACTAGACCCATTGAAGTAGTGACGGAGTTCAACTTGTACAACTACTGCTACTACCAAGCTTACCACATGGAGTCATGACCAAATCTTTACAAATGACCCCACTTCATTGGTCTATAGCTCTTTAGTCGTACCTAGGCTACTGTGGCCCTGAATCCGTTCACATACCTCCCATACATAGTAATCCAAAGTCATAGACATCGATAGCCCCTTTGCACACGTCCCGCAGCAAAGCCCAACCATGAAGTGAACTCATCGGTTCCCAACTGAATCCTGAACTCTAACTTCCCATATTGGACTACCTTTGCATCTCGGGTTATTGGTCAATACTGGGTCGGGTCGGGTTCCCCTTCTAGCCATCAGTTCGGGTTGGGTCCTCTACTTTGAATTGGTTCGGTTCGTGGTCTTCCTCTGGTAACGGTTCGGTTCGGGTTCACAAAGTTGCATCGGTTCGGGTCGGGTGTCCCACTTCGGGTCGGGTCGGGTTGCCATCTCCCATCCAGTTCGTGCTCCGGCTCCGATCAGCTCCCCTCGTCCTTCGTTTACTCCGATCCGATCCCCCTCCTTTAGCCGATCCGATCCCAGTTCAATTAGCATGGCCTTCCTTTTTTCCAGGTCTCTCAAGTGCTAAGTTCTGATCCGATCGAATCCCTTGCCCAGTTCACTTATCCGATCCGAGCCCATTCCTCCGATCCGATCCGAAAACCTGCACTGTTTCCTGAAACTTTTCCAGCAAGTGTTTTACGCCATTCGACGGTGTTTTCGACCAATCTAACCATTCTAATTAACCACAAATCATCCCAAACAGTCATAGCAACATAGCAAACTAACCACAAACACCAAAACAATGAATTTACATGTCAAAATGGATCAAATATACCCAAAACCCCATATTTTCCCTTAAGCATGTTTAAGCAAAACTAATTCTAGGGTTAACAAAACTTAACCAAATTAAACCAAATTTCTACCAGGGGCATAAAATATTATTTTCGAATTTATAGATATTTTTCCAGAATTTATTAGTGTACAAATTCACTAATCTTCACTAATTACCCTTAATTAACCGTAATTAGTGCAAAAATTATGTAAATCACTCACCTTGGCCACAAATAAAATTCTCAGAACTGAAACCTCGCTGATTTGGGTGAATACTGATGTCTAACAGTGGCTCTAACCTTGCTTTCGTGTTTTCTCTCCTTAATTTGATGCAGAATAAGCCAAAACTTGATTAGAAAGTGATTTGGGGATGTTTCTAGATGTTGGCGGCCATTGTTAGGGTTCAAGAATGAAAGTGGCGGCTGGAAAATGAGGATAAGATCGTTCTCTAACTGATTTCAGCCTCCTCATAACCCTAATCTCGAAATCCCCCATTGGGCCTAGCTGTTAATCACCCGGTTAAGCCCAATTAAGCTGTTTTTCGATATCTGAAACTTGTTTCAGCCATATCTCCCAAACAGTGAGTCCGTTTGGCTAATGTGACCACTCTACGGAATTGTAAACCACCATCTGGAGCCAATGGAAGTTGTTTCAGGTCAAAATTCCTTTCCAGTCAAAAGTTATGGCCAAAACAGTACCAACTAGGGGTAAAATGGTCATTTAAAAATCGGGAAAAATCATGAACATGGGAAATGACCCCAATAGTCGTCTCCCAAAGTTACATGACCATACGACTTCATATGTGAAAGAAATAAATATCCTACGATCCTATGATGCGTAGAATGCGAGTCGTTACATTATTTCTGCACTTTGTTTCAACAATACCCAATGCAAATATCTCTTCCCTAATGAACTACTTCATTCATTTTGTAACAATCCTTAACATGAATGAGTAGTTGTTCATAGTTTCACGACCCATTTATCATATTGGTTAAAGTAGCACATGGGCCTTAAAATTTCCTAGTGATTACCTATTTGAATTATAGGCGAATCAGTAGACATTGAGTGTCCTTGAACGACAAGACTTTTGTTTAATTCTAAAATAGATAACACACGATAAATGTTTCTTATAATCCTTCGTTCTCTATATGTGTTCGTTTTTGCCTTGAACACATGTTTGCTCTCGTAAGTTCTTAGAGAATTTAGCCTCATAATTCTCTTTGAAGTGGCACCTTTGCACTTATGTAGGTGATCCTGTAGTTCTTAAGTACAGACATCATTTAAAGTATCAATACTTATCCTATTTTCCAACAAATAATGCACTTACTCATCATAGGAATGGTTTGTGTGTAACAGTGTTATCAAGTTTATCTCAAACTTAGTTGTCCCTTTGAACCAAAATCTTGTGATCTCAAATCAATTAGGTAGGGTTTCCGTTTTAGAAAAATTTATAATTTACAGGTCTTAAACCCATTCCCATCGATAAGTTTTGAACTCTCTCTTTGCAAGCCTTTTGCTAGTGGATCCACTATGTTATCCATAGACCTTTGTAGTCTATAGTGATAACTCCATTAGAGATAAGTTGTCTTATTCTTTTATGTTTGTGACGATTATACCTAAACTTACAAGTGTATAGTGTATAATTAGCTCTTCCAATAGCTGATTGACTATCACAATATATACATATTAGAGGCACGGGTTTGCTCTAATCTGGAATGTCTTCCAAGAAACTTCAAAGCCATTCTGCTTCTTTTGTGGTCTTGTCAAGTGCAATAAACTCTTTTTTTTTGAAAGGCAAGTAAAATTTATTAAAAATAAACAAAATACAAGTTTACAATAGTAAATGATAAGCTATACAACATCTATAACCACAAAAAAAAAACACTGCAGACAGAAATGGGAAAAAACCACTAAGCAATTACAATGAAGCTCTAAAAAAAACTCAAAACTGCCGCACTACTTAACTATCTTTTACAAGACGCAGCAATGTACCATATCATTATAGAAAATCCCATCATCATCAAGTAATGACCACTTCATTGAATATCACGCAGAATACTGTTGTGAATCTTTGCAAACAACTGATCTTCTATGACACCCCATGTCCGTTAACGTCACTTAAGGGAATGCATTAAGTTCCATGAAGCGTTATAGGTAAATAAGAACATAATATCACAAGACAGACATGTAAAACAGTAGCGGAATTAAAAAGTTTATTTAAATCAAAACATCATGGTCCTAAATACTAAGTTTACTTCATAAGTTTGAAGTGACTAATTACATTAATAATTTGTCTTGCCAAAATATCAGAGTACAAAAACATAAAACTATATTTCCCATGTGAAACCATAAGAGAGTTGACCAGAGGTCAAAGATGTACATCTATATCCAAAATCCAAGCTAAGATAAAAGAATCCAAATCAACTCTACGCACTTCCACCCCGAGAACCTTGGGGGGGAATGGAGGAGAGAGAAGAGGAAAAAAAGGGTCAGACATAAAGTCTGGCGAGTCTAGCTACTTTTGAATATAAATAAATAAAAGTATCATGGCAGGTATATAAAACTGGAAGAACAAGATAACAGTAACAATAACAAGTGTGAACGGAGCAAGATAAGACGAACATGTTGTATAGCGCTTATTTAATACATTTCTCTGCACCGCACCGATACTAGTATATCAGAAATAGAATGATCCATACCAATATCGTTCCATTTCATTTTCTTGATTATTAGGTTAATTGGGTTAGTAGAACTCAAGACTTATCTGCGCATCATACCTAATACAATATATGTAGTTCTCTCTCAATATTGAGATACACCCCATGGTAGCCCACTCGCACAGTCTCCAGCGTAATGAACGCAGTCCCTCATCCTACGCCAGAGTGATGTACGGATCTCTATGTAACAATGTTATGTTCCGCATATATCTATCATTACTATGCTACGTAAGTGTACGGACAACCACCATCGATCGAATCAGATTCCTTATTGGAATAGTGCCCTCTAGTCTGTAATACACCTTTATGTGCCTGAATGGTAAGTGTACTGGGAGCTTTTCCATACCAGTACGGGCCACCTTTAAATGCCTCCAAACACAGATATTCCTTGGGACTGTTTTCCATGGTGGTTATGGCCCCACCTCGGCCCCTCCCTCAACTAGTAAAGACTACAAGAGCTAAGCGATCGCCCCTAGTATAAACAATCTAAACATCCATGTGGCGTCTACCCTCAACCCCGTACCTCGATAGTGAAAGGTGAAATGATATCTTGGGTTTAGCTCTAGTCTTTTCGCATCCCGCTGGCTGCCGATGACGGATATCTGATGGTCTACTATCCTTATTGGTCATGACCCTCTACCTCCTCGTGATGCAACCGTCGAACCACCCTGGTTTCACCTCGTCACAGCATTCTGACTGCATAGCTACATCTGCAGTCAAGGCCCACCCACCTAGTAGTTACGCGCAAACCCAACCTATGCGAGTACAGCCTAAGACATCTGTCACCGCACAGAGGACTAATAGGAGCACCTTACATACTTCAGGAAGCCGCATGCTTCCCCTTCCAGTCCTTTGGAGCCGTCATAACAATCAGATGAATGTGTGCTCCCCTCATGTCTTATAACACCTCGATGATCTACCTCTTTGGGTTATTCACGCTTAAACGTACGGACTGGTCCAAGCGCCTTTCTTTAATATGTTGTTAGACCCTATGTCTAAATATTCTTTTATGTGCTTGCCTTACCTCACCAGGTTCCCATTTTACTTGGTTATTCCCGTTCATGTTGAATTCTTATTCCAATTTACCAAGTTTCTCTTGCTTATTAATTTCAATTATATAACTTAGTCTATTTAAGTTTATTAATAAGCCCACAACATGTTATTCTCTAGATTGTTGTCAAAGGTCTGTAATCCACATTCTATTTTATATTCTTGCTTGGTTACATCATTACAATAACATGTTCTCCTTAATACGTTATTAAGTATATCTCAATTCACATGTTTCCTAATCACTTACCATTTAAATATAAATTATTTATTTTACAGTTTTTCTTCATTCTTTCTCATTTAATCATAAATTCAATTTACACCGTCACTACAACTTATCGTTGTTTACTTAGCAGATTATTATGCATATCTAATTCTATGATTTCTACAAGTTATGCTTACCCTACAAGAGTGTCTTTAATTACATAACTATTATATTTTCCACCGGTTATGTATACCACTAGGTGTCTTTAATTACATAACCTTATTGGGTTAAGTTTGTGCGCTTATATGTAAATATTAACTACTCCCTCTATTTTACTTAACCCACCCATTATCCATCCAATTTTACTTAATCCTAACTTAATTTTAAAATCATACAATCCATACGGATTAAATTAGGTTAAGTAGTCCAATTCATTACCATGTCCAATTATGGTTATAATGGGCTAGACCTCCTAGATTAGGCCTACAACGTGTGGATGCTGGATATGCCGGTCGAGTCCGGGCAATCTTATTCCACGGTTGGGTCTAACCTAGTGTCTTAGCCCAATTTGTATTTGCACACTTAGACCTCTCACATTAGGTTCAAAATTAGCGGCTACTGGATATGTCGGTCGGCTCCGGGCAGACTTCCACCACTAATGCAACCTAACCTCGTGTCATAAGTGCAATTACAATTCCTCATTGTAATTACTAGACATTCCATTTTTATCCAAATCTACCTATGTCATTATAGGTGATTATTTCTCTTTTTACCTATATTTAATTATATGCCCAATTCACTATTCAAATCATAAACTTTTATACCCCTTTTCAATTCACCTTTTAATTATGCACCATACGCTCTCTTTCCCAAGTTATAAGTCAAGACATATACATATATATATGTTATATACAAACCAAAATCTACATATTTTCCAATTTATGTCCCTAGTCCATATTCATCCATTTCAATACAAGTTATACCCAAATCCATATTCGCATATTTTTCGATGTACGCCTATTCACATACATCCCCATTTATTCCCAGATCAGTACTTACACATGTCCCAATTGATGCTTAAATTATATTTTCCAACGTATGCCTATATTTATATTCATATTATCCAACATAATATATGCCCCCAAATTCATATTCATATATTTCCAAATTTTATGCCCAAATTTAGATCCATATTTTCCAATAACAATTATGCCCCAAATTATGTCTTTCCCAATCGTTCCCAATTTCGCATGCTCGCATTTTTCAGCGTTAGGCCTAGGCTCGAAGGTAGCCTGGCTATATAAAAATAAAAAAGGAAAAAGAGGGAGAGAAGAGAATCAAGAATAGACATAATAACGAATCAATAATAAACTGATAGAAATAGGCATAAACTGAATAGGCATATCATGACAAGATTTAACATGGTGGTGATATGAATATATAAAAGCAGATTTGATAATTATGTCATAATAGAATTGATTAGGCAGCGATTCAGGATCGAGTTTATATATATATATATATATATATATATATATCAAGATTACTATTTAAATATTCAAATCTAAAATTAACATGAACTCATAGTGAATAGATCTAAGGAAATGGATCCAAATTACTGCGAAGAACATGTTGAATTATAGCCATCGCTGAATTTTTTGTAGCAATCTTCAAATATGTATAATCTTCTTTGAATTGATTTAGAAGAAGAAAGGACATTTTAATCTTTGTTGCAGCAGAGCTTCGCCGTCAGCATTATTTTTAGATAAATAAAACCTAGGTCTAGGGTCCTTTATATAGGAGTAGCGGAGCAACCAAGACCTTCAGATTGGGCCAGAAGCCATTAGAATCGTCCATGTCAGAGAAGCTTCCAAATCCCTGGGTGGGTCGACCCCCCTTCAGGTGTGTTGACCCCCAGGTCGACCCCCCTGTTGTTGGGTCCACCCCTAGGTCGACCCCCAATGGGCAAAATTCCTGCCCAAATTCTCGCCTTGAAAATTTGATTTTTGAACTGACTTTCGAATTTTCTGGACCCATTTTTGAATTCTTGAACCTATTATATATATATATATATATATATATATATATATTCTTCCTGTGCGTATACAAACTTCAAACCTTAATAACTTCCTCATACGATGTCCGATTTATGCAAACTAGGTATCTGTCGTGAGCAGAATTTCGAGACGGACGCAATGGCACAATCCGTTTTACTTAATTCTGATTATCTAATTAAGTTTTCCTTAATTTATTGTTAAAAGTGTATTCCACATTAATTATCCTTTAATTCATCATCTTTAGCGTCGTTAAAATTTCGGGTTGTTACATTCTCCCCTATTTAAAGATTTCGTCCTCGAAATCTCTAAGTTAAGAAGAACGTATATCCTAACATCCAACAATCATACATCCATCTAGCAATCACAGGCATCCATTTTACTTAAGGAATTTCTAATGCTTTATGAACATACGCAATAGTGTGTGTATATGTCCGTAAACTAATGCAAAAGATCAGGCGGTCTACTGATTCAGTTGACCTCCTTAATGCAATGTATGTTTGTGCCGTGCAACCAAAATGTATGCAAATCATCCTAATCCATGTAAGTTCTATATGTGTGCACAATCATCCATCTAAATGCAACATCAATGTAACGATAATCCATAAAAATTTAAAAAATGTACGCACATCAATATGTAATATGTAAGTGATTGAGTCGATTTAGTGCCTATTGTGTGTGTATATGCATCTACGAGCAACCACTAGCAAATACTTGCATCGATTAAACATAACATGTCTCAAACACATGTTTACATTCTTTAGTTTTCTATCTAAAGACTCGATTGATAGGAGATATTCAAATGGTAGATACAAGTATTAATTCGTAGCTTGAGAAAAGAAGTTAAGAACATATTCTCGAAAAGGAAAGGATATGAAGCGCGAATCTTGTCTTCAGCCTCCCAAGTAGCATTCTCGCGGCCCTTTCCCCATTGCATTCTTACTAGCTTCACTTCTTTGTTGCATGATTTCTTAACCTCCGATCCAAGTATGCAAGTCGGAACTCGTCCTATCATTGCTTACTTTCATTTCGTCTCGCAAGTTTGGCTCCACTACCTTGAACTCTATACATTTTATCGTCGCTTGGATGAATAGTCATCTTAGAATGACGGGTTTCCTCAAGGACTGTCTTCAATATGTTTCCCATTCCGATGTAATTCACCTATCAACCCTCTTCTCAAGTAGCTCCCCTACTTGCTTACAAAGTTCACTCTTTTCTTTTAGGAGTCACATGTCGCAAATCATCAGTAGATATATCAAGAGGTTCTAGGAGACTAAGCATGACAGAACCCTTTGGGGTCATAAGAAATCTCGAGTGTCTTTCTATGGCAAGTCAGAAGTTTAACGACCCTCCTCTCACAATATAGAATGGCTCCATATATGGTTAACCTATCCATCCTAGAATCAAAACGTATCTTATGAAATCAAGAACATATGCATCGTAATCAAACTCGACACCTAACACAGAGATTCTCAAACCCCGACAAATCATCGCTAAATGAGATGTACCTCCACTGGGGTTTGAGATAATAATGGGATCCAAAACCATACTAGTATCTAGGTGCAGAGACTCAACTAAAGAATCAGATATAAAAGAATGCGAAGCACCAAAAAAAGAATTCTAACAGGATGATCAGAAATAGAAATCAACCCTTCGATGGAAACTTTCCTACCCATATCCTGTCCACCAGCTATGAGAACATTAGCTTGCCTTCTAGAAGTTCCGGCCCTCTGGCCTTGTCTTTGTCTCTTCGGGCACTCCTTAATGAGGTGTCCCGCCTTACCAAAGTGGTAACAACGGCTTTCCTCTTTCTGCAATCCTTTTTCAGATGACCCACCGGTCCGAAGTTATGGTATTTCCTCTTTTCTTCTTTCATCTATAATAATTTCTTAAGCAACCATTTTCTTTCATCTTTGGGTTGTACTCCTTAGCCCCTACTCGCTTATTCTCCTTTTTGCCACATGCTAACTAATCCCTTGGAAGCTACCTCCATGGCACGGAAATTCTTACGAGGCTTGAAAGAAAATAAATCGTAGGTGAAACTACTGTGATTACAGATGGAGATTGGGCACTTCTTTGCCCTTCGACATGTACCATATTTTTGACATGCCTATGGAACCATTCCGAAATAGGGATACCCTTTCGGGAAGAAACGATTCCTCGAGCAAAAAGGAAAAGGAATCAAGCGGAGAATCAAAAAGATATTTATGGCTTTGGGAAATATGCTTTTCAAAAGCAGACTTTTTATTTTAAAATACCTTGTTTTTTAGACCTTTTTCAAGACCCTTTTCAAAATATTTTATCAGATCTTACAACCATATGCTCTGATACCAAATGTGACACCCCACGTCCGTTAATGGCACTCACTAAGGGAATGCATTAAGTTCCGTGAAGCGTTATAGGTAAATAAGAACATAATATCACAAGACAGACATGTAAAATAGCAGCGGAATCAAAAACTTTATTTAAATAAAACATTATGGTCCCAAATACTGAGTTTACTTTGTAAGTTTGAAGTGACTAATTACATTAATAATCTGTCTTGCCAAAATATCAGAGTACAAAAGCATAAAACCATATTTCCCATGTGAATCCATAATAGAGTTGACCAGAAGTCAAAGTGGTACATCTATATCCAAAATCCAAGCTATGGTAAAAGAATCCAAATCAACTCTAAGCACTTCTACCTTGAGAACCTGGGGGGAGGGGGGACGGAAGAGAGAGAAGAGGAAACAAAAAGGGTCAGACATAAAGTCTGACGAGTCCAGTTACTTTTGAATATAAATAAATAAAAGTATCATGGCAGGTATATAAAACTGGAAGAACAAGATAACAGTAACAATAACAAGTGTGAACTAAGCAAGATAAGATGAACATGGTATATATCGCTTCTTAAATACATTTCTCTGCACTGCACCGATACTAGTATATCAGAAATAAAATGATCCCTACCAATATTATTCCATTTCATTTTCTTGATTATTAGGTTACTTGGGTTAGTAGAACTCAAGACTTATCCGTGCATCGTACCCATTTACTTTCCCATGAATTCACCTAATACAAAATATGTAGCTATATCTCAATATTGAGATACACCCCATGGTACCCCACTCGCACGGTCTCCACCGTAATGAACGCAGTCTCTCATCCTACACCGGAGTGACGTACGGATCTCTATATAACAATGTTACGTTTTCCTTATATCTATCATTACTATGCTACGTAAGTATACGGATTGCCACCATCGATTGAATCAGATTCCTTATCGAAATAATGCCCTCTAGTATACGATACACCACCCAGAGCAGATATGCATGTATCTAGACTGCCCCACGTATGTACTGTAATTGTAGCTCGATGCCTCAATCGCATGTCCTCTAATGTGCACCGAGTTCCGTGGCAGGGCTAAACTAGAAACACGGAACACGGCTAGGAGCTTTTCCATACCTGTACGGGCCTCCTTTAAGTGCCTCCAAACACAGATATTCCTCGAGCCTTTTTTCCATGGTGGCTATGGCCCCACCTCGGCCCCTCCCTCAACTAGTAAAAACTATAAGAGCTAAGCAACCGCCCCTAATACAACCAATCTAAACATCCATGTGGCGTCTACCCTCAACCCCGTACCTCGATAGTGGAAGGTGAAATGATATCTTGGGTTTAGCTCTAGTCTTTTCGCATCTCGTTGGCTGCCGATGACGGATATCTGACGGTCTACTATCCTTATTGGTCGTGACCCTCTACCTCCTCGTGAGGCAACCGCCGAACCACCCTAGTGTCACCTCGTCACAGCATTCTGACTGCATAGCAACATCTGCAGTCAAAGCCCACCCACTTAGTAGTTACGCGCAGACCCAACCTCTACGAGTACATCCTAAGACATCTGTCACCGCACAGAGGACTACTAGGAGCACCTTACGTACTTCAGGAAGCCGCATGCTTCCCCTTCCAGTCCTTTGGAGCCGTAATAACAATCAGATGAATGTGCGCTCCCCTCATGTCTTATAACACCTCGATGATCTACCTCTTTGGGTTATTCACGCTCAAACGTACGGACTGGTCCAAGCGCCTTTCTTTAATATGTTGTTTGACCCTATGTCTAAATATTCTTTTATGTGCTTGCCTTACCTCACCAGGTTCCCATTTTACTTGGTTATTTCCGTTCATATTGAATTCTTATTTCAATTTACCAAGTTTCTCTTGCTTATTAATTTCAATCATATAACTTAGTCTATTTAAGTTTATTAATAAGCCCACAACATGTTATTCTCTAGATTGTTGTCAAAGGTCTGTAATCCACAATCTATTTTATACTCTTGCTTGGTTACATCATTACAATAACATGTTCTCCTTAATACGTTATTAAGTATATCTCAATTCACATGTTTCCTAACCACTTACCATTTAAATATAACTTGTTTATTTTACAGTTTTTCCTCATTCTTTCTCATTTAATCATAAATTCAATTTACACTATCACTACAACTTATCGTTGTTATTATGCATATCTAATTCAATGATTTCTACAAGTTATGCTTACCCTACAAGGGTGTCTTTAATTACATAACTTTATTATATTTTCCACCGGTTATGTATACCACTAGGTGTCTTTAATTACATAACCTTATTGGGTTAAGTTTGTGCGCCTATATGTAAATATTACCTACCCCCTCTATTTTACTTAACCCACCAAATACCCATCCAATTTTACTTAACCCTAACTTAATTTTAAAATCATACAATCCTTTTGTATTAAATTAGGTTAAGTAGTCCAATTCATTACCATGTCCAATTATGGTTATAATGGGCTAGACCTCCCATATTAGGCCTACAACATGTGGATGCTGGATATGCTGGTCGGGTCCGGGCAGTCTTATTCCACGGTTGGGTCTAACCTCGTGTCTTAGCCCGATTCATATTTACACACTTAGACCTCTCACATTAGGTTCAACATTAGTGGTTGCTGGATATGTCGGTCGGGTCCGGGCAGACTTCCACCACTAATGCAACCTAACCTCGTGTCATAAGTGCAATTACAATTCCTAATTGTAATTACTAGACATTCCATTTTTATCCAAATCTACCTATGTCATTATAGGAGATTATTTCTGTTTTTCCCCATATTTAATTATATGTCCAGTTCATTATTCAAATCACAAACTTTTACACCCCTTTTCAATTCACCTTTTAATTATGCGCCATATGCTCCTTTTCCCAAATTATAAGTCAAGGCATACACACACACACACACACACATATATATATATATATATATATATGTTATGCACAAACCCAAATCTACATATTTTCCAGTTTATATCCTTAGTCCATATTCGTCCATTTCAATACAAGTTGTACCCAAATCCATATTCGCATATTTTCCAATGTATTCCTAAAATTCATATTCACATACATCCCAATTTATGTCCCAGATCAGTGCTTACACATGTCCCAATTTATGCTCAAATTATATTTTCCAACGTATGCCTAAATTCATATTCATATTATCCAACACAATATATTCCCTCAAATTCATATTTGTATATTTCCAAATTTTATGCCCAAATTTTGATCCATATTTTCCAATACCAATTATGCCCCAAATTATGTCACAATAGAACTAATTAGGCACCAATTCAAGATCCAGTTTTTGTATACATATCAAGGTTACTATTTATATATTCAGATCTAAAAATAACATGAACTCATAGTGAATAGATCTAAGAAAATGGATCCAAATTACTACGAAGAACATGTTGAATAAGTTGTTGTAGCCATTACTGGATTTGTTGTAGCAATCTTCGAATATGCATAATCTTCATTAAATTGATTTAGAAAAAGAAAGGTCATTTTAATTTTTGTTGCAGCAAAGCTTCGCCGTCAGCATTATTTTTAGATAAATAAAACCTAGGTCTAGGGTCCTTTATATAGAAGTAGCGGAGCAACCCAGACCTTCAGATTTGGCCAGAAGCCATCAAAATCATCCACGTTAGAGAAGCTTCCAGATCCCCGGCATGTCGACCCAACCTTCAGGTGGGTCGACCCCTAGGTCGATCCCCCTTCAGGGGTGTCGACCCCGAGGTCGACCCAAACGGGCAAAATTCCCGCCTTGCGAATTTTGATTTTTGAACTGACTTTCGAATTTTCTGGACGCGTTTTTGAATTTCTGGACCTATTATATACATATATATATATATATATTCTTCCTATGCATATACAAACTTCAAACCTTAATAACTTTTTCATACGATGTCCGATTTACGCAAACCATGAGTCTATTTTGACCTGAATTTCAAGATGGAGGCAATGGCACAGTCCTTCTTACTTAATTCTGATTATTTAATTAAGTTTTCCTTAATTTATTGTTAATAGTATATTCCACATCAATTATTCTTTAATTCATCATCGTTAACATCGTTAAAATTTCGGGGTGTTACATCTTCATTCAAGGAACCAACTTAAAAAACACCCTTTCATTTCTTCATACCATATCACATATATAAAACACTTTAGAATCTTAAGCAAATGTCTGGTTCTATCATTTTTCCATCTCGCGGCTTTGACGGCCCGCCCCGCACCAACCGACGTTTTACTCCAATTGTGCGCTGTACACATGTCCAATTGGCATGGGACGGTCGCCAAAGAAGAGAAAGAAAGAAGAGGAACCAAATAAAGAACCTGTAATATGTCTCACAGCGCATGGAATAAAATATAATAGCCAACATATACTTGACATAAAACAGATGAGACAGTGCATAAGCTGAAAACTTGAACTAACATCATCAGAGTAGCGGAAATATCAAATACAGCTTATTACAACTTCAAAATACTGTCTCTAAGATAAGCAAAATAGGTATGCTACTAATGCCCAAAGTAGATACCGATTACGACACAGGGAGAATAACTATATATCATACGTGGAGCCTCCTGCTCGTCTTCAGTCCATCTACCAGGCGCACTACCAGCTATCCCTGTCTCTAGTCTGCTCGTGTGAGCACCCAGAGTAATAAGAAGAAACATAAAACTCTGGGTCAGACGTCAGTCTGGTATGAGTGGTAGCAAGCATAAACAGAATAATAACAGGTATACTAAGTCATACCTGAACCTGGACCTGCAATCAAAGAGTTAGTACTACACGGTACAATACTCTAAGATATCACTAACATATGGTGTGTAAATATACGGGGGTGGGGATGTGTATGTCAAACAATCAAGCATAGCAACCATCCTCCCATCTCTCACTCAGTGCGTAAAGCATACGACATCCACTTCTTCGATCACTAGAGCACTTTACTAAAACGACAGAACTCGACTTTGTACGACTATGCACATTCCTACTACCACCAACGCCATACCTATGGGATCACGCCCAACGTTTCCATGACCCCACTCCATTGGTAGGTAGCTCCCTAGTCGCACCATATCCAAAGCCCGAGTTTGTCTCTCTACCTCCAACGCCTAGTGATCCAAAGTCATAGACATCGACAACTCCTTAGCACACGTCCCGCAGCAAAGCCCAATCACGAAGTGAACTCATTGGTTCCCGTCTGGATCCTGAGCTCGAACTTCCACTTGAACTACCTTTGCATTTCGGGTTATGGACCTCCATTGGATCGGTTCGGATCCCTTTCATCATCATTGGGATCGTGGCCTTCATCGTCTCGGTTCGTGACTACCACCTCGGATCGGATCGGAGTACACCATAGATTCGTGGCCTCCAGTCCCATCCGGATCGGGTTCTCCATCACGCAACGGCTCGGGTCACGCCTCCTGGTCATAGTTCCAAGCGCCTCGCCCTCCTCCAAGTCTTTGATTCGTTGTCCTCAAGGTGATCAGATCGGATCGTCTCGTTATCACTCCAGGCGGGTCGGGTCGGAGTCTTCAATCACCAAGTCTTGAATCGCGACTTCTCGGATCGGTTCGGATCCTTCAGCTCGTGGCGCAGCTTGCCTTGCTATAACAATCGGTTCGGTTCGTGGTGAGGGGAAATGGGCGGTTCGGATCGGGTAGGGGGCGATCCGATCCGATTTCCTGCACCGATTCCTGCAAGTGTTTATACGCCTCTCGACGGCGTTTTCGACCATTCTAACTATTGAAACCAATCACAAAGCATACCAAAGAGTCATATCAACGCATACAAGTGACCTCAAACACCAAAACAACAATATGACATGGTAAAATGGATCAAACATGCCCAAAACCCCATGTTTTCCCTTAAGCATGTGTGAGCATAACTAATGACATGATTAGCAAATCTTAACCAAATTAACCCAAACTCATATCAGAGGTCTAAAACATTATTTGTGAATTTATAAACATTTTTCCAGAATTTATTTTCGTTTAAAAACGCTAATTAGCACTAATCACCCCGAATAACCATAATTAGTGCAAAAAGCAAGCTAATCACTCACCTTAGCCACAAATAAAGCAAAATCCGAAATAAATCTCAGATTTGGTGAAGATAACAAAGTGTTGTAGCAGCTCTAATCCCGATTTGGTGTTGATTTGCCTTGATTTGTCGTTGCTAATCCCTTTTCTTCAAGTTTGGAGTGGTTTGGAGTGATTTAGAGGTTGGAGGCCATTAATAGGGTTCTATGAAATGAAATGGTGGCTGGAAAAATGACTAAAAGGATGTTTTCTAACCCTAATCAGCCCTTATACAACCCCAATCCCGAAATCTCCTTATGGGCCCAATTGCTAACTACCCGGTTTAGCCCAATTATGCAGTTTTTCACCCTCCAAACCTTGTTTCAGCCATATCTCCCAAACGGTAAGTCCGTTTGGCTATTATGACCACTCTACGGAAAGAGAAACCATCAAACGAATCTAATGGAAGTGGTTTCAGGTCAAAATTCCTTCCCTATCAAAAGTTATGGCCAAAACAGTACTGACTAGGGGCAAAATGGTCATTTAAAAATCGACAAAAATCATGAACAGGGGAAATGACTCAAATAAATGTTTCCCAAGGTTATATGACCATACGACTTCACACGGGAAAGAAATAAATATTCTACAATCCTATGATGTGTAGAATACGGGTCGTTACACTCTTCCCCCCTTAAGAAATTTCGCCCCCGAAATTCCCTAATCAAAACACACACAAGGGTCCCGCATGCCTATCAATCATAAAACATCCATCAAACATGCAAAACAAGCAAAACAAGTCTATCCTAGCATGCGGAATAACTAAATCGCAAAGTAAATCTTACCAGGCAAAGAGTTCTGGGTAAGCCTTTCTAATGCTCTCTTCTGTCTCCCAAGCACAATCATTTTCGTCCTCGCCCCACTGAACTTTGACTAGCTTCACCGACTTTCTTCGAAGTTGCTTCGTATCATGCCCCACAATACGAATCGGCTTGCGGTTCTCAACCGCCTCAGGTTCTACTTCGAAGTCCTCTAACTGATCAGGTGAAATAGTCACATTTGAGTCGTGAACGAACTTCCTTAGTTGGGAAACATGAAACACATCGTGAACTCCTGCCATTTTCTCTGGTAAGCCAACTCTATACGCCAAATTCCCAACTTCCTCGAGAACTTGGAAAGGACCCACAAATCTTGGTGCCAACTTGCCTCTCCTGCCAAATCGTATCACGCTTTTCAACGGAGAGATCTTGACAAACACCAAGTCACCAACGGAGAATTTCAAGTCTCTTCTTCTCTTATCAGCATAGCTTTTCTGCCTATCCTGAGCAGCTTTCATTCGTTGCTGAATGATCTTGATCTTATCGGAAGTTTCTCTCACCACATCTGGTCCAAGCACAAACTTCTCGCCAGTCTCTATCCAACATGATGGTGAGTTGCACGGTCTTCCGTACAAAGCTTCATATGGAGCCATACCAATACTGGATTGGTAGCTATTATTATATGCAAACTCCACTAGATGCAAATGGTC
Source organism: Allium sativum (assembly GCA_030737875.1). Lineage (NCBI taxonomy): Eukaryota > Viridiplantae > Streptophyta > Magnoliopsida > Asparagales > Amaryllidaceae > Allium > Allium sativum. The sequence goes on along the minus strand of JASFAX010000021.1, from coordinate 31,187,522 downwards.
ATCCCATGCTCCACCGAAATCCAATATACAAGCCCTCAAGAGATCTTCCAATATCCGATTCACCCTCTCCGTCTGACCGTCGGTCTGAGGATGATATGCGGTACTGAGATGTAATTCTGATCCTAAAGCCTCTTGTAAGCTCTTCCAAAATCCACTAGTAAACAACGGATCTCGGTCACTCACAATGCCTTTGGGTACTCCATGAAATCTCACTACCCACTTCATATATAGTTCTGCTAACTTAGCTGCAGTTCTGTTCGACTTAACTGGTATAAATCTTGCACTCTTGGTCAGTCGATCCACAATTACCCAAATGCCATCATATCCCGATCTAGTCCTTGGTAACCCATCGATGAAATCCATCGAAACTTGTTCCCATTTCCATTCGGGAATTTCTAATGGTTGCAACAACCCACTAGGCTTCTTTTGCTCGGCTTTAACTAGCTGGCAATTTATGCATTTGGATATAAACTTCCCAACGTCTCTTTTCATCCCCTCCCAGTAGTAAGTCTGTCTCATGTCTCGATACATCTTATTACCACCGGGATGTATAGTCAGTTTTGAGTGATGACATTCTCTAAGCACTTCATCTCTCAAACCATTCACGTTGGGCACCACTAGTCTTCCATTCTTCCGAAGCCATCCATCTCGATCAAGCCCATACTTGTCCATCTCCCCATCAACATTCATTTCCAACTTGGAGATGACTTCCAATAAATTAGGGTCGTTCCTTTGACTGGAACCAATCCTCTCAATCAAAGTGGGTCTGATCGTCAAATTAGCTAGCATAACTGGATCCAATTCGCACCTTGGTCTGAAATCAAATCCCGCGATGTACTCCAGCTGCTTCCATTCAAGAAACATTGCCCCTAAGCTGGCATGTCTCCTACTCAAGGCATCGGCTACCGCATTACCCTTCCCAGGTGTATACGCGATATCAAAATCATACGAAGCCAAGAACTCTAACCATCTCTGCTGACGGAGATTCAGATCTTTCTGAGAGAAGAGATACTTTAACGATTTATGATCGGTAAACAACTCAAATCTTTCTCCCAAGAGGTAATGTCTCCACATCTTCATCGCAAATACAATCGCTGCTAATTCCAAATCATGGGTAGGATACTTCTTCTCATGTGGCTTTAGCTGTCGACTAGCATAAGCTACAACCCTACCTCCTTGCATCAATACCGCACCCAGTCCGGTACCACAAGCATCCGTGTATACCGTCATCTCTTCATTTCCCTTAGGAATGACCAACACTGGCGCACGCGTCAACTTTTCCTTTAGACTCTTGAATGCTTTTTCACACCCTCCGTCCCAAACGAAGGCTTGATTCTTCTTAGTCAACTGAGTCAACGGTGCCGCTGTCTTGGAGAAGTCTTTGATAAACTTACGATAATATCCAGCTAACCCCAAGAAACTTCTTACATCTTTTGCATTCTTGGGCGTAGACCAATCTTGTACCGTAGCCACCTTTGCAGGGTCCACGGCAATACCATTCTCTGAAACAACATGGCCCAAGAATCTCACTTCTCTCCTCCAGAAGTGACACTTAGAAAACTTCGCTTTCAATTGGTGTCTTCTCAACACCTCCAACACAATTCTCAAATGTTCCTTGTGTTCCTCTTCTGTCCTCGAATAAACAAGGATATCGTCTACGAACACAAGAACAAACTTATTCAATTGGTCTCTGAATACTCTATTCATAAGATCCACGAAGTATGCTGGTGCGTTGGTCAACCCAAATGGCATGACCAACCACTCATAAAACCCAGACGGCGTCCTAAATGCCGTTTTAGCTATACTATCAGCTGCTACACGGAGCTGATGAAATCCTGTCGCGAGGTCCAACTGGGAGAACACTCTTGCTCCTTCCAGTTGATCAAACAAATCATCTATCCGTGGTAGAGGATACTTATTCTTCCTCGTCACCTTATTTAACTCGCGATAGTCCACACACAATCGAAGGGAACCATCTGCCTTAGTAGCAAACACAACTGGTGCTCCCCACTCGGAAACACTTCTTCTAATAAATCCCTTCTTCAAAAGATCGCTAACTTGCACCTCGAGCTCTCGCTGTTCTCGTGGTGCCATACGACGAAGTGGCATCACTATAGGTCTGGCATCTTTCACTAAATCAATACGAAACTCAATCTCTCGGTGTGGTGGAAGTCCGGTCACTTCCTCGAAGATGTCCGGGTACTGGCCAACCACGGGCAAACCTGATAACTCATCATGCGGAATGTCGAGGGAATTTACAAAACTAGCCATTACCCCATCACAGGGTAGATTACCAAACACTACCCTCCGCCCATCATCCGCCCTAACTGTCACCAAAAAGCCCTCACAGTCTACCACCACCCCGTACCTTTGGAGCCAATCGACTCCCAAAATAATGTCATACCCAGTAAAGCCCAAAACAAAGCAATCACAAACAAACATACATCCATGACTCGATAAGACCACATTACGACAGATCATACTGAGGTTTGTTGAACCACCAATCGGGTTCGTCACAGATAATGGTCTATCGACTAACTCGGGTTCCAATCCCAACCTATCTACCAGGTCACTAGATATGAAGGAATGGGAAGCCCCGGTATCGAACAAAACTCTAACAGGAAGATCATAAATGGAAAGCATACCTTGAATGACGACTCCCTTTCCTTTCTCCGCCGCAGTTGGGGCATTCGACGAAGAAGGAACAGCATTGATGGCATATGCTTTCACCATCTGATTCTCCTTCAGAGGTTGTGGGCACTTATCCTTAAAATGTCCCTCTTGGCCACAGTTAAAGCACTTCTTTCCCACTGTCTTGGCCCTACATTCCCTTGCATAATGGCCCTTCTTTCCACATTTGAAGCACTCGACTTCTTTCCTGCTTTTCTTCTGGCCATCTTTAGCTTGGTTCTGCTTCCTCTTATTCTGAGAGTTATTCTTGCCTCCACCGCTCGCTTGCGGCTTTGGCTCTTCAGCAGATGCAGCAACAACCCCAGTCTTCGGCTTAGGGTAAAGACTTTCTGACCTCAAAGCTTTTCCCACGATCGACTCAAACGTCTCATCGATGTGATTAATCAGCCTCTCCCCTAAGTATTCGTCCAAACCAGTGATGAACCTCTCATTTTTCTTTTCGGGGGTATCAATTAGAGATAACCCATACTTTGACAAAGTGTCGAACTCAGCAACATAATCCGATACTGCCCTCCCATTCTGCTTAAGCTCCAAGAACTTCCTAAACAATTCCGACTTCTGGGCAGCTGGGATATACTTGTCGCTAAAGCGAGCTTTAAACTGATCCCAAGTAACTTGATCTTCTGGTGTGGCTGCCCTAATAGCATTCCACCAATTCATCGCTCGTCCTTGCAGCTGACGAGACGCTAGTCTCCTCTTCATCGCATCCTCGATACCCAAATCGTCGAAGATACGGTCACAACTATCCAACCAATCTTGAACATCTGTGGCCGACTCTGTTCCGTGAAACGGCTTTCCACCAAGATTAGTGTAATCCTTACTCAGCTTGGCGAAATCGACCCTAGGCACTTGCACCGCTGCACCTCCAGCATTGGCAACATTAGGAGCCTCCCTCTGAATATCCACAAGCATCTCTCTCATGAGGTTGGTAAACATAGCCCTCATGTCAGGGGGATTCCCATTATTGGCCCCTCTACCAGCACCTCTTCCTCGGCTCATCGTCAAATCTGTTAAAGAGAAAACGATTAACCATCTCCATAGTGGTGCCAGTGCAGTGCAATGCGACTTTACTCTTAAACATACTAATACTATATATAGATATAGCTTTTGAAAACCAAAATAATCACAAATACGCGCTCTCATATACGTACTATCTCTCCCTAGTGTCTTTCCCTAGGTGAATTCCGCAACCTAGGGATCTGATACCAAGTGTGACGGCCCGCCCCGCACCAACCGACGTTTTACTCCAATTGTGCGCTGTACACATGTCCAATTGGCATGGGACGGTCGCCAAAGAAGAGAAAGAAAGAAGAGGAACCAAATAAAGAACCTGTAATATGTCTCACAGCGCATGGAATAAAATATAATAGCCAACATATACTTGACATAAAACAGATGAGACAGTGCATAAGCTGAAAACTTGAACTAACATCATCAGAGTAGCGGAAATATCAAATACAGCTTATTACAACTTCAAAATACTGTCTCTAAGATAAGCAAAATAGGTATGCTACTAATGCCCAAAGTAGATACCGATTACGACACAGGGAGAATAACTATATATCATACGTGGAGCCTCCTGCTCGTCTTCAGTCCATCTACCAGGCGCACTACCAGCTATCCCTGTCTCTAGTCTGCTCGTGTGAGCACCCAGAGTAATAAGAAGAAACATAAAACTCTGGGTCAGACGTCAGTCTGGTATGAGTGGTAGCAAGCCCAGAACTTGGCATTTTTCGGGAGCTTTTTGGCAATAGTGGATATTGAGTCCGCCATTGTTGTCAAATCTTTGAAATATTGAGGGAAATCGCTGTTGTACTAGCTTATAAAGCATAATCAATAAGATATAAAGTGGACGTAGGCTCGTTAACGCCGAACCACTATAAATTCTGAGTGTTATTTTCTTTTCCCTTGTTCCTCATTTAGAATTCTCTACAATTCATAACAATTTGGGTGTTAGGTCCAAATTTCGATCTAACATCTCCATAGCACTGCACGAGGCTGGACTGTAGAAGTTTATATTAGCACAAATTCTCTTCCATAACCTAAGCACCACAGGGAACTCAAAGAAGAGATGAACATTTGTCTCATCACTGGAATGACAAAAAAGACAAGCACTATTATCTATCAATCCAAATGAATGTAGTTTCTTCTTAGTATTTAGAGCGTTTGCCATAACCTTCCAAAGATGAAAATAAACTCTTATTTCATCATAGATCTAGCTATACAAGTTTATTTAAATGATTTCCATGATATTGCTCCATTTCTTAATGTGAACACATATTCGCTTGTAGACTTTGTATTATGTGATCCATTTATCCAATTTGCATCACTGTGTCCTTGTACTATCGAAGGATAGTCCGTATAGAGTAGATCATATATAGTTGTGCATATATTTTAGGTTTCCTAGAATTTTGATCATCGCTTTCCAATGATGTTTACCAGTATGCGAGTAAATATACTTAGCTTGCTTACAACATATGTGATATCAGACTTAGTGCAGTTCATAACATACATGATACTTCCTATCATACGATAGTATTCTAGCTGATAGATACCATCACCAGTGTTATTTACCCAGTTTTGATTCATATCTACTGGTGATTTTGTAGTAGTTATGTTATATTACTTGAATTTTTCAAGTATCTTGACAACGTAAGGTGATTGGGATAATGAATATCCCTGTGGTATTCTCAAAATTTTGACGCCTGATGTCACACCAGCCAGTTCTAGGTCTTTCATATTGAATCTAAAGGATAACATATCCTTTGTAGATGTTATCATGGCCTTGTTATTACTTAGGATCAATAAGTCATCAACATACAAACATACAATGACATATCCAATATGTGTGTATTTTATGTAGACCCTTTCATCTGATTCATTTATTGTGAATCCATTTGATAACATGGTTTCATCAAACTTCTCATACTACTGTTTTTGAGCTTGTTTAAGACCATACACCGATTTTACTAATTTGCACACTTTATTCTCATTTTTTGAGTTCAGAAACACTTCAGGTTGCTTCATGTAGATTTCTTCCTCTAGTTCACCTGTCAAAAATGCGGTTTTAACATCCATTTGTTGTATTTCTATGTCAAGTATGGATGTGATTGCAATAAGCATCCTAATTGATGTTATCCTTTTTAGTGGTGAATTGAAAAGAACAAGTAGGATCGAGTAATATGGAAATATGTATATATGCGGAAGTTTTGATAGTGTGGTATATTATTCTTGATATATGCAAGTAAATATTTAGTGAGATAAATAGTTAGATAATACAACATGACCAAGCAATATGAATGCAGTGAATAAAGTAAATAACACCAGGGGTTTTTATACTGGTTCGGATCACCGTCCTACTTCCAGTCCAAGACTCCTCAGCAGGGAGTCAGAAATCGTCATCCTTTCAGATCTGCCGGGGGGGAAGGTCGACCCCCAGGTCGAACTGTAGGATAGGTCGACACTAGGGTTGACCTCCTGGTCGACCTGGCCTGGGCGGGAATCTTCCCTGCCCTGCCCTCTTCTGTGTTTGAATTTGAATTTTGAATTTTTGAAACTTCTGAAGGCCATAACTTTTTCATACGAAGTCCAATTCACGCAAACTCGGACTCTATCTCAACCAAAATTCCGAGACGAACGCAATGGCATATCCCGTTTCCCTTAATTCTCACATTTAAAATTAATTATTCTTTAATTCGTTACTTTAAGGTTTAATGAAAACACGGGGTGTTACATTCTCCCCTCTTAAAGGATTTCGTCCCCGAAATCTTCAAGTCAAGAAGAACGTATATCCTACCATCCAATCGTCCATCTACTCAACCATCAAACACAGGCGTCCATTGTCCTTAAAAGACTTCTAATGCTTCATGATCATATGCATAGTGTGTGTGTATGTCCTTATCTAATGCAAAATCAGGCGGTCTACTGATTCAGTTGACTTCCTTAATGCAAGTCATGTCGGTGTCATGTGTCCATAATGTATGCAATCTTCCCTAATCATGCTTTCTACATGAGTGCACAATTATTCATACAAATGCAACATCCACATGATAACACATCAATTTTCAATCGTATACAAGTACATATATGCATATGCAATATGAAAGTGACTGAGTCGATCTAATACCTAAAGTGTGTGTACATGCATCCATGAGCAACCACTAGCAATCACTTGCAACCATCAATCATAACATGTTTCAAATACATGTTTACATCCATTGGTTCCTACCTAAGAATCGAGAACGACACTGAGGAAAATACTAAAAAAGATAGATACGACTATGAACATACTTAAGGAGAAAGAGATCAAAGATGTACCCTCAAAAAGAAAAGGGTAGGTTGCGCGTATTTTGGCCTCAGTCTCCCAAGTCGCGTCTTCCTCAGCGTCACTCCATTGAACTTTTACAAGTTTGACTTTGCGGTTGCGTAGCTTTTTGACTTCTGTACCGAAGATACGTGTTGGAACTCTTCTCACGGTCGCCTCTCGTTCTACTTCTATGTCCTCTAATATGCTTGGTTCCACCACTTCCGCAGACTCATGTAAGCATTTTCGTAATTGAGAAATGTGAAAGACATTATGGACTCCAGCCAATCTTTGGGGCAGCTCTACTCTATAATCCATCTTCCCAATTCTTTCAATGATAGGAAATGGCCCTACAAATCTTGATGCCAACTTTCCTACGGATCCGAAGCGAACGACGTTCCTCAAAGGAGATACTTTAAGGAAAACTCTGTCCCCAACCTCAAACTCAAGGTCGGTCCTTCTCTTATCTGTGTAGGACTTTTGTCTATCTTGGGCAGTCTTCATTCTTTTTCATATCAAGTCCACCTTCTCTGAAGTTTCTCTAATCAGGTCCAAGTATGAGCTTATCTGTAGACTCCCACCAACAAGTTGGTGATCGACACGGTCTTCCATATAAAGCTTCGAAGGGTGCCATACCTATGGTGGCTTGGTAACTATTGTTGTAGGCAAACTCCACCAAAGGAAGATGATCCTCCGATGTTCCTCCGAAGTCAAGAATGCATAATCTCAAGAGGTCTTCTAATACTCTATTCACTCTCTCTGTCTAACCATCGGTTTGGGGGTGATAGGCCGTGCTTAAGCATAACTGTGTGCCTATAGCCTCTTGCAAGCTCATCCAAAACTCGCTCATAAAGATAGGGTCTCGGTCGCTAAGAATGTTGGAGGGTATCCCATAGAGTCGGACTATATCTTTAAGATATATGGATGCTAAAGATGAGGCAGTCCTTCTACTCTTAACGGGTATGAAGAGAGCGCTTTTTGTGAGCCTGTCCACTATTACCCAAATACTGGTATTGCCTCTTCTTGACCTAGGCAGCCCATCAATAAAGTCCATCGAGATGCTATCTCATTCCACTGTGGGACCTCTAGAGGATGAAGCAAACCACCAGGCTTCTTCTGTTCAGCCTTGACTTGATGGCATACTAAGCACTTCGAGAGGAATTCAGCTACATCCCTCTTCATGCCATCCCAAAAGCAAATCCTTTTGATGTCTTTGTACATTTTGTCTCCACCGGGGTGTATGGTCAACTTGGAATGGTGTGCTTCTTCAAGAACTTTCTTCACCAAATCCCTTGCTTGTGGGACGCATAGCCTTCCATCCCGCCTCAACCAACCCTTATCATCGATGGAGTATCTATTGAGGTGACTAGAAGTCTCACCGCTACTTAGCTTATCTATCACATCAACTGGCTGAGGGTCTTCACGTTGGGCTGTCCCTATTGAGTCCAAAAGAGTAGGCCGCACCTCTACCGATGCTAACAAACCAGTCACATGATCGACAGAGGGTCTAAAATTGAAGTTGGCTATGTACTCCAAGCTCTGCCTTTCAACAAAGAGAGGGCTTAAGGTCAGCTTCTTTCTACTCAAGGCGTCTGCTACTACATTGCCCTTGCCAGGGGTATAGGAAATCTCGAAATCATAGGATGCCAAGAATTCCATCCACCTTTGTTGCCATAAGTTAAGATCTTTCTGTGAGAAAAGGTACTTCAACGATTTATGGTCAGTATATAATTCAAACTTCTCACCTAGGAGATAATGGCGCCAAGACTTAAGCGCAAAGACGATGGCAGCCAACTCTAGATCGTGGGTTGGGTAGTTTGTGTCATGTATTTTCAGCTGTCGGCCTCCATGAGCTACTACCTTCCCTTCTTGCATCAAGAGAACTCCTAATCCCGTACCATAAGCATCCGTGTATACGGTAAACATCTTGCTCCCATCCGGTAATGTCAGAACTGGGGCGTCGTTAGGGATCTTTTTAAGCGTTGGAAAGCAATATCGCAATCCAAGTCCCAAGTGAAAGTTAAGTTCTTCTTTGTCAACTTTGTAAGTGGAGCTGAGATTTTCACAAAATCTTTGATGAACTTTCGATAAAAGCCTGCTAGCTCGAGGAAGCTTCGGACTTCGGTTGCATTCCGTGGGACCTTCCAATCTTGTATCGCAACTACTTTTGCGGGGTCCACAGCTAATTCCTATTTGGACACCACATGTCCAAGAAACCTTACTTCTCTCCAGAAGTGGCATTAGGTGAATTTGGCTTTTAACTGGTGTGCACGAAGAGTGTCCATGACTTCCTTTAGATGCTGAGCAGGCTCTTCCTCACTCTTCGAGAAAATCAAAATATCATCTACGAAGACCATTACAAACTTATTGAGGAACTCCCTAAACACCCTGCTCATCAAATCAACGAAGTAAGCGGGTGTGTTTGTCAAGCCAAAAGGCATGACAAGCCATTCGAAGAAACCATCCGGAGTTCTGAACGCGGTCTTGTCGATGCTGTCTTCAGCCACTCTCAACCGATGAAATCCGGTAGCTAAATCTAGTTGGGAGAAAACTGATGCACCTACAAGCTGATCGAAGAAGTCGTCTATTCTTGGGAGTGGGTATGTGACGAAAAGGAATTTCTTTCGATCCGAACCAGTCGTTAAACCAATCTAGACCGTTCGAAACGCCTGATCGTTTTGAGAACACGACAAAGTAGAACGCAGACGGAAGAACATTTCATTGTATATTACAACAATTCCATCAGAATACAAGAATATACAGAGTATAAATGAATATTACACAGAAATATCAGAGATTTAAATTACATTTAAATACATAGCAGCGGAAAATAATACAATACACAACTGAAGGATATATATGGATACAAAGCTTTCCGGATATCGTTCCAGCTGTAAACCAGGATCCTGTGAATATAAATCTGCAAAACCAAAACTACTAGCTGCCCGTGTCAAAAATAGGGCACCCAGAGTTTAGGTTAAAACAATAAACTCCAGGTCAGTCATGGGACTGGTGTGAGAACTAAAACAGTTAATCTTTATTTTTAAAGTTAGGTAAATCAAGGGACCACACCGTATAACACGGAACGGGTTTCCTCCCAAGAATACCAGTGCATAAAACAAACAGCGCAGTGCTAAATAAAGAAAAATGAAGCTGTTATAAGACCCAGGTCCTATCACACAATGCAATGCAAGCCGGGGGATAGGGTTTTCCCTTATAACAGCCAAAGAATGCTTGATACGTTTAAAACAAATCATTTGATACTATTATAAGTGTATAGTGTATAAAACAACTTCAAATCATAAGTATCAATCATAGGCGGCATGGGTACCATATATCATGTCGCCATACTAGTTCTACAATTAAAACCGCAAATGTCACGTATTTGGAAATTGGATTTCCACCTATGAACCGAGGCAAAAGATAGTCCTCAACCGATTCGAGACGCTCTAGCCTGCCCCTCAGGATCAGAGCTCGAGTGACCCTTGGATCGTCAGGGCCGGTCCACCGATGTGGATTAAAATGCCTGAACATGCATTTCCCCGCCCTTTGGGGCGTAAATGAGCCAACGAATGACTCCATCGGACCCGGATCGTCCGATTAAACCGAGGCGCCTCGCAACAGCAACAACCACACAGGTGAAAAGTATATAAATGTCAGGGCTGGTAGGTCACTGACACCACCCTAGCTAGAAAGAAACGCATGCCCTCCCTGAGGTCCTTCTCCCGTTTTTGGTCCACAACCGGGGTGCGAGGCTCGCGAAGTAAACGTTACACAAAGCTATGCCACAAAGGCCGTGCTTCGATCATCACCACAAGACTTTGCTTTTCAACAGAAGCCTCGATCAATTACCACTTTGGCATGCCACACAGGCAATTCACTCCATGCGTTTGATATCCATCAGTATATAACCCCTGAGCTCGTACGTCTCAGAGAAGGGCGTTAAGCAAAAGAATAAATTCTCCGCCGCCAAACAGATATATATTTAATAGAGATCAATCACACGGACTAAAATCCAATGTCAGACACACAGTCCATTTACAAGTCCGTTCTAGGTCTGAACGAAACCGGAGGCACCTAGTACCCCGCATATCCATCGATCTCCAAGCACGTCTGGACGATCACCAACTGTTTCCATCTTCTTGGGTGTACAGCCCAATCAAGATCATCAGTGATCACCCAAACGACGTGAAGACCTCCGGTCTTCGACCACCGTCTTCATCTTTGACTTATCGTCGTATCAGTTATTCAGAATGGGATAAACCCGGTCTTTCCAAATAACTCGCGTATATTTTAAATAAGTGTTACACAAACACAACATACGCCTCATTCCAATTCATCAGTCACTAACCGTAAATTAATCAAGAGAATAATTCCCCAAATATTAACCCCGAAGGCCGAAACCAACATCAGATCAAAATCCAGGAAACCATTCTGCTTAGCCAACCTACAGTTAGTTTCTAAATTTCACATTCTTAGGGAAAGGTTCCCATTAATTTTATCAAAGATAAATTCTTTAAATTTATTCTTTAATCCACTTTTGAATATCAATTCAAACTAGTCGAGATTAACGAACCTTACCGAAGTAATCATTTGTTTCAATTTCCCAATCCCAACCTATTCATCCCATGAAGTAAAACTGGTAATACTTCATATCTAACACCACGGTGTTATCGGTAAATTCAATTACCATTTCACGTTCAAATCTAATTAAAGATTTAACTATCGCGTGGAGCAAAACTGGTGATACTCCATTCTCGATCATTTCAATCTAATTAAAGATTCATTAAAACTCCACTTAGTTTTAATCGTTAACTGGGTTAAAGAATCCGTGTCATTTAAAACACGGTTCACGATAAACCCAAAGTCACATTCCATTAATTATCGGGTTAAAGAACGAGTGTTATTTAAAACACTATCCACGATAAACCCAAAAATCAATATCAATTCAATTTCAATTAAATATTATTTAATTGGTACACTTCATTAAATCCAAATAAAAAGATTTAATCTTTTCTCAACTGGGTTCAAGAACAGTGTTAGTAAAGACACCATTCACGACAAACCCAAATCACATTTGATATTAAATACAAGGCTCTGAATAGGAAATATCCCGGCTTATATTCAATATCAAATTCTGCGACCAACAAAGATCGTGTTGGAAATAACGATATATATATCTATATCTTTCAAATTTCCATAACGACATTTGTATAATCACGAAATCCAACATCGAAATATTCCGAAGACAATTTCGATTCAAAACCATCCCAATGCAATCATTGGAAGTTCTGGTTATTTTCAAAACCATTTCAAATTCAATTTATTTATTTAAAAACAAATAGAATTATAATTCTAGTTCAAAACTAGTTCATTTCGATAAAAATCTATTTTTATCTTTTCAAATATGGAATTTTTCATCCCAATTCTTTCAAAATCATTTCTTATGATTTTACACAAATTATTACTATTTTTAATAATTTTATCAAGGCCCGTACAGTCGATTTCCATCAACGACCATCGAACTGCACTTACAGCGACCTTTTTCAAATTTGATTTGGACATAATTCCAAATCCAACCGTTAGATTTCTAATTTCTAATATTCGTTAGAAAGTTCTTTTCGATACGAACCCAATGGTTCCGGTTTTAGGAGAATCCGACGGTCGGATCTCCCGCAATGTCCGTCCGAAGTCAATGGTCGAAATTCGCGAACTGCCGCGCCGCGGCGCTTTCTATTCAGGCCATTATATTATATATATAATATATATAATATATACTTCGTCGATTTCAATTCAAAACGAGTTTTATAAATCGTTTTAAATTCATTTTCAAAACGGTTTCAACTTCATATTCAATTTCAAATCAAAATTGAATATTCCAATATAAATTCGTTTTAAATTCATTTCAAATCGATTTTAATTCAAATTGATTTCTAATTCAATTTCAGTTCATTTTCAATTCAATCCAATTTCAATTCGAATTCATTTCTATTCAATTTCTATTCGAATTCATTTTAAAACGATTTCAATTCTATTTCAATTTTATTCGAATTTCAAACCCTTTCAGTTTATTTCGAATTCCAAATCAATTCAATTAAATTCGAATTTCAATTCACTTTAATATTCACTTCAATTTGAATAAAATCGATATAAATATCGTTCACGTCAAAATGGCGTCAATCTATCAACGCGGCTTCATATATTTCAATTTTCAAATAATCTACTTCAAATATTTCTTTTACAAATATTTCTATTCAAATATTACTTTTCAAATATTTCTATTTCAAAACTGGAATGAGGCCCAAACAATTACCATATAATGTTAATTATATGGATTTTCTACAACACATGTATATATCAACAACGATGAATAATCAACCATCATCCAAAGTGCATTCTACACTGTATAAGCATCAAATATAAATATTCAATGCTCATAACAGCCTGTCAATCAATCGATCAACATACAACTAAATAATCGGGATTAGTGTACGTCAAATATCATCCCAATACCCGTGTGGGGTTTCAAGCAATCAAACACAGATTTTTATTTATGCAGTTGGGCGATGTGTAAAATTTATCGTCCCAATCAATGTCCTTCAAATAGGTGTACATAAACAAACCGTCCGGTTTGTAAATGAAAATTTATTTATTCACATTCACGTTAAAAATTATATTTTTAACGATCAAACTATTTTATTCAACCTATGAATATCCTATTCGGTTCATTTATTAAATAAAATGTTATCTTTATTTTTCTAACTTATTTTAGAAAATTTCGGCGGCATAACGGCACGATACTAGAAACGGGACAAGGCCTAGCCTTATCCCCGGTCTAGTGAAGGCCCACGCCATTCACACATCAATCAAATCAAATAATCTAACCAACTACACAACCAAACAATTAAACAAACAAGCCATCCATGGTCTGTGGATGACGGGTGTCGGGTGCTGCTAAGCACCGTCTGCATCCTAGTATATATATATAGCTAGAAAAAGAATTTGAAGAGTGAATAGTTCTCACCAATAGCTATCCTAACTCCACGGCACTTCATTTATAGAAATCTTCGTTGTTCTTGCCTCTTGTCACTTTCTTTGCCCGTATTCTCTACATATGTAAAAATCACATTTTTACTTCGCTATTCAATATATAAAAATCGAATTTTTACTTCGTTGTTCAATATATAAAAATCGAATTTTTACTTCGTTGTTCAATATATAAAAATCGAATTTTTACATACACTACTTCGTGACAAAATCAAATCTTTATTCTCTCTTTACATATATAATAATTCAGTTTTAACATAAACAAAAATTCAGATTAGAAATAAATAAAAATTCAGTTTTGAAATAAATAAAAATTCTGTTTTGAAATTAAAACAAAACGAACTCACGTTTATCGAAGGGATGGGGTTTAGCAGTCGTAATCGGCGCCTAAACGTGATGGCGCTGGAGCTCGTCGGGGCTGCGGCGTTGGAGTGAAGGGGGGTTTACAATTAGGGTTCGAAGTAAGGGAGGTTTTCGCTACTGGAGGAGGTGGGGTAGGCGGCAACCGTCGGGTCTGGTGCTGGAGGTGAGATGCTGGCGTCGAAGGGGGTGGAAGTGGGTTCAGTGGAGGGGCGGTGGGTTCTGGGACTGTGGAGGCGCGGTTTTCACATCGAAGAGGGAGGGGGTCTCGCCTGAGTTGATCGGAGGGAAGGTCGGAGTGGGGGCGCCAGGGCGGAGCGACGCCGTAGGTGGCGGAGGCTGACGGGGGAGATTGATTTTGGCCTTGGGGTTTTTTTTTTCTTTGAACGTTGACTGAGAACAGTGGAGGAGAGGGTAAGGGTAGGGGTTTATTTAATATAAATATTAATATATTATTTTTATTTTCAATTTATGTTGACTTTTCATACGATCCCCAAACAACACCCAACGACTGTCGCCTCTAGCGTATTACCCTCGTTCCGAACACAATGTGATATGTATCGTAGGCCAATTCGACTGTTTGAATCAGTTTCAGTTGAATTTTAAAGTATAATTCTTTATATATTCAATTTAAACGCACATTTCAAATTACCGGGGTCACATACTAACTCGAAAAATTCCAGAAAAATATTTTCTAGCTTCGTTATTGACGATACGGTCCTATCAAAACTAGTTTCATCGAATTCTGAGACCGTTGGAAAAATGGCCATTTTCCAGTCGATTAAAATCAACTAAAACTGGTCAAATGCGTTTTCCTTTGCCACTCTCACATATTGATTCGAAAAATTATGAAATTTGGAATCTAACAATAACTTGACATCGCAGATCCAACAAAAGTGGTTTCGTTGAAATCCGAGGTCGTTTGCAAAATTTCCATTTTTAAGGGCCTGAATTCTATAGCGACTATTCAGAATTTTCAACTGGACATATCTTTTGATTCCCGCTATGAAATTTCAATCTTTTAGATTCGTTGGAAAGATATTATCAATTAGATCCTAATGTTTTTGGTTTCTCTAAAATCCGGATTGTTTTGCACCCGGTACATTCATTTGAAGTTTGAAATCGAATTATCGAACTACCGCGCCATTTTCAATTCTATTTATAATTATAAATAATTATTCTAACGACGACGTATATAACATATACATTCTAATTCTATTCAAAATAAATTTCTCGTTGATATTATTTAAAATATTCATTTTAAATAATCAAATTTTGCTAAAATTGCCAAAATAAAAAATTTTAAACTGGCCCATATTTTCGGGTTGTTACAATCTCCCCCACTTAAAACTTTTCGTCCCCAAAAAGGAACAAAGTCGAAAGTGGTTTAATCAATCAACTCTACGTTCGATCTGGCTTCCATTCTCCAACCTTTCAGCTTCTGAGAATTTTCAAATTCTTCAAAAATTTGGCTAACACCCTAAATTTTTGAAAAAATTCGCCATAACCTCCCCTGCACCGGGAGCCACGGGAAAATCCCGAAATTGCCATATAGGCCTTCTGATCTCAAAAAGAAAAAGAAAAAGCCAAGCGGCTAGCCAATAGGCTCATAAAATCATCATCACCCAAACAAAACAGTAAATTATGTAGTAAACATGTACCTATTTGTCGGGCAAACAAATTTTATTCTCTACTCTAGCCTCCTTGCTATGACCTGTTCAATGCAAGTATATATATATGCAAGCAAATGCGACCAATTTTCAATATAATTCAATATGTGATTCAATTTGGATGAATGGCTAAAAATTAGCAAACAAATAAATAAACAACACAAACATCAATCAATTAGTGAATTAGAGTTTCAAATTCATAAGTTTGATACATATACAAAAATCACATTTTTGATGCCAAATCACAACAATAAGCCCTATCTAATTTTGGTTCTCACACCAGTCAATAGGAGATATATAAATATCACACCTTCGACACTCGAACACTAATTCTGATGATGTAGCTACAATCATCCGAATCATCTTCGGGCGACTAGAGTGTGAATCTATATCTATCCAGTATATTAAAATTTCAAATACACGTTTGCAAGGCGTATATGCAAAATCTTTATATACTGGACTGTCCAAATCAATATAAACTAAATAATCAAATACGAATAATTTATTTTAAATTTTCAAAACAAAATTGGTTTTCATTTTTATTTTAAAATTTTACTCTTCATACGCGTTCTAGGATACTACTGATCCTTTCTCTAACGAGTCACTCTCGTTGGATATTACTAATCCAATTATCTGATGAATTCTTTCGTATGGTTCTAATGTGCCTTGTTCTCTGAGCTTTGTAAACCAAAGCTCTTATACCAAATGTGACGAAAAGGAATTTCGCTCGATCCGAACCAGTCGCTAAACCGATCTAGACCGTTCGAAACGCCTGATCGTTTCGAGAACACGACAAAGTAGAACGCAGACGGAAGAACATTTCATTGTATATTACAACAATTCCATCAGAATACAAGAATATACAGAGTATAAATGAATATTACACAGAAATATCAGAGATTTAAATTACATTTAAATACATAGCATCAGAAAATAATACAATACACAACTGAAGGAGATATACGGATACAAAGCTTTCCGGATATCGTTCCAGCTGTAAACCAGGATCCTGTGAATATAAATCTGCAAAACCAAAACTACTAGCTGCCCGTGTCAAAAATAGGGCACCCAGAGTTTAGGTTAAAACAATAAACTCCAGGTCAGTCATGGGACTGGTGTGAGAACTAAAACAATTTATCTTTATTTTTAAAGTTAGGTAAATCAAGGGACCACGCCATATAACACGGAACGGGTTTCCTCCCAAGAATACCAGTGCATAAAACAAACAGCGCAATGCTAAATAAAGAAAAATGAAGCTGTTATAAGACCCAGGTCCTATCACACAATGCAACGCAAGCCGGGGGATAGGGTTTTCCCTTATAACAACCAAAGAATGCTTGATACGTTTAAAACAAATCATTTGATACTATTATAAGTGTATAGTGTATAAAACAACTTCAAATCATAAGTATCAATCATAGGCGGCATGGGTACCATATATCATGTCGCCATACTAGTTCTACAATTAAAACCGCAAATGTCACGTATTTGGAAATTGGATTTCCACCTATGAACCAAGGCAAAAGATAGTCCTCAACCGATTAGAGACGCTCTAGCCCGCCCCTCAGGATCAGAGCTCGAGTGACCCTTGGATCGTCAGGGCCGGTCCACCGATGTGGATTAAAATGCCTGAACATGTGTTTCCCTGCCCTTTGGGGCGTAAATGAGCCAACGAATGACTCCATCGGACCCGGATCGTCCGATTAAACCGAGGCGCCTCTCAACAGCAACAACCACACAGGTGAAAAGTATATAAATGTCAGGGCTGGTAGGTCACTGACACCACCCTAGCTAGAAAGAAACACATGCCCTCCCTGAGGTCCTTCTCCCGTTTTTGGTCCACAACCGGGGTGCGAGGCTCGCGAAGTAAACGTTACACAAAGCTATGCCACAAAGGCCGTGCTTCGATCATCACCACAAGACTTTGCTTTTCAACAGAAGCCTCGATCAATTGCCACTTTGGCATGCCACAAAGGCAATTCACTCCATGCGTTTGATATCCATCAGTATATAACCCCTGAGCTCGTACGTCACAGAGAAGGGCGTTAAGCAAAAGAATAAATTCTCCGCCGCCAAACAGATATATATTTAATAGAGATCAATCACACGGACTAAAATCCAATGTCAGACACACAGTCCATTTACAAGTCCGTTCTAGGTCTGAACGAAACCGGAGGCACCTAGTACCCCGCATATCCATCGATCTCCAAGCACGTCTGGACGATCACCAACTGTTTCCATCTTCTTGGGTGTACAGCCCAATCAAGATCATCAATGATCACCCAAACGACGTGAAGACCTCCGGTCTTCGACCACCGTCTTCACCTTCGACTTATCGTCGTATCAGTTATTCAGAATGGGATAAACCCGGTCTTTCCAAATAACTCGCGTATATTTTAAATAAGTGTTACACAAACACAACATACGTCTCATTCCAATTCATCAGTCACTAACCGTAAATTAATCAAGAGAATAATTCCCCAAATATTAACCCCGAAGGCCGAAACCAACATCAGATCAAAATCCAGGAAACCATTCTGCTTAGCCAACCTACAGTTAGTTTCTAAATTTCACATTCTTAGGGAAAGGTTCCCATTAATTTTATCAAAGATAAATTCTTTAAATTTATTCTTTAATCCACTTTTGAATATCAATTCAAACTAGTCGAGATTAACGAACCTTACCGAAGTAATCATTTGTTTCAATTTCCCAATCCCAACCTATTCATCCCATAAAGTAAAACTGGTAATACTTCATATCTAACACCACGGTGTTATCGGTAAATTCAATTACCATTTCACGTTCAAATCTAATTAAAGATTTAACTATCGCCTGGAGCAAAACTGGTGATACTCCATTCTCGATCATTTCAATCTAATTAAAGATTCATTAAAACTCCACTTAGTTTTAATCGTTAACTGGGTTAAAGAATCCGTGTCATTTAAAACACAGTTCACGATAAACCCAAAGTCACATTCCATTAATTATCGGGTTAAAGAACGAGTGTTATTTAAAACACTGTCCACGATAAACCCAAAAATCAATATCAATTCAATTTCAATTAAATATTATTTAATTGGTACACTTCATTAAATCCAAATAAAAAGATTTAATCTTTTCTCAACTGGGTTCAAGAACAGTGTTAGTAAAGACACCATTCACGACAAACCCAAATCACATTTGATATTAAATACAAGGCTCTGAATAGGAAATATCCCGGCTTATATTCAATATCAAATTCTGCGACCAACAAAGATCGTGTTGGAAATAACGATATATATATCTATATCTTTCAAATTTCCATAACAACATTTGTATAATCACGAAATCCAACATCGAAATATTCCGAAGACAATTTCGATTCAAATCCATCCCAATGCAATCATTGGAAGTTCTGGTTATTTTCAAAACCATTTCAAATTCAATTTATTTATTTAAAAATAAATAGAATTATAATTCTAGTTCAAAACTAGTTCATTTCGATAAAAATCTATTTTTATCTTTTCAAATATGGAATTTTTCATCCCAATTCTTTCAAAATCATTTCTTATGATTTTACACAAATTATTACTATTTTTAATAATTTTATCAAGGCCCGTACAGTCGATTTCCATCAACGGCCATCGAACTGCACTTACAACGACCTTTTCTGAAATTGATTTGGACATAATTCCAAATCCAACCGTTAGATTTCAAATTTCTAATATTCATTGGAAAGCTATTTTCGATACGAACCCAACGGTTCCGGTTTTAGGAGAATCCAACGGTCGGATCTCCCGTAATGTCAATTCGAAGTCAATGGTCGAAATTCACGAACTGCCGCGGCGCGGCGCGTTCTATTCAGGCATTATGTATATAATATATATATATTATATATATTTCGTCGATTTCCTTTTTAAAACGAATTTTATAAATAGTTCTAAATTCGTTTCAGAAACAGTTTCAACTTCATCTTCAATTTCAAATCGATTTGATTTCAATTCAATTCGAATTCATTTCAATTTTATTTAATTCGAATTCAAATTCGTTTCAATTCAAATTCTAATTCGTTTCAATTCAATTTGAATTTACCTTCTATTTAATTCAATTCGAATTCATTTCAAATTGATTTCAATTCAATTTCAGTTCATTTTAAATTTCATTCAAAACGATTTCAATTCGTTTTTAATTCAATTTCAATTTAATTCAATTTGAATTCCTTTCTACTCAATTCGAATTCAAATTCACTTTCTATTCAATTCGAATCGAATTCATTTTCTATTCGATTCGAATTCATTTCAAATTGATTCAATAAAATTTCAATTTCAATTTTAATCTAATTTAATTTGAATTTCATTTCAAAATATTAAATTTTGAAATCACTTTTCAATATTCATTATAAAACGAATAAAATCGATATAAATATCGTTCGCGTCAAATAACGCATTTCTAATCAACACGGCTTTATATATTTCAATAAATTCGTTATTCTATTCAACAAATGAATATTTATCATATTCAACACATGAATCTATATTTCTTTCAACACACGACTAATCTCAACACATGAGTATTGTCAACACATCACTATTTTTGTTATGTAAAATATTTTATAAAATTATGGTATCTATCGTTTGATTTTTAAATCAGACTTGACCGTGAAGTAGTTCTAATTTTAAATATGATAAAGATGTAAATTCTATTATTTAAAATATTTTACTCAACACACGAATATTTTCAACACATAAATATTCTCAACACATGAGCATTTATTCTATTCAACACATGAATTTTCTTTTATAATATTCATTATTTTCCCAATTGGAATGAGGCCCAATCCATCACCATATAATGTTAATTATATGGATTCCATACAACACATGTATATAATAGCAACGATAAACAATCAACCATCATCCAAGGTGCACCACACAACTGCATAAGCATCAAATATAAATAATCAACGCTTACACGGTCTGTCGACCAATCGATCGACATACAATTAAATAATTGGGATTAGTGTACGCCAAATTTCATCCCAACACCCGTGTGGGGTTTCAAGTCAACAAACACAGATTTTTACTTGTGCAGTTGGGCGATGTGTAAAATTTATCATCCCAATCAATATCAGTCAAATCAGTGTATATAAACGAATCGGACGATTTGTTTATAAATATTTATTTATTCACATTCACGTTAAAAATTATATTTTTAACGATAATTAATTTATTTCAACCACCTACATTTTATTATCGATTTCACATCAACATCACAAACAATTTCACAACACATCAATTAAACAAACAAGCCATCCATGGTCTGTGGATGACGGGTGTCCGGTGCTGCTAAGCACCGTCTGCATCCTAGTATATATATAGATATATAACTAGAAAAGAAATTTAGAGTGAGAAGTTCTCACCGATAGCTATCCCAACTCCACGACACTTCATTTAGAGAAATCTTCATCGTTCTCACCTTTTTGTCACCTTCGTTGCCCGCAGCCACTACATATATAAAAATCACATTTTTATATTGTTGTTATGTATATAAAAATCACATTTTTATAATCACTCCATATGGATAAAAATTCTATTTTTACATCGCTACTATATAGATAAAAATTCTATTTTTACATCGCTACTATATAGATAAAAATTCTATTTTTACATCGCTACTATATAGATAAAAATTCTATTTTTACACCGCTATTATATAGATAAAAATTCTATTTTTACATCGCTACTATATAGATAAAAATTCTATTTTTACATCGCTACTATATAGATAAAAATTCTATTTTTACATCGATGTTCATATAATAGAGATTATATCTTTATCACGCTATTCTCTATATAAAGATTTCGCCTTTTCAAATATAAAGATTTCACCTTTTCAAATATAAAGATTTCTCCTTTTCAAATATAAAGATTTCGCCTTCTCACTACTTTAAAAATGCCGTCTTTCACTACATAAAAATATCGTCTTTCACTACATAAAAATATCGTCTTTCACTACATAAAAATATCGTCTTTTTATATCCTACCATATAAAGATCACATTTTTATTATCTATATAATATGAAAATTATATTTTCTATCTTTACATGCGATAAAAATTATATTTTTAACCTCTACATATAAAAGATTATATTTTTATCCTTCTACAATATAAAAATTCAGATTTTTAATTGCAAAAATTAATTAAACAAAACAAAATAAATGAAAGGGCTTACACTGCTTTAAGGAGGAGCGGGGGGGGGGGGGTTTCTTACTCGCTGGTGGTGGTGGGCCCTCCAACAGGCGACGGAGGTGGAGCGGAAGTGGGGGGCGACGGTGGAGGTGGAAGAAGAAGCAGCAGAGGAGGGGGCGCGTTCTTTTTCAGAGGAAGAAGAAGGAGGAGGGAGAAGCGGATGAGGTGCGGAGGGAAGAAGAAGGAGGGAGGCGGCGGCGTGCGAAGGGGGCGGCGGCGGTGGAGCGGCGCTCCGTCTTCGTCGATCGGTATTTCCTTTTTTTTTTTTTTGATTTCATTCCGAAAGAACGAAGAATGAGGGGGGGGGCAGAGAGAAATAAAGGAGAGGAAAGTTTTATTTTTTTAATTATTTTAATTATTTAATTTACAAAAAGTTGACTTTTTCATACGACCTCTAAACGAGGCCCACCGTCTGTTGTCCATAGATAATTACCCCCATTCCGAACACAATGGGATATGTATCGCAAGCTAATTCGATCATTTCGATTAGTTTTCATTAAAATCCACATATAACTCTATATATTGAATTTGAACACGCCTTTCAATTTAATGGGGTCATATACTAACTCGAAAAATTCCAAAAAAATATTTTCTAGCTTCGTATTGACGATACGGTCCTAACAAAACTAATTTCGTCGAATTCTGAGACCGTTGGAAAATGGCCATTTTCCAGTCGATTAAAATCAACTGAAAATGGTCAAACGCGTTTTCCTTCGCCACGCTCACATATTGATTCAAAAAATTATGAAATTTGAAACCTAGCAATAATTTGACATTACGGACCCAACAAAAGTGGTTTCGTCGAAATCCGAGGTCGTTTGCAAAATTCCCAATTTTAAGGGCCTGAATTCCATAGCGACTATTCAGAATTTTCAACTGGACATATCTTTTGATTCCCGCTATGAAATCTCGATTTTTCGGATTCGTCGGAAAGATATTCTCAAATAGATCCTATTATTTTTGGTTTTACTAAAATCCGGATTGTTTTGCACCCGATACATTCAATTGAAGTTTGAAATCGAATTATCGAACTACCGCGCCATTTTCAATTCTATTTATAATTATATATAATTATTTATATTCTAACGACGACGTATATAATATATACGTTTGAATTCTATTCAAAATAAATTTCTGGTCGTTATTATTTAAAATAATCTATTTTAAATGTTCAAAAATCGCTAAAATTGCCAAAATAATTTTTTTTTAAACTGCCCCAGATTTTCGGGTTATTACAATCTCCCCCACTTAAAACTTTTCGTCCCCGAAAAGGAACAAAGTCGAAAGTGGTTTGATCAATCAACTCTACGTTCGATCTGGCTTCCATTCTCCAACCTTTCAGTTTCTGAGAATTTTCAAATTCTTCAAAAATTTGGCTAACACCCTAAATTTTCGAAAAATTTCTTATTTAAAATAATCTATTTTAAATGTTCAAAATTCGCTAAAATTGCCAAAATAAATTTTTTTAAACTGGCCCAGATTTTCGGGTTATTACAATCTCCCCCACTTAAAACTTTTCGTCCCCGAAAAGGAACAAAGTCGAAAGTGGTTTGATCAATCAACTCTACGTTCGATCTGGCTTCCATTCTCCAACCTTTCAGTTTCTGAGAATTTTCAAATTCTTCAAAAATTTGGCTAACACCCTAAATTTTCGAAAAATTTCGCCATAACCTCCCCTGCACCGGGAGCCACGGGAAAATCCCGAAATTGCCATATAGGCCTTCTGATCTCAAAAAGAAAAAGAAAAAGCCAAGCGACTAGCCAAAAGGCTCATAAAATCATCATCATCCAAACAAAACAGTAAATTATGATAAACATGTTTCTATTTGTCGGGCAAACAAATTTTATTCTCTGCTCTAGCCTCCTTGCTAAGACCTGTTCAATGTAAGTATATGTATATGCAAGCAAATGTGACCCATTTTCAATACAATTCAATATTTGATGCAATTAGGCTAGATGGTTCAAAATTATCAAACAAATAGACAACCAACACAAACATCAATCAATTAGTGAATTAGAGTTTCAAATTCATAATTTTGATACATATACAAAAATCATGTTTTTGATGCCAATTCACAACAATGTATTCTATCTAGTTATATTTTGGTTCTCACACCAGCCTGATGGAAATATATAGATATCACACCTTCGAAACACGAAAATAAATACTGGTGATGGTGCGCCATCATCAGAATCATGTCCGGGCGTCTAGAGTGTGATTCTATATCTATCCAGTATATTAAAACTTCGAATATACGTTCATGACGCGTATATGCGAAATCTTTATATACTGGATTGTCCAAATTCAAAATAAATAAAATCAAATACGTATAAAGCGATTTAAATTTTCAAAACAAAATTGTTTTCATTTGAAAAATATACTCTTCACACTCGTTCTAGGATACTACTGATCCTATCTCTAACGAGTCATTCTAATTGGATATTACTAATCCAATATCTGATGAATTCATTCGTATGGTTCTAATGTGTCTTGTTCTCGAGCTCTGTAAACCAAAGCTCTGATACCACTGTAACGGCAAGGAATTTCGCTTCATCCGAATCGATCGTTAAACCGACTAAGACCGTTCGAAAACCCATGATCGTTGAAGACAAGACAAAACAGAACGCAGACGGGAGAAGATTTCATTGTTATTACAATAATTCCATCAGATACAAGAATATACAGAGTATAAACGAATAAATTACATTCAACAAATATCAGAGATTACAATAAATTACATAGCAGCGGAAAAATATACAAAATACAACTGAAAGTGATACGCGGATACAGAGCTTTTCGAGCATCGTTCCAGCTGTAAATCAGGACCCTGTGAATATAAATCTGCAAAAACCAAAACTACTAGCTGCCCGTGTGGAAAATAGGGGCACCCAGAGTTTAGGTTAAAACAATAAACTCTAGGTCAGTCATGTGACTGGTGTGAGAACGAAAACAGGTATTAATCTTTATTTTTGAAGTTAGGTAAATCAAGGGACCACGCCGTATAACACGGAACGGGTTTCCTCCCAAGAATACCAGTGCATAAAACCAACAGCGCAATGCTAAATAAAGAAAAATGAAGCTGTTATAAGACCAAGTTCCCATCACACAATGCAACGCAAGCTGGAGGATAGGTTTTTACCTTATAACAGCCAAAGCATGCTTGATACGTTTAAAACAAATTATTTTGATATTATTATAGGTGTATAGTGTCAAAACAATTTCACATCATAAATATCAATCATAGGCGGCATTAATGACCCATACCACTATGTCGCCATACTAGGTTCTACAAATAAAACTGCAATATCACGTATTGGAAATTGGATTTTCGTCATGAGTCGAGGCAAGGGGCAAGCTCCTCTCCGCGTTCGAGACACTCTAGCAAATGTCCCAGGACCCCACTCTGATCCTTGGATCTTCAGGGCCAGTCCTCTCTTACTTTTGAGGATTAGTTATTCCTGAACACACCTTTCCCGGTCCTTACAGACCTATATCCGAGGCGCCTCGTATCCAACAACCACACAGGTGAAAAGTATATAAATGTCAGGGCTGGTAGGTCACTGACACCACCCTAGCTAGAAAGAAACGTCGTGCTCTCCCTGCAGTCACTATCCCATTTTTGACTCATACCGAGGTGTGAGGCTCGCGAATTCACGTTATACACAAAGCTACGTCATACAGACCGTGCTTTGATCATCAACCACAAGACTTTGCTTTTCAACAGAAGCCTTGATCAATTGCCACTTACGCGTGCCACACTGGCAATTCACTCCATGCGACCGATGTCCATCGATATACAACCTCTGAGCTCGTACGTCTCAGAGAAGGGCGTTAAGCAAGAGAATAAATTCTCTGCCGCCAAACAGATGTATATTTAATAGAGATCAATCAACACAGAATAAAATCCAATGTCAGACACATAATCCATTTACAAGTTCGTTCTGGGTCTGAACGAAACCAGAGGCACTTTCCTCGCATATCCATCCATCTCCAAGTACGTCTGGACGATCACCAACTGTTTCCCTCATCTTGGGTGTACTGCCCAATCGAGATCATCAGTAATCACCCAAACGATGTGAACCGGTCTTCAACCACCGTCTTCATCTTCGACATCTTGTAACAACCCGAATTTTTAAACAACGTGTTAAGACAAGAATCAAGGCAGAATTAAATGTTAAAATCTGAATCAGGGAAAACGGGTTGCGCCATTGCGTTCGTCTCGGAAAAATTCGCGGAATAGAGTCCGAAATTTCGTAAATCGGAGTCCGTATGACCGAGATATGGCCTCGCAAAGTTTCACGAAAAATTCGAAAACGAAAACAGATTCAAATTTCAGAATTCAGAAGAGGCGGGAAAATTTCCCGCCAGACCAGGGGAGGTCGACTGGGGAGTCGACCCCCCTGCCAACCAGGTGGACTGGGGAGTCGACCCCAGGGTCGACCTGCCTGGTCGGACCCAGGCAGCCTGGTGCACCTGCTTTGCTGTTTGGCTCGGTTTTGGAGGCTTGTGACGATTTTTGAGGGCTTGGATCTATCTTAGGGTTAATCTAACGGCCTAAACTACTCCTAATCTCTATAAAAAGACCCTAAGCCTACCCTAAACCCCTCATAATTCACTCATGCCACGAAGTGCTGCCCAATTCTCCATTGATCATGGCCTCCATCTCCAACTTCAAGAGCCTATGCATTCAAACAAGATCCGAATCAAAGGTGCTAGCTTGCTACATCAAATAAAGGGAGTGGATCAACGTTGCTATGGCGATTTCATGACGGTTCTTCATCAAAGGAGCCACCTTTCTTCGTCAAAATGACTCATGCCCCTAGTCCTCTTGCCACGCTATGTAAGTTCTAGCTACTTCAAGATGTTAACGGTAGTTTAATGATGGCATGGAATAAAATGCGGTTAAACATAAGTGTTATAACCTATGTGAACCTAGTTTTGCCTCTTACCTTGAATATATGACTTGGAACTATGTTTTAGCGACTATATCATGTCACTCATGTTATGTTTAGCCTAGTCTATCATGAAAGATTGAACCTTTAACTTGTGAATGTGGGCATAAGACCTTAGAACCACTTTGGGCTTGTGAAATATGTGCATGAACTTAACTTGGGGCTTATGCAAGTATATGAACCCGAAACCCCTTATGATAATATGCAAGTATGTGGCCAATCACCTTTTTATGTTATGCATGCTTGTGGCCAACCCCTTCTTTAATGTGTCATGCATGCTTGTGGCCAATCCCCTTTTATATTATGCATGCTTGTGGCCAACCCTTATATGATAATATGCATGTACAAGGCCAATCCCTTCATGATACCATGCATGTTTGAAGCCAACCCCGTCGTGGCATCGTGCATGTTTTGGGGTCAATGTGTATCATAGTATTTACACTATGTTGACTCGCTTTCACTCAAGTGAAAACACGATTTTGGGGTAGTTAGATAAACATGAACATGACACGAAATCTTGACTTGAATATGACATGAAAACTTGACTTGAGGTTACATGTGAACATGACATGTAAGCTGGACCAAGATGGGGGCATGACACGTTGGGTAAACATGGGACTTGAAATTAGACACATATGGGTTGTAAGTGTAATATAACACTAGACCAAACATGAAAGTGGCCAACTCGAGGTTGGGTTGAGTTTGTAGCATAAATCTACCCAGACCCGCCCGGCTTAACTAGTGGCTACAAACAATAGGATCCAATGTGAGAAGTTGGCCATGTCGCGCTTAAGACCCGAGGTTAGACTAGGTTGTGGTGTAAATCTACCCGGACCCGCCCGGCTTAACTAGTAACCACAACAAGGTCTAATGTGGGAGGTTGAGAGTGCATTAATTAAATTAATGCCACATGATAAGGTTAAGTTTGACTAATGACACTTAACCGATATGACACGAATGGGTAGGTTAAGTTAAACCGGACTTGGTTCCTTAATGACACTTAACCATACAAGACAATTAGGGGATGGGGTTAAGTAATTTACGCTTAACTAATCCGACTTGGTAATTAGATGGGGTTAAGTAATTAAGACTTAACTAATCTAAACACGGTAATTAGATGGGGTTAAGTAACCTATACTTAACTAATCTAAACACGGTAATTAGATGGGGTTAAGTAACCTATACTTAACTAATCTAAACACGGTAATTCGATGGGGTTAAGTTAAACACTTAACCAATCTAAACTTGGTAATTCAATGAGGTTAAGTAACCAATACTTAACCAATTTAACATGATAATTTAATGGGGTTAAGTAACTTATACTTAACCAATTATACGTGATGATTTGATGAGGTTAAGTAACCTACACTTAACCAATCTAATACGTGGGTCTGGTAGGGTTAAGTCACAAGACCTTTTAAATTAGGCTTAACCAGTGTAATACGATTAGTGGATGGGGTTAAGTTAACCTACACTTAACCAATCCGACTCGACAGTCTGATGGGATTAAGATAATCTATGCTTAATCAATCTAACATGATAATTTGATAGGGTTAAGACAAATAAATACTTAACCAATTTGACTTGATAGGGTTAAGTCATGAGCTTCTTGGTACACTTAACCAACCTGTAGGGCTAAGCCTTGAACTTGAGTACTTAGCCAATCTTGACATGATTCATGGACAGGTTAAGTCATGAACTTGGATAACAACCCTTAACCCATTTGACGAAACCCTAGCTCAGGGGACTTGGTTGGAAATCGTAGTTAACAAGGATAGCGGAAAGAGGAGCTAAGTAGTAAACCTTAGTTAAGGGTAACTAAGTAATAATTCTTAGCTAAGTACATGAGACTAGTTCATAAAGAGATGAGTAACCTGGTACGGTAGGTCATCGCTTAGTATACGAGGAGGAGCAAGTTATCTGACTTGGATAAAAGCTCCAGCGAACTGGGTGACGAAGCGGAAGCTTCGGGGAACGTGAGGGTACTCTTGGTATCCCTTTGTGAGGTGGCAAGTGGTCCATGAAACCCGGCTTCACAGGGGTTAAGGTCTGCGGTAGAAGAGCCAAGAGTATGCCTTGGTTGCTATGCGAGCGACCTAAAGGCTGGGATGGATTAGCGTGGAGTCGACGATACTTGATTTTGCCCCGGGATAGCATGTCGCCAACTACCTACCATCTTTAGTCAATCGTGTACGTACGGAAAGGCAGGGAACTCCCAAAAGACCATATACTAGCTATCAAGTTATGGGTGAGGTTGGCTATCTGGAAGTGGGCATCGATGGGCCTTAGTGTAGTTCTCATACATGATTTTTCTTGGGTTGCCTTTCAGTAGTTGAGGGAGGGGTCACGTGGGACCATAGCCACGGGTACAAAAACAGACCTTGATATCTGCATCAGCAGACGACTTAAAGCTCCCGACCGAGTTCCGTATTTCTTGATTTGCCCTGGCACGGAACTCGGATGGCACATTGAGGAACATGTGCATCTAGACATGGAAAACGATTCACGATACATACGCGGGATAAAGGGCGCGGTTGACGGGTGGCATAATCCCTAGTGGCCCTAGGTGGCTGAACCCAAACAGAGATACGGAAACGTTCATTAGGTAGCATAATCCCTAGTGGTCCTAGGTGGCATAAATCCTAAGTGAACGCGCGATAGTTCATGGTAAGGAAACATAACTAGATCAAGGGTAGCAGTCCAAAATAACCTCAAGGATAAAACGTTTACATGGGAAAGCCCGTATGGCCTACGGCAAAGGACTGAACTTATACATGGAAAGAAACATACGAGTTGGGAAAACCTACATATGCTATATATTAGGTTGACATGGACCATTACATGACATTGGGCAAGGGACATTCATAGTTAACACATGACGCGGGTTGGGATACTAGTACGAGAGGTGCATAGCAAATATACATGTTAGAACCAGGAGAAATATACATGATAGATACCGTAGGATGTTATACAGGATAGATACCTTGGGATAGTATACTTGATAGAAACCTGACGATGTGATACCTTGATTTATCATGACACCGTAGTTTATCATGATATCGTAGTTTACCTTGCTACAGTAGTTCAGCCTGTTACTCTGGTTTAGTTTATCTATCTTGTAGTCATCCTTATGTTTACTTTTAGTTTATGCATGTCATGTTACCTTTACTTGTTTTTATACTGGAAGTAGATAGGACTTACCGGTCTTTATGACTGACCCCGTTTTGTTTCGCCTCTTTGTCTTTCGTTTCCCTCCCAGGTTACAGGGAGGAAACAATGTTATCTAGTACGGACTTCTTCTGCTTGAAGGTCATCACACATGGCTTGGACTTTTCTTGGCTATGGCTACTTTACTGTTTTACTTGGGGAATAATTCATGAAATGGTTTTATGCTTCTTTATTATTGCAAGACAGGTTTTGATGTATTCTGATGTAAAAGGCTTTAGACCTTATTTTATAAGGTAATGAAATTTGGTTTACTTCCGCTGTTTTATATATGTTCTGTCTTGTAATATTTTTGTGTATGTTTACCTCGATAATGCTTCACCAAACCTAGTGCATTCCCTTTGTGAGTGACCCTAGCGGAGGTGGGGTGTTACACATCTCGTCGAATCGGTTATCCAGAATGGGTATAACCCGGCCTTTCTGAATAACCCACGTATATAATAAACAAATGTTACACAAACACAACGAACGCCTCATTCCAATTCAGAATATTCTTTTATTCACAAAATCACATTCTTAGGGAAATGTTCCCATTAATTTTATCAAGGATAAATTCTTCTAAATTTATTCTATAATCTTCCTTTGGATATCATTTCAAACTAGTTGGGATTAGCGAACCACACCGAAGTAATTATTTATTTTATTTCCCAATCCCAACCTATTCATCCCATGGAGCAAAACTGGTAATGCTCCATATCTAACACCAAGGTGTTATCGGTAAAATTAATTACCATTTCACGTTCAAATCTAATTAAAGATTTAACTATCGCTTTGGAGCAAAACCGGTGGTACTCCATTCTCGATCACCTTTCAGATTTGATAATTTAAATTATCAATTCACATTTCAATCTAATTAAAGATTCATTAAAACTCTACTTAGTTTTAATCTTTTCAAAAATCAATATCTCGCCTTTAACTGGGTTAAAGAACCAATGTCATCTAAAACACGATTCACGATAAACCCAAATCACATTTGATATTAAATACAAGGCTCTGAATAGAAAATATACCGGCTTATATTCAATATCCAATTCTGAAACCAACAAATATCGTATTGGAAATAACAATATAAAATATATCTTTCAAATTCCCATAACAATATCTGTATAGTCACGAAATCCAACATCGAAATATTCCGAAGATAATTTCGATTCAACTCCAGTCCAATTCACGTATTGGGAATATTGATTATTTTTAAAATCACTTTCAAATTCAATTTATTCATTTCAAAAATAAATTGATTTTAATTCTAGTTCAAAACTAGTTCATTTCGATAAAAATCTATTTTTATCATTTCAAATGTGGAGTTTTTCATCCCAGTTCTTTCCAGTTCTCATATTATGATTTTACACAAATTATCAATGTTTTTAATAATTTTATCAAGGCCCGTACAGTCGATTTCCAACAACGGCCATCGAACTGCACTTACAACGACCTTTTCTGAAATTGATTTGGACATAATTCCAAATCCAACCGTTA
This sequence comes from Allium sativum, assembly GCA_030737875.1. Lineage (NCBI taxonomy): Eukaryota > Viridiplantae > Streptophyta > Magnoliopsida > Asparagales > Amaryllidaceae > Allium > Allium sativum. The sequence continues at coordinate 31,155,566 of JASFAX010000021.1, read as the reverse complement.
GATTTCAAATTTCTAATATTCATTGGAAAGCAATTTTCGATACGAACCCAACGGTTCTGTTTTTAGGAGAATCCGACGGTCGGATCTCCCGTAATGTCAATTCGAAGTCAATGGTCGAAATTCACGAACTGCCACGGCGCGGCGCGTTCTATTCAGGCCATTATATATATAATATATATATTATATATATTTCGTCGATTTCCTTTTTAAAACGAATTTTATTAATAGTTCTAAATTCGTTTCAGAAACAATTTCAACTTCATCTTCAATTTCAAATCGATTTGATTTCAATTCAATTCGAATTCATTTCAATTTTATTTAATTTGAATTCAAATTCGTTTCAATTCAATTCAAATTCTAATTCGTTTCAATTCAATTTGAATTTACCTTCTATTTAATTCAATTCGAATTCATTTCAAATTGATTTCAATTCAATTTCAGTTCGTTTTAAATTTCATTCAAAACGATTTCAATTCGTTTTTAATTCAATTTCAATTCCTTTCTATTCAATTCGAATTCACTTTTTATTCAATTCGAATCGAATTCATTTTCTATTCGATTCGAATTCATTTCAAATTGATTCAATAAAATTTCAATTTGAATTTTAATCTAATCTAATTTGAATTTCATTTCAAAATATTAAATTTTGAAATCACTTTTCAATATTCATTATAAAACGAATAAAATCGATATAAATATCGTTCGCGTCAAAATAACGCATTTCTAATCAACAAGGCTTTATATATTTCAATAAATTCGTTATTCTATTCAACAAATGAATATTTGTCCTATTCAACACACGAATCTGTAACACCCCGCCTCCGCTAGGGTCACTCGCAAAGGAATGCACTAGCTTTAGAGGGGCATTATTGGTAAACATGCACAGAAATATCACAAGACAGAACATATAAAATAGCGGAAGTAAAATCGAACTTTCATAAACATGAATACATAAGGTCTAAAGCCTTTTACATCAGAGTACATCAAAACCTGTCTTGCAATAGTAAAGAAGCATAAAGACTTTTTCATAAATTATTCCCCAAATAAAAACAGTAAAGTAGCCATAGCCAGGAAAAGTCCAAGCCATCCATGATGACCTTCAAGCAGAAGAAGTCCGAACTAAACAGCAGTGTTTCCTCCCTGTAACCTGGGGGGGGAACGGAAGAAAAGAGGCGAAACAAAACGGGTCAGTCAAAAAGACTGAGTAAGCCCTATCTACTATTAGTATAAAAACTAGTAAAGTTAACTGACATGAGAAACTGAGATGAACATAAGCATGATAACAAGATAGGTAAGCTAAATCAAAATAACAGGATGAACTACTGAACTCAGATAAACTAAGATGTCATGATAAATTACGATGTCAAGACAAAACAAGGTATCACATCGTCAGGTTCCTATCAAGTATAATATTCCAAGATATCTATCACGTATAACGTCCCATGGTATCTATCCTGTATATCTGCTCTGCACCTACCGTACTAGTATCCCAACTGTATTACGTGTTATCCGTGAATGACCCTTACTCAGAAGTCGTGTAATGGTCCCTGTCAACCTAATATGCCGCATATATAGGTTACTCAACTCATATGTTTCTTTCCATGTATAAGTTCAGTTCTTTGCCGTAGGCTGTACGGGCTTTCCCATGTAAACGGTTTATCCTTGAAGTTGTTTTGGACTGCAACCCTTGATCTAGTTGTGTTTCCTTACCATGAACTATCGCGCGTCCACTTAGGATTTATGCCACCTAGGACCGCTAGGGATTATGCTACCTAATGAACGTTTCCGTGTCTCGGTTTGGGTTTTGGCCACCTAGGACCACTAGGGATTACGCCACCCGTCAACCGCGCCCTTGATCCCACGTATGTATCGTGAATCGTTTTCCATGTCTAGATGCACATGTTCCCCAATGTGCCATCCGAGTTCCGTGCCAGGGCAAATCAAGAAATACGGAACTCGGTCGGGAGCTTTAAATCGTCTGCCGATGCAGATATCAAGGTCTGTTTTTGTACCCGTGGCTATGGTCCCACGTGACCCCTCCCTCAACTACTGAAAGGCAATCCAAGAAAAATCATGTATAAGAACCACTCCACGGCCCCACTATAGCCCACTTTCCTACGGGCCAACCTCACCCATGACTCGATAGCAAGCACATGGTCTGTTGGGGGTTCCCTGCCTTTTCGCACGTACACGATTGACTAAAGATGGTAGGTAGTCGGCGATGCGCTATCCAGGGCAAAAACAAGAATCGTCGACTCCACGCTAATCCATCCCAGTCTTTAGGTTGCTCGCATAGCAACCAAGGCATACTCTTGGTCCTTCTAACGCAGACCTTAACCTCTCATGGGCCTAGTATAATTACCTGGCAGCCCACAGAGGGATCCCAAGAATATCCTCGCGTCCCCCGAAGCTTCCACTTCGGCACCCAGTGCGCTGGAGCTTTTATCCAAGTCAGATAACTTGCTCCCCCTCGTATACTAAGCGATGACCTACCGTATCAGGTTACTCATCGTTTTGAGAATTAGTCCTATGTCCTTAGCTAAGAATTATTACTTAGTTACCCTTAACTAAGGTTTTCCACTTAGCTTCCTTTCCCGTTATCCTTGATTAACCACGGTTTTCTACCTAGTTCTTCTAGCTAGGGTTTGTCTATTGGGTTAAGTGTTATCATTCAAGTCCATGACTTAACCCGCCCACGAATCACGTCAAAGATTGGCTAAGTATTTAGGTTCAAGACTTAGTCCCACAAGTTGGTTAAGTGTACCCAGAGGCTCATGACTTAACCCTATCAAGTCAAATTGGTCAAGTACTAGCTTACCTTAATCCTATCGGATTATCTTGCTAGATCGATTAAGCATAGATTATCTTAATCCCATCAAATTATCGAGTCGGATTGGTTAAGTATAGGTTGGCTTAACCCCATCCTCTAATCGTACTACAATGGTTAAGTATATTCTAAAAAGGTCTTGTGACTTAACCTTATCAGGTCCGCGTATTAGATTGGTTAAGTGTAAGTTACTTAACCCCATCAAATCATCATGTATAATTGGTTAAGTATAAGTTGCTTAACCCCATTAAATTATCACGTTAAGTTGGTTAAGTATTGGTTACTTAACCTCATTGAATTACCGAGTTTAAATTGGTTAAGTGTTTAACTTAACCCCATCGAATTACCGTGTTTAGATTAGTTAAGTGTGTATTACTTAACCCCATCTAATTACCGTGTCGGATTAGTTAGGTGCAAATTACTTAACCCCATCCCCTAATCATCTTGTATGGTTAAGTGTCATTAAGAAAACTTACTTAACCTTGCCAAATTATCATGTTGGATTGATTAAGTGTTGGTTAACTTAATCCCCGTCCACTAGTCGTATAAAAATGGTTAAGCGTCATTAGGCAAATCAAATCACTTAACCTACCCAACCTTGTCATGTTTTGTTAAGTATCATTAGCCTAACCAATTTACTTAACCCATTTACCCATGTCATATTTGTTTAAGAGTCATTAATCAAATTAACTTAACCCTATCTTTATGAACAAAGATCAAAGCTTTAGCCTTGAAATCAACTTGAGAGGCTCTCATACTAACATAGAAACTCTCTAACACTCTCATGATCATGAAACCTCTCATAGGAATTTACTTAGGAATTTTAGAATGAGGGTGGAGGCCATGAGAGTGAAAATTTTGCCATAGTTTAGTTGCAAGAATGAATAATGAGGGTTTAGGGTAGGCTTAGGGGTGTTTTTATAGAGATTAGGGTAGTTTTAGGCCCTTAGATTAACCCTAGGATAGATCCCAGCCCTCAAAAATCGTCACAAGCCTCCAAAACAAGACCAAGGGCCAAAACAGGTGCACCAGGCCAGCCAGGGTCAAGCCAGAAGGCTGTGCAGGTTTCTGGCTCGACACGGGCGCACTTCCCAAGTGCGCCAGTGTATTTTTGTGCTGGTGTACTTCACAAGTGCGCCAGTGCATTCTGGCTTGTTTTTGGTTTTTCTGCCTAACTTCGTTCGTCCATATCTTCTTCATACGGACTCCGATTTACGAAATTTCGGACTCTATTTCGCGTATTTTTCCGAGACGAACGCAATGGCGCAAGCCGTTTATCCTGATTCAGATTTTATAATTTAATTCTTCCTTGATTCTTGTCTTAACACGTTGCTAAAAATTCGGGTTGTTACATCCTCCCCAACTTAAAGGATTTCGTCCCTGAAATCTCCAAGTTAGGAGGAACATATCCTACCATCCATCATCCATCTACTCAAAACATCATCCACAAGCAACCATTGTCCTTAGATGATTTCTAATGCTGTATGAATATATGCAAAACGTGTGTGTATATGCACTTATCTAATGTAAATGATCAGGCCTGAGTGATCTAATGCAAAATATGTATAGTGCCATGAATCCAACATGTATGCAAATAGTCCTAGTCATATAGATACTATATGCGTGCACAATCATTCATTCATATGCAACAACCGCATGATAAAACATTCGATTTCATCCATAAACAAGTATAAATACTCGTGCATATGCAATATGAAATGTGACCGAGTCGAGCTAGAATCTAATGTGTATTCGCGCATCCACGAGCAACCACTTGCAACCACTTGCAACCATATCAATCATAACATGTTTCAAATACATGTTTACATCCATAGGGTTCTACCTAGGATTCCCTGAAACATGGTCGAGAAGATAAACAAGCCAAACTCCTTACGGGGTTTGTAACAGAAAATAGGACCGAGAGTATGTCCACAAAAGATAGCCTACAAGTAAGCTCTACCGAAAACAGGGATCGAGAATATACTCCCAAAAAGAGATATCATGCGTGTATCTAGTCTTTGACCATCAAAGACGTATTTCCTTGGGCTTAATCCCATTGTGCCTTGACCGTCTTTTAACTTCGTGATTTCGTAGCTTCTTATTTCTTGTTTGCATAACATGAGCTAGAACTCATTTCTTCGTCGCCTCTCGTTCCACTTGCACTTATCCTTTTTCTAGAATACTTGGCGCAAACATGACTGCGTATGCATGATCTTATGCAAGCTTTCCAAAATTCACTAATGAATCTTGGATCTTGTTTATATACTATAAGGTATTCCATGTAGAAGAACTTCTTCTTGAAAGTAAACAGATGTCAACCAGGTTACCAAGCGCACTTACTAGGGTGATTTCCATAACCCATGCATAAGTGAAATAAACCATCCATCTTATCGGCGAACACCACTCGATCGGGCTTCAAATTTCCAATAAAGGTATCAAGGGATTCTAGGTAACTAATCATGACCGAACCCAAAAGGTTCCATGAGACTTCGAGGGTATTACCAAGGCTAGTCAAGAGTCTAACTACCCTCCTATCAAAACCGAGAGTGGCACCCCTTACTGGATAACCACTTCATCCCTAGAATCCATCCATAACCGAGGCATGTCATTCTCAAATCCAAAACAAATCATGAATAAATGGACCGATTCTCCACAGGACTTGAGACAAAAATGGGATTCTCTATTACGCTAGTACTTAAGGTGCAGAGACTCAACTATCGAAGCAGACTTAAATGATACGATGATCAAACCAAAGTCCTAACGGGATGATAGAGAAGAAAAGCTAAACCTTTAACAAGAACGTTACCCTCCTTCCGAGGTACCCTAGAAATGGGAGCATACTACTGCCCTCCCGATGATCTTGTCCTTGTCCCATGATACTTAACTATCCGCCCCGTTTCACCATGCCAAAGGTACTCCCTCGTCATGGGTTTCATTGTTCATCTTTCCCTCTCATTCTGGGTTGAGCCATACCAACAAGTTGCTCATCCTTAAACTCGTATCCTTTACCCTTGCTCTTTATTATCCTTTCTTGTAACACGGCAATGGGTCTCTCGAGAACCACCTCCATCGTACAGGAAACACCTACGTGGCTAGACAAAGATTAGTCACGGTGAGAACTACTGTGACCACGGATGGAGGAAAGAAAGGAAATGAGATTCAATCAAGGAATCAAAGAATGGTGCTAATGGCTTTTGGGGAATAGCCTTTTTAAAACAAACTTTTCTTGAAAAATGCTTCTTTATAAACGGTTTTCCAAATAGTTTTCAGAAGGTTTTAAAAGCTTTTGCCCAGTCTGGTAACCTTCTGCTCTGATACCAAATGTAACACCCCGCCTCCGCTAGGGTCACTCGGAAAGGAATGCACTAGCTTTAGAGGGGCATTATTGGTAAACATGCACAGAAATATCACAAGACAGAACATATAAAATAGCGGAAGTAAAATCGAACTTTCATAAACATGAATACATAAGGTCTAAAGCCTTTTACATCAGAGTACATCAAAACCTGTCTTGCAATAGTAAAGAAGCATAAAGACTTTTTCATAAATTATTCCCCAAATAAAAACAGTAAAGTAGCCATAGCCAGGAAAAGTCCAAGCCATCCATGATGACCTTCAAGCAGAAGAAGTCCGAGCTAAACAGCAGTGTTTCCTCCCTGTAACCTGGGGGGAATGGAAGAAAAGAGGCGAAACAAAACGGGTCAGTCAAAAAGACTGAGTAAGCCCTATCTACTATTAGTATAAAAACTAGTAAAGTTAACTGACATGAGAAACTGAGATGAACATAAGCATGATAACAAGATAGGTAAGCTAAATCAAAATAACAGGATGAACTACTGAACTCAGATAAACTAAGATGTCATGATAAATTACGATGTCAAGACAAAACAAGGTATCACATCGTCAGGTTCCTATCAAGTATAATATTCCAAGATATCTATCACGTATAACGTCCCATGGTATCTATCCTGTATATCTGCTCTGCACCTACCGTACTAGTATCCCAACTGTATTACGTGTTATCCGTGAATGACCCTTACTCAGAAGTCGTGTAATGGTCCCTGTCAACCTAATATGCCGCATATATAGGTTACTCAACTCATATGTTTCTTTCCATGTATAAGTTCAGTTCTTTGCCGTAGGCTGTACGGGCTTTCCCATGTAAACGGTTTATCCTTGAAGTTGTTTTGGACTGCAACCCTTGATCTAGTTGTGTTTCCTTACCATGAACTATCGCGTGTCCACTTAGGATTTATGCCACCTAGGACCGCTAGGGATTATGCTACCTAATGAACGTTTCCGTGTCTCGGTTTGGGTTTTGGCCACCTAGGACCACTAGGGATTACGCCACCCATCAACCGCGCCCTTGATCCCACGTATGTATCGTGAATCGTTTTCCATGTCTAGATGCACATGTTCCCCAATGTGCCATCCGAGTTCCGTGCCAGGGCAAATCAAGAAATACGGAACTCGGTCGGGAGCTTTAAATCGTCTACCGATGCAGATATCAAGGTCTGTTTTTGTACCCGTGGCTATGGTCCCACGTGACCCCTCCCTCAACTACTGAAAGGCAATCCAAGAAAAATCATGTATAAGAACCACTCCACGGCCCCACTATAGCCCACTTTCCTACGGGCCAACCTCACCCATGACTCGATAGCAAGAACATGGTCTGTTGGGGGTTCCCTGCCTTTCCGCACGTACACGATTGACTAAAGATGGTAGGTAGTCGGCGATGCGCTATCCAGGGCAAAAACAAGAATCGTCGACTCCACGCTAATCCATCCCAGTCTTTAGGTTGCTCGCATAGCAACCAAGGCATACTCTTGGTCCTTCTAACGCAGACCTTAACCTCTCATGGGCCTAGTATAATTACCTGGCAGCCCACAGAGGGATCCCAAGAATATCCTCGCGTCCCCCGAAGCTTCCACTTCGGCACCCAGTGCGCTGGAGCTTTTATCCAAGTCATATAACTTGCTCCCCCTCGTATACTAAGCGATGACCTACCGTATCAGGTTACTCATCGTTTTGAGAATTAGTCCTATGTCCTTAGCTAAGAATTATTACTTAGTTACCCTTAACTAAGGTTTACCACTTAGCTTCCTTTCCCGTTATCCTTGATTAACCACGGTTTTCTACCTAGTTCTTCTAGCTAGGGTTTGTCTATTGGGTTAAGTGTTATCATTCAAGTCCATGACTTAACCCGCTCACGAATCACGTCAAAGATTGGCTAAGTATTTAGGTTCAAGACTTAGTCCCATAAGTTGGTTAAGTGTACCCAGAGGCTCATGACTTAACCCTATCAAGTCAAATTGGTCAAGTACTAGCTTACCTTAATCCTATCGGATTATCTTGCTAGATCGATTAAGCATAGATTATCTTAATCCCATCAAATTATCGAGTCGGATTGGTTAAGTATAGGTTGGCTTAACCCCATCCTCTAATTGTACTACAATGGTTAAGTATATTCTAAAAAGGTCTTGTGACTTAACCTTATCAGGTCCGCGTATTAGATTGGTTAAGTGTAAGTTACTTAACCCCATCAAATCATCATGTATAATTGGTTAAGTATAAGTTGCTGAACCCCATTAAATTATCACGTTAAGTTGGTTAAGTATTGGTTACTTAACCTCATTGAATTACCGAGTTTAAATTGGTTAAGTGTTTAACTTAACCCCATCGAATTACCGTGTTTAGATTAGTTAAGTGTGGATTACTTAACCCCATCTAATTACCGTGTCGGATTAGTTAGGTGCAAATTACTTAACCCCATCCCCTAATCATCTTGTATGGTTAAGTGTCATTAAGAAAACTTACTTAACCTTGCCAAATTATCATGTTGGATTGATTAAGTGTTGGTTAACTTAATCCCCGTCCACTAGTCGTATAAAAATGGTTAAGCGTCATTAGGCAAATCAAATCACTTAACCTACCCAACCTTGTCATGTTTTGTTAAGTATCATTAGCCTAACCAATTTACTTAACCCATTTACCCATGTCATATTTGGTTAAGAGTCATTAATCAAATTAACTTAACCCTATCTTTATGAACAAAGATCAAAGCTTTAGCCTTGAAATCAACTTGAGAGGCTCTCATACTAACATAGAAACTCTCTAACACTCTCATGATCATGAAACCTCTCATAGGAATTTACTTAGGAATTTTAGAATGAGGGTGGAGGCCATGAGAGTGAAAATTTTGCCATAGTTTAGTTGCAAGAATGAATAATGAGGGTTTAGGGTAGGCTTAGGGGTGTTTTTATAGAGATTAGGGTAGTTTTAGGCCCTTAGATTAACCCTAGGATAGATCCCAGTCCTCAAAAATCGTCACAAGCCTCCAAAACAAGACCAAGGGTCAAAACAGGTGCACCAGGCCAGCCAGGGTCAAGCCAGAAGGCTGTGCAGGTTTCTGGCTCGACAAGGGCGCACTTCCCAAGTGCGCCAGTGTATTTTTGTGCTGGCGCACTTCACAAGTGCGCCAGTGCATTCTGGCTTGTTTTCGGTTTTTCTGCCTAACTTCGTTCGTCCATATCTTCTTCATACGGACTCCGATTTACGAAATTTCGGACTCTATTTCACATATTTTTCCGAGACGAACGCAATGGCGCAAGCCGTTTATCCTGATTCAGATTTTATAATTTAATTCTGCCTTGATTCTTGTCTTAACACGTTGCTAAAAATTCGGGTTGTTACATAATCTATATTTCTTTCAACACACGACTAATCTCAACACATGAGTACTGTCAACACATCACTATTTTTGTTATGTAAAATATTTTATAAAATTATGGTATATATCGTTTGATTTTTAAATCAGACTCCACCGTGAAGTAGTTCTAATTTTAAATATGATACAGATGTAAATTCTATTATTTAAAATATTTTACTCCACACACGAATATTTTCAACACATAAATATTCTTAACACATGAGCATTTATTCTATTCAACACATGAATTTTCTTTTATAATATTCATTATTTTCCCAATTGGAATAAGGCCCAATCCATCACCATATAATGTTAATTATATGGATTCCATACAACACATGTATATAATAGCAACAATAAACAATCAACCATCATCCAAGGTGCACCACACAACTGCATAAGCATCGAATATAAATAATCAACGCTTACACAGTCTGTCGACCAATCGATCGACATACAATTAAATAATCGGGATTAGTGTACGCCAAATTTCATCCCAACACCCGTGTGGGGTATCAAGTCAACAAACACAGATTTTTATTTGTGCAGTTGAGCGATGTGTAAAATTTATCATCGCAATCAATATCAGTCAAATCAGTGTATATAAACAAATCGGCCGATTTGTTTATAAATATTTATTTATTCACATTCACGTTAAAAATTATATTTTTAACGATAATTAATTTATTTTAACCACCTACATTTTATTATCGATTTCACATCAACATCACAAACAATTTTACAACACATCGATTAAACAAACAAGCCATCCATGGTCTGTGGATGACGGGTGTCGGGTGCTGCTAAGCATCGTCTGCATCCTAGTATATATATAGATATATAACTAGAAAAGAAATTTAGAGTGAGAAGTTCTCACCGATAGCTATCCCAACTCCACGACACTTCATTTAGAGAAATCTTCATCGTTCTCGCCTTTTTGTCACCTTCGTTGCCCGTAGCCACAACATATATAAAAATCACATTTTTATATTGTTGTTATGTATATAAAAATCACATTTTTATAATCACTCCATATGGATAAAAATTCTATTTTTACATCGCTACTATATAGATAAAAATTCTATTTTTACATCGCTACTATATAGATAAAAATTCTATTTTTACACCGCTACTATATAGATAAAAATTCTATTTTTACACCGCTACTATATAGATAAAAATTCTATTTTTACATCGCTACTATATAGATAAAAATTCTATTTTTACATCGCTACTATATAGATAAAAATTCTATTTTTACATCGATGTTCATATAATAGAGATTATATCTTTATCACACTATTCTCTATATAAAGATTTCGCCTTTTCAAATATAAAGATTTCGCATTTTCAAATATAAAGATTTCGCCTTCTCACTACTTTAAAAATGTCGTCTTTCACTACATAAAAATATCGTCTTTCACTACATAAAAATATCGTCTTTTTATATCCTACCATATAAAGATCACATTTTTATTATCTATATAATATGAAAATTATATTTTCTATCTTTACATGCGATAAAAATTATATTTTTAACCTCTACATATAAAAGATTATATTTTTATCCTTCTACAATATAAAAATTCAGATTTTTAATTGCAAAAATTAATTAAACAAAACAAAATAAATGAAAGGGCTTACATTGCTTTAAGGAGGAGCGGGGGGAGGGGGGGTTCTTGCTCGCTGGTGGTGGTGGGCCCTCCAGCAGGCGGCGGAGGTGGAGCGGAAGTGGGGGGGCGACAATGGAGGTGGAAGAAGAAGCAGCAGAGGAGGGGGCGCGTTCTTTTTCAAAGGAAGAAGATCTCTCGGTTCGAGAAATAAGAGGATCAAACCATTTCTTCTGAGTCTCTTTCAAATTAAGGAGGGAGAAGCGGATGAGGTGCGGAGGGAAGAAGAAGGAGGGAGGCGGCGGCGTGCGAAGGGGGCGGCGGCGGTGGAGCGGCGCTCCGTCTTCGTCGATCGGTATTTCCCTTTTTTTTTTTTTGATTTCATTCTGAATGAACGAAGAATGAGGGGGGGGGGCAGAGAGAAATAAAGGAGAGGAAAGTTTTATTTTTTTAATTTTTTTAATTATTTAATTTACAAAAAGTTGACTTTTTCATACGACCTCTAAACGAGGCCCACCGCCTGTCGTCCATAGCTAATTATCCCCATTCCGAACACAATGGGATATGTATCGCAAGCTGATTCGATCGTTTCGATCAGTTTTCGTTAAAATCCACATATAACTCTATATATTGAATTTGAACACGCCTTTCAATTTACTGGGGTCACATACTAACTCGAAAAATTCCAGAAAAATATTTTCTAGCTTCGTATTGACAATACGGTCCTAACATAACTAGTTTCGTCGAATTCTGAGACCGTTGGAAAAATGGCCATTTTCCAGTCGATTAAAATCAACTGAAAATGGTCAAACGCGTTTTCATTTGCCACGCTCACATATTGATTCGAAAAATTATGAAATTTGAAACCTAGCAATAATTTGACATCACAGACGCAACAAAAGTGGTTTCGTCGAAATCCGAGGTCGTTTGCAAAATTCCTATTTTTAAGGGCCTGAATTCCATAGCGACTATTCAGAATTTTCAACTGGACATATCTTTTGATTCCCGCTATGAAATCTCGATTTTTCGGATTCATTGGAAAGATATTCTCAAATAGATCCTTTTATTTTTGGTTTCACTAAAATCCGGATTGTTTTGCACACGGTACATTCAATTGAAGTTTGAAATCGAATTATCGAACTACCGCGCCATTTTCAATTCTATTTATAATTATATATAATTATTTATATTCTAACGACGACGTATATAATATATACGTTCGAATTCTATTCAAAATAAATTTCTGGTCGTTATTATTTAAAATAATCTATTTTAAATGTTCAAAATTCGCTAAAATTGCCAAAATAAAATTTTTAAACTGGCCCAGATTTTCGGGTTATTACAGCTAGTCCATGCCTAGAATTAACCCATAAGCCGTGAAGCCCAAAACATAGGCATTGCATCTAAACCCCACACTTAATATATAAATTTCCAAATCCGAACAAATCATTGACAAATAAGTTGAGCCCCCAATTGGATTTGAAACAACTAAGGGATCCTCTACTAAACTGGTGTCTAGGTGCAGAGATTCAACTAAAGCAGTAGATATAAAAGAGTGTGATGCGCCAGAATCAAAGAGTGTACGAACAGGATGATCAAAAAGATAAACTAAACTCTCAACGGAAACATTTCTACCTTGTTCTTGCGGAGGTGCCATGGGAGCATGGACCTGTCCTCCAGAAGTAGATCCAACTCTTTGCCCTTGCCCTTGCTTTCTTAGGCAGTCCCTAGCCATGTGTCCTGCCTTGCCGCAATGGAAACAACCACCCATCTTTCATTTCTTCTTCCTGCAGTCCTTAACCAAATGTCCAGGAATGCCACAAAAATTACACTTCCTCTTGTCACGGGTTTTGTTATTTTTCCCGCCTTTCTTGAAATCCGTCTTCTTACTCTGTGATCCTTCCCCTTTCTAATCTTGAGATGCTTCCACTTTTGTCTCCTTCTTGCTGAGACGACCCGAATTCCCGTTCTGACGGAAACAAGGTTATCTTTGGAATATAACACAGAAACATATAATAGCAGAACAGAATTAAATAAATACACCAGAATGAACAATAGAATATACTGGATAAAAGTAATCATCAGAGTTACACAGTATACAGGATCTTACTTAGTACAAACACAGTTCAGCTATACATAAATGTCTACAGCGGAAATAAACAAAATATGTACAATAGGAGCTGAACAGCATAAAAAGAAATAAATGATAGAATCCATCTTCAGCTCCAGCTATCCAGAAAGAACCAGCTAAACCTGAATACAAGGCTGCCCGTGTAGAAAAAGGGGCACCCGAGTTTGAGAGTGAAACAAACTACGAGTCAGTCATGGGACTGGTATGAGAAATCCACTCAACACGTATATAATTGGCTAATCACAGGACCACGCCACTTTCGTGGAACGGGTTTACTCCATTGGATTGCCAGTGCATTAAAACAACTCTTTCTTTTAAACATCGCTATGCTTTTTATAAAAATGAAGCCGTTATAAGACTCAGTTCCCATCACACAATGCAACGCAAACCGGAGGATAGAGTTTTTACCTTATAACGGCCAAGATATGCTTGATACGAATAAAACAAAGGCATTTGATATTATTGCTAGTGTTTATATGTTTTGAAAACAATTTCAAATCATAACTATCAATCATAGACGGCATTAATGCCCCATACCACTATGTCGCCGTATATAGGTATACAATCAAAACCGCACGATGTCGTATTTGGAAATTGGATTTCCGTCATGAACCGAGGCAAAAGATAGTCCTCACCGAATTCGAGACGCTCTAGCCCGTGTCTCAGGCAAGCGCGCAGGCAAGCCTTGGATCGTCAGGGCCGGTCCACCGATGTGGATTATTATGCCTGAACAATACGTTTCCCCGCCCTTTGGGGCGTCAACGAGCCAACGAATGACTCCATCGGACCCGGATCGTCCGATCAAACCGAGGCGCCTCGCAACAGCAACAACCACATAGGTGAAAAGTATATAAATGTCAGGGCTGGTAGGTCACTGACACCACCCTAGCTAGAAAGAAACGCATGCCCTCCCTGATGTCATTCTCCCGTTTTAGGTTCATACCGGGGTGTGAGGCTCGCGAATTCACGTTATACACAAAGCTACGCCACACAGGCGGTGCTTTGATCATCACCACAAGACTTTGCTTTTCAACAGAAGCCCTGATCACTGCATCTTAGCATGCCACACAGGCAATTTACACCGTGCAACTGATGGCTATCAATCACACAGAACAAATTCCAATGTCGGACACACAGTCCATTTACAAGTCCGTTCTGGGTTTGAACAAAACCGGAGGCACTAAATACCTCGCAAACCCATCGATCACCACGTACGTCTGAACGATCACCACTCATTATCCATATTTCGGGATGCCTCCCAATCAGGACCTCGGTTACCATCCAAATGAGGTGAAGATCTCCGGTCTTCGACCACCGTCTTCATCTTCGACTTTCAATCGTCGATCAATTATTTGAAATGAGAATTAACTCGGCCTTCTCAAATAATTCACGTATATTTAGAATTTCAAATCAATTTATTTCAATGGTTAAATTATTCGACAACACCAATATTGTTCTTTAATGTAATTTTCACACCAAACACATTCAACCATCAAAAGCCACACAAATCAAGCAAATTTCAGTTTATTTCCATTCCATATCGCCTATGATATTTTATAACTATTTATCGCTATTTTTATTTATTTTAAAATAGCTAATATATTCAAAACAACGTTTCGGGCCATAACGTGGCCGTGGCACTGTTTTTCTTCAGATTTGATTTACATATATCTGAAAATCTGACCGTTGGATCTTCACAAAATTTACATCATTAGAAAGGTCTTTTCAAAACGAATCCAACGGTTCCAGTTTCGGGAAAATCCGACGGTCGGATCTCCCGGTACAATCGTTTGAAATTTCGATTTCAAAATACGAACTGCAGCGTCGTTATTCGATTAAATATAATTATATTTATATATATAAATAAATATAATCGTTTCTGGCGCTGTTTTTCTTCAGATTTGAATTAAACATTCCAGACAATCCAACCGTTGGATTTCTACAAAGTTGGTGCCGTTGGGAAGATATTTCCAAGGCGAACCCGACGGTTGAGGTTTCGGGAAAATCCAATGGTCGGATTTCCCGCACTAGTCGTTTGAAATCACGGTTTCAAAATACGAACTGCACGGCCTCGTTTCGTTTTAATTTTATTTATATTTATATAAATATAGTTCATTCAACAATTTCAATATCGTTTTCACTTCAAATATTTTTCTAACACCTTAAAATTTTGGAAAATTTCGCCATAACCTCCCCTGCACCGGGAGCATCGGGAAATCGCAAATAGCGTTCCCGGTCCTTCTAATCTCAAAAAGAAAAAGAAAAAGCCAAGCGGCTAGCCAACAGGCTCATAAAATCATCACCCAAACAAAACAGTAAATGTGTACCTATTTGTCGGGCACAAAATTTTATTCCTCTTCTCTAGCCCCTTTGCTATAACCTGTTCAATAAATATGCATGTACATATATATACAGTTCTTATCATTTATCATTTTCTATTTAACTTCATACTTGATTTCTGTTTGGTTTAAAAACACCATTCATTCTAATGTTACATAAATAGGTGCAAATCATTTCATTGGCTAATTAATGAATATTTCAACTCATATATGTTTATTTTGAACAAGTGGCTATTTTTAACACTTCACATTTCAACGATTTATGCATACAATAAAAATGTGATTTTTATTGTAAAACAATTCATTTCAAAAACACTATTTTCTATATAGTGCAAGTTGGTGATAAAAATGAGATTTTTATCATAAAACAATTTCTTTTAAATCGAGGTTATTTTACATAGTTCATATAGTCGATAAAGGGTGATTTTTATTATCAAACAATTTATTTCAAAATATGAATACCATTCAACACATGAATTTCTAATCAACGAATGAATATCAATTCAACACATGAATGTTTTCTATAGTTTTTATATATAGAAAAAATGTGATTTTTATTATCAAACAATTTATTTCAAAATATGAATACCATTCAACACATGAATTTCTAATCAACGAATGAATATCAATTCAACACATGAATGTTTTCTATATTTTCTATATATAGATAAAAATGTGATTTTTATTATCAAACGATTTATTTCAAAATATGAATACCATTCAACACATGAATTTCTAATCAACGAATGAATATCAATTCAACACATGAATGTTTTCTATAGTTTCTATATATAGATAAAAATGTGATTTTTATTATCGAACAATTTATTTCAAAATATGAATACCATTCAACACATGAATTTCTAATCAACGAATGAATATCAATTCAACACATGAATGTTTTCTATAGTTTCTATATATAGATAAAAAAGGTGATTCTTATTATCGAACAATTTATTTCAAAATATGAATACCATTCAACACATGAATTTCTAATCAACGAATGAATATCAATTCAACACATGAATGTTTTCTATACAATGAATAAATATAGTTTAAGCAGATGAAAATAATTCAAACATACGAATATTATTCAAAATTTCGGCAGCATAATGGCAGGGTAGTTAAACCGGGACCGTCCCTAGTACGGCTCCTCGCTCTACCTTAAAACCTCGCGGTTTTTGACAATGGGGATCATGCATCTAGTTCGCACGCAGGCGGCATGTATATATTTATTTCATTTCCACAAACTAATCCTATGTGGTTTCAACCAAATATTTCTCAACCACAAATGGGTATTTTTCAACCACAATCAACCAATATCAATCACAAACAATCCCAAACAATCATTCGCTACCAATCATATTTCACAACAATTTCAACAAATAAATATCGTCCATGGTTTGTGGACGAGGGGGCGTATATATATATATATATATATATATATATATATATATATATATATATATATATATATATATATATAACAATTCACTTTTATTTTCTCACAAATATAATATTTTTAAATCAGAAATCTCACCAATAGCTATCCAACTTCACGACACTTCACCTAGAGAAATCTTCGCCTATCTCGCCTTTTGTCGCTTCGTTGCCCGTATTCTCTACATAGGTAAAAATCGAATTTTTACGATGCTATTCAATGTATAAAAATATGATTTTTACTTCGACTTTCAATATATAAAAATATGATTTTTACCTCGACTTTCAATATATAAAAATATGATTTTTACCTCGACTTTCAATATATAAAAATATGATTTTTACCTCGACTTTCAATATATAAAAATATGATTTTTTTCTTTTCTACAAATCTGATCTTTTTAAAGTTTAAACCTTTTTCTTTTAACTTAAAATTAAAATCAGTTTTAATCCTTTATATAAAAAAACAGTTTTAAATCTTTATTAAAATTTCAGTTTTAAACCTAATTAAATTTTCAGTTTAAACCTAATTAAAATTTCAGTTTTAATTCTTTAAACAAATCAGTTTTAATTCTTTAAACAAAAATCAGTTTTAATCCTTTAAAATCAGTTTTAATTCTTTTTTTAAAAAAATCAGTTTTAATTCTTTTTTAAAAAAATCAGTTTTAATTCTTTTTTAAAAAAATCAGTTTTACAGAATAAATAAAAAAGAAAAAAAATAAAAAAAAAAAGAAAATGCTCACCGAAGCTGCGAAGGGGGGGGGGGAGAAGAAGGTGGCGTCGGCGGCAGGTTGTGGTGGTCGGAGGTGTCGGCGTCGAGGCTTCAGGGTGGGGGCTGCTTCGATTTGCGTCGCGGCGGCTTCGAGGTAAGGCGGTGGCTTCGAGGTGAGGCGGCGGCTTCGAGGGTAAGGCGGCGGCGATGTCTGGAGGGGGGGGGGGGGGCGGCGGCTCGATTCGATTTAGGTTTTTTTTTTTTTCCCTTTTTTTTTTCTTCGTTTCTGCTAAATGAATCGGGGGGGGGCAAGCAGAAGAAAAGGAGGGAAGAGTATATTTTTTTTATTTTTATTATTTTTATTATTTAATTATTATATTTTGCAAAAAGGTTGACTTTTACATATGACCTCGAAACGAGGCCCACCGCCTGTCGCCCATAGCGTTTCACCCCCATTCCGAACACAATGGGATATGTATCGCAAGCTGATTTGATCGTTACAATCAGTTTCCTTTTGAATTTTCATTTAAATCACTATATTGAATTTTAAACGCACATTTCAAATTACCGGGGTCACATACTAACTAGAAAAATTCCAGAAAAATATTTTCTAGCTTCGTATTGACGATACGGTCCTAACAAAACTAGTTTCGTCGAATTCTGAGACCGTCGGAAAAATGGCCAATTTCCAGTCGATTAAAATCAACTGAAACTGGTCAAACGCGTTTTCCTTTGCCACGCTCACATATTGATTCGAAAAATTATGAAATTTGAAACCTAACAATAACTTGACCCTGCGGATCCAACAAAAGTGGTTTCGTCGAAATCCGAGGTCATTTGCAAAATGTCCATTTTTAAGGGCCTGAATTCCATAGCGACTATTCAGAATTTTCAACTGGACATACCTTTTGATTCCCGCTATCAAATTTCGATTGGTCAGATTCGTTAGAAAGATATTCACTAACAGATTTAAATATTTTTGGTTTCACTAAAATCCGGATTGTTTTGCACCCGGTATATTCAATTGAAGTTTGAAATCGAATTATCGAACTACCGCGCCATTTTCAATTCTATATATAATTATAATTAATTATATTCGTTTTCAAATGTCGATTCAAACTTAGTTTTCATCGCCTTTATTTTAAATATTTATTTTAAATAATTAAAATCCATTATTTTAGCCAATTTAAAAATTTTAAATTGGTTCAGATTTTCTGGGTCGTTACAATCTCCCCCACTTAAAACTTTTCGTCCCCGAAAAGGAACAAAGTCGAAAGTGGTTTGATAAATCTACAATCCCACAATACAACAACCAATTTGTTTCTAACCTTTCAAAGCCATACAAATTAATTCCTATTTTTCTTCTAAAATCATTCAAACAATTATAATAGAATAGAGAATTAAATGGTGAGGTAAAGTATGGTAAATATACCTTGCACCGGAGTGAATCAGAGATATCTACTCGGCATCTGGGATAAGCTTTCTGAATGCTCTCCTCGGTTTCCCAAGTACAATCTCGCGGATCTCCACTCCATTGCACTTTGACTAAGCGAACCTTCTTGTTCCTCAGCTCTTTGGTTTCTTTGCCGATAATCTTTAGCGGCTCTCACCTCACAGCTAATTCTGGAGTTATTTCAATATCCTGCTGAGCTGCTTCTTCTACGATCAAGTCTGGATCATGAACGTGCTTTCGAAGTTGAGATATGTGAAATACATCATGCACTCCAGGCAACCAATATGGCAGTTTGACCCTATAAGCGAGAGTCCCAATCCGTTCCAGAATAGGAAACGGACCAATGAATTTGGGTGCCAACTTTCCAGTTTGACCGAACCGGATAACTCCTCTCATCGGCGATACTTTCAAATATACATAGTCGCCAACTTCAAAGGATATATTTCTTCTTCTTCTATCGGCATAGCTCTTTTGTCGGCTTTGAGCGGCGAGTAATCTCTTCTTAATAAAATCGACTTTGTCGGCAGCTTCTCGAATCATATCGGGACCCAACACAAGTCTATTTCCAGGCTCGTCCCAACAAGCAGGAGATCGGCACGGTCTACCGTACAACGCTTCGAATGGCGACATTGTCAGACTCGCCTGGTAGCTGTTGTTATAAGAGAATTCAGCCAAATGCAGATTGTCTTCCCATGATCCACCGAAATCTATAACACAAGCCCGCAATAGATCTTCTAAAATGCGATTCACCCTCTCAGTCTGACCGTCTGTCTGAGGATGATAAGCGGTGCTCAAGTTCAACTTCGTTCCTAGCTCGACTTGAAATGCTTCCCAGAATTTACTAGTGAATATTGTATCTCTATCACTGACTATACTGAGCGGCACTCCATGTAGTCTAACTATTTCCCTGAAGTATATCTGCGCCAGACTCTGAGCAGTTCGGTTTGATTTGACAGGTATGAAATGGGCGGTCTTCGTGAAGCGATCTACGATCACCCAAATACTGTCATTTCCTTTCCTGGTTCTGGGCAGACCATCGATGAAATCCATAGAAATATGTTCCCACTTCCAGCCAGGAACTTCTAGCGGTTGTAATAATCCAGCCAGTTTCTGTTGGTCACTCTTGACTAGCTGGCAAGTAGGGCATCGACTAACATATATTGAAACGTCTCTCTTCATAGCCTTCCACCAGAATGTTCTTTTGAGATCGTTATACATTTTGGCCACGCCAGGATGGATACTCAGCTTGGACTTGTGACACTCGTCTAACACTTCCCTTTTTAGCTCAGGAATGTCAGGAACACAAATCCTTCCTTTCATTCTCAAGGTCTCGTCGTTATCTATTTGAAAACACGAGGGTTCGCCTTTCTGAATCCTTTTCATCATATCTTTTATAAAGTTATCCTCCTTCTGAAGAATAGATATTTTATCCATCAAGGAAGTCGTGATAATAAAGCTGGCGATCATTACATTCTTTCGGCTCAGCGCATCTGCCACGACATTGGCTTTTCCTGGAGTATATATTATTTCAAAGTCATATGCTGCAAGAAACTCCAGCCAACGTTGCTGCCTCAAATTTAAGTCCTTCTGAGTGAACAGATACTTTAGCGACTGGTGATCTGTAAACAGTTCAAATCTCTCGCCCAGAAGATAGTGTCTCCAGATTTTCAAAGCGAACACGATAGCCAATAACTCAAGATCATGAGTTACGTAGTTTTTCTCGTGCGGCTTCAGTTGACGGCTAGCATACGCAATCACTTGACCTCTTTGCATTAACACTGCGCCAAGGCCTTCTCTAGAAGCATCAGTCCATACTTTTAAATCCTGGTTGCCATCGATGATGGTTAACACTGGAGCTGTCGTCAATCTTAACTTTAGCTCTTCGAAGGCCTCCTCACTTTCTGGAGTCCATTTGAATTTAGAGTGCTTCTTTGTAAGCTTCGTTAAGTGACCTGATATCTTAGAAAAGTCTTTAACGAACTTTCGGTAATAGCTAGCCAATCCGAGAAAACTGCGGACTTCAGTGGGAGTACTGGGCTGTTTCCAATTTTGAATAGCCGTGATTTTACTTGGATCCACAGCGATTCCATCTTTCGATACGACATGGCCCAGAAATTTCACTTCATCTTGCCAGAATATACATTTGGAAAACTTGGCTTTTAATACATTCCGTCTGAGAATTTCTAACACTTGTTCCAGATGCTTTTCATGTTCGGCCTTTGATTTAGAGAAGATTAGAATATCATCAATAAAAACCAGAACAAATTTATTCAATACTCCTCTGAATACTCTGTTCATCAGATCGACGAAATAAGCTGGAGCGTTACATAAGCCGAATGGCATTACTAACCACTCGTAGAATAAGTCGGGGCCTCTGAACGCTGTCATTGGAACACACTCTTCGGCAATTCGAAGTTGATGGAAGCTTGTAGCTAGGTCCATTCGTGAAAATACTTGTGCTCCATTTAATCGATCCAACAAATCATCAATCCGCGGCAATGGATATTTGTTCTTTATAGTCTGCTTGTTTAGATCACGATAATCCACACATAGACGTAGAGTACCGTCAGATTTTGGGACAAACACCACTGCTGCACCCCAATCAGAGAAACTAGGCCTGATCAGACCTTTCCATACTAGCTGTCTTGTTTGATTGTCTAATTCCTCTTTCTCTTTCAAGGACATTCTTCGAATAGCGTGAACTACCGGCCTTGCATTTGGAATTAAAGCAATTTTGAAATCTATTTCTCTCTGCGGAGGTAAGCGAACAACTTCCTCGAACACATCCGCATAATTCTTGACGACAGGAATGTCTTTGATGAGGTCAGGAATATTCTCTGTAACTTCAGGGATATTTTCAATTTGGGCTGGAGAAACATTCAAAGCTGCCCAGAAGTCTTTTCTATTAGCATTCTGACCTTCACAGGGAATGGTTATATAACCCCCTGATTTAATCTTAGCTCTAACAACTCTCTCGGCGCATCTAACCTCTGCTTCATATTTGGTTAACCAATCCAATCCCAAAATAAGATCGAATTCATCAAAGTTCATGACGACAGAGATAATAGGGAATTTATAGCAAGAAAAAGAGACGGGTACTGCACAAACCCAACTGAGATTGATGGAACCTCCAACTGGATTTCGGACAGTCATTGGCTCTTTGAGCTTCTTCAAATTCAAATCCAACTTCTTGACTGCAACTCTTTGCAATAAAGCTTCGTCACGCGCCAGTGTCAAACAGTACTTTAACTGGAATGTTCTTGACATTGAGCGTGCCTTCTAAAACATCAGCCCTTTCCTGATCAGACGAAGATGCAGGCAATTCGGCCACTTCATTTACCTGAGCTTCTTTGGCCCTTTTTAACAGCCAGCAATCTCGCTTTATATGACCGGACTGATGGCAGAGATTGCATTTTCTATTCGCTTGAGATCCTTCTTTGGATCGAAGTCTACCTTTTAATTGCTTCTTTAAAGGCCCGCAGTTTATCGACAAATGCCCCTTCAGATGGCAGTTATTGCATACGGTGGTCGTTACCGGTTCTTTCCCAGATTCAGCCCTTTTTCTCTTGGCACTGGGCTTCTTATTGACCTCAGACCTCGTACTGGCTTCAGGAATATCAGTTTCCGACTTTTCTTTGTCACTAGAACAGACTTCTTCTTCGTCGCATAACATTCCTTTCTTATGGAGATCTTCATACTGATAAGCCATGTATATCATTTCAGAAAAAGGAAGCTTCACATGCCCCAATACTTTATTCTGATATTTCCTTTGAAGTCCGTAAATAAATCTCAAATTCTTTCTCCTCGTATTCTGAATTAGATGGGGAGCAAAGTGAGCAAGTTCATTGAATTTCTTATGATATTCTGGGATGGTCATATCACCTTGTATTAGATAAGAAAATTCATCACATAATCTCTCAGTTGCTTCGGGAGGAGTAAATCTTTCTAAGAAAATCACTTTGAATCTGTCCCAGGTGATATCACCTTCTGGATTATTTTTGATTATTGAATCCCACCAAAACAAAGCTTCTTCTTTGAGTGCCCAAGACACCAGTAATCTTTTCTGATCGTCTCTCAGCTTTAAACCCTCAAAGATCTTCTCTGCAGAACGAATCCAAGCTTGTGTTTCCATAATGGACTCTTTGCCTAAGAATGGCGATCCACCCAGATTTCGAAATCTCTTGTATAGAACTTCTATATTGGATTCTGGCTGCGGGAGCACAACTGGCTCATTAGCTGGTCGAGCCATACGATTATTTCTTCTGTTCCTGCCACTCATTTTCTAGTACTTCTGCAAATGGCAGATCAAGTGTCAGGTCACAGAAAAGGTATTTTAAAAATATAGAAACACATACTCTAATGTAAATGTGTCTACTGGGGTGTAATTTCATTCTGCTTTACTCATACTAGGATATTACTGATCCTATCTGTATAGAGTTACCCGTCCTAGAACACTACTGGTTCTATTTCTGACGAGTTCGTTCGAATGTTATATTCCAGAACTAAGCTTAACCAAAGCTCTGATACCACGATGAGACGACCCGAATTCCCGTTCTGACGGAAACAAGGTTATCTTTGGAATATAACACAGAAACATATAATAGCAGAACAGAATTAAATAAATACACCAGAATGAACAATAGAATATACTGGATAAAAGTAATCATCAGAGTTACACAGTATACAGGATCTTACTTAGTACAAACACAGTTCAGCTATACATAAATGTCTACAGCGGAAATAAACAAAATATGTACAATAGGAGCTGAACAGCATAAAAAGAAATAAATGATAGAATCCATCTTCAGCTCCAGCTATCCAGAAAGAACCAGCTAAACCTGAATACAAGGCTGCCCGTGTAGAAAAAGGGGCACCCGAGTTTGAGAGTGAAACAAACTACGAGTCAGTCATGGGACTGGTATGAGAAATCCACTCAACACGTATATAATTGGCTAATCACAGGACCACGCCACTTTCGTGGAACGGGTTTACTCCATTGGATTGCCAGTGCATTAAAACAACTCTTTCTTTTAAACATCGCTATGCTTTTTATAAAAATGAAGCCGTTATAAGACTCAGTTCCCATCACACAATGCAACGCAAACCGAAGGATAGAGTTTTTACCTTATAACGGCCAAGATATGCTTGATACGAATAAAACAAAGGCATTTGATATTATTGCTAGTGTTTATATGTTTTGAAAACAATTTCAAATCATAACTATCAATCATAGACGGCATTAATGCCCCATACCACTATGTCGTCGTATATAGGTATACAATCAAAACCGCACGATGTCGTATTTGGAAATTGGATTTCCGTCATGAACCGAGGCAAAAGATAGTCCTCACCGAATTCGAGACGCTCTAGCCCGTGTCTCAGGCAAGCGCGCAGGCAAGCCTTGGATCGTCAGGGCCGGTCCACCGATGTGGATTATTATGCATGAACAATACGTTTCCCCGCCCTTTGGGGCGTCAACGAGCCAACGAATGACTCCATCGGACCCGGATCGTCCGATCAAACCGAGGCGCCTCGCAACAGCAACAACCACATAGGTGAAAAGTATATAAATGTCAGGGCTGGTAGGTCACTGACACCACCCTAGCTAGAAAGAAACGCATGCCCTCCCTGATGTCATTCTCCCGTTTTAGGTTCATACCGGGGTGTGAGGCTCGCGAATTCACGTTATACACAAAGCTACGCCACACAGGCGGTGTTTTGATCATCACCACAAGACTTTGCTTTTCAACAGAAGCCCTGATCACTGCATCTTAGCATGCCACACAGGCAATTTACACCGTGCAACTGATGGCTATCAATCACACAGAACAAATTCCAATGTCGGACACACAGTCCATTTACAAGTCCGTTCTGGGTTTGAACGAAACCGGAGGCACTAAATACCTCGCAAACCCATCGATCACCATGTACGTCTGAACGATCACCACTCATTATCCATATTTCGGGAGGCCTCCCAATCAGGACCTCGGTTACCATCCAAACGAGGTGAAGATCTCCGGTCTTCGACCACCGTCTTCATCTTCGACTTTCAATCGTCGATCAATTATTTGAAATGAGAATTAACTCGGCCTTCTCAAATAATTCACGTATATTTAGAATTTCAAATCAATTTATTTCAATGGTTAAATTATTCGACAACACCAATATTGTTCTTTAATGTAATTTTCACACCAAACACATTCAACCATCAAAAGCCACACAAATCAAGCAAATTTCAGTTTATTTCCATTCCATATCGCCTATGATATTTTATAACTATTTATCGCTATTTTTATTTATTTTAAAATAGCTAATATATTCAAAACAACGTTTCGGACCATAACGTGGCCGTGGCGCTGTTTTTCTTCAGATTTGATTTACATATATCTGAAAATCTAACCGTTGGATCTTCACAAAATTTACATCATTAGAAAGGTCTTTTCAAAACGAATCCAACGGTTCCAGTTTCGGGAAAATCCGACGGTCGGATCTCCCGGTACAATCGTTTGAAATTTCGATTTCAAAATACGAACTGCAGCGTCGTTATTCGATTAAATATAATTATATTTATATATATAAATAAATATAATCGTTTCTGGCGCTGTTTTTCTTCAGATTTGAATTAAACATTCCAGACAATCCAACCGTTGGATTTCTACAAAGTTGGTGTCGTTGGGAAGATATTTCCAAGGCGAACCCGACGGTTGAGGTTTCGGGAAAATCCAATGGTCGGATTTCCCGCACTAGTCGTTTGAAATCACGGTTTCAAAATACGAACTGCACGACCTCGTTTCGTTTTAATTTTATTTATATTTATATATTTATATAAATATAGTTCATTCAACAATTTCAATATCGTTTTCACTTCAAATATTTTTCTAACACCTTAAAATTTTGGAAAATTTCGCCATAACCTCCCCTGCACCGGGAGCATCGGGAAATCGCAAATAGCGTTCCCGGTCCTTCTAATCTCAAAAAGAAAAGAAAAAGCCAAGCGGCTAGCCAACAGGCTCATAAAATCATCACCCAAACAAAACAGTAAATGTGTACCTATTTGTCGGGCACAAAATTTTATTCCTCTTCTCTAGCCCCTTTGCTATAACCTGTTCAATAAATATGCATGTACATATATATACAGTTCTTATCATTTATCATTTTCTATTTAACTTCATACTTGATTTCTGTTTGGTTTAAAAACACCATTCATTCTAATGTTACATAAATAGGTGCAAATCATTTCATTGGCTAATTAATGAATATTTCAACTCATATATGTTTATTTTGAACAAGTGGCTATTATTAACACTTCACATTTCAACGATTTATGCATACAATAAAAATGTGATTTTTATTGTAAAACAATTCATTTCAAAAACACTATTTTCTATATAGTGCAAGTTGGTGATAAAAATGAGATTTTTATCATAAAACAATTTCTTTTAAATCGAGGTTATTTTACATAGTTCATATAGTCGATAAAGGGTGATTTTTATTATCAAACAATTTATTTCAAAATATGAATACCATTCAACACATGAATTTCTAATCAACGAATGAATATCAATTCAACACATGAATGTTTTCTATAGTTTTTATGTATAGAAAAAATGTGATTTTTATTATCAAACAATTTATTTCAAAATATGAATACCATTCAACACATGAATTTCTAATCAACGAATGAATATCAATTCAACACATGAATGTTTTCTATATTTTCTATATATAGATAAAAATGTGATTTTTATTATCAAACGATTTATTTCAAAATATGAATACCATTCAACACATGAATTTCTAATCAACGAATGAATATCAATTCAACACATGAATGTTTTCTATAGTTTCTATATATAGATAAAAATGTGATTTTTATTATCGAACAATTTATTTCAAAATATGAATACCATTCAACACATGAATTTCTAATCAACGAATGAATATCAATTCAACACATGAATGTTTTCTATAGTTTCTATATATAGATAAAAAAAGTGATTCTTATTATCGAACAATTTATTTCAAAATATGAATACCATTCAACACATGAATTTCTAATCAACGAATGAATATCAATTCAACACATGAATGTTTTCTATACAATGAATAAATATAGTTTAAGCAGATGAAAATAATTCAAACATACGAATATTATTCAAAATTTCGGCAGCATAACGGCTGGGTAGTTAAACCGGGACCGTCCCTAGTACGGCTCCTCGCTCTACCTTAAAACCTCGCGGTTTTTGACAATGGGGATCATGCATCTAGTTCGCACGCAGGCGACATGTATATATTTATTTCATTTCCACAAACTAATCTTATGTGGTTTCAACCAAATATTTCTCAACCACAAATGGGTATTTTTCAACCACAATCAACCAATATCAATCACAAACAATCCCAAACAATCATTCGCTACCAATCATATTTCACAACAATTTCAACCAATAAATATCGTCCATGGTTTGTGGACGAGGGGGCGTATATATATATATATATATATATATATATATATATATATTATATATAGCAATTCACTTTTATTTTCTCACAAATATAATATTTTTAAATCAGAAATCTCACCAATAGCTATCCAACTTCACGACACTTCACCTAGAGAAATCTTCGCCTATCTCGCCTTTTGTCGCTTCGTTGCCCGTATTCTCTACATAGGTAAAAATCGAATTTTTACGATGCTATTCAATATATAAAAATATGATTTTTACTTCGACTTTCAATATATAAAAATATGATTTTTACCTCGACTTTCAATATATAAAAATATGATTTTTACCTCGACTTTCAATATATAAAAATATGATTTTTACCTCGACTTTCAATATATAAAAATATGATTTTTTTTCTTTTCTACAAATCTGATCTTTTTAAAGTTTAAACCTTTTTCTTTTAACTTAAAATTAAAATCAGTTTTAATCCTTTATATAAAAAAACAGTTTTAAATCTTTATTAAAATTTCAGTTTTAAACCTAATTAAATTTTCAGTTTAAACCTAATTAAAATTTCAGTTTTAATTCTTTAAACAAATCAGTTTTAATTCTTTAAACAAAAATCAGTTTTAATCCTTTAAAATCAGTTTTAATTCTTTTTTTTAAAAAATCAGTTTTAATTCTTTTTTAAAAAAATTAGTTTTAATTCTTTTTTTAAAAAATCAGTTTTACAGAATAAATAAAAAAGAAAATAAAAAAAAAAGAAAATGCTCACCGAAGCTGCGAAGGGGGGGGGGGGAGAAGAAGGTGGCGTCGGGGGCAGGTTGTGGTGGTCGGAGGTGTCGGCGTCGAGGCTACAGGGCGGGGGCTGCTTCGATTTGCGTCGCGGCGGCTTCGAGGTAAGGCGGTGGCTTCGGGGTGAGGCGGCGGCTTCGAGGGTAAGGCGGCGGCGATGTCTGGAGGGGGGGGGGGGGGGGCGGCGGCTCGATTCGATTTAGGTTTTTTTTTTCCCTTTTTTTTTTCTTCGTTTCTGCTAAATGAATCGGGGGGGGGGGGGCAAGCAGAAGAAAAGGAGGGAAGAGTATATTTTTTTTTATTTTTTTTATTTAATTATTATATTTTGCAAAAAGGTTGACTTTTACATATGACCTCGAAACGAGACCCACCGCCTGTCGCCCATAGCGTTTCACCCCCATTCCGAACACAATGGGATATGTATCGCAAGCTGATTTGATCGTTACATTCAGTTTCCTTTTGAATTTTCATTTAAATCACTATATTGAATTTTAAACGCACATTTCAAATTACCGGGGTCACATACTAACTAGAAAAATTCCAGAAAAATATTTTCTAGCTTCGTATTGACGATACGGTCCTAACAAAACTAGTTTCGTCGAATTCTGAGACCGTTGGAAAAATGACCAATTTCCAGTCGATTAAAATCAACTGAAACTGGTCAAACGCGTTTTCCTTTGCCACGCTCACATATTGATTCGAAAAATTATGAAATTTGAAACCTAACAATAACTTGACCCTGCGGATCCAACAAAAGTGGTTTCGTCGAAATCCGAGGTCATTTGCAAAATGTCCATTTTTAAGGGCCTGAATTCCATAGCGACTATTCAGAATTTTCAACTGGACATACCTTTTGATTCCCGCTATCAAATTTCGATTGGTCAGATTCGTTAGAAAGATATTCACTAACAGATTTAAATATTTTTGGTTTCACTAAAATCCGGATTGTTTTGCACCCGGTATATTCAATTGAAGTTTGAAATCGAATTATCGAACTACCGCGCCATTTTCAATTCTATATATAATTATAATTAATTATATTCGTTTTCAAATGTCGATTCAAACTTAGTTTTCATCGCCTTTATTTAAAATATTTATTTTAAATAATTAAAATCCATTATTTTAGCCAATTTAAAAATTTTAAATTGGTTCAGATTTTCTGGGTCGTTACACTTGCTTACCTTATCTTCTTCTTGTAACAGTGCCATGTCCACTAGTCTTTCATAGGTCGCACCCATAGGTATATGGGACATAGCTTTGCTGTGCAGTGGCTCATTCAATCCTTTAACGAAGCGGAGAGCCTTCTTATGTGGAGTGTTTACTAACTCCAATCTAAACCTAGCCAGCTGATTAAATTGGTTAACGTATTCCTTGACCAACATACTTCCCTGTCTAAGAGCTAAGAACTTCTCCATCTGTAGGCTTCGTTCAGCTTGTTAGAGGAATTTCATTTCAAACCTCATCCTAAAATCCATCCAAGTTTCAATTAGTATTTCAGCGTTAGTGACTTCCCACCAATAGGAAGCTTCATCTTTGAGCAACCATACCGCCAACTGTATCTTTTGCCTATCATTCACTTCGAAGATCTCGAACAAATCCTCAGTTTCTTTGAGCCAGTTTCTTGCTTCCACGAAAGACTCATTTCCATTGAAGTTCTTTCCACCCATGGCTCTAAAGTCCCTACATATTTTTGAGAAAGCATTCGCTCGAGAGGAGGAACCGCTGCAGCTGGGGGAGGAGGAATGTCTGCTGGGCCTGCGTCGTTGGCCCTAGCCTCTAGGTACCTCCTGAACCAGTCGGGTATCGATACACCCTCTAGAAGGTTAAGATTCCCAGACATGATGAAACGAAAAATGAAAGATTCAAGATAAAGGATATAAAGATAGTGCATATGGCTTTGGGGGATTATGCCTTTTAAAGTAAAATAACACTTTTTCTTGAAAAATGCTTCTTTTTGAAAATAGTTTTCAAAAACTTTTATCTGATCTAGTAAACCTCTGCTCTGATACCAAGTGAAACACCCCACCTCCGTTAAGATCACTCACAAAGGGAATGCCTTAACTTCGATGGAGCATTATAGGTAAAAGACACAGAAAGTTACAAGACAGAAATATAAGAAGTGGAAAACAAACATTTATTTCATACGTGGTTCAATACAAAAACCATTATAGTAAATTGTCTCAACATAACTTCCAAAAAATTTCATCATAATCTCTGTCTTGCTTATAACATAAAGAAGCATATAACATAAATAAAACTGCATAAATCCCCAAGTCTAGTGTGTCCAAAGCCATAGCCAAAGATAAGAGATTCCAAGTCGTACATCACAAAGTCTTCAAGCTTGGAAAGATGACGGTCCAAATTAAGCTGAGCTATTCCCTCCCTGGCTACCTGAGGGGGGAGGGGAATGGAAGAAAAAGAAGATGAAAGAAAAATGGATCAGACATAAGTCTGAGTAAGTCTAGTGACTTTTCAGTGTGTGAATAAAGCAAAGGGTCATGATAGGAATAAACTGAAAATAGGACAGTACCAGAACAACAACTAACATAAAGCTATATAAGGCAGGATAAACCGAATATACATCACACCCATGTTTAATTCTCTGCACCTACTCATACTTGTCCAACTAGCACCACGTGTTCATGGTGAAATGATTCCCTTATATCGATCAGCTCCTACTAGCATGCATTTATCACGTGTGTCCTTCGGCCCCCGCTTGACTGTAGATACCTGTGCTGGGGGTGTATCAAATCCTATGGTGGTAACCCGACACGATTCAAGATGCACAGTGTATGACTACTGATGCCCAGTGCCTGCTTTTTCCACTCCGGAGTACGTGCACGCCCTATACTCCGTCGGAACCTACACTGATCCACCACCGTCGATGTTTTTGACTGCTTATAATCAGCCCAGTAATCGTGCCCCACCCTGCCTAGTTCAGGTTCCCATGATACATTTACGTGGGTTACTGCTGAAATGGGTCCCCATTACTAGGGTTTTCCAGTCAACATGTTAAATTGGTTAAGTGTCCAAATTTACCTAACCCCACCCATCAGTTTAGCAAACATGTTGGATTGGTTAAGTGTTTCCTAAATTGACTTAACCCTACCTCTCTTGACTTAGCTTTATTAAAGCACCAGCCACTCACATTAGATAGGTATTGTTGTGGTCACTGGATGTGCCGGTCGGTTCCGGGCAGTTTTACACCACAACCTAGTCTAACCTCGGGTCCTTTTTTTGGGCTCAATGAACTAACCACCCACATTAGACAGGTATTGTTGTGGTCGCTGGATGTGCCGGTCAGTTCCGGGCAGTTTTACACCACAACTCAGTCTAACCTCAGGTTAGGCATATTCGTCTTTTCTAAATTTATATATTTATCCTTTTATGCTTATATGTAAATTTGTCAACAATTTATTGTTATGGCCCACTTTCCTTTTAAATCAAATTCATAATTTTTGGTAAGTAAATTATACCATTTCAATGCCTTACCATTTACATGGTTATGAGCCAAATATGTTAATTATGTATAATTCTCGTGTTTTCCCCAACGTTACCCCTGTTGTACATTCGAAAAATTACATAAGATGTTAGGCTCGACATTTTAGCCCAACTAATAAACTAAAAAGGAAAAAAGATGAACTTGCAATATTCCAACATCATACAAAAATATGGATCTAACTACAGATGTGTCACATGAACTTGGCATAATATACTTTTAATTATGAACTTGCAAACTAGATCTATGCAACATGAATCATAAAATAATAGTATTACATAGAACTACCAAAATCTAATTAGACGTCTAGTGGTGAACTTGCATAGGTTGAATCATGTTAACATTGATCTAACATAAAGGCATATGGTCCTAACATGTAAAGTTGTAGATCTAAACATATAGGTTTACATAGTCATGTTTTTAACCTATAAACTTGCATGTATTCATAACATGATAGCATCACTTAACTTGCATAAACATGACATAATTTCTAAATTAACATACAACATATAGATGTCATCACAAGGTCGTAGATCTAAACATGTATGCATAATGGATCTAAACAATTAGGCATAAACTATATGACTTAGCCTAAAACTTGTATAATATCACCAAACTTACATATGATAATTTCATAACATCATAGGTTTATTCACCAATTTCCGCATAACATGATAGACCACAATAATTCATAGGCATATACGATAGAATGGACATGAATAAACATAAATTAGCTTCACATACAACTTGATACAATTCTATTTTTCAATCCATTACGAACCATGTCTTTAATTCATTCACATCCGAAAAATAACTACACTTACAAACTAAAAGGAGTTCTTGAGTTCTGGGTTGAATTGCTCGCCTTTGATGTAGATCGTTGAATTTTCTTAGTTGAATTAGATTAGATTTAATTTTGACGTAGCTTCAATCTTGCCTTTGAGTTGAAAGAGATGACGGCTATTCTAGGTTCACCACTGACGGCATGGCGACTCTTGGTATGAATATTTGTGATTTAGGGTTAAGAGTTTGGTTGTTTTTATAGAGTTTTAATTAATTTAGAGCCGTCAGATTAACCCTAGAAATAATCAAGGCCATCCAGTCAAGATAGGATAACACCTCAGCCCTAATGACTCAGCAGGGAGTCAGAAATCGTCATCCTTTCAGATCTGCCCGGGGGGGGGGGGGGAGGTCGACCCTCAAGTCGACCTGTAGGGTAGGTCGACACTAGGGTCGACCTGGCCTGGCCTGGGCGGGAATCTTCCCTGCCCTCTTTTGTGTTTGAATTTGAATTTTGAATTTTTGAAACTTCTGAAGGCCATAACTTCTTCATACGAAGTCCAATTCACGTAAACTCGGACTGTATCTCAACCAAAATTCCGATATGAATGCAATAGCATATCCCGTTTCCCTTAATTCTGACATTTAAAATTAATTATTCTTTAATTTGTTACTTTAAGGTTTATCGTAAACACGGGGTGTTACACGCAACCTTTCAGTTCAACCTTCTGAGTTTATAATTCAGAAGTCTAAAAAAGGGTTATTATTTGAAAATAGGTGTGCATGTGCATAAGTCACCATATTCAGACGTTTAAATTGGAAATTCAAACGTCTAAATATTCAAACTTATATGTTTGAATGTTCAACAATCAGACATCTGAATTTTCAATTTAGACGTCTGATGCACATGACTTTGCACACATGTTTTAGCCTGTTTCGAAAATTATATATATATATATACACACACACTCAAACACACACACACTCACTTATCAGAGAGATTTTAACAATACTTACTATCTAAATACTAACTTGATTTCATACTAAACATATCAACATATCTTCTTGTTAAACCTTCGTGTATTTAGACTATATTCTTCTGCTTTTTCCTGTAAAAGATGTTAGTGAATAATATCGTCGATATATAGTTGTTGTAATCAAAATCTAATCCAAAAATAGAGGTTCTAACAGTGAATATGTATCAAAATAGTCCAGATCTTCCTTTTGTCTGAATCCTTGGACAAGAAGACAAGCTTTATTCTTTGTCTATTGAACCATCTGGTTTCGATTTCTTTATAAATATCCATTTATTACCTTAGGCATTACATCCTTAAGGTAAATCAACTAACTCATATGCGTGGTTAGCCATAATGGATTTGATTTCATTACTAATGGCCTCCTTCTAGTAAGGAGAATCGCTGGAGGACATAGCTTATTTGTATGTTAATGGATCATCTTCTAACATAAAAGAGCATAAATCTAGTCCAAATGTTCTTGAGGTCCTTGACCTTTTACTTCTTCTTGGTTCCTCCACTTGTTGATCAACACTGGTTTGCTGAAGAGAATTGGGGATTTCATTTTCCTTTGTTCTCTTAGAAGTATAATTTTCAGTACCCTATTTCAAAGGGAACATATGTTCGAAAAATCTAGCATTTCTCAAACCAATGATGATATTTTGATGAACATCATCAATTTCAGACCTGTGTACTAAACATTGATAAGTGATTTGAATGTACAATCAATAGTTTTTGGTCCAATTTTGACCTTCTTTGGTTTAGGTATCTCTACTTTTGCAAGACACCCCCACACTTTTAAGTACTTATAGGATGGAGGCCTATTTTTTCAAAGTTCACGAGGACTTAGATGTTTTCTTTCGTGCTATTTTATTTAAAACATGTTTTGCCGAAAGAATAACTTCTCCCCAAAAGTTATTTGGTAAGCCAGAACTGATTAATAAAGCATTCATCATTTCTTTAAGAGTTCAATTTTTCCATTCGGCTATACCGTTCAATTGAGGTGAGTATGGTGTTGTAGTGTGGTGTATAATTCCATGCTCATCATAGAATTCCTCGAAGGGAAATTCATATTTTCCTCCTCTGTCACTTCTTAAAGCTTTAATTTTCTTATTGAGTTAATTCTTAACTTCACCTTTATACTGTTTAAACATGTCGAATCCTTCATCCTTGCTTCGAAGGAAATACACATACTAGTACCTAGTACAATTATCAATAAGGTAAGGAAATACCTTTTTTCACCTCTATTTTGACACATTTTCAAATCACATACATCCGTATGTATTAGATCTAGAGGTTTAGTTTCTCATAAAACATGATGAAACGAGGTTCTTGTCAATTTTGCTTCTACACAAATTTGACATTTATAGTTGGAATCTATGTTACATTTTGGCATAAAATATTGATTAATCAATTTTTGCAATATATCAAAATTTACATGCCTTAATCTAAAATGTCATATGTTAGAAGAGTCAACAATATAAGCAGAAGACTCACTTTTATTCATATCAGTATTTGGTACAATAGTGGTTACATTTGCTTTAAATAAACCATCACACACATATCCACTTCCTACATGCATTTCATTCTTTTATGATACAAACTTATCAACCACAATGGTTAATTTGAATCCATGCTTGCTAAGTAATGACCCTAAAATCAGGTTCGTGCAAATTTCTAGAACATGGAGAACGTCACTTAAGGTAAGTTCTTTTCTAGAAGCTATTTTAAGCACAACTTTTCTCCTACCTTCTACTTTTGATGCAGATGAATTGCCCATGAAAAGTTGTTTATTATCAGTTGCAGTTTTATAAATTGTAAATATCCACTTAT
This sequence comes from Allium sativum, assembly GCA_030737875.1. Classification (NCBI taxonomy): domain Eukaryota; kingdom Viridiplantae; phylum Streptophyta; class Magnoliopsida; order Asparagales; family Amaryllidaceae; genus Allium; species Allium sativum. Next base: position 31,119,978 of record JASFAX010000021.1, on the reverse strand, counting down.
TAGCACATATGTGTCAACTGACCCCTGTGTCTACAAACCATTTTTTCGAGTTACCAACAAGGTTTCATTCTAATATTACTGCACATAAATCCATATCAGCAATGCCATCTAAAACTTCAACCATATTTGCTTTTGACTTCTTCTTTTTGGATGCGTGGCAGTCGGCTGCTTTATGCCCCTTCTTCACACAGTTATGGAAGAAACTCTGAAATTTCTTCGGCTTTTTAGGAGCATTCTCCTGTTTCCTCTTGCTAGATTTGTCTGACTCAAGTACATTTGCTTTGGCAGCCATATTCTAAGAAATCTTTTCTCAGAATTCCTATTATCTTCCTCAATTCTTTGCCGAACTATGAATTCTTTTATTATCATTTGCTTACGCTTGTGCTTAAGGTAATTCTTGAAGTCCTTCCAGAAGGAGGCAATTTCTTAATGGTTGCGGCAACTTGGAAAGATTTTGGAAAGATTCGCTAAGAGTCATCCGTTTATCTTCTAGTTGACAGATGATAAGTTTTAGTTCTTAAGTCCGATTGATCACCGTCTTGAATCCACCATTTTGAAGTCGAGATATTTGTCAGTGAAGAATTTCTTCATGCCCACATCTTCGGTTTTGTACTTCTTTTCTAAAGGCAACCAAAATTGTTTGGACTTTGCAAGAGTAAACATTGTAGAGGCTATCATCCAAACCACTTAGAATATGGTTCTTACACATAAAATGTGAGTTTTCCAGACATTAAGAGCTTCTACTTTAGTATCATTTGGATTCGAGTTGGCTAACTACAGGAGCATCTTCAGTAAGAAATTTGGTGAGTCCCAATGTTGTCAGATAAAACAACATTTCCTGTTGCCAGCGCTTGAAGTCGACAACGTTGAACTTCTCTAGCCTTTCTCCATGAGACAGAGCCATTGTCGAAAGCACAAGCGTAGGCTAAGTATTAGTCACCGTCTGTGTTGGTGCAGAGTTATTGTTATTGTTCTACGACATCATTGTCTACAACAATCAATATTGTTTCAAGACTGTTATTTGCAACTGCATAAAAGTATTACAAGTCTGATAGTAAGTTCAACAACGTTACTAAACCATTCAGAATTAGTCACGACAGAAAAGCGTTACTGATTTTCAGAATTAAACGGAAAACCAACAACAATATAAAACATAACAAATTTTGATACAAAATTGGTACGGTTGAGAATAATTTCCAATTTGTTACAGTAGTGTAAAAAAGTACTTATAGATTTGTCTGAATCCAGCGTAGAACTGTTTCCTTAAAACAGTATTGCCCCTTGTATGCATCGAAGGTTGTGAGCAATTTGTTTCTCAGGATGAAACAGACCTACCCTACAGTGTTGTGCATGCAAGCCTTTGATTTTTTAATATTATAATTAATATGAAAGCCTTCCAGCCTTCTTTCCTCGTTCATTCAAGCCTTCATGTCCTCTTCTTGTTTGTTTGATATACTACGGTAGGTTATTGTATATACAGAGGAGTTGGAACAAATATTTCCCGACGTGGGGACTTTGTTTTCACACTTTGTTTCAACAATGCCCAATGCAAATCTCTCTTCTCTAATACACTATTTCATTCATTTTTTAACAGTACAGAGCTTCAGACTTTGGAGAAGTCTCACAAAATCAAACTAAGCTTGTGATGGATACTGTATATTTTTATTTTTATTTTTAAAAAATCTGTGTGGTGGTGGTGGTAGGACTGAAATTTAGTTGGAGGTGAGATGAATAGTAACGAGATGGTGAAGTGACATAACTAGACGAGGAGGTGAGTAGTTTTTTAATATGAACACAATTAGTGTAGTAAGGTTTAAGATGGAAGGCGATGACAAACATGAATTTACTTAGTATTTCCAACATGAGTTTAATGCTCAATTCCGACACAAACAGGGTGCTGTTGCCATTCAAATCCATGATTCGTTACCATCCAAAAACAACGATAACTATGTGTTTTTGTTAAAAAAATTCCATTTAAAAATGACAAATTTTACAAGCATTATACTAAAGAAAAAGGAATTCGATGCGATCCTTTTTGAAAATAATACGGAATTAAGAGAAGCAAAACGAAAAACAAGCCTCATTCAAAAGTTGTTATGATGATACCACTAAATTTAATAAAAAGGTTGTGATGCTAAGCGCATTCCAATTTACTCTTCCTATTACTGCTACTAAAAAGTACCAAAAGAATTACCATTACACTCTTCTTAATACCTCACGTAAAAAATAGGGGCTACCACACTACTATTACCTTATTTCTCGCTCCCTCGTCTCTTATTCATTACATTCTGAAATCCTAGTTCTTCAATCCATCGATCAATGATAAATTGTTCGATGCCACAACAATGCCGACAAAGAAGAAAACTGCAGATACATCGTTGTCTCAACTCTAGTCAACTCAATCAAGTAAGTTTAGGGCTTCAAATGGTAAAAGTTTGAGTTTTCTCGCGGGAAAGATAAAGTAGACATTGATTGTTGTTGATTAGGGTTTCTAGAATAGGGCTGACTACGTAATTAGTTCGGCAAATACTGGTTTAAAAAAAAATTATAATGTAGAGATAAAGTGGTATTAGGAAACATACAAAATTTAATGAATTTTATTTTAGCAAGAAGATAGTGGGTTGCCTTTAGCACCACGCTGTTTTTGTTACCTGCTACTGATAACATTGCGTTCAATGTTTTTTAATACCATGGTGCGTAGTCAATGACTAGTGCAAAATGAGATGCCTTTGCCATCGCATCACGGCATGAAACTAAAAGGCCTCGGAAATTAGCTAACACCGTAGTACCTCTGGCCGCACATTTTTTAGTTTGCTATCTCCGTAATCCGTCCCTTCCTAGTTCCTACTGCTACTTCCCATAAACTTCATCTCATTTTGTTTTTATTTATTTCATTCATAAAATAATAACATCACGATTTCACTCCTCCTACTGGTTTTGCTTCCGAGAAGCAGAAGGTGAACAAGCAACATTTTTTTTTTTTTTATACTTCGAATTTTGTTATTTTATCTTGTTTTGTAACATGTAAATGGATTCGCGAAATTTGTAATGCTGAATGCTCATTTATTGGGGTTATAGAGTGATTTGTGGTAAAATTTAGGAATTTTATCCCCCAAATGAGCGAATTAAGTGAAACATACCATTCTTTTTAATTCCGTACCTTAGTTTGTTATAATTTTGTTCTTGTTGGGGAATCAATCTCAGCTCATTTTTGTACCATTGTTGGATGATGAAATGATAACATTTGTTAGTGCATATTTTCCAGTTTAGTCTTTGCCTGTATTGGTGTGGTGGCTGCTTTCTGAAGTTTTGGAGACAAAGGGGACTAAGACTTGGTTCATAGTCCTCTCCGTAAATGACTGACTTTATATTTCCTAGTTGAATATTTATGCAATCATGGCTTTGCATAGCTCTTTTCAAGGCTTGTCACTTCAATATCCTAGAAGCCAGAGAAATGTCAGGAAATCCATCTTTGTGGTCAAAGGAACTCAGGCTTCATTCGGCTTTGTGATTCCATGGCAGAGTCAACGAAGACACAATTTCAACAACAAAGCAGATATATTTCTAACTGCCGGATACAACACATTTACCTTTTTATTAAGAACTCATTATCCTAGATACCAGTTAAGAACATTTTGTACAAAGAAGCCTTTCCATGGAACTAGAATGTTAACGGATTACATTTCACCGATCTGGAAGGAGGGCTTATTTTTATTTAGATGCTCTATTTTTTTGGCTGTTATTTCTGCTATTGGAGTGTTAGTGTGGTATGGTAAGCTTAGAGCTCGGAATTACATCGAGTCTCAACTTTTGCCTTCTGCATGTTCAATTTTAGGCGAGTATCTTCAGAGAGAGATAAAAATTGGCAGTGTTAAAAACATATCACCTTTAGGTCTCACCTTAAGTTCATGTTCTATTGGACCTCACCATGAAGAGTTCTCATGCGGGGAGGTTCCTTCCGTGAAACTGCGCATCAGACCTTTTGTAAGCCTTATGAGAGGGAAAGTAGTAGTTGATGCAGTGTTATCTAAGCCGAATGTCCTAATTGCACAAAAAGAGGATTTTTCATGGTTAGGAATTCCTTCAACTTCAGAAATTGGATTCATCAAACGCCACTCATCTGAAGAAGGAATAGATCATCGTACAAAAATAATAAGAGAAGCTAGAGAAAAATCTGCTTATGATTGGTCAAAAGAAAGGGTAAAACTGGCGAAAGAGGCAGCAGAGATGGGTTACATTGTTCATCGATTTGATTCAGAATATGTCATAAATGATAGTTTCAAAGACGGGTCTCAATATTCAGGATCGTTTTGTTGTGTGGATGAAAAAATTCATATGAGGGATTGTCATTGGATTGATACTACACGTGGGTATTGTTCAAAGCATGCTGATATGGAGAAATCATTTGGTCAAAAAATATACAATGAAGGTTTAATATTTCAATCTGGAATCATACCAAATTTTATCACGCGTAAATTTAGACAAGGTGCTCATAAAAAAGTATTGGAATCTGCTTTTAATACAAGACAAAGGAATCTTGTTCGAAGTGCAACAGCTGCTTCTGCATATTTCTGCATGCTGGATGGCAATCGTGAGTCTTATAGAACAAAAGCCGATGATATTTCTATGGTGAGTAAAATTCAATATACTAGTGTTGAAGAAACTCCAGTCGTATTAGATTCCGTCTATTTCACAGATGGAGATTTGATGTTATTGGGTTTTGGTGACAGGGAAGCAAGGTATGACAAGTTTGTGAAAGTTTTGCAATTGGCTTACTATACTGTCATCCAACTTTTAGATTTATCTGTTTCACAATTAATACTTGCAAGTGGAATTTAGAAATATCACTTTACATGGTGGATGTCTATTCTTGACCAAACCTAACTACGTCGTAGAAAAATATTGATGACCAAATGTGGGGCCTAAATGCTGTTATCTAGCTATAAAATTCTCTATTATTCTGCTTATATGAATTACTTTGTTGGCATTTGAGGAAATTTACTTACGGTTTACTGATTTACAATTAGACGAGTGACTTCTTTTCTACTATCTTTTTTACAAGCAAGTTCTTTATTACAAGTTTCCATTGTATAATATTAAGATGATAGGAGATACATACTCATCTTAGATATGTTTGTTTTGTGGGTTTTATGAACACTCCACGAATTTGGTTTGCAGTTGTACAATCGCCATTCATAAAGGTTTGTTCGTTGTTTTCCGTTTTTGGTCATTGGAAGCTGCCACAGATGTTAATTAGAGGGAATTAATTTAAAGGAAAAAAACCGAGGCCGATTTTAATCAAGGACACAAGTTTAAAATTTTAGTTTGAAGGACGTTGTATGTTGTATAAATATATCATCAGATATAACAAAATGCTATATTAAACTAGCATCGTATAAGTGAAATGCCAAATTAAATTAGCATCAGACGCATGGCATCAAATGAACTAAAATAACATTCATTTTCATAGTAAAGAAAATGTCAAATTAATGTATCGTTACAGATGTAATGCTAAGTTCATATAACATTATACATATCTAATGCTAAGTTCATATAGTATCTATTTATCTGATGCTATATTTATAACATTGAGTGTCATTCAAACTGAATTTTAAAACTTGTGTCTTTCATTGAAAAATGTGGCTGAAGTTTTTTCCTTCTATCCATTTTCTTGTATTTATTACCTTAGAATATCTTTTAAAGGTCGATCTACTTAATTATTCTATTTCAAACAGAAATTTATCTACGTCATCGGTTGCACTCAATGATTAGTTATTGTTCCACTTTGACGAACATAAATATATAAAGCTAAGCTTTATAGTTCCAATGAATTGTCTTCACTTCTTTTTGCAGAGAAATGTTGAAAGTCAATGGTTTTGTAAGACTTCAAAATAACTATAGCCGTCTACATGTTCAACTTACTGGGCAATGTGCTGAATGGAAAACAGATTCTATTTCATTAAATGGTGGCCAGCTAGCCGTAGATGTTTTTGTTAATGTTTTAGATTTAACTTGGAGCGTCAACCTTAAAATCATAAACCTTTATGCTCCGGTAGGTACATAAGTCTGGTTTGAAATTATCCTATTCAGTATTCATCTCTTAAAATTGTATGTAACTGCTTCATTTTTTATGTTATTATACAGCTTTTCGAGAGGTTACTAGAAATTCCAGTTACAATATCTAAAGGTAGAGCTAGCGGTGAGGTGCTTTTCTATCTTCAACATTCTTCTGTAGCTGAAGATCACATTTCTTAGGTTTAGGCCAACCTCGTAGAATAAGTATGTTTTAAGATCACATTTCTTAGGTTCAAGCCAGCCTCGTAGAATAAGTACCTTTTGTTGATTAGCCATCCAGCAATGTAAAGTACACATATGCCATGACTTGTGATTTTATTTTTTCCAAAAGGCCTTGGTGCTCCAATTTTGTTCAAACAGAAACCATTTTTCTTCTTCAGAAGCTGTAACTGTTGCCAACATGTTTAGACATCTTAAGTGCGTTTGAGATATAAACTAAAATTGTGCCTTTTCGTTCTAAATTTTTGCTCTACTTTGCAATTCACTAAATTTTGAAGCCCAAAATAAAACTAAAAAATAAAATAAAATAAATAATAATAATAATAATAATAATAATAAAATCAAAACTTAATATGTACAGACCTCCATCACATCAGTATCTTTATACTTTCAACTGCTGCCTTTCCCTTTTCCAAATTTTTCAGTCACACACAGTAACTTCCCTTATATTTGGCTATCAATGTCGATAAATAACAATTTCCTTCTGATTGATTAGGTGCACATCTGCATGTCGGAAGGGGATGCATTTCCTCATCTTCTTGGCCAACTTGATATCCATGGGTTATCATTTTACATAGTAGACGCTCCCTCACAATTCTCGGTACATTAAGATAATGCTTCATGTTCTGAATGGTTTGATTGGCAATTTATGTTTTTCCTACCTAATATGAAAATTATGTTTTGAAAGACACCTTTTGGTATATAAAATGATAATGGAAGATTTTAGTGTTGTATGAATGAAATTTAAGTTTCCATTATTTTCGCTGCATACACAATATCTTCTGACTCTTCTCTCCTTTTCATTTTAATTTGGATTTTGAGGTATTGACCATCTGTCACTTCCAACTTCTGAATATTGCTTGGATGAGTAATTGATTCTTTATTGCATTGCTTTATTGTCTATAGGAAATAACCTCAAGTGTATGTTTCCGTGGACAAAGAGTATTTTTGCACAACACAAAGGGATGGTTTGGTGATGCTCCTTTAGAGGCTTCTGGTGACTTTGGTATAAATCCCGATGATGGTGAATTTCATCTGATGTGTAAGGTACAATTATACTATTAATATCATTATCATTAACTATCTTAGGTTATCTTTGATAAAAATCATTTCGATGGCATTATACCACTGTGGTTGGCGGATGATAAAAATATTCCTTTATTGCCTCCTCAAGAACATCACGTGCATAGAGTATTTTAGAAGCACCATAAATAGTCTGAATCAATCATATATTTAGGCGTTATAAAACTCATTCCATTTGCAAACTTGCATGATTTTTGTCTTATACCATCTCTGTCCACTTGCACTATTAACTTTTAAATTTTGGAAAAAATGCAGCCCTATTCATAGAAAATGGAGGAAAATCACCTTCCTTAGTGGCTTGCAACTCACACTACCGCATAAGTGCTTTTATAACTCTAGCATAGAGCATAAGGCTCAGAAAAAAAAAGTGGAATGCCCTATAAATTGGGCTACAGTGGCGAAGAGAAGAGAGTGTGTCTCTCGCTCTCTCTGAGAGAGAGATTTTTTTTTTTTTTTTTTTTTTTTTTTTTGAGTTTTTTTTGGGGGGGTTGGGGGGGGGGGGGGATATTCCACTATTCTAGATCAACGGCTTATATCAAAGTTAGGGTGTTAGATATGATGTAAGCCTTCAAGTTGGATGTAATGTAAAACATGTCTCATTTCGTTTTTCATTTTCTTTACAAATCCTGATTCTCAACTTCAGTTCCACTGCTTCAGATTTGAACTAGTTGAAACTGAAAAATCAGTAGGTTCCTCCTTGAGTTCTGCAAATTTTAAATGGACACAGATGATTTGACATATTTATATCACTATCAGATCGATGAACTGACATATATTATATCACTATCATTTGAGAGTTGCATATGATAAAATTTTATGACTTGATGATAGGCTTTCATTTTGCGTAAGCTACCTCAGACATACAAAGAATCGGACTTTTGTTTACCTGTAAATAGACAGTAAACAAATCAGATTAACTTCATGTGAGATTGGAGGCAGTTTGATTAGCGGCTGATAATTGAAGGTGCAACTTGATATAAAGAGGAAAATATTGTTGTTGGGCAGTGATGAGTTTTGGACTATGATTAAGAGTATGATCTGGGGTTTGACTGGAAAATTCAAGAAGCGGCCTTTGAATCAGTGGCAACTGCTAGATTTTTGAGGGATGATGTCCAATTTTTGGGTAATGCCCGTTGCTTGTAGAGTGATTAAATTTCCTTATCCAGTTTTCACCAGTGTCATCATATGAGAAGGATCGGAGGATGATGATTCATGATCAGAGCTGCACAATAGAAGATATGCAATCTTCACGATTTCATGGAAATTCGGTCTATTTTGACTAATCTAGAACAAGTTCTTCACCTCAAATATGCATGAGGGTTTGCTTTTGCTAGTTTTGTTGCTTTTATATATGATTACTTGCCTCGAACAAACTATGCAACAGCTATGTTGGTATCTGAACAATGAACATCAAAATAGTAGCAGCTAGAGTAGTTGGATCAGTGAATCGGTTGAACCATGCAATGCATTTTCGTTCCGATGAGGACTTTATGAATGCAACCAGCCTTTTGATTTATGAATTGTACTGCATGTCAACGTATGTTCAGTGATCCAAATCACACGATGTAGGATTCAAACCTGTGGCCTCATGGACATGCCATATAGGATACGTACATGTGATCTCAAGGACCTAAGCTGGAGCCCCTAATGCTAGGACAATGGTCCTAGTGCGATAACATGCACTTTGCACTTATTGTACACAAAACATGCTCCGCATGTAAGAAATTAAGTTAGTTGACACAAACAAAATAAAATTTGTGCATGCAATTCAAAATAATTAGTACAAATGGCACTTCCTCTACACATGAAATTAAAATTGTTGATTCAAAAGGCTCTTGGTCCATTCTTAGAAGTCAAAACAAGATCGTTTTGCTCATGAAAGGGAGAATAAATAAATTTGAAATCCAAATGCTTAAATGTCAATGTTAACATTGTAATGTCAGTTCAATAATCAATAAGTATTTTGTTATGCGTACAAGAAATTATCTATAATTGAAATGCATATTGTATTAGCTATCATTATCAGGTAGTTATTCATATTTTACTACATTGAAATGCTTATGCAAAAAGTTAAACTTGAAGGATACAATAAATTTTAATCATCAGATTGTAATTTTGTATAGAAATTTTTATTAAGATAATTATTGATCATGATAATAAATAGTATATTAAGTATAATAATAAATCGATGAATGTAAGACTGAACTTTGAATAAATATTTCAAAAAGAACTGTATTAATATTAATAATATAACAAATTAGAAATGAGAAAGATATGAACATTTTGTTAGGATTGAGATTCGAATCCGCTTATCTCGTTTATTTTAGCTAAAATTAAAGAGTAGTATCAATGAGAGTTAAACATGTGAATTCCCTTGTATGTCAAGCACATGGTGATAACTCTATGGTTGGACCAAAAGTCATAACATATTTGCAGTTATTATTAAGGTAAAGTCGTGTACATGAACCAAATATTTGAACATACAATCTTCATTAATATAGCATTTTGTCTTGCAATGCACGTGAGTTGAAAATTAATGAAAGACATGCGATGGATTTAACAACCAGTACCTAATTGTACATATAGCGTTGTATATTTTTTTATTTGATGGAAATTATGATATAAACATATAGTTTATGGTGATATAAGATTTGTTGCACTATAATTAAAAAAAAATGAGATATAAAAGATGGACGTTCTAGTATAAATCCTAATTCTCCTACCGTGCTAACTGCGAATACAATTCATAATTCAACAAAACCATCTTCTCTAACTATGATTCCAAATCAACCATCTTCGCCAATTTCTATGATCCAAATTAGGAACAAAGGCCCGAAGCTAATTAGGCATGGAGACGATCCTATGTTCAAATCTGGCAACATCTTGAGGCTTGGCGAGGGCAGTAGGAACATACGACGGTGAAGTTAGGGAAATGGAAGGAGAAGCAGAGTGGATCCCATCAGAGGTGGGCAACGAGGTTGTTATCGTCATAGGTAGAGCAGAAAGGAAGACATAGATAGGCCGTAGGGGAGCAGGTGGACATCTTGATGTCTTCCAAGGGGGAACTGACGATGACTCATTGGGTGGAGGGTAGGAAGAAGTGGGCGGAGGAGGATGAGGCAGGTTGAGGGAAGGGTGGATGGGAGTTATGCTGTTGATTTGCCTTTGCACATGATGTATTTACAAGGAGTGCAAGGAAATCGCATGAGGTCGCCGTGTCCATGAAAAGCTCAGTCGTGGTTTTGGGTTTATGGTGAGTGAGATGTAGTAGTTGCCGGAGTTGAGAGAGGAGGGACGCCTGTTTGCTGACATGGTATCGGGTGTGGAAGCGGGTTGGGGATTTGGTGAAGATCGATTTCAAGAGGTAAAGGGTGGGGTCTGGTTTGTGTAGGCAAGTGAAAGGTGATGTGTAGAACATTTTTGTTGTTAATAATGATTATAGCGGACATTAGTTGTGGTATTGATAAGTTCGGACAACAGCCGTGGAAATATTGCTACCATTGTTAAAATTGCAGTGAGCACAATCATTATTATCAGAGTTGCCATGCTTGCTAGAATTTCAATGTTTGCCACGTGTAAATTATTTTACTATGTCCGCAGGTGTGACATAATGGAAATAAATGCTTAGATCTGTGAGAGAACCACATTTGAGTCCTGCATTGCGTACATTTTTCACGGAAAAATTACCTAGGGGATTATAGATGTCACGAGTTAAAATGGACATACACAACTTAATCCTCTTTGAGTTGATATGTTTATCCGTCCTTTTGGAGGTCTTCTGTACTAGGGAGTTTCCAAAAAAGATTTTTTTTTTTTACTATAGATTACGAGAATCGAAATGTTTTAATTCTTCAAATTGTCTCAAGCTAGGGATCTCAATTTTGAAATTTTGGTTTCGCTTTTTGTTTTCATATTTGGTACGTGAAAAAACTTCATAATACATTTTCAAGTTATATCTCTATTTTTAATTTCGATAAAATAATTGTTTTCTTTTTAAAATCAATTTTGGGTAGGGCTGTCAGTGGATATCTATAAAATTCGAAACTCATGTGCATTCGTATCCAATGAACGGATGGATTTCCGATGTCTGAAAAACTGGATGCGGATACTAATACGAAGCCATCCGCAACTGAAAATTATCCATCCAATTTTTTATTTTATTTTTCAAAATTATAATTTAAAATATGTGTATTTTAGTACAATAAGGTATACTAATTTTTTTTTTATTAAATTAGAAGTTTATATTATATGCAAATAATGCACATTAAGTGCTCAAAAGCACTTATTATCATAATATTTGTTCATTCTTAACACTTCAATTATCAATTGAACTAATAATTTTCGTTTATGTTTCTTGATTTATTGATCGTTAGCGGATAAGATAATTATCCAATATGTGTTCATATTCGTGGAGACATGGATATCCGATATCTGAAAATGATTTTAGATGCAGATACAAATATGACATCCATATCTGAAAGTATATGTAGACAATCTTAATTTTGAGCATTAAACACATGTTTATAGGATTAAAACTATTTATTTTTAAGAAAATTGCTAATGTTTTCTATCCAAAAACTTCAAATGTTTGCAGGTTTCTCTACAAATATACAAATCATATGCAAAACATCTGCAAAGTCTTAAACTTAGAAATAAGTCTTTTTAAGGAGCGTCGGTCTTGTGTTTTTAGGGCTAACAATTAGAACCAAAACCGAACCAACCCAAAAAGACTCAAATCCGAACCGAACCCGATGGGTCTCGGGTCGGGTATATGTGATGATAAATACAATAAAAACCCGATCAAATCCGACTTGAATCCGACCCGAAGCTCAGGTCGGGTCGGGTCCAGATTTATGAATGTGTAGTTTAGACCCGACAAAACCCGACCTGCCTAGAACCAAAACCCATCGGGTCGGGTCTGGATACAATAGGTCAGGTCTAATTGCCACCCCTACTGTTCTGAAACTTAAGAGTTATGCTTTTGAAAGTTCCTATTTCAATTTTTTTTTGGTGGTATGGTCCATTTTTATTAGTTGTCATGATGTGCATTTTCGAATAGTTAGTTTAATTTAATAATAGAAATTTATGCCCATTTATGGTTCTTTACAACAACTGCGTGTTTTCTCGCAGAAGTGGTTACGACAATTATCAAATATATGTAGTGAAGAGTAGGAAACATTGTGCATGCTAAAAATAACGTTGTAAATGTCACGATATAAAATGTATCAAATATAGATGTAGTTCCACATGGACATGCATATTTCGTTTATAAGTTTTTATTTTAAGAAATTAAACTTTATTTTTTAATTATTTAAAAGAAAGCAACATATTGATCAAATCATGAATGAATGAAATATAATTTGTAAATCATATTAAACAAATATAGTCAAAACTTTAGTTGCATCAATTTAAGTCTACATTATTTATTGATTTTGTAAATAATGATATAAGAAAATATAGTTTGACATATATCTTTGAAGCTATTTGAATCCAGAATTTCTAAAGGCATGCAACTAAAATTAAAATCTACAACATTTTAAGACTAGTAGGCATATCAGTATTTCTGTAAATAATTTCAAGTTTGCCTTTAAATTTCAATGACAATTTGATTACAGTTGTAAACTAGTGATGGACGAGGAATAAATTTTGTACTTCTTAATCCTTGAAAATAAAATAAAATAAGGTAAATATGATATTGCAATAATGTTTATATTTTAAAGGAAAATCTGAGATATTGTTGTGTTAAAACCGTGTACAAATTATGAAGTCATAAATAAGTAAAACATCCAATGTATAGATGTAAGAGAAAACCGTGAAGAATAAATATATTGCATGAGTTGTATAATGATATATAGAATATAAATAACAAGCGGTTTGTTACATAGAAAATAATATAGCTAATGCTATAGATGAGACTTGAACTCCTAACAAGTCCTAACAATATTTATGTATCGTTTTATAATAAAGAATAAAGGGGCATTTATTTATTGAAATTAGGGTTAGAACCCATGATCTTATAATAATAATAATAATAATAATAATAATAATAATAATAATAATTAGTTTTAATTAGCAAAACATCGTTTTGAGAATACACAAAAGTTTGTGAAACCAAAATACAACTAATTATTGAAGATATTTAAGTTGTTACCAATTATTCTTTTGAAACCAAAATACTACAATTGTAATTGAAGATATTTAAGTTACTACCAATTCTTCATAATAACTAATGAAAGGCCTATATGAATATAAATAGATAATACAGTGGATAACGCAATAAATCTATACCATTAGATCACTTACTGATTTCAGTTACATATATAAACAGCGACCAGAATATATTGTGTCTCATTTTGTGCTCAAATAGCCGTCCCCATTAATTAATTGTAGTGGCCGAATACATAAAGTGACTACCAATGATAATATTGAATTATTACTTAATTATTCGTAAATAAAACAAAACACTATGGTAAAATTATTACAAATACTTATTTAAAAACCCTCCTTTTAAAGCTTGAACGTTTTTTCCATTGTCCTCAGACGCATCCTTAGACTTTAAGGTGGTAAAAAATCTGATAGATTCGTTTATAACCACACTGTTTTAGAGTTTGAAAACATCGCCCGATATATCGGTCGCGATCTCGTTTTGATCTCTCCTGAAACGAAAAAGCGAATATCGTTTCAAATATCGACAAATATATCAGACGAGGTGAGATATTGAAATATTGGACGAGATTTTGGTTTTATTTGGAGCTAAAATTTAATCTCATGTCCGATCCAAAATTATAATTTAAAAACTGAAATCTAGCTATTATAATCTTCTGCTATTTTGATAGTTAACCCTCCTCAATGAATTGCTAAAAGTAACTCCAAAAGGAATCATAAATCAGACAACCACATGCAAGATATCCGAGTTACATCCGGAGTCACTTGAATTTTTTTCAGATGTTTAAATGAGTCTTTTTGCTAGTTAGTTTGTAATGGTAAAAGCCTAATTTTGTTTTGATTTATCATAATGCTCTTTTTGCTTGTGTGTAAATAGAAGACTTGAAAAGAATCTTGTTTAATATTCAATATTTATGTATATTTTGCATGTTATAAGACCGTATCGTTTATTCATAAATATTTTATAATATTTAGGATTTTTATGTTCGTCATTTTTTTGCATGCATGTTGCTTATGAAAGTATGCATTTTATGTTCAACTTCTGTGTAAATGCTTAATGTTTTCGATTTTTTTAATTATCTCTGTCTAACAATAATCCATGTTTATGGATCGTAAGTTTTGATCTATAATATATTTGTATTGGGTTATTTTTTTAGTTTAAGCGTATTATGATTTATGAATGTTCTTACATAGGTTAATAACAATGGAATGGTTTTACAATTCAAGTTTAAGTTATTTTTTTTTGGCAGCATTCATAAAAATTATTATGTAAGAATATCAATTTCTATCATATCATATACCTCTGTTTGTTTCCAATATGGTCTTTAAAGATCCAAGATGGAATTCCGAGACAAACACCCCAGTTGAACTCGGCTCGTTCGAAATCTCTCCCGATACGAGATCGGGTATCTAAAATTTCTGAGATTAAACATGACTGAAATCAGAAATTTAAAACCTAATTAATTCTATAAACTGGTGATAACTCATAAAACCTAATTAACATCCTATATACCAAATTTTGTCAGACTGATCATTTTATTTAACTGGCTCGCCACTTCTCTCCAGCCTGATTATTTGATCATTACAATTTGCTAGCATATAAATATATTTATTCATATTACAAGCCTTATCGATCCAGTGCATGCGCTATGCGCTTGTTATAGATTTAGATACGTTTCACTCGGCAAATATCTCTGACACTTAACTGGAACAGTATTCTGGGTTTTAGGAAAAGCAGTCAATCAAAATGGATTCCTTGCCAATTTCTGATACTTCCTAAAACTGATAATGTATATATTTCTTTGCCTGTTTATTTTCAGGTCCCTTGTGTTGAAGTTAATGCTCTTATGAACACTTTGAAAATGAGGCCTTTAATATTTCCGGTATGTTCTCTTTTTTTATTTCGCTACCTTTTTTTTTTCTCGCTACATGCTACTGAGCTGCTTCATTAGTTTTGTTTGTACTATGCAAATAAATTATTCAAAATTTGCAAATCGTTCATGCTATGATTATTTTGGACATGACACTTAATGTTATTGTTCTGTACTTTATGTGCTTCTTTTAGCATATCCTTTTTTCACACACGAAAACACATTATACCATTGGAATATTTCATTGCACTTTGCACTCCTGTTTGTTGATCATTTTTGACCTGGTTTCATCAATTTTAGTTTTGCACTTTATGACAGGGTCATTATCTCCATGTTATCATTTTATGCTGGTAAACATTCTATGTGTTAGCAAGGAAAATGAACTTGTCATAATATGTTTTGTTATTTGTTTTGATAATCATGGCGACCTTATTCTGTTACGGTTGTACGATTATAGTTTTATATGTTTCATCTAATCTAATACTAAAGAAGTTGGAGGTATCATTACAGAATTCATTGCTACTGACCATGCAAAGTGGGAAAGTGGCTTGCTGTTTTTTAATATTAAATAATTTTGCCTAGCAATAAGAATTGTCAAGTGATTTAACTGATTTAAGCACGAGAATATCATGTTAAGTGCGATCTGTTGTTATTTGAATTCAGGTTGCTGGAATGGTATCTGCTATTTTTAACTGTCAAGGTCCGCTTGATGCTCCTTCATTTGTGGGAAGTGCAGCTACTTCAAGGAAATACTCTCATATGACCTCGACTTGGCCTCTTTCCTGTGCATCTGAAGCTGTTATTATAGGTAAAGATGCTGGGGCCGTGGCAGCTGTTGACCGTGTTCCATTTTCGCATGTATCAGCTAATTTTACTTTTAATCTAGACAATTGTGTAAGAACGCATTCTTGCTATCCTCGTATATTTATGTTGTGATAGTATGCATCGCTTGATGCTATATCGACGGTAACAGGTAGCTGATCTTTATGGCATAAGAGCAAGTCTCTTAGATGGTGGGGAAATTAGAGGGGCTGGCAATGCGTGGATTTGCCCAGAGGTAAATCCTGATCCCTTTCTGGACTCGTGAACGTAATATTCAGAACTGAATATGATAGATGCATTGTTTTAAAAGACCGCCTCAATACTCGCCTCAAGGAGCGCCTCGAGGAAATAAGAGATAAAACGCCTTGAGGCTTATTCAAAAAAGCATTTTACCTCTAAAGTTTATGCCTCAGCAATTTAAGGCATAGAAAGCACATAAAACATACGCCTCACACGCCTCAAACCACTGAGGTATATGACTCAAAAGTCATTTTACCTTTAGCTGCAGATATTGACAGTGATAAAAATCATCAAACTTTTAATTATTTAATGGAAATAAAAAGAAAAAGAAACAAAAATTAGCATTTTTTTACCTTTCAATTTTAATATCGACATGGTTAAGTAAGATTGTTTATAAAACAACGATCAAGAGAAATGTAATGGATTTTCTCATTGTTATTTAAAGAATGTTTTCAGTAAACATCGTTAAATCTCGGAATAAATTTTGCGGATCGATTTGAATTGACAGAATGAATCAAAATTGAAGTTTGATGGAATCTTCAAACAGTTTTGACAATCGAAATTTGAATCATATGGTTTCAATTATTTATTTTTAATCTATAATAGAAATATATACTTATTCAATGTCGGATCTCAATTATTTGTTTTTCATTTTTTGCATCAATCAATTTAAAATGTCAGAATTTCTTTATATGTTTACGTTTTATTTTTATCTGAAAGCCTACGCCTCAACGTTTCGAGGCTTACGCCCCTCGTAAACTTGAAAATGCCTCATGTACGCTTTTCGCGTTTTAAAACATTTGATAGATGTAAGTAATGGAAACTCGCTAATTGCTGAATTATATTAAGAGGTATTGCTTAATTTTATATAATTGGTTGACTAAGGGACTTCATGACTCATACTTGTATCTTGACTTATATGTTTAATAGGGAGAATTGGATGATGCAGCTATGGATGTGAACTTGTCTGGTAAATTTTCTTTTGATAAAACACTACATCGATATTTACCCCAAGGGATAAAGCTGATTCCACTTAAAATTGGGGAGCTAAATGGAGAAACACGTTTATCTGGTTCACTTCTGAAACCGTAAGTGTTGAACTTTCGTAATGTGATTGGTGCTAATCTTTATTTTTTAGCTGTTTGTGACCCCCTTTTTTTGTTCAGGAGGTTTGATATAAAATGGGCAGCACCAAATGCTGAAGATTCATTCAGTGATGCACGGGGAGATATCATTATTTCACATGAGTATGTCACAGTTACTTCATCATCCGTTGGCTTCGATTTGTATTCTAGGATTCAAACATCTCTTGATTACCGGGAACCAAAAAATACCTTAGGTTTGAGGAGAAGTATGCCCATCATAATTGATGGAATTGATCTTGATTTACGTATGAGAGGATTTGAATTTGCAAGTTTTATTTCCTCGAGTCCTTTTGATTCACCAAGACCTTTGCATTTGAAAGCAACTGGGAGAGTTAAGTTCCAAGGGAAGATTGTACAACCTACTACAGAATTTGATGAGAATACGATTAGCACACGAAAGGGTAAAAATCAGACGCAGTCTGTAGTTGGTAATGAATATCTCCTGGGAGATATTTCCTTGTCTGGAATCAAATTCAATCAACTATTGTTAGCACCACAACTGGCTGGTACTTTATCTGTATCTCAAAATGCAATAAAGGTACGCTATTATTATGTTTTGTTTGTTCACTTGTTGCCAGATTTGTTTACATCAAGTACATTGTCAGTGTGCTTTTACATTTTAATTTCACCCTTGCATGCACAAAAACTACATTTCTCAAATCTGATTCTGCAATATTTGCATACTATTAATTAATTAAGCTTCTGATATAAACCATCAATCAAATGACCATACCATTCGCTATGGACACGTGGGTCGAAATTCATTGTCTGCAACTCCTTGCGATCAAACATATAAATAGTTGATAGATAAACGACCAAGGAGTTGATAACTAATAGTTGAATTAAGTAATTTCTTTTGGATTTAATGAAAAATAAAAAACACTATGTAAAAGATGAAAAATATATAAATCTCTGGTGAGATCTTTTAAGTTCTTGATCCATATTTCAGGCGAGATTTGAATAATTCGGATGAGATGAGTGTCGGGGGAGGCGTGAAGGAGGTTTTATATCTCGGTTCGTTCAAGTGTGAACATGAAATTTCAGAAGAGATTTCGGGTGAGATATAAGAGA
Source organism: Allium sativum (assembly GCA_030737875.1). Lineage (NCBI taxonomy): Eukaryota > Viridiplantae > Streptophyta > Magnoliopsida > Asparagales > Amaryllidaceae > Allium > Allium sativum. The sequence continues at coordinate 31,101,287 of JASFAX010000021.1, read as the reverse complement.
TTTAAAATCATGGTTGAAACTAAACGAAATTGCAAAATATTCAACTATTATTCCTTAAGTATTAGCATCATATTTTACACTGCTTTTTTGGGTAGTTGAAAATTATAACAAATTTACATTATGCTTTTTCCTTGGTCAATTTTCGATGTGACTCTCCTTGTTGCACAAACATTGAAATTGGAATAGTTTCTACTCATTGCTACAACATTAATTTTTTCAAATATATCATCATCATCATCAATGTTTTTTCCTTTTGTACAAATTATATTTTGAAGTATATGGAAAATGCAAACATTTGGAAGATAATAATATGAAAAAAGAGATGAATATATGAGAATAAATGGAGTTCATATATGTATGTAGGTTACCTTTCATTATAATGGTAATTGAGAGTTAAAATAAAATTAAAAACAAGAGTTTCAGTTTTGTCAAAGTTGATTTGAAATCATTCTTCATTATTTATTTATATTTTCAGTAGAAACTAATTATTACTCAGCATTTTATATTTTCAATTTTATCGTTCATATGTATTAACTAAGGTTTGAGGACTCGGTTTCGATCATTTGAAATTTCTTAATTTCATTGTGATATTTCGAACTGTATAGATTGTAGCCAAACAAAAATCTGTAGGTATGTTCTTACACTCCTCAAGATCATTTCTACAAAATTTTGAGTAACATTTTCAAATTTATACTTCAAAACAAGGGTGAACATAATGGTTGATATGGACTACAGGATTTTGTAGTAATTTTCGTAATTCCTTTTCGGGTCCTTGTGGATACAGTTGGACACTACAGGAAGACCGGATGAAAATTTGTCTTTGGAGATCAGCGGTCCATCACTGCTCAACACAGGAGAAACATTACAGAACAAAAGACTGTTTTCATTTTCTCTCCAAAAGGGACAATTAAGGACTAATATTTGTTATCAACCTCAACATTTGGCTAATCTCGAGGTGTGTTTAACCTGAACTCTTTTTTTTTTTTTTTTTTTTTTGTCTGACTATGTTTCTATGTAGTATTTGATAAAGCCTTCCAAGTATTTAATGATTTAATTATAATGAAGTATTTCTTTTTCTTGTGTGATTTAAGGTGCGAAATTTACCTCTTGATGAAATGGAACTTGCTTCCTTACGAGGCACTATTCAGAGGGTGAGATACTTGATATCAATCTAAGTGCTTTTAGTAGTTTAAAACTTTAAAATGCAGAAAAGAAGAGACTCAATAATATGAAAATTTACTGATAAGTTTTTCATTTCAACATTTAACTTCCATTTTTCACAATGTACCACTACTTAGAGATATTATTGTTTATCAACATCACAATGTAGGCAGAGCTGCAACTTAATTTGCAAAAGCGAAGGGGTCATGGACTATTATCAGTGCTCCGTCCAAAGTTCAGTGGTGTCTTAGGGGAAGCTCTTGATGTAGCTGCACGATGGAGTGGAGACGTTGTAAGTGAAGGTCTCTTCACTTGTTTGCTAATTTGAGTAATTTCCCCCTTCCAATTGCCTAACATTTTATATCATGGAAAGAGTGTGTGATATTGGATTTGCATGCTGGTCTTTTCCTACATGAAGAAGCAACATAAACAAAAGCTTAGGCTGAGTTTTTTTAAAGATACCTGGAAATTTTATGACAAATTACCCATCCATTTTACCCAGACGAGATTAGGCATTGGTTCGGGCTGGCGTTCACTCAACCAAAAATGTATAATCAATAACTACAACCATTATAAAATAATCTTAAGTTGTGTTATGTACCTCAATCTAACGAACTTAACCACGTAAAATTTGTGAAATACAGTTTTAAACGGTTCGTTATCTATACAAGTGTAACCCCTATGTTTCAGATAGTCTAAAAAATATGGTTTAGGGTTCTGGCCATCTCGGTTCGGTTCTGGCCTGTGCGGGATAGGATTTTAAGTACATCTCTAACTTACAGTAAAAAGATAACAAAAAAGAAAAAAAAAAAAAATCGTTTAGTTACCAGCAAACATTCAAGATTCGAGATGCAAATTCAGGGCAAGCATCGTCGTTAATCTCATAGCAGAAAGCAGCAATTGTCATCGCCAATTTTATTCCTATTGTTGGTTTTACAGTCGTTTCGAGAATCGAGGTGCAATTCAGATGACGATTCCATGGCGATGTAAAATCATCATAGTCAATTTTACAGCGTGCCGTAGATGTCAATTCAGGAATTGAAAGTGTGGGTAGGAGATGCGGTGACAGAAAAAGCGGGCTGATTGAAATAAATGGTGGGCTTGTGCTTTGAGACAAATCAATTGTATTTATAATTAAGGTTGAATGTAATGAGGTAATTGGGCTGAGCTATTTTATTTCATTTAATTTTGTTTAGAGTTGTGTGCAGTTAAAGCCTGCAAACTTCCCGTTATAGCGCATAACGCTCTTTGACCGTTACGTTGTTTCAGTATAACGCTATTGAATAGTAGATCCGCTATAGCTTCATTAATATATAAATGTTAATTTGAACAGTTCTCTTTCAAGCTAAATCAACAAAGTTAGGGTAAATGAGTAATTTTAAGGCATGCGTGCTCAGTATAAGTCAGAAATATATTGTAGTCATCGTATCTTGGCCACACAAATCATGATATTCTTTAATTTTGTTACATGAGATTAAAGAGTATACACTTTCTCTACACAAATGATGCAAGAATAGGAATAAACAGACTTCAAAATTTTGGTTTTATATCAAATGAAGTTCTTTGTACCTTCGTTGTTTTCTGTTATATTCGCACTATAACTTCCTGTATCTCCAGCGCTGCAGAATCGCTAAGCGCTTTAACTGTATAGGTTTAGAGTAATTAGTTCAGTGAAATTTTAATTTTAATTTTAATTTGATCAATTTAGTTTAAATATATTGGTTTAGACTATTTTATATATCATTTACATGTCGACCATAGTTAAGTTTTATTAGCAAATAACTGAAAACCATAATCTGGATCGAAACTTCATTTTTTTTTTGAAATCGTCCAAAACTAAGAAAATTTCAAATGAACGAAACAGAGGCCGGAACCGAGTTTTGGAACCTTGCAAAAAAGTCAGTAGGCTGTGTAGGTATATATTAATTTTAACATATCTAAGTGTGTGTGTGTGTATATATGATTCATTAATTTGCAATTGATGAAGGATGTTTTTAATGAAAACTTGAGGTAAAAAAACCATCTGTGGCACGCTTAGAGCCCGTTTGACAACAACTTTTGTTGAAACTCCTTAAAAGGAGTTAATGGTGGTTTGCAACTTACAAGTAAAAATGTTTGGATGCAATTTGACTTTTCAGTTAAAATTGGTAAAATAATTTGGTTAAAGTAGTTATGAAATATGTTCATATGTCATATACACCAAATTGTTGCTTCTTATATCTGTACTTATTAGTTTCTTTTGTAAGTTGAGGAGTTGTAAACACTAAAATAAAAATAAGCGACTTAAATTAGTTTTGCCTGTTTATATGCAGTTGCCAAGCATGCTCTTTAATTGGTACTGCGAATGCATCTAAAATAGCATCTGTATATGATTTAATATTTCTTTTATCATGCAGATGTTTTCTCACTTAGGTTTACTTACCGAAAATATCATATAATAAAACTTAAATAGATTATCAATTATTTGTACTTTTTGGCCCTTCACATCGAAGAATTTTAGGTTTGTCCCTTTTTTTATTAAGTTGTGAAAACATGTAAAATTTATTGATATATCCATTTTTAGTAGTATCTAAAAGAGAAACCATATTTGTATACTCTATTGTCTTAATGAGAAGGGTGGAGGAATTAATATTGGAGGGTTTGGTAGTAATGTGTCAACAAAACGAATATTTTTTTTTAACTCTTGTTAGCTTCTAAAAAAATTTAAATTGTGGGCTTCCGTGCAACTTGATAATAGATATATTATGAATTTCTTCCCTGTTTTACTTTTTTAGAACAGTAATAATTAGTAGCCACGTAACCGCTCTCCATTTCCATATGGCTTGTTTAACAACATACATGCTTTTTTGGTTTTCAAAAGAAAAGGAAATGGATATTAAAAAGATTCAGTGCTGAGTTAATGTATGCTAGGCGTTATCATTGAAAAATAGTAGTATCTGCATGAGCAAATTTTGTTCTTTTGGGTTATCTTGAATAGGCATTCTAATTATACTAAATTTTATTGCAATGTTAGATCACCGTTGAGAAAACTGTTCTAGAACAAGCTAGCAGCCGTTACGAGTTACAAGGAGAATATGTGTTACCTGGAATGCGTGATAGATATTCGGCTGATAGGAAGATGAATGGTTTGTTTCAGACTGCAATGGCTGGGGATTTGAGTAGTATAATATCTTCAATGGGAAGGTGGAGACTGAGACTAGAAGTTCCTAATGCCGAAGTTGCTGAAATGCTTCCACTTGCAAGGCTTCTTTCTAGAAGTACGGACCCTGATGTTCGCTCCAGATCAAAGGTGATCGTTGCTTCTATTTACCCTTTGTATCAGATACTATTTACCATTTTCTCATTGCCATTTATGTCTTCGCGGTTTTTCCTTAGGATCTTTTCATGCAAAATTTGGCATCAGTTGGATTTTACTCCAAGAGTCTCCGTAATCAGCTTGAGGTGATTATTCACTTGAGGAATTGCCATTTGATGCTCTGATCGATGGTATATATAATTTCGTAGGCGTAGCTTGTCATTATAACTGAACTGGATATTAATTTTGAAACTTCAGGCAATTCAAAGTCGATATAATTTGACAGATGACGATATTCTTGAAGATATTAGCCTTCCTGGCTTATCTGAATTTAAAGGTCGCTGGCATGGTTCTCTTGATGCTAGTGGTGGAGGCAATGGGGATACACTGGTAAGCTTGTGTTGGTGATAAGTTACATTATATTAAGTAAAATTTATTCTGATTACGTTTTCAATACGAATTCCTTACAGTGAAAATTTGTATAACTGGTCATATTTCTTGGATCAAGCAATGAGGTTTTTTCTACATGTGTGACTGATGTGCCATGTGTGATATTCTTCTTGTGATCAAATCTAAAAAATGCAGCATATTTGCCATTTGCATAAGAATTACATTTTTGACTACCACTAATTTGTTAGAATACTGTAAAACGAGTATATAACATTATATTAGAGTTGATATTCATGATCCTCTGAATCAAATATCACATATTTCCTTCAGATGACAAGGAGAGTAAGGGGACAAAAGTACACAATTGAAAATTCAAGAAAGTATTTGTAGTTCAAATTTGATGGTTTCAGTTACTGAATAATTTTTTGTTGTTGTTTCGGTCAGTTAATCTATTTATCAGTTTCCAGATCCAAAACTTTTGGTACTCTAGCTATAGTAAACAACTTGATAAAATATTGTTGTTGCATCATTAGACATGTATGATGAATATCACTTTTAACAACAAACTGCTCATTATTTTTGTAAATAAAATCATAGTCCTGAATGATGTCTGTTATAGGTATAGTTGTGAAATCGAGATGAATTTGTTCCTATTGGGGAAAAATATATGTGGTCACACATTCTCTATTTTCAGTATTCTGTTCAGAAATACTAATGAATAATAATAACGAATAATAGTATCTCATAGCCAATAATAATATCTCACAGTCAATGCAAATGCTCGGGTGAAGCTGCTTTACCAACTTCCCTTTTAGGTATATGCGTTGGCAAGTGTAAAGTCAGCTATTTACGGAGGTCAGATTTGTCTTTTCACATCTACCAATAATTTGAATAATGCAAGATATTTTAATGATCCATAATGATACTTGACGGGTTAGTGTGGGCGTAGCATGCGGTTATGTTATTTTCATATAGGAATCCATTTTCTGAAAGATCCTTACGTTTGTGCTTTGGTGTGTCGTCTGAGATCCTTTTAATGACCTATATGTAACAAGTACCCTGATTATGTGGTTGAAAGCCTTATACTTTCCTGCAGTTTATATGTGCAGCTTGGTATAGTAATTTAAAAAAGGCAACATCTTCTTAATTTCTTATACAGAATCTGCTCAAAAGATAAGGTAAAATAGTACAAGTCTATTGCAATGCAATAAGGTTACGTATTGTCTATTTTCTTTGAGAACGAGGTATGCTCTTAAAAGTAAATGAAATGGAACATTTGTAGCAAAACTTTATATTTAATGAAAAATTATAACATCTGTGTGATGCACTGGCAAAATACTATTGGTTATTAGCAAGATTATTATATTGTACACAAGATACCATACCATCAGCAGTAAGGGAAACAAAATTAAAAAATAAAGGGAGAGGGAGACCGGAGTGGGGAGAAGGGGGGGGGGGGGGGGGGGTACATCCCCTTATAAAAATAATAAAATATTCCCTCTAGCCTTATTCAAAAGCACATCATTTATTGAAGTTGCCTCATAAGTTTCTTCAAAACCTTAATTCTGAAAGTACGGATGCATAACCATTAAAATAAATCGGAATCAAACGTTCATTACCATCGAGTTAATTCATTGATGTCTCAATCTTCGAAATACGCGAGAACGTGAAATTTGATTATCTAGAATCAATTCAAGATGTGAGTAATGAAAATTTATGTACTTTTTTTGTATAGGGTTTTCCTTTCCTTTTCAATTTAGGATTCTAAAATGATGGAAACGTAGATATGTAGGGTCCTAATATTGTGTGCTGCGATAAACATAAGGGTAATTTGACCATTGGAACATATAAATGACAAAGTACAAGAATGATGAATGGGAAAGAAAAAAAAATAATCTTCTATTAAATATTCTACAATTTTTTAGTTCCTTTAAATGCACTCTTCGGAAACTTTCTTTTTTTTTCCTTTAAGGGCCTAAGATTTCTTATGGGGCTTGTGCTAAATTTCCATAGGCTGATTTTGATTTTCATGGAGAAGACTGGGAATGGGGAAGCTATAGAACTCAGCGTGTCATATCATCAGGTTCCTATAGCAATAACAATGGCTTGCGTCTTGAAAAATTGTTCATTCAAAAAGACAAAGCGACACTCCACGCAGATGGCACGTTGCTCGGGCCCATAACAAATCTTCATTTTGCAGTCTTAAATTTTCCTGTTGGTTTGGTTCCTACTCTAGTTCAAATTCTAGAATCTTCTACGACGGACTCCATCCATCCATTACGGCAAGTAATGGCACCTATTAAAGGTATTTTGCACATGGAAGGAGATCTTAGGGGAAGCATTGCAAAACCCGAATGTGCTGTTCAGATTAGACTTCTGGATGGCGCTATTGGAGGAATCGATCTTGAAAGAGCAGAAGTTGTTGCTTCAGTAACACCTACAAGTCGATTCTTATTCAATGCTAACTTCGAGCCTAGCATACAAAGTGGCCATGTTCATATGCAGGGAAGTATCCCTGTAACATATAATCCAATAGACTCCGTCGATGAAGTTGACAAAGAAGTTGAAGGTTTGAGCGGTGCAATTACTGTCCCAGGTTGGTCCAAGGAGGGCGATGGTGTAGCATCTTCCAGTGAAATTGTTGAAGAAAAGGTTCTAAGAGACGAGGGTTGGGATGTGAAATTAGCAGAAAGTCTGAAAGGTTTGAATTGGAACCTTCTAGATGCAGGAGAAGTAAGAATTAATGTTGATGTCAAAGATGGTGGCATGATGTTAATAACGGCATTAACACCTTATGCCAATTGGCTTCATGGCTATGCTGATATCGACCTTCAGGTATTATGTAATTATGTTAGTTTCTTTTAAAGTTGTATCAAAGTATGCTAGTATGCTAGTCACATATATTATTCAATATGTTGCCCAGTATGAAATTGGAACAGAGCTTTGCTGCTGTTTCATTTTGAGATGTTTGTTTCTCAGTTTTCTATCTGCGTAAATGAAATGCATTTGAAACAGGTTAGAGGTACAGTAGAACAGCCGGTTTTAGATGGATCTGCTATATTCCACAGAGCTACTGTATCATCTCCTGTACTACGAAAGCCACTTACAAATCTTGGGGGTACAGTTAATGTTAAATCTAACAGATTATGCATAACATCCATGGAAAGCAGAGTAGATAGAAAAGGAAAACTACATATTAAAGGGAATTTACCTCTAAGAACTACTGAATCATCCTCTACTGATAAAATTGAAATCAAATGTGAAGTACTTGAAGTAAGAGCAAAAAATATTCTGAGGTAATTGAGTTTCCAATACCCATACATGTACTTATAAAATTGACAGGTTTCTAACTGGTAGTTTGTATGTGTTAGTGGCCAAGTTGATAGTCAGATGCAAATAGCAGGCTCGATGTTGCAGCCAAATATATCTGGAATGATTAAATTAAGTCATGGAGAAGCATATTTGCCTCATGACAAAGGAAATAGCACAGTTATAGATAAATTGACAAAAAATGTGTCCAGCTTTCCTCTCTCCGATCATAACTCAAAATCAGCATCAGGTCCTGTGTCACGTTTCTTTGAATCTTTATCACCTTCAGACAAAAACAAATGGCCACAAGCTTCAGGTAAATATTAAATGATGCACATAAAAGTTGTTCAGTACGATTTCTCACCAAGTTATTTGTTATTATATATATATAGCAAAACAATCCGAAGTGGAAACCAAGTTGGAGCAAGTGAATTCCAAACTAGGAATTGATGTGCAACTCACTGATTTGAAATTGTCATTAGGACCAGAATTAAGGATTGTTTATCCGTTAATTCTTAATTTTGCTGTCAGTGGAGAACTTGAACTTAATGGTATGGCCAATCCCAAATGGATTAAGCCTAGAGGAATTTTGACATTCGAGAATGGAGACGTTAACTTAGTAGCCACTCAGGTGGGCTTGTAAATTACTTGTTGAGGAAGAATATTCTTCTTTTAATTTAGTGTTGTTATAATGTCTAAGTTATTAAATTCTAGGTCAGACTTAAAAGAGATCATCTAAATGTAGCAAAATTTGAGCCTGATCTTGGGTTAGATCCCATCCTGGATTTGGTGTTGGTTGGATCTGAATGGCAATTCAAGATCCAAAGTAGAGCAAGTAGCTGGCAAGATAATTTAGTTGTGACTTCAACTCGCTCTGTGGATCAGGATGCTCTTTCACCCAGTGAGGTACACTGCAAATTAGCAACCATTTTAAAACTCACTCTTCAACTCATTTTGTCCCCTTGACTATTCACTCATATTTTATTCTTGACGAAATCTTTAAAAAATAGAAAAGTTTCACACACACACACATATACACCCCCCCCCCCCCCACCACACACACACACATGTATGTATGTATGTATATGTATGCATGTATAAGAGGGTTATATGGCCCTTTTGCTCCCAACCCACAACCACTCGTTTATGTTTAAATAATGAGTGGGAGAGGAGGGTTGTGTTGTAGAAATCAGACATTTAAGGGTGTGGCACTTTTTGGAGTTCAATAGAGCGCTCTTTATATATATATGTGTGTGTGTGTGTGCGCGCGCGCGCGCGTGCGTGTGTTTGCACCCCACACATAAAGACAAATTAATCATGTGGCTGAGATTGTCTCCTGATTTATGTCAAAATTTTGTGTTCATGTAGCCGCTTCCATATATATATATATATATATATATATATATGCACGCGTGTGTGTATATGTATGTATATTTATAGGACCGTTTCAGGGCACCCCTGTTTGGTAGCTCCTCATTTGCATCTCATTTTAGGTCACAAGTTTATATTTAAATAAGTTAATGAAAAGAGAGTAGGTCAGTGGGAAGAGAAAGAAATGAGAATGTGTTAAAAATAGAAACAAGAAATTTTCTGAATATGCTTGCGCAATTAGCACATAGCAGGGTTCATTATTTATAATATGAGATTTTACAAGGACATTAATTGAAATACAACTTCCAAGATAAGCAATAAAGACATGTCAATTTCCTAAGAGACATACACTCATTCATTTTATCAAATAATGAAAGGACTTATAGGGAAGTGAAATAATTAAATGCGGATTGGGAGGTAGGTAGAATTATTAAATGCAGAACTATTTCCAACACTCCCCCTCAAGCTAGTGAATAGATATTCATCATTCCCTGCTTGGACACCATTTCTTCAAAAACTGGGCTGCTCAATCCTTTGGTTAGAATATCTGCGAGTTGCCTTTGTGAAGGTACATACGGAGTACAAATCAAACGCTAGTCGAGTTTTTCTTTGATAAAATGTCTATCCACCTCAATATGTTTTGTTCGATCGTGTTATACAGGATTATGAGCTATGCTGATTGCTGACTTATTATCACAATAAAGTTTCATAGGTTCATCCCATTTAATCTTCAAATCATCTAAAATTATTTTGAGCCAAAGTAGTTCACAAATTCCCTGTGCCATAGCCCGAAATTCAGCTTCAACACTAGAACGAGCCACCAAATTTTGTTTTTTTTTACTTCTCCAAGTTACTAAATTTCCTCCAAGAAAGGTGCAATATCCAGTAGTGGATCTTCTGTCAGTGATTGACCCTGCATAATCAGCTTCAGTATAAGCCTCAATAATTGTGTTTCCATTCCTTTTGTATAAAATTCCTCTTCCTGGAGTCCCATTGAGATACTGCAGAATTCTATGAGCTGCCTTTAAATGAACTTCCCTTGGACCGTGCATAAATTGGCTGACCATACTTACAACATATGCAATATCTGGTCTAGTGTGAGACAAGTAAATTAATCTCCCAACAAGGCGCTGGTACATTTCTTTGTCTACTACAACACTTTCCTCTGCATTACCCAATTTCAGATTTGGATCCATAGGAGTGCTCGCAGGTTTACATGCTGTTTTTCCTGTCTCTTTGAGTAAATCTGTAATGTACTTTTGCTGAGATATAAAAATTCCTTTTTGGGAATGTGCCACCTCGATTCCCAGAAAGTACTTCAACTTTCCAAGAGTTTTCATTTCAAACTCCTTAGCCAAACGTTGACTCAAGATATGTTGCTCCTTCCAATCATTTCCGGTCATTATGATGTCATCCACGTATACTAACAGAATTGTTACCCCCTTTGTGGTGAGTGTTTGATAAATAAGGTATGATCTCCTTGACTGTGCTCGTACCCCAAAGATGTCATAACCTTGGTAACTCTTCCAAACCATGCCCGGGGTGATTGTTTTAGGCCATATAATGTCTTTTTCAACCTGCAAACTGTATTAACAGGTACATTTTTATCATACCCCGGTGGTACCTGCATATAAATCTCTTCCTCAAGCTCCCCATGTAAGAAGGCATTCTTCACATCAAATTGTTGTAAATTCCAACCATAATTAGCAACAAGTGACAAAATTACCCTGACAGTATTCATCTTTGCAGCCGGAACAAATGTCTCTGAATAGTCAATTCCACAGGTTTGTGTAAACCCTTTGGCAACTAGGCTTGCTTTATATATTTCAATTGTTCCATCAGCCTTATATTTTATAGTGTATACAATATACCCATTTGCATCCAACTGGCTTCTTTCCTTCCGGTAAATTCACTATCTCCCAAGTTCCATTCTTCTTCAATGCATCCATCTCGGTATTCATGGCTTGCTTCTATTTTTCATCAGACAATGCCTCAGAAACATTTGTTGGGATAAGAGTAGTGTTTAGGTTTGTAAGGAAGGCTCTATGGGTAGATTAGAATTTTTGAAAAGAAAGATAGTTTGAAAGGAAATACAAGGGCTGTTTGGTGCATTTTCTGATTCCTTTTCTAATGGCAATTGAAAGGTCTAGGTCATCGTCTGTTGTTTGGGTAACCATTTCATCTTCATTCATAGGAGTCAAGTCAGGCTCTTGAACTTGTGTCGATTCAAAAGAATTATTTACCTCATTCGAAGGAGTCAAGTCAGGCTCTTGAACTTGTGTCAATTTAGGAACAACCTTTGACTTTCTCTTGTAGACCAGATTCTTTCCAAATCTTACATCCACTTTAGGTTCATCTGAAGCTGAAGGTGAACTTGAATGATTTGATTCAATTTCTTCAGCCTCAGATGATTCTGGAACAAGTTTGTTTGACTCGAAATCGGAAAGATTAGGTGTATTTGACTCAAGACCAGAAAGATCAAGTGTTTCAAGCTTCTTATCTTCCTTCAAATTCTCCCCCTGAAGATAAGGTTGAGAGAAGTATGGTTCCTCATGAAAAGTTACATCCCGTGAAACAAAAAACCTTTTAGATGGAGGATGGAAACACTTATATCCCTTTTGAGTAAGGGAGTACCCGACAAAAACACATCTTAGTGCTCTTGGATCAAGTTTTTTCCTGTCTTCACTATGAATATGGACAAATGAAACACATCTAAAGATTCGAGGCTTAAGATTACTATTTGCTGAAAAATTTGGATAGAAGGAAGAAAGAATATCCGTAGGACTCTTGAACCCTAATACTCTAGAGGGTAATCGATTAATAAGATATATGCTAGTGAGAACAGCCTCCCTCCATAAATATTTATGAACATTTTGATGAAAACAACAGTGCCCGGGTTTGATCTAATAGATGTTCATTTTTCCTTTCTGCAATTCCATTTTGTTGTGGTGTTTTAACACAAGACTCATGGACAATGTCCTCCTTTTGACAGAAAGAAACAAGAACATGATTGAAGTACTCTTTTCCATTATCAGTCCTAAGCCTTTTGATGTTTACTCCAAATTGATTTTGAATCATATAGATTTTTTTTTGGAAAAACAGTACTGACGTCAGATTTGTTTTTGAGTAAAAACACCCAAGTAACCCGAGTACAATCATCAATAAAAGTCACAAACCACCTAACACCAGTTACATTTGGAACTGTAGAGGGACCCCAAACATCTGAATGAATAAGATAGAAGGGGGAAGAGCTTCTATTGTTGTTTAATGGAAAAGGTAGACGCTTGTGTTTTGCAAACTCACACACATCACAATGAAGACTTCCAATATCTACCTTAGTGAATAAAGACGGAAACAAGACTTTAATGACTCCGAAAGAAGGACGACCCAATCGATAATGAAAATGAAATATTTTTTTCCTTTTTAGAGAGAAATGACTCTGACATAAATGAGCGAGACAGGTGGACTTTTGTACTCTGACCTGGTTCTAAAAGATAGTAAAGGCCATTCCTTTCTCTAGCATGCCCAATAGTCATTCCCGACTCCATATTCTAAAATATACAACAATCATTCTAAAAAATCACATTACAAGATAAATCGTTTATAATTTTTTGTATGGAGACAAGGTTCATGGATAGTTTTGGAACATGGAGAACCCTCTTTAAGGTTATAAAATGATTTAATTGGATATCTCCAATGCCCGCTACAGTTACAAGAGTACCATCAGCAGTAACGATTTTCTTATTACTGGGACAAGGGGAATATGTGGAGAATTGTTTAGAAGAGGGTGTCATGTGGTCTGTGGCTTCGGAATCTAATATCCAGAAAAGGTTAGAAGGTGTTTCTGAGACATGAAATCCAAATGAAAGTGGAAGATTGCCTGAACATGCCACACTACAATTGCCTGCTGATTTTTCCATACCAGAAAATGTCGGGCCAGCAGCTGGAACAGAAGACACTGGCTGAAAATGTGTACTAACGGCTGTTGAAAATCCTACGGATGACTGTTGGAAAGATTCAGACAATGAATAACTTGACAACACTCAGTGCCCAGTCAAGATTTTGAAGTTACTGACAGCAAAAATGCCCAGTCAGATTTTCTCAAGAATTATTTGCGGAAGCAGAGTCCTAGATTAAGGCTCTGATACCATGTTAAAAATAGAAACAAGAAATTAATATGCTTGCGCAATTAGCACATAGCAGGGTTCATTATTTATAATCTGAAATTTTACAAGGACAATAATTGAAATACAACTTCCAAGATAAGCAATAAAGACATGTCATTTATTTTGCCCTCTTTAGGTTATTCATCCAGTGGCAGCTTATTTAACATCTGTTGTATCAATGATTTTGCATGCTTTTATATTGGCAAGAAAATGATTTATATGAAAAGTGTCCATTGAAGTTACTCATTTTAGCATGTGCACTGATTCAGAAAAATATATACAGGCAGCTAGAGTTTTTGAGAGTCAGTTGGCTGAATCCTTGCTCGAAGGTGATGGACAACTTGCTTTCAAGAAACTTGCCACTGCTACACTTGAATCACTGATGCCAAGAATAGAAGGAAAAGGAGAATTTGGACAGGCAAGGTGGAGGCTAGTCTATGCTCCTCAGATTCCAAGTTTACTCTCGGTTGATCCCACTGTCGACCCGCTTAAATCTCTTGCCAACAATATTTCTTTCGGCACTGAAGTTGAGGTCCAACTTGGAAAACGCCTCCAGGTCATCTTAGAACACCCCCCCCCCCTCTTTCCACTCCCCCCCCCCCCCTCTCTTTTCCTTTTGTTTTCCCTTCTAATGTTTATGTATCATTATGCATTACAGGTTTCTGTAGTTAGACAAATGAAGGATTCAGAAATGGCGATGCAGTGGACATTGATCTATCAACTTACAAGTCGTCTTCGAGTTCTTTTCCAGTCCGCTCCATCTAATCGTCTTCTGTTTGAATATTCAGCAACTTCTCAAGAATAATTAATTCATACGATGCCACGATTGATTCTTTACTAAGGTCATACCATTAAGGCAGTTTATTTATTACATAGTTTCTTTTATTCATCGCTTAATATAATTATAAAGGCATGCTTGATACATTATACTAAGACAGTAATATAGGATTCTTGGAATATCTGCTGTTAGTTTGGGCTATGTGTCATATGATCCGTTCCAGGCTTTGAATAACAAGAAGCATCATGCCTTGGTTATTCGGTTTCCACTGAAAAAAAAAAAAAAAAAAAAAACGAAATAAAAATGATTCTCGATATCAGTCTTTGTATTTATTCTAATATAACTAAACATCGGTTGGACCGGTTAGTATTTGCATTGCAGTCTCGGATGCAACAAATCATTGATATTAATTTGAGGTACAATCATCTCTTCTTGTTCCAAAATAATGGATTTCTTTGTCACTGGTCAGTCAGTGAACTACCAGGGTAAATTTAATTATTTACTGTATGGAAGTATTAGTGATAACTTTTAATTTTCAAACTTGGTCCAATGATCATGCTCCAATTTTTCTACTTTATGTATAATCATAACTTAAAGTATTATTTAAGTGTACTTGCTTGTCGTATATACTGAATGTGCATCGTAATTCTTCATTATTCAATGACCAGTAAGGTACGGATCATCTTTCAAAAGTGGATTAGATGAATGCAACGAGCCTGTACTTATGTCAATAGCTTAGAAGGATTTCTTGATTTCCACCATCCGATTGCTGATCAGATGCTATTGCTACATTATCATAGTTAGTGTTTAGGAATTAGAATTCAGCTTCCGCTACAGCTTTTGATAATACTCATTGGTCAAGGCACTTGATGAGGCTTGAAAAAGTATTGTCTAGTACTGTGTTTAACAGAATAAAGATCTTTTTAGATAGAAACAGAAATTAATTTTGGCTGAAACCACTTTTTTTTTTTTTTTTCCCTTGTTCTTTTTTTAGTGCAACTATCAATCTGAAATATTGTACTTGGTCATGGGAAAACTACAAACTAATTTATTGACACCTATACGTTTTTACTTGCATTTTTCCAGATCAAAGCCAGCTCCACTTTTCAGTCAACCGATTATATGTTCGGCTTCATTTGAGGTCACATTTTGCTCTGTCAGACTTACTTCAGACGGTTTATTGCAGCAACCTGTAAATCAATGTAGTTATTATTCATATTCTTTTGCTCCAGTGAGCTTGTAAATAAGTTCTTAACTACACTTGCGAATATATATTTTTTACCCATCCTTCCCAAACTTGGGAATTTTCTTTGTTGCGTACTGTTCATAGAACCGAGCAAGTAAATCCCATATCTTTGGTCTTTGTATTTGATGACTTCTTAATTTATATGAATTTATAATTAACTGGGGAATATGTGCTAACATTTGTAACCTCCGTTTTGTACAGTGACATTTAATATGAAATTTTCTTTTTCTAATGGAGCTATTTTCGGAAACTAATTAGCATTTAGAACTGTTTTGTAATTTAGACCAATTCAAGCATGTTTTTGGCACGTGATTGCATAGCTCAACGAAATGTTTTATTTCGGTGATTGGTAGACGAGGATGAATTATGAGTTGGGCAGGACATAGCCTGAAATTGAGAATGAGAAGCTCCATAGCTTTTTCATTGAATCTCTAAAGTGCTTATTTGAGTGCTTAATGTAACATTGAAAATATCGATCTGGTAATGGTGTGCAAGTGTAACACATGATTGTTGATGACGCTCGCGACTAACTACATGTATATCTTGCATGTTTGGGGATAGCAATGTCATGTCTTTGGCAAAACATTTTTGATAGTAAAATCATCTAACTGTACTCTCATTTTTTGAATGATTGTTTCTGTAAATGAAACAAGATCCATAGCATTTACATATCCTGAGAATTTTTTTTTGCAATGCTTGACAAAAATATCAGTAATACCCACCAATTCCTTCGTCAAATGCAGATGAATACAAACTCAAATGATGTAGTAGCTTCATAAGCAGTTAAATCATCCCATTTAATGTTTGGGTTAGCTCCATTTTTTTGAATATTCTCTCGCATGTAGGACCGAAATGTTCTATCAAACTAGAAATGGAAGAATAATTAGAACTCCGTTCAGTATCTCTTGCCCTTTGAAAAATACAGGGTTGATTTGCTTTCGTATCAATCTCAAGTTCACCAATTTCAATTATGCGCTAAAGTAATTTTACCCTTTTTTTCATTATATTCCCCGAAACCTTTAACAGAATGAAATTGCCTTGATTTAATCATCACATTCATTATGCCATGGCAAGGCACAACCTTGCATTGCATATTTAATCGCATTTTATTCTTTTTCAATCTCTTCTACACTTTGATGGTTTATGACTTTGTCAATATGTCTAGATCGGTTCATAAGATTATCACAAGATCTTACGACATTATCATGTGGAGTGCATGATTCTCCAACATGTATCAAGAGGGAACATACATCCTTTTTCCATTTCTAATCATTTCTCCAACTTCTAAAATTTCTAATCATTTCTCCAACTTCTAAATCCCTCAACAGTAAAGGCATTATCTCCATATCTTTTGGTATTTTTTGTATAAAAGAAAGCAAGGCAAAGAAAATTCAGGAGGAAGCTTTTCGGTTTCATCTTGGGTAGAAGCTTTTCTACATTCTCTCAATTTGGAAATTTGTCGACGTTATCTTGGATCATGTTCTAGAAAAGTAACATTAGATCTTTTAGGTTAAGCTCTTAAAAATTTAATAGGAAGCTTTTCGGTTTCATCTTGGGTAGAAACTTCAAGATCAGAGGTAGAAGCATGGACTAAAGTAGTGGGATTTTTTTTCTTGAAACCGCCAATTATCAGTTTCATCGACATTGATAACAGTTTGCCAATGATCATAAATAATTACATAGCTATTAGTTTAAGCAATTTATCTTAATATAATATATGAATGAAATATAACATAAAAGAGACTTGAACATTCAAAAAGCAAACAAAGAGCAAAATCATGATGCATGGTTGGAGCACTAATATTATCTTTATTATAATTTCTAGATGAAAATTGACCATACATCGTAAATTGCATGTTCTGCATCTGCGTGGTACAACTGCGAGGGGGAAAGGAAAAAAAGCCATTCATATATTTTTAAATTAGTGGAAAGTGGTATAACTTGATGACACTGCAATTTGACTCTGTAAGTGGCATTATAAAATTAGGATTCATGCTACAAAAATCAAAACTAGGGCATAATTGCACAAGAACATAGCAAATCAAGGCTAGGGCATAATTATACAAGCCAACACAACAAATTAATATAGCAAATCAATTTCTAAACCTGAATTACCCATCAAAAAGAGAAGCGAAAGAAGAAGAAGAAAGTATACTGATGGCTTCGCAGTCAAAACCGCACGCAGAAGAGAAAGGAAGGAGGTTGTGCTGTGGAGAAATTTTGATTCAAGACCGCTCAAATCAAAATCCCCAACGCCGCGGAAAACGAGATCGTGGTAGTAGTGCAAAAACAACCAATCGATATATCAAAACAATCTCAATCTTATCCAAGCCAATCACAATCACTAAACAATGGAAACAATAGAGCAATAATGAGAAACTAAATCACATAGGGATTTATAGTGGTTCCACCGACGTCTTGTCAGTGTACGTCCATTTTGAGAGAGAAACCTTTATTAATATCACTAGAAGAGTACAAGAGATTGATTATGATCAAATTCACTGAAAAAAAATTGATTTTGTGGAGAAAGGAATTGAAGAAGATTAGGATTGCCTAAACCCTAATTAGAATAAACCTAGATCTAATCTCTTGATTTTGTTGTGTGTTCCTCCTCCTTTTGGATCCGATGTAGCTTATATAGGCATAGGGAAGTATATGGAAATTCCCAAAATTTCCTCTAGATCTGAAATATCCGATAGATCCGAAATATCATCCAGATCCTAAATATCCGAAATATCCTGAAATATCCTTCAGATCCGAAATTATCCTCCACAATCTAACACATAGTATCGTATACTTCAACACTCCACCTCGATACTATATCCATCTACATCACAAACTCCAATGCACCCAAGCATTTCATTTTATCTTCAATCAAGAAAGCTTGAATGTTTCCCCAATGAACTCCAACATAGCCACTGCCCATTGCACTTCACTAACGAGTTCAGGCATAGCCCCCACTCGTCAATGAAGTATTGAAACATTCAACTCCTAAACCAGTCTCACCAAAAGACAATGTACTCGGAAGTGAAAATGAGTACTTACTATGAAGATAGAACACTAACCTCTCACCGACACTCTTCTACATCCAAATTTCTCTCTCAACTGTGCCACCCCGTGGCATCTAGCATCTCTCCAAGCGAATTAAGTTCGAGCAATGCTCGAACTTCCCTACCGGCAATGTCTTAGTGAACATGTCCGCCGCATTATCCTTTGTGTGTACTTTTCGAAGGCATACTTGCTTGTCTTCGTCCATGGCTACTAGAAATGACTCCCTCACTTCAATATGCTTCGTTCGCGAGCTAAACGCCAAATTCTCCGCCAAATGGATAACACTTTGGCTATCACATTGAACATCAACAATGTTATGTTCAAACCCCAAGTCACACAACAATCGCTTCAAATAGAGTGCTTCCTTTGCTTCCTCTACCGCAGCTATCAACTCCGCCTCCGTAGTGGATAAAGCAACTACGGTCTGCAATCTCGTTCTCCAACTTATGGTTGTACCGCCAAGAGTGAAAACATATCCGGAAGTTGATTTTCTTTGATCCCTATCACCGGTGTAGACTGAATCACGGTAACCAACCAACATGCAATTCTTCTCTTTACTACCCCTAAAAATAAGGTCATGAGATGCTGTACCTTTCAAGTATCTCAAGATAAGCTTCACTGCTTCCCAATGCGATTTCCCCGATCCCTATCACCGGCGTAGTCCGAGTCACAATAACCAACTAACTTGCAACTCAATCCATCACTACCACAAAAAAAACCATGAGATGCTGTGCCTTTCAAGTATCTCAATATAGCCTTCACGGCTTCCCAATGCGATTTCCCTGGATTAGCCATATACCGACTAACCACCCCGACGACATTTGCGATATCGGGTCTTGTACACACCATGGTATACATCAAACTTCCAACCGCACTAGCATATGGCACCTTTGCCATGTAAGCCTTGTCTTTCTCCTCGATAGGTGATTCCTTACTCGAAAGCTTTATATGCAAAGGTAAAAGTGTATTTGACGCATTTTCATCCTCCATGCTAAACCGGCAAAGCACTTTCTTAATATACTCCTTTTGAGTTAATTTCAACTCAAAATGCTTTCTATCTCTTTCAATTTCCATACCCAAAATCTTCTTTGCTTCTCCAAGGTCTTTCATCTCGAACTCCGCCTTTAGTTTCTCTTTCAACTTGTTGATTTCTGTCTTGTCCTTAGAAGCAATGACCATATCGTCCACATACAAGAGTAAGTACACCCAACAATCATTTCCTAACCTCTTGAAATAAACGCAAGAATCCTTGACGCTTCGATGGAAGCCAATTTCAAGCATGAAATGATCAAATCTCTTGTACCATTGCCTAGGTGATTGATTCAAACCATACAATGATTTTTTCAACTTGCAAACTAGTTTTGACTTACCTTCTACAATAAACCCTTCTAGTTGCTCCATGTAGATGTCTTCATCCAAGTCTCCATGCAAGAAGGCGGTTTTCACATCTAGTTGCTCCAACTCTAAGTCGTGAATACAACTATGGCAAGTAATATCCGGATAGAAGTATGCCTCACAACCGGTGCGAAGATCTCCTCATACTCCTTTCCTTTTCTCTGTGCAAACCTCTTAGCCACTAGCCTAGCTTTGTATCTTCCATCATCCTTCACCTTATATATCCATTTGCACCCAATAGCACGGTTTCCATTAGGAAGTGGAACCAAATCCCAAGTTTGATTCTTTATTAAAGATTGCATCTCTTCCTCTATGGCGCAAATCCACTTTGAGCTATCACTCGAATCCATGACGTCATCAAGGTCCATCGGCTCATCTTGGACTACATGAAGAGCATAGTCCAAATTCTCACAAAAGTTAAGATAGTTCCAATCACCATATCTTTCGGGTGGCCTCATAGAACGGCGACCAACCCGAGTAGCAATACCATCATCCGGTCTTCCTTCAGCTCCACCTTGAACTGAATCTTCTCTAGGCTCGTGCATATCACCAACACTACTAGAGGAACCCTGTGGACTACGTGATGTAACATCAACTGCATTCTCCTCGCAAGCACCTCCAACAACTCTACTCTCTCTAGGCCTGAAAGTGGGAATAACTTCCTTCTCCTTTAATTCACCATGAACCAAATCCGAAACATCTGATGAGCCCTCATTCTCCTTGAACATAGCAGACTCATCAAAAGTAACATGACGAGAAACCACAGCCTTCTTCGTTTCCGGATTCCAAATCCGGTAGCCTTTGACGCCATCCATATAACCGAGAAAAATTGCTTTGAAACCTCTAGGTGAGAGCTTATCATTCCCCGGATCATGCATATAAATAGGACTACCAAACACACGAAGATAACTCAAGTTATTGCTCTTCCCTTTCCACACTTCCTCCGGAATTTTGTTATCGACAGTCGAGCATAGAATTCGATTAATAATATGCACCGCGGTTGACAAAGCTTCGGCCCAAAATTCCTTAGACAAACCCGATGTCAATCTCAAGCATCGAGCTTTCTCTAGTAGAGTTCGGTTCATTCTTTGTGCCACTCCATTAGATTGCGGATCACCCGGTGTAGTAAAATGCCTCCGAATACCATGATGCTTGCAAAAATTCAGAAATTCTCCGGAAACATACTCGCCGCCATTATCGGACCTTAGAACCTTCAAAGTCTTTCCACTCTCATTCTCAACAAGAGCCTTCCATTCTTTGAATCTTGCAAATGCCTCCGATTTGGCCTTCATTACATACACCCAAACCTTCCGAGAGAAATCATAAATAAAAGAAATGTAATATCTTGCTCCTCTCAAAGAAGCTACAGGCGCTGGTCCTCAAACATCCGTGTGCACATACTCAAGAATCCCTCTTGAATCATGTTTTCCTTCACCGGATGATACTCTAGTTTGCTTCCCCATGACACATTCCTCGCAAAACTCCAACTTGTTGAAACTCTCACCATCAATCATCTCCCTTCGACGAAGAACATCTAAACTCTTCTCCGAGACATGACTCAATCTCAAATGCCACAGACGTGTCGCATCTAAGCCACGAGAACTATCAACACTGATATAAGTTTCGCCTTCCACGGTCACTCCTTGAAGCAAATAAATACCATGAGTTCTAGCACCCTTCATAACCACAAGCGCACCCTTCGAAACCTCAAGCTATCACTCTCAATAGTGATCTTGCAACCTAAAGAATCCAACTGTCCCAAAGAGATAAGTGACTTCTGTAGTCTCGGAACATAGCGCACATTAGTGAGAGTATGAACCACTCCGTCAAACATATGAATTTGCATGGATCCAATGCCTTTCGACTTGCAAACTGCACCATTTCCCATGACAATTGATTTTCCGTCCCGATCATCATAAGAAGAAAAACAATTCCTATTAGGCGTCATGTGATATGAAACCTCTGAATCAAGCACGCATTCGCTGCCTGAAACATCCGATGCTACAGCCGACAAAACATCTACGTCTTCCTCACCAACATCTCTCTCCACCGCAACTGATGAAGATGCTACTTCCTTCTTCCCCTAGTCTGGACAATCATTCTTCCAGTGAACAGATTTCTTACATATAAAGCACTTGCCATTTCTTTCTTTTGGCTTTCCTCTTCCACCGGGCTTCCTAGACTTAGAACGCCCCTAGTTTCCCTTCTTCTCCAACTTTTCTTTATCCGCAAATAAACTTTTGACCATTACCAGCACCACTACTACCATCACTCAACTCCTTTATCTGATCTCGAAATTCCTCACTAAGAAGACCCGTCTTGACATCATTTAGAGTCAATGTATCCCGGCCATAGATCAAGCTGTTTGAGAACCCAGTATAGCGCTCAGGCAACGAACATAGCAATATCATCGCCTTCTGCTCCTCCTCAATCTTCAAATCTATTGCCTTCATCTTCATTAGCAAATCATCAAACACATTTAAGTGCGCCTTTAGCGAAGTTCCTTCTTTCATCTTGTAGGTAGAGAAAGTCCGCAACAAGATCAGTCGATTTGTGAGTGACTTCTTCATATATAACTCCTCCAATGTTGTAACACCCTGCATTTTCTTTGACTATTAAAAGAACGAATTTAAGAATACTTAATTGTTAAAGTGAGAATTAAGGGAAATGGGTTACGCCATTGCGTTCGTCTCGAAATTCTGCTTGGAATAGAGTCCAAGTTTTCATAAATCGGACTTCGTATGAGGAAGTTATGGCCCTTAGAAGTTTCAGTAATTTAAATAAATTAAAAATAGTTCAGATTAAAATTCAAAATTCAAACGAGGAAGAGGGCTGGGCGAGATTTCTCCCACCCCAGGCCAGGTCGATCATGGGTCGACCTCCCCTATACAGGTCGACCTGGGGGTCGACCTACCCTCCGGGGCAGATCTGAACTGTGACGATCCTGACTTGTTGCTGAGTCTTTTCTGACCTGTTGCTGAGTCACTAGGGCATAGGTGGAAATTCTGGATAACTCTATCTAGTCTAGATGGTTTTGATTGCTCCTATGATAATCTAACGGCTTATATTGATTTAAACTTCTATATAAGCACGCATAGACTCAAGCTCTAAACCTAAACTAAATTAGTCTCTTGGCCTCCATGCTGCTGCTAGAATAGTTCTTCTTCTTATAACTTAGGAATTGCAAGTCAGAATTCTAATACAAACGATGAACAAATTATTCTCTTCTCTAATCAGTCTTTGTGAGTACAATTTCTTTCACAAAATAATTAATAAATTAATTATGATGAGTTATAATTTGGATTATGAGAACATGTCTGTTGAATCATGTGATGTTACTTAACTTTTTTATCGTCTGTTGGTGAACATATGACAGCTTTGTTAACTTATGTTGGTAGATCTATTTCATATGTCCAATCACATATGTTTAACTTGATTCATATTGTGACATCAGTTTATATGCAAGTTTAGGATGTAAATCATATGCTAGTTTGTATGTGTACCTTATGCAAGTCTGGTTTTACATATGCTAGTTTATATGTGAATCTTATGTAAGTCTGTATGCGAATTATACAAAAGTTTATATGTGAATCAAGTATATACATATGCTAATTTATATGTAAAACATGTGATATTAGTTTACATGTTTAAATCCATATGCAAGTTTGTAGGAATCCATATGCAAGTTTAGGTGAAAACTATATTCACATTTTTAGGTGAAAACTATATTCACATATGCAAGTTTAGGTGAAAACCATATTCCATACATGCAAGCTTAGGTGAAACCCATATTCATATATGCAAGTTCACAATTTCATGTTTAGATCCATGGTAGTTTATGCAAATTTATGTTTTATATGTCCATTGCCTATGCAAGTTATTGGCTATGCAAACTTATGTTATAATTCTTATTTGCAAGTTAGATCTATTTTATGTGTTATGCAAGTTGTGATGTTTCTTTTCTTTTTATGAGTTAGACTATTTGCGAGTCTAACATATTTTATATTAAAACATACGAATAACGTGGGAACAATGGGAAAATATTAATTATGCAAATTGTGAATTGGCATAAAATGGCTTTAAAGGCATATAACCAATTTGAGATACTAATTCGTATAATTTATATACCTGAAAAGTATGGACATAATTTAGGTGACAATTATGGACATAGGTTAATTCGGAAATTATTGAGAATTTGAATAGGGATAATTATTTCATATTGGGGTGAAATAATTATGTGTAATAATAAACGCCTAAGACACGAGGTTAGACTCGTTTATGGTATAAGACTGCCCGGACCCGCCTGACAAATCCAGCAACCACAAACGGCAGTCTAATGTGAGAGGTCTAAGGCACAAATTAAATGTGTAACAATTGTAAAAACACGAGGTTAGATTCGCTTGCGGTATAAGACTTCCCGGACCGGCCCGGCAAATCCAGCAACCGCAAACGGTAGTCTAATGTGGGAGGTCTTACAAGGTTAAGGTTATAATGAATTAAGTAACACTTAACCAAGATAAATATGTGGTGGGACATGGGAGTTAAGTAAGTGACATGGATGGCATGCGAAATACGATTAGAAATACTTAACCAAATTGAAACATGTAAGAAGACATGAATTAGAAAGGGTTAAGTGGGAAATCTTAGTAGGGACCATGCATAGGTGGAAAGCTTGTGTCAAGTATGAGGGCCCTTTTCAAACCAGTAACCCATTAAGTATCTTTGTGAGCTCGAGTTAGATCGAGAACGGGACACGCTTACTGGGTTTGATTGTAAGAGGTCAAATCGGGTTAATGGTGGCAACACAAGTCCAACGGGGTCATGTGCGTGCGTGGGCCCGGGCCGGTGGGTAAGACGTTGCATCGTGTAGATATAAGCCGTGCATCTTTAGTGGTATCGGGTTGCCACTTTGGGGAGTGATACACCCCACTATGGGACCAACACGAGTATCTACGAGTTAGGGAGCCGATCGCATGGGGGAGTGGGTACAACTAGTAAAGATAAGGGCAGGCGACTCCTATGAAGACAGCTAGGGGTACACGAAACTACCATTATGATTATTATGTTCAGTAGGCAGGATCAACTTTTAGGTTGACTAGTAATGGTGCAGTATAGTAATTATCCTATACTGTTGGAGGCGCTATTAGCGTTATCTTATTCCTCTTGTTTGCTTTGTCATGCCCATTTGTTTGACAGTCATTCCTTGTTTTACCAGTTTATGCCTTATCCTAATTACTTTAATAATTATATTGTTAAAGTTATTGGACTTGCCAAACTTTATGTCTGACCCCCTTTGTTTTCGCCTCTTTTCTTCTTCCCCCTAGTTTCTCAGGGTGGGACTAGTGCTTGTGGAGCTTGAATTGGATCTTTCTTTCTCTTTTGGAAGTGCTTGGATTGCTGAAAGTAAAGTTCAGCTTATCTCTTTTATGGCTACTTATGTTGGGGTTATGATTTTTACTTCATGTATTCAGAAAATAATTTTTCAAGATGGATATTAAGTGTACTTGGTTTTATTATTGGTTTTTGATGTTGTTGTAACCAAACTATTTCTCCCCTGCAATAAAAGTTGTTTTTATTTTTCTAGTACCAATATATGTATCTGTCTTGTTATATTCTGTTCTATACACCAATAATACTCCATGAAAGTTAATGCATTCCCTTTGAGAGTGACATTAATGGATGTGGGGTGTTACACGTGGTATCAGAGCTGAAGGTTAATAGAACAGATAAGAGATTTTGAAAAACTGTTTTTTTTTCAAAAGCATTTTATAAAGAAATACTTTCAAAAATATGTTTTAAGGAGAGTATTTTCAAGAGAAAAATTTGTTTTAAAAATATAACCCCCAAGAGCCATATATCTTTACTTCGATTCTCTGTTTTAAATCTCTTCCTTTTTCTTTTCTGCATGTTTGGGTTACCCGAGATACTCGAGGGCATACCGATACCAACCTGGTTCAGAAGATATCCAGAGGCTAGGGCCACCGCCGTAGGCCTGACAGACATTCCTCCTCCCCCAGCTGCAGCCGCTCCTCCTCCTCCCCCTCCCTGCATTGATACTTTTTCGAAGATATGCAAAGACTTTCGGGAAATGGGCGGGAAACCTTTTCACAGGTCAGAGACGTTTGTTGAAGCTCGAAATTGTCTTAAGGAGGTGGAAGATTTGTTTGCTATCTTTGAGATAGAGGATGGAAGGAAGGTCCAATTAGCTACTTCGTTAATGAAGGACGAAGCCTCGTTTTGGTGGGAGGTCACGAATGGAGAGCGTCCAATGGAGACATGGATGGATTTCAGGCATAGGTTCGAGATGAAATTTCTCTCATGAGCTGAAGAGAATTTATACACGGAGAGGTTCTTGGCGTTGAAGCAAGGGAATTTATTAGTAAAGGAGTACATCAACAAGTTCAATCAGTTGGCGAGATTTGGCTTAGACTTGGTGAACAACCTGAAAAGAAGGCCCTGAGATTCGTTAAAGGTTTGAATGAGCTGCTACATGGGTTGGCTATGATCCACATTCCTATGGGGCTACCTTTGAGAAACTGGTTGACATGGCGCTTATGCATGAAGAGGAGAAAGGCGCTAATGCTAATAAGGCACCGGAAAAGAAAGGAGATCAAAAGAAGTCACAACAGCAACCTAAGAAAGGTGGTAAGGATAAAAACAGCGAAGGAAAGAAAAGATGCTTTAATTGTGGAACACCAGACCATCTGAGCAAGGATTGTAGGAAGAAGAAGAAGACTGGCTGTTTCAACTATGGTGAGGCGGGACATCTGATTAAAGACTGCCCGAGAAGACAAGGGCAGAGGGCAGGGTCTACTTCTGGAGGGAAGGTTCAAGCTCTCATGGCACCAGGGCAGGCAAGAGAGCAGGTTCATGCTTTCATGGCACCAGGACAGGAGAGAGGTAGAAACATTTCTGTTGAAAGTTCGGTTTTTCTGTTTGATCATCCTGTTCGTACTTTGTTTGATTCTGGCGCTTCACATTCGTTTGTATCTGCTTCGTTAATTGAAACACTGCACCTAAATACTAGTCTAGTTACGGATCCCATAGTAGTCTCAAATCCTATTGGTGGTTCGGCTCATCTTTCAATAATTTTTCGGGATTTGAGAGTGTCTATCTTGAGCATTGAATCTGAATGCAATGCCTTCATTCTTGGCTTCACGGGCTATAGGTTGATTCTAGGCATGGATTGGTTATCCAGCAATGGTGCCATCCTCGATTGTGAAAAGAGAGTGGTTAGACTTATGACTTGCCTCGGCAACACTCTCGAAATCTCTTGTAATCCCATACATTCTATTATGCTTAGCTACCTAGAATCTCTTGATGCATCTGTTGAAAACTTGCAGTCGGTTAGAGTAGTCCGTGAATACTCAGATGTATTTGAAGAGGTGAAGGGCTTACCTCCGAAGCGGGAGATAGACTTCCGCATATACCTTGTTGATAATGCAAAACCCGTAGTTCTACCCGTTAGATACATGGCTCCAAGGGAGAGAAAAGAGCTCAATAAGCAAGTCAAAGAGTTCTCGAAAAAGGGAGCTAAACAAGCTGACCAAGAAAAATAGGCACCCACTTCCAAGAATAGATGACCTGTTTGATCAGCTTGTAGGTGCGTCGGTTTTCTCCCAACTAGATCTGGTTACCGGGTTTCATCAGCTGAGAGTGGCTGAAGACAGCATTGATAAGACTGCGTTCAGAACCCCGGATGGTTTCTTTGAATGGCTTGTCATGCCTTTCGGCTTGACAAACACACCCGCTTACTTCGTTGACTTGATGAGTAGGGTGTTCAGGGAGTTTCTTAATAAGTTTTTGGTGGTCTTCGTAGACGACATTTTGATTTTGTCGAAGAATGAAGAAGAGCATGCTTTGCACTTAAGGGAAGTCATGGATACTCTTCGTGCACATTAGCTGATAGCCAAATTCTCCAAATGTCATTTCTGGAGAGAAGTGAGGTTTCTTGGACATGTGGTGTCCAAAGAGGGGATAGCTGCGGACCTCGCAAAAGTAGTTGCAGTGCAAGATTGGAAGGTTCCACGGAATGCAACCGAAGTCCGAAGCTTTCTCGGGCTAGGGGGATTTCACCGAAAGTTAATTAAAGACTTTGCAAAAATCTCAGTCCCACTCACAAGATTGACAAAGAAGAACCTAACTTTCGCTTGGGATTTGGATTGTGATATTGCTTTCCAACGGTTGAAAAGGGCTCTAACAACAGCCCCAGTTCTGACATTGCCTGATGGGAGAAAAATGTTTACCATATACAAAGACGCATGCGGTACAGGGTTGGGCGCTGTCTTGATGCAAGAAGGCAAGGTATTTTGTTATGGGGGAAGGCAATTGAAGGTACATGAGAAGAACTACCCAACTCATGATTTGGAGCTAGCTGCCATTGTTTTCGCTTTAAAGTCATGGCGTCATTACCTGCTAGGAGAAAGGTTTGAATTGTTTACTAACCATAAATCATTAAAGTACATTTTCTCACAGAAAGATCTTAACTTAAGACAACAAAGGTGGATGGAATTTCTGGCCTCATATGATTTTGAGATTTCCTATACCCCTGGCAACGACAATGTGGTAGCAGATGCCTTGAGTATAAAGAAGCTGACCTTGAGTCCTCTCTTTGTAGAAAGGCAAAGCTTGGAGGACATAGCAAACTTTGACTTTAGACCCTCCTATGAAACTGTACCTGGTCTGTTAGCATCGCTAGAGGTGCGGCCTACTCTTTTGGACTCAATAGGAACCGCGCAATGAGAAGACCCTCAGCTAGTTGATGTGATGGATAAGCTAGTTAGGGGTGAGAATTCTAGTCACCTCAATAGATACTCTATCGATGATAAGGGTTGGCTGAGATGGGATGGAAGGCTATGCATCCCACAAGCAAGGGATTTAGTGAAGACAGTTCTCGAAGAAGCACACCATTCTAAGCTGACCATACACCCAGGCAGAGACCAGATGTATAAAGATATAAAAAGGGTTTTCTTTTGGAATGGCATGAAGAGGGATGTAGCCGAGTTCGTCGCTAAGTGCTTGATATGCCAGTAAGTCAAAGCAGAGCAGAAGAAGCCTGGTGGTCTACTTCATCCTCTGGAGGTCCCACAGTGGAAGTGGGATAGCATTTCATTGGACTTTGTTGATGGGTTGACTAGGTCAAGAAGGGGCAATATCAGTATATGGGTAATAGTGAACAAGCTCACTAAAAGCGCTCACTTTACACCTGTTAAGAGTAGAAGGTCTATCTCGTCGCTAGCGTCCATTTACCTGAAAGAGATAGTTTGACTCCATGGGATACCCTCCATCATAGTGAGTGATCGAGATCCTATCTTTACGAGCGAGTTTTGGAAGAGTTTGCAAGAGGTTGTAGGCAAACAATTGTGCTTAAACACGGCCTATCACCCCCAAACCGATGGTCAGACGGAAAGGGTGAACAGAGTATTGGAAGACCTCTTGAGATTGTGCATTCTTGACTTTGAAGGGACATGGGAGGATCATCTTCCTTTGGTGGAATTCTCTTACAACAATAGCTACCAAGCCACCATAGGCATGGGGCCTTTCGAAGCTTTATATGGAAGACCATGCCGATCACTAACTTGTTGGTGGGAGTCTATAGACAAGCTCGTACTTGGGCCAGACATGATTAGAGAAACCTCAGAAAAGGTGGATTTGATAAGAAGACGGATGAAGGCTGCACAAGATAGACAGAAGTCCTGCGCAGACAAAAGAAGGACCAACCTTGAGTTTGAGGTTGGAGATAGGGTGTTCCTTAAAGTATCTCCTTTGAGGAATGTCATTCGCTTTGGGTCCATAGGGAAGCTAGCACCAAGATTTGTAGGACATTTCCTATCATTGAAAGGACTGGGACGATGGCTTGCAGAGTAGAGCTACCCGAAAGACTGGCTGGAGTTCATATTGTTTTTCATGTTTCTCAACTACGAAAGTTCTTACATGAGTCTACGGAAGTGGTGGAGCCAAGTATACTAGAGGAAGTAGAAGTGGAACGAGAAGCGACTGTGAGAAGAGTTCCAACTCGTATCTTGGGTACGGAAGTCAAAAAGCTACGCAACCATGAAGTCAAGCTTGTTAAAGTTCAATGGAGTGACGCTGAGATAGACACGACTTGGGAAACTGAGAGGAAAATACACACAGCCTACCCTTTTCTTTTTGAGGATACCTCTTTGATCTCTTTTTCCATAAGTTTATTCATGCTTATATCTATCTTTTAAGTATATCTCCTCGGCCCTACTCTTTATCCTTAGGTAGAAACCAATGGATGTAAACATGTATTTGAAACATGTTATGATTGATGGTTGCGAGTGGTTGCAAGTGGTTTCTCGTGGATGCTTGTACACACACATTAGGCACTAGATCGGCTTAATCACTTTCATATTGCATATAAATATGTGTGCATATTTAAATTAATGGATGTATAATGGTTGTGTTATCATATGGATGCTGCATTTTGGATGAATGGTTGTGCACACATGTAGAAGTAATATGTATCGTTAGGATTCTTTCGCATACATAATGGATGCATGACACTATCATGATTTGCATTAAGGAGGTCAACTGAATCAGTGGACCGCCTGATTTTGCATTGGATAAGAACATATACACACACTTTTTGTATATGTTTATACGACATTAGAAATCTTGTAAGGACAATGGATGCCTGTGTTTGATGGTTGAGTAGATGGATGGTTGGATGTATCTCCTTAACTTGGAGATTTCGGGGGCGAAATCCTTTAAGGAGGGGAGAATGTAACACCCTGAATTTTCTATGACTATTAAAAGAACGAATTTAAGAATACTTAATTGTTAAAGTGAAAATAAGGGAAACAGATTATGCCATTGCGTTCGTCTCGAAATTCTGCTTGGAATAGAGTCCAAGTTTTCGTAAATCGGACTTCGTGTTA
This sequence comes from Allium sativum, assembly GCA_030737875.1. Taxonomy (NCBI): domain Eukaryota; kingdom Viridiplantae; phylum Streptophyta; class Magnoliopsida; order Asparagales; family Amaryllidaceae; genus Allium; species Allium sativum. The sequence goes on along the minus strand of JASFAX010000021.1, from coordinate 31,070,224 downwards.
GGAAGTTATGGCCCTTAGAAGTTTTAGTAATTTAAATAAATTAAAAACAATTCAGATTAAAATTCAAAATTCAAACGAGGAAGCGGGCTGGGCGGGATTTCTCCCGCCCCAGGCCAGGTCAACCAGGGGGTCGACCTCCCCTATACAGGTCGACCTACCCCCCGGGGCCAATCTGAACTATGACGATCCTGACTTGTTACTGAGTCTTTTCTGACCTGTTGCTGAGTCACTTGGGCATAGGTGGCAATTCTGGATAACTCTATCTAGTCTGGATGGTTGTGATTGCTCCTATGATAATCTAACGGCTTATATTGATTTGAACTTCAATATAAACACGCATAGACTCAAGCTCTAAACCTAAACTAAATTAGTCTCTTAGCCTCCATGCTGCTGCTAGAATAGTTCTTCTTCTTAAAGCTTAGGAATTGCAAGTAAGAATTCTAATACAAACGACGAAAAAATTATTCTCTTCTCTAATCCGTCTTTGTGAGTATAATTTCTTTCAAAAAATAATTAATAAATTAATTATGATGAGTTATAATTTGGATCATGAGAACATGTCTGTTGAATCATGTGATGTTACTGTAACAACCGGGAAAATCTGAGCCAGTTTAAAATTTTTAATTTGGCTATTTTAGTGGATTTTTAATATTTAAAATAAAATATTTTAAATAATAACGACGAAAAGTATGTTTGAATCGATGTTTGAAAATAAATATAATTATTTTAAATTATAAACAAGGCCTGAAATGGCGCGGCAGTTTCAAAATTTCAATTCAAACTTTGACTGACTGTACCGGGTGCAAAATAAAACGATTTTAGTGAAACCAAAAATATTTAAAGCATTTAGTGAATATCTTTCTAACGAATTTGAAAAATCGAAATTTCATAGCGGGAATCAAAAGTTATGGCAAAATGAATTTTCAGAAAGGTCGCTATAGAGAATATATAGCCCTTGAAAATAGACATTTTGCAAACGACCTCAGAATTCGACGAAACTACTTTTGTTGGATCCGGGATGTCAAATTATTGCTAGGTTTCAAATTCCATAATTTTTGAAGTTAATATGTGAGCGTGGCAAAGGAAAATGTGTTTGGTCAATTTCTGTTAAATTGGATCGGCCAGAAAATGACCATTTTTCAAACGGCCTCAGAATTCGACGAAACAAGTTTTGTTGGGACTGTATCGTCAAAACCACGAAGTCCGCCGTTTGCAACCGCCACTGCTGCTTCTTTTGGACATCGAACTGAAGGTGGTTGCCGGCACCGGGAAGTTGGTTCGAAGCCCTACGCTGTGGTAAAGGCCAATCATCATATCGTTGCACGGATTGCACGAAAATCGCAAACCTAGTTTTGAAGAAAACAGGAAGGTATACGCATTTATAATTTTAACTGTTCTATAGCACTTTAAAGCGCTACGGATTTTGATTTCACAATTAAAATCATATCGTTTTCCTATGTTGACGAAATCCAGTGAAACAAGAGACAGTGGACTCGTAAGGACGTCTTCTATATTCTAGAAGAGACCACATATTTTTTTGAGCCTTCTGCAATTTTTGGTGGAGTGGAACCCAATGTGAGATTTCTAATTTATAAACCATATGGAAAACAACGATGTATAAATTATATAGTCGATATATGAGTTATATAAGCGTTGTACACCTCATGTATAAGCGTTGTATAAGTTGTATGTTCGATGTATAAGTTATATATGCGTTGTAAAAGTGATATATGCGTTGAAATAAATTGAAATGATATTGAAGTGAAATCGAAATATATTTATATACGAATATATATATATATATATACTCCCCTCGTCCACAGACCATGGACGATATATATTGGTTGTGATATTGTTTGGATTATTGGTTGATGTGAAATTTGGTGAATATCATGAATGGTTGATTTGAAATGATTGATTGTGGTTGAAATCCAAATAGGATTAGTATATGGGAAAATTCGTCTGCGTACGAACTAGATATTGAAAATCCTCATTGTCAAAAACCGCGAGGTTTTAAGGTAGAACGAGGAGCCGTACTAGGGACGGTGCCGGTTTTAACTACCCTGCCGTTATGCTGCCGAAATTTTCAATAATATTTATGTGTTAGAATTATTTTCATGTGTTGAAACTATATTTGTGTGTTGAATAGAAATTCATGCGTTGAGTAAAAATTCATGTGTTGAATGAAGTTTATGTGTTGAATAAATTATTTTGAAAGATAAAAATCACATTTTTATAATATATATAGACTATAAAAAATATTAGTATTTTAAATAAATTGGTTTAACACCAAAAATAACATTTTTACCTTATGTATAGACTATATAAAATAATTGTGTTTTGAAATAAATTGTTTTATGATAAAAATCACATTTTTATTATATATATAAACTATAGAAAATATTCATGTGTTGAATAAAGGACTAGAATGATAAAAATCCTATTTTTATCGTATTTGTGAAGTCGAAAACGTTCATATGTTAAATATATAGATTGAACAATAAAATCTACATTTTTATTGTGAATATGAAGTGCTAAAAATATTCGTGTGTTGAATAAATCTTTTTGATGATAAAAATAGCGTTTTTATCAAATATATAAAGTGGATATGGTTTTAAAATTGAAGAAGGAAATATATATACATATAAATAAAATATATTGAATAACGAAGCTGCAGTTCGTGTTTTGAAACCGTGATTTCAAACGCTTAGTGCGGGAGATCCGACCATCGGATTTTCCCGAAACCATTGGGTTCGCTTTGGAAATATCTTTCCAACGACACCCACTTTGTGAAGATCCAACGGTTGGATTGTCTGAAATGTTTAATTCAAATCTGAAGAAAAACAGCACCATAATCGATTATATTTATAATTATATATAAATATAATTAAATTAAATCGAATAACGACGCTGTAGTTCGTATTTTGAAATCGTAACTTCAAACGATTGTACCGGGAGATCCGACCGTCGGATTTTCCCGAAACTAAAACCGTTGGATTCGTTTTGAAAAGATCTTTCTTATGATATAAAATTTGTGAAGATCCAACAGATATATTTCAGATATGTGTAAATCAAATCTGAAAAAAACAGCGCCACGGCCGCGTTATGGCCTGAAGCGTCGTTTGAGTGAATTGGCTATTTTTAAATAAATAAAAATAGCGATAAATCGTGATAAAATACTATAAATGATGGCGAATGGTAATAAACTGAATTTTCTCGGTTTATGTGATATTTGATGGTTGAATGTGTTTGGCGTGAAAATTACATTAAAGAACAGAATTAGTGATATCGAATAATTTAACCATTGAAATGAACTGATTTGAAATTCTAAATATACGTGAATTATTTGAAAAGGCCGAGTTGATTCTCATTTCAAATAATTGATCGATGGTTAGAAGTCGAAGATACGAAGACGGTGCAAGACCGACGATCTTCACGTCGAATGGAGGGGTGCTACTGATGCTCATGATGGGAGTAGCTACCTTGAAGGGTCTGAAGTAGTAGCCGTCCAGATGTACTTGTGGATTGTACGGATATGCGAGGTATTGAGTGCCTCCGGTTTCGTTCAGACCCAGAACGAACTTGTAAATGGACTGTGTCTGACACTGGATTTTGTTCTGTGCTGATTGATCTCTATTAAATATATATCCGTTTGGCGGCGGAGAATTTATTCTCTTGCTTAACGCCCTTCTCTGAGACGTACGAGCTCAGAGGTTATATATCGATAGAAATCAGTCGCACAGAGTGAATTGCCTGTGTGGCATGCCTAAGTGGCAGATGATCAAGGCTTCTGTTGAAAAGCAAAGTCATGAGGTGGATGATCAAATCACGGCCTGTGTGGAATAGCTTTGTGTATAGCATTGTTTTGCGAGCCTCACACCCCGGTATGAGCCAGAAACGGAAGAAGGACCTCAGGGAGGACATGCGTCTCTTTCTAGCTAGGGTGGTGTCAGTGGCCTACCAGCCCTAACATTTATATTATTTTCACCTGTGTGGTTGTTGCTGTTGCGAGGGCCTTGGATATATCGGTGACTATGTGGAGCCGATGGAGTCATAGGACCCATTTACGCCCCAAAGGGCGGGGAGACGTATTGTTCAGGCATAATAATCCACATCGTTGGACCGACCCTGACGATCCAAGGCATGCCTACGCGCTTGCCTGAGGCTCGGGCTAGATAGTCTCGAATTCGGTAAGGACTATCTATTGCCTTGGTTCATGATGGAAATCCAATTTCCAAATACGACACTGTGCGGTTTTGATTGTATATATACATGGCGACATGATATATGGTACCCATGCCGTCTATGATTGATAGTTATGATTGAAATTTGTTTTTGAAACATATATACACTAACAATAATATCAAATGATTTGTTTTGCTCGTATCAAGCATATTTTGGCCATTATAAGGTAAAACTCAATCCTCTGGTTTGTGTTGCATTGTGTGATGGGAACTCAGTCTTACAATGGCTTCATTTTTATAAAAAGCATTGCGATGTTTAAAAGATTTACTTGTTTTAAAGCACTGGCAATCCAATGGAGTAAACCCGTTCCGCGAAAGTGGCGTGGTCCTGTGATTATCCATATTGTAAAATATGTTAAGTAGATTTCTCATACCAGTCCCATGACTGACTCGTAGTTAGTTTCACTTGCAAACTCGGGTGCCACTATTTCAACACGGGCAGCCTTGTATTCAGGTTTTAGCAGGCTCTTTCTAGATAGCTGGAGCTGAAGATGGATTCTATCATTTATCTCTTTTTATGCTGTTCAGCTCCTGTTGTACATATTATGTTTAGATTTCCGCTGTTGACATTTCATGTATAGTTGAACTGTATTTTGTACTAACTATGATCCTGTATACTATGTAACTCTGATGATTATGTTTATCCAGTGTATTCTATTGTACATTATCTGGTGTATTTATTTATTTCTGTTCTGCTGTTATCTGTTTATGTGTTTTATTCCAAAGATTACCCTTGCCATCGTCTTATGGGGGTTTGGGGTCATCACAAACGTGGTATCAGAGCTTTGGTTCAGCTTAGTTCTGGAATATAACATATTAACGAACTCGTCAGAAATAGAACCAGTAGTGTTCTAGGACGAATAGTTCATTACAGATAGGATTAGTAATATCCTAGTATGAGTATAGAAGAATGAAATACACCTCGATAGACACATTTACATTCAAGCATATGTTTCTATGTTTTATAATATCTTTCTGTTAACCTGACACTTGGTCTGCTATTTGCAGACGCACTAGAAAATGAGTGGCAAAAATAGAAGAAGTAATGCAGACCCAAATATTGAAGCTCTAGTAAAGAGGTATCGAAATCTGGGTGGATCACCATTCTTGGGCAAAGAATCCATTATGGAAACACAAGCTTGGATTCGTTCTGCTGAGAAAATCTTTGAAGGTTTAAAAGTGAGTGATGACCAGAAAAGATTACTGGCATCTTAGGCACTCAAAAGAAGAAGCTTTGTTCTGGTGGGATTCAATTATTAAGGATAATCCAAAAGGTAATATTACCTAGGATAGATTTAAAGAGATTCTTAGTGAAAGATTTATTCCTCCAGAAGCAACCGAGCGGTTATGTGATGAATTTCATTAACTGATACAAGGAGATATGACCATTCCGGAATATCATAAGAAATTCAGTGAATTTTCTCATTTTGCCCCTCATCTAATTCAAGATTCAAAGAGGAAGAATCTGAAGTTCATTAATGGTCTTCAAAGAAAATACCAGAATAGGGTGATGGGCCATGCGAAGCTTCCTTTTTCTGAAATGATATACATGGCTTATCAGTATGAAGATCTAGATAAGCAAGGCCTTTTTGTCGATGAAGAGGAAATCAGTTCTGGCAACAAAAGGAAATTTGAAACTGATAGCCCAGAGACAAGTACACATCCTGAGTCCAGTACGAAATCTGAGCTTAGAAAGAAGCCAAGATTCAATCGGGAAAAGGTTAAATCGGAAAAAGAACCAGTAATGACCGCCATATGCCTTAACTGCAATCAAAAGGGCCATCTGTCCAGAAAATGTAAATCTTTGAAAATGCAGAAGAAGGAAGGATCTAAATCCAAGAACAAGTTTCAAGTGACGCGAGAGTGCAATCTTTGTCATCAGGCTGGTCATTTAAGGCGAGATTGCTGGCTGTTGAAAGCGGCCAAAGTGGATCAAGTAAATGAAGTAGCAGAAGTTCCTGCATCCTCAGCTAGTCAAGAAAGGCCAGATGTTTTAGAAGGCACGCTTACTGTCAAAGATATTCCGGTAAGGGTATTATTTGATACTGGCGCATCACGAAGCTTTGTTGCGAAGAATGCGGTTAAGAAACTGGATTTGAATTTGAGAAAGCTCAAAGCACCAATTACTGTTCATAATCTAGTTGGGGGTTCCCTCGATCTCAGTTGGGTTTGTGGAGTGCCTGTCTCTTTTCCCATTATCAGTTCCCCACTATCGCGATCGTCATGAATTTTACAGAATTTGATCTTATTTTGGGATTGGACTAGTTAACTAAATATGAAGCTGAGGTTAAATGCGTCGACAAAGTCGTTAAGGTGAAGATTAAATCAGGTGACTATATAACCATTCCATGTGAAGGTCCGAATACGGATAGAAAAGACTTCTGGGCAGCTTTGGATGTTTCTTCTGCTCAAATAGAACCTGTTCCTGTCGTTCACGAGAATATTCCGGTCGACATTGAAAATATCCCAGTTGTCAAGAACTATGCGGATGTGTTCAAAGAAGTTGTTAGCTTACCTCCGCAGAGAGAAATTGATTTTAAAATTTCTTTAGTTCCGAATGCAAGGCCAATAGTTCACGCTGTTCGAAGAATGACCTTGAAGGAAAAAGAAGAGTTGGATAATCAAACACGACAGCTAGTATGGAAAGGTCTGATCATGCCTAGTTTCTCTGATTGGGGAGCAGCAGTGGTGTTTGTCCCAAAGTCAAATGGTACTCTCAGACTATGTGTAGATTATCGTGACTTGAATAAGCAGACACTGAAAAACAAATATCCATTGCCGCGGATTAATGATTTATTGGACCGATTGAATGGAGCACAAGTATTTTTATGAATGGACCTAGCTACAGGTTTCCATCAGCTTCGAATTGTCGAAGAGTGTGTTCCTTTGACAGCATTCAAAGGCCCAGGTTTATTCTACGAGTGGTTAGTAATGCCGTTCGGCTTATGTAACGCTCTAGCTTATTTTGTCGATCTAATGAACCGTGTATTCAGAGAAATATTAAATAAATTTGTTCTGGTTTTCATTGATGATATATTGATCTTCTCTAAATCAGAAAGCGAGCATGAAAAACATTTGGAACTGGTGTTAGAAATTTTGCGAAAGAATGTTTTAAAAGCAAAGTTTTCCAAATGTATATTCTGGCAAGAAGTCAAATTTCTTGGCCACGTCGTGTCAAAAGAAGGAATTTCAGTGGATCCCAGTAAAATCACTGTAACATCCCACCTCCGCCAGTGCCACTCTTGCAAGGGCACCGACTTTGGAGGGGCGTTTAAACAAGGTAAACATGCATGCAGATATCACAAGACAGAACATATAAGTAAAAAAAAAACAGAGTAAATAAAGCAGCGGATAAAAACTAGCATATCAAAACCATAAGTTAAGTTACAACACAGTACTTGATCATTATTTTCCATAAACAAAGTCTAGAAACATAAAACTGGAAACTGGAAAGGAAAACATAAAGTAGCTATCCCCAAGGTAGAAAACCATAGCGAGCTCAAGTCCAAAGCATACATGAGCTATCCAGGAAAAGCAGCTAAGATCCAAGCTAAGTACTGGTATTCCCGCCCTGTAAACCTGGGGGGGGGGGGGGGGAAACGAAAGAAAAGAGGCGAAAGAAAATGGGTCAGTCAAAAGACTGGTAAGTCCTACCTACTATTGTACAACGACTAATAAAGTTAACTGTATATGTAAACAAGGATGAGTCATAGGATGATAACTGGCTTGGAAAAAGTCAACAAGATAGATCAAGTGTGGCACCGCATATACAAGGTTGAGGTTTGCACCAAGTGTACTAGTATCACAAGTCATGTCAAGTGTAAACAAGAAGTGATCCCCAGGCCCAAGTTTGGCCCAACATCATGAATGACCTAAACCAAGGTCCAACTAGCACGGTCTAGTCGATCGGCTCTCCTAAAGCCTAACTCGTCAAGTGTCGGTGTCATACGGCCCAACTACGAAGTGTAGCTAAACTATGCTAGGTCCACCCTAGGGTGTATCAAGTCCTAGGGTGTCAACCACTGACACAAACCAAGCACGCACAGTTTAAACCTACTGGTGCCCGTGCCTGCTTTTTCAACTCCGGACCATGTGCACGACCATGGCCCGCCTGAACCTACACCGGCGCACCTACACAGCCGTCGTCTTGGTCGCTTACATGTCATCCCAGTAATCGTGCCCCACCCTAGCCTAGTCCCTAGGGTATCATGATACAACTAAGAGGGTTACTGGTGCAAAGGACCACGTAACTAGGGTTTCCTTAATGGGTTAAACGTGGTTAACCCAACTCATCCAAGTACCAAGTTGGTTAAGTGTACCCAAGGTTCATGACTTAACCCTATCAACCCATCGTGTTTAATTGGTTAAGTATTCAAGCGGTCCATGACTTAACCCTACCATATGGCATTAATTAATTTAATGCACCCAACCTCTCACATTAGACCTTGTTGTGGTTACTAGTTAGGCCGGGCGGGTCCGGGTAGGTTTACACCACAACTTAGTCTAACCTCGGGTTTCACGTGCAACATGACCAACTACTCACATTGGGTCCTATTGCTTGTAGCCACTAGTTAAGCCGGTCGGTTCCGGGTAGGTTTATGCTACAAGCTCAACCCAACCTCTAGTTGGCCATCCTCATGTTTTCTAAGTGTCATGTCCATCATGTTTCCAAAACACATTACAAATTTTCAAGCAATTGGGTAGACCTAACTTAATAGGTAAATTCCCAATGGGTAGACCTAACTTAATAGGTAAATTCCCAAGCTTACGTTTTTATGTCTTTTAAGTTTACCCAACCCCAAACGCAATCCCCTCGCTTACATATCGCAATAGCGCATAAAGGATAGAAAGAGGGAACTTGGCAAAATTATGACATAAAGGTGTTGGAGCCACAAGTTAAACATGGTGGCATATGAGACAAAGATGTGATCACAAACTTGCATATCACGTTATCAACTTGCAAAATATTCCTAAGCATGCGTAACATCATTTTAACTTGCATAGTGTTCATATGCATGCATAACATGGTTTCAACTTGCATAAGGTTCATATGCATGCATAACATCAAACTCGGCAAATAGGCGGAACATGGCCATAGATAGCATGAGATAAGGACTAGTAACATGCATATAACATTATATGCATGTTAATACAAGGTTTATGAGAGTTTCAAAGTTGCATCATGCAACATTTCCAACCAAAGATCACATCTTTCTATGCATAAAGCCAAGGTAATGACTTTACTAACATGCATAGAGTAAGCTTATGCATAAAATCATAAGATCAAAGCACATATCATGATTAACCCCAAACTCAACTTGCAACATAACATATTAACTTCATAGTTAAAATACAAGAGTAGAAATAGGCTTACAATGCTTATGTGGACTCAAATGAGTATAGCAAATGTAAGAAGCCCCTTATGCAACAAATTAAAACCCCAAAATGCAAGCAAACTTGATCAAGACTCCTCCTTTATGATGCCAATAGAGAAACAAGACTTTAATGCAAGCTAAAGAGGATCATACAAGCCTAAATACACTTGTATGCATGGAAATCTCTTAGAAATTTGATTTAGGAATTTTATGAAGAGAGTGGAGGCCATGAGAGGATTGATTTTGCCATAGTTTAGTTGTATGAATGAATAATGATGATTTAGGGTAGGTTAGGGTCTTATTTATAGAGTAGGCAAGTGTTTTAGGCCATAGGATTAAACCTAGATTCAATCCAAGCCATCAAAGCATGTCTTGGGGAAGAAGTCAAGTGTAGGAACCATCTAGGGCCTTTAGATTAAAGATGAACCATGAGAACCACCCAAATGCAAAATCTGCATTTGAGCGAATCGGCCCACGGGTTGACAGCCAAACACCCTGGATTAACCCCTAGTCGACCCAGCAGGCTCGGGTCGACCTCAAAAATCAGCCGGTTCGGTTATTCCCCTCTCCCAATTCGCTGTTTTGAACATTTTTGCATATTTATTTATTTAATTTTCAATTATATATATATATATATATATATATATATCAACATATATATATATATATATATTTCTCTTCGCAACCCATTTCACTTAATTAAGTATACTTTAATTTGGGAATTTTTCGTGAAACTTCGCGAGGCCATATCTTGGTCATACAGACTCCGATTTTCGAAAACTCGGACTCTATTTCGCGTATTTTTCCGAGACGAATGCAATGGCATAGCCCGTTTCCCTTGATTCAGATTTTACAGTTTAATTCTGCCTCCATTTATGTTATAACATGTTATTCAAAAATACGGGTTGTTACATTCTCCCCTCCTTAAAGGATTTCATCCCCGAAATATCCAAGTTAGGAAAAACGTATCCTACCATCCATCATCCATCTACTCAAAACATCATCCACGAGCAATCATTGTCCTTAAAAGGTTCTAAATGCTGTATGATCATATGCAAAGGTGTGTGTATATGTACTTATCTAATGCAAATATCATCAATGCAGATTATGTTAGTGAAATGAATCCATATATATGCAATTCCTAACATAATGTATAACATCTATATGTGTGCACATCACATACATCCATATGCAACATCCATGTGATAACACAAAAATTTTCATCTATGAATAAGCATAAACACTCATGCATATGCAATATGAGAGTGTGTGAGCCGATCTTAGTGCCTAATGTGTATCATGCATCCACGAGTATCCACTTGCAACCACTTGCAACCATCAAGCATAACATGTTTCAAATACATGTTTCATCCAAAGGGTTTCTACCTAAGGTTCTCATGACAAGGTTAGCACGATAACTAGATAAACATGGATAGCAAAGAGAAAGATATGCTAACAAAGAAAAGAGATTGAGAGTGTACCCTCAAAAAGGAATGGATAAAGCCCACGCATCTTCTCCTCGGTTTCCCAAGTTGCGTCTTCTTCGGCTTCACCCCATTGAACCTTCACCAACTTGACCTCTCGATTCCTTAGCTTCTTGGTCTCCGTCCCCAAGATACGAATCGGAGCTCTCCTCAAAGTAGCTTCTTTTTCCACTTCCACATCTTCCAGAACACTTGGCTCAACAACCTCTGCTGACTCATGTAAACACTTCCGGAGATGCGAGACATGAAAAACATCGTGTACTCCGGCAAGCTTCTCGGGCAATTTCACTCTATAAGCCATCTGCCCGATCCTCTCTATAATAGGGAAGGGTCCAACAAATCTTGGTGCTAACTTCCCAATGGCTCCAAATCGGACCACATTCCGCAAAGGAGAAACCTTCACGAAAACCATATCTCCAACATCAAACTCCAAATCAGATCTTCGCTTATCAGCATAGGATTTCTGTCAGTCTTGGGCCGCTTTCATCCGTCTTCGAATCAACTCGATCTTCTCGGATGCATCTCTGATCATATCAGGCCCAAGTATAAGCTTATCTGTAGTCTCCCACCAACATGTAGGCGACTTGCACGGCCTCCCATATAAAGCTTCAAATGGTGCCATCCCTATGCTTGCTTGATAACTGTTATTATATGCAAACTCAACAAGAGGAAGATGGTCTTCCCAAGTACCACCAAAATCCAGAATACAAAGCCTTAACAGATCCTCGAGTACCCTATTCACCCTTTTGGTTTGACCGTCCGTCTGTGGGTGATAAGCAGTACTTAGATTCAACCTCGTGCCCATGGCTTCTTGCAAGCTATTCCAGAACTGACTTGTAAAGATTGGGTCACGATCACTGACTATACTAGAAGGGACTCCATGAAGTCTCACAATCTCACGAAGATATACAGACGCTAGCCAAGATGCGGTCCTCTTGCTCTTTACCGGAATGAAATGAGCACTCTTCGTAAGTCTGTCCACAATAACCCAAATGCTCGTATTCCCTTTCCTTGACCTTGGTAGCCCATCAATAAAATCCATGGAAATACTCTCCCACTTCTAAAGTGGAACGTCTAGAGGATGCAATAGCCCACCGGGCTTCTTCGACTCGGCCTTAACTTGCTGGCAAATGATACATCTAGAAACAAACTCTGCCACATCCTTCTTCATCCCAGGCCAAAAGAAAATACGCTTCATATCTTTATACATCTTATCTCCGCCTGGATGTATAGTCAACTTAGAGCGATGCGCTTCCTCAAGAATTTTTCTTACTAGATCTCCTACCACTGGAACACATAACCTTCCATCTCTCCTCAGCCAACCCTTGTCATCAATAGAATATCGAGCGAGATGACTAGACGTCTCTCCTCGAATCAGCTTATCCATAATCTCAACTATCTGAGGGTCTTCTTTCTGCGAAGCCCCAACTTGATCAAGAAGGGTAGGTCTAAGTTCCAGAGATGCTAATGAAGCGGTCATCGACTCAATTGCCAAAGAGAAATCAAAGGTTGCCACATACTCTAAATTCTTCATCTCAACGAATAGAGGACTTAGGGTCAACCTCTTTCTGCTTAGTGCATCAGCCACAACATTACCCTTGCCAGGGGTATAAGCTATCTCGAAGTCATATGATGCCAAGAATTCCATCCACCTTTGCTGCCTAAGATTCAGATCTTTCTGCGAGAAGAGATACTTGAGTGATTTGTGATCAGTATACAACTCAAACCTTTCGCCTAAAAGATAGTGGCGCCAGGACTTGAGTGCAAAGACAATCGCCGCTAACTCCAAGTCATGAGTGGGGTAGTTCTTCTCATGAACTTTAAGTTGCCTACCCCCATAACATATCACTCTTCTCTCCTGCATCAGAACAGCGCCTAACCCCGTGCCACATGCATCGGTATACACGGTAGACATTTTACCGCCATCGGGTAATGCCAAAACTGGAGCTGTGGTAAGGGCCCTTTTGAGCCTTTGAAAAGCAAGCTCACACTCTAAGTCCCATGCAAAGACTAAGTTCTTCTTCGTCAATCTAGTGAGAGGGGCCGAAATCTTAGCGAAGTCTCTAATGAACTTCCTATAGTAGCCTGCCAGACCGAGAAAGCTTCGCACTTCGGTTGCATTCCTAGGAGTCTTCCAGTCTTGAACTGCAACCACTTTCACGGGATCCACAGCTATACCCTGCTTAGAAACTATATGCCCAAGAAATCAGACTTCCTTTCTCCAAAAGTGGCATTTGGAGAACTTGGCTTTCAACTGATGGCCTCTAAGCGTATCCATCACTTCCTTGAGGTGTCTAGCATGTTCTTCCTCGTCTTTTGAAAAGATCAGAATATCATCCACGAAGACAACAACAAACTTGTTAAGGAACTCCCTGAACACCCTACTCATCAAATCTACGAAGTAGGCGGGTGCATTAGTCAAGCCGAATGGCATAACAAGCCATTCAAAGAATCCGTTTGGAGTCCTAAATGCAGTCTTATCAATGCTGTTTTCGGCCACTCTAAGCTGATGAAATCCGGTGGCTAAATCAAGCTGAGAGAAAACAGAAGCACCAACAAGCTGGTCGAAGAGGTCATCTATCCTCGGTAATGGATGCCTATTCTTCTTGGTCAGCTTGTTCAACTCTCGATAATCAACACATAGACGAAGCGAGCCGTCCGCCTTAGTAGCGAACACTACAGGAGCACCCCATTCAGAAATGCTTCGCCTAATAAAATTCTTCTCAAGTAGCTCCTTGATTTGCTTACTGAGCTCTCTCCTTTCACGCGGGGCCATGTGCCTAACTGGTAAGGAGACTGGCTTAGCATTATCAACCAGATAAATGCGGAAATCTATCTCTCGCTTAGGGGGTAACCCCTTAACTTCTTCAAAGACATCAGGGTATTCTCGAACCACCCTTACAGATTGCAGATCATCGATGGACGAGTCAAGAGATTCAAGATAACATAGCATGACGGGATCTAGCGGGTTGCAAGAAATATCTAGGGTATTACCCAGGTGAGTCATGAGTCTCACCACCCTATGCTCACAATCGAGAATGGCTCCATAGCGGGACAACCAATCCATGCCCAAGATCAACCCGTATCCCGTGAACCCGAGAACATAAGCATCACACGAGAATTCTACGGTCAAGATAGAAATCCTCAAATCCATACAGATCATAGATAAATGGGCTGAACCCCCAATCGGATTTGAAACACTAACGGGATCCTCAACAAGACTAGTACTTAGGTGCAAACTTCCAACAACATCAGAAGAAATAAAGGTATGCGATGCGCCAGAATCAAACAAAGTGCGAACAGGAAAACCAGAAATATAAACAAGACTTTCCACAGAAATAGTACCTCGGTCCTGAACTGGAGTGGTGTTGAGAGCATGCACTTGCCCTCCAGATGAACCTGCGCGCTGAGTTTGTCCATGCCCCTGCTTCTTAGGGCAATCCTTGCTAAAATGTCCCGTCTCTCCACAATGAAAGCATCCACCCAATTTCATTCTCTTCTTCCTACAGTCCTTGGCCACGTTCCCAACAATCCCACAGAAGTGGCACTTTCTTGTGTCCTTTGCCTTGTTCTTGTTGCCCTTGTTGTTCTTGTTGTTCTGATTACTCTGATTCCCTCCCCACTTGGAGTCTGCCTTCTTAGGCTGAGTCTCATTGGGCTTGACTTCTTTCTTCCCATTCTTATCCTCTCCCTGCAGCAATGCCATGTCTACTAGGCTCTCGAAAGTGGCCCCCATGGGTATGTGTGACATGGCTAGACCTTGTAATGGCTCATTTAACCCTCATGCAAAACGTAGAGCCTTCTTCTTGGGAGTATTGACCATGTCCAAACCGAATCGGGCAAGCTGGTTGAACTTATTCACATATTCTCTCACCGTCATGTCTCCTTTCTTCAAGGCTATGAACTTCTCTAGTTGCAAATTTGCCTCCGCAGACGATAAAAACTTAAGCCCAAACCTTGCCCTAAAGTCGGCCCAGGTTTCTACGGGCCTAGTAGCACTGGTAACCTCCCACCAATAAGAAGCTTCCTCCTTTAGTAGCCAAACCGCCAACAGAACCTTTCTACGGTCCTCTATATCAAAGATGGCAAAGAGATCTTCGGTCTCCTTCAACCAATTTCTTGCTTCCACAAAAGTCTCCGTCCCAATAAATTTTTTGCCACCCATTGCCTTGAAGTCCTTGCAAACCTTGGCGAAATCGGCTTGTGGTTGCTGAGGAGGAGGAGGAGGGGGTGGAACCTCAGTGATAGTGGGAGTGGTTGCTGGACCTGCATTGTTGGCCCTAGCTTCCAAGTACCTCCGGAACCATCCGGGAATGGTGACTCCCTCAGGAAGATTGAGATCGGCCATGCAGAAAAAAAAAAGGAAAAGATAGATTTAGAACGAGGAAACGAAGGATAGTGCTTATGGCTCTTGGGGGATAGCCTTTCAAAATAAACTAGACTTTTCTTTGGAAAATACTTAATTGGTTTTGAAAATAGCTTTTAAAAGTAACTTTAAAACCCTTTTTGCTCCAATCTTGTAAACCTTATGCTCTGATACCAAATGTAACACCCCACCTCCGCCAGTGCCACTCTTGCAAGGGCACTGACTTTGGAGGGGTGTTTAAACAAGGTAAACATGCATGCAGATATCACAAGACAGAACATATAAGTAAAAAAAAACAGAGTAAATATAGCAGCGGATAAAAACTAGCATATCAAAACCATAAGTTAAGTTACAACACAGTACTTGATCATTATTTTCCATAAACAAAGTCTAGAAACATAAAACTGGAAACTGGAAAGGAAAACATAAAATAGCTATCCCCAAGGTAGAAAACTATAGCGAGCTCAAGTCCAAAGCATACATGAGCTATCCAGGAAAAGCAGCTAAGATCCAAGCTAAGTACTGGTATTCCCGCCCTGTAAACCTGGGGGGGGGGGAACGAAAGAAAAGAGGCGAAAGAAAATGGGTCAGTCAAAAGACTGGTAAGTCCTACCTACTATTGTACAACGACTAATAAAGTTAACTGTATATGTAAACAAGGATGAGTCATAGGATGATAACTGGCTTGGAAAAAGTCAACAAGATAGATCAAGTGTGGCACCGCATATACAAGGTTGAGGTTTGCATCAAGTGTACTAGTATCACAAGTCATGTCAAGTGTAAACAAGAAGTGATCCCCAGGCCCAAGTTTGGCCCAACATCATGAATGACCTAAACCAAGGTCCAACTAGCACGGTCTAGTCGATCGTCTCTCCTAAAGCCTAACTCGTCAAGTGTCGGTGTCATACGGCCCAACTACGAAGTGTAGCTAAACTGTGCTAGGTCCACCCTAGGGTGTATCAAGTCCTAGGGTGTCAACCACTGACACAAACCAAGCACGCACAGTTTAAACCTACTGGTGCCCGTGCCTTCTTTTTCAACTCCGGACCATGTGCACGACCATGGCCCGCCTGAACCTACACCGGCGCACCTACACAGCCGTCGTCTTGGTCGCTTACATGTCATCCCAGTAATCGTGCCCCACCCTAGCCTAGTCCCTAGGGTATCATGATACAACTAAGAGGGTTACTGGTGCAAAGGACCACGTAACTAGGGTTTCCTTAATGGGTTAAACGTGGTTAACCCAACTCATCCAAGTACCAAGTTGGTTAAGTGTACCCAAGGTTCATGACTTAACCCTATCAACCCATCGTGTTTAATTGGTTAAGTATTCAAGCGGTCCATGACTTAACCCTACCATGTGGCATTAATTAATTTAATGCACCCAACCTCTCACATTAGACCTTGTTGTGGTTACTAGTTAGGCCGGGCGGGTCCGGGTAGGTTTACACCACAACTTAGTCTAACCTCGGGTTTCACGTGCAACATGACCAACTACTCACATTGGATCCTATTGCTTGTAGCCACTAGTTAAGCCGGTCGGTTCCGGGTAGGTTTATGCTACAAGCTCAACCCAACCTCTAGTTGGCCATCCTCATGTTTTCTAAGTGTCATGTCCATCATGTTTCCAAAACACATTACAAATTTTCAAGCAATTGGGTAGACCTAACTTAATAGGTAAATTCCCAATGGGTAGACCTAACTTAATAGGTAAATTCCCAAGCTTACGTTTTTATGTTTTTTAAGTTTACCCAACCCCAAACGCAATCCCCTCGCTTACATATTGCAATAGCGCATAAAGGATAGAAAGAGGGAACTTGGCAAAATCATGACATAAAGGTGTTGGAGCCACAAGTTAAACATGGTGGCATATGAGACAAAGATGTGATCACAAACTTGCATATCACGTTATCAACTTGCAAAATATTCCTAAGCATGCGTAACATCATTTTAACTTGCATAGTGTTCATATGCATGCATAACATGGTTTCAACTTGCATAAGGTTCATATGCATGCATAACATCAAACTCGGCAAATAGGCGGAACATGGCCATAGATAGCATGAGATAAGGACTAGTAACATGCATATAACATTATATGCATGTTAATACAAGGTTTATGAGAGTTTCAAAGTTGCATCATGCAACATTTCCAACCAAAGATCACATCTTTCTATGCATAAAGCCAAGGTAATGACTTTACTAACATGCATAGAGTAAGCTTATGCATAAAATCATAAGATCAAAGCACATATCATGATTAACCCCAAACTCAACTTGCAACATAACATATTAACTTCATAGTTAAAATACAAGAGTAGAAATAGGCTTACAATGCTTATGTGGACTCAAATGAGTATAGCAAATGTAAGAAGCCCCTTATGCAACAAATTAAAACCCCAAAATGCAAGCAAACTTGATCAAGACTCCTCCTTTATGATGCCAATAGAGAAATAAGACTTTAATGCAAGCTAAAGAGGATCATACAAGCCTAAATACACTTGTATGCATGGAAATCTCTTAGAAATTTGATTTAGGAATTTTATGAAGAGAGTGGAGGCCATGAGAGGATTGATTTTGCCATAGTTTAGTTGTATGAATGAATAATGATGATTTAGGGTAGGTTAGGGTCTTATTTATAGAGTAGGCAAGTGTTTTAGGCCATAGGATTAAACCTAGATTCAATCCAAGCCATCAAAGCATGTCTTGGGGAAGAAGTCAAGTGTAGGAACCATCTAGGGCCTTTAGATTAAAGATGAACCATGAGAACCATCCAAATGCAAAATCTGCATTTGAGCGAATCGGCCCACGGGTTGACAGCCAAACACCCTGGATTAACCCCTAGTCGACCCAGCGGGCTTGGGTCGACCTCAAAAATCAGCCGGTTCGGTTATTCCCCTCTCCCAATTCGCTGTTTTGAACATTTTTGCATATTTATTTATTTAATTTTCAATTATATATATATATATATCAATATATATATATATCTCTTCGCAACCCATTTCACTTAATTAAGTATACTTTAATTTGGGAATTTTTCGTGAAACTTTGCGAGGCCATATCTTGGTTATACGGACTCCGATTTTCGAAAACTCGGACTCTATTTCGCGTATTTTTCCGAGACGAACGCAATGGCATATCCCGTTTCCCTTGATTCAGATTTTACAGTTTAATTCTGCCTCCATTTATGTTATAACATGTTATTCAAAAATACGGGTTGTTACAATCACTGCTATTCAGAATTGGAAACAGCCTTGTACACCCACGGAATTCAGAAGTTTTCTCGGATTGGCCAGTTATTATCGGAAGTTCGTTAAGAATTTTTCGAAGATATCCAGTCACTTACCAAAGCTTACTAAGAAACATTCGAGATTCAACTGGATTCCCGAATGTGAGGCAGCTTTCCAGGAGCCGAAGTTAAAATTGACGACTGCTCCAGTGCTCACAATTATTGACGACAATCAGGATTTAAATGTCTGGACCGATGCTTCTAAAGAAGACCTTGGCGCAGTGTTAATGCAAAGAGGTCATGTAGTCACTTATGTTAGCCATCAATTGAAACCACATGAAAAGAATTATGTTACTCACGATCTTGAATTGCTAGCTATCGTGTTTGCTATGAAAATCTGGAGGCATTATCTATTGGGTGAAAAGTTTGAATTACACACTGATCATCAATCATTGAAATATTTATTCACCCAGAAGGATCTGAATATGAGACAGCAGTGTTGGTTAGAATTTCTCACGGCATATGATCTTGATATCTTATATACTCCGGGGAAAGTTAATGTTGTGGCTGATGCGCTCAGCAGAAAGAATGTTATTATCGCCAGTCTTATCATCACGCCTTTATTGATGGATAACATATCTTCTCTTCAGAAGGATGATCACTTCATTCAAAAGATCAGAAAGGGAATTCAGAAAGGCGAGCCCTCAAGTTTTCAGATCGGTAACGATGGGATTCTTAGGTTAAAAGGCCGAATATGTGTGCCAAACATTCCTGAACTCCGGAGAGAAGTATTAGAAGAATGTCACAAAGCCAAGCTTAGTATCCATCCAGGGGTGAGCAAAATGTATAATGACATCAAACGCACTTTCTGGTGGAAATCTTTGAAAAGGGACATTTCTTTATATGTTAGCCGGTGTTCTACTTGTCAACAAGTCAAAAGCGATTAGCAGAAGCTCGCTGGGTTGTTGCAACCTTTGGAAATTCCAGGTGGGAAGTGGGAACAGATTTCTATGGATTTTGTAGATGGTTTTCCCAGAACCAGGAAAGGAAATGACAGTATTTGGGTGATGTAGATCGTTTCACGAAGACTGCCCATTTCATACCTGTCAAATTGAATAAAACTGCTCAGAGTCTGGCGCAAATTTATTTCAAAGAAATAGTAAGACTTCATGGAGTTCCCATGAGCATCGTTAGTGATCGTGACCCGATTTTTGCTAGTAAATTTTGGGAAGCATTCCAAGCAGAATTGGGAACGAAACTGAACTTGAGCACTGCTTATCATCCTCAAACAGATGGTCAAACTGAGAGGGTGAATCGTATTCTAGAAGATTTATTGCGGGCTTGTGTTATTGATTTTGGCGGATCATGGGAATACCATTTTCATTTGGCCGAGTTCTCATACAACAACAGCTACCAAGCGAGCCTGACAATATTACCATTCGAAGCATTGTATGGTAGGCCATGCCGATCTCCTGCTTGTTGGGTAGAACCTGGTAATAGACTTGTATTGGGACCCAATATGATTCGCGAAGCTGCGGACAAAGTCAATTTCATCAAGAAACGATTACTCGCTGCCCAAAGCCGACAGAAAAGCTATGCAGATAAGAGAAGAAGAGATATATCATTTGTTGTTGGCGACTGTATATTTGAAGGTATCTCCGATGAGAGGAGTCATCCGATTCTGTAAAACGGGGAAATTGGCACCCAAATTTATTGGTCCGTTTCCTATTCTTGAACGGATTGGAACTCTCGCACATAGGGTTCAATTGCCTGATTGGTTGCTTGGAGTGCATGATGTAACGTATCTCAACTGCGAAAGCATGTGCATGATCCAGATCTCATTGTAGAAGAAGCCACACAACATGATTTAGAAATTACTCTAGAATTGGCTGTGAGAAGAGAGCCGGTAAAGATAATTGGCAAAGAAACCAAAGAACCGAGGAACAAGAAGGTTCACTTAGTCAAAGTGCAATGGAGTGGAGATCCATGAGATTGTACTTGGGAAACTGAGGAAATCATTAAGAAAGCCTATCCTAAGTGCAGGATGGATGTCTTTGATTGACTCCGGTGCAAGGTACATTTACCATATTTTGCAATTACATTTTGTTCTTTACTTTGTTGTTGTCTTCTTTGCATGGATGTAAACTTTTAAATCATATAGTCCGAATGATTTTAAAAGAATATATGAATTAATTATTATATTTTTGGAAAGTTAAAAACAAATTGGTTGTTGTTTGTGTTGTGTGATAGTGGACTTGATTAATTAAACTATTAGAAGGATAGTTAATTTAATCAACAGAGGGATGGATGGTAGATTTATACAATTAAAATCACACATTGAATAGATAGAAATATATACATGTGCATTATATATGTTTGAACAGGTAAATGGATTAGCTGTTGAGTAAAGAATTTATTTGCGTGCCCGACAAATAGGTAAACCTTAATGAGTTGGTTGCGCGGTTTTATTATTATATCAACTCCTGTGAATGCCATTGGATGCGGAGTGCTAGTTGTTCTATGTGTAATAATAAATGTCTCCATAGGATAGTAACAATTAATTTTGAACTACACTACATGACATACTTCTTGAGAGAGGCATACTTCATCATATACCACATAAGCATTTGAAGCTTGTGTGACGAGGTTGAAGATTTACCATACGAGCGAGAGGCTTGTATGGAGATGACTATATTTTACAGGTTGAACTGATGACTGATATGGACCATATAAAATATAACGGTAAATTGCCAGATTAATAAAAACCCTACACGGGTCTGGAGATGACAATAAACACGTCTCTCTGGTCATTAAGGCACAAAAACCATTTATAGGGCGACGAGAATTTATTCTCTGGAGTTATGATCTATACACACTCCCCTGTGGACACCGGAATATATCATTATAAATATGTGCATGCTTATTAGGATTTATTGGGTACCTAATACGGCCCAATAAATTTCCAAACCCCTCCCCGTACAAAGGAGGTTATGGCAAAAATTTTCGAAAAATTTAGGGTGTTAGCTAAATTTTCGAAGAATTTGAAAATTCTTAGAAACTGAAAAGTTGAAGAATGGAAGCCAGATTGAAAGTAGAGTTGATTAATTAAACCACTTTCAACCTTTTTCCTTTTTGGGGGCGAAAAGTTTTAAGTGGGGGAGATTGTAACAACCCGGAAAATCTGAGCCAGTTTAAAATTTTTAATTTGGCTATTTTAGTGGATTTTTAATATTTAAAATAAAATATTTTAAATAATAACGACGAAAAGTATGTTTGAATCAATGTTTGAAAATAAATATAATTATTTTAAATTATAAACAAGGCCTGAAATGGCGCGACAGTTTCAAAATTTCAATTCAAATTTTGACTGACTGTACCGGGTGCAAAATAAAACGGATTTTGGTGAAACCAAAAATATTTAAATCTGTTAGTGAATATCTTTCTAACGAATCTGAAAAATTGAAGTTTCATAGCGGGAATCAAAAGATATGGCCAAATGAATTTTTAGAAAGGTCGCTATAGAGAATATATAGCCCTTGAAAATAGACATTTTGCAAACGACCTCAGAATTCGACGAAACTACTTTTGTTGGATCCGGGATGTCAAATTATTGCTAGGTTTCAAATTCCATAATTTTTGAAGTTAATATGTGAGCATGGCGAAGGAAAACGTGTTTGGTCAATTTTTGTTAAATTGGACCGGCCAGAAAATGACCATTTTTCAAACGGCCTCAGAATTCGACGAAACAAGTTTTGTTGGGACCGTATCATCAAAACATAGCTAGATTTATTTTTCGGGAATTTTTAGGATCAGTATGTGGCCCCGACAAATTGAAATGTACGTTCAAATTAAATATTGAATGTTTTATATTTTAATTTGAAGAGAAATTGACTGAAATAGTCGAATGAGCCTACGAAACATATCCTATTGTGTTCGGAAAGGGGGTATTTAGCTAGGGACGATAGCCGTTGGGTTTGGATTGGAGTTAGTATGCAAGGAGGGGTATTTTAGAATTTTTAAAAAATGTATAAATAAAAGGAAAAATCCTATTGGCCATCACAACCTTCTCTCTCCCCGACCTTCACTGCGCGACGATGGAAAAGGGTTCAAACATTCTCTCCTCGATTCCTCTCAGTCCGCTCAAAATTAGACCTACATCCTGTTGGGGATTTTGTAGAGCTTATCGAGATCTTCCAATCCATACCAAGTTTGATTTTTTTTCATTGAGTATATCGCTCGAATCAAAGCCACGAAGTCCGCCGTTTGCAACCGCCGCCGCTGCTTCTTCTGGACGTCGAACTGAAGGTTGCCGGCGCCGGGAAGCTGGTTCGAAGCCCTACGCTGTCGTAAAGGCCGATCATCATATCATTGAACGGATTGCACGAAAATCACAAACCTGGTTTGGAAGAAAACAGGAAGGTATACGCATTTATAATTTTAACTGTTCTATAGCACTTTAAAGCGCTACGGATTTTGATTTTACAATAAAAATCATATTGTTTTGCTATGTTGACGAAATCCAGTGAAACAAGAGATAGTGGACTCGTAAGGACGTCTTCTATATTCTAGAAGAGACCACATATTTTTCTGAGCCTTCTGCAATTTTTGGTGGAGTGGAACCCAATGTGAGATTTCTAATTTATAAACCATATGGAAAACAACGATGTATAAATTATATAGTCGATATATGAGTTATATAAGCATTGTACACCTCATGTATAAGCGTTGTATAAGTTGTATGTTCGATGTATAAGTTATATATGCGTTGTAAAAGTGATATATGCGTTGAAATAATTTAAAATGATATTGAAGTGAAATCGAAATATATTTATATACGAATATATATATATATATATATATACTCCCCTCGTCCACAGACCATGGACGATATATATTGGTTGTGATATTGTTTGGATTATTGGCTGATGTGAAATTTGGTGAATATCATGAATGGTTGATTTGAAATGATTGATTGTGGTTGAAATCCCAATAGGATTAGTATATGGGAAAATTCGTCTGTGTACGAACTAGATATTGAAAATCCTCATTGTAAAAAACCGCGAGGTTTTAAGGTAGAGCGAGGAGCCGTACTAGAGACGGTGCCGGTTTCAACTACCCTGCCGTTATGCTGCCGAAATTTTCAATAATATTTATGTGTTAGAATTATTTTCATGTGTTGAAACTATATTTGTGTGTTGAATAGAAATTCTTGTGTTGAGTAAAAATTCATGTGTTGAATGAAGTTCATGTGTTGAATAAATTATTTTGAAAGATAAAAATCACATTTTTATTATATATATAGACTATATAAAATATTACTATTTTAAATAAATTGGTTTAACACCAAAAATAACATTTTTACCTTATGTATAGACTATATAAAATAGTCATGTTTTGAAATAAATTGTTTTACGATAAAAATCACAATTTTATTATATATATAAACTATAGAAAATATTCATGTGTTGAATAAAGGACTAGAACGATAAAAATCATATTTTTATCGTATGTGTGAAGTCGAAAACGTTCATGTGTTAAATATATAGATTGAACAATAAAATCTACATTTTTATTGTGAATATGAAGTGCCAAAAATATTCATGTGTTGAATAAATATTTTTGATGATAAAAATAGCATTTTTATCAAATATATGAAGTGGATATGGTTTTGAAATCGAAGAAGGATATATATATATATATATATATATATATATATATATAATATTGAATAACGAAGCTAAAGTTCGTGTTTTGAAACCGTGATTTCAAACGATTAGTGTGGGAGATCCGACCATCGGATTTTCCCGAAACCGAAACCGTTGGGTTCGCTTTGGAAATATCTTTCCAACGACACCCACTTTGTGAAGATCCAACGGTTAGATTGTCTAGAATGTTTAATTCAAATCTGAAGAAAAACAGCGCCAGAATATATTTATAATTAAATATAATTAAATTAAATCGAATAACGACGCTGCAGTTCGTATTTTGAAATCGTAACTTCAAACGATTATACCGGGAGATCCAACCGTCGGATTTTCCCGAAACTGAAACTGTTGGATTCGTTTTGAAAAGATCTTTCTAATGATATAAAAGTTGTGAAGATCCAATGGTTAGATTTTCAGATATGTGTAAATCAAATATGAAGAAAAACAGCGCCACGACCGCGTTATGGCCTGAAGCGTCGTTTGAGTGAATTGGCTATTTTTAAATTAAAAAAATAGCGATAAATCGTAATAAAATATTATAAACGATGGGGAATGGTAATAAACTGAATTTTCTCGGTTTATGTGATATTTGATGGTTGAATGTGTTTGGCGTGAAAATTACATTAAAGAACAAAATTAGTGATATCGAATAATTTAACCATTGAAATGAATTGATTTGAAATTCTAAATATACGTGAATTATTTGAAAAGGCCGAGTTGATTCTCATTTCAGATAATTGATCGACGGTTAGAAATCGAAGATACGAAGACGGTGCAAGACCGATGATCTTCACGTCGAATGGAGGGGTGCTACAGATGCTCATGATGGGAGTAGCCACCTTGAAGGGGCTGAAGTAGTAGCCGTCCGGACGTACTTGTGGATTGTACGGATATGCGAGGTATTGAGTGTCTCCAGTTTCGTTCAGACCCAGAACGAACTTGTAAATGGACTGTGTGTCTGACATTGGATTTTGTTCTGTGCTGATTGATCTCTATTAAATATATATCTGTTTGGCGGCGGAGAATTTATTCTCTTGCTTAACGCCCTTCTCTGAGACGTACGAGCTCAGAGGTTATATATTGATAGAAATCAGTCGCACTGAGTGAATTGCCTGTGTGGCATGCCTAAGTGGTAGATGATCAAGGCTTCTGTTGAAAAGCAAAGTCTTCAGGTGGATGATCAAAGCACGGCCTGTGTGGCATAGCTTTGTGTATAACGTTGTTTCGCGATCCTCACACCCCGGTATGAGCCAGAAACGGGAGAAGGACCTCAGGGAGGACATGCGTCTCTTTCTAGCTAGGGTGGTGTTAGTGACCTACCAGCCCTGACATTTATATTGTCTTCACCTGTGTGGTTTTTGCTATTGCGAGGCTCCTTTTATATATCAGTGACTATGTGGAGCCGATGGAGTCATAGGACTCATTTACGCCCCAAAGGGCGGGGAGACGTATTGTTCAGGCATAATAATCCACATCGGTGGACCGGCCCTGACGATCCAAGGCTTGCCTGAGGCTCGGGCTAGACAGTCTCGAATTCGGTAAGGACTATCTTTTGCCTTGGTTCATAATGGAAATCCAATTTCCAAATACGACACCGTGCGGTTTTGATTGTATATATACATGGCGACATGATATATGGTACCCATGCCGTCTATGATTGATAGTTATGATTGAAATTTGTTTTTGAAACATATATACACTAACAATAATATCAAATGATTTGTTTTGCTCGTATCAAGCATATTTTGGCCATTATAAGGGAAAACTCTATCCTCCGGTTTGTGTTGCATTGTGTGATGGGAACTGAGTCTTATAATGGCTTCATTTTTATAAAAAGCATTGCGATGTTTAAAAGATTTACTTGTTTTAAAGCACTGGCAATTCAATGGAGTAAACCCGTTCCGCGAAAGTGGCGTGGTCCTGTGATTTGCCATATTGTAAAATATGTTAAGTAGATTTCTCATACCAGTCCCATGACTGACACGTAGTTTGTTTCACTTGCAAACTCGGGTGCCCCTTTTTCTACACGGGCAGCCTTGTATTCAGGTTTTAGCCGGCTCTTTCTGGATAGCTGGAGCTGAAGATGGATTCTATCATTTATCTCTTTTTATGCTCTTCAGCTCCCATTGTATATATTATGTTTAGATTTCCACGGTAGACATTTCATGTATAGATGAACTGTATTTTGTACTAAGTATGATACTGTATACTGTGTAACTCTGATGATTATGTTTATCTAGTGTATTCTATTGTACATTATCTGGTGTATTTATTTATTTCTGTTCTGCTGTTATCTGTTTATGTGTTATATTCCAAAGATTACCCTTGCCACCGTCTTATGAGGGTTTGGGGTCGTCACAGTTACTTAACTTTGTTATCGTCTATTGGTGAACATATGACAGTTTTGTTAACTTATGTTGGTAGATCTATTTCATATGTCCAATCACATATGTTTAACTTGATTCATATTATGACATCAGTTTATTTGCAAGTTTGGGATGCAAATCATGAACCTTATGCAAGTCTGTTTTTACATATGCTAGTTTGTATGTGAATCTTATGTAAGTCTGTATGCGAATTATACACAAGTTTATATGTGAATCAAGTATATACATATGCTAATTTATATGTAAAACATGTGACATTAGTTTACATGTTTAATCCATATGCAAGTTTGTAGGAATCCATATGCAAGTTTAGGTGAAAACTATATTCACATTTTTAGGTGAGAACTATATTCGCATATGCAAGTTTAGGTGAAAACCATATTCCATATATGCAAGTTTAGGTGAAACCCATATTCATATATGCAAGTTCACAATTTCATGTTTAGATCTATATTTAGATCCATGGTAGTTTATGCAAATTTATATTTTATATGTCCATTCCCTATGCAAGTTATTGGCTATGGAAACTTATGTTATAATTCTTATTTGCAAGTTAGATCTATTTTATGTGTTATGAAAGTTGTGATGTTTCTTTTCTTTTTATGAGTTAGACTACTTGCGAGTCTAACATATTTCATATTAAAATGTACAAATAGCGCGGGGACAATCGGAAAATATTAATTATGCAAATTGTGAATTGGCATAAAATGGCTTTAAATGCATATAATTAATTTGGGACACTAATTGGTACAATTTATATACCTAAAAAGTGTGGACATAATTTAGGTGACAATTATGGGCATAGATTAATTTTGGAAATTATTGACAATTTGAATAGGGATAATTAATTCATATTGGGGTGAAATAATTATGTGTAATAATAAACGCCTAAGACACGAGGTTAGACTCGTTTGTGGTATATGACTGCCCGGACCCGCCCGACAAATCCAGCAACCACAAACGGTAGTCTAATGTGAGAGGTCGAAG
Source organism: Allium sativum (assembly GCA_030737875.1). Classification (NCBI taxonomy): domain Eukaryota; kingdom Viridiplantae; phylum Streptophyta; class Magnoliopsida; order Asparagales; family Amaryllidaceae; genus Allium; species Allium sativum. The sequence continues at coordinate 31,042,447 of JASFAX010000021.1, read as the reverse complement.
GCATAAATTAAATGCGTAACAATTGTAAAGACACGAGGTTAGACTCGTTTGCGGTATAAGACTGCTCGGACCCACCCAGCAAATCCAGGAACCGCAAACGGTAGTCTAATGTGGGAGGTCTTACAAGGTTACAATTATAATGAATTAAGTAACAATTAACAAAGATAAACATGTGGTGGGACATGAGGGTTAAGTGGGTGACATGTGAAATACGATTAGAAACACTTAACCAAATTGAAACATGTAAGAAAACATGAATAAGAAGGGGTTAAGTGGGAAATCTTAGTGGGGACCAAGCATAGGTGGAAAGCTTGTGTCAAGTATGGGAGCTCTTTTCAAACCAGTAACCCATTAATTATCTTTGTGAGCTCGAGTTAGATCGAGGACGAGACACGCTTACTGGGTTTGATTGTAAGAGGTCAAAACGGGTTAACGGTGGCAACGCAAGTCCAACGGGGTCATGTGCGTGCGTGGGTCCGGCCTGGTAGGTAAGATGTTGTTGCATCGTGTAGATATAAGCTGTGCATCTTTAGTGGTATCGGGTTGCCACTTTGGGGAGTGATACACCCAACTGTCGGACGAGCACGGGTATCTACGAGTTAGGGAGCCGATCGCATAGGGGTAGTGAGTACAACTAGTGGAGATAGGGGCAGGCGGCACCTATGAAGATAGCTAGGGGTACACGAAACTACCATTATGATTATTATGTTCAGTAGGCGGGATCAACTTTTAGGGTGACTAGTAATGGTGCAGTATAGTAATTATCCTATAGTGTTGGAGGCGCTATTAGCGTTATCTTATTCCTCTTGTTTGCTTTGTCATGCCCATTTGTTTCACAGTCATTCCTTGTTTACCAGTTTATTATGTCTTATCCTAATTACTTTAATAATTATATTGTTAAAGTTATTGGACTCGCCAGACTTTATGTCTGACCCCCTTTGTTTTCGCCTCTTTTCTTCCTTCCCCCCTTCCAGGTTCTCAGGGTGGGACTAGTGCAGCTTGATTTGGATTTTTCTCTCTCTTTTGCAAGTGTTTGGATTGCTGAAAGTAAAGTTCAGCTTAACTCTTTTATGGCTACTTATGTTGGGGTTATGTTTTTTACTTTATGTACTCAGAAAATAATTTGTCAAGATGGATATTAAGTGTACTTGGTTTTATTGTTGGTTTTTGATGTTGTTGTAACCAAACTATTTCTCCACTGCTATAAAAGTTGTTTTTATTTTTTTTAGTATCAATATATGTATCTGTCTTGTTATATTCTGTTCTATACACCAATAACACTCCATGAAAGTTAATGCATTCCCTTTGAGAGTGACGTTAATGGACGTAAGGTGTTACAAACGTGTTCTAAATACCTTCAACAGTCGTCTCACCACTAATTTCGGAAATAACATTCTCCCCCGTGGCAAGTTGAAGTGTAGTGAATGCCCACTTTTCCATTTCTTCTCTCTCCATATCTGAGATGTCCTTTGGCAATAAATGTGTATCAAACACCACCCGATGTACCCGATTTCGCCTGAGAACTGCTTTCATCTTCCATTGCCACTTTTTGAAATCATTATCGCCATTCCACTTGTCGATAACCAATTGTGAACCAGCAGCTGCATACAACCCACGTAAATAAGGAGCTACGCCACTTGGACCAACTGTTGAGGCACTGTTTGAATCTGATTCCGACATTTTTTACAGCTATCTACCAACACCAATGCTCTGGTACCAAATGTTGTGGAGAAATTTTGATTCAAGACCGCTCAAATCAAAACCCCCAACGCCGTGGAAAACGAGATCGTGGTAATAGTGCAAAAACAACCAATCGATATATCAAAAACAATCTCAATCTTATCCAAGCCAATCACAATCACCAAACAATGGAAACAATAGAGCAATAACGAGAAACTAAATCACACAGGGATTTATAGTAGTTCCACTGACGTCTTGTCAGTGTACGTCCACTTTGAGAGAGAAATCTTTATTGATATTAATAGAAGAGTACAAGAGATTGATTACAATGATCAAATTCACTGAAAAAATTTGATTTTGTGGAGAAAGGAATTAAAGAAGATTAGGATTGCCTAAACCCTAATTAGAATAAACCTATATCTAATCTCTTGATTTTGTTGTGTGTTCCTTCTCCTTTTGGATCCGATGTAGCTTATATAGGCATAGGGAAGTATATGGAAATTCCCAAAATTTCCTCTAGATCTAAAATATCTTCCAGATCCGAAATATCCTCCAGATCCTAAATATCCTGAAATATCCTTTGGATCCAAAAATATCCTCCACAATCTAACACATAGTATCGCATACTTCAGCAGGTTGGTGGAAAGTCTCAGTTTGCACAGAAAAGAGATTAGAGATAGATTCGCAATTCGCGCTGCAATCAGTTTTGAAATTTTGGTTTAGAAATTATAAAGGTGACGTGATTTGCAGACTCGTAGAATAAAAGAAAACTAACGTGATTTTTAGATTTTTTTATATAGACATGAGAATTATAAAAGTGAACTGTATTGGACTGCCTTTCTTACTGGGTTGAAAATTTGTTTGACTGTTTAATAAGATATGAAATGTTACAGAGAGGGGGCCATGGGCCCCACCGGTCCACCTTTAGTTCCGCCACTAGAGTTGGAGCTATGTCATTATTTGCTTAATGTGTCTCCTAAATGTCATAAATGTTGACGATATCATCTTGTATAGAGGTGCAACTATATATATTCCAACTAGGGTGGCAATTAGACTTCTACCTGATGTATTCAAATTTTTCCCAGCGGGTCTTAATCCTATACAAATTGAGTTTTATAATATTCAAACTATACGTTTCAAAAACCTAAATCGATTTGGTTTGAGGTTGGAGTACGATTGTGTAATAACATTGAAAATGCATATATCCAAATGTTTTTTAATCGAGCTTTTAAGGTTGGGTTGATCAAGTATTTGTTATATTCTGCATTATTCAGGTTTGGTTCGCAATCCATCAGGTTCGTGTTGGCCCGGTTCGATTTTGTGATTTTCGGTTGTATCTGTCAGTCCTAATTCTGATTTAAGGGGGATATACCTTTTACCATTACCGTTAGGGACATGTCAAATGTGTTTTTAATGTGGTTACCTTTATTCGTAGCTTTGTTTGTTGCCCTAACGTGGTTATCGATATGTGTTTATTTGTCGAACAATGGAGTGAGATACCGTTGCACCATTTTTCTCCATTTTACTTAAAGATTATCTCCTTTTGAAATAATGTCTTATTTGAAATACGTTACTGACTACAAATATGCATAGGATTATTCGTTATATAAGCATTTCAACATAGAAGGAGCGATTCATCTGAATTTATACATTAGAATATAGCGAATTAATATAGGTGAATGACGTAAATGACCATAAAGAACTCTGCCAGGGAAATTTTCAAATGATTTCTCTCGTTATGTGATAATCTGCAAAATTATGATATGACTACAACAAACTCCCCATTCAAATAATTAATTACTTATAATTGAATTAGATTAAAAAATAATAATCATTTTTTAAGTATCTAGCTTAGAAACCTCGTTCGTAGCACCAACCATATTCCCCGTTCAACCAACTTCTACGCTCAAATACCTCGTTCAATTGTATCACATGCTCCAAATATACATATCAATTGTTCCTAGCAATGTGTAGTGGTGACGTTAGAGGCCCAAAACTCAAACTAGGACAACCCATCACTACAACAAAAGTTGATGTTCCTATGGTAATTTGGTTTTCAAACTCTGAAACTTCGGAACTTTGCATCTATTTCATTCTTACTATCTTCCTCGAAAAATCTCTCAAACTTTATTGTAAATTTGAGATCCAGTAGATTGTGATCAAATATGATATAAAATTTTGAAATCCTAAAAGAAAACAACTAATAAAAAGATTAACGTGGACGTAGGTCGAAAATTACACCGAATCACTATAAAAGTTTGGTCTTTTTTATTGTTTCTACCTCTATTTTATAAGAATAGGTATTTTCATTCTGCTTTAGGGCGTTTGTATCATTTTTGGCGTCAATTATCAGCATTACTATATAAAATGTATACATAGGACAAACTTATGAAAAGAACCTCTGAGAAACCTATTTCAACTTTAAAGCTCGTACAAAACTAATGGTAAAAATGTGTCTGCTTTATATAGCTTACCATTACGAAATGCAAAAACTATATTTAAAAAGAAAAAAAATACACTAATGTGCCCATTTTTAGAATGGCATAGACATTCCAAAAAATTCTAGAAATTTGCATCTTTTATATTTGTATTTTTTGCATTTCAAAATGCATAAATATAGTTTTGAAACAGAACAAGTTTATTTCTTTCTCATTTTCCTCTTCCCTCCTATAGTTTCATCAAATCCCTAATTTTATTTTCCAATTTTAATTCTAATTAAAAAATTCCTTAGATGGGCTTCAAATGATAAGTTGTTTAATCTTAAAATGGAAGGTTCTTCATTATATTCTTGGATTAGAAGTTAAAATTTTTGATTTTGGATTAATTTTTTTTTTCATATTGTTTAAATTATATTAGTTAACATTGACCAACTTGTTGGCAAAAGCTGTCACGGTTCAACGGATTGAAGCCCAATATCCAGAAACTCTCTTCCACGTCGATCGATCGATCGATAAAATGATGCCCACTCCAGAAAGCCCAGGCAAGGTTCGGTCCAAGCCAGCTTCCTTCAAAGCTAGCCCGAACCGAGGCTGACTTGAGTTAGTCTCCTTCAAACAACGACTCATCGAACCCCGAAGAATCGCCCTTCTCGAGCGACTGAGTTAACCTCTTCCCTCAAAATCGGATCGACCAAATATCTCGGATTCATCCGGAAATATTCAACTAAAGTCATTCATTACTCATACCAATTCACAAGGCAACCAAGGCGGTCAAACGTACCGTCCAAAGCTCTACTTTTTATGTACCTCGTCTCGGTTGCCATGTAAGCCACCATTCTCGAGGATACTATTAATAAGCAGTGGACCGGGTCCTACCGTCGCAACTACTTCCAATAATAGAGATCCACGTATCCAAGCTCTGAAAAAGAGGAAAGCCACGTGGCGGCCCGCTCAGCCTACTTCTTCACCTATAAATACATCCAAGCTCAAAATGGAAAGAAGGGATCTTTTTTTGGCTACTTCAACTTTTGGTTGAACTTCTCCTCCTAAATCTAAAATTCTCCATGGCTAAGTCTCAAAATAGCCAATTCTTCTTCTTTCTCAAGATAGAAAAAGCATTGTACTTGTAATCAAAAGTAAATCAATATATATATAAGGTGGACGTAGGCACCATCTTTGCCGAACCACTATAAAAAGTCTTGCGTGTTCCCTGTTCTCTTTACTTTATCGCATTATGTAATCATTATTCGTGTGCTCTCCACACGATTGAGAGTTGATTGTCACTAACTTTTGATGTCAACACTTTGGTGCACCAGGTAGGGGCATACACCGACATACTCTACGGCCTTCAGCTAGTTCCAATCCATGGAGAACAAGCGGAAGAATGATGCAACATCTTTTCTCCCCACAAATGCTGATGCAGCCAAGACAAACGCTGCAGAAGCAAGTCAGGAAGCCTCCTCTCATGAAGATGTGTCCCGATATCTTACTCGGGACGACATGGACAGAATTATATCCGAGTTCAGAGGCCATATGACATCTCAGGATAAAATCCTCGAACGACAGCAACAGTTGATGGATTACCTTCTCGCTCGGAGTTAAAAGGGATTTAACACTTCAACATCAATTCCTCCACCGGGAAAGGCTGGGGCAATAATTGATCTCCGGTCTATGGAAGTCCAAGGCCCAGATCGGGTCACGCCTTTGCTTCCTCCTGGCTCGACTCTACTTCCCGACCAATCACAGCTATAAGTATCGCTTCCAACAACCAGCACAGCCGCAACTACAGATTCACCGGAGGCCCGCGATCAAGATCTAGGTCGTTCGACCATTTTTCCTCCACTCTTGGGGATAGCCCGATCCCCCAGACCAATCGAGCAACCATTGGGTCAGTTAGAATCAATGGCATTCCCATTACAACCTAGTATTTTACCGTAAACTCGTCTTGTGCCGCCTCTCCTTCAACGAAGAGCTGGTGGAGCCTTCCCTTCGAACCAGGGAGACCACTTTACCATACCGGTTCTCAGATTAGCGGAGGAAAATGCAACCATAGACCCTTCTAACATCAACTCGGGCGGGGGCATTGAAGAGCTCCGAACATAACATGCTATGTTGGGTCAGCCCGGGTCTTCCGCCATGGGTACGGCCCGGTCCAATTCTCATCAGGTTCAAGAGGTGCCAGTATGCCCAGGGCCAACATCTGCGATGAACCCTCGTCCTTACCTTCACTCAACTCTCGGAGTTCGAGCCCAACCTACGACCACCCTTCCAAGCATGCTTTTGTTGGACTCCAGTGCTGGAGCTCTCCCAAATGCAGAGCTGGATTCATGGCAATAACTCCTCGGAGATGGAAGCCAGCTTTCAAGCAATGTTTGGCATTTCACTTGGAGCAATTCTTCTCAATAGGATATATATAATATCCACTATAGCCCCTTCACCGGGAAATCAGGAATTCCCGCAATCCTCCGAACTTCAATTTTCCAGCTATCGAACCCTACAGCGGTCGGGCTGAACCGACCATCCATCTCAGGTGATACATGCGCCATATGGAAGTGCTCAGCGCATCAAGTAATGTTATGGCCAAGTGTTTCCCACTCTTCCTCACAGATATAGCAGGCATGTGGTTTCGGTAGCTAACAACGGAGTCGATCAGCAGCTGGAACACGCTAGTCACCCGCTTCATCAAGCAGTTCAGAGTTCACATCTCCCAAACAAAGAGTGTCATGTCCTTGACCTCAATCAAGCAATGTACGGGAGAGAAACTTCGATCTTTCCTCGAAATGTTCAACGCGGCTGTAGCACCAGTCTATCGACTCGAGCCATCGATGGTGCTTATGGCCGCCATTGCAAGTGTTCAAAACCGATCAAAATTCTCAATCTCTTTGACCAGAGATCCCCCCAAGGACATAGAATATTTCTATACAGAGGCCGAGCGATTCCTCCGACAAGAAGACTCCAGCATTGAGATGGAGAGCCTTGAGGTCCTCACCACCAAACAAGGAGGTCCACCAAACACTAATGGCCAGAATAAAGGAAGAGGAAAGGCTCCAACGAATGAACGCAACGTACGACCTCAAAGAGAGAACAAATACGATCAATATGCCGACCTCAACTCTTCCTTACTTGACATCTACCTTGACGTACGAGGGTCCCTACCTTTCCCAATACCTCCTTAAAGGTAGTTGACCTAGAAAGAGCTCGACTCTGGAAAGCACTGCATCTTTCATAACATTGCCGGTCACAACACTAGTGAATGCAGGCATCTGCGCGATCTCTTCGAGGATAAGTTCAGGCGAGGGGAGCTTCCTGAATATGTCAAGAGGAACACACTGGCTATGCCGGCACAATCTTTTGCCCATGCTCCTCAAGCTGGTCTCGAGCTCCTAGAAACGGAAAGGACCCCGAGCTCCTAGAAACGGAAAGGACCCCGAGCCCAGCACTTGCGACATCACCATTAATTAATGAGATTTTGATTTCTTATTTTCACTGTATTTTCATTTCTTTCAATAAAAAAGATATGTTGATGTACACATGTACGGGATTAGGATTTAGCTTCTAGGCACACTCTGGAATCAACGTTCATCTTCTTAGAATTTATTTTTATCTTCTTGTAATAGTTCTCTAGTAAACAATGATCTTTCTTTTGCAAACATGGATTATGTTTAAATGATATAGATCGAGCATGACTAACGCTCACCAACATGAATATGGTCAGTGCTTAGCCATCGTCCGTAACGCACGACCAAAAGCCTTCCACCATAACTAAACCTAATCCTTAAGCCGAGTATGGTCAGACTTCTTTAAGTCAAGTATGGATTATACTCACCCTTTCTTTAAACTGAGTACACTCTCCACTCATTAAGACTTAGCAAATGACCTTATATAAGTCGAGCATGGTTAACACTTGCCGTAAGCCGAGTATAGATAATACTATCCATTGCCATAAGCCTGGTATGGTTAATACTCGCCACCTCTGTAAGCCGAGTATGGTTAATACTCGCCACCTCTGTAAGCCGAGTATGGTTAATACTCGCCATCCCTCTAAGCCAAGTGTAATTAATGCTCGCCCTTATCTTCAAGCCGAGTATGGTTAATACTCTCCCAAATGAGATCAAAGCCTTCTCTAGACCGAGAATGGCCCGCACAATCTTTGAAGATGACGGCTCTTACGTCCGAAGTTAACAATTATTTTCTCGGCCTTAATACGGTCTTTGATGGTTGTCGGTTTTCTGACCTTAATACGATCTATCTCGATCGTCGGTTTTTTGATCTTAATACAACCATCGGGACCGTCAGACTTCTAGCCTTAAATATGGTTCGGTGCAACCATCGCTACCCGCATATTGGACTTTGATGCAAGGATCAGAACACAACTCCTTCACCAAGAAAGATGTATTCTGAAGTAGTCCCACCACCGCAACTACTTCCAATAATCAAGCTCCATGTGTCCAAGCTTCGAAAAAGAAGTAAGCTACGTGTCGGCCCGCTCAGCCCGCTTCTTCACCTATAAATACATCCAAGCTCAAAATGGTAAGAGACTTTTTTCGACTACTTCAACTTTTGGCTGAACTTCTCCTCCTAAATCTAAACTTCTCCATGGCTAAGTCTCAAAATAGCCAATTCTTCTTCTTTCTCAAGATAGAAAAAGAATTGTACTTGTAATCAAAAGTAAATCAATACATATAAAGTGGACGTAGGCACCGTCTTTGCCGAACCACTAAAATATAGAAAAAAATGATTGATCATTCCATAAAACTAAATTAAGATATTGTATGAAACTAAAATTCCTTGTATTCTCATTTGAGAATGAAAGGGAAGATTTTTGATTTGAGAGCGTTCGAAGAACAAGAAGTTTTGCGTGTTCCTTGTTTTCTTTACTTTACCGCATTCTATAATGAGGTTGACTGTCACTAGTGACCAACTTTTGACGTTAATACTTATTATTGTTGTAGTCAATTAGTTTAACACTGAAGTGTAACTAGCCAGCTAATTGATATTCAGAACCCTAATTTAATTTTAAAAGCAAATAGTTATGTATTAATGGCCATGTATAAAACGGAATATTTTATAGAATTGCTACTGGACTCATTAATAGAAGTGTTTTTTTATCTTCAATAAAGTATGTAGAAGTGGAAATCATATTTCTTATGGAGATATTTATTTTATGTACATTTATTTGTAAATGAAAATGCAATATCAGTTGCTAATTTTTTAATTTGTTGTTATAAATCAGAGAATTTAAACATTTCAACTTATGGCCACTTTAGCAAATTTGAAGATATAGATATCCTATATTAGAACAAAATTTAAGAACAACTGTATTTGGAAAGTGTAAGTTAAGCATATTAACTTGTATCACCATATTATTATGCTACTTTATGAAATGAAATGTACAAATGAGGCTCGCTAATTATTTCAGTCTCGACAATGTATTTGCACATTCAAGAATGCGCACATACAGATATTTGGTCTTTTTACATATAAGGGTATTTTGAAGATTCACAGTAGGAATAACAACTTGTGTTTCTATTTCAACCATTTAAAAAGATACATATGGAAAAAATTGTGAAAATTTCTCTTGAAAAAACATATTTCAACTTTAGGCTACATACATTCATAAGCTATATTTTTTTCCGATGATGCATAAGAGATTTCATTGAAATAAATTCACGACTAGTTCATAGAATATTGCGGTAATGTATACAATATACTAATGTTATTGATACTACATTTAAATCATTCGTAAGATTCCTTAGGCTATTGAAGCCCATCATAATATAGAGAAGTCAAGAGAGTTTTTGCTCTTTATTGTGTACTATGTAGTGTATACCGATTATTGAAGTTTATCGCTATTCTTTCTTCATTTTACTATGTTTTTTAACAAGTTTTATGAAGCCTGTAGACTAGGCAAAAGTTTTTAAAGTCATTTTGGTAAGATGCATAACATACTAAATTAGTTTCAAGCTACATTATATTAAACTGAGAAAAATAAACAAATAATTTAAAGATAAGAAGCCATTAGACAAAGAGTATGGAGACACTTTATTTATTTCAGATATTAATATGCAATAGAATGGAGCGTTGTTTATAGGTTTGTGATGGAAAATTAGAATTACAATAATACCCATACAATATTTAACATATTGACTTTTATATTTTACATATATTATAGCGGCCCCATTTAGACATAAGTCTTCAAAGTCTTGGATGCTCATATGATAACTTAAAGTTATATCTTTGAAGCATACATGATGGTTTCTCTTCCTCGATGTTATCTTTCTTTTTTATACCTATTCAGTCGATATAAAATTGTCCCTTTCATCTTGAAAACACCCTGTTAGCAAAACCTAGTAGAAAAAAAGGCTTAAACGAGAAAAAGCATTTGATGCATGAAACCATATTAAAAGTTTATTCTTTTTAAAGAGTTTAATACTTCGGAATCAAATAATACCTAATTAAAACCTTACAAGAAAAAGATAATGGGAAAAATCACTATGAAGGAAAATGAGCATAATGACAAATTTTGTAATGACCCGGAAAATCTGAACCAATTTAAAAATTTTAAATTGGCTATAATAGTGGATTTTAAATATCTAAAATAAATATTTAAAATAATAAAGATGAAAACTGAGTTTGAATCGACAATTGAAAAGGAATATAATTAATTCTAATTATAAACAAGGCCTGAAATGGCGCGGTAGTTTCAAAATTTGAATTCAAACTTTGACTGACTGTACAGGGTGCAAAACAAAACGGATTTGAGTGAATCCAAAAATATTTAAATCTGTTAGTGAATACCTTTCTAACGAATCTGAAAAATCGAAGTTTCATAGCGAAAAGCAAAAGTTATGGCCAAATGAATTTTCAGAAAGGTCGCTATGGAATTTATATAGCCCGTGAAATTGGCCATTTTGCAAACGACCTCGGAATTCGACGAAACCACTTTTGTTGGATCCGGGATGTGAAGTTATTGCTAGGCTTCAAATTTCATAATTTTTGAAGCTAGTATGTGAGCGTGGCAAAGGAAAATGTGTTTTGGTCAATTATAGTTGAATTGGATCGACCAGAAATGGGCCATTTTTCAAACGGTCTCAGAATTCAACGAAACTAGTTTTGTTGGGACCGTATCGTCAAAACATAGCTAGATTTATTTTTTGGGAATTTTTCGAATCAGTTTGTGGCCTCGACAAATAAAAATGTACGTTCAAAACAGAATTTAAATGTTTATACTTTAATTTGAAAAATAACTGACTGTAACAGTCGAATTGGCCAACGAAACATATCTCATTGTGTCCGGGATGGGGGTATTTTGCTAGGGGCGACAGTAGTTGGGTTTGAATTGGAGTTCGTTTGGGCTAAGGGGTATTTTTGGTTTTGAAAAGAATTTAAATTTAAATATAAATATTCCGGCCAATAAGAATTCACCATCATTATCTCGTCTAGGTCAGAAAACCCGTAACCCTTCTTTCAACGAATGGCGCCTCTTCTTCAATCATTCTCTCCTCCAAATCGCGCAAACCACTCATCAAAACCCCATGGCCCTCTGGAGTTATTTGTAGATCCAATCTCCCTCTTCAAATCCATACCATTTTCGAACCTTATCGTGGACTGTCGGAGGCGGATCGAGCCCCTCTATCGCCGCCGTTCGCCATCAGAAAGCCCCCTCAGGCTGCGCTCGAGTTTGGCAGGGTGGGGACCCCCTGGAGCGGATTTCCGAGCCCGTTGTCGTGGTGAAGTCGGATCGAAGCAACACTTCACGGATTGGAAGTAAATTGGAAACCTAGTTTCGAAATTTAAAGGAGGTAAACGGGTTTAAATTTATGAACTGAAATTAACACTTTATAGTGTTGTAAAACTTTGAAAAATCATATCTTTTTCGTGTGTTGACGAAATTCGATGAAACATGAGACATTGTGACTGCAAGGAGGCTCTCTATATTCTAGAAGAGACCGCATATTTTTCTGAGCCTTCTGCTATTTTTGGTGGAGTGGAACCGAATGTGAGATTTCTAAATTATAAACGATATGGAAAACAACGATGCATAAATTATATAATCGATGTATGAGTTATATAAGCATTGTACACCTCTTGTATAAGCGTTATATAAGTTGTACGTTCGATATATAAGTTGTATATGCGTTGTAAAAATTATATATGTGTTGAAATAGAGGTGAAATGCTATATATATATATATATATATATATATATATATATATATATATATATATATATACACGCCCCCTGTAACACCCCACACCCGCTAAGGTCACTCACTAAGGGAATGCCTTAGTTTTGGTGGAGTATTTTTAGTGAGTATAGAACAGAAAAATTACAACAGGACAGATATAAGTAATACTTGAAAATTTAAACCATCATTTCAATATCAAAACATGTTTGGTTACATCACAAAACCATAACAAGAGTCAAGTACATAATATCCATCCTGATAAAATAGAAGTACATAATCCCATTACATCGATAATAGCCAAAATAGAAAAGATAAACCGAGCTTTACTTCTACGGTCCAAGCCCCAAAAGATAGATATAGCGGTCTGGTCCAAGCCCACTAGTGCTAGGCCCACTCTGATAACCTGAGGGTTGGGAAAAAGATAAACAACAACGGGGTCAGACATAAGTCTGAGTGAGTCCTATAACCCTAACAATACAATCATTAAAGTAATTAGGGTATGATATAAGCAAGATACGGTACCTCTGGGGATAATGACTACAATAAGTAGCCCACAAAACACAGGATGTACTACGATAACCGAAACGACGTATTTATCCACCCAAGGATAATTACTAGCTTACACCACCCCAGATCTACTCACCCAAGGGTAATTCCTACACTGCACCACACCAGTTCTACCCACCAAGAGTAATTCCTACTTAAAGGTTGATCCCTCCCAAGGACTTAGAAAATTTCCCAAGTAGTTTCGTGTACTCCTAGCCCACTACATAGGTGCCGTCTGCCCCTATCTCCACTAGGTGTAATTAGTAATCTTACCCAGTAGTTTTGTGTACCCCTACATAGGTGCCGTCTGCCCCTATCTTTATTAGGCGTACCCACTACTCCCCAACGATCGGCTCCCTACCGTAGATACCCGTGCTGGTCCCACGATTGGGGTGTATCATTCCCCTAAAGTGGCTACCAGATAATATCAACAGTGCACGGCTTTATATCTACACGATGCAACAACGACTTACCAACCAGCCCGGGTCCACACACGCATATGAAACCCGTTGGTCCCGCGTTGCCACCGCTAACCCGTTTTGGCCTCTTATAATCAAGCCCAATATGCGTGTCCCGTCACCCGACTAGAGTCGAGCCCACTAAGATACGTTTGGGATATTGGTTGAAATGGGCCCCCACAAGCTACCCACCTAAGCTTGTCATTCATTTAGTATAACCCAATAATGGGTCCCCACAAGCTACCCACCTAAGCTTGTTATTTATCAAATGTACCCCTATAATGGGTCCCACAAGCTACCCACCTAAGCTTGTCACTTTTATCTAGTGCATCCCACTTAACCCCTTATGTAGTCATGCCCACTTACATGTTAAGATTTGGTTAAGTCATCAATCATATTTCAATTGCCACATAGGGCACCCACTAGATTTCCACATGCCACCCAAAGCACTTACTTAACCCTTCACCCATGTTTTAATTACATGTTCCACTTTGGTTAAGTATTCTAATCGTATTTTCTCATGCCACCCATGGCACTTACTTAACCCTTTTTATCATGTTTAATTACATGTTCTACTTTGGTTAAGTATTCTAATCGTATTTTTCTATTGCCACCCAAGGCAACCCACTAGTCTCATCATGCCACCCCAAGGCACCCACTTAACCCCTCATGTCCCACTACATGCTAATATGGTTAAGTGTTTCTTAATTCATTAATTAAGATCATGAACTCATAAAGACCTCTCACATTAGACCGTCTTTTATGACTGCTGGATATGCCGGTTGGTTCCGGGCAGACTTCTGTCATCAAAAGGGTCTAACCTCGTGTCTTTACTTTAATCATGTATTTAATTTATGACTAAGACCTCTCACATTGGGCCAATCATTTGTAGCCACTGGATGGCCGGTCGGTTCCGGGCAGACTTCCGCTACAAAAGGGTCCAACCTCGTGTCTTAGTTGATTAATTACACCTAATTAATCACCCCCATATTAATTATCCCTAATTAATATCAAGTTTTCCATAACATGGGTAGACCTAACTCAATAGGTAAATTCCCATGGGGTAGACCTAACTCAATAGGTAAATTCCCACTTATGGTAATTTATTTATTTTATGGTATGCTCAATCATACCTAATCATACTTTATTAACATAATTATTAACCCCATCGTTCCCCCACGTAAATCGTTCTCATTTCATAACATAATAAAGGGGAAGATCCATCACAAATAGCATGGGTTTAGCATATAACTTTGTCATGGGTTAAGAGGATGTCAACTTGCATATATGAGCACATATTAACCCAACTACATTTAACCCAAACTTGCATATTATCATACACATGATTTGCATAACATGTTGCATATGAGCTTGCATATTATCATACACATATCTTGCATAACATGTTGAACTTGCTTATAAGCATTCTCATAACTTGCATAACATGTTAAACATGCATTTAAGCCTACACATAACTTACATAAGCATTCACATACTTGCATAGGCATTCACATACTTGCATAAGCATTCACATACTTGCATATCACATTAAACTTGCATTTAAGCATATACATAACTTGCATAACATCATGCACATAACTTGCATAATCTCATACACATAACTTGCATAACACCATGCACATAACTTGCATAATCTCATACACATAACTTGCATAACACCATGCACATAACTTGCATATGAACTTACATCTTAAAGGAGGGTAAACATGCATAGCATATAAGGGTGTCATCTTGCATATGTATGCATCACATTTAAAAGGGTAAACTTACATGTCATGATTTATGCATAATACCAAACACTTAGCATGCATAAAACCACATACTTAGCATGCATAGAATCAATTACTTATTATGCATAAACACACCACTTATCTTGCATAAACCCACACACTTAGCATGCATACAATCAAATACTTAACATGCATAAAATCAAATACTTAGCATGCATAACACCAAATATTTAGCATGCATAACTTGCATATCATGTTACATATAACTTGCATATACTCTCACATATAGTTTGCATAACATGTTACATATGCATAAATGTTGAACATAGTGTTTTGCATCATAAAACATGGCATTAACCTTGCATATAACATAAAACTTGCAAATCACATATCATACAAACTTGCATAAACATATTTATCCACAAACATAGCCATGTCTTATCACATCCTACCATAATCAATTTAACAATTGATTATTAAAGCCATAGAAACTCAC
Source organism: Allium sativum (assembly GCA_030737875.1). NCBI lineage: Eukaryota > Viridiplantae > Streptophyta > Magnoliopsida > Asparagales > Amaryllidaceae > Allium > Allium sativum. Next base: position 31,026,890 of record JASFAX010000021.1, on the reverse strand, counting down.
CAAAACCAAGATTAGCAAACTTATGAAGTGGAATTAGTTGCTCTAGTTGAAGAAGATGTTGATTAGAGGTCGATTAGCTTGCAACTCTCTTCATTGATTTGTGGAGGCCATGATCAAGTTTCATTTTGCCATAGTTTAGTTACAAGATCTAATTATGAATGAATTAGGGTAGGGTTGGGGTCTTATTTATAGGATTAGGTAGTGTTTTAGGCCATTAGATTAACCCTAGGATAGATCCCAGCCCTCAAAAATCGTCACAAGCCTCCAAAACAAGACCAAGGGCCAAACCAGGTGCACCAGGCCAGCCAGGGTCAAGCCAGAAGGCTGTGCAGGTTTCTGGCTCGACACGGGCGCACTTCCCAAGTGCGCCAGTGTATTTTTGTGCTGGCGCACTTCACAGGTGCGCCAGTGCATTTCTGGCCTGTTTCCGGTTTTTCTGCCTAACTTCGTTCGTCCATATCTCCTTCATACGGACTCCGATTTTCGAAAACTCGGACTCTATTTCGCGTATTTTTCCGAGATGAACGCAATGACGCAGCCCGTTTCCCCTAATTCCCACATCTGGGATTAGTTATTCTTTAATTTGTGAATTTTAACATTAACCGAAATTCGGGGTGTTACATTCTCCCCTCCTTAAAGGATTTCGTCCCCGAAATCTCTAAGCTAAGGAGAATGCATATCCTACCATCCAAACAACCATCTACTCAATCCATCAAACACGGGCATCCATTGTCCTTAAAACAATTTCTAATGATGTATGAGCATATGCAAAAAGTGTGTGTATATGTTCCCTATCTAATGTATGAACATATGCAAACCATGATAGTGCCATGCATCCATTATGTATGCGAGGGAACCCTATCGACACATACAATATCTACATGAGTGCACAATCATTCACCAAAATGCATCATCCATATGATAACACAATCATTATACATCCATAAATATAGCTTCCTACACACAATTTTATGCAATATGCAATATGAAGTGATTGAGCCGATCTAGTGCCTAGAGTGTGTGTATATGCATCCACGAGCAACCACTAGCAAACACTTGCATCCACTTGCATCCATCATACATAACATGTCTCAAACACATGTTTCAACCATAGGACTATCCTATCTGAAGGTCAAAGGTACTAACGAGAGGACATACTAAGGATAAGATAAGTACCAGTCAAACGATAAAGGAGAAGTTAAAAGACATACTCTCAAAAAGAAATGGATACAAAGAACGCATCTTCGCTTCCGTCTCCCAAGTCGCGTTGCTCTCCTCTTCTCCCCATTGCACTTTGACTAGCTGAACCTCTCGATTCCTCAATTTCCTAGTCTCTGACCCAAGGATGCGAGTAAGAGCTCGTCGAATAGTCGCATCACGCTCTGCTTCCACTTCTCTAAGCAAACTTGGCTCTACCACCTCTGCGGTCTTATGTAGGCACTTCCTCCCATGGAATACACCATGTACACCACTAAGTCTGTCGGGCAACTCCACCAATGGAAGATGCTCCTCCCATGTACCTCCAAAATCCAAGATACATAGCCTCAAAAGGTCTTCTAAAATATGATTCACCCTCTCGGTCTGGCCGTCCGTCTGAGGATGATATGCGGTACTCAAACGCAACTGAGTCCCTACCGCCTTTTGCAAACTCTTCCAAAACTCTCTAGTGAAGATAGGATCTCGATCACTCACTATACTGGAGGGTACACCATGCAATCTAATGATCTCTCGAATATAAACTGAAGCTAGCCATGGAGCAGTTCTCTTACTCTTTACAGGTATACAATGGGCGTTCTTAGTAAGCCTGTCTACTACCACCCAAATTCCCGTATTACCCTTCCTTGATCTTGGTAACCTGTCAATAAAATCCTTCGAGATGCTATCCCACTTCCATTGCGGAACTTCCAATGGGTGCAGCAACCTACCTGGTTTCTTTTGCTCCGCCTTCACCTGTTGGCACACCAAGCATCGAGCGACATGCTCGGCCACATCTTTCTTCACACCGGCCCAGAAGAAAGTCCTTTTCATGTCTTGGTACATCTCGTCCCCACCGGGATGAATGGTCATCCTAGAACGGTGTGCATTATCAGGAATAACCTTCCTCAAACCCTCGTCTTGCGGTACACAAGGTCTACCGTCTCTACGCAAGCACCCCATATCGTCTAGGGTGTACCTACTCAAATGGCTGGACGATTCTCCCCTTATGAGCTTCTCTACCAACTCAACCAACTGTGGGTCGTCCCTCTGTGCTTCTCCAAAGCCCCAAAAGAGTAGGCCTAACCTCCAATGAGGCTAGCAAACCGGGTACAAAGTCAACGGAAGGCCTAAAGTCAAACATAGAAATAAACTCTAAGCTCCGTCGTTCAACGAACCACAAACTCGAGGACAACCTTTTTCTACTTAAGGCGTCCGCTACCATGCTACCCTTACCGTGGGTGTATGCTATCTCAAACTCATAGGACGCTAAGAATCCTATTCACTTTTGCTGTCTTAAGACTATGCGCCTGGGGAGTCTCCAATACTTCCCTAAGATATAGGGCAGGTTTTTTCTTAACTCCTAGAGAAAATCAGGATATTCTCCCATGCAAAATCGTCACAACTATCCATCCCTCACGCAGACCACCCTGGTCGAACTCGACATCCCCCAAATGCAAGCCCCAAAGGCCTAAACCAATATCAGACAAACACCCAAGAGATGCCTCCTTCGAACCTAGACGTCCTACGTGAGATGATACTAGTAAAAACGGCTAAATAATTAAGCCCTTGTCCAGCTCTGGATGTCCTCGCCAGTCTCGCTCCAAAACCATCGTTTATCCCATACTGGCTTTGCTCAGCCTATTGAGCACATACGAAAACTTATTTCGCTCCTAGAGAAGACCAAGATGTCATCCACAAAGACCATCACAACTTATTTAGGTACTCCTTGGACACCCTTCTCATCAAACCAACAAAATATGCGGGGGCGTACGTCAAACCAAATGGCATCACCAGCCACTCATAAAAACCGTCCGGAGTCCTGAAGGTAGTCTTCTCTATACTATCCTCAGCCACTCTCAACTGATGAAACTCCGTGGCTGAATCCACCACGACAACACTGAAGCGCCAACCAACTGATGAAAGAGATCATCAATCCTCGACAATGGGTGTCTATTCTTCTTTGTGAGTTTATTTAGCTCTCTTTAGCCTACACAAAGTCTGAGGGACCCATCTGCCTTCGTGGCAACAACTACTGGAGTGCCCCACTCCGATATACTTCGTCTTATGAACCCCTTCTCAAGCAAATCGCCTACTTACTTGTGGAGTTCCCTCCTCTCACGAGGAGCCACGTGGCACACTGGCCAAAACACTGGTTTGGCTTTGTCTACCAGATATATTTGGAAGTCAATTTCCTGCTCCGGAGGTAAACCCTTCACCTCCTCACACACATCCGAGTATTCCCGGATCGCTCTAACAGTTCGCAAACTCTAGACCGACGTGTCAAGCGATTCTAGATAACTTAGCATAACAGATTCTATGGGATTGCAAGAGATCTCGAGAGTGTTACCCAAGCGGGTCATAAGCCTAACAACTCTCCCTTCAAAATCAAGAACGGCACCCCTACTGGATAACCAGTCCATGCCCAAAATTAACCCATAGCCCGTGAAGCCCAACAAGCATCACACCTAAACTCAACGCTAAGTATAGAAACTTTCAAACCCAAACACATCATGGAGCCCAATTGGGTTTGAAACAACTAAGGGATCATCTACCAAACTGGTGTCTAAGTGCAGTGACTCAACTAACAATGATGAGATAAACGAACTCGATGCATCATAATCAAATAAAGTTTGAACCGGATAATATAGAAATCCAAATTCCAACCTAGACGGTCCTATCCCCATCTGGTACACTAGCTGTGAGGGAATACAACTACCCTCCAGGAGATTCCATACCTTGCCCTTGCTTCTTTGGACAATCCTAATAAGGTGTCCTATTCCTCCCAAAAGGATAACTACTAGCCTTCTTCTTCCCTATTCTCCACTCGTAACCTCCCACCAATGAGGTTTCATCCTTTATTAACCAAACAACTATTTGAGCCTTCCTCTCATCGTCTATTCTATAGGTACCTACCAGTCCTCCTCCTTCTTGAACCAACTTCTAATCTGATTAACGTTTAAGTTCCTTGAAGTGGTTTTCCATTCTTATCTATCTTAGAAAGATCATCTATACGCGGAGGGGAAACTCAAAACGAGAGAGGAAGAGATTCAAAACGGAGAATTCGAAAGATAAAGATATGGCTACCGGGGATTATGCTTTTCTTTAAAAACTTTTCTCTTAAAAGACATGTTTTTGAAAATACTCCTTTCAAAAATATTCTTAGAAAATAGTTTTTCTAAAAATTTTATCTGTTCCGGTAACCTTAAGCTCTGATACCACGTGTAACACCCCACACCCTTAAGGTCACTCACTAAGGGAATACCTTAGTTTTGGTGGAGTATTTTTAGTGAGTATAGAACAGAAAAATTACAACAGGACAGATATAAGTAATACTTGAAAATTTAAACCATCATTTCAATATCAAAACATGTTTGGTTACATCACAAAACCATAACAAGAGTCAAGTACATAATATCCATCCTGATAAAATAGAAGTACATAATCCCATTACATCGATAATAGCCAAAATAGAAAAGATAAACCGAGCTTTACTTCTACGGTCCAAGCCCCAAAAGATAGATATAGCGGTCTGGTCCAAGCCCACTAGTGCTAGGCCCACTCTGATAACCTGAGGGTTGGGAAAAAGATAAACAACAACGGGGTCAGACATAAGTCTGAGTGAGTCCTATAACCATAACAATACAATCATTAAAGTAATTAGGGTATGATATAAGCAAGATACGGTACCTCTGGGGATAATGACTACAATAAGTAGCCCACAAAACACAGGATGTACTACGATAACCGAAACGACGTATTTATCCACCCAAGGATAATTACTAGCTTACACCACCCCAGATCTACTCACCCAAGGGTAATTCCTACACTGCACCACACCAGTTCTACCCACCAAGAGTAATTCCTACTTAAAGGTTGATCCCTCGCAAGGACTTAGAAAATTTCCCAAGTAGTTTCGTGTACTCCTAGCCCACTACATAGGTGCCGTCTGCCCCTATCTCCACTAGGTGTACTTAGTAATCTTACCCAGTAGTTTCGTGTACCCCTACATAGGTGCCGTCTGCCCCTATCTTTATTAGGCGTACCCACTACTCCCCAACGATCGGCTCCCTACCGTAGATACCCGTGATGGTCCCACGATTGGGGTGTATCATTCCCCTAAAGTGGCTACCAGATAATATCAACAGTGCACGACTTTATATCTACACGATGCAACAACGACTTACCAACCAGCCCGGGTCCACACACGCATATGAAACCCGTTGGTCCCGCGTTGCCACCGCTAACCCGTTTTGGCCTCTTATAATCAAGCCCAATATGCGTGTCCCGTCACCCGACTAGAGTCGAGCCCACTAAGATACGTTTGGGATATTGGTTGAAATGGGCCCCCACAAGCTACCCACCTAAGCTTGTCATTCATTTAGTATAACCCAATAATGGGTCCCCACAAGCTACCCACCTAAGCTTGTTATTTATCAAATGTACCCCTATAATGGGTCCCACAAGCTACCCACCTAAGCTTGTCACTTTTATCTAGTGCATCCCACTTAACCCCTTATGTAGTCATGCCCACTTACATGTTAAGATTTGGTTAAGTCATCAATCATATTTCAATTGCCACATAGGGCACCCACTAGATTTCCACATGCCACCCAAAGCACTTACTTAACCCTTCACCCATGTTTTAATTACATGTTCCACTTTGGTTAAGTATTCTAATCGTATTTTCTCATGCCACCCATGGCACTTACTTAACCCTTTTTATCATGTTTAATTACATGTTCTACTTTGGTTAAGTATTCTAATCGTATTTTTCTATTGCCACCCAAGGCAACCCACTAGTCTCATCATGCCACCCCAAGGCACCCACTTAACCCCTCATGTCCCACTACATGCTAATATGGTTAAGTGTTTCTTAATTCATTAATTAAGATCATGAACTCATAAAGACCTCTCACATTAGACCGTCTTTTATGACTGCTGGATATGCCGGTTGGTTCCGGGCAGACTTCTGTCATCAAAAGGGTCTAACCTCGTGTCTTTACTTTAATCATGTATTTAATTTATGACTAAGACCTCTCACATTGGGCCAATCATTTGTAGCCGCTGGATGGCCGGTCGGTTCCGGGCAGACTTCCGCTACAAAAGGGTCCAACCTCGTGTCTTAGTTGATTAATTACACCTAATTAATCACCCCCATATTAATTATCCCTAATTAATATCAAGTTTTCCATAACATGGGTAGACCTAACTCAATAGGTAAATTCCCATGGGGTAGACCTAACTCAATAGGTAAATTCCCACTTATGGTAATTTATTTATTTTATGGTATGCTCAATCATACCTAATCATACTTTATTAACATATTTATTAACCCCATCGTTCCCCCACGTAAATCGTTCTCATTTCATAACATAATAAAGGGGAAGATCCATCACAAATAGCATGGGTTTAGCATATAACTTTGTCATGGGTTAAGAGGATGTCAACTTGCATATATGAGCACATATTAACCCAAATACATTTAACCCAAACTTGCATATTATCATACACATGATTTGCATAACATGTTGCATATGAGCTTGCATATTATCATACACATATCTTGCATAACATGTTGAACTTGCTTATAAGCATTCTCATAACTTGCATAACATGTTAAACATGCATTTAAGCCTACACATAACTTACATAAGCATTCACATACTTGCATAGGCATTCACATACTTGCATAAGCATTCACATACTTGCATATCACATTAAACTTGCATTTAAGCATATACATAACTTGCATAACATCATGCACATAACTTGCATAATCTCATACACATAACTTGCATAACACCATGCACATAACTTGCATAATCTCATACACATAACTTGCATAACACCATGCACATAACTTGCATATGAACTTACATCTTAAAGGAGGGTAAACATGCATAGCATATAAGGGTGTCATCTTGCATATGTATGCATCACATTTAAAAGGGTAAACTTACATGTCATGATTTATGCATAATACCAAACACTTAGCATGCATAAAACCACATACTTAGCATGCATAGAATCAATTACTTATTATGCATAAACACACCACTTATCTTGCATAAACCCACACACTTAGCATGCATACAATCAAATACTTAACATGCATAAAATCAAATACTTAGCATGCATAACACCAAATATTTAGCATGCATAAAATCACATGCATAACTTGCATATCATGTTACATATAACTTGCATATACTCTCACATATAGTTTGCATAACATGTTACATATGCATAAATGTTGAACATAGTGTTTTGCATCATAAAACATGGCATTAACCTTGCATATAACATAAAACTTGCAAATCACATATCATACAAACTTGCATAAACATATTTATCCACAAACATAGCCATGTCTTATCACATCCTACCATAATCAATTTAACAATTGATTATTAAAGCCATAGAAACTCACCAAAACCAAGATTAGCAAACTTATGAAGTGGAATTAGTTGCTCTAGTTGAAGAAGATGTTGATTAGAGGTCGATTAGCTTGCAACTCTCTTCATTGATTTGTGGAGGCCATGATCAAGTTTCATTTTGCCATAGTTTAGTTACAAGATCTAATTATGAATGAATTAGGGTAGGGTTGGGGTCTTATTTATAGGATTAGGTAGTGTTTTAGGCCATTAGATTAACCCTAGGATAGATCCCAGCCCTCAAAAATCGTCACAAGCCTCCAAAACAAGACCAAGGGCCAAACCAGGTGCACCAGGCCAGCCAGGGTCAAGCCAGAAGGCTGTGCAGGTTTCTGGCTCGACACGGGCGCACTTCCCAAGTGCGCCAGTGTATTTTTGTGCTGGCGCACTTCACAGGTGCGCCAGTGCATTTCTGGCCTGTTTCCGGTTTTTCTGCCTAACTTCGTTCGTCCATATCTCCTTCATACGGACTCCGATTTTCGAAAACTCGGACTCTATTTCGCGTATTTTTCCGAGACGAACGCAATGACGCAGCCCGTTTCCCCTAATTCCCACATCTGGGATTAGTTATTCTTTAATTTGTGAATTTTAACATTAACCGAAATTCGGGGTGTTACACCCCTCGTCCACAAACCAAGGACGATATTTATTGGTTGTGATTGGTGTGATAATTGATTAATAACGAATGGTTGATTGAAATTGTTTGTGGTTGAAATTGATTGATTGTGGTTGAAAAATACCCATTTGTGGTTAAGAAATATTTGGTTGAAACCACATAGGATTAGTTTGTGGAAATGAAAAAAAATATACATGCCGCCTGCGTACGAACTAGATGCATGATTCCCCACTATCAAAAGATGCGAGGCTTTAAGGTAGAGCAAGGAGCCGAACTAGGGACGGTCCTGGTTTTAACTACCCTGCCGTTATGCTGCCGAAATTTTGAATAATATTCATGTGTTAGAATTATTTTCCTGTATTTAAACTATATTCGTCCGTTGAATAGAAAACTTCATGTGTTGAATCGAAATTCATTCGTTGAATCATATTCATGTGTTGAATGGTATTAGAGTTTTAAATATAAAAATCACCTTTTATCTATATATACAAACTATAGAAAACCTTCATGTGTTGAATCGAAATTCATTCGTTGAATTGAAATTCATGCGTTGAAGGGTATTCGTGTTTTGAATAAATTGTTTTAACAATAAAAATCACCTTTTTATCTATATATACAAACTATAGAAAACCTTAATGTGTTGAATCGAAATTCATTCGTTGAATTGAAATTCATGTGTTGAATGGTATTCGTGTTTTAAATATAAAAATCACCTTTTTTATCTATATATACCAACTATAGAAAACCTTCATGTGTTGAATCGAAATTCATTCATTGAATTGAAATTCATGTGTTGAATGGTATTCGTATTTTGAAATAAATTGTTTTATAATAAAAATCATATTTTTATTACCTATATGAACTATATAAAATAATCTCGTTTTGAAATAAATTGTTTTATAATAAAAATCATATTTTTATCATTAATATGAACTATATAAAATAATCGTGTCTTGAAATAAATTGTTTTATAATAAAAATCAATTTTTTATCATCTATATGAACTATATAAAATAGTCGTGTTTTGAAATAAATTATTTTACATTAAAAATCACATTTTTATTGTATACATGAATTGTTAAAAATAGTGAAGTGTTGAAATAGAAGACAGTTAGATAAAAATATCATTTTGATCAAATGTATGAAAATCATATAGTTTTGAAATCGAAGAATCGATATATATATATATAAATAGAATTGAAATATATCGAATAACGAAGCTGTAGTTCGTATTTTGAAACCGTGATTTCAAACGATTAGTGCGGGAGATCCGACCATCGGATTTTCCCGAAACCGTTGGGTTCGCTTTGGAAATATCTTTCCAACAGAACCAACTTTGTAAAAATCAAACGGTTGGATTGTCTGGAATGTTTAATTCAAATCTGAGGAAAAACAGCGCCAGAATCGATTATATATATATATAATTATATTAAATCGAATAACGACGCCGTAGTTCGTATTTTGAAATCGAAACTTCTAACGATTATACCGGGAGATCCGACCGTCGAATTTTCCCGCAACTAGAACCGTTGGATTTGTTTTGAAAAGATCTTTCTAATGATGTAAATTTTGTGAAGATCCAACGGTTAGATTTTCAGATATGTGTAAATCAAACTTGAAGAAAAACAGCGCCACGGCCGCGTTATGGCCCGAGACGTCGTTTGAATAAATTGGCTATTTTAAAATAAATAAAAATGGCGATAAATCGTTATAAAATATTATAAACGATATGGATGTGAAATTTAGAAACTAACTGAAGGTTGGCTAAGTCGAATGGTTTCCTGGGTGTTGATCTGATGTTGGTTTCGACCTTCGGGGTTAATATTTGGGAAATCGTTCTCTTACTGATTTACAGTTAGCGACTAATGAATTGAAATGATGCGTATGTGTGTTCGTGTTGCACTTGTTTATTAAATACGCGAGTTGCTCAGAAAGACCGGGTTTATCCCATTCTGAATAACTGAATCGACGATAAGAAATCGAAGACGAAGACGGTGGTCGAAGACCGGAGATCTTCACCTCGTTTGGATGGTAACTGATGTCCTGATTGGGAGGCATCCCGAAATATGGATAATGAGTGGTGATCGTCCAGACGTACGTGGAGATCGAAGGGTTTGCGAGGTATATAGTGCCTCCGGTTTCGTTCAGACCCAGAACGGACTTGTAAATGGATTGTGTGTTTGACATTGGAATTTATTCTGTGTGATTGATAGACATTAGTTACACGGTGTGAATTGCCTGTGTGGCATGCTAAGATGCAGTGATCAAGGCTTCTGTTGAAAAGCAAAGTCTTGTGGTGATGATCAAAGCACCGCCTGTGTGGCGTAGCTTTGTGTATAACGTGAAATCGCGAGCCTCACACCCCAGTATGAACCAGAAACGGGAGAGGACATCAGGGAGGGCATGCGTTTCCTTCTAGTTAGAAGTGGCGTTAGTGGTTTTACACGCCCTAACGAGTTTGACTTATGTGATTGTTACTATTGCGAGGCGCCTCGGTTAGATCAGACGATCCAGGTCCGATGGAGTCATTCGTTGGCTCATTTATGCCCCATAGGGCAGGGAAACGCAGTGTTCAGGAATTTTAATTCACATCGGTGGACCGGCCCTGACGATCCAATGGCTTGACTGAGTACTTGCCTGAGACATGGGCTAGATTGTCTCGAAGTCGGTAAGGACTATCTTTTGCCTTGGTTCATGACAGAAATCCAATTTCCAAATACGTGACTGTGCGGTTTTGATTGTATACCTATATATGGCGACATAGTGGTATGGGGCATTAATGCCGTCTATGATTGATACTTATGATTAGAAATTGTTTTCGAAACATATAAACACTAGTAATAATATCAAATGCTTTTGTTTTATTCATATCAAGCATATTTTGGCCATTATAAGGTAAAACTCTATCCTCCGGTTTGCGTTGCATTGTGTGATGGGAACGGAGTCTTATAATGGCTTCATTTTTATAAAAAGCATTGCGATGTTTAAAAGAGTTATCTGTTTTAAAGCACTGGCAATCCAATGGAGTAAACCCGTTCCACGAAAGTGGCGTGGTCCTGTGATTAGCCATATTTTAATTGTGTTGAGTAGATTTCTCATACCAGTCCCATGACTGACTCGTAGTTTGTTTCACTTTAGAACTCGGGTGCCCCTTTTTCTTCACGGGCAGCCTTGTATTCAGGTTTTAGCTGGCTTTCTCTGGATAGCTGGAGCTGAAGATGGATTCTATCATTTATCTCTTTTTATGCCGTTCTGCTCCTATTGTACATATTATGTTTGTTTCCGCTGTAGACATTTATGTATAGCTGAACTGTATTTGTACTAAGTATGATCCTGTATACTGTGTAACTCTGATGTTATGTTTATCCAGTGTATTCTTTGTTCATTATCTGGTGTATTTATTTAATTCTGTTCTACTATTATCCGTTTATGTGTTATATTCCAAGGATTGCCCTTGCCACCGTCAGTACGGGGTTTGGGTTCGTCTCATCGTGGTATCAGAGCTTTGGTTAAGCTTAGCTCTAGGATATAACATATTAACGAACTCGTCAGAGATAGAACCATTAGTGTTCTAGGATGGGTAACTCATTACAGATTGGATCAGCAATATCCTAGTATGAGTATAGCAGAATCAGAACAACTCGTTAGAGATGGGGTCAGAAGTGCCCCAGAACGAGTTGAGAGTTATATGTTTTTAAATAACGTATTTGTGATTATATATATAGTCTGGTTTTAGAAATATGATTTTTGAATATATAAAAGATATATATTTGAAAAGTAAAAGAGTATAGAAATTGATTAGCAAATTTTTTTGAAGAGTCAAAGACAAATTGCTTGTTGTTTGCATTGTGTGATAGTAAATTGGATTAATTAAATTATGGAAACTATAGTTAATTTAATTAATAAGAGAATGAATGGTAGAATTTATTCGATTAACTCACGCATTGAACTGATTTAGAAATAAATAGAAAAATATATACATGTGCGTTATATATGTTTGAACAGGTAAATGGATAGCTGTTGAGTAAATATTTTATTTGCGTGCCCGATAAATAGGTAAACCTTAATGAGTTGGATGCGAAATATTATTATATCAACTCCTGTGAATGTCATTGGATGCAGAGTGCTGGTTGTTCTGTGTGAAATAATAAACATCGCCATAGGATAGTAACAATTAATTTTGAACTATACTGCATGGCATACTTCTAAAGATAGGCATACTTTATCATATACCACATAAGCATTTGGAGCTTGTGTGACGAGGTGGAAGATTTACCATACGAGCGAGAGGCTTGTATGGCGATGACTATATTTTACAGGTTGAACTGATGACTGATATGGCCATATAAAAATGTAACGATAAATTGCCAAATTAATATAAACCCCACACGGGTCTGGAGTTGACAATAATCACGTCTCTCTAGTCACTAGATACGGCACATGGACTATTTATTTCCCACACGGGACGAGGTGACGAGGATTTATCCTCTGGAGCAATTAAAATACAAACTCCCTCAGGCTTTGACAAGGTGACGAGAATTTATTCTCTGGAGTTATTATCTATAAACGCTCCCCTGTAAACACTAGAATATATCACTATAAATATGTGTATGCTTATTAGGATTTATTGGGTACCTAATACGGCCCAATAAATTTCCAAACCTCTCCCCGTACAAAGGAGGTTATGGCGAAATTTTTCGAAAATTCCGGGTGTTAGCCAAATTTTTGAAGAATTTGAAAATTCTCAGAAACTGAAAAGTTGGAGAATGAAAGCCAGATTGAACGTAGAGTTGATTAATCAAACCACTTTCGACTTTGTTCCTTTTCGGGGACGAAAAGTTTTAAGTGGGGGAGATTGTAACGACCCAGAAAATCTGAACCAATTAATTTTTTTTAAATTGGCAATAATAGTGGATTTTAAATATTTAAAAAATATATTTTAAATAATAAAGATGAAAAATGAGTTTGAATCGACAATTGAAAAGGAATATAATTAATTCTAATTATAAACAAGGCCTGAAATGGCACGGTAGTTTCAAAATTTGAATTCAAACTTTGACTGACTGTACCGGGTGCAAAACAAAACGGATTTGAGTGAAACCAAAAATATTTAAATCTGTTAGTGAATACCTTTCTAACGAATCTGAAAAATCGAAGTTTCATAGCAGAAAGCAAAAGTTATGGCCAAATGAATTTTCAGAAAGGTCGCTATGTGTGACGGCAAGGAATCTCGCCCGGTCCGAACCAGTCGCTAAACCGACCCAGACCGTTCGAAACGCCCTATCGTTTGAGAACACGACAAAGCAGAACGCATATAAAAGAACATTTCACTGTTTATTACAACAATGCATCAGATTACAAGAATATACAGAGTATAAACGAATATTACACAGAAATATCAGAGATTTAAATTACATTTAAATACATAGCAGCGGAAAATAATACAATACACAACTAGAGGAAGATATACGGATACAAAGCTTTCCGGATATCGTTCCAGCTGTAAACCAGGATCCTGTGAATATAAATCTGCAAAACCAAAACTACTAGCTGCCCGTGTCAAAATAAGGGCACCCAGAGTTTAGGTTAAAACAATAAACTCCAGGTCAGTCATGTGACTGGTGTGAGAACTAAAACAGTTTTTAATCTTTATTTTAAATCATTAGGTAAATCAAGGGACCACGCCGTATAACACGGAACGGGTTTCCTCCCAAGAATACCAGTGCATAAATAAACAGCGCAATGCTAAATAAAGAAAAATGAAGCTGTTATAAGACCCAGGTCCCATCACACAATGCAACGCAGTCGAGGATAGGGTTTTCCCTTATAACAGCTAAAGAATGCTTGATACGTTTAAAACAAATCATTTGATACTATTATAAGTGCATAGTGTATAAAACAACTTCAAATCATAAGTATCAATCATAGGCGGCATAAGCGCCCCATCCCACTATGTCGCCATATATAGGATTACAATTAAAACCGCAAATGTCACGTATTTGGAAATTGGATTTCCATCTATGAACCGAGGCAAAAGATAGTCCTCAACCGATTCGAGACTGCCTAGTCCGAGTCTCAGGATCAGAGCTCGAGTGACCCTTGGATCGTCAGGGCCGGTCCACACGGAGTGGATTAAAATGCCTGAACATGCGTTTCTCCGCCCTATGGGGCGTAAACGAGCCAACTAAATGACTCCATCGGTTCGAGAACGACCGATCAATCCGAGGCGCCTCGCAACAGCAACAACCACATAAGTCAAACTCGTCAGGGCGTGTAAAACCACTGACGCCACTTCTAACTAGGAAGAAACGCATGCCCTCCCTGAGGTCCGTCTCCCGTTTTTGGTTCATACCTGGTGTGAAACACGCGAGGTAAACGTTACACAAAGCTACGCCACAAAGGCCGTGCTTTGATCATCAACCACAAGACTTTGCTTTTCAACAGAAGCCTTGATCATTTGCATCTTAGCATGCCACACAGGCAAGCCATCCTATGCAACCGATATCAGTCACACAGAATGAAATCCGATGTCAGACACACAGTCCATTTACAAGTCCGCTCTGGGTCTGAACGAAACCGGAGGCACCTAGTACCCCGCATATCCATCGATCTCCAAGTACGTCTGGACGATCACTAACTGTTTCCATCTTCTTGGGTGTACTGCCCAATCAAGATCATCAGTTATCACCCAAACGACGTGAAGACTTCCGGTCTTCCCATCGTCTTCATCTTCGACTTATCGTCGTATCAGTTATTCAGAATGGGATAAACCCGGTCTTTCCGAATAACTCGCGTATATTTTAAATAAGTGTTACACAAACACAACATACGCCTCATTCCAATTCATTAGTCATTAACCGTAAATTAATCAAGAGAATAATTCCCCAAATATTAACCCCGAAGGCCGAAACCAACATCAGATCAATATCCAGAAAATCATTCTACTTAGCTAACCGACAGTTAGTTTCTAAATTTCACGTTCAAATCTAATTAAAGATTTAACTATCGCCTGGAGCAAAACTGGTGATACTCCATTCTCGATCTTTTCAATCTAATTAAAGATTCATTAAAACTCCACTTAGTTTTAATCTTTTGACTGGGTTAAAGAATCAGTGTCATCTAAAAACACGGTTCGCGATAAACCCAAAGTCACATTCCATTAATTATCGGGTTAAAGAACGAGTGTTATTTAAAAACACTGTTCACGATAAACCCAAAAATCAATATCAATTCAATTCCAATTAAATATTATTTAATTGGTACACTTCATTAAATCTAAATAAAAAGATTTAATCTTTTCTCAACTGGGTTCAAGAACAGTGTTAGTGAAAACACCATTCACGACAAACCCAAATCCCATTTGATATTCAATATAAGGCTCTGAATAGAAAATATATCGGCTTATATTCAATATCAAATTCTACGATTAACAAATGTCGTATTGGAAATAACGATATAAATATATATCTTTCAAATTTCCGTAACAACATCCGTATAATCACAAATTCCAACATCGAAATATTCCGAAGACAATTTCGATTCAAATCCACTCCAATGCAATCATTGGAAATTTTGGTTATTTTCAAACCCCTTTTCAAATTCAATTTATTTATTTAGAAATAAATAGAATTATAATTCTAGTTCAAAACTAGTTCATTTCGATAAAAATCTATCTTTATCTTTTCAAATATGGAGTTTTTCATCCCAATTCTTTCTAAATCATTTCTTATGATTTTACACAAATTATTACTATTTTTAATAATTTTATCAAGGCCCGTACAGTCGATTTCCATCAATGGCCATCGAACTGCACTTACAGCGACCTTTTTCAAATTTGATTTGGACATAATTCCAAATCCAACCGTTAGATTTCAAATTTCTAATATTCGTTAGAAAGCTCTTTTCGATACGAACCCAACGGTTCCGGTTTTAGGAGAATCCGACGGTCGGATCTCCCGTAATGTCCGTTTGAAATAAATGGTCGAAATTCGCGAACTGCCGCGGCGCGGCGCGTTCTATTCAGGCCATTATATTATATATATAATATATATAATATATATTTCGTCGATTTCTATTTAAAACGAATTATATAAATAGTTTTAAATTCGTTTCAAATTCTATTTCAACTTCTATTTCAATTCAAAGCAAAATTGAATTCTTCTTTATAAATTCGTTTAAAAATTCATTTCTATTCAATTCGAATTTCAATTCAATTTGAATTCATTTCAATTCACTTTCTATTCCATTCGAATTCGTTTTCAATTCAATTCATTTCGAAATCGTTTTCAATTCAATTCATTTCGAATTCGCTTTCAATTCAATTCATTTCGAAATCGTTTTCAATTCATTTTGAATTCGTTTCCAATTCAATTCATTTCGAAATCGTTTTCAATTCATTTTGAATTCGTTTTCAATTCATTTCATTTCGAAATCGTTTTCAATTCAATTCATTTCGAAATCGTTTTCAATTCAATTTGAATTCGTTTTATATTCAATTCATTTCGAAATCGTTATATATTCAATTCATTTCGAAATCGTTATATATTCAATTCATTTCGAAATCGTTATATATTCAATTCATTTCGAAATCGTTATATATTCAATTCATTTCGAAATCGTTATATATTCAATTCATTTCGAAATCGTTATATATTCAATTCATTTCGAAATCGTTATATATTCAATTCATTTCGAAATCGTTTTCAATTCAATTCATTTCGAAATCGTTTTCAATTCAATTCATTTCGAAATCGTTTTCAATTCAATTCATTTCGAAATCGTTTTCAATTCAATTCATTTCGAAATCGTTTTCAATTCAATTCATTTCAAAATATTCGATTTCGAAATCACGTTTCAATATTCATTTTAAAATGAATAAAATCGATATAAATATCGTTCACGTCAAAATGGCGTCCATCCAATCAACACGGCTTCATAAATTTCTATTTTCAAAGATTCTATTTCAAATATTTCTTTTTCAAATATTTCTATTTCAAATATTTCTATTTCAAATATTTCTATTTCAAATATTTCTTTTTCAAATATTTCTATTTTTAAAACTGGAATGAGGCCCAATCAATTACCATATAAAGTTAATTATATGGATTTTTCATACGACACATGTATATAATAGCAACGATAAATAATCAACCATCAACCAAAGTGCACTACACCGTATAAGCATCAAATATAGATATCTAATGCTTATAACAGCCTGTCAATCAATCGATTGACATATTTAATCAATCAGGATGAGTGAAATTCAAATTTCATCCCAACACCCGTGTGGGGTTTCAAACAATCAAACACAGATTTTTATTCGTGCAGTTGGGTGATGTGTAAAATTTATCGTCCCAATCAATGTCATTCAAATAGGTGTACATAAACAAACCGTTCGGTTTGTAAATGAATATTTATTTATTCACATTCACGTTAAAAATTATATTTTTAACGATAAAACATTTTATTCCAACATATGAATTTCTATTAAGTTCATTCTTTAAATAAAATGATATTTTTATTTTTCTAACACGTTTTAGAAAATTTCGGCGGCATAACGGCACGATACTAGAAACGGGATAAGGCCTAGCCTTGTCCCCGGTCTAGTGAAGGCCCACGCCATTCACATATCAATCAAATTCACTTTCGTTATGCAAACCACAAAATTTGGAGTAAGGGTCTAACCTAGCCTTACTCCTTCGCCTTATAACGGCGCACGTCTAATCCTAACCAATTTATCGATTCGATTTTTCATACCACAAACCACATTCAAAACAATATCGCAATCAATCACCAAACAGTCAAACAAACAAGTCCATGGTCTGTGGACGGGTGTCGGGTGCTACTAAGCACCGTCTGCATCCTAGTATATATATATAACTAGAAATAAAATAGAAAGGTGAGAAATTCTCACCGATAGCTATCCTAGCTCCACGGCTCTTCATTTGCAGAAGTCCTCGTCGTTTCGCCTTTTTTTGTCACCTTCGTTGCCCAAGGCCACTATATATATAAAAATCGAATTTTTATTTCAAAGTTCAATATATAAAAATCGAATTTTTATTTCAAAGTTCAATATATAAAAATCGAATTTTTATTTCAAAGTTCAATATATAAAAATCGAATTTTTATTTCAAAGTTCAATATATAAAAATCGAATTTTTATTTCAACGTTCAATATATAAAAATCGAATTTTTATTTCAACGTTCAATATATAAAAATCGAATTTTTATTTCAAAGTTCAATATATAAAAATCGAATTTTTAGTTCAAAGTTCAATATATAAAAATCGTATTTTTAGTTCAAAGTTCAATATATAAAAATCGAATTTTTATTTCAAAGTTCAATATATAAAAATCGAATTTTTATTTCAAAGTTCAATATATAAAAATCGAATTTTTATTTCAAAGTTCAATATATAAAAATCGAATTTTTAGTTCAAAGTTCAATATATAAAAATCATATTTTTATTGCGATGCCATATAGATAAAAATTCCATTTCAAAAATATCGACTTCGCCTTTTCTAATAAAAAGTTTTCCTCTTTTCTAATAAAGATCAAAATTTTTTTCCCTTTTAAAGTTAAAACCCTTTCCTTTTTAAAGTTAAAACCTTTTTCTATTTTAAAGTTAAAACCCTTTTCCTATTTTAAACCTTAAAATAAAATTAGTTTTCACTTTATATAAAATTTCAGATTTCACTTTATTTAAAATTCCAGTTTTCACTTTATTTAAAATTCCAGTTTTCACTTATAATAATATTCAGTTTTCACTTATAATAATATTCAGTTTTCACTTATAATAATATTCAGTTTTTAACTTAAAATTAAAATTCAGTTTTTAACTAAAAATTAAAATTCAGTTTTTAACTAAAAATAAAATTCAGTTTTTAAGAAAATAAAATAACAAAAACAGTTTTAAAGAAAATAAAGTAAAAACACAAGATCAGGGGACTTACAGTTCGAATTCGACAGAGGGGGGTATCGCGTCACTTCTGGTGATAGAGGGGGGGGGTTTCGTCGAAGGTTCGGAGGGGGGGGGGGGGGTCGGCTTCGTCGAGGGTTCGGAGGGGGGTCGGCTTCGTCGAGGCGTGGCGGCGATTCCGAGGGAGGCGGCTTCATCTTCGCGCGCGAGGGAGGTGGAGGCTGGAGGAGAAGGGGAGGGCGGCGAGCTGGTCGGAGGGGGATGCGGTTCATCGGGGAGGGGCGGCGGCTTCCCTCCCCCCCCGTCGCTCTCGATTCGATCTTCTCTTCTTTTTTTTTTTTTTTTTTTTTTTTTTTTTTCTTCTTCGAAAACTCAATTGAAAAAAACTACGGGGGGGGCCTGGTTAAAAGGGGATGAGAGATAATTTTTTTTTTTTTTTTTTATTTAATTATTTTAAATTTTACTTTATAAAGCAACCTTTATTTTCGACCTCAAAACGAGGCCCACCGCCTGTCGTCCATAGCGTTTTACCCCCATTCCGAACACAATGGGATATGTATCGTAAGCTGGATCGACAGTTTCGATCAGTTTCCTTTTAATTTACATTTAAATCACTATAGTGAATTTTAAACGTACATTTCAAATTACCGGGGTCACATACTAACTCTAAAAATTCCAGAAAAATATTTTCTAGCTTCGTATTGACGATACGGTCCTAACAAAACTAGTTTCGTCGAATTCTGAGACCGTTGGAAAAATGGCCAATTTCCAGTCGATTAAAATCAACTGAAACTGGTCAAACGCGTTTTCCTTTGCCACGCTCACATATTGATTCGAAAAATTATGAAATTTGAAACCTAGCAATAACCTGACACTGCGGATCTAACAAAAGTGGTTTCGTCTAAATCCGAGGTCGTTTGCAAAATGTCCATTTTTAAGGGCCTTATATATATAAAAATATATATAAATTCCACAGCGACTATTTCTAATTTTTAAACTGGACATATCTTATCATTTCTAAGATGAAATCCCAGTTTGTTAACTTCCTTACAAAGATATAGTTATACAGATTCAAATATTTCTTGTTTCGTTCAATTCTGACTTATATTGAATTCTGTATATTCATTTGAAATTAGAAATCGAATTTTCGAACTACCGCGCCATTTTCTATTCCTTTTATAATTATATATAATTATAATATATTCTAACGACGACGTATATAATATATACGTCGAATTCTATTCAAAATAAATTTCTCGTCGATATTATTTAAAATAATCTATTTTAAATATTCGAAATTCGCTAAAATTGCCAAAATAAAAATTTTAAACTGGCCCAGATTTTCCGGGTTGTTACAATCTCCCCCACTTAAAACTTTTCGTCCCCGAAAAGGAACAAAGTCGAAAGTGGTTTGATTATTCAGCTCTACATTCGATCTGGCTTCCATTCTCTAACTTTTTAGTTTCTGAGAATTTTCAAAATTTCAAAAATTTGGCTAACACCCTAAATTTTCGAAAAATTTCGCCATAACCTCCCCTGCAATGGGAGCATCGGGGAATTTCAAATAGCTTCCCCGGTCCTTCAGATCTCAAAAAGAAAAAGAAAAAGCCAAGCGGCTAGCCAATAGGCTCACAAAATCATCATCACCCAAACAAAACAGGAAATTATGTAGTAAACATGTACCTATTTGTCGGGCAAACAAATTTTATTCTCTGGCTCTAGCCTCCTTGCTATGACCTGTTCAATGATTACATGTATATGCAAGCAAATGCGACCAAATTTCAATACAAGTCAATATTTGATTCAATTAGGCTAAATGGTTCAAAATTAGCAAACGAATAAACAAACAACACAAACATCAATCAATTAGTGAATTAGAGTTTCAAATTCATAATTTTGATACATAGTCAAAAATCAGGTTTTTGATGCCAATTCACAACAATAAATCTATCTATATTAGTTTTGGTTCTCACACCAGTCTAATGGAAATATATAGATATCACACCTTCGTCACTCGAATATAAACACTGATGATGAGGCCTCATCATCTGAATCATCTCCGGGCGACTAGAGTGTGATTCTATATCTATCCAATATATTAAAACTTTGAATACACGCGGATCAGACGTATACGCAAAATCTATATATACTGGATTGTCCACATCAATATAAATAAATAATCAAATACGAATAATTGATTTAAATTTTCAAAACAAAAATTTGTTTTATTTTAAAAATAAACTCTTCACACTCGTTCTAGGATACTACTGATCCTATCTCTAACGAGTCATTCTCATTGGATATTACTAACCCAATATCTGATGAATTCTTTCGTATAGTTCTAATGTGCCTTGTTCTCTGAGCTTTGTAAACCAAAGCTCTGATACCAAATGTGACGGCAAGGAATCTCGCCCGGTCCGAACCAGTCGCTAAACCGACCCAGACCGTTCGAAACGCCCTATCGTTTGAGAACACGACAAAGCAGAACGCATATAAAAGAACATTTCACTGTTTATTACAACAATGCATCAGATTACAAGAATATACAGAGTATAAACGAATATTACACAGAAATATCAGAGATTTAAATTACATTTAAATACATAGCAGCGGAAAATAATACAATACACAACTAGAGGAAGATATACGGATACAAAGCTTTCCGGATATCGTTCCAGCTGTAAACCAGGATCCTGTGAATATAAATCTGCAAAACCAAAACTACTAGCTGCCCGTGTCAAAATAAGGGCACCCAGAGTTTAGGTTAAAACAATAAACTCCAGGTCAGTCATGTGACTGGTGTGAGAACTAAAACAGTTTTTAATCTTTATTTTAAATCATTAGGTAAATCAAGGGACCACGCCGTATAACACGGAACGGGTTTCCTCCCAAGAATACCAGTGCATAAATAAACAGCGCAATGCTAAATAAAGAAAAATGAAGCTGTTATAAGACCCAGGTCCCATCACACAATGCAACGCAGTCGAGGATAGGGTTTTCCCTTATAACAGCTAAAGAATGCTTGATACGTTTAAAACAAATCATTTGATACTATTATAAGTGCATAGTGTATAAAACAACTTCAAATCATAAGTATCAATCATAGGCGGCATAAGCGCCCCATCCCACTATGTCGCCATATATAGGATTACAATTAAAACCGCAAATGTCACGTATTTGGAAATTGGATTTCCATCTATGAACCGAGGCAAAAGATAGTCCTCAACCGATTCGAGACTGCCTAGTCCGAGTCTCAGGATCAGAGCTCGAGTGACCCTTGGATCGTCAGGGCCGGTCCACACGGAGTGGATTAAAATGCCTGAACATGCGTTTCTCCGCCCTATGGGGCGTAAACGAGCCAACTAAATGACTCCATCGGTTCGAGAACGACCGATCAATCCGAGGCGCCTCGCAACAGCAACAACCACATAAGTCAAACTCGTCAGGGCGTGTAAAACCACTGACGCCACTTCTAACTAGGAAGAAACGCATGCCCTCCCTGAGGTCCGTCTCCCGTTTTTGGTTCATACCTGGTGTGAAACACGCGAGGTAAACGTTACACAAAGCTACGCCACAAAGGCCGTGCTTTGATCATCAACCACAAGACTTTGCTTTTCAACAGAAGCCTTGATCATTTGCATCTTAGCATGCCACACAGGCAAGCCATCCTATGCAACCGATATCAGTCACACAGAATGAAATCCGATGTCAGACACACAGTCCATTTACAAGTCCGCTCTGGGTCTGAACGAAACCGGAGGCACCTAGTACCCCGCATATCCATCGATCTCCAAGTACGTCTGGACGATCACTAACTGTTTCCATCTTCTTGGGTGTACTGCCCAATCAAGATCATCAGTTATCACCCAAACGACGTGAAGACTTCCGGTCTTCCCATCGTCTTCATCTTCGACTTATCGTCGTATCAGTTATTCAGAATGGGATAAACCCGGTCTTTCCGAATAACTCGCGTATATTTTAAATAAGTGTTACACAAACACAACATACGCCTCATTCCAATTCATTAGTCATTAACCGTAAATTAATCAAGAGAATAATTCCCCAAATATTAACCCCGAAGGCCGAAACCAACATCAGATCAATATCCAGAAAATCATTCTACTTAGCTAACCGACAGTTAGTTTCTAAATTTCACGTTCAAATCTAATTAAAGATTTAACTATCGCCTGGAGCAAAACTGGTGATACTCCATTCTCGATCTTTTCAATCTAATTAAAGATTCATTAAAACTCCACTTAGTTTTAATCTTTTGACTGGGTTAAAGAATCAGTGTCATCTAAAAACACGGTTCGCGATAAACCCAAAGTCACATTCCATTAATTATCGGGTTAAAGAACGAGTGTTATTTAAAAACACTGTTCACGATAAACCCAAAAATCAATATCAATTCAATTCCAATTAAATATTATTTAATTGGTACACTTCATTAAATCTAAATAAAAAGATTTAATCTTTTCTCAACTGGGTTCAAGAACAGTGTTAGTGAAAACACCATTCACGACAAACCCAAATCCCATTTGATATTCAATATAAGGCTCTGAATAGAAAATATATCGGCTTATATTCAATATCAAATTCTACGATTAACAAATGTCGTATTGGAAATAACGATATAAATATATATCTTTCAAATTTCCGTAACAACATCCGTATAATCACAAATTCCAACATCGAAATATTCCGAAGACAATTTCGATTCAAATCCACTCCAATGCAATCATTGGAAATTTTGGTTATTTTCAAACCCCTTTTCAAATTCAATTTATTTATTTAGAAATAAATAGAATTATAATTCTAGTTCAAAACTAGTTCATTTCGATAAAAATCTATCTTTATCTTTTCAAATATGGAGTTTTTCATCCCAATTCTTTCTAAATCATTTCTTATGATTTTACACAAATTATTACTATTTTTAATAATTTTATCAAGGCCCGTACAGTCGATTTCCATCAATGGCCATCGAACTGCACTTACAGCGACCTTTTTCAAATTTGATTTGGACATAATTCCAAATCCAACCGTTAGATTTCAAATTTCTAATATTCGTTAGAAAGCTCTTTTCGATACGAACCCAACGGTTCCGGTTTTAGGAGAATCCGACGGTCGGATCTCCCGTAATGTCCGTTTGAAATAAATGGTCGAAATTCGCGAACTGCCGCGGCGCGGCGCGTTCTATTCAGGCCATTATATTATATATATAATATATATAATATATATTTCGTCGATTTCTATTTAAAACGAATTATATAAATAGTTTTAAATTCGTTTCAAATTCTATTTCAACTTCTATTTCAATTCAAAGCAAAATTGAATTCTTCTTTATAAATTCGTTTAAAAATTCATTTCTATTCAATTCGAATTTCAATTCAATTTGAATTCATTTCAATTCACTTTCTATTCCATTCGAATTCGTTTTCAATTCAATTCATTTCGAAATCGTTTTCAATTCAATTCATTTCGAATTCGCTTTCAATTCAATTCATTTCGAAATCGTTTTCAATTCATTTTGAATTCGTTTCCAATTCAATTCATTTCGAAATCGTTTTCAATTCATTTTGAATTCGTTTTCAATTCATTTCATTTCGAAATCGTTTTCAATTCAATTCATTTCGAAATCGTTTTCAATTCAATTTGAATTCGTTTTATATTCAATTCATTTCGAAATCGTTATATATTCAATTCATTTCGAAATCGTTATATATTCAATTCATTTCGAAATCGTTATATATTCAATTCATTTCGAAATCGTTATATATTCAATTCATTTCGAAATCGTTATATATTCAATTCATTTCGAAATCGTTATATATTCAATTCATTTCGAAATCGTTATATATTCAATTCATTTCGAAATCGTTTTCAATTCAATTCATTTCGAAATCGTTTTCAATTCAATTCATTTCGAAATCGTTTTCAATTCAATTCATTTCGAAATCGTTTTCAATTCAATTCATTTCAAAATATTCGATTTCGAAATC
The DNA here is from genome assembly GCA_030737875.1 of Allium sativum. Taxonomy (NCBI): domain Eukaryota; kingdom Viridiplantae; phylum Streptophyta; class Magnoliopsida; order Asparagales; family Amaryllidaceae; genus Allium; species Allium sativum. The sequence continues at coordinate 31,001,725 of JASFAX010000021.1, read as the reverse complement.
ACGTTTCAATATTCATTTTAAAATGAATAAAATCGATATAAATATCGTTCACGTCAAAATGGCGTCCATCCAATCAACACGGCTTCATAAATTTCTATTTTCAAAGATTCTATTTCAAATATTTCTTTTTCAAATATTTCTATTTCAAATATTTCTATTTCAAATATTTCTATTTCAAATATTTCTTTTTCAAATATTTCTATTTTTAAAACTGGAATGAGGCCCAATCAATTACCATATAAAGTTAATTATATGGATTTTTCATACGACACATGTATATAATAGCAACGATAAATAATCAACCATCAACCAAAGTGCACTACACCGTATAAGCATCAAATATAGATATCTAATGCTTATAACAGCCTGTCAATCAATCGATTGACATATTTAATCAATCAGGATGAGTGAAATTCAAATTTCATCCCAACACCCGTGTGGGGTTTCAAACAATCAAACACAGATTTTTATTCGTGCAGTTGGGTGATGTGTAAAATTTATCGTCCCAATCAATGTCATTCAAATAGGTGTACATAAACAAACCGTTCGGTTTGTAAATGAATATTTATTTATTCACATTCACGTTAAAAATTATATTTTTAACGATAAAACATTTTATTCCAACATATGAATTTCTATTAAGTTCATTCTTTAAATAAAATGATATTTTTATTTTTCTAACACGTTTTAGAAAATTTCGGCGGCATAACGGCACGATACTAGAAACGGGATAAGGCCTAGCCTTGTCCCCGGTCTAGTGAAGGCCCACGCCATTCACATATCAATCAAATTCACTTTCGTTATGCAAACCACAAAATTTGGAGTAAGGGTCTAACCTAGCCTTACTCCTTCGCCTTATAACGGCGCACGTCTAATCCTAACCAATTTATCGATTCGATTTTTCATACCACAAACCACATTCAAAACAATATCGCAATCAATCACCAAACAGTCAAACAAACAAGTCCATGGTCTGTGGACGGGTGTCGGGTGCTACTAAGCACCGTCTGCATCCTAGTATATATATATAACTAGAAATAAAATAGAAAGGTGAGAAATTCTCACCGATAGCTATCCTAGCTCCACGGCTCTTCATTTGCAGAAGTCCTCGTCGTTTCGCCTTTTTTTGTCACCTTCGTTGCCCAAGGCCACTATATATATAAAAATCGAATTTTTATTTCAAAGTTCAATATATAAAAATCGAATTTTTATTTCAAAGTTCAATATATAAAAATCGAATTTTTATTTCAAAGTTCAATATATAAAAATCGAATTTTTATTTCAAAGTTCAATATATAAAAATCGAATTTTTATTTCAACGTTCAATATATAAAAATCGAATTTTTATTTCAACGTTCAATATATAAAAATCGAATTTTTATTTCAAAGTTCAATATATAAAAATCGAATTTTTAGTTCAAAGTTCAATATATAAAAATCGTATTTTTAGTTCAAAGTTCAATATATAAAAATCGAATTTTTATTTCAAAGTTCAATATATAAAAATCGAATTTTTATTTCAAAGTTCAATATATAAAAATCGAATTTTTATTTCAAAGTTCAATATATAAAAATCGAATTTTTAGTTCAAAGTTCAATATATAAAAATCATATTTTTATTGCGATGCCATATAGATAAAAATTCCATTTCAAAAATATCGACTTCGCCTTTTCTAATAAAAAGTTTTCCTCTTTTCTAATAAAGATCAAAATTTTTTTCCCTTTTAAAGTTAAAACCCTTTCCTTTTTAAAGTTAAAACCTTTTTCTATTTTAAAGTTAAAACCCTTTTCCTATTTTAAACCTTAAAATAAAATTAGTTTTCACTTTATATAAAATTTCAGATTTCACTTTATTTAAAATTCCAGTTTTCACTTTATTTAAAATTCCAGTTTTCACTTATAATAATATTCAGTTTTCACTTATAATAATATTCAGTTTTCACTTATAATAATATTCAGTTTTTAACTTAAAATTAAAATTCAGTTTTTAACTAAAAATTAAAATTCAGTTTTTAACTAAAAATAAAATTCAGTTTTTAAGAAAATAAAATAACAAAAACAGTTTTAAAGAAAATAAAGTAAAAACACAAGATCAGGGGACTTACAGTTCGAATTCGACAGAGGGGGGTATCGCGTCACTTCTGGTGATAGAGGGGGGGGGGTTTCGTCGAAGGTTCGGAGGGGGGGGGTCGGCTTCGTCGAGGGTTCGGAGGGGGGTCGGCTTCGTCGAGGCGTGGCGGCGATTCCGAGGGAGGCGGCTTCATCTTCGCGCGCGAGGGAGGTGGAGGCTGGAGGAGAAGGGGAGGGCGGCGAGCTGGTCGGAGGGGGATGCGGTTCATCGGGGAGGGGCGGCGGCTTCCCTCCCCCCCCCGTCGCTCTCGATTCGATCTTCTCTTCTTTTTTTTTTTTTTTTTTTTTTTTTTTTTTCTTCTTCGAAAACTCAATTGAAAAAAACTACGGGGGGGGCCTGGTTAAAAGGGGATGAGAGATAATTTTTTTTTTTTTTTTTTATTTAATTATTTTAAATTTTACTTTATAAAGCAACCTTTATTTTCGACCTCAAAACGAGGCCCACCGCCTGTCGTCCATAGCGTTTTACCCCCATTCCGAACACAATGGGATATGTATCGTAAGCTGGATCGACAGTTTCGATCAGTTTCCTTTTAATTTACATTTAAATCACTATAGTGAATTTTAAACGTACATTTCAAATTACCGGGGTCACATACTAACTCTAAAAATTCCAGAAAAATATTTTCTAGCTTCGTATTGACGATACGGTCCTAACAAAACTAGTTTCGTCGAATTCTGAGACCGTTGGAAAAATGGCCAATTTCCAGTCGATTAAAATCAACTGAAACTGGTCAAACGCGTTTTCCTTTGCCACGCTCACATATTGATTCGAAAAATTATGAAATTTGAAACCTAGCAATAACCTGACACTGCGGATCTAACAAAAGTGGTTTCGTCTAAATCCGAGGTCGTTTGCAAAATGTCCATTTTTAAGGGCCTTATATATATAAAAATATATATAAATTCCACAGCGACTATTTCTAATTTTTAAACTGGACATATCTTATCATTTCTAAGATGAAATCCCAGTTTGTTAACTTCCTTACAAAGATATAGTTATACAGATTCAAATATTTCTTGTTTCGTTCAATTCTGACTTATATTGAATTCTGTATATTCATTTGAAATTAGAAATCGAATTTTCGAACTACCGCGCCATTTTCTATTCCTTTTATAATTATATATAATTATAATATATTCTAACGACGACGTATATAATATATACGTCGAATTCTATTCAAAATAAATTTCTCGTCGATATTATTTAAAATAATCTATTTTAAATATTCGAAATTCGCTAAAATTGCCAAAATAAAAATTTTAAACTGGCCCAGATTTTCCGGGTTGTTACACTATGGAATTTATATAGCCTGTGAAATTGGCCATTTTGCAAACGACCTCGGAATTCGACGAAACCACTTTTGTTGGATTCGGGATGTGAAGTTATTGCTAGGTTTCAAATTTCATAATTTTTGAAGCTAGTATGTGAGCGTGGCAAAGGAAAATGTGTTTTGGTCAATTATAGTTAAATTGGATCGACCAGAAATAGGCCATTTTTCAAACGGTCTCAGAATTCGACGAAACTAGTTTTATTGGGACCGTATCGTCAAAACATAGCTAGATTTATTTTTCGGGAATTTTTCGAATCAGTTTGTGGCCCCGACAAATTAAAATGTACGTTCAAAACAGAATTTGAATGTTTTATACTTTAATTTGAAAAATAACTGACTGTAACAGTCGAATTGGCCAACGAAACATATCTCATTGTGTCCGGGATGGGGGTATTTAGCTAGGGGTGTCAGTTGTTGGGTTTGAAGTGGAGTTCGTTTGGGCTAAGGGGTATTTTTGGTTTTAAAAAGAAATAAAATTTAAATATAAATACTCCGACCAATAAGAATTCACCATCATTATCTCGTCCAGGTCAGAAAACCCGTAACCCCTCTTTCAACGAACGACGCCTCTTCTTCAATCCTTCTCTTCTCCAAATCGCGAAAACCACTCATCAAAACCCCATGGCCCTCTGGAGTTATTTGTAGATCCAATCTCCCTCTTCAAATCCATACCATTTTCGAACCTTATCGTGGACTGTCGCCGTTCACCATCGGAAAGCTACCTCAGGCTGCGCTCGAGTTTGGCAGGGTGGGGACCCCCTGGAGCGGATTTCCGAGCCCGTTGTCGTGGTGAAGTCGGATCGAAGCAACACTTCATGGATTGGAAGCAAACCAGAAACCTAGTTTCGAAGTTTAAAGGAGGTAAACGGGTTTAAATTTCTGAACTGAAATTAACACTTTAAAGTGTTGCAAAATTTTGAAAAATCATATCTTTTTCGTGTGTTGACGAAATTCGATGAAACATGAGACATCGTGACCGCAAGGAGGCTCTCTACATTCTAGAAGAGACCGCATGTTTTTCTTAGCCTTCTGCTATTTTTGGTGGAGTGGAACCCAATGTGGGATTTCTAAATTATAAACGATATGGAAAACGACGATGTATAAATAACATAGTTGATATATGAGTTACATAAGCGTTGTACACCTCTTGTATAAGCATTGTATATGTTGTACGTTCGATATGTAAGTTGTATATGCGTTGTTAAAATTATATTTGTTCTGAAATAGAAGTGAAATGCTATATATATATATATATATATATATATATATATATATATATATATATATATATACGCCCCTCGTCCACAAACCATGGACGATATTTATTGGTTGTGATTGGTGTGATCATTGATTGATAGCGAATGGTTGATTGAAATTGTTTTTGGTTGAAATTGATTGATTGTGGTTGAAAAATACCCGTTTGTGGTTGAGAAATATTTGGTTGAAACCACATAGGATTAGTTTGTGGAAATCAAAAAAAAAATATACATGCCGCCTGCGTGCAAACTAGATGCATGATTCCCCATTGTCAAAAGCTGCGAGGATTTAAGGTACAGCGAGGAGCCGTAATAGGGACGGTCCCGGTTTTAACTACCCTGCCGTTATGCTGCCGAAATTTTGAATAATATTCATGTGTTAGAATTATTTTCATGTATTGAAACTATATTCGTCTGTTGAATAGAAAACTTTCATGTGTTGAATCGAAATTCATTCGTTGAATCATATTCATGTGTTGAATGGTATTAGAGTTTTAAATATAAAAATCACCTTTTATCTATATATACAAACTATAAAAAACCTTCATGTGTTGAATCGAAATTCATTCGTTGAATTGAAATTCATGCGTTGAATGGTATTCGTGTTTTGAATAAATTGTTTTAACAATAAAAATCACCTTTTTATCTATATATATACAAACTATAGAAAATCTTCATGTCTTGAACGAAATTCATTCGTTGAATTGAAATTCATGTGTTGAATGGTATTTGTGTTTTAAATATAAAAATCACCTTTTTATCTATATATACCAACTATAGAAAACCTTCATGTGTTGAATCGAAATTCATTCGTTGAATTGAAATTCATGTGTTGAATGGTATTCGTATTTTGAAATAAATTGTTTTATAATAAAAATCATATTTTTATTACCTATATGAACTATATAAAATAATCTCATTTTGAAATAAATTGTTTTATAATAAAAATCCTATTTTTATCATCAATATGAACTATATAAAATAATCGTGTCTTGAAATAAATTGTTTTATAATAAAAATCAATTTTTTATCATCTATATGAACTATATAAAATAGTCGTGTTTTGAAATAAATTGTTTTACATTAAAAATCACATTTTTATTATATACATGAATTGTTAAAAATAGTGAAGTGTTGAAATAGAAGACAGTTAGATAAAAATATCATTTTTATCAAATGTATGAAAATCATATAGTTTTGAAATCGAAGAATCGATATATATATATATATATATAAATAGAATTGAAATATATCGAATAACGAAGCTGTAGTTCGTATTTTGAAACCGTGATTTCAAACGATTAGTGCGGGAGATCCGACCATCGGATTTTCCCGAAACCGCAACCGTTGGGTTCGCTTTGGAAATATCTTTCCAACGGCACCAACTTTGTAAAAATCCAACGGTTGAATTGTCTGGAATGTTTAATTCAAATCTGAGGAAAAACAGCGCCAGAATCGATTATATATATATATATATAATTATATTAAATCGAATAACGACGCTGCAGTTCGTATTTTGAAATCGAAACTTCAAACGATTATACCGGGAGATCCGACCGTCGGATTTTCCCGAAACTGGAACCATTGGATTCGTTTTGAAAAGATCTTTCTAATGATGTAAATTTTGTGAAGATCCAACGGTTAGATTTTTAGATATGTGTAAATCAAATTTGAGGAAAAACAGCGCCACGGCCGCGTTATAGCCCGAACCGTCGTTTGAATAAATTGGCTATTTTAAAATAAATAAAAATGGCGATAAATCGTTATAAAATATTATAAACGATATGGATGTAAAATTTAGAAACTAACTGAAGGTTGGCTAAGTCTAATGGTTTCCTGGGTGTTGATCTGATGTTGGTTTCGGCCTTCGGGGTTAATATTTGGGAAATCGTTCTCTTATTGATTTACGGTTAGCGACTAATGAATTGAAATGATGCATATGTGTGTTCGTGTTGCACTTGTTTATTAAATACGCGAGTTGCTCAGAAAGACCGGTTTATCCCATTTTGAATAACATAATCGATGATAAGAAATCGAAGATGAAGACGGTGGTCGAAGACCGGAGATCTTCACCTCGTTTGGATGGTAACTGATGTCCTGATTGGGAGGCATCCCGAAATATGAATAATGAGTGGTGATCGTCCAGGCGTACGCGGAGATCGAAGGGTTTGCGAGGTATATAGTGCCTCCGGTTTCGTTCAAACCCAGAACGGACTTGTAAATGGATTGTGTGTCTGACATTGGAATTTATTTTGTGTGATTGATAGCCATCAGTTACACGGTGTGAATTGCCTGTGTGGCATGCTAAGATGCAGTGATCAAGGCTTCTGTTGAAAAGCAAAGTCTTGTGGTGATGATCAAAGCACCGCCTGTGTGGCGTAGCTTTGTGTATAACGTGAAATCGCGAGCCTCACACCCCAGTATGAACCAGAAACGGGAGAGGACATCAGGGAGGGCATGCGTTTCCTTCTAGTTAGAAGTGGCGTCAGTGGTTTTACACGCCCTGACGAGTTTGACTTATGTGGTTGTTACTGTTGCGAGGCGTCTCGGTTAGATCGGACGATCCGGGTCCGATGGAGTCATTCGTTGGCTCATTTGCGCCTCATAAGGTGGGGAAACCCAGTGTTCAAGAATTTTAATTCACATCGGTGGACCGGCCCTGACGATCCAAAGGCTTGATTGAGTACTTGCCTGGGACATGGGCTAGATTGTCTCGAAGTCGGTAAGGACTATCTTTTGCCTTGGTTCATGACGGAAATCCAATTACCAAATACGTGACTGTGCGGTTTTGATTGTATACCTATATATGACGACATAGTGGTATGGGGCATTAATGCCGTCTATGATTGATACTTATGATTAGAAATTGTTTTCAAAACATATAAACACTAGTAATAATATCAAATGCTTTTGTTTTATTCGTATCAAGCATATTTTGGCCATTATAAGGTAAAACTCTATCCTCCGGTTTGCGTTGCATTGTGTGATGGGAACTGAGTCTTATAATGGCTTCATTTTTATAAAAAGCATTGCGATGTTTAAAAGATTTATCTGTTTTAAAGCACTGGAAATCCAATGGAGTAAACCCGTTCCACGAAAGTGGCGTGGTCTTGTGATTAGCCATATTTTAATTGTGTTGAGTAGATTTCTCATACCAGTCCCATGACTGACTCGTAGTTTGTTTCACTTTCAAACTCGGGTGCCCGTTTTTCTACACGGGCAGCCTTGTATTCAGGTTTTGGCTGGCTTTCTCTGGATAGTTGGAGCTGAAGATGGATTCTATCATTTATCTCTTTTTATGCTGTTCTGCTCCTATTGTACATATTATGTTTGTTTCCGCTGTAGACATTTATGTATAGCTGAACTGTATTTGTACTAAGTATGATCCTGTATACTGTGTAACTCTGATGTTATGTTTATCCAGTGTATTCTTTGTTCATTATCTGGTGTATTTATTTAATTCTGTTCTGCTATTATCTGTTTATGTGTTATATTCCAAGGTTTGCCCTTGCCACCGTCAGTGGTTTGGGTTCGTCTCAAATTTTAATATATTATTTCATTAAATGAAGTTTTATACCTTGAGATCAGGATAATGCTTCATCAAGAAGTTACTAAGAAAAGCCTAATGAGAAAAATCTTAGTAAAGGAAAAAGTGTATAATATAATACAACATAATTTAATAATTTATTGCATAACAAGAAGTTTGATACTTCTAGGTCAATGCAATACCTCGTTAAGCCTTACTAAGAAAGACCCGACGAAGAAAATCTTAGTGAAAAAAGTACATTATGATATACTTATGGATACATCTCCCGATTTTACTTTTTCCCTTTGATTTTGTATACGTGTCATGATAATTTGAATTAGATGCAAATAATTTTGATCTATACATATGTAACTTTGCGTAGGCAAGTGTTGGGAAAATTAAAATCATGTTATAAAATAAAGAAATTAGAATCCATTGGAGAGAAGAAAGACAAAGATTTTTATTCATTTAAGATATTAATTCTCTATTTGTATTATATTGGCTCCTTTATATATAGGTCTTGGAGCTAACGATTAAACTTATCCCATGATGTGGGACTAAACAAAAAATACAAAAGCAAATTCACTCATATATTACAATACTCCTCCTTGAATATGCTCCTTTAAAATCTTGAATGCGCTGCTAACTTGGAATCGTACCTTTTGAAACATATATAATGATTGCTTCCCCTTATTATTATTTTACTTACATATATTTATTCAATTGATACAGCTATTGTTTGTTGCCTTCTTGAAAAAACTCTATTAGTAAAACCCAATGGAAAAAACCTTGAATGAGGAAAAGAGTGCAACGTGTGAGATTATATATTTCATATTAATTAAAATAATATTCCTCCTAAGAGTTTGATACTTTAGAATCAAAACAATGCCTCATTAAACCCTTATTAAGGAAAACCTAGCAAGAAAAATCTTAGTGAAGGAAAAGAGTACAATGTCATATTTTAATATCTTATTTCATCTAATGAAGTTTGATACCTCTAGATCTGGATAGTGCCTTATTAAAAAAATATTTACTAAGAAAAACTCTGTGGAAAAAATCTTAGTAAAGGAAAAAGAGTACTATATAATATGATATATTTTAATAATTTACTACATCAAATAGAGTTTGATACATCCATATCAATGTAATGCCTCGTTAAAACCTTAATAAGAAAAACCAAGTGGGAAAAATCTTAAATAAGGAAAAAAAATACATTATAACTTATTTTCGTATGTTACTTTTTGTTTTGATACTTACGGATCAAGATAATGCCTCATTAAAACCTTACTAAGAAAATCCAATGGAAAAATCTTAATTATGAAAAAAGAATGCATTATAACATACTTGTTGATGATCCCTCTGATTTAATGATTTCCTCTGAATTCGTATGCATCTTTCGATAACTCGATGCTTACGGATACCTCTTTATGAACTTTTGCTTTAAAAACTTTATGTGATTTTCCATGCTTCATGCATGTTTTCTTATTTAAAGCGTCTTTTGTTTGTGCTCTGTATGTTACTAGTATTTATTTATGAATAAACTTCATGTGTTTACAATTTCATGTTTCAGTCAGGTTTGCATATTACAATATACATTTGATGAATAAGACAAGTTCCATTACAACAATACTAAGAAGTAGAAAGTAATCTACTCGTCTTGAAGTATATCAAGATTTTCATTATAACAACTTTGAAGAATGTTGTAATCTGTCATCCATGTCCTTGGCATTCTTTATAACCACAAGTGTTATTTATACTTTTTAAAAACTTGTATATTTTAAAATAGGTTTTGCATATCACAACTACCACTTTAGTGGATATTAAGAGTTTCATTACAATAATTCTTAAAAGTATGAAGTAATCTACTAACATGAATTATATCAAGATTTTCATCACAACAATACTTCAAAAAGTGTCGTAATCTACATTTCTCATTTTTTTGCATTCATTATCACTACTAAAATTATTTACATTCTTCTGGAATTTGTATGCTTCCAATTTTATACCTTCAGGGTATCGTAAATGTTTCATACATTTTCACTACTTTAATCAATTCGATTATCTCTGAAAGTATAATGCTTATGACACATAACATGTTTTTGACACTGTATGGTGTTTCAGTAATTTTAGTGTGCTTTTGTCATTTTATATACATATTCTAATTATATTTTATAGACTACAAATCTATATTTCTAATTTAGGAAAGGATTCATGATGGTCAATCATGTTCTCTCTTAATTCAAGGTTTTTAATCTATTAATTAACATAATCTCTTTATTATTTACAAATTTATCATCCATGGTTATCTATTGTTAGTTTTCAATATGATTTATTGAGACCTCTTCCAGTTTTAGGTACCTAAACCACTTCTTCGGCTACTTGATGCAACGAACTTCCTTTTAAACCACTTCAAGCAGACATTTAAACCAACTTGAACTATTCGTAATGATAGATAGCTATCGCTTATGAGGTTTAAGCAGAATCAGACACAGAATAAAAAAAATACAATTTCGTGCTGTAGAATATATATAAGATATTAGAGTTATACAATAATTTACACAACGGAAAATATATAGCTTTAAGTATAGAAAATTTATAGGTTTTATCGAACTAATGCGCACACGTGTCTTCACGAGTCTCTAACTTCATCAGTTGGAATCTTTAAGCAGTAATACTTAGTCTGACCTGAGCATTTATGCAAAACGCAAAAACACTCGGGTCAGGATCAACTTTATTCAAGTAAACCGACTTCGATAAAACACCAATATATAATAGTTAATCCTAACATATATAAAGGTATAGATTTTTAAATCATGGCAACACATTTGTGAACTAATTTGTCATAAATATATAAGACTATATAAGTGTAAATTTTGCTTCAACAACAAGTAATATATCGATGAGGCCACCAATAATCAATAGATGCTGAAATAGTTAAAATATGTGCTAGTATGAAGCAAACAATACATAGCACTGCAAAACAGTGCAGTGATACAAGAGCATGGCAAACTCAACATAGTAGGTGCACAACCGAATTAACAAATCAAGACAACTACTATATTTCAGTTTATTATCGACGTTAAAAAATTGAATATAAGTAAATCGTGAGTAAACTCACCTCGCGTGAATATGATGAAGACAAAAAACAGACATGGATAGCAGCCAATCCTCTGCAGCGAATTTGAAATTGAAAATCCTTTTTTTCCCTTGAGAAGGAGGATGGACAAAAATTTAAGAAGAAGAAGATATCACGAATTCTTAGGGAAGAGGAGGCTGATGGAGGTAGAAAGGAATTTAGGTTAGTTTTTTTATATGGAGAGGAAGAAGAAGATCTAAAATTTGTAGAAGACAAACGCAGAGAAGAAAAATTAATAAGGAAGGAGATTGAGAAAGATACGTGATTTATCTCTCACTAGTTTCACATATTGTAGGTTATAGAGGAAATAAATTGACTGGTTAAGGCTATGGTGAAAATATTTATTTCTCGTTCAAATTTCAAAATTAAATCACAGAGAGAAAGAGAATAAACGGAAAGCAATGATTGCATGGTTAATTGGTTTCGAAAGTTTGTGACTTTTCAATTTTCAAAACACATAATATTAAAATTTTAAAATTTAAGGAACTTATTCAATGGGTAGACAAGAATAAATAGAAGGGAAATGTACTACGTGGAGTTGGTTTGTTTTTGGAGAGAAATAATGATGGAAAAATGGAAAGGAGAAATACGGGGATGCAAATTTAAAGAATAAAAATACGTATATAAGATAGGATGTAAGAAAATAGAATGAAGGAAAAAAAATTAATATAATGAAGGGTAAGAAATTAATAGAATAAAGGAAAGAAATAAATGCGTAATTGATGGAGAAATAGATTGGAGAGAAATGAGGTAGTGAATTTGAGGAAAGTAGAAAAGGAAGAGGAAAGAAAAATAAATTTGCATGAAATGTGAACGGAAAAAAAAAATTTGTGTGTAATTTATTTTCCTAGAAGGAATTTAATAGGGAAACGTGGCTTTAATTGAGGAGAAATTGCATGAGAAGTAAATAGAATGGAAAAGAAGAGGGGAAGAAGGAAATATCACAAAAAATTTGGGAAAGGATAATTAAAAAGGAATGCATCAATCTTGAGGATGTGGAATAGTGCAGTATTAAGGAAATAACCAAAAGTGGAGGGAATTGAAAATGAATCCATCTATTCACATTTCAAAATTTATTAATTAATGAATGTTACACTTTAAATAGATAGGGGGAAGTATTAAAGAGGATGGCCATATATATACAAATATGTTGTCAGTTTTTTTTATAGCAAAGCTAAGCTAGATTTTTGAGTGGCCGCAACCACTTTAATCATTACAAATAATGAAACAATGAGTAGAGGAGTTAGATACATTATCTAACTACTAAAAACAAATAAAAGAAGTAAACACAACTTAAAAGCTGGATAAAACCACTTGGGTTTCAAAGGTATAGCAGCAACAAATAATTTAATGCTTTATCACTTGGACCAACTCATTCTATATCTCCAGTTCCACTCCGCATCTCCCACTGAAAATGACATCATTTCTAAACTCACAAATTTCTTGACACTATCATTCTTCCTTCCCATCGCCTTGTAGATGTTACACGATTCTATTGTGCTAATCCTCGTCACCTTTGTTCCACTAACTTTAAGCATCAGTTTTTGCCACAATCCAAAGGCGAAGGAACAACCAAAAAACAAGTGCATTTTTGATTCAGTTCCATCGTTGCAAAGAGCACATGCCGATTCAGCAAGAAAACCCAGCCTGTATAGTTTTTCCTTGGTGTTCAAGGCATTTCTAATTACTTTCCGTAACATAAAATTGTCTGCTTCCATATAGTATTTGTTCCATACTCTTTTGTTCCATGCAAACAGATAATCACTATCTTTGATAAGGTGTTTGTAGACGTAGGAAACCGAGTTCCTTATTAAATCATGTGACCACAACACCTTATCAATAGGAGAATAAGGGTAGTGTTGTAACATGATTCATGCCATAGTTGTCGGATTTCCTGATTAGAGAGTGATGGTGCCATCGTGTATGAACTAACACGCCTTAGCTTCATCGGTTATACCTTTTTGCGCTTGCTGATTGAAGTTTAGAATTTTTGCAAGTATTGTGCCCCGCCCAACCTAGGGGTCATGCTGGAAGCTTGCTTTCCCTTGATAAGAAGCAAGCACTTGGATATAAGGAAGAAACACAGCCCTAAGTTTGAGAATAGATCTCTAAGTCCAACTACTAGTAGGTGAAGCATGCATGGTTCATAAGTGTTTTTTTTCAAGTTATGCTTAACTATCCATTTAACCTAAATATTATTTTTCCTTGTCAAAAAATTATGAAAATGAGTGCTAAAAGCAGCTCTGTTCCATAAGAGTAGATTGAGAACTGCTAGACCACTAAACTTCTTGGGTTTATCAATTTTGGCAAAGATGACCGGTTTGATTTTGGAAAAATACATGCATCCCGTCCATAGAAAATTGCACAAATCTCTGCGTATCATTAAGGTGAGCTTTGCACCAATACATAGCATAAGAGAACAAAATCGATTTTACCAGAGTTAATCTATCTGCTTGTGATAAGGTTTTGTTGGACCAATTATTTATTATTAAGGTAATCTTTTCAAACAGAACCAGACAATTAGCAGTGGTAATTCTCGAGGTTACCATATGAATTCCTAGATAATTTGAGACATCAGTAGCTAAAGGAACGCTGTTAGGTTAGAAAGCATAGTTGCATGCCGCATGGACACTACAACCATCATTAGGAACGCTGTTAGGTTAGAAAGTTGTTGATGGAACTAACCGTAGGTTTTTCGAAGACAATTAAATCATCATCAAACATCATCAAAGTGATCAAGGGTTCACTGCATTTTGGATGGACTTCGATGTTTTTATCATTCACAGTGTGATTAATAAGTCTACTCAAAACTTCCATTACTATAATAAAGAGGTATGAGGACATTGGATCACCCTGTCTAATTCCTTCGGAACTATTGAAGTAACCAACATTCCCAATATTGAAGGCTAAGGAGTAATGAACTATTGAGATGCATGTATAAATCCAGGCAACAAAGTGAGAAGGATAGCCCATTTTAAACAAGACTTTGGTGATAGTAGTCCACTGCAGAGAGTTATAAGCTTTCTTGATGTCAAGCTTGAGCATTACTCTAGGTGAGATGGAAGATTTATTATAATCTTTAAGCAACTTATAGGTGATCAGGACATTATGAAGTATACCGCGATTACTCAAAAAGGCAGCTTGATTTCCAAAAATCAGTAAAAAGAGGACATTTTTTAATCTAGAAGATATGATTTGAGCAATACATTTATACATTATGTTGCAACAAGCTATTGGCCTGAATTCACTAACTGAAGATGGGTGTGCATTTTTAGGAATCAGGGATAAGGTGGTAGCATTAATTTCTGTAAGCATTCTATTATTGGAGAATAAACTAAACGCAACTCTATACTCCTCGTGCTCAATAATACTCCAACATGATATATAAAACTGAGCATTAAAGCCATCGGGCCCACTACAAGAATTAATGTTCATAGAAAATATGATATCTTTAATCTCAGCTTTACTGATTGTTGATGACAGTGCAACTTGTTGTTCCAGACTTAGGGTAGGGAGTTGAATAACATCAGTGATGTTTTGCTCAGGAATGAAGTTGTTGGAATTGCCAAAAAGCCGTGAAAAGTAATCAATAAAAGCATAATCAATTAATTCAGGATTATCGACTATATTACCATCTTTATCTTCAATGTTCAGGATATTTTCTTTGGCCTACTTAACCTTCAAGGAATTGTGGAAAAGAATGGTATTTCTGTCCCCATCGACGTTCCAAGTGATCCTTATTTTTTGTCCATACATATCTTCCTAAACTTTCAGGGCATTCTTGAACTGATCCAATAAATCATATTCAATTTTAGCTAGGTCTTGATCATCAAGGTTGGCCTTTGCATCCATTTGAGAAGAGGCAAGAGCAGTTTTTATAGTGGTAGATAAGAGATCCCTTCTTCCAAATTACGTGGCATCGCTGCTTGATAATGCTTTCTTGACCAGCTTAAGTTTCTACTGTAAAACAAACATAGGTGTGCCAAAAAAGTTATTTTTCCAAGTAGTTGCAACAACGTTATAAAAATCAGGATACAAAGTCTAAATATTAAAAAATTTAAATGAGAATTTCCTTTTCACAATACCTGTCTAGGGATATTAGTTGAAGGGAATGGTCGAAAAGAAGAAGAGGTGGTTGGGAGGTGGAAATTGCTGGCTATGTGTTTATGGTTAGGTAATTACAAAAAGTATGATCAATCTTACTATATATTCTTCAACTTGATCTACTCATGTTGCTCCATGAGCATCTAGCACCAACAAAAGGCGCATGAAGTAATTTCAAAGAATTTACAACTTTATTGAAATAAGTTAAGTCTTTGATAGATACATGAATGCCTCTTATTCTATCACCAAGATTAAATAATCATTTGAAATCCCCTATAAGGATCCAAGGATGGGTATTTTGGGCAAGGTGAAGGACATAATCAAATAGAGCTTTTCTAGAGAAGCAAGATTATCAACATAAATGATAGTTATGTAGAAGGAGGTGGAAGATATGACATGTAAAAGGCGAAGATGAATGAACCGTCTATGGTAAAGGATGAGGATAACTTGAAAGAAAGTAGGATCAGACAAGGTCATAATTCTGCTATATGGTGCTCCTAGAAGATTATGTAGAAGGTTCCAAGTTAGTTAAATGAAATTTTCTACTCTAGAAGTTAATTGGAGATTTAATTTAATTTCTAGAAAATCAAAGAAGTGGAAGTTATTCTGATTGATAATTGCTTTTTCTTGCTTTGAAGATGAGCCCCTCTAATATTCCATACTTCAATTAGATGGTTTATGGATTTTTTTTATTGACGGGCCTTTTTGTTGTTGCTTCTAGTAGAGACGCTAGGTAAGGTTGGAGTTGTTGGAAGGGTACTTGATTGCTGATTTGAATCTGCCTCATAAAAAGTTTTGCATTTTTTCCCTTTCTTTGTTTACTAGCGTTTATAACTGTAACACCCCGTAAGTTATAACACACTAGAATGATAAATTGAATAATACTTAATTAAATATTGGGAGTTAAGTAAAACGGACTACGACATTGTGTTTGTCTCGGAATTCTGCTTAAGATAGAATCTGAGTTTGCATAAAACGGACATCGTATGAAGAAGTTATTAAGGTTAGAAATTTGTATACGCATAAGAGAAATATAAATAAACCAATTAAACCAGAAATTCAAAATAATTCAAAATCAAACAGCAGAAGGGGAGCGGGAAATTTCCCGCTATGGGTGTCGACCCATGGGTCGACCCCATTGTGTCGACCCCTGGGTTGACACACTAAAGGGGGGGTCGACCCCCATATGGATCTGGGTAGATTCTTGTTCTGAACGTGGACTAAATTCTTGGCTTGGTTCGTCAGCCGATGGCTATAAATAGGACCTTAATCCCATTGTTTTATTCATCTAATTCAATGGCGTCAAGGAGGTGCTGCTCCAACATAATCTGACCTAGCCTTCTTTTTCTTCAACAATCAAGTTATATGAATTTAGAGATCTGTGCTACAACAACTGCAATCTTTCTTCTGTTTCTTAGATCCAGTCACAGTAAGTCTACGTTATTTTTAGATATAAACACTTAAAAGTTATTCTAACACGTCTATGAATTGGATCTAAGCTTATGACTATTTGAATCATATCAGATCTTCCATAACTTGTGTATCTTGTTTACTGTTTAGATCTCACATATGTCTATTCATGATATGCCTATTATGCTAGGTTGCCTAATCAATTATATTATCCCATGTTCACCAGATCTGTTCCTATATGTCTATCTTGTCATTATGCCCAATTTTGTAACTACATGCTTATTAGTTGCTATTCCTATTTCTGCCATCATATTTCTATCTTGTTATTATGCTTATTTCTGTTCTCTTCCCTTCTTCTTTTACCTTTTTATTTTATAGCCAGGCTACCTTTGAGCCTAGGTATACTGCTGAAATATGCGAAAGCGTGAAATTGGGAACGAGGGGAAAATGTTAAAATTTGGGAATAACTTGCATTGGGAAATTTGGGCATAACTTGAATTGAATACATGAATATGGATTTGGGGCATAAATCAAAATGTGATTAAAGATCTTAATTTAGAGCATATGGTACACAATGAACATGACTTGGGAAAGGGGCATGAAAACCTGTAATGAAATAGGAATAATTGTTAAAGAAGAACATGCCTAGATTTATATTAATTAGAAACTGTAACTGCGCTTAGACACGAGGTTAGATTACACTTGTGGTAGAATTCTGCCCGAACTCGGCCAGCATATCCAGTGACCACAAGTGGTAAATCTAATGTGAGGTGTCTAAGTGCATAAACACGTAACATGCTAAGACACGAGGTGAAATCCGACTTGTGGAAGAAGTCTGCCCGGACCCGCCCGACATATCCAACATCCATAAGTTGTAGGCTTAATATGGGAGGTCTAGCACATTATAACCATAAATGAATAAATGGTAATGGACTTGTAATACTTAACCTGTTTGGATCCATAGCGATTACATGAACATATTAACTTGAGTAGGGGTTAAGTAAACTTGCCTGAAATAGTGGGAGGGTTAAGTATATCTTAGGGTAGTGGGTAATATTTATATATAGGTCCACAAACTTAACCTGTTGGGGTTATGCAATCTTGTTACACTAGTAGGCATAACCTATGGAAATCCTAGTAGTGGGGATGCAAGCCTAGGGGAAAGCTTGTATCATCTTGTGTGTGGGACCCATTTCAGTCAGTAACCCATATAAAGGTATCAGACGAGTGCTCCAAACTAGGTCGGAGTCGGGGCACGCTTACTGAGTTGATTATAAGAGGTCACTTGGGAAAAGGTGTCTAACGGCGCGTTCCATCGGGCTCATATGCATGCATGGATCCGCCTATCCGGGAAAATAAGACGATGTGGCATTAGTAGATATGGTTGTGCACATCCTGTAAACGAGGTGTTGCCACTTTAGGAGGTGATACATCCTACTGCGGGGGCAATCACAAGGTACGACGGAGTAGGGAGCCGATTCATTGTGGTAGTAATTAGGGTACATCTAGTCTCATTTGTTTAGGAGCCCGTTATTATCCTTAGGGCTAACACTGTTATGTTTAGTTGGGTTGCATGTTATTGTATGAGGTAAAACCTCTTACTAGAAGTACACCTAAGTCTACCATCTTGTACTTGTTAGGGATCATCTTGTTCTTGTGATACAAGTATTGGTGCAGAGGAAGAAAAGTGTTAGGGAAGCGCTATTTATTCTACCCTGTTTGTCCTGCTGACCTTGTCATACCTTCCTTATATGTTGTATCTCTCTTATCTAGTTTATTTGCCTATCATGATGCTTTTACTTATTCATATGCTAAAGTAACTAGACTCGCCAGGCTTATGTCTGACCTATTTTGTTTCCTCTTCTTTCTCTTCCGTTTCCTCCTCAGGTTCTCAGGATGGGAATACTCAAGTTTGATCAACACTCTTCTTTCATTCTGCTTGGAGCTGCTAGATGTACTTCTTGATTTCGTATCTTCTCTACTATGGCTAATGTTTTGGGGATTATACTCTTTTCATGTTTATTGTACTCTGATGATTTTAGTACAAGACAAAAGTTTTAAATTGATGTGCTGGGTTTTATGCATTTCAGACTTGTGATGTAATTATGTTTTGAACCAAGATGTTTTCTGCTTAAATAAAGTTTTAAATTCCACTGCTATTTTATATCTATCTTGTAATGTTTCTGTTTACCTATAATGCTTCACGAAACTTAATGCATTCTGATAAAGAGTGACATTAATGGACGTGCGTGTCACAATAGCCTTATCATTTTGGTGTTCACTATTGCTAGCAGCCTGAGAAGGGTTTTCATTGTTGGTTGTTTGGATTATGCTAGGAGAAGGGTCAGGATATCCAAGTGATGGGGTAATATAGGGATAAAGATTAGGTGGCGCTTGCAAGACAATGAGGATAATGTCATTAGTGTAAGGTAAAAGGGAAGTGGACTGGTTTAGATTAGGAGCAGGGGAAGGATAAATATGAATAGGGTTAATAAAGGTGATGGCGCTTGTAGCAGTTTGATTGCATGGTAAGGAAGTGACATTTAAAAGGGTGCTTGGATTTTCGTGTTGCATGCCTTTGTTTGGGTTGGTGCTGCTTGTTTTTTCTTGGGATTTGTTTGTTTTACCTTACTTCCTTTATCTGTGCATGTTTGTGTATCTTTAGTGCACACTGCATCTCTCACATTACCACCTTGCACATTACACACTACTATCATCTTTCTCACACTCTTTATGATTTGCCAGAACATCAAAGCGATTGCATTAACTTCAAAAATTGTTTCGTCCATCTCATTCATACTTAGTTTTTCTTCTTTTGGTTCTTTACTACCAGTTTCCATTGTGTTGCCCTCAGTCATGTCAGTACTTTGATCTTTCCTCATTTGTTCCCACTTCATGCTTGCATTACTAACAACTCTTCTACCCATTGTTTTCCTTCTTAGTACTTTTTCCTAGTTCCTTTTAAATGGCTATTTGGTGCTGACATCTATTTCCATCTTTTCATTACTCTTATTTTGTTCCTTTTCTACCTCTTGCTTAGTTTTTCCTTTTTCCTCTTCATCCTGGTGTTGCTTTTTCTCACAATTTGTTTCATCATGCCCAAAAACCTTACATGTTGTACAAACGTTTGGCTTCCACAAGTAGTTCACATATGTAAACTGCACACTGCCATCTAGCAATTAAGAAGGAAACTTATCAACCAATTTTTGATTAGGGCTCACTTCAACTAAACACTTCACATAAGGTATTTCTTTCATGCTTTCTGTTTTCTCATCCAAGCATAACAGTTTACCAATTATAGATGCTAACCAATTCAGTCCAAAATGAGACCATGCTGAAAAGGGGCTATGCAGCGGTATATGATCGTGTAGTATGGAGAATAGGATGTAGTGTATATAGCAAAGTAGTAAGTAAATATCACACAACCGATATATACTGGTTCAGAGCACTGTCCTACGTCCAGTACCAGACTCACTTCTGGTATTTCACTAACACTAAAACCCTCACTTTACCCAGAGGAATAGGTTCACAATTTCCCTAACACACGAACGTGATTTCTTGCCTCAACCACTGAAGAGGTCTTTATTAATACAGAACAATTGTTGACTCTTTTGTGTTCTTGATAACATGGATTGTCTAATATTAAGTACACCCTTCCTATAGCCTTCCTTGATGATAATCGTGAAGTACGTGAAGGAATATGGAAGTTTAAAAGTCTCAAGAATGAAAATAGATCGCTTTTTAGAACTTAGAGAGCTTTGAATAAGATAGAGAGAATTAGAATAAAATTCAGTGATTAGATCAATTAATCAACTCCCTATTTATAATATATAAAAAGATACAACTGATTACGAAAGGTTTTGATGAAGAGTTATGGATAAAATAGTTGTGTCTCTTCATAGAAGATGCAATCTTTCAAAATCAGATGTCTGAAAATTATTTTTAGATGTCTATTTATATGTGAAGGTATAGTTAGCAAAGAAATAGAGCAATTCAGGGAGAAATCAGACGTCTGAAATATTTGAAATAGACGTCTGAATATTGTAGTGAAGAACAATCTGTTTCCACAAACAAACATCTGAAATTTTCAGACCAAACATCTATTTTCTATTATCAGCCTATACCTTGCCTATTTTATAATAAAAGAACTATATATATAAAACATGTGTGTGTGTGTGTGTGTGTGTAATCATCAAGGAAGACTTTAACATATAAATCTAGGACTATCAAACTTTTACAACATGTAAGTGATCTTCGTTTTGTATTCTTGAATCTGATTGTCAAAAGTATCTTCTTACAACATAGAATTAGTCGATAATAGTATATATATTAATGAGTTCGTATAGTTGTCATAGTCAAAGTACTATATAGCGGGATTCAACATTCTCCCCCTTTTTGACTAATGACAACTATTTTAGCTCCCCCTGTTAATATGCATATAACGTTACTTATTTCTCCCCCTTTGTCATTTGACAAAAAGGAATACTTATTAAAGAATTTAAGGATAGATGTAATACACACAAACATACATAAACATAGATAAAGTACGACAATTCCAGACATCACATAGTTATGCACATAGTAGAGTTTTGTGCACAAATACGACTAGTAGCAAAATATTACACATTATAAAGCAAATAAAAGTTCCATAGTCAAAATACTTAATTAACCAAATCGTGCATTCTTACCAACCCTCAGAAGTAGATGCCTCAATTGTTGTCCCACCATCTTTAGGAGAGCCTTGTTCAGAATCAGGAACTTCTTCGACAGAACTTGATGACCATTGAAATGGAGTAGGAGCTTGAGCTTGGCTCGAAGAAGTGCCGGTGCAAGAAACTTTTTCCCATATTTTATTCAAGAATCCCTTGATAGAGTCAAACTTCTTAGTTGTTTGCCTTTGGTAATTTTTTAACTCTTTATGAAGTTTGGCTTGGTTTTGGGATAACATCACTAAGGCTTGTTTTGGAGAGGTTTCAGGAGAAATAATATGAATATCATCCCCTTCTTCTTCTTCTTCTTCTTCTCTAACTTGGCGACGGTAAGAAGGCTCAGGAATTATAGCTTCTGGATGTGAGGTTACATGTTCATTCCAAGTATCGAGAGTCATATATTCTAAAGTAGCAGGTTTTGGAGGAATATCCATAAGTTTCAAAGTTTTAGGTCCAATTTCTTTGATACATAAGGAGGAAGTATTAGGTATGTTTACGTCACAAGTAGCAAGGATTCAAGTGATATATGCACCATAGTGAAGAGTTTTATACTTGCGTTTATACGTAATGTTTGTCCATTCGTCCATGATAATTTTTGCCTAATTTATTTGCTTGCCGGAGTAGAGAGCATAAAGAGCTTGGAAATCTCTTTTATAGACTTTTTCATAGCTACCTTTCCGAGGTTGGATAGTTCGTACTAGGATGTGATTAGTATGCGAGCTTGCGGTCGAAGATTAGTAGAAATAAGCTCTTGCATATTAATTAGATTATCAGCGAGAAATTTATGTGAAGTTTCATCTCGTGTAGACATATCTACTTCAGTTGTGTCTATATCTAATCCTTGCCAAGCACACTCTAGAATTTAGCCTAATCGTTGCATCGTTATAAGCACACGCTTTCCACATACCCATGACCAAATCGTATCCTTTTTGACTTGAGGCTTTGTATGATCAAGATTTAAATTTGCATGAAACAGCTTTACAAGAAGAGGATAGATATTGACATCATTTTTTGTAAAATCGACAAGTGATTTAAAATGAAAGTGTCTAACATAGTGTAAAATTTGATAGTTTGAAAAAGAATCAAATGTAACGAATGCACCTTCAAAGAATTTTGAATCCTTCATTGCTTTATACCTAGCTTTTGCTGTATCATCCCAAAGCCACTTTTGAATTAGTTCTTCGGAAGGTGGAAGAGATTCTTCTTCACATGTTCATTTGCCTCTATGTGCCATGAGTTTGTTGTTGGAAAAAAATGAATTTTTGTGGTAAAAAGTTAATTTGGTGGCTAGGGCCTTATAGTGAAAGTAAAAGATAAAGAGGTAAGAAGTGGAAGATGAAATAATGAAGGGTTGTGATGATTGGAAGGAGTCACATGTCTATTAAAAAACACATGAGTCTCGATTCCGACATCTGATGGAATTTAAACAGACGTCTGTTTTTGTGAAAATGAGAACCTGAGAAGAATCAGTTGAAAAAATGGATATTTCAGACATCTAGTATTTGAGAATCAGACGTCTGAATCTGATGGAGAAATAATTCTTAAAACGGAAACAGACGTCCAAAATTTTCAGGCAAACGTCTGTTTTAGGAATATTTTCAACCCGCAAGAACCTAGAGTATTTTATGACCATTTCAGATGTCTGATGTATTTAGAACAGATGTCTGTTTTAGTAGGAAATTTTGATTTTCTGATGCCTCAGATGTCTGATTTGGAAGATAAAATTTTCTTTTGTATATATAAGAATTAAATAACATGTTTTAGAAAAATAGATAACACTTTCCTTCTTACTAATTGAAAAGTAGATAACACATTCAATTCTTAGAAGGTGTAGTCTTCTTTGGTGTGGATGAGAACTTACCTTCGTTAGCTTGGTAATTTCTATCCCATGAATTTGGATCATATGATGGTTGTGGAGGTGAGAAAGTGTAATACTTCATTGTTGGATTTACCGGGTTATTTTCAGTTCGGTAAGAAGAAGATGGATCGATAGGATTTGGCGGAGTTGGTAAAGGTGAAACAATATCTTTTTCTTTTGAACCACAAAACTTATATATCATCTTTTCGAGAAGACTCAAGCGAGTCGATGTCACTTTCTGTTCGAAATATAACTCCTTCTGTAGCGCTATTTGTTCTGTCTAGATATCATCAATTTTATGTTTTGTATCCAGAGATGAGAATAAGGCTCGTTTAGCTTTCTTTGCTTCTGGCGTAAATCCAGTGTGATAATGACCCCAATGGTATTGAGGTTCATTTCTAGGTGTAGTGTTGGAAGATGAGGAGAATCGGAGGATCTGTTCGATATGAAGGTTATACTGATAAAGGAGTTGGAATTACTTGACGACATATTGTTTTGGAGTTGAGTTTGTAGGACTTCATAGGTTTATATAAAGAAGGTAATTAAGGAATTTGTGGTTCAGAAGTCTGTATCCATAAAGAATTTGAGTGGTGAGAGGGATTTTAGGAAATGCCAAAAATAGGTAAAAAATTTGTTGTAAAAACAAAAACGTATTTAGTTTTTAAGAGAAATAATTATCAAATGTTGAGTTATATGTCTGTTACTGAAACAATTCCAAGTTCTTATCGTAATTTTATAAACGAATTTTCTAATAAAGGTTTAGTAAAAATATCTGCAAATTGGTTTTCGGTTGAAACATATTCTAAATTAATAATATCTTTTTCGATATTGTCACGTAAGAAATGATGTCGAATATCTATATGTTTTGTTCTATAGTGATTTATCGGATTCTTAGATAAATTTATAGCGCTAGTATTGTCACAATATATTGTTGATTTTGATAAATTTATTCCAAAATCTCTAATTGTTTGTTGCATGTAAATTACTTGAGCACATGCTAAAGCAGCAGATATGTATTCTGCTTCACATGTAGAAAGTGATACACGATTTTGTTTTTTTACTAAACCAGAACACAAGTGATTTTCCAATGAAATGGCACGTACCATTTGTACTTTTTCTATCCATTCGGGATCCACCAAAATTAGCATCATTGTAAGAAACTAATTCGAATGGACATCCTTTCGGATAAAAAAGACCAAAGTCCTTAGTATTATTTAGATATCGTAGAATACGTTTTACTGCTCTTAAATGAGATTCTTTTGGATTTGATTAAAATCGTGCACGTAAACATACGCTCATCATTATGTCAGGTCGACTAGCTGTTAGGTAAATTAGTGAACCGATCATACTTCTATATAATTTTTGACTGACACTTTTTCCTTTTTCGTCTTTATCAAGATGAATTGTAGTGCTCATTGGAGTTGATTTACTGGAAGTTTTGTCTAATCCAAAACGTTTAATTAAATTATTACAATATTTTTCTTGATTGATAAAAATACCATTTGAATTTTTTTTAATTTGTAAGCCTAGAAAATATGATAGTTCACCCATATGTGACATTTCAAATTCATTTGTCATTATAGAAGAAAATTCTTTACATAAGTTATCATTAATTGACCCGAAAATTATGTTATCTACACAAATTTGAACAATTAAGATATCTTTGTTTGTATTTTTAATAAATAAAATCTGATCTGCTTTTTCTATTCGAAAACCAAAATTTATTAAATAGCTTTTAAATCATTCGTACCAAGCACGGGGTGCTTGTTCTAGACCATATAAAGCTTTCTTAAGTTTATTGATATAATCTGGAAATTTCTCATGTATGAATAATGGTGGTTGTTCTACGTAAACATTTTCCTTAATAAAACCATTTAAAATGGCGCTTTTAACGTCCATTTGATAAAGTTTAAAATTATGAAAACTTGCGTATGCTAATAAAATATGTATGGCATCTAGTCTTGCTACGGGTGTGAAAGTTTCTTCATAATCGATACCTTCTTTCTGATTGTACCCTTGAGCAACTAATCTGGCTTTATTTCGTGTAATATTTCCGAGCTCATCAGCCTTGTTCTTATATACCCACTTTGCGCTGATAACAGATTGGTCGTTTGGTCTAGGTACAAGTTCCCACACATCATTGCATTCGAATTAGTTTAGTTCCTCTTGCATAGCAATAATCCAGTAATCATCTGTAGAGGCTTCTTTCGGATTTTTGGGTTCAATGGTTGAAAGTAATGCTACATGACCCATTTGATTTAATTGACTTCTAGCTCGAACGTGTGTGTCAATTTCACTAATAATATTTTGTGTAGGATGATCTCTTAATATTCCGGGAGGTGATCGAATATGTCCTATAAGATTATTTTCCGTATTTTCAAGACCCGTATTTTCAATAATTTCGTCATCATCTTTGTTATTTAGATGTTTATTAAAATTTTCATCAAAAGATACATGTATTGTAACGACCCAGAAAATCTGAACCAATTTAAAATTTTTAAATTGGCTAAAATAATGAATTTTAAATATTTAAAATAAATATTTTAAATAATGGCAATGAAAAATGAGTTTGAATCGATGTTTGAAAATGAATATAATTAATTATAATTATAAACAAGGCCTGAAAAGGCGCTGCAGTTTCAAAAATTGAATCCAAATTTTTTCGGACTGTACCGGGTGCAAAACAAAACGGATTTGAGCGAAACCAAAAATAATTAAATCTATTAGTGAATACCTTTCTAACGAATCTGAAAAATCGAATTTTCATAGAGGAAAGCAAAAGTTATGGCCAAATGAATTTTCAGAAAGGTCGCTATAGAATTTATATAGCCCGTGAAATTGGCCATTTTGCATACGACCTCGGAATTCGACGAAACCACTTTTGTTGGATCCGGGGTGTGAAGTTATTGCTAGATTTCAAATTTCATAATTTTTAAAGCTAGTATGTGAGCGTGGCAAAGGAAAACGTGTTTTGGTCAATTACAGTTAAATTGGATCGACCAGAAATGGGCCTTTTTGCAAACGGTCTCAAAATTCGATGAAACTAGTTTTGTTGGGACCGTATCGTCAAAACATAGCCATATTTATTTTTCTGGAATTTTTCGAATCAGTTTGTGGCCCTGGCAAATTGAAATGTACGTTCAAATTAAATATTGAATGTTATATATTTTAAATTGAAGGAAAACTGTTTGAAACAGTCGAATGGGCCTACGAAACATATCCCATTGTGTTCGAAATGGGGGTAAAACGCTAAGGACGACAGTCGTTGGGTTTGGATTGGTGTTCGTGTGTGGCAAGGGGTATTTTCGGATTTTAAAATTTATAAATATAAAAAAACCTATTAGCCCAAACGACTTTCTTTCTCCCCGACCCTATCTGAAACCGATGACGATAAAGGGCTCCTCCCAACGCTCCTAATTTCTGGCGAATCCTCTCATTAAAATCGAACGTGGCAGTTGGGTTTTTGAAGAGATTCTCTTCCTCTTCAAATCCATATAAACTACATCTCCCCTCGTTGAATATTCAGTGCGAATCGCCCCCTTCAAATTCCACCGTTCGAAGTCCTCCACCTCCTCCCAGTCGCCGTCGAGTTTATCAAAGGAGGGACCCGCAGGAGCGCCTCTCGGAGCTGGAGATCATGGTGCAACCTGATCGGCCTCACGTGCTACGGTTTGGAAGAAATCGGGCGACCTAGTTTTGAACGAAATAATGAGGTATACGGTTTATATTATTTAAACTGATTTCAACAGTTTTAAAGTGTTGAAAACTTTGAAAAATCATATCTTTTTCGTTTCTTGACGAAATTCAATGAAACAAGAGACAGTGGATCCGTGTGGACGTCTTCTACCATCTAGAAGAGACCGCATATTTTTGTGAGCCTTCTGCTATTTTTGGCGGAGTGGAACCCAATGTGAGATTTCTAATATATAAACGATATGGAAAACGACGATGTATAAATTATATAGTCAATGTATGGGTTATATAAGCGTTGTACACCTCATGTATAAGCGTTGTATAAGTTGTACGTTCAATGTATAAGTTATATATGCGTTGTAAAATTTATATATGTGTTGAAATAGAAGTGAATTGCTATATATATATATATATATATATATATATATATACGCCCCTCGTCCACAAACCATGGACGATATTTATTGGTTGTGATTGGTGTGAAAATTGATTGATAGCGAATGGTTGATTGGGATTGTTTGTGGTTGAAAAATACCCGTTTGTGGTTGAGAAATATTTGGTTGAAACCACATAGGATTAGTTTGTGGAAATGAAATAAATATATACATGCCGCCTGCGTGCGAACTAGATGCATGATCCCCATTGTCAAAAACAGTGAGGTTTTAAGGTAGAGCAAGGAGCCGTACTAGGGACGGTCCCGGTTTTAACTACCCTGCCGTTATGCTGCCGAAATTTTGAATAATATTCATGTGTTTGAATTATTTTCATTTGCTGAAACTATATTTATTCGTTGAATAGAAAACCTTCATGTGTTGAATCGATATTCATTCGTTGATTAGAAATTCATGTGTTGAATGGTATTCGTGTTTTAAATATAAAAATCACATTTTTATCTATATATATATAAACTATAGAAAACCTTCATGTGTCGAATCGATATTCATTCGTTGAATAGAAATTCATGTGTTGAATGGTATTCATATTTTGAAATAAATTGTTTTATAATAAAAATCACCTTTTTATCATCTATATGAACTATGTAAAATGACCTTGTTTTAAAAGAAATTGTTTAATAATAAAAATACTATTTTTATTACCTATATGAACTATATAAAATAATAGTGTTTTGAAATGAATTGTTTTACAATAAAAATCACATTTTTATTATATACATGAATTGTTAAATATAGTGAAGTGTTGAAATAGAAGACAGTTAGATAAAAATATCATTTTTATCAAATGTATGAAAAGAATGTAGCTTTGAAATCGAAGAATCGATATATATATATATATATATATATATAAATAGAATTAAAATATATCGAATAACGACGCTGCAGTTCGTATTTTGAAACCGTGATTTCAAACGATTATACCGGGAGATCCGACCCTCGGATTTTCCTGAAATCGCAACCGTTGGGTTCGCCTTGGAAATATCTTTCCAACGGCACCAACTTTGTAAAAATCCAACAGTTGGATTGTCTGGAATGTTTAATTCAAATATGAAGAAAAACAGCGCTAGAATCGATTATATAATATTTATATATAAATATAATTATATATAATCGAATAACGATGCTGCAGTTCGTATTTCGAAGTCGAAACTTCAAACGATTGTACCGGGAGATCCGACCGTCGGATTTTCCCGAAACTGGAACCGTTGGATTCGTTTTGAAAAGATCTTTCTAATGATATACATTTTGTGAAGATCCAACGGTTAGATTTTCAGATATGTGTAAATCAAATCCGAAGAAAAACAGCGCCACGGCCGCGTTATGGCCCGAAGCGTCGTTTTGAATAAATTGGCTATTTTAAAATAAATAAAAATGGCGATAAATCGTTATAAAATATTATAAACGATATGGATGTGATTTAGGAATTAACTGATAGTTGGCTAAGTCGAATGGTTTCTTGGGTATTGATCTGATGTTGGTTTCGGCCTTCGGGGTTAATATTTGGGAAATCGTTCTCTTACTGATTGACGGTTAGTGACTAATGAAATGAAATGATGCATGTGTATGTTAGTGTTGCACTTGTTTATTACATACGCGAGTTGCTCAGAAAGACCGGGTTTATCCCATTCTGAATAACTAAATCGACGATAAGAAATCAAAGATGAAGACGGTGGTCGAAGACCGGAGATCTTCACCTCGTTTGGATGGTAACCGAGGTCCTGATTGGGAGGCATCCCGAAATATGGATAATGAGTGGTGATCGTCCAGAAGTACATGGTGATCGATGGGTTTGCGAGGTATATAGTGCCTCCAGTTTCATTCAGACCCAGAACGGACTTGTAAATAGACTGTGTGTCTGACATTAGATTTCATTCTGTGTTGATTGATCTCTGTTAAATATACATCTGTTTGGCGGTGGAGAATTTATTCTTTTGCTTAACGCCCTTCTCTGAAACGCACGAGCTCATAGGTTGTATATCGATGGACATCAGTCGCATGGCATGAATTGCTAGTGTGGCATGCCTAAGTAGCAAATGATCAGGGCTTCTGTTGAAAAGCAAAGTTTTGTGGTGATGATCAAAGCACCGCCTGTGTGGTGTAGCTTTGTGTATAACGTGAATTCGCGAGCCTCACACCCGGTATGAACCAGAAACGGGAGGAAGGACCTCAGGGAGGACATGCGTTTCTTTCTAGCTAGAAGTGGCGTCAGTGGTTTTACACGCCCTGACGAGTTTGACTTATGTGGTTGTTACTGTTGCGAGGCGCCTCGATTAGATCGGATGATCCGGGTCCGATGGAGCCATTCGTTGGCTCACCTACGCCCCATAGGGTGGGGAAACGCATTGTTCAGGAATTTTAATCCACATCGGTGGACCGACCCAGACGATCCAAAGGCTTGACTGAGTACTTGCCTGAGGGGCGGGCTAGAGCGTCTCGAATTCGGTAAGGACTATCTTTTGCCTTGGTTCATGACGAAAATCCAATTTCCAAATACGTGACTGTGCGATTTTGATTGTATACCTATATATGACGACATAGTGGTATGGGGCATTAATGCCGTCTATGATTGATAGTTATGATTTGAAATTGTTTTCAAAGCATATAAACACTAGCAATAATATCAAATGCCTTTGTTTTATTCGTATCAAGCATATTTTGGCCGTTATAAGGTAAAAACTCTATCCTCCGGTTTGCGTTGCATTGTGTGATGGGAACTGAGTCTTATAATGGCTTCATTTTTATAAAAAACACTGCGATGTTTAAAAGAAAGATTTGTTTTTAAAGCACTGGCAATCTAATGGAGTAAAACCGTTCCACGAAAGTGGCGTGGTCCTGTGATTAGCCATATTTTAAATGTGTTGAGTTGATTTCTCATACCAGTCCCACGACTGAGTCGTAGTTTGTTTCACTTTCAAACTCGGGTGCCCTTTTTTTACACGGGCAGTGAAACACCCCACCTCCGTTAGGGTCACTCTCAAAGGGAATGCCCTAATTTTGGTGGAGGTTTATAGGTACAAGTCACAGATACACAAGACAGATATTTAAAAAAAAGCATATATTTTTGAAACAGCGGAAAACAACAGCAACTTTTATTTCATTAAAATACGTGTTACACAAACCGTGCCATAATTTGTCTTACAATACTTCCAAAAACATAACACCTTCATAACTGTCTCGATTACATTATTTAAAGAAGCATAAAAACATAAGTAAACTGCATAAGTCCCATAATTGTTGTCCAAAGCCATAGTCCAAAACGAAAAGATCCAAGCAATACATTCTTTCTCTTCAAGCTGGATGTGAAAACTGGTCAAGCTACGGTATTCCTTCCCTGTGGACCTGGGGGGGTGGGGGGACGAAAGAAAAGAAGACGAAAGAAAAGTAGAGTCGGACATAAAGCCTGAGTAAGTCTAGGACTATTCAGTCTATGAATAAAGAACTGGGCATGATAAGTATAAACTGGAAATGGGAAAGCACCATAAGCTAAGTTAAGTTGTCTAGAGTCTAATATACTTATCGTACCCCATAATAATTTCTGCATCCACATAAACCAGTTCCCAATAGGCACCCCATAATCAGGGTGAAGTGATCCGTTTCGAATGATCGGCTCCTACTCGCATAGTTACATGTGTCTTATGGCCCCCGATGTTGTAGTTACCTATGCTGGTCCCACCATGGGGTGTATCAAGTCCCATGGTGGCGGCCCGACACAATTCTAGAATGCACAGGTATACTACTGGTGTCCAGTGCCTTATTTTTCTGCGCCGAAGTGTGTGCACGCCCGCACCCCGTTAGAACCTACACTGCCGCATCACCGCCGTCGATTTGACCTCTTACAGTCAGCCCAGTAATCGTGCCCCACCCTGCCTAGTTCAGGGTATCCTGATACACCTTGTAGGGTTACTGCTGAAAAGGGTCCCCCGCTACTAGGTTTTCTATTTCTAGCCAACATGCTAAGTTGGTTAAGTGTTTTGTAAACCTAACCCCCAATCAGTCTGTATAGTTTAGCATGTTCCATTTTGATTAAGTATTAATTCAATTTACTTAATCCTATCAATCCTGACTCAGCCTTAATTGTCTTATTAAAGCCTCGACCTCTCACATTAGACAGATGTTGTTGTGGCTGCCTGTTGCCGGTTGGGTCCGGGCAGTCTTACGCCACAACCCAGTCTAACCTCAGGTCCTTATTGGGCTCCGTGTTTAACCACCCACATTGGATAGGTATTGTTGTGACTACTAGACAGCCGGGCGGTTCGGGCAGGTTTACATCACAACTCAATCCAACCTCGGGTTAAACGCATCGTATTTTCTAAGTTTACATATTTTGTCTCTTTTCTTTTTATATGAAATATTTGCGGCCCATTATTCAAATTCATCTTTATTGAGTGAAATTAATTTACACCACTTAATTGTTTTTCAAGGTCGTTGGCATGCGTCAAACATGCCATCACATATGTTTTATATTTTAACCCAAACATCACTACCCCCGTTTTATACGTTCGCTACAATATAACATATGTTGGGTTTAACATTTAAACCCAACTTAGCCACATGAAAAAGGGGAGGCTTAGAACATGGTGTTTATATATTCTAAGTAACATAAAAAGGGGAGTGTGAACGCATGAACTTGCAACATAGCGAACTAATTAACATAAATTTGGCACTTGTGAACTTGCATTGTAATAGCATATAGTCATGGCATAAACATACCTAAACATGAAATCATGGTTTTTGATCTATTCATATAATCATGGCATAAACCTACCTAAACATGAAATCATGGTTTTTGATCTATTCATATAATCATGGCATAAATATACCTAAACATGAAATCATGGTTTTTAATTTATTCATGCAAACTTGCAATTGGAATGTAAATCTAACTTAGCTACGTGTCACATATATTATCATATGATTTTTGATAACAATATAGGCCTAAAACATGTTTTTCAATTAGGCATAACACCAAACATAGTCTAGTCATGTTCATAGAGTCAACACAAGTTCACAAAGATGCTTACTTTTGTCTCTAATACAAAAGTATGGTTTTACACTTGAATCATGATGCCAATTCCAACATAAATTCACATAAGTCATAATACCCAAATGGATCCAACTACACTAAAAGTGATTATAATATATATTATGTTGGCATAATAGTGAATCATATACTTGCATGAATCTCAAATAAACTACCACAGACATATAGTCGTTACTTTCAACATGAATCATATACTTGCAATTATCCAATAGGTGTTGTAATAAACTACCACAAACATGTAGTTTTCAACATGAATTATATACTTGCGAATATCCAATCGTTATACCACAACATTCCAAATCGATTAGAATCATAGCAACATACAAATATGAATTATTATCACCACACATCAAGTACAATTCTATTTCTCATTTTACACAAATCAAAACACAATTATTTATTCACATCGGAATAGCACTCTACTTACAACGTATGACGAATCTTCAATTCAGGAATCTGAATTTGGAGATGCTATCCTTTGTTGTAGGCGTTGTTTTGATTTAGTTGTCGTTGCTTTAAGCTTTTGAATTGTCTCCTAATCGTCTCTCAATTTTGATGGCTACTCCTTGTCTCTCCTCAGCAGCATGACGGTCTCATTCTCATTTTTATTTGTATGAATTAGGGTGAGTCTTAGGTCCTTTTTATAGAGTTTGTGAATTGATTAGGACTGTCGATGGAGCTTGGATTAATATTAGCCGTTCATTTGAAGGAGAGACCAATCAGGAGCTGACACCTAGCCCTAGTGACAAGGCAAGGCTCAGAAATTCGACCAGACCCTGATTAGGCCAGCCAAGACCTGACCAGCAGGTCATTCTGACCTGGGCGCACTTGGCAGGTGCGCCAGGCTAAAAATGTACTGGTGCACTTCCCAAGTGCGCCAGTTCATTTCTGTTCTGGCGCACTTCCCAAGTGCGCCAGTGCATTCTGACCCGTTTTCTGGTTTTTCGCCCAACTTCGTTCATCCATATCTTCTTCATACGATATCCGTTTTACGCAAACTCGGACTCTATCTCAAGCAGAATTCCGAGAAAAACGCAATGGCGTATCCCGTTTCCCTTAATTCTTTGATTTGAAATTAGTTATACTTTAATTTGTGAAGCTTAACGTTATAGAATTCACGGGGTGTTACATTCTCCCCTACTTAAAAGGATTTCGTCCCCGAAATCTTCAAGTTAGGAAGAATGTATATCTTAACATCCAAACATCCATCTACTCATTCATCAAACATGAGCATCCATTGTCCTTAAAAGACTTCTAATGCTTCATGATCATATGCGAAGTGTGTGTACATGTACTTATCTAATGCAAAATCAGTCGGTCTACTGATTCAGTTGACCTCCTTAATGAAAATTATGTAAGTGTCATGAATCCATTATGTGTGCAAATTTTCTTATTCATGATTTTACATGGGTGCAAAATCATTCACATATAAATGCAACATCCATATGGCAACACATTAAACTTCAACCATATACAAATATAAATACATATATGCACATGCAACATGAAGTGACTGAGCCGATCTAAAACCTAAATTGTGTGTGTATATGCAACCACGAGCAACCACTAGCAATCACTTGCAACCACTTGCAACCATCATCCATAACATGTTTCAATTACATGTTTTCATCCAAAGAGTTTCTATCTAAAAGATAAGGTCGAGGAGATATACCTAAAAAGATAGATAAAAGCGCAACTTAAGGAAAAAGAAAGATCAAAGATGTACCCTCGAAAAGAAAAGGGTAGGCAGCGCGTATTCTAGCTTCAGTTTCCCAAGTTGCATCTCCCTCGGCTTCGCTCCACTGAACTTTGACGAGCTTGACTTCGCGGTTGCGTAGCTTCTTTACTTCCGTTCCTAATATGCGGGTCGGAACTTTCCTCACGGTTGCTTCGCGTTCCACTTCAGCTTCTTCTAGGATATTTGGCTCTACCACTTCAGCAGATTCATGTAGACATTTTCGGAGGTGCGAAACGTGAAAGACGTTGTGAATTCCAGCCAGCTTTTCGGGTAGCTCTAATCTATAGGCCATTTTCCCAATTTTCTCGATGATAGGAAATGGCCCTACGAACCTTGGTGCTAGCTTCCCTGTGGTTCCAAAATGAACAACGTTCCTTAGCGGAGATACCTTAAGAAAAACTCTGTCCCCAACCTCAAATTCAAGGTCGGTCCTCCTCTTGTCGGCGTAGGATTTTTGTTTGTCTTGGGCTGTCTTCATTCTTCTCCGTACTAAGTCTACTTTTTCTGAAGTCTCTCGGATCATATCTGGCCCAAGTATGAGTTTATCAGTAGACTCCCACCAACAAGTAGGCGATCGACACGGTCTTCCATATAAAGCTTCGAAGGGCGCCATTCCGATGGTGGCTTGGTAGCTGTTGTTGTAGGCAAATTCCACCAAAGGAAGATGGTCTTCCCACGTTCCTCCGATGTCAAGGACGCACAGTCTTAGAAGGTCCTCCAAAACTCTGTTCACTCTTTCCGTCTGGCCGTCGGTTTGGGGGTGATAGGCTATGCTCAAGCATAACTGTGTGCCTACCGCTTCTTGCAGACTCCGCCAAAACTCACTTGTGAAGATAGGGTCTCGGTCACTAACAATGCTGGAGGGTATTCCATGGAGTCGAACAATTTCCTTGAGGTAAAGAGATGCTAGGGATGAGGCAGTTCTTTTACTTTAACAGGTAAAAAGTGGGCGCTTTTAGTAAGCCTATCCACTATTACCCAAATGCTAGTGTTGCCTCTTCTAGACCTAGGCAGCCCATCAATGAAGTCCATTGAGATGCTATCCCACTTCCACTGCGGGACCTCTAGAGGATGGAGCTGACCGCCAGGCTTTTTCTATTCCGCTTTAACCCGTTGGCACACCATACACTTAGAAACGAAATCTGCCACGTCCTTCTTCATGCCGTTCCAAAAGAAAGTTCTCTTTATGTCCTTGTACATTTTATCTCCGCCTGGGTGTATCATCATCTTGGAGTGATGTGCTTCCTCGAGAACCGTCTTTACCAAATCCCTTGTCTGTGGGACGCATAGTCTTCCGTCTCGCCTTAGCCAATCCTTATCGTCGATGGAGTATCTGCTGAGGTGACTTGAAGTCTCACCCCTAATTAGCCTATCAATTGTCTCCACAAGCTGAGGGTCTTCGCGTTGTGCTGTCCCTATTGAGTCCACTAAAGTCGGGCGTACTTCGAGAGATGCTAGCAAGCCCGGTACAAAATCGGAGGAGGGCCTAAAGTCAAAGCTGGCTATAAACTCTAGGCTTTGTCTTTCAACAAACAACGGGCTTAGGGTTAGTTTCTTTTGGCTCAACGCGTCTGCCACTACGTTGCCTTTGCCCATCGTGTAGGAGATTTCAAAATCGTACGAGCCAAGAAACTCCATCCATCTCTGTTGCCTCAAGTTAAGATCTTTCTACGAGAAAAGATATTTCAACGATTTATGGTCAGTGTAAAGTTCAAACTTCTCACCTAGGAGATAGTGTCGCCAAGACTTGAGTGCAAAGACGATGGCGGCTAACTCAAGATCGTGGGTCGGGTAGTTCTTTTCATGAACTTTCAATTGTCTTCCGCCATAAGCTACTACCCTTCCTTCTTGCATTAAGACAATGCCTAGCCCTGTCCCACATGCATCTGTATAAACTATGAACATCTTGCTTCCATCTGGCAACGTCAAAACTGGGGCTGTTGTAAGAGCCCTTTTTAGTCGTTGGAAAGCAAACTCGCAAACCAAGTCCCAATTGAACACTAGATTCTTCTTGGTCAGCCTTGTGAGCGGAGCTGAGATTTTCGCAAAATCCCTTATGAATTTTCGATAGAAACCTGCTAGCCCTAGAAAACTTCGGACCTTAGTTGCGTTTCTTGGTGTCTTCCAATCCTGCACCGCTACTACTTTAGCAGGGTCCACAGCTAACCCATTTTTGGATACTATGTACCCAAGAAAACTTACTTCCTCTCTCCAAAAGTGTCATTTGGAGAATTTGGCTTTTAACTGATGGACTCGCAGAGTTTCCATGATTGCCCTTAGGTGCTGGGCATGCTCCTCTCCACTCTTTGAGAAGATCAAGATATCGTGTACGAAAACCACTACGAACTTGTTGAGGAAATATCTGAACACCCTACTCATTAGGTCCACGAAGTAAGCGGGTGCGTTTGTCAAGCCAAAAGGCATGACAAGCCATTCAAAGAAGCCGTCTGGGGTTCTGAATGCTGTCTTATCGATGCTGTCTTCAGCCACCCTTAGCTGATGAAAACCGGTTGCCAAATCGAGTTGGGAGAAAACAGACGCTCCTACAAGCTGATCAAACAGATCGTCAATTCTAGGGAGAGGGTGCCTATTCTTTTTCGTTAGCTTGTTGAGCTCCCTATAATCAACACACAGACGGAGTGAACCATCCGCCTTTGTAGCGAACACCACTGGAGCGCCCCATTCTGAAATGCTCCTTCTAATGAACCCCTTCTCTAGAAGCTCTATAATCTGTTTACTGAGCTCCTTCCTTTCCCGTGGAGCCATGTGTCTAACGGGCAACGCAACGGGATTTTCATTATCTACAAGATATATGCGGAAGTCTATCTCCCGCTTCGGAGGCAAGCCCTTCACCTCTTCGAAGACATCCGGGTACTCCCGAACCACTCTAACCGATTGCAAACTTTCAACAGAGGCATCTAGCGATTCAAGATAACTAAGCATAACCGCATACGAGGGATTACAAGTAATTTCCAGAGTGTTACCGAGTTGGGTCAGAAGCCTAACCACCCTTTTCTCACAATCAAGGATGACACCATTACTGGATAGCCAATCCATGGCCAAAATCAAACCATATCCCGAGAAGCCCAAAACAAAGGCACTACATCTAAATTCTACGCTTAGAATAGAAATTTTCAATCCCACACAGATCATAGACAGATGAGCTGGGCCCCCAATTGGATTTGAAACAATTAAGGGGTCCTCTACCATACTAGTTTCTAGGAGCAGAGATTCTACTAAAGCAGATGAAATAAAGGAGTGTGATGCGCCAGAATCAAATAAAGTGTGAACTGGGTGATCATAAAGATAAACTACACTTTCTATAGAAGTATTTATACCTCGCTGTTACAGAGGTGGCGCTTCTAGCACATGAACCTGTGCCCTTGAGGTGGATCCAGCCCTCTGCCCCTGCCCTCGTTTCTTTGGGCAATCCTTAGCCATGTGGCCTGTCTCACCGCAAGAAACGCACCCACCATTCATCTTGGCCTTCTTTTTCCGGCAATCTTTCACTAAGTGCCCCACTTTGCCACAGAATTTACACTTCCTCTTCTCTTGGGACTTGTTGTCTTTCCCGCCCTTCTTAAAGTCTATCTTCTTATGCTGTAAACCCTCTTTCTTCCCTTGAGAGCTTTCTGCCTTTGTCTCCTTCTTCCTTGGGCTGTCCCTAGCCCAGTGGCCTGTCTCCTTACACTGAAAGCAAGTAGCACTCATCCTCCTCTTCTTCTTCCTGCAGTCTCCCTCCAGATGTCCAAGAATTCCGCAGAAACAACATTTCCTTTTTTTCTCGCTTCTTGTCATTACTGTTACGATCCTCCCTTCTTTGACTATTATTCGTCTTCCTGTTCTGGGACTCTTCCGCTTGCTGGTTCACGTAGAGGAGGAGGAGTGAAAGCGTCAGTAGCTGGGGAGTAAGGTCCCCAGACATGCTGAAACAGAAAGGATAGATTCAAAACGAAGGATAAAAGATAGTACCTATGGCTTTGGGGGAACTTTGCCTTTTTAAAATAAAATAACATTTTATCTTTAAAAAAGCTTCTTTAAAATTTTCTTTTTGGAAATGAATTTTTCAAAACTTTTTATCTTATCTGGTAAACCTATGCTCTGATACCAAGTGAAACACCCCACCTCCGTTAGGGCCACTCTCAAAGGGAATGCCCTAATTTTGGTGGAGGTTTATTGGTACAAGTCACAGATACACAAGACAGATATATAAAAAAAACATAAGTAAACTGCATAAGTCCCATAATTGCTGTCCAAAGCCATTGTCCAAAACGAAAAGATCCAAGCAATACATTCTTTCTCTTCAAGCTGGATGTGAAAACTGGTCAAGCTGCGGTATTCCCTCCCTGTGGACCTGGGGGGGGGGGGAACGAAAGAAAAGTAGAGTCAGACATAAAGCCTGAGTAAGTCTAGGACTATTCAGTCTATGAATAAAGAACTGGGCATGATAAGTATAAACTGGAAATGGGAAAGCACCATAAACTAAGTTAAGTTGTCTAGAGTCGAATATACTTATCGTACCCCATAATAATTTCTGCATCCACATAAACCAGTTCCCAATAGGCACCCCATAATCAGGGTGAAGTGATCCGTTTCTAATGATCGGCTCCTACTCGCATAGTTACATGTGTCTTACGGCCCCCGATGTTGTAGTTACCTATGCTGGTCCCACCATGGGGTGTATCAAGTCCTATGGTGGCGGCCCGACACAATTCTAGAATGCACAGGTATACTACTGGTGCCCAGTGCCTTATTTTTCTGCGCCGGAGTGTGTGCACGCCCGCACCCCGTTAGAACCTACACTGCCGCACCACCGCCGTCAATTTGACCTCTTACAGTCAGCCTAGTAATCGTGCCCCACCCTGCCTAGTTCAGGGTATCCTGATACACCTTATAGGGTTACTGCTGAAAAGGGTCCCCCGCTACTAGGTTTTCTATTTCTTGCCAACATGCTAAGTTGGTTAAGTGTTTTGTAAACCTAACCCCCAATCAGTCTGTATAGTTTAGCATGTTCCATTTTGATTAAGTATTAATTCAATTTACTTAATCCTATCAATCCAGACTCAGCCTTAATTGTCTTATTGAAGCCTCGACCTCTCACATTAGACAGATGTTGTTGTGGCTGCCTTTTGCCGGTTGGGTCCGGGCAGTCTTACGCCACAACTCAGTCTAACCTCGGGTCCTTATTGGGCTTCGTGTTTAACCACCCACATTGGATAGGTATTGTTGTGACTACTGGACAACCGGGCGGTTCCGGGCAGGTTTACATCACAACTCAATCCAACCTCGGGTTAAACACATCGTATTTTCTAAATTTACATATTTTGTCTCTTTTCTTTTTATATGTAAATATTTGCGGCCCATTATTCAAATTCATCTTTATTGGGTGAAATTAATTTACACCACTTAATTGTTTTTCAAGGTCGTTGGCATGCGTCAAACATGCCAACACATATGTTTTATATTTTAACCCAAACGTCACTACCCCCGTTTTATACGTTCGCTACAATATAACATATGTTGGGTTTAACACTTAAACTCAACTTAGCCACATGAAAAAGGGGAGGCTTAGAACATGGTGTTTATATATTCTAAGTAACATAAAAAGGGGAGTGTGAACGCATGAACTTGCAACATAGCGAACTAATTAACATAAATTTGGCACTTGTGAACTTGCATTGTAATAGCATATAGTCATGGCATAAACATACCTAAACATGAAATCATGGTTTTTGATCTATTCATATAATCATGGCATAAACCTACCTAAACATGAAATCATGGTTTTTGATCTATTCATATAATCATGACATAAATATACCTAAACATGAAATCATGGTTTTTAATTTATTCATGCAAACTTGCAATTGGAATGTAAATCTAACTTAGCTACGTGTCACATATATTATCATATGATTTTTGATAACAATATAGGTCCAAAACATGTTTTTCAATTAGGCATAACACCAAACATAGTTTAGTCATGTTCATAGAGTCAACACAAGTCCACAAAGATGCTTACTTTTGTCTCTAATACAAAAGTATGGTTTTACACTTGAATCATGATGCCAATTCCAACATAAATTCACATAAGTCATAATACCCAAATGGATCCAACTACACTAAAAGTGATTATAATATATATTATGTTGGCATAATAGTGAATCATATACTTGCATGAATCTCAAATAAACTACCACAAACATATAGTCATTACTTTCAACATGAATCATATACTTGCAATTATCCAATAGGTGTTGTAATAAACTACCACAAACATGTAGTTTTCAACATGAATTATATACTTGCGAATATCCAATCGTTATACCACAACATTCCAAATCGATTAGAATCATAGCAACATACAAATATGAATTATTATCACCACACATCAAGTACAATTCTATTTCTCATTTTACACAAATCAAAACACAATTATTTATTCACATCGGAATAGCACTCTACTTACAACGTATGACGAGTCTTCAATTCAGGAATCTGAATTCTGAATTTGGAGATGCTATCCTTTGTTGTAGGCGTTGTTTTGATTTAGTTGTCGTTGCTTTAAGCTTTTGAATTGTCTCCTAATCGTCTCTCAATTTTGACGGCTACTCCTTGTCTCTCCTCAGCATCATGACGGTCTCATTCTCATTTTTATTTGTATGAATTAGGGTGAGTCTTAGGTCCTTTTTATAGAGTTTG
This sequence comes from Allium sativum, assembly GCA_030737875.1. Taxonomy (NCBI): domain Eukaryota; kingdom Viridiplantae; phylum Streptophyta; class Magnoliopsida; order Asparagales; family Amaryllidaceae; genus Allium; species Allium sativum. Next base: position 30,960,633 of record JASFAX010000021.1, on the reverse strand, counting down.
TGAATTGATTAGGACCGTCGATGGAGCTTGGATTAATATTAGCCGTTCATTTGAAGGAGAGACCACTCAGGAGCTGACACCTAGCCCTAGTGACAAGGCAAGGCTCAGAAATTCGACCAGACCCTGATTAGGCCAGCCAAGACCTGACCAGCAGGTCATTCTAACCTGGGCGCACTTGGCAGGTGTGCCAGGCTAAAAATGTACTGGCGCACTTCCCAAGTGCGCCAGTTCATTTCTATTCTAACGCACTTCCCAAGTGCGCCAGTGCATTCTGACCCGTTTTCTGGTTTTTCGCCCAACTTCGTTCGTCCATATCTTCTTCATACGATATCCGTTTTACGCAAACTCGGACTCTATCTCAAGCAGAATTCCGAGTCGAACGCAATGGCATATCCCGTTTCCCTTAATTCTTTGATTTGAAATTAGTTATACTTTAATTTGTGAAGCTTAACGTTATTGAATCCACGGGGTGTTACAGGCAGCCTTGTATTCAAGTTTAGCTGGCTTTCTCTGGATAGCTGGAGCTGAAGATGGATTCTATCATTTATCTCTTTTTATGCTGTTCAGCTCCTATTGTACATATTTTGTTTGTTTCCGCTGTAGACATATATGTATAGTTGAACTGTATTTGTACTAAGTAAGATCCTGTATACTGTGTAACTCTGATGATTACTTTTACCCAGTATATTCTATTGTTCATTATCTTGTGTATTTATTTAATTTTGTTCTATTATTATCTGTTTCTATTTTATATTCCAAAGATTACCCTTGTCTCCGTCTGTATGGGAAATGGGGTTGTCTCAACGTGGTATCAGAGCTTTAGTTAAGCTTAGTTCTGGAATATAACATATTGACGATCTCGTCAGAAATATAACCAGTAGTGTTCTAGGATGGGTAACTCTATACAGATAGGATTAGTAATATCCTAGTATGAGTAAAGCAGAATGAAATTACACCTCGAGAGACACATTCACATTGAAGTATGTGTTTCTATATTTTAAATTATCTTTTCTGTGACCTGACACTTGATTTGGCATTTGCAGAAGTACTAGAAAAATGAGTGTCAGAAACAGGAGAAATGCAGAACCCGATCTAGAGGCTCTATTAAAGAGATATCGAAATCTGAACGGTGCACAGTTCTCGGGCAATGAATCTATTATTCAGACTCAAGCTTGGATGAGTTCTGTCGAAAGAATTATTTAGCGTATCCAGCTGAGAGATGACCAGAAACGGTTAGTAGCATCTTGGGCGCTCAAAGAAGAAGCTTTAATTTGGTGGGAAACAATCATCAAAGATAATCCAGAAGGTGATATCACCTGGGACAGATTCAAAGAGATTTTCCTAGAAAGATTTACTCCTCCTGAAGTGACGGAGCGATTATGTGATGAATTTTCTTATCTGATACAAGGTGATATGACCATCCCAGAATATCATAAGAAATTCAACGAACTTGCTCACTTTGCTCCTCATCTGATCCAAGATACAAAGAGGAAAAATCTGAGATTTATTCATGGCCTGCAAAGGAGATATCAGAATAGTGTAATGAGGAATGTGAAACTTCCTTTCTCAGAAATGATATATATGGCTTATCAGTACGAAGATCTCCATAAGAAAGGTATGTTGCGCGACGAAGAAGAATTCAGCTCTAGTAATAAGGAAGAATCGGAAACTGATGTTGCTGAAGGCAGTACGAGGTCTGAGGTCAATAAGAAGCCCAGTGCCAAGAGAAAAAGGGCTGAATCTGGGAACGAACGAATAATGACCGCCACGTGCTCAAGCTGCAGTAGAAAAGGACATTTGGCGATAAGTTGCAAATCTTGGAACAAACGAAGAAAAAGTGGATCTAAGCCCACTAAGAAACAAAAGAACCCACATAGGGAAAGGAGATGCCATAAGTGCCGCCAAGCAGGTCATATTGCATGGGAGTGCCAACTCTCAAAGAAATCTGAAGCAGTACATATAAATGAAGTAGCAGAGACATCCGAGCCCTCAGATAGTCAAGAAAGGGCCGATGTTTCAGAAGGCATGCTTACTGTCAAAGACATTCCTGTTAAAGTACTGTTTGACACCGGCGCATCGCGAAGCTTTGTTGCAAAGGATGCAGCTAAGTAGCTGGATTTGAATTTGAAGAAGCTCAAGGAACCAATGACTGTCCAGAATCCGGTTGGGGGTTCCATTGATCTTAGTTGGGTTTGTGGAGTGCCGGTTTCTTTTTCTCGTTATCGGTTTCCTACCATCGCGGTCGTCATGAATTTTAAAGAGTTTGATCTTATCTTGGGGTTAGACTGGTTGACCAAATATGAAGCTGAAGTTAAATGCGCCGACAGAGTCGTAAAAGCGAAGATTAAATCAGGTGATTATATAACCATTCCCTGTGAAGGTCAGAATGCTAATAGAAAAGACTTCTGGGCAGCATTAAATGTTTCTCCAGCCCAAATAGAAAATGTCCCTGAAATCACAGAGAATATTCTCGCCCTAGTGAAAGATATTCCTGTCGTCAAGAACTATGCGGATGTGTTCGAAGAAGTTGTTCGCTTACCTCCGCAGAGAGAAATAGATTTCAACATCGCTTTGATTCCCAATGCAAGGCCGGTAGTTCACGCTATTCGAAGAATGTCCTTGAAAGAGAAAGAAGAACTTGACAATCAAACACGACAGCTAGTATGGAAGGGTCTAATTTGGCCTAGTTTCTCTGATTGGGGAGCAGCAGTGGTGTTTGTCCCAAAATCTGACGGTACTCTACGTCTATGGGTGGATTATCGTGATCTGAACAAGCAAACAATAAAGAACAAATATCCATTGCCGCAGATTGATGATTTGTTGGATCGATTAAATGGAGCACAAGTATTTTCACGAATGGAACTAGCTACAGGCTTCCACCAACTTCGAATTGCCGAAGAGTGTGTTCCAATGACAGCATTCAGAGGTCCCGACCTATTCTACGAGTGGTTAGTAATGCCGTTCGGCTTATGTAACGCTCCAGCTTACTTCGTCGATCTGATGAATAGAGTGTTCAGAGGGGTTTTGAATAAATTTGTTTTGGTTTTTATTGACGATATTCTAATCTTCTCTAAATCAAAGGCCGAACATGAAAATCATTTGGAACAGGTTCTGGAAATTCTCAGAAGGAACGTATTGAAAGCAAAGTTTTCCAAATGTATATTCTGGCAAGAAGAAGTCAAATTTCTGGGCCACGTCATAACTAAAGAAGGAATTGCTGTGGATCCAAGTAAAATCACAGCTATTCAGAACTGGAAACAGCCCGGTATCCCCACTGAAGTCCGCAGTTTTCTCGGATTGGCTAGTTATTACCGGAAGTTCGTTAAAAACTTTTCGAAGATATCTGGTCATTTAACGAAGCTTACGAAGGAGCACTCTAAATTCAAATGGACTCCAGAAAGTGAGGAGGCTTTTGAAGAGCTAAAGTTAAGAGTAACGACAACTCCAGTGTTAACCATCATCGATGGCAATTTGAAAGTCTGGACTGATGCTTCTAGAGAAGTCCTTGGTGCAGTGTTAATGCAAAGAGGTCAAGTGATCGCTTATGCTAGCCGTCAACTAAAGCCGCACGAGAAGAACTACATAACTCATGATCTTGAGTTATTGGCTATAGTATTCGCCTTGAAAATCTGGAGACACTATCTTCTAGGTGAGAGATTTGAACTGTTTACAGATCACCAGTCGTTAAAGTATCTGTTCACCCAGAAAGATCTGAATCTGAGGCAACAACGTTGGCTGGAGTTTCTTGCAGCATATGACTTTGAAATTATATATACTCCAGGGAAAGCCAATGTCATGGCCGATGCTCTGAGCCGAAAGAATGTAATGATCGCCAACTTTATTATCACGACTTCCTTGATTGACAAAATATCTATTCTTCAGAAGGAGGATAACTTTATTAAGGATATGATTAAAAGGATTCAGAAAGGCGAACCCTCGTGTTTTCAAATAGATAACGACGAGAACCTGAGGTTGAAAGGAAGGATTTGTGTTCCTGATATCCCAGAGTTAAAAAGGGAAGTGTTAGACGAGTGTCACAAGTCCAAGCTGAGTATCCATCCTGGTGTAGCCAAAATGTATAACGATCTCAAGCGAACATTCTGGTGGAAGGCTATGAAAAGGGACGTTTCAATATACGTTAGCTGATGCCCTACTTGCCAACTAGTCAAGAGTGACCAACAGAAGCTGGCTGGATTGTTACAACCGCTAGACGTTCCTGGTTGGAAGTGGGAACATATTTCCATGGATTTCATTGATGGTCTGCCCAGAACCAGAAAAGGGAATGACAGTATTTGGGTGATCGTAGATCGCTTCACGAAGACTGCCCATTTCATACCTGTCAGATCAAACAGGACTGCTCAGAGTCTGGCGCAGATATACTTCAATGAAATAGTTAGACTACATGGAGTGCCGCTCAGTATAGTCAGTGATAGAGATACAATATTCACGAGCAAATTCTGGGAGGCATTTCAAGTCGAGCTGGGAACAAAGTTGAACTTGAGCACCGCTTATCATCCTCAGACAGACGGTCAGACTGAGAGGGTGAATCGTATTTTAGAAGTTCTATTGCGGGCTTGTGTTCTAGATTTCGGTGGATCTTGGGAAAACCATCTACATTTGGTTGAATTCTTTTATAACAACAGCTACCAGGCAAGTCTGACAATGTCGCCATTCGAAGCATTATATGGTAGACCGTGTCGATCTCCTGCTTGTTGGGTCGAACCTGGAAATAGACTTATGTTAGGGCCTGATATGATCCGAGAAGCTGCCGATAAAGTCGACTTTATTAAGAAGCCATTACTCGCCGCTCAGAGCCAATAAAAGAGCTGTGCCGATAGGAGAAGAAGAGATATATCCTTTGTTGTTGGCGACTACGTATATTTGAAAGTATCGCCAATGAGAGGAGTTATCCGATTCGGTAAGACCGGAAAGTTGGCGCCCAAATTCATTGGTCCGTTTCCTATTCTGGAACGGATCGGAACTCTCGCTTATAGGGTCAAACTGCCTGATTGGTTGCCTGGAGTTCATGATGTATTTCACATATCTCAACTTCGAAAGCACGTTCATGATCCAGACTTGATCGTGGAAGAAGCAGCTCAACAGGATATTGAAATTACCCCTGAATTAGCTGTGAGAAGAGAGCCGCTAAAGATCATCGGGAAAGAAACCAAAGAGCTGAGGAACAAGAAGGTTCACTTAGTCAAAGTGCAATGGAGTGGAGATCCGCGAGATTGTACTTGGGAAATCAAGGAGAGCATTCAGAAAGCTTATCCTAGATGTTGAGTTGATATCTCTGATTGACTCCGGTGCAAGGTATATTTACCATACTTTGCATTACCATTTAATTCTCTACTCTGTTGTTATTTTCTTTCCATGGATGTGCACTTTTAATTCTATAGCCTGAATGATTTTAAAAAAGTATAGAAATTGATTTGTATGATTTTGAAAAGCTAAAAACAATTTGGGTGGTTGTTTGTGTTGTGTGATAGTAGAGTTGATTAACTAAATTATTAAAACGATAGTTAATTTAATCAACAATAGAATGAATGGTAGGATTTATTCGATTATATCACGCATTGAACTAATTAGAAAATAAATAGAAATATATACTTGTGCATTATATATGTTTGAACAGGTAAATGGATTAGCTGTTGAGTAAAGATTTTATTTGCGTGCCCGACAAATAGGTAAACCTTAATGAGTTGGATGCGAAATATTATTATATCAACTCCTGTGAATGTCATTGGATGCGGAGTGCTGGTTGTTTTGTGTGAAATAATAAATGATGCCATAGGATAGTAACAATTAATTTTGAACTACATTACATGGCATACTTCAGAATATAGGCATACTTCATCATATACAACATAAGCATTTGGAGCTTGTGTGACGAGGTGGAAGATTTACCATAAGAGCGAGAGGCTTGTATGGCGATGATTATATTTTACAGGTTGAACTGATGACTGATATGGACTATTTAAATTGTAACGATTAAATTGCCAGATTAATAAAAACCCCACATGGGTCTGGAGTTGACAATAATCACGTCTCTCTAGTTATTAGATACGGCACATGGACTATTTATTTCCCACACGGGACAAGGTGACGAGAATTTATTCTCTGGAGTTATTATCAGTACACGCTCCCCTGTAACACCAGAATATATCACTATAAATATGTGTATGCTTATTAGGATTTATTGGGTACCTAATACGGCCCAATAAATTTCCAAACCCCTCCCCGTACAAAGGAGGTTATGGCAAAAATTTTCGAAAATTCCGGGTGTAAGCCAAATTTTTGAAGAATTTGAAAATTCTCAGAAACTAAAAAGTTGGAGAATTGAAGCCAGATCAAAAATAGAGTTGATTAATCAAACCACTTTCGACTTTGTTCCTTTTCAGGGACGAAAAGTTTTAAGTGGGGGAGATTGTAACGACCCAGAAAATCTGAACCAATTTAAAAATTTTAAATTGGCTAAAATAATGAATTTTAAATATTTAAAATAAATATTTTAAATAATGGCAATGAAAAATGAGTTTGAATCGACGTTTGAAAACGAATATAATTAATTATAATTATAAACAAGGCCTGAAAAGGCGCTGCAGTTTCAAAAATTAAATCCAAACTTTGTCGGACTGTATCGGGTGCAAAACAAAACGGATTTGAGCGAAACCAAAAATATTTAAATCTGTTAGTGAATACCTTTCTAACGAATCTGAAAAATCGAATTTTCATAGCGGAAAGCAAAAGTTATGGCCAAATGAATTTTCAGAAAGGTCGCTATGGAATTTATATAGCCCGTGAAATTGGTCATTTTGCATACGACCTCGAAATTCGACGAAACCACTTTTGTTGGATCCGGGGTGTGAAGTTATTGCTGGGTTTCAAATTTCATAATTTTTGAAGCTAGTATGTGAGCGTGGCAAAGGAAAACGTGTTTTGGTCAATTAAAGTTAAATTGGATCGACCAGAAATAGGCTTTTTTGCAAACGGTCTCAGAATTCGACGAAACTAGTTTTGTTGGGACCGTATCATCAAAACATAGCCAGATTTATTTTTCTGGAATGTTTCGAATCAGTTTGTGGCCCTGGAAAATTGAAATGTACGTTCAAATTAAATATTGAATGTTATATATTTTAAATTGAAGGAAAACAGTTTGAAACAGTCGAATGGGCCTACGAAACATATCCAATTGTGTTCGGAATGGGGGTAAAACGCTAGGGACGATAGTCGTTTGGTTTGGATTGGTGTTCGTGTGTGGCAAGGGGTATTTTCGAATTTTAAAATTTATAAATATAAAAAAAAACCTATTGGCCCAAACGACTTTCTCTCTCCCCGACCCTATCTGAAACCGACGACGATAAAGGGCTCCTCCCATCTCTCCTAATTTCTGGCGAATCCTCTCATTAAAATCGAACGTGGCAGTTGGGGTTTTTGAAGAGATTCTCTTCCTCTTCAAATCCATACAAACTACATCTCCCCTCGTTGAATATTCAGTGCGAATCGCCCCCTTCAAATTCCGCCGTTCGAAGTCCTCCACCTCCTCCTAGTCGCCGTCGAGTTCATCAAAGGAGGGACCCGCAGGAGCACATCTCGGAGCTGGAGATCGTGGTGCAACCTGATCGGTCTCACGTGCTACGGTTTGGAAGAAATCGGGCGACCTAGTTTTGAACGAAATAATGAGGTATACGGTTTATATTATTTAAACTGATTTCAACAGTTTTAAAGTGTTGCAAACTTTGAAAAATCATATCTTTTTCGTTTCTTGACGAAATTCAGTGAAACAAGAGACAGTGGATCCGTGTGGACGTCTTCTACCTTCTAGAAGAGACCGCATATTTTTCTGAGCCTTCTGCTATTTTTGGTGGAGTGGAACCTAATGTGAGATTTCTAATTTATAAACGATATGGAAAACGACGATGTATAAATTATATAGTCGATGTATGGGTTATATAAGCATTGTACACCTCATGTATAAGCGTTGTATAAGTTGTACGTTCGATGTATAAGTTATATATGCGTTGTAAAATTTATATATGTGTTGAAACAGAAGTGAATTGCTATACATATACATATATATATATATATATATATATATATATATATATATATATATATACGCCCCTCGTCCGCAAACCATGGACGATATTTATTGGTTGTGATTGGTGTGAAAATTGATTGATAGCGAATGGTTGATTGGGATTGTTTGTGGTTGATATTGATTGACTGTGGTTGAAAAATACCCGTTTGTGGTTGAGAAATATTTGGTTGAAACCACATAGGATTAGTTTGTGGAAATGAAATAAATTTATACATGCCGCCTGCGTGCGAACTAGATGCATGATCCCCATTGTCAAAAACCGCGAGGTTTTAAGGTAGAGCGAGGAGCCGTACTAGGGACGGTCCCGGTTTTAACTACCCTGCTGTTATGCTGCCGAAATTTTGAATGATATTCATGTGCTTGAATTGTTTTCATTTGCTGAAACTATATTTATTCGTTGAATAGAAAACCTTCATGTGTTGAATCGATATTCATTCGTTGATTAGAAATTCATGTGTTGAATGGTATTCGTGTTTTAAATATAAAAATCACATTTTTATCTATATATATATAAACTATAGAAAACCTTCATGTGTCGAATCGATATTCATTCGTTGAATAGAAATTCATGTGTTGAATGGTATTCATATTTTGAAATAAATTGTTTTATAATAAAAATCACCTTTTTATCATCTATATGAACTATGTAAAATGACCTTGTTTTAAAAGAAATTGTTTAATAATAAAAATCCAATTTTTATTACCTATATGAACTTTATAAAATAATAGTGTTTTGAAATGAATTGTTTTACAATAAAAATCACATTTTTATTATATACATGAATTGTTAAATATAGTGAAGTGTTGAAATAAAAGACAGTTAGATAAAAATATCATTTTTATCAAATGTATGAAAAGAATGTAGCTTTGAAATCGAAGAATCGATATATATATATGTATATATATATATATATATATATATAAATAGAATTAAAATATATCGAATAACGACGCTGCAGTTCGTATTTTGAAACCGTGATTTCAAACGATTATACCGGGAGATCCGTCCATCAGATTTTCCTGAAATCGCAACCATTGGGTTCGCCTTGGAAATATCTTTCCAACGGCACCAACTTTGTAAAAATCTAACGGTTGGATTGTCTGGAATGTTTAATTCAAATCTGAAGAAAAACAGCGCCAGAATCGATTATATTTATATTTATATATAAATATAATTATATATAATCGAATAACGACGCTGCAGTTTGTATTTCGAAATCAAAACTTCAAACGATCGTACCGGGAGATCCGACCGTCGGATTTTCCCGAAACTGGAACCGTTGGATTTGTTTTGAAAAGATCTTTCTAATGATGTAAATTTTGTGAAGATCCAATGGTTAGATTTTCAGATATGTGTAAATCAAATCCGAAGAAAAATAGCGCCACGGCCGCGTTATGGCCCGAAGCGTCGTTTTGAATAAATTGGCTATTTTAAAATAAATAAAAATGGCGATAAATCGTTATAAAATATTATAAATGATATGGATGTGATTTAGGAATTAACTGAAAGTTGGCTAAGTCGAATGGTTTCTTGGGTATTGATCTGATGTTGGTTTCGGCCTTCGGGGTTAATATTTGGGAAATCGTTCTCTTACTGATTGACGGTTAGTGACTAATGAAATGAAATGATGCATGTGTATGTTAGTGTTGCACTTGTTTATTACATACGCGAGTTGCTCAGAAAGACCGAGTTTATCCCATTCTGAATAACTAAGTCGACGATAAGAAATCAAAGATGAAGACGGTGGTCGAAGACCGGAGATCTTCACCTCGTTTGGATGGTAACCGAGGTCCTGATTGGGAGGCATCCCGAAATATGGATAATGAGTGGTGATCGTCCAGAAGTATGTGGTGATCGATGGGTTTGCGAGGTATATAGTGCCTCCAGTTTCGTTCAGACCCAGAACGGACTTGTAAATAGACTATGTGTCTGACATTAGATTTCATTCTGTGTTGATTGATCTCTGTTAAATATACATCTGTTTGGCGGCGGAGAATTTATTCTTTTGCTTAACGCCCTTCTCTGAAACGCACGAGCTCATAGGTTGTATATCGATGGACATCAGTCGCATGGCATGAATTGCTAGTGTGGCATGCCTAAGTGGCAAATGATCAGGGCTTCTGTTGAAAAGCAAAGTCTTGTGGTGATGATCAAAGCACCGCCTGTGTGGTGTAGCTTTGTGTATAACGTGAATTTACGAGCCTCACACCCGGTATGAACCAGAAACGGGAGGAAGGACCTCAGGAAGGACATGCGTTTCTTTCTAGCTAGAAGTGGCGTCAGTGGTTTTACACGCCCTGACGAGTTTGACTTATGTGGTTGTTACTGTTGCGAGGCGCCTCGATTAGATCGGACGATCCGGGTCCGATGGAGCCATTCGTTGGCTTACCTACGCCCCATAGGGCGGGGAAACGCATTGTTCAGGAATTTTAATCCACATCGGTGGACCGTCCCTGACGATCCAAAGGCTTGACTGAGTACTTGCCTGAGGGGCGGGCTAGAGCGTCTCGAATTCGGTGAGGACTATCTTTTTCCTTGGTTCATGACGGAAATCCAATTTCCAAATACGTGACTATGCGGTTTTGATTGTATACCTATATATGACTACATAGTTGTATGGGGCATTAATGCCGTCTATGATTGATAGTTATGATTTGAAATTATTTTCAAAGCATATAAACACTAGAAATAATATCAAATGCCTTTGTTTTATTCGTATCAAGCATATTTTGGCCGTTATAAGGTAAAAACTCTATCCTTCGGTTTGCGTTGCATTGTGTGATGGGAACTGATCTTATTATGGCTTCATTTTTATAAAAAGCATTGCGATGTTTAAAAGAAAGATTTGTTTTTAAAGCACTGGCAATCCAATGGAGTAAACCCGTTCCACGAAAGTGATGTGGTCCTGTGATTAGCAATATTTTAAATGTGTTGAGTTGATTTCTCATACCAGTCCCATGACTGACTTGTAGTTTGTTTCACTTTCAAACTCGGGTGCCCCTTTTTCTACACGGACAGCCTTGTATTCAGGTTTAGCTGGCTTTCTCTGGATAGCTGGAGCTGAAGATGGATTCTATCATTTATCCCTATTTATGCTGTTCAGCTCCTATTGTACATATTTTGATTGTTTCCGCTGTAGACATATATGTATAGTTGAACTGTATTTGTACTAAGTAAGATCCTGTATACTGTGTAACTCTGATGATTACTTTTACCCAGTATATTCTATTGTTCATTATCTGGTGTATTTATTTAATTTTGTTCTGCTATTATCTGTTTCTGTGTTATATTCCAAATATTACCCTTGTCTCCGTCTGTACGGGAAATGGGGTTGTCACATGTATAGATTCTGCTATGATATTAGTACATTTGTTAAAAATACGATAAGCTTTACTACGTCCTGAGTACCCAACAAAAATTCCGTGATCATCTTTTGCGTCAAATTTTCCAAGTTGATCTTTAGTGTTAAGGATAAAACATTTAGAACCAAAAACTTTAAAATATGAGATATTTGGTTTCTTTTCATTAAAAAGTTCATAAGGAGTATTTTTAGTTAATGGTCGAGTAGAAATACGATTTAATACATAACAAGCAGTTTCTATAGCTTCTGCCCAAAATTGCTTAGATAAAGAACTTCCATTGAGTAAAGTTCTTGCACATTCTTGTAAAGTTCTATTCTTTCTTTCTTCAACTCCATTTTGCTGTGGAGTTCTAGGACAAGAAAAATTATGATTTATTCCTTTGTTTTTACAAAAATGTTCAAAAGATTCATTTTCGAACTCTCCACCGTGTTCACTTCGAATATTTTTTACTTTTAAATTTTTAGAATTTTGAATTCTTTTATTAAAATTTCTAAAGCGTTCAAAAGCATCACTTTTATTTTTCATAAATATAGTCCATGTATATCTTGAGAAATCATCAATTATTACAAAAACATAACGATTATGATTAATTAATTGAACTTGAGTAGGGCCAAATAAGTCCATATGTAATAGTTCTAATGGTTGTAAAGTTGAAATAACCCTTTTTAACTTAAAAGTAGACTCGGTTAATTTTCCTTTTTGACAATCTTCACAAAGATTGTTTATTTTAAAATTTATTTTTGGTTAACCTTTTACTACTTCATGTTTTGAAAGTTTTTTAATAGTTTTAAAATTTATGTGACATAGACGCTTATGCCATAACCAAGAATCATTGTTATTGACAATCAAACACATTTCCTTATTATTATTAACTTTCATATTTAAAACATAAATATTTCTATCTCGATATCCTTCAAAAATAAGGTTTTGTTCTTTATCAAAAATACTACATTTATTTTTAGAAAAAGTTATCTTAAAACCTTTGTTACATAATTGACTAATACTTAGTAAATTATGTTTTAAATTTTTAACTAAAGAAACGTTAGTAATAAGAGGTAAATTTGAAATACCGTAGTTGCACACATCTCCTTTGCCAATGATAAAACCTTTTGAGTTATCTCCGATGGTAACTGAGCCACCGTCAAAGTATGAAATATTGGTTAGCATATCTTTGTCTCCAGTCATATGTTTTGTGCAACCACTTTCTAAGATCCATTTTCTCTTTTTGAGTGGGACCTGTAAAAAATATTAATAAACATATTGGCACCCACTTTTTGATAGGGTCCTAAGAGTTAGGTCTTAGGAAGCCAAACCCAAGTAGGTTTAGTATCCCTTTTATATAAATAATTCTCATTATTATGCACAAATTTCATAAATGAGTTATTTGTTCCTATTCAGATTATTGTTAGTTTTTGGAACCCATATCTTAATTTTATTAATCCTTTTTATAGATTTTGAATCAATTTTCCTTTCTAGCTTTGTAATTTCCTTTGGAGGAAATTTTGATTCCTTTTTAAATCCTAAACCATTTTTGTTTGAAGAAGGTTGAAAGTTTTCTATGATTCTTGATAAATTTTCTCTTCCCTTATTAAAATTTGAAATATTTTTAGAAATGTAACTTATCTTGAATATTTCTATTTTCTAGCTCTAATTCTTTTATTTTAGTTTTCAACATATGATTTTCAGAACTAATTTCATCGTTTTTTAACTTTTTATTTTCAATTTCTTTACTTAAAAGAGAAATCTGATTATCTGAATTTGTAAGAGTCTCTTGAACTTTTTCAAGTTCTTCTTCTAGAATTATCTTTTCATCTTTCAACATATATCTTTCAAATTCAGCTTTGTTATGATTTTCACGAGTTTCTTTAAGCTTTTTCTTTAAGGCTTTTATGATGTTTTAAAACTCAGAATTGACTTCTATTAAATCTTCATAAGATAAGTCACTTACATCAGATTCTTGAGCCATGAAGCGCACATTTGCTTGTTCATTGTCGCTTTCATTATCACTGTCACTTTCTGATGATTCTGAATCTAAGCTGTCCCATGTAACAGAAAAAGCTTTCTTTTTGAATTTTTCTTTCTTATTCTTGTTGTTGAAGTTCTTCTGATTTTCTTTCATTTCTGGACAATCTTTTGCCATGTGACCCTTCTTATGGCAATTGAAACATTCCAATTTTGAGGATGAAGGTTCGTTTGAGGTAATCTTTTTGAAATTTCCTTTTCTAAATTTTAGAAATTTCTTAAAATTCTTGGCAATAAAGGCTAAATCTTCGTCCTCTGATTCAGATTCTTCTTTATTTGCATGAAATGCCACATTCTTTTTCTCTTGAGCTAATTCTCTTTTTGCTTGAAGATTAACTTCGTAAGACATGAGATTTCCTATGAGTTCTTCAGGTTTCATAGTTGACAAATCATTAGTTTCCTCAATGGCTAATACTTTTCTTTCCCAATCTTCGGTTAACTTATTTAGTATTTTTGACACAATATCAAAGTCACTATATTTTTCTCCCAATCCTATCAATGCATGTAAAATGTCTTGAAATCTCAAATACATTTTGTTGATGGTTTCATTTTGCTTCATCTTGAAGTTTTGGAATTGATTCTTAAGCATTGAAATTTTTGTTTGCTAGACTTTGTTTGTTCCTTCATGAATAATTTTGAGTGTCTCTCATACCTGGTATGTTGATGTACAGATGCTAACACGATTGAATTCATTTCTATCGAGAGCACAATATAACATATTCATAGCTTTTGCATTTGCATTGGCTTCATCTTTTTGACTTACTGTCCAAGTTGAATATTCAGTTGTAAGTGCCGTGAACTCTTTTTGAGTAGCATGCCATGCACTAAAGCCACTTTGCTTGCATATAAATTCTCATTCTTGTAGCACAGTAATTGTAATGTAGTCCATTGAATAGTGGAGGCCTTTGAGTAGATTGTCCTTCGACAAAAGTAGTTGAGCTAGTATTTGGGTTATTCTCCATTATACCAAAGAATCAAATTACGGTATTACGGTTATAGGATGGCCTTGCTCTGATACCAATTGAAAAGGGGCTATGTAGCGGTATAGGATCGTGTAGTATGGAGAATAGAATGTAGTGTATATAGCAGAGTAGTAAGTAAATATCACACAACCGATTTATACTGGTTCAGACCACTTTCCTACGTCCAGTCCCAGACTCACTTATGGTATTTCACTAACACTAAAACCCTTACTTTACCCAGAGGAATAGGTTCACAATTTCCCGAACACACGAACGGGATTTCTTGCCTCAACCACTGAAGAGGTCTTCACTAATACAGAATAATTGTTGACTCTTTTGTGTTCTTGATAATACGAATTGTCTAATATTAAGTACACCCTTCCTATAGCCTTTCCTTGATGATAATCGTAAAGTATGTAAAGAAATATGGAAGTTTAAAAGTCTCAAGAATGAAAATAGATCGCTTTTTAGAACTTAGAGAGCTTTGAATAAGATAGAGAGAATTAGAATAAAATTCGGTGATTAGATCAATTAATCAACTCCCTAATTCTAATATATAAAAAGATACAACTGATTACAATAGGTTTTAATGAAGAGTTATGGATAAAATAGTTGTGTCTCTTCATAGAAGATGCAACCTTTCAGATTCAGATGTCTGAAAATTATTTTTAGATGTCTGTTTATATGTAAAGGTATAGTCAGCAGGGAAATACTGCAACTCGGCATGAAATCAGACATTTGAAATATTTGAAACAGACGTCTGAATATTGTAGTGAAGAACAATCTGTTTCAGCAAACAAACGTCTGAAATTTTCAGACCAGAGGTCTATTTTCTGTTATCAGCCTATACCTTGCCTATTTTATAATAAAAAGAACTATATATATAAAACGTATGTGTGTGTAATCATCAAGGAAGACTTTAATATATAAATTTAGGACTAACAGACTCTTACAGCATGTAAGTGATCTTCGTTTTGTGTTCTTGAATCTGATTGTCGAAAGTATCTTCCTGCAACATTGAATTAGTCGATAATAATATATATATTAATGAGCTCGTATAGTTGTCATAGTCATAATACTGTATAGCGGGATTCAACACATGCATATAAGGGTATGTTAGAGAGTTGCAACCATACATGCATAGCCTTCACATTACCATAAACATTTCCAAGGTGGGGGTTCCACTCTTGGATGATGAAGAGTCTGTTCCTCATTACCATGGGATCAATGAGCAAGATTTTACTTTTGTCTTCCTAACATGTTAGTTGGAACAGAAAAACACATCCATTAAACCAAACTTTTATAGATCCTCTCAATTTTCAAGCATTTTTCAAATGTATCACAACTGTTGCGTACAAGAGCAGTGTATCCAGGAAGAAGCCAACCACACATTCACTCCACACAAGTTTGACAGCACTTATTACTTCCTTGGAAGGAACCACTACATCAACATTGAAACTGAGGTCTATGTGAGTGGGGATATAGGAACCCACATTCCAAGGCATGGCTTCGAAAAGACAAGATATACCAGATTATTTCTGGAGGGAGGAGGAGGTTAGGGAGGATAGAAGGAAGACAATGGTTAGCGGTGGTGGTAGGAGGAGGAGGTAAGAAAGGGGAGGAAGGAGAAGGATTCAAAAGATTGGGAGGAGAGGTAGAAGTAGATGAACGAGTGTTAGCAAAGGTCAGTGGGTCAGGTGACAGAATGGCTGGTGGGGGGACAGGGAGATGGGACATCAACGAAAGAGAAAACGGTGAGGTGACAGGTCAGAGGATCTGGGATAGCGGGAAAAGGATAGAGGGTGCCATGGAAAGGAAATTGATAAAAGGATATTATGATCATAATTTTTTATCTAGAATGTACACATTATTTTCCATCAATCTTTCAGCAGGATTTAGTAAATTTCA
Source organism: Allium sativum (assembly GCA_030737875.1). Taxonomy (NCBI): domain Eukaryota; kingdom Viridiplantae; phylum Streptophyta; class Magnoliopsida; order Asparagales; family Amaryllidaceae; genus Allium; species Allium sativum. The sequence goes on along the minus strand of JASFAX010000021.1, from coordinate 30,944,277 downwards.
TTAATAACATCATGAATTTTATATAAAAACCATATTAAATTTAATTAAATTTAATTCAACAACTTAAATGGGCGGAATTCACAGGATGTTACAATCTCCCCTACTCAGAACTTTATATCCTCAAAAAGGAGAGGTTGTTGAAAAAATGCTTATGTATACAACAAAATACTTATACTATTACAAAATTTAGTTTAAGAAAAATAACAACACGCTTTTAAACTTCAAAATTCCATAAAACATAACTTATTGAAATTATTTCTTAATAAAACTTAAAGTCAAAATATGAAATAATTTCTTTGACTTAAAATCTTGATTTCATTTTAATATTATTTAAATACTATTATTTCTTTCATGTTGAATCATACTTCACTTCAGGATTTCAAAAAAAAAAAAAAAATCAGTTTGAAAAAGTCTTAAATATTTCACAAGCATATCAATATATATGCTACACAGATCGAGAGGTTTCTCCCTAATGACAAGGCCACTAGGCACGACCTATGCATGTATCAATATTAATAAATCATGTCTTCGAGAAGAGCAGACCATCATCAAGGGCTTATAACCCACATCATACCTTTCATTAGTCACGGGTCACTCGCATCTTGATAACATATCAAATCAGTTCATATCCCATGGTTATAAATCGTTTTGCACAATAATTACAAATACTTTCAAATTATTGTATTGTTGTTTTTTTTCAAAATCCTTTACAATATGGATATTTAAGTCACTGAAATTTCTCCCTGTTTATAAGCCATTTATCACATTCCAAATAGTTGGAAAATCAATGTCGTTCAATAATTAGAATTCAGATTTGGATCAATTGGCAATCCGGTTTAACTTCCAATCACAAATTGTAAAAATTCAAACTTTTCAAATTTCTAAATCAAAAGCCATATAAAAACTCTTTCAATTCATAAAATCATGTCAAGCGAAGTTTCAAATCATCCTCTTGAAATAATATTTCCAACTATTGTATATTTACATAAGACAGAATTTCCAAAAAATTTCAAAATTATCTTATAATTCATACAGTTCAAATTTATAATTTCTTCTCAAAATATTCTTTGTAAAAAAATATTTCAAAACATTTCTATTATCTCATACATCTCATTAGTCAATGTTTAACATGGTATATTGGATAAAATTCAACACTTGAAAATTTCATTGTCAATCGTTGAAAAGTTCAAAGTTAACGATAATCAAATATTTGTTTCAAAATAATTTATATTTCAAAATACACTCTATTAAGAGTAATTTCTAGTGACTGATTCTTATTAATCACCATAAGCTAGGCTTTGTGTAAACCAAAGCTCTAATACCAACAGTAACGACCTGCCTTTTCGGCCGCTTCAAGCTGGAAATTCAACCAACTCGAACCGTTCGAAATTACAGATTTTTATTGCTTATGAGGTTTAAATAAAATCATACAAAGAATCACATAATACAATATCTTGCAGCGAAATAATTTTTATACAAGATATCAAAGTTCTGCAATAAATTACACAGCGGAAAATGCAGAACTTAAAGTAAATAAAATTTACAAGAATTATTGAACTAGAGTGCACACATGTGTCTTCACGAGTCTCTAGCTTCGTCGGTTGAAAATTTAAGCTTTAATACTCGGTCTGACCTAAGAATTTATGCAAAACACAAAAACACTTTAGTCAGGATTAATTTTATTCAAGTAAATCAACTTCAATAAAAAAATCAATATATAATAGTTAATCCTAACATATATGACAATATAGATTTTCAAATCAGGGAAACACATATGTGAACTAATGTGTTTTAAATATATAGGATGGTGTAGGTGTAAATTTTTCTTCAGCAACAGGAAATATATCAACGAGGCCACCAATAATCAAGACATGCTAAAATAGGCAATACATGGGCTAATATGATGCAAACAATACATGGTAGTGCAAAATAGTGCAGTGACACAAGAGCATGACAAACTCAACACAGCGAGTACACAATCAAACTAACAAATCAAGACAACTACTATATTTCATTTTATTATTGACGTTGATAAATTGAATATAAGTAAACCGTGAGAAAAATCACCTTGCGTGGATATGATGAAGACCAATCTTCAGCAGCAAATCTGAAATTGAAAATGTTTTTTTCTTTTGAGAAGGAGGATAGACAAAAATTTAAGAAGAGGAGGATACCGCGAAATTTCCAGGAAGAGGAGGCTCGTGAAGGAAGAAAGGAATTTATATTTAGTTTTTTTATGTAAAGAAGAGGAAGAAGATATAAAATTTGTAGAATACAAACGCAGAAAAGAAAGAAACAATAAGGAAATTGAGAAAGATACTTGATTTTTTCTCACTGATGTCTGTTCACATGTTGCAGGTTAAAAAGGAAATAAATTGACTGATTGAGGCTGTGGTGGCAATATTTATTTTTCATTTAAATTTCAAAAGTAAATAAAACGGAGAAAGTGAATAAACGAAAAGAAATGAATGCATGATTAATTGTTTGATGCTAACTGTTTGAAAGTTTATGATTTTTCAATTTTCAAAATTGTTAATACTAAAATTTTAGAATTTAAGAAACCTATTCAATGGGCAGGCAAGAACAAATAGAAGAGAAACGTACATACATGAAGTTGGTTTATATTTAGAGAGAAACAATAATGGGAAAATGGGAAAGGAAAAATACGGGGATGTAAATTTAAGGAATAAAAATACGAAAATAAAATAGGATGTGTGAAAATAGAATGAAGAGAAAGAAATTAGTAGAACGATGGGTAATAAATTAATAGATAAAGGAAATAAATGTGTAACTAATGGAGAAATAGAGTGGAGAGAAAGGAGGTAGTGAATTTATGGAAAGTATAAAAAGAAGGGGAAAGAAAAATAACTTGCTTGAAATGAGAATGGGAAGTAAAACTATGTACGTAATTTATTTTCCTAAAAAGAATTTAATAGGGAAACAAGGCTTTAATTGAGGAGAAATTGCGTGAGAAAGAAATGGAACGAGAAAGAAGATGGGAAGAATGAAATATCTTGAAATATTTAAGAAAGGATAATTAAGAAGGAATGCATCAATTTTTTGGAAGTGGAATAGTGCAGTATTAAGGAAATAACCAAGAGTGGAGGGCATTGAAAATGAATGAAGCTATTCGCATTTCAAAATTTATTAATTAATGAACGTTACCTTTTGAATAGATAGGGAAAAGTATTAAAGATGATGGACAAATATATATATATATACAAGTATGTTATAAGAAAATATACACATTATTTTCAATCAATCTTTCAGTAGAAATTAATAAATTTCTTTAACAACATAATAAATTTTATTTAAAAACCATATTACATTCAATAACTTAATTTAATTCAACAACTTGAATGGTCGGAATTTACAGTATGTTACACTTGATAATCATGTCATGTGTCTCTTTCAAAGCACCAATAAATCTTCAAGAACATTCACCTCCTTTATTAGACATCTTTTTGACTAACTTCAAAAATATTTTGAAATGAATTCTATACCACTTTTCAGCTATGGTTTATAACTTTTGATCCTTTGGAGATTCAAATCTATATTGGAGAAAGTCTACTAGGGATATTATTGATTATCTTTATTTGGCATCTTTATGACTTACTTTAAAAATATTTTGAATTAAATTCTATACCATATTTCAGCTATGGTTTACACCTTTTGATCCTTCAGGGATTCAAATCTATATTTGAGAAAATCTATTAGGGATATAGTTGATAATTTATTCAAGTTACTTAATATTTTGCATCATTATATATGTTAACAAATATTTAATGCTGACGATCAACGTGAACTTGTATCCCTTTATGGTAACATCCCAGATTTTTGAGCCTAGTTTTTTAATTTAATTCAAAAGATTTAAATTAATAATATGTTTTCAAAGATGTGATAAGTTAAATTTGATATTAAGATTAAGTTTTGCCAAAATTATAGTAATTAACACTCTTCTTTGAGACGTACGAGCTCAAAGGTGACATAGTTAGCAATTATTGATTATATGTTATGGGATGATAATGTGGCATGCTAAGTAATGTGTTATTGATGATCAAAGCATGGGTTAGTGAAGTATAACATTGTGTAACGAGACTTCAACAAGTCTCGCACCCCAGAAATGGCCAAAAAATGAAAGATGCGGCAGGGCATGGGTTATCATATCCTATCTAGATAAAAAGTATATCATGGATCCCAGGTATTACTTATGTGGATACTTCTACTTATGTGAATGATGATGTTGTGAGCACCCGGTTTTAGGTTGGTAACAACCGAGAGATGATACTCACGGTTGATCCAAGTAACGAGATCCTTCCTTGTGTTGATACAGAATGGATCTGGTGTTCCATAGTTCTCGGGGTATTTCTCTAGAGATGTTCCCATCAGTAAGGAAGTTCCTTAGCCTGGTCATTTGATGGAAATCCATTCCCCACGATGAGTTTGTACGACTTTAGTTGTAAACATATATGGAAATATAATATATGGAATCTATGCCATCTATGATTGATACATTTATTCTCAAAAGTGATTTCCATATTTTAGACACTAATAATAATATCAAATGAATTTCGGGTATCAAGCATGTTTGGCTATCACAAGGAGAAACTTTTCCCATGTCTACGTTCACATTGTGTGTGTGCCGAGAGACCTTATGTAACCTCATTTTCAAAAATCGTTGCGAGTTTTTATGACTGGTATTCAAAAGAGGAAACCCATTCCGTGTTGTACGACATGATCTTATGATTTACCTAACTTTAAAATAAAGGTATAACTATTTTAGGTTCTCATACCTGTCCTATGATTGACTCGCAGTTTATTGTTCTTCCACCTAAACTTCGGGTGCCCATAATATTCCACACTGGCAACCTGGTATATAAGGTTTTGTAGATTTAGCCTTGGGTCTTTTTCGAGTAGGATTTTGGATTGTGGATGGAGCTATACTCTGGATAATTTCATAGTCTTCCGCTGAGAGTTGTATACTTTCCGCTGTGTACGTATTTTCCACTGTGTACATATTTTCCATTGTACTCTGATATTTGCTGTACTCAGATATATTATTGTACTCTAATGTAATATTGTAATGATAATAATGAAAAATTTCTTTTGTTCAGTTATTATTGTGTTGTATACCTAAAGGCGATACAGAATCCAATATTTGGAGTCTGGTGTTTGACGCTTGAGTGGGGCCGAACGCCAAGCTTCGAAGGCCGCTTCTTTCGGGTCGTCACCATTGATATAACAGCTTTAGTTTATTTAAAGCTTGGTGGTATGACTCGTTAGAACAGAAGGAAAGAACTCATCAGGGCTAGGATTAGTAATATCCTAGAAGAGAAACTCATTAGAGATGGGGTTAGTAATGCCCCAAAGTGAGTTAAGAGTATTACTTATACAAGAGAGTTTATTTACAATATGAAATTGATTTTTTAAAATTGGTTTTTAAAGATTATATCTTGAATATAAAAGATTGTTTAGGGTAATTATAAAGAATTTGGATTAGAAAACGAAATTATCGACGATTTTGGACAGTTCATATGTTCTAAAACTCGTTAGGTAAATAAATTAAATAAGTAAGTAATTACGAATAACTTGTGTATTAAGTTTCACAATTTTGACTAAAAGGTATTTGGTAAATATCAGAAAAGGTTATCTAAAAGGGATTATAAACAAATTTGCTTATGTTCTTTCCTTTTTCGAGAATGAAAAGTTTTTAAAGAGGGAAGTCTGTAACATCCCAGATTTTTGAGCCTAACTTAATTTAATTTAAAATATTTGAATTAATAACATGTTTTCAAAATATGATAAGTTAAATTTAATAATAAGGTTAAATTTTGTCAAAATTATAGTAATTAACACCCTTCTTTGAGATTTACGAGCTCAAAATTGATATGGTTAGCGATTGTCGATTATATGTTATGGGATGACAATGTAACATGTTAAATAACATGCTATTGATGATCAAAGCATGGCTTAGTGAAGCATAGCTTTGTGTAACGAAACTTTTACAAGCCTCACACCCCGGAAATGGCCAAAATAGGAAAGATGTGGCAGGGTATGTTTTCATCTCTTATATTGATAAAAAGTATACCATGGTATGGATCTCAGAAATTACTTATGTGGATACTTCTACTTATGTGGATGATAATGTTACAGGCTCCTAGTTTTAGGTTGGTAACGTCTGGGAGATGATATACTCGGGGTTGATCTAGGTAAGGAGATCTTGCCTTGTGTTGGTAGATAATTGATATGGTGTTCCAGAGTTCTCGGGGAATTCCTCTAGAGGTGATCCCATCGATAAGAAGTTTCTTAGCCTGGTCATTTGATATAAATCCATTCTCCATTACAAGTTTGTAAGTCTTTAGTTATAAACGTATATGGCAACATAATATATAGTACCTACGCCATCTAGGATTGATACATTTATTTTCGAAAGTGATTTCCACATTTTAGACACTAATAATAATAACAAATGAATTTCGCATATCAAGCATGTTTGGCTATTATAAGGAGAAACCTTTCCCATGTCTGTATATGCATTGTGTGTGTGTCGAGAGACCTTATGGCAACTTCATTTTCAAAAAGCATTGCGAGTTTTTATGAGTGGTATTCATAAGAGGAAACCCGTTCCGTGTTATATGGCGTGGTCTTATTATTTACCTAGTTATAAAATAAAGGTATAACTATTTTAGGTTCTCACACTAGTCCCATGACTAACTCGAAGTTTATTGTCCTTCTACCTAAACTCTGGGTGCCCATAATTTTCCTCACGGGCAGCCTAATAGTTTTGGTTTTGCAGGTCTTGCCTTGGAGTTTTTTCGAGCAAGATTCTGCATTATGGCTGGAGCTATACTCTGGATTATTTCCTAGTCTACCACAGAGAGTTGTGTATTTTCCGCTATGTACGTATTTTCCACCGTGTACGTATTTTCCATTATACTCTGATATATGTTGTGCTCGGATATATTCTTGTACTTTGATGTAATATTGTGATGATATTAATGAAAAAGTTCATTTGTTCAGTTCTTATTGTGTTGTATACTTAAATGCGATATGGAATCCCGCATTTAGAATCTAACGTTTGACACTTAAATTGGGCCGTCGAATACTGAGCTTCGAAGGCTGTTTCATCCGGGTCGTCACATTTATTGTCCTCCTCAATGTTGAAAACATTGTCACGTATAACAACAATCCTCTTTGGATTCTCATTTTTGATCTATTATCACATTATTACTAGTAGATACATTATATGTAATTCAATTGTAGGAGGATAATGATTTTAGTAGTTGATAGGGTGCATTCATATTATATTACTTATTCTCTTCCATTGATCTAGTAACTTGGAGGAAATTTCTAATTATATAGATCATTTTAATACACACATGACTTTAGGTCATTTAATATTTATGTCAGTCGACTTTTGAATTACTATATAATATATATGCATAATCCATAATATGAGCTCACAACAAACTTTGGGTCATTCTTTGAATATTTACATATATGGATATATACGTGCGTCCATTCATTACAAATATATTATAAATTTGCATATTCTTTCCCGTTTGAGTCGGTGATTTTTAGAAAAAGCATTACAAGGATCCAGACTATTAATTTCTTGTTATGCATCAATGTCAGTGTGTTAGAATTGTATTGAACTTCTAGATCAAATAAAATATATAAATAACTTTAAGTTGTTAAATTTTATTCCTCCATTATACGTCAAATATTATTTTTGAACATTACTTATGATATAACTTATCAGAAATTGATTTATAACTGCATATAAACGTTTCTGCACATCTCTTATGGGGAGTGTAATAAATAAATAAATGAAATATACTTTAAAAAGATAAATTTTGCTTCTGGACACTTGGAATTTTATGAAAATATGCAATATATTTTTTGCACTTACATATCTCTTCAAACCGATATTTATAGCTTTCATGAAATGTATAATATAATATATAACTATCTCTTTAGGGGAATATCTAAAGATATTTTTTTCAATAAATGATTATGCATACAATATTTCTTATGACATGATAATTAGAAATATGATCTTTATGATACAACTAGACACTTGAACATAAAATAATGTATTTTATAAATAATTTGATTTGTCCCTTATTCGGAAGGTTTGATATAACTATAATGAAATATATTATATACGTCACATTTCTCTCAAACTTTTGGAATCAAATCTAAACTAAATTGGAATCTTTTAAAATAAAATTTCTACGCATTTATTTGGTTTAATAAAATTACTAAATATATAAACAGATATCTTCTGGAGATGAGTTATCATTTCCAAATATATAAGTGGAGTTATTTTATTATCACCACTTCTAGAGCGAACTTATCTCCCTCCCCCACTCACACATACATGTATGCAAACTTTTGGAATGTCGTATCAATATAAAATATTTCTTTTATAAAAATTACATAATATCTACTTTTACAATAGCATAAAATATTCTTACTAGAGATTTTTTTTGTAACTAACAATGAAATAATATATCAAAGGTTAAATATAGTAAAAAATGCAGTAAATAAAAGTTAGATGTAACAAAAAAAACCGTTGCTACAGGAGTATAATCTGGGAATAGACAATATATTTTGAATATAAATCATTATCATTTCTTCTAGGGTTTTATATGATGTTTTTCCTGAGGATATAAGTTTTTGTAAGGAATTGCAATAATTCTTTTCGATAAAAAATACAACATCCCTTTTGGGATGTTTGGGTTTTGCAATATAATAAAAATTGCCAACATTCTTATAATGTGACGACCCCAATCCCCGTACCACGGTGGCCAGGGTAATCTTTGGAATATAACGCATAAACAGATAATAGTAGAACAAAAATAAATAAATACACTGGATAATGTACAAAAAAATAATCTGGATAAACATAATCATCAGAGGTACACAATATACAAGATCATACTTAGTACAAAATACAGTTCAGCTTTACATAAAATGTCTACAGCAGAATCAAAATATAATATGTACAACAGGAGCTGAGCAGCATAAAAAGAAAGAAGTGATAGAATCCATTTTCAGCTCCATAGCTATCCAGAAAGAGCCGGCTAAAACCTAAAGATAAGGCTGCCCATGTAGAAAATAGGGCACTCGAGTTTGCAAGTGAAACAAACTACAAGTCAGTCATGGGACTGGTATGAGAAATCTACTGAACTTATCTTACAATAGGGCCAATCTCAGGACCACGTCGCTAACGTGGAACGGGATTACTCCATTGGATTGCCAGTGCTCAAAACAAGAAATCATTTAAACATCGCAATGCTTTTTACAAAAATGAAGCCATTATAAGACTCAGTTCCCATCAAACAATGCAATGCAAACCGAAGGATAGAGTTTTACCTTATAATGGCCAAAATATGCTTGATACGAATAAAAAAAAAGCATTTGATATTTTTACTAGTGTTTATATGTTTCAAAAAAACGATTTCAATCATAAGTATCAATCAGAGACGGCATGGGTACCATATATCATGTCGCCAAATATAGGTTTACAATCAAAACCGGACGATGTCGTATTTGGGAATTGGATTTCCATCATGAACCAAGGAAAGGGATCGTCCTTACCGCTTCGAGACTGTCTAGCCCATGTCTCAGGCAAGCGCGCAGACAAGATTTGGATCATCAGGGCCGGTCTACACGGAGTGGATTAAAATGCATGAACACTACATTTCCCCGCTCTATGGGGCGTAAACTGGTCATATACCGACCAAACCATCGGCCCTGTAGCGACCGATATAATCGAGGCGCCTCGCTATCCATCATCCACATAAGTAAAATGCCCGGGCGTGTAAAACCCAAAACACCACTCCTAGCTAGAAGGAAACACATGTCCTCCCTGAAGTCCTCTCCCGTTTCTGGCTCATACGGGGGTGTGAGGCTCGTGAATGAACGCTAAACATAAAGCTAGCTATTTAAAGCCGTGCTTTGATCATTAACCACAAGACTCTTCTTTTCAACAAAAGCCTTGATCACAATTACTCTGTATGCCATGTTGTCAAGTTACAACGTCAGACACACAACCATTTACAAGTCTGTTCTGGGTCTGAACGAAACCGGAGGCACCTTATTCCTCTCCTATATGTCCAATACAGGAGAGAGGCCCTCGCACATCCGAATGATCAACAAGTACGTCCGGACAACCTCCACTATAACCCCTTCAGGGCAGCAACTCCCATCAAAGGCATCAGTAGTTATCCATTCGATGTGAAGATCATCGGTCTTGCACCGTATATTTGACTTCTAATCGTCGATCAATTATTTGAAATGAGAATTAACTCAGTCCTTTCAAATAATTCACGTATATTTAGAATTCAAATCAATTCATTTCCGTGGTTAAATTATTTGACATCCATAATTCAGTTCATTAATGTAATTTTCACGTTAAACACATTCAACCATGAAATATCCAATAAACCGGGTAAATTCGGTTTATTTCCATTTCATATTGTTTATAATATTTTATAACGATTTATTGCTATTTTTATTTATTTAAAAATAGCCAATTTATTCAAACAACGCTTCAGGCCATAACGCGACCATGGCACTGTTTTTCTTCAGATTTGATTTGCACATATCTGAAAATCTAACCATTGGATCTTTACAAATTTTATATCATTGGAAAGTCCTTTTCAAAACGAATCCAACGGTTCCAGTTTTGGGAAAATGCGACGATCGGATCTCCCGGTACAATCATTTAAAGTTACGATTTCAAAAAACGAACTGTAGCATCGTTATTCATTTTTTTAATTATATTTATATATACAAATATAATTTATTCGGGCCCTGTTTTTATTCAGATTTGAATTAAACATTTCACACAATCTAAACGTTGGATCCTTACAAATTTGGTATCGTTGGAAAGATATTTTCAAAGCGAACCCAACGGTTTCGGTATCGAGAAAATCCGACGGTCGGATCTCCCATAATAATTGTTTAAAATCACGATTTCAAAACACGAACTACTGCTTCATTATTCGTTTTAATTTAATTATACATATATATATAATCTGTTCTTCGATCTCCAAACCATTTTCATTTCATATATTTGATAAAAATAACATTTTTACCAAATAAATATTTATTTCAACACATGACTATTTTTAGCACTTCATATATATAAATAAAATGTGATTTTTATTGTCAAAACAATTTATTTAAAACATGAATATTTTTATCTATTCATATATATAATAAAAAAGTGATTTTTATTGTTAAAACAATTTATTTCAAACATGAATATTTTATATACTTCATATACATGATAAAAATGTGATTTTTATCTTTCAACCATTTTATTCGTCATATGAATATTTTTCCAACACATGAATATATTTCAATACATGAATATAAATCAAACACACGAATATTTCAGAAATTTTGGCAGCATAATGGTAAGGAGTTTAAAACCGGCGCCGTCCCGAGTACGGCTCCTCGCACTACCTTACGCTCGCAGCTTTCCCTAAGGGGATTATCCGTATAATCTAAATATTTCGATTCATTTTCATATCACAATGGATTTCACCACAAACAATTCAAATTTTGTTTCAACCACAAACAATCATTATCAACCATTCGCATTTATAAACCAAATTTCACGTCATCCAAAATCCAAATAATCACAACCTATATATATCGTCCATGGTCTGTAGAAAAGGGGAGTGTTTATATATATATATATATACGTATATAAATATATTTCCATTTCATTTCAACTCCATTCAACGCACACATAATTTTTACAATGTATATATAACTTATACATCGCACATACAACTTATACAACGCTTATACATGAGGTGTACAACGCTTATATAACTTATACATCGATCTTATAATTTATACGTCGCCATTCCATATAGTTTATAATTTAGAAATCTCACATTGTGTTCCACTCCTTCAAAAACTGTAGGAAGCTCTAAAAATTCTCCGATCTCTTCTAGAATGTGGAAGACGTCCACACGAGTCCTATGTCTCCTGTTTCATCAAATTCCGTTAACATATGTTAAAGATACAATTTTTATTTGAAAATCATGATTAACAATGCTTAAGAGTGTTATAATCAGTTTTAAAAATAAAGGCCGCACCTTTCAGCTAACCCTTCGAAACTAGGGTTGAATTTAACTCCAAATCTGAAGCGCTTCGTTCAGATCTGGTAATACGACGTCGAAGACCTCCGTAAGGTGCGCAAAACAAGGGTGGCGTGGTCAGGTCTGGTGGCGTATCGAAGGCTAGGCGGCGGCTTGAAGAACGGATGTTTGGGGAGGTGGTTCTCAAAGTGGGAGCGACAATAGGGGGTGTACCAGGTATAGATTTGAAGAGGAGGAGGAGAGCTTCAAATAGTTGCAAAAGGGCGAGGTGTAATGGTGAGCGGTTTGGCCGGGAAGATCGAAAAACTGTTTCGCCATCGGTTATGAGAAGGGGCGGGTTTTTGAGATTTTTTTTATAATTATAATCAACGAATGAATTTATTCCATTGGTGGATATATATATTAATTCAAAAATTAGTGTTTCTCCGTATGAATTCCATTTCAAACCCAACGACTGTCGTCCCTAGCTAATTACCCTATTCTGAACACAATGGAATATGTTTCGTAGGCCCATTCGATTGTTTTAGTTAATTATTCTTCAAATTAAAATATAAAACATTCAAATATGGATTTGAACGTATATTTCAATTCGCCGGGGCCGCATACTAATCCCAAAAATTCCAGAAAAGTAAATCTAGCTTTGTTTGGACGATACAGTCCCAACAAAATTGACTTCGTCAAACTTAGAGATCGTTTGAAAAATGTCCATTTTCTGGTCGATCCAAATTGACTGGAATTAACCAAACACATTTTCCTTTGCCACGCTCACATATTAACTCCAAAAATTATGGAATTTGGAATCTAGCAATAATTCGACATCCCGGATCCAACAAAAGTGGTTTCATTGAAAATGGAGGTCGTTTGCAAAATGTCTATTTTCAAGGGCTATATAAACTCCATAACAACCTTTCTGAAAATTCATTTGGCCATAACTTTTGATTTCCGCTATGAAATTTCAGTTTTTCAGATTCGTTATAAAGATATTCTTAGACAGATTTAAATATTTTTGGTTTCACTAAAATCCGTTTTATTTTGCATCCAATACAGTCAGTCAAAGTTTGAATTCAAATTTTCATACTACCACGCCATTTCAGGCCTTGTTTTATAATTAAAATAAATATATTCACTATAGCTTCGATCAAACTAGATTTTTGTTTGTTATTATTTAAAATAATTTATTTTAAATATTCAAAATTCACTAAAATAACCAAATTAATTTTTTTAAATTAGTTCTGATTTTCCGGGTTGTTACAATCTCCCCCACTTAAATTCTTTTCGTCCTCGAAAAGGAATGAAGCTAAAAGTTGTTTAACTAAACAACTCCACTTTCATTCTGGCTTCCATTCTTCAACTTTTTAGTTTCTAAGAATTTCCCAATTCTTCAAAAATTTGGCTAACACCCTAAATTTTCGAAAAATTTCGCCATAACCTCCTTTGTACGGGGAGGGGTTTGGAAATTTATCGGGCCGTATTTGGTACCCAATAAATCCTAATCAACATACACATATTTATAGTGATATATTCCAGTGTCCAAAGAGGAGTGTGTATAGATCATAACTCCAGAGAATAAATTCTCATCACCCTGTAAATGGTTTTTGTGCCTTAATGACTAGAGAGACGTGTTTATTATCATCTACAGACCCGTGTGGGGTTTTTTATTAATCTGGCAATTTATCGTTACATTTTATATAGGCCATATCAGTCTTTGGTTCAACCCGTAATATAGTCATCGCCATACAAGCCTCTCGCTCGTATGGAAAATCTTCAACCTCATCACATAAGCTCCAAATGCTTATGTGGTATATGCTAAAGTATGCTATCCTCCAGAAGTATGCCATGCAGTGTAGTTCAAAATTAATTATTACTATCCTATGGCAATGTTTATAATTACACACAGAATAACCAGCACTCCGCATACAATGGCATTCACAGGAGTTGATATATAAATAAAATTGCGCATCCAACTCATTAAGGTTTACCTATTTGTCAGGGATGAAAATAAATTCTTTACTCAACAGCAAATCCGTTTACCTGTTCAAACATGTATAATGTACATGCATGTATTTCTATCTATTTTCAAATCAGTTTAATATTTGATTCATTTGCATAAATTTACCGTTCATTCTCTTATTGATTAGATTAACTATCAATCCATTATTTTGATTAATCAAATTATTAATCACACAACACAACCAACAATCAATTTATTTTTAACTTTTTCAAAAATATACTAACTAATTCATATACTCTTTTAAAATCATTCAGACTATATAATTAGAAATTTTACATCCATGAAAAGGAAACAACAACCAAGTATAAAACAATAAGGAAATGCAAAATACGGTAAATATACCTTGCATCAGAGTTAATCAGAGATATCCACCCTGCAATTGGGATAGGCTTTCTTAATGCTCTTCTCAGTTTCCCAAGTACAGTCTCGTGGATCTCCACTCCATTTCACTTTGACTAAGTGAACCTTCTTGTTCCTAAGCTCTTTAGTTTCTTTGCCAATGATCTTTATCGGCTCTCTTCTCACAGCTAATTCTAGAGTAATTTCCAAATCCTGTTGCGCGTCTTCTTCCACGATTAAATTTGGATCATGCACATGCTTTCGAAGTTGAGATACGTGAAACACATCATGTACTCCAGGCAACCAGTTATGAAATTGAACTCTATAAGCGAGAGTTCCAATCCGTTCGAGTATAGGAAATAGACCAATAAATCTGGGTGCCAACTTCCCTGTTTTTCCAAATCGGACTACTCCTCTCATTGGAGAAACCCTCAAATATACATAGTCACCAACAGAAAAAGACAATTCTCTTCTTCTCAAATTTTCATAGCTCTTCTATCGGCTTTGAGCTGCTAGTAATTGTTTTTTAATGAAATCGACTTTATCCGCAGCTTCGCGAATCATATCGGGTCCCAATACAAGTCTATAGCCAGGTTCTACCCAACAAGCGGGAGATCTACACGGTCTACCATACAGTGCTTTGAATGGTGACATTTCCAGGCTCGCTTGGTAACTGTTGTTGTATGAGAACTCAGCCAAATGCAAGTGGTCTTCCCATGATCCGCCAAAATCAATAACACAAACCCGCAATAAATCTTCTAGAATACGATTCACTCTCTCAGTTTGGCCATCTGTTTGAGGATGATAAGCGGTGCTCAAGTTCATTTTTGTTCCCAATTCTACTTGGAATACTTCCCAGAATTTACTAGAAAAAATCGGGTCACGATCACAAACGATACTCATGGGAACTCCATGAAGTTTAACAATTTCTTTAAAATAAATCTGCGCCAGACCCTGAGCGGTTCTATTCGATCTGACAGGTATAAAATGGGCGGTCTTCGTGAAACGATCTATGATCACCCAAATACTGTCATTTCCTTTCTCAATTCTGGGCAAACCATCTATGAAATCCATAGAAATTTGTTCCCACTTCCAACCCGGAATTTCCAACGGTTGCAATAATCTGGCGAGTTTCTGTTGATCGCTTTTGACTTGTTTACAAGTAGAACATCGGCTAACATATAAAGAAATGTCTCTTTTCATCGATCACCACCAGAAGGTGCATATGATATCATTATACATTTTACTCACTCCTGGATGGATACTCAGTTTGGATTTGTGACATTCATCCAATACTTCTCTCTGGAGCTCAGAAATGTTTGGAACACAAATTTGGCCCTTTAACCTCAGAATCCCATCATTATCAATCTGAAAACTCGTGGCCTCGCCTTTCTGAATTCTCTCTTTGATCTTCTGAATGAAGCGATCATCCTTCTGAAGAGTAGATATGTTACCAATCAATGAAGGCGTGATTATAAGATTGGCGATGATTACATTCTTTCTACTGAGTGCATTAGCCACAACATTGGCTTTCCCCGGAGTATATAAAATATCAAGATCATATGCCGCGAGAAATTCTAGCCAACGCTGTTGCCTCATATTCAGATCTTTCTAGGTGAATAAATACTTCAATGATTGATGATCAGTATGTAATTCAAATTTCTCACCCAATAGATAATGTCTCCAGATTTTCATAGCAGACACGATGGTTAACAATTCAAGGTCGTGAGTTGCACAACTCTTTTCATGTGGTTTCAATTGACGGCTAGCATAAGTGACTACCTGGCCTCTTTGCATTAATACTGCACCAAGACCCTCTTTAGAAGCATCTGTCCAGATTTCAAGTCTTGATTGCCATCAATAATTGTTAACACTGGAGCAGTTGTCAGCATTAACTTCAGCTTTTGGAAAGCTGTTTCACATTCTGGGGTCCAATTGAACCTTGAATGTTTCTTAGTGAGCTTTGTTAGGGAACTAGGTGTCTTGAAAAAATCTTTAACGAACTTCCGATAATAACTAGCCAATCCAAGAAAACTTCGGACTTCTATAGGCGTAGTTGGCTGCTTCCAATCTTGAATAGCTGTGATCTTACTGGAATTCACAGAAATTCCTTCCCTTGATACGACGTGGCCAAGAAACTTGACTTCTTCTTGCCGGAATATACATTTGGAAAATTTGGCCTTTTAAACATTCTTTATGAGAATTTCTAACACTTATTCCAAATATTTTTCATGCTCGCTTTCTGACTTAGAGAAGATCAATATGTCATCAATGAAAACCGGTACAAATTTATTCAATACTTCTCTGAATACCCTGTTCATTAGATCGACAAAATAAGCTGGAGCATTACATAAGCCGAACGGCATTACTACCACTCGTAGAATAAATATGGACCTCTGAATGCTGTCAAAGGAACACATTCTTCGGCAATAAGAAGTTGATGGAAACCTGTGGCTAGGTACATTCGTGAAAATACTTGTGCGCCATTCAGTCGATCCAATAAATCATCAATTCGCGGCAATGGATATTTATTATTTAATGTCTGCTTGTCCAAGTCACGATAATCCACACATAGTCTGAGAGTACCGTCTGACTTTGGGACAAACACCACTGCTGCTCCCTAATCAGAGAAACTAGGTCTGATCAGACCCTTCCATACAAGCTGTCGAGTCTTATTGTCTAACTCTTCTTTTTCCTTCAAGGTCATTCTTCGAACATCTTGAACTACTGGCCTTGCATTCAGAATTAAAGAGATTTTGAAATCGATTTCCTTACGTGGAGGTAAGCTAACAACTTCTTCAAATACATCCACATAATTCTTAGCAATAGGAATATTTTCCACGTCGACCGGAGTATTCTCTGTAACGACAGGAACAGGTTCTAATTGAGCAGGAGAAACATCCAAAGCTAACCAAAAGTCTTTTCTATCAGAATTCAGACCTTCGCATGGTATGGTTATATAGTCCCTGAACTTTGTCTTTGCCTTAACAACTCTTTCAGCGCATTGGACCTTAGCTTCATATTTGGTTAACCAATCCAATCCTAGAATAAGAGCGAATTCTATGAAATCCATGATGATCGAGATGGTAGGGAACCGATAACGGGAAAAAAAGACGGGCTCCCCATAAATCCAACTAAATCGAGGGAACCCCTAACTGGATTATGGACAGTCATGGGTGATTTGAGCTTTTTCAATTTCAAATCCAATTTCTTAACCGCATTACTTACAATAAAGCTTCGCGACATGCCTGTATCAAACAGTACTTTAACTGGAATATCTTTAACAGAAAGCATGCCTTCTAAAACATCTGGCCTTGCTTGATAGTTGAGGGTGCAGGAACCTCTTACACTTCATTTATGTGTACCTCTTTGGTCGCTTTCAACAGCTGGCAGTCTCGCTTTATATGACCAGCCTAATGGAAAAGATTGTACTCCCTGGTCTCTTGATACTTTTTATTAGACTTTGACCCAACATTTCTTTCTTTCTTCAAGGATTTGTAATTCCCTTGAAAATGCCAGTTATTGCACATGGCATTCGTTACTGGTTCTTTCTCAGATTTAACCTTTTTCCTATTGAATCTAGGCCTCTTACTGAACTCAGACTTCGTACCTACCTCAGGCTGTGTACTTGTCTCTGGGATATTAGTTTCAAGTTTCCTTTCGTTGCTAGAACTACATTCCTCTTCGTCGCCCAAAAGACCTTACTTATCTAGACCTTCATATTGATAAGCCATGTATATCATTTCAGAAAAAGGTTGTTGCACATGTGCAGTTACACTACTTTGGTACTTTCTTTGGAGCCTGTTAATAAACCTCAGATTCTTCCTCTTAGGACTTTGAATTAGATGCGGGTCAAAACGAGAAATTTCATTGAATTTCTTATGAAATGTCGAAATCGTCATATCTCCTTGAATCAGATAGTAGAATTCATCACTTAAACCGCTCAGTTGCTTTTGGAGGAATAAATCTTCCATTGAAAATTTCTTTAAATCTATCCCAGGTAATATTACCTTCTGGATTATCCTTAATAACATTTTCCCACCAAATTAAAGCTTTGTCTTTGAGTGCCCAAAATGCCAGTAATCTTTTCTGATCATCTCTCAGCTTAAAACCTTCAAAAATCCTCTCAGCAGAGCACATCCAAGCTTGAGTTTGAATAATAGACTCATTGCCCTAGAACGGTACTCCACCCAGATTTCGATATCTCTTTAATAGAGCTTCTATATCTGATCTTGGCTGTGGAACACAAATGGCTCATTAAATTGTTGAACCATAGGATTACTTCTTATGCTTCTGCCACTCATTTTTCTATGTCTGCAAATAGCAGACAAAGTGTCAAGTCAATAGAAAAGGTATTTTAAAGCATAGAGGAATATACTTGAATGTAAATGTGTCTATCGAGGTGTATTTCATTCTGCTGCACTCATTCTAGGATATACTTATCCTATCTGGTGATCCGTCTTAGAACACTACTGGTTCTATTTTTGACGAGTTCGTCAATATGTTATATTCCAGAACTAAGCTTAACCAAAGCTCTGATACCACGTTGTGACGACGCCAAACCCCCGTTCCACGGTGGCAAGGGTAATCTTTGGAATATAACACATAAACAGATAACAGCAGAACAGAAATAAATAAATACACCAGATAATGTAAAACAGAATACACTGGATAAACATAATCATCAGAGTTACACAGTATACAGGATCATACTTAGTACAAAATACATTTCAGCTTTACATAAAATGTCTACAGCGGAATCAAAACATAATATGTGCAACAGGAGCTGAAGAACATAAAAAGAAAGAAGTGATAGAATCCATCTTTAGCTCCATAGCAATCCAGAAAGAGCCTGCTAAAACCTGAAGACAAGGCTGCCCATGTAGAAAATAGGGCACCCGAGTTTGCAAGTGAAACAAACTACGAGTCAGTCATGGGACTGGTATGAGAAATCTACTAAACTTATCTTACAATAGGACCAATCACTAGACCACGCCGCTAACGCATAACGGGTTTACTCCATTGGATTGCCAGTGCTCAAAACAAGAAATCATTTAAACATCGCAATGCTTTTTACAAAAATGAAGCCATTATAAGACTCAGTTCCCATCACACAATACAACGCAAACCGGAGGATAGAATTTTACCTTATAATGGCCAAAATATGCTTGATAAGAATAAAACAAAAGCATTTGATTTTATTACTAGTGTTTATATGTTTCAAAAAAACGATTTCAATCATAAGTAGCAATTATATACGGCATGGGCACCATATACCATGTCGCCAAATATAGGTTTACAATCAAAACCGCGCGATGTCGTATTTGGAAATTGGATTTCCATCATGAACCAAGGCAAGGGATCATCCTTACCGCTTCGAGACAATCTAGCCCATGTCTCAGGAAAGCGCGCAGACAGGCCTTGGATCGTCAGGGCCGATCCACACGGAGTGGATTAAAATGCCTGAACACTGCGTTTCCCCGCCCTAAGGGGCGTAAACTGGTCATATACCGACCAAACCATCGGCCCTGTAGCAACTGATATAACCGAGGCGCCTCGCTATCCATCATCCACATAAGTAAAATGCCTGGGCGTGTAAAACCCAAAACACCACTTCTAGCTAGAAGGAAACGCATGTCCTCCCTAAAGTCCTCTCCCGTTTCTGGCTCATACCGGGGTGTGAGGTTCGCGAATGGACGCTAAACACAAAGCTAGCTATTTAAAGTTGTGCTTTGGTCATCAACCACAAGACTCTGCTTTTCAACAAAAGCCTTGATCACAACAACTCCGTATGCCACGTTGTCAAAGTTACAACGTTAGACTAACATCCATTTACAAGTCCGTTCTGGGTCTGAACGAAACCGGAGGCACCTTATTCCTCTCCCATATGTCCAATATAGTAGAGAGGCCCTTGCACATCCAAACGATCAACAAGTACGTCCGGACAACTACCACTATAACCCCTACAGGGCAGCAACTCCCATCAAAGGCATCAATAGTCATCCATTCGATGTGAAGATCATCGGTCTTGCACCGTCTTCATATCTTCTACTTTTAATCGTCGATCAATTATTTGAAATGAGAATTAACTCCGCCCTTTCAAATAATTCACGTATATTTAGAATTCAAATCAAATCATTTCCATGGTTAAATTATTTGACATCTATAATTCAGTTCATTAATGTAATTTTCACGTCAAACACATTCAACCATCAAATATCCAATAAATCGGGTAAATTCGGTTTATTTCCATTTCATATCATTTATAATATTTTATAACGATATATCGCTATTTTTATTTATTTAAAAATAGCCAATTTATTCAAATGACGCTTCAGGCCATAACGCGGCCATAGCGCTGTTTTTCTTCAGATTTGTTTTGCACATATCTGAAAATCTAACCGTTGGATCTTTACATATTTTATATCATTTGAAAGATCTTTTCAAAACGAATCCAACGGTTCTAGTTTTGGGAAAATCCGATGGTCGGATCTTCCGGTACAATCGTTTAAAGTTACAATTTCAAAATACGAACTGCAGCATCGTTATTCGTTTTATTTCAATTATATTTATATATATTAATATAATTTATTCTGGCGCTGTTTTTATTTAAATTTGAATTAAACATTTCACACAATCTAGCCGTTGGATCCTTACAAATTTGATATCATTGGAAAGATATTTTCAAAGCGAACCCAATGGTTTTGGTTTTGGGAAAATCCGACGGTCGGATCTCCCATAATAATCGTTTAAAATCACGATTTCAAAACACGAACTGCAGCTTCGTTATTAATTTTAATTTAATTAAATATATATATAACACGTTCTTCGATTTCCAAACCATTTTCATTTCATATATTTGATAAAAATAATATTTTTACCCAACATTTTTTTTAAACACATGACTATTTTTAACACTTCATATATAAAAATAAAAATATGTTTTTTATTATCAAATAAATTTATTTAATACATCAATATTTTTAGTGATTCATATATATATAATAAAAATGTGATTTTTATTGTTAAAACAATTTGTTTCAAACACGAATATTTTATATACTTCATATACATAATAAAAATGTGATTTTTATCATTCAACCATTTTATTCGTCATATGAATATTTTTCCAACACATGAATATATTTCAATATATGAATATAAATCAAACACACGAATATTTCAGAAAATTTCGGAAACATAACGGCAGGTGTTTAAAACCGGCACCGTCCCGAGTACGGCTCCTCGCGCTACCATACGCCTCGCGGCGTTGCCTAAGGGGCTTATCCTTATAATCTAAATATTTCGATTCATATTCATATCACAATGGATTTTCCACAAATAATTCCAATTTTGTTTCAACCATAAAAAATCATTATCAACCATTCGCATTTATCAACCAAATTTCACGTCAACCAAAATCCAAATAATCACAACCAATATATATCGTCCATGGTGTGTGGATGAGGGGAATATATATATATATATATACATTGATATACGTATGTAAATATTTCCATTTCATTTCAACTCCATTTAACGCACATATAATTTTTACAACGTATATATAACTTATACATCGCACATACAACTTATACAATGCTTATACATGAGGTGTACAACGCTTATATAACTTATATATCGGTCGTATAATTTATACATCGCCATTCCATATCATTTATAATTTAGAAATCTCACATTGGGTTCCACTCTTTCAAAAATAGTAGGAAGCTCTAAAAATTCTCCGGTCTCTTCTAGAATGTAGAAGGCGTCCACACGAGTCCGATGTCTCCTGTTTCATCAAATTCCGTTAACATATGTTAAAGATACAATTTTTATTTGAAAATAATGATTAACAACGCTTAAGAGTGTTATAATCAGTTTTAAAAAATAAAGGCCGCACCTTTCAGCTAACCCTTCAAAACTAGGGTTAAATTTAACTCCAAATACGAAGCGCTTCGTTTAGATCAGGTTATACCACGTCGAAGACCTCCGTGAGACGCGCAAAACGAGGGTGGTGCGGTCAAGTCCGGTGGCGCATCCAAGGCTGGGCGACGACATGAAGACCGAATGTTTGCAGAGGTGGTTCTCGAAGTAAGAGCGACGATAGGGGGTGTACCAGGTATAGATTTGAAGAGGAGGAGGAGAGCTTCAAAAAGTTGCAAAGGGGCGCGGTGTAATGGTGAGTGGTTTGGCCGGAAATTGGCCGGTAAGGTCGGAAATATGTTTCACCGTTGGTTATGAGAAGGGGCGGGTTTTGAGATTTTTTTATAATTTTAATTAATGAATGAATTTATTCCATTGGTCTATATATATATATATATATATCCAAAAATTCCATAGAACTCCATTTCAAACCCAATGATTGTCGTCCCTAGCTAATTACCGCCAATCTGAACACAGTGGAATATATTTCGTAGTCCCATTCGACCGTTTTAGTTAGTTATTCTTCAAATTAAAATATAAAACATTCAAATATGGATTTCAACGTATATTTCAATTTGCCAGGGATACATACTGATCCCAAAAATTCCAGAAAAATAAATCTAGCTATGTTTGGACGATATGGTCCTAACAAAATTGATTTCGTCAAATTTGGAGACCGTTTTAAAAATGGCCATTTTCTGGTCGATCCAAATTGACTAAAATCAACCAAACATATTTTCCTTTGCCACGCTCACATATTAACTCCAAAAATTATGGAATTTGGAATCTAGTAATAATTCGACATCCCGGATCCAACAAAAGCAATTTTGTCGAAAACGGTGGTCGTTTGCAAAATGTCTATTTTCAAGGGCTATATAAACTCCATAACGACCTTTCTGAAAATTCATTTGGCCATAACTTTTGATTCCCACTATGAAATTTCAATTTTTCAGATTCGTTAGAAAGATATTCTTAAACAGATTTAAATATTTTTGGTTTCACTAAAATCCGTTTTACTTTGCATCCAATACAGTCAGTCAAGGTTCGAATTCAATTTTTCATACTACCGCGCCATTTCAGGCCTTGTTTTATAATTAAAATAAATATATTCACTATAACATTGATCAAACTAGATTTTTGGTCGTTATTTTTTAAAATAATTTATTTTAAATATTCAAAATTCACTAAAATAACCAAATTAAAAATTTTCAAATTGGTTCTGATTTTCCGGATTGTTACATATAATATTGGCTTATATAAGATGGTGCTCTAATTTGTAATGATTTTGATAAATTTATGCATATAAGTGGTAGAATAATGTTTCTAACATAGTATATGACTATTAAAAACATAAATTTCCTCAGAGAAAACACCCTGCAATAACAAAATATGACTTTTGGAATAGATTTTTATCAATATTTTAATTAAAAAAATGCGTAGGTTGAGAAAATCCAGTAACATAACATAGAATACACATGCTGAGAAGAGCCAAAGCCAATGTATATTTAAATGTATGAAACTTTTGTACTATGAGAGCAAAAGGCAATACTCCTTTTTTGCACAAGAATGTTAATTCACATAAGGTTCCACCTTTCATCTTCATTCAAAAGACGAAAAATATAAATAGCTAATTTTTTTCTTGATTTGGATGACAATAAATATAATGCATATCATTATATTTTTATAACGTAATCAATGCTAAATGCACACTAATAAACTAACCTTCCATAATATTTACTACTTGGCAAAATAAATAAATAAAAGCAAATTGATTCAATGCTTTTACTAATTCATGTTAGCAATACGTAATAATAAGGGAAAGATAAATAATCATGGAAATAAATCCTTTTATTTCTTTTGGAAATTTCAAAATTCAATGAAAGTTTCTATCAACTTCAGAAAAGTAACATAAATCTCTTCTAGAGATTTTAAATAAGTATAAAACATAATTTCTTTTTCTCTCATTGATTTTGTTTATTTATTTATTGACTGCTTCCAACAGAATATTTTGTCAATAAGCCATTTCAATATGCAATCTTTTGGATTTTATTTCAATCAATTTAATGCTTGGAGCAGGAAATATTATTACTCATTGATCTTCAAGTCAATCGAGCCATTATATTAATAGTTAATTTTATATAACTTTGATGACAACATTGATGCTTACTTCTAACATTAACTTGATTTCCATCATAATTTTGTTTCATATTTTTAATCAAGTTTGTCACCTTTGATTATTTTCTTGGATACTATTTGATTATCTAATTCAACTTAATAAACTCTGCTAAAGTTTTATTTTGATTTACATGAACAATAATGCTAGACTTATAAGCAATCGAATAACACAAAACTTTGGTTTCTGTAGATCTTTAATAGATGTCATACTATATAGCTATAAGGAAATCATGCTAATGAATTTCAACTAAGAAAATGATAGTCTATTAAGCATTACCTATTATATCATATATATAAATGTGAACAATATATCATGTATATTTTCTTCTGATTATTTGAATTTCTAGTAAATTTCTCTTGGGACTTCTGGTCCTTTATTACAAAGAAACTTAAAATTAATTATTTCTCGATTGTAGGTTCTCAAATTCTAATTCAAATGCTATGAATTAAGCATATAATGTATTTTCATTCACTTCAGGTGTGCTAAATCATGTCAATATTGGATCTAAACTTAATATAATATTCTAGATTCGTATTATTCCTATATATTTTTCTTCAGGAAATAATAAAAAACTTCTTTTGGAAATATAAATCAGAATAAACAAAATGAAATTTACAACAAAACGAGATCTAAAATACGGGGACAGGAAAAAGATGTATATAAGGAACCAGATATGAATTAATAGATCAATGGTACAATGAGATGTAAAAAAATTAATAAAATAAAATATGAAAGATTTGATTGATCTGATTATGAAAATAACTTACCATTTTGAAGATCTATTATCAGACATAAAATCTACATTGAAGAGAAGAAATAAATATAAATATACATGAAAGATTTGATCAATCTGTTATCGTGCTGATAATGTGTTATTAAATAAAGAAATTGAATCCACTAGAGAGAAGAATGGAAAGAGGATTTTATCCATTCAAGATATTAGTTCTCTATTTCTATTACATTGACTCCTTTATATATAAGCCTTGGAGTCAGCGATTAAACTTATCCTATAACATGAGACTAAACAAAAAATACAAAAGCATATTCACTCATATATTACAACAAACCAGGAACATCAATTATATTTTCTCCTTTAGATGTTCACCATTTATGAATAGTTTCCTTTGGTACATTTGGTTTTTTTCAGGTTTTTTTCTTTCAAATATGTTTTCCATTTTATGCACTTCATATGCTTATTTTATGAAAAATACTCTACGTACTTCCATTTTTGATATTTTAATAAGTTTTGCGTACTGCGAATACCACGTCAATGGATATTAAAATTTCATCACAACAATAATTACAAATAGAAAGTAATTTACTCATCAAGAATTATATCAAGATTCTCATTACAACAATACTTAAAAGAAGGTTGTAATCTGTTCTCGTTATTCTTTGCATCCTTCATAATCAACTCTTATATACTTTCCATTATTCAATATGATTAATCCAATATTTTTACATTCAGGATTTTTAAATATTTCAAACACTTTCACTACTTTAATTAATTCAATTATTTCTAGAAGTACCATGTTCGTGGCACTTAAGATGTTGACACTGTACGAGCTTTGACGATTTCAACGTGTTTTTACAACTTTGTATGTATATTTCTATTAACGATATATTTCGTCAACACCGAAAATAAGCTTAACAATGCTTATATATTGAAGTTTAACAAAATAACTAATCTAATAGACGTTGACGTGGAGCTTAATCTCAATAAGCCTAACTTGATCAACCACTTCCTAGGCATTAAGACCTTAAGTCCGAAGATTAGTTACTCTTGCTTCTAAGAGGTGAGCATCACGCTTGCGAGACTATAAGATGGATAGTTTCTGTAACACCCCGCCTCCGCTAGGGTCACTCGCAAAGGAATGCACTAGCTTTAGAGGGGCATTATTGGTAAACATGCACAGAAATATCACAAGACAGAACATATAAAATAGCGGAAGTAAAACCGAACTTTCATAAACATTAATAATTAAGGTCTAAAGCCTTTTACATCAGAGTACATCAAAACCTGTCTTGCAATAATAAAGAAGCATAAAAACCTTTTCATAAATTATTCCCCAAAATAAAGCGGTGAAGCAGCCATAGCCAAGAGAAGACCAAGCCATACATCAAGCTATACATGATGACCTTCAAGCATAAGAGGCCCAAACTAAACAACATCATTTCCTCCCTGGAACCTAGGGGGGGGGAAACGGAAGACAAAGAGGCAAAAGAAAACGGGGTCAGTCATAAAGACTGGTAAGTCCTATCTACTCCCAGTATAAAAACAGGTAAAGGTAACATGACATGCATAAATTGAAAGTAAACATGAGGATGACTACAAGATAGACAAACTAAACCAGGGTAACTGGCTGAACTACTGTAGCAAGGTAAACTAAGATATCGTGATAAACTACGGTGTCGTGATAAATCAAGGTATCACATCGTCAGGTTTCTATCAAGTATAATATCCCAAGGTATCCACCCTGTCTAACATCCCACGGTATCTATTATGTATATTACTCCTGGTTCTAACATGTATATTTGCTCTGCACCCCTCGTACTAGTGTCCCAACCCGTGTCATGTGTTAACTATGAATGTCCCTTGCCCACTGTCATGTAATGGTCCGTGTCAACCTAATATATAGCATATGTAGGTCTTCCCCACTCGTATATTCCTTTCCATGTATACGTTCAGTCCTTTGCCATGTAAACGTTTTATCCTTGAAGTTGTTTTGGACTGCCACCCTTGATCTAGTTATGTTTCCTTACCATGAACTATCGCGCGCTCACTTAGGATTTATGCCACCTAGGCCCACTAGGGATTATGCTACCTAATGAACGTTTCCGTGTCTCGGTTTGGGTTTTGGCCACCTAGGACCACTAGGGATTATGCCACCCGTCAACCGCGCCCTTCATCCCACGTGTGTATCGTGAATCGTTTCCCATGTCTAGACGCACATGTTCCCCAATGTGCCATCCGAGTTCCGTTCCAGGGCAAACCAAGAAATACGGAACTCGGTCGGGAGCTTTAAGTCGTCTGCAGATATCAAGGTCTGTTTTTGTACCCGTGGCTATGGTCCCACGTGATCCCTCCCTCAACTACTGAAAGGCAACCCAAGAAAAATCATGTATGAGAACCACATCCCGGCCCCACTATAGCCCCACTTTCCTACGGGCCTACCTCACCCATGACTCGATAGCAAGAACATGGTCTGTTGGGGATTCCCTGCCTTTCCGTTCGTACACGATTGACTAAAGATGGTAGGTAGTCGACGACGTGCTATCCAGGGCAAAAACCAAGAATCGTCGACTCCACGCTAATCCATCCCAGTCTTTAGGTCGCTCGCATAGCAACCAAGGCATACTCTTGGTCCTTCTAACGCAGACCTTAACCTCTCATGGGCCTAGTATAATTACTTGGCAGCCCACAGAGGGATCCCAAGAATATCCTCACGTCCCCCGAAGCTTCCACTTCGGCACCCAGTGCGCTGGAGCTTTTATCCAAGTCAGATAACTTGCTCCTCCTCGTATACTAAGCGATGACCTACCGTATCAGGTTACCCCTCGCTTTGTGAATTAATCCTATGTCCTTAGCTAAGAATTATTACTTAGTTACCCTTAACTAAGGTTTACCACTTAGCTTCCTTTCCCGTTGCCCTTGATTAACCATGATTCTATAACTAGTTCCTCTAACTAGGGTTTGTCTTATTGGGTTAAGTGTTATCATTCAAGTCCATGCCTTAACCCGCCCACGAATCACATCAAGATTGGCTAAGTATTTAAGTTCAAGACTTAGCCCTACAAGTTGGTTAAGTGTACCCAGAGGCTCATGACTTAACCCTATCAAGTCAAATCGGTCAAGTACTAGCTTACCTTAATCCTATCGGATTATCTTGCTAGATCGATTAAGCATAGATTATCTTAATCCCATCAAATTATCGAGTCGGATTGGTTAAGTATAGGTGGGCTTAACCCCATCCTCTAATCGTACTACAATGGTTAAGTATATTCAAAAAAGGTCTTGTGACTTAACCTTATCAGGTCCGCGTATTAGATTGGTTAAGTGTAGGTTACTTAACCCCATCAAATCATCATGTATAGTTGGTTAAGTATAAGTTGGTTAAGTATTGTTTACTTAACCTCATTGAATTACCAAGTTTAAGTTGGTTAAGTGTTTAACTTAACCCCATCGAATTACCGTGTTTAGATTAGTTAAGTGTGGATTACTTAACCCCATCTAATTACCGTGTTTAGATTAGTTAAGTGTGGATTACTTAACCCCATCTAATTACCGTGGTTAGATTAATTAAGCGTCAATTACTTAACCCCATCTAATTACCGTGTTTAGATTAATTAAGCGTCAATTACTTAACCCCATCTAATTACCGTGTTTAGATTAGTTAAGTCTTAATTACTTAACCCCATCTAATTACCAAGTCGGGTTAGTTAAGAGTAAATTACTTAACCTCATCCCCTAATCATCTTGCATGGTTAAGTGTCATTAAGAAATCAAGTCCGGTCCCACTTAACCTACCCATTCGTGTCATATCGGTTAAGTGTCATTAGTCAAATTTACTTAACCTTATCATGTGGCATTAATTTAATTAATGCACCCTCAACCTCTCACATTAGACCTTGTTGTGGTTACTAGTTAAGCCGGGCGGGTCCGGGTAGATTTACACCACAACCTAGTCTAACCTCGGGTCTTAAGCGCGACATGACAAACTTCTCACATTGGATCCTATTGTTTGTAGCTACTAGTTAAGCCGGGCGGGTCCGGGTAGATTTATGCTACAAACTCAACCCAACCTCGAGTTGGCCACTTCCATGTTTGGTCTAGTGTTATATTACACTTACAACCCATACGTGTCTAATTTCAAGTCCCAAGTTTACCCCACGTGTCATGCCCCCATTTTGGTTCAACTTACATGTCGTGTTCACATGTAGCCTCAAGTCAAGTTTTCATGTCATATTCAAGTCAAGATTTCGCGTCATGTTCATGTTTATCTAACTACCCCAAAGTCGTGTTTTCCAACGCAAGCAAAAGCGAGTCAACATAGTAAGGATACTACGTCACATATTGGCCTCAAAACATGCATGATGCCAAAAAGGGATTGGCTTCCACATGCACAACCTTGGCCAAAAACATGCATAGTGTCATAAGGTGATTTGGCCACAAACATGCATAGCATAAAAGGGGATTACTTGCATAAGTGTTCATGTCATAAACCTATCATGAAGGGATGAACATGCCCATGTTACTCATGTGATAAAAAGGTAAACTTGCATATTATCATAAGGGATTTCGGGTTCATATACTTGCATAGCCTCAAAGTCACATTCATGCACATGTTTCATGAGTCAAACTGGTTTCAAGTGTGCATGCTAACATACCACAAGCAAAGGTCCAATCTTGCATGGCAAACTAGGTCCAATGTAACATGAATAGCATGGTTTAGTCGCTACAACATAACCCAAAGTCATATGTTCATGCTAAAGGGACAAACTAGGTTCCCATAGGCTAACATACTCATGTTACTTTGCATTTTATCCCATGTCACATCAAGATCATCGTTTAAATCTACAAGTAGCTAGAACTTACATAGCGTGGCAAGAGGACTAGGAGCATGAGTCGTTTTGACGAAGAAAGGTGGCTCCTTTGATGAAGATCCGTCATGAAACTCGCATAGCAACGTTGATTTGGCCTCTATTTGGTGTAGCAAGCTTGCACCTTTTGATTTGAACCCGATTTGAATGCATAGGCTCTAGGGATTGGAGATGGAGGCCATGATCAAAATTGATTTTGGCAGCACTTAGTTGGTAGGTTTGATTTTTAGGGATTTAGGTTAGGTTTAGGGTCTTTTTATAGAGATTAGGATAGTTTTAGGCCCTTAGATTAACCCTAGGATAGATCTGAACCATCAAACCACGTCAGAAGCTTCCAGAATAAGACCAGGGACCAGTGCAGGTGTACCAAGCCAGGAATGCTCGTCTGAGCCAAGTCGACAACCAAGTCGACAGGGCTGTCGACTTGGTCAGACCAAGTCGACTCCCAAGTCGACAGGGCTGTCGACTTGGGTACTGTGGCGGGAATTTTTCCCGCCTGGCCCAACTGGCCCAATTTTCCAAATTCAAGTTTGAATTTGAAATCTGTTTTTACTTAGAAATTTTCTGAAAACTTCGTTGGGCCTTAACCGGGTCATACGTACTCCGATTTTCGAAAACTCGGACTCTATTTCGCGTATTTTTCCGAGATGAACGCAATGGCATAGCCCATTTCGCTTGATTCAGAATTTAAAATTAAATTCTGCCTTGATTCTCGTCTTAATCATGTTATCGAAATACGGGGTGTTACATTCTCCCCACCTTTTAGGATTTCGTCCCCGGAATCTCCAAGTTAGGAAGAACATATCCTACCATCCATCATCCATCTACTCAAAACATCATCCACAAGCGACCATTGTCCTTAGATGATTTCTAATGCTATATGAATATATGCAAAACATGTGTGTACATGTTCCTTAGCTAATGCTAATGATCAGGCCTGAATAATCTTTCTAATGCAAAAATATGTATAGTGTCATGAATCCAACATGTATGCAAATAGTCCTAGTCATATAGATACTATATGCGTGCACAATCATTCATTCATATGCAACAGTCCGCATGATAATACATTCGATTTCATCCATAAACAAGTATAAATACTCGTGCATATGCAATATGAAATGTGACTGAGTCGAGCTAGTATATAACGTGTATTCGCGCATCCACGAGCAACCACTTGCAACCATTTGCAACCATATCAATCATAACATGTCTCAAACACATGTTTACATCCATAGCGTTCTACCTAAGGTTCCCAAGATAAGATCGAGAAGATAGACAAGACAAACTCCTTACGGGGTTTGTAACAGAAACAAGACCGAGAGGATATCCACCAAGCGATAGCATGCAAGTAAGCTTTACAGGTGAACCAAGGATCAAAGATATACTCTAGAAAAGAGACATGATGCGCGCGTCCAAGCCGCATTTCCATGAGCTTAATTCCATCGTGCCTTGACCGCCTTTGACTTCATGATTTCGTAGCTCCTTGATTCCTATTTCCAAGGTGTGAGTGGAACTCATCTCACTGTCGCCTCCCGTTTCACTTTCACTTATTCTTTCCCTAGTATGCACGGCTCAAATATGTCTGCGTACTCATGCAAGCTCTCCAAAATTCACTAGTGAATTCTGGATCTCGTTTTCCGATGCCGATCCATGTTGCCAAGGGTTCTTACTAGGGTGATTGCCATAACCCATGCATAATCGAAACGAACCATCCGCCTTAGCGGCGAATCCTATTTGAACGGATTACCAACAACTGCATCCCGGGATTCTAGGTAACTAACCATGACAGAACCCAAAAAGGTTACACGAGACTTTGAGGGTATCACCAAGATGAGTCGAGAGTCTAACTACCCTCTTTACAAAACCGGGAATGGCACCCCTTATTGGGTGACCACTTTATCCTTAGAATCTATCCGTAGTTGAGACATGTCATTCTCAAATCCAACAAGTCATGAAGGAATGGACCAACTCTCCAACCAGATTTTTGGGACAAAACTGGGATCCTCTACCATGCTAGTACTAAGGTGCAGAGACTCAATTATCTAAGTAGACTTAAGTGATACGATGATCAAAACAAAGTCTGGACGGGATGATAGAAAAGGAAGGCTGAACCTCTAATAGAAACGGTACCATTTCTTTTAGGCACCCCAGAAGTGGGAGCGTACTATTTCCCTCTCCGCTGATCTTGTCCTTGTCCTCCTTGATGGACCAAGCCCTAACAACAGTTGCTTATCCTTAAGCTGGTATCCTCTATCCTTACTCTTATTATCCTTTCTTGTAACACGGCAATGGGTCTCTCGAGAACCCCCTCCATCGTACGGAAAACACCTACGTGGCTAGACCAAGATTAGTCACAGTGAGAACCACTGTAACCATGGATGGAGAAAAGAAAGGAAACGAGATTTAATCAAGGAATCAAAGGATGGTGCTAATGGCTTTTGGGGAATAGCCTTTAAAACAAACTTTTCTTGAAAAATGCTTCTTTATAAACGGTTTTTCAAATAGTTTTCAGAAGGTCTTTAAAAACTTTTGCCTAGTCTGGTAACCTTCTGCTCTGATACCAAATGTAACACCCCGCCTCCGCTAGGGTCACTCGCAAAGGAATGCACTAGCTTTAGAGGGGCATTATTGGTAAACATGCACAGAAATATCACAAGACAGAACATATAAAATAGCGGAAGTAAAACCGAACTTTCATAAACATTAATAATTAAGGTCTAAAGCCTTTTACATCAGAGTACATCAAAACCTGTCTTGCAATAATAAAGAAGCATAAAAACCTTTTCATAAATTATTCCCCAAAATAAAGCGGTGAAGCAGCCATAGCCAAGAGAAGACCAAGCCATACATCAAGCTATACATGATGACCTTCAAGCATAAGAGGCCCAAACTAAACAACATCATTTCCTCCCTGGAACCTGGGGGGGGGGGGGAACGGAAGACAAAGAGGCGAAAGAAAACGGGGTCAGTCATAAAGACTGGTAAGTCCTATCTACTCCCAGTATAAAAACAGGTAAAGGTAACATGACATGCATAAACTGAAAGTAAACATGAGGATGACTACAAGATAGATAAACTAAACCAGGGTAATTGGCTGAACTACTGTAGCAAGGTAAACTAAGATATCGTGATAAACTACGGTGTCGTGATAAATCAAGGTATCACATCGTCAGGTTTCTATCAAGTATAATATCCCAAGGTATCCACCCTGTCTAACATCCCACGGTATCTATTATGTATATTACTCCTGGTTCTAACATGTATATTTGCTCTGCACCCCTCGTACTAGTGTCCCAACCCGCGTCATGTGTTAACTATGAATGTCCCTTGCCCACTGTCATGTAATGGTCCGTGTCAACCTAATATATAGCATATGTAGGTCTTCCCCACTCGTATGTTCCTTTCCATGTATACGTTCAGTCCTTTGCCATGTAAACGTTTTATCCTTGAAGTTGTTTTGGACTGCCACCCTTGATCTAGTTATGTTTCCTTACCATGAACTATCGCGCGCTCACTTAGGATTTATGCCACCTAGGCCCACTAGGGATTATGCTACCTAATGAACGTTTCCGTGTCTCGGTTTGGGTTTTGGCCACCTAGGACCACTAGGGATTATGCCACCCGTCAACCGCGCCCTTCATCCCACGTGTGTATCATGAATCGTTTCCCATGTCTAGATGCACATGTTCCCCAATGTGCCATCCGAGTTCCGTGCCAGGGCAAACCAAGAAATACGGAACTCGGTCGGGAGCTTTAAGTCGTCTGCAGATATCAAGGTCTGTTTTTATACCCGTGGCTATGGTCCCACGTGACCCCTCCCTCAACTACTGAAAGGCAACCTAAGAAAAATCATGTATGAGGACCACATCCCGGCCCCACTATAGCCCCACTTTCCTACGGGCCTACCTCACCCATGATTCGATAGCAAGAACATGGTCTGTTGGGGATTCCCTGCCTTTCCGTTCGTACACGATTGACTAAAGATGGTAGGTAGTCGACGACGTGCTATCCAGGGCAAAAACCAAGAATCGTCGACTCCACGCTAATCCATCCCAGTCTTTAGGTCGCTCGCATAGCAACCAAGGCATACTCTTGGTCCTCCTAACGCAGACCTTAACCTCTCATGGGCCTAGTATAATTACTTGGAAGCCCACAGAGGGATCCCAAGAATATCCTCACGTCCCCCGAAGCTTCCACTTCGGCACCCAGTGCGCTGGAGCTTTTATCCAAGTCAGATAACTTGCTCCTCCTCGTATACTAAGCGATGACTTACCGTATCAGGTTACCCCTCGCTTTGTGAATTAATCCTATGTCCTTAGCTAAGAATTATTACTTAGTTACCCTTAACTAAGGTTTACCACTTAGCTTCCTTTCCCGTTGCCCTTGATTAACCACGATTCTATACCTAGTTCCTCTAACTAGGGTTTGTCTTATTGGGTTAAGTGTTATCATTCAAGTCCATGCCTTAACCCGCCCACGAATCACGTCAAGATTGGCTAAGTATTTAAGTTCAAGACTTAGCCCTACAAGTTGGTTAAGTGTACCCAGAGGCTCATGACTTAACCCTATCAAGTCAAATCGGTCAAGTACTAGCTTACCTTAATCCTATCGGATTATCTTGCTAGATCGATTAAGCATAGATTATCTTAATCCCATCAAATTATCGAGTCGGATTGGTTAAGTATAGGTGGGCTTAACCCCATCCTCTAATCATACTACAATGGTTAAGTATATTCAAAAAAGGTCTTGTGACTTAACCTTATCAGGTCCGCGTATTAGATTGGTTAAGTGTAGGTTACTTAACCCCATCAAATCATCATGTATAATTGGTTAAGTATAAGTTGCTTAACCCCATTAAATTATCACGTTAAGTTGGTTAAGTATTGTTTACTTAACCTCATTGAATTACCAAGTTTAAGTTGGTTAAGTGTTTAACTTAACCCCATCGAATTACCGTGTTTAGATTAGTTAAGTGTGGATTACTTAACCCCATCTAATTACCGTGTTTAGATTAGTTAAGTGTGGATTACTTAACCCCATCTAATTACCGTGGTTAGATTAATTAAGCGTCAATTACTTAACCCCATCTAATTACCGTGTTTAGATTAGTTAAGTCTTAATTACTTAACCCCATATAATTACCAAGTCGGGTTAGTTAAGTGTAAATTACTTAACCTCATCCCCTAATCATCTTGCATGGTTAAGTGTCATTAAGAAATCAAGTCCGGTCCCACTTAACCTACCCATTCGTGTCATATCGGTTAAGTGTCATTAGTCAAATTTACTTAACCTTATCATGTGGCATTAATTTAATTAATGCACCCTCAACCTCTCACATTAGACCTTGTTGTGGTTACTAGTTAAGCCGGGCGGGTCCGGGTAGATTTACACCACAACCTAGTCTAACCTCGGGTCTTAAGCGCGACATGACCAACTTCTCACATTGGATCCTATTGTTTGTAGCTACTAGTTAAGCCGGGCGGGTCCGGGTAGATTTATGCTACAAACTCAACCCAACCTCGAGTTGGCCACTTCCATGTTTGGTCTAGTGTTATATTACACTTACAACCCATACGTGTATAATTTCAAGTCCCAAGTTTACCCCACGTGTCATGCCCCCATTTTGGTTCAACTTACATGTCGTGTTCACATGTAACCTCAAGTCAAGTTTTTATGTCATATTCAAGTCAAGATTTCGCGTCATGTTCATGTTTATCTAACTACCCCAAAGTCGTGTTTTCCAACGCAAGCAAAAGCGAGTCAACATAGTAAGGATACTACGTCACATATTGGCCTCAAAACATGCATGATGCCAAAAAGGGATTGGCTTCCACATGCACAACCTTGGCCAAAAACATGCATAGTGTCATAAGGTGATTTGGCCACAAACATGCATAGCATAAAAGGGGATTACTTGCATAAGTGTTCATGTCATAAACCTATCATGAAGGGATGAACATGCCCATGTTACTCATGTGATAAAAAGGTAAACTTGCATATTATCATAAGGGATTTCGGGTTCATATACTTGCATAGCCTCAAAGTCACATTCATGCACATGTTTCATGAGTCAAAGTGGTTTTAAGTGTGCATGCTAACATACCACAAGCAAAGGTCCAATCTTGCATGGCAAACTAGGTCCAATGTAACATGAATAGCATGGTTTAGTCGCTACAACATAACCCAAAGTCATATGTTCATGCTAAAGGGGCAAACTAGGTTCCCATAGGCTAACATACTCATGTTACTTTGCATTTTATCCCATGTCACATCAAGATCATCGTTTAAATCTACAAGTAGCTAGAACTTACATAGCGTGGCAAGAGGACTAGGAGCATGAGTCGTTTTGACGAAGATAGGTGGCTCCTTTGATGAAGATCCGTCATGAAACTCGCATAGCAACGTTGATTTGGCCTCTATTTGGTGTAGCAAGCTTGCACCTTTTGATTTGAACCCGATTTGAATGCATAGGCTCTAGGGATTGGAGATGGAGGCCATGATCAAAATTGATTTTAGCAGCACTTAGTTGCTAGGTTTGATTTTTAGGGATTTAGGTTAGGTTTATGGTCTTTTTATAGAGAATAGGATAGTTTTAGGCCCTTAGATTAACCCTAGGATAGATCTGAACCATCAAACCACGTCAGAAGCTTCCAGAACAAGACCAGGGACCAGTGCAGGTGCACCAAGCCAGGAATGCTCGTCTGAGCCAAGTCGACAGCCAAGTCGACAAGGCTGTCGACTTGGTCAGACCAAGTCGACTCCCAAGTCGACAGGGCTGTCGACTTGGGTACTGTGGCGGGAATTTTTCCCGCCTGGCCCAACTGGCCCAATTTCGCAAATTCAAGTTTGAATTTGAAATCTGTTTTTACTTAGAAATTTTCTGAAAACTTCGTTGGGCCTTAACCGGGTCATACGTACTCCGATTTTCGAAAACTCGGACTCTATTTCGCGTATTTTTCCGAGACGAACGCAATGGCATAGCCCATTTCTCTTGATTCAGAATTTAAAATTAAATTCTGCCTTGATTCTCGTCTTAATCATGTTATCGAAATACGGGTTGTTACAGTTTCCTTAGGATAAGGGCGTTACAAGTTATGGAAGGTTGAATACCATATCGCACTAGTAATCCTTAGATTTAGGATAAAATAATATACACTGTGTTGAGAGGAAACAGGCTAATGCTTCACAACAATTAGGCCATAAATGTGTCACAGCACTTATCGACTTAGGTGATACTTCCACATCGAACCAGCCCATGAAAGGCCTTGGTTGTATTAGTTATCAAGTCGCAAGCTTACAACAGGTTTCCGCCATCGGTTGTGCTTCATTAGGCTCGTTATGAAAGAGCTGAGTCTCATATAGCAGGGTCGAAAGGAGAAACTCTTTGGTTCTACCCAAAGTCTTTCTTACTCCAAATTGACTGTGATTAAGCCTTTCATAAAGAAAGTTAACGTTAACTCCTTGTTTAATAATAAAAAACACAATATGATTATCGAATCGAAAAATATTTAAGTCCCGGACTTCTCCCTTTTATTTATTTTGAGTATATTACAAGAATTAAAGAAATCCCCAATTTGATTTAGAAATTAGGGTTTTCTCTTTAAGAATGAAGTATAAGATTGTAGAATGAGAAAATTTGGCCTCTAAAATGTGAACCTTGGGGTCTTATTTATAGACAATTTGGCCCCACCTTTTGTTATTGACTTAGCAGGACCCCTTTCGGATGCACCAAAATGTGTCGGCCCCACCACATCTTTTGGTCCCGGTGGTAGGGGTTTCGACTGCCTTTCTTGGCACTTGTTGTTGTTTCCGAGACCAATCTGGCTTTCGGTGTGCCGGTCTTGTTTTTCAGAAGATTGGTCCCGATCTTAGGAGTTTCTATTCGATGTTGCTTCTACCTTCCATATCGATACCAAGCCAGTTGATATGGATAGCTTTGGGAATGACTTTCGGCTTTCGGGAATAAGCTCCTGTAGCCGACAAGCTTTAAATTCGATAACAGGCTTTCGGGTATCTTTCTTGTGTCCCGGCTTCTTCTGCTTTTGATATCTTCACCTTCTTTCATATCAACACTAAGTTAATTTATGCCAATAGCCCCTTCGACTTTTTTTTGGCTTGGTGCTTCCTGTCTCGCCTTTGGTTTTGGGTCATAAACTTTCGTTCTTTCCTTCTCATCTACATCCCGCTTCTAGTAAATTTTCCTTTAGGATTAAGTTCACACTAGCTGCTTTTGGTGTCGCCATTGCTTTGCTACTATTTCCTTTCATATCGGCACTAGGCTATCCTCTTCTATGTTGATGCTGATAGCTTGTTGACCCAGTCGCTTCCTTCGTGTTTTCGACTTTAGTCTACTGCCAGGTTCATGCTTTCTTATCAATCTTCTGTGCTGGTTGCGGTCCGATACCCCTTCACTGTCAGTAGGCTGTGATGTTGAATTTGGTAGTAACATTTGCCCCTCTAGTGAATGGGTATTTCTGACTTTTCAAGTCAGCTTTTCCTTTTTAACTTACGACATTTTGCTTAAACTTTTACCTACATTTCATTCCTGCATAAATTTCAACAACTAATACTTTACGTTAGTCTTTTAGTCTTAATATACTTTCTTCAGTTATTTCAACCATATCATATTAAGCATTGCTCGGGACAAAGCCCAAGATTATGTTAAGCCTATAATTAAAGCTTCACAGTCCTGAATGCTTTATACCTTACCGGAAGAATAATGAATAAGGCCTAGAAAACTTCTTGGCTGCTAAAACATGGATAAACTCCTTATTACTAAACCCACGGTGTTCATAATAGAAGACTGCAATCCCCTTTATGGACAAAAAAGAAGTCCCGAACCAACCCGGATTCAGGTATTAAACATAGAAGACCAAAATTCCATTTCTAGTATTAGTAGAAATTCCGAACCGATCTAGATTCGAGTATAGATGGAAGACTAGTAATCCATTCTTGATATTAATAGAAGCCCTGATTCAACCTAGATTTAGGTATTAAAGATATGAGACTAGAATCCACTTCTGGCATTAAGTAGAAGTCCTGAACCAACCCTGATTTGGGTATTAGATATGTAAGACCAGAAATCCACTTCTCATATTAAGTAGAATTCTCGAACCAACCAGATTCGGGTATTAGGCATATAAGACAAAAAATCCACTTCTGATATTAAGTTGAAGTTCCGAACTAACCTAGATTCGGTTAAAAGATATACAAGAAAAGAAATCTACTTATGGTATTAAGTAGAAGTCCTGAACCAAGCCAGATTTGGATATTATATATATAACACCTGAAATCCACTTCTGGTATTAAGTAGAAGCCCCGAACTAACCAAGATTTGGGTATTAATGCCATCTCTAGGCTTGCTCTTTAGGGTAGAAGTGGTTTGTGCATTGTTCTCTTGCAGGATGCTTACGTAAATAGAAGCGACTGCATGCTTATGATGCTCCTCTAGAGCTTTTGTTCCCTTTTCTCGGGATTATATGTAAGCAGAGGATGTGCGTGCTCATTGGGCCACTCTCCGAGCCTTTACTTAGCAAAGCAGAGAATGCACGTGCTTTGTTAGTCACTCTCCGGGCTTTGGATTGTTAAGGCAGAGGGTGTATGTGCCTGGTTAGACACTCTCTGGGCTTTCGCTCCCTTCTGCGGGAGGATACATAAGTAGAGGTAGAGCATGCTATTCTACGAGCAAAGGCAGGACGTACTTAGTCAAAGAAGAGGAAAGGCGTGCTCTTCTGCGAGCAGAGGCAGAGCGTGCTTATTCGTTCCCTTCTATGGGATACGAAGAACTTAAGAAGAGGTTGGATATGATCTTCTACGAGCTGAGGTAAGATGTGCTTAGTTCATAACATAGGTAGGGCGTGCTAATTAGATGCCCCATCTTGACCATTTTTGGCGTGTATCGAAGGATTACGCTTTTGATGCTTTAACCCGGTCCTTTCTAGTATGGACGATGCCAAAAGCTTACACTACATCTACCTCCGAAAGGTGCCTTGCCCTGGCCATCTTGGAGATGACAAGGGTTTTTGACCATTGTAGGTTGCTTCACCCCTTTTTGGGTAGTTCAAAATTTGGAAAGGGTTTCCATACCCTCGTTTTGCGAGTATTCTTAGAGAAGAATTTTCTTTATTCTCTTATCTAGAAAAGTATGGCCTTAGGTGTTCCAAGTTCCATGTTCTAGATACGATATTACCATTTGGTTTGTAGAGCCGATATGTCCCAGGTATGACTTCTTGGTGAATGATTAGGGGTCCCTCCCAGTTTGGGCCAAGCGAACTGTCTGTTGGATTCTTTGTGTTAGGCATCACTGTTCG
The DNA here is from genome assembly GCA_030737875.1 of Allium sativum. Lineage (NCBI taxonomy): Eukaryota > Viridiplantae > Streptophyta > Magnoliopsida > Asparagales > Amaryllidaceae > Allium > Allium sativum. The sequence continues at coordinate 30,903,783 of JASFAX010000021.1, read as the reverse complement.
TAAGACCAGGTCTTCTTTAGTGAAGGTTCTTGATTTAACCCTCGAATTGTAGTAATTAATAATCTTCCTTTGATACTCAGCCGTCCTAATGGTGGCTTCATCCCTCAACCCTTGGATTAGGTTTAAGGATTCCTTTCTTAATTCTTGATTAGGATCAAAAGCATTGGCTACTCTTCTGTGTAAGGGGATCTCAACCTCGATTGGAAGCATAGCTTCACATCCATATGTCAGGGTGTACGGAGTATGTCCCGTCGTTGTTTGGTGGAAGTTCTATGTGCCCAAAGCACTAAGGGTAATTCATCTGGCCAATTTCCTTTGGCTTGATTTAGTATTTTCTTTAGAATTGTCTTTATGGTTTTGTTTGCAATTTTAGCTACACCATTTTCCCTTGGATGTGCCACGGAGGAAAAACTTTTTATGATTCCATTCTTATCCAAAAAAAAAGTGTGAATTCTTCACTTCCGAATTGCATTCCATTGTATGATATGATTTTGTAGGAAATTCAAAAGCATGTGACGATATTCTTTATTACAAACATTAACACTTTCTTGGATGTGATTGTCGAAAGGGGTTCTGCTTCCACCCACTTGGTGAAGTAGTCAATAGCCACCACAACATATTTAGCTCCACCCTTGGAGTTTGGTAGGGGTCCAGTTAAGTTTATTCCCCTTACGTTGAAAGCCCAAGGGATTGAAATAGTGGTCAGGTCACTTGAAGGCAGTTGGGGTATCTTGGAATACCTTTGGCAATTTTTGCATTTCTTGACATAACTAATTGCTTGGCTAACCATTTGTGGCCAATAAAAGCCTTGTCGCATAACTTTCTTAGCCAACTTAATTCCATTGGAGTGGTCTCCACACAAACCTTCATATGCTTCTTTTAACAAGTTAAGCCCATCTTCAAGGCTTACGCATCATAGGTAAGGGAGCAAATGTCCTTTCTTATAAAGAACTTTGTCCGCAATCACGAATGTAGGAGCTTGGTATTTTATCTTTCTGGTGTTTTTCCCATTGACATACGAGGTTCCTTTTAGAAGATAATTCATGATAGGAGCCATCCAATGTTCTTGTAATGGCATTATGTTTCAACCGTCATAGGATCTTCACTGGGAGCAACTCCCTTTTCTTCTTCACTTTCCTTTCCCAAGACTTGAGATCTATTCAAGACTAGCAATTCCTTTCCCAATTCATATTCTTGCCATTCAATGCTAGGCTTTTCTCGATATCCTACAAGAAATATTCGAGCCTCGGGTGCTCCTTGGGAGCTAGCCAGTTTTGCTAATGAATCAGCTTGAGAATCCCCCTTGGGATTTGGTGTATGAAAAAATGTTCGAATTGAGCTAACATCTTTAGTATTCTTTTCACATGTAGGGCCAATCGAGCATCTTTGGTTTGGTAGGTTTGCTTGATTTGATTCACCATTAACTGCAAGTAACTAAAGATCTCAATTCGAGGTATCTTCAACTACAGTGCTAGATTTAGTCCTGCCATCATCAATTCATGCTCTACTGCATAGTTTGTTGTTGCAAAACACAATTTCATTGCATATTGTAACCGATGTCCGTCAGCGTAATTATTATGTATCCTGCCCTGCTCCTTGTTCATTTGAAGCTCCATCTACGAACAATTACCACTTAGTCTTCAGATCATTTTCCTTCGTTGACTGTTCTGTAATGAAACTTGCGCATTCGTTTACAAAACTACGAGAGCCTACCCATTAATTGCTGCCCGAGGTTGGAATTCAATTTTTTATTGGCTAAGATTAATTCCCTATTTTACTAACCTTCCTAAGGTTTCTGGCTTGCTGAAAACTTGTTTAAGTAGGAAATTGGTTAATACTATGATAGGATGTGCTTGGAAGTAAAACCCTGAGTTTCCATGCTGTGTGTATAAGGCAATAAGCCAAATTTTGTACTGTGGGATATCGAGTTTCCACATCTTTTAGCCATCTTTTAACATAATAAATCAGATGTTGAGTTCCACCACTTTCTCTTATGAGGACCGAGCTTACTGCATATTCTGAGATGACCATATAAATATATAGATATCCCCTTTCTCGGGACTATACAAAATCATGGGCTAACCCATGTAATCTTTTAAGTCTCGAAAAGCTTTTCTGCATTCATCACTCCATTCAAAGTTTTTCTTCTTCTTTATGACATCAAAGAAATAAACACACTTGTCAGTAGCTTTGGAAATGAACCAACTTAGAGCTGCTACCTTTCAGTTTAAGCTCATGTCCTCTTTGCTTGTTTTAGGTTCCTCCATATCCTTTATGGCTTAGATTTGATCAAGACCAGCCTCAATATCAAGCTCGCTGACCATATACCTGAAGAAATTTATGGATTGAACTCCAAAAGCACACTTTTGAGGGTTTAACTTCATTTGGCACTCTCTTAGGATATTGAACATTTCCTCTAAATATTTCAGATGGCTTTCTGCTTTTGTGGATTTCGCTAGCATATCGTCCACATATACCTCCATGTTTCACCCTATCCGATCCTGAGACATTCTGTTAACTAGCCTCTGATATGTTGCGCCAACATTCTTTAGCCTAAAGGGCATTACCTTATAGCAGAAGGTTCCCTAGTCAATAATGAAGCTTGTGTATTCCTCATTGGGTTTATGCATAGTGATCTGGTTGTATCCCGAGTAGGCGTCGTTTAAAGATAACAGCTTATGCCTGCTGGTTGCATCCACCAATTGATCTATCCTGGGAAGAGGGTAGCAATCCTTTGTGCAAGCTTTGTTTATGTCCATATAATCGAAACAAGGTCTCCACTTCCCGTTGGACTTTTTCACCAACATGGGGTTGGGTAGTCACTTAGGATAAAAGATCTCCCGGATAAATTTGTTTGCAAGCAACTTCTTGACATCTTCTATCTAAACTTCTGACATGTCTCTATTATACTGCCTTTTCTTATGTCAAATCGGGGTTATGGAAAGATTGATATTCATGGCATGACTCATGACTAGGGGATTGATTCCTACCATGTCTGAGTGGGTCCAAGCGAACATATCCTTATTATGTTATAGGAATTGAATCAATCTGCTTCTCAATGGTTCTCTCAACCTCTTTCCTATGTTGATGATTTTAGTTTTATAAGTTGAATAAACACTTATTTCTTCCAAGTCTTCTATTGGTTTGATCTTTTCATTATCCTCTCGGGAATCCAATTCGGTCACAATTTATTCCTCTTTTGCCAAATTTATTTCATCAATCCTTTTCCTCTTTTTCCTCAAAGAAGTGTACCTACCATTTATATGTTTGTCAATTTTATTAATTCTTATCTTTTCTTCGAATGTTGGACGTTAGAATCCATCATCCAAAGGTCGAAAATAGTGGAAGAATCAAAGTAAGTAGAATTCTCCCTTTTGTACCGGTCCACGGTTGCAAAATACAACTCATGAGAACTAAACTATCCCCCTTTGATAGTACCCCATCCTTGCTTTGTTAAGGACTTCATCATAAGATATTTGTATGAGACAAAAAAATCCTTCTCCTCCAGAGCAGGTCGACCAAAGAAAGCATTATAGTAGGTAGGCTAGTTAATGACAATGAAGAGAGTCTTAAAGGTCCTATGGAGAGGAGACAATCCTACTTGAACCAGGAGCTTGATCTACCCCACTGGAGTGGATCCTTTGTTGTTGAATCCGAATATAGGCTCGTCGCTTGGCTCTAGTTTTTCTTTGGAGACTCCCATTTGATCAAACGCATGTTTAAAAATCACATTTACTGCATTTCTAGTATCAACAAAATCTTAGACGCAACAGAAACCCCAATTTGAGCCGTTATCATAAGAGGATCATTGTGCTTATGATGAACCACTTTCTTTATCTAATATGGAGAAATCACTAGATTGTGCATCTTGATGTTGTAGCGGGCATTCTTCAATAATGGTTCCTCTTGGATGGAGAATATTCCTTTGCATGCCTCCTTTATATATCAGTTCCGAGCTACTAGGAAATTTCCAACTAGATGTAGCCCATCATGGATCACATTAATTTAGTTTACGGGAGGGCCCAGATCTAGATGCCCTTCTTCAATTGAAGCTTCCACTGCATTGGCCGAAACCTGTTGGTGCCGATTAGCCTGCTGGGCTGACGATTGCTTGTTCAGAACAAACTCTTTCAAATGCCCCTCACAAATAAGCTTTTGAATGATTCCCTCCAATACCTTGCATTCTTCAGTCTTGTGTCCATTCGTTTTGTTATATTCGCAGTACTTTTGTCCACCATAAGATTCAGGGCAATTCTTGGCTTTAAATGAGACGGGGAAGTTATTGACCCTTTCTTTGGTCACAGCGTATACAAAGGAGATGAGCTTGCTTAAGATTACCGAGTTAGAATGCAGTCTTCCCATCTTGGCCTTTTTCGATTACCATATAGATCAAAACTTCCACCTTGAGGCTTTCAACCAAAGCCCGGTCTTCCTCCTTCCCTTTAAGGACTGAACTTTTTCTTTGTGTAATATAATTCGTCCATACAGTTGAATTTTTCAGCTTGGAAGCGGAAGTCTTGTAGGTCCTTACGTCCATGAATATATGGTTCTTTCTAGAAAGGGATGTTCTCAATTAATACTGATTGGACATCAATAAGCTTGTTGCGATCATTCATATTCTTTTCTTTCATGGCTTCTACATTGAACCTCTCCAAGTAATCTCCCAAAGACTCCCCTTGTATTCGCTTGATGTTAGCGATGACCGTGTAATCCACCGTTTGATCTTTGCAGATGCAGAACTGTGTAGAAAATTCATAAGAATTTTTTACCATGAGGAGATGGTATTCTCCCTATACCGACGATACCACTTAGCTACCTACCCTTGGAAGGTTACTGGGGAAAGACGACATCGGATAGCCCTCGAAGTGTTATAGAGATCCATTTGCCTATCATAATCCATTAGGTGGTCATCAGGGTCAGTGGTTCCAAGATACTTTATAGTTGGAACCTTTACGCAAGATGGTATCATAGTGCTCATGATCTCGTCAGTGAAAGGGGCCACCCTTTTATTATCGTTAACCTTTTCATCCTGGGTTCTCTTTCCCTTACTTCCTAATAGATCTTTAATAGTTTTCCTATTTATGTCTTTGAGATAATCTTCCGTATTTTCATAGTCCGCTCTCGTAGGATCGTAGCCTTTGGAAGTAAAACTCCCAGTCTGCTCTTGGCTACATTGATTTCCTTGATGATCCACTCCCATAAGATGGGGACTTTTTCTTCTCAAAGGAAGTTTTTTTGAGTCTCTCCTTCCCTTCAGAGTGTTGGATGGGAGTTTTCCTCTTTGGAGATTCATCATCTTCCATTAAACTTAGCTTGATGACCTTTGAGGACCTTTGCGTTTGAGCAGCATTCATTTGAGCTTGCATTTCCTGGATTTGTTTCTCTAGAGCCATAAGCCTAGCAGCATTTTCTTCCGCGACATTCAGATTTGGTGATTGCTCCGGATTAGAAGTTGCTCCCACTTCATTGTTGTTAGGATTGAAGGTTAGGCTCACATTCTCCATAAGAATTGCATCAGAAGCTAGTTCTTTTTTACTCTCCTTCAATTTCTTTGACTTCATCTTTTCACTATCACAAAACAATAGGTTCACCAAATCAACCCATAATAAAATAACAAGGCCGGAGGTTTAGGCCCTCCTTCTAGCGTGAAAATGTTAACGATATATTTCGTCAACACCAGAAATAAGCTTAGCGATGCTTATATATTGAAGCTTAATAGAATAATTAATCTAATAGTCGTTGAAATGCGGCTTAGTCTCAGTATGCCTAACTTGATCCGCCGCTTCCGAGGCATTAATACCTTAAGTTCGATAATTAGTTACTCTTCCTTCTAAGAGGTGAGTATCATGCTTACGGGACTATAAGATCGATAGTTGCCTTAGGATGAGGGCGTTACGAGTTATAGAAGGTTGAATACTTAATCGCTCTAGTCATTCTTAGATTCAGGATAAAATATTATACACTGTGTTGAGAGGAAAAAGGCTAATGCTTCACAACAATTAGGTAACAAATGTGTCATAGCACTTATCGAATTAGGTGGTATTTCCATATCGAACTAGCACATGAAAGGCCTTAGTTGTGTTAGTTATCAAGTCACATGCTTACAACAGGTTTCCGCCATCTGTTATGCTTCATCAGGCTTGTTATGAAAGTGCTAAGTCATATATAGCCGGGTCGAAAGGGAAACTCTTTGGTTCTACCCAAAGTCTTTCTTCCTTCGAATTGATTGTGATTAACCCTTTCATAAAGAAAGTTAACGTTAACTCCCTGTTTAATCATGACAAACACAATATGATTATCGAGTCGAGAAATATTTAAGTCCTGGACTTCTCCTTTTTATTTATTTCGAGTATATTACAAGAATAGTAGAAATCCCCAATTTGATTTAGAAGTTAGGGTCTTGAAGAATAAGTATAAGATTGTAGAATGAGAAAAATTGGCCTCTAAAATGTAACCCTTGGGGTCTTATTTTCAGATAATTTGGCCCCCCTTTTGTTATTGACTCAGCCGGACCGCTTTCAGATGCAACAAAATGGTGTCGGCTGTACCACACCTTTCGATTCCGGTGGTAGGGGTTTCAGCCACCTTTCTTGGCACTTGTTATTCCGAGACCAATCTGGCTTTCGGTGTGCCGGTCTTGTCTTTCAGAAGATTGGCCTCGGTATTTGGAGTTTCTCTTTGATGCTTCTTCTACCTTCCATATCAATACCAAGACAATTGGTATGGATAGCTTTTTGAATGGCATTCGACTTTTGAGAATAAGCTCCGGCGGCCGGAAAGCTTTAAATTCAATAGCAGGCTTTTGGGTTATCTTTCTTGTGTCTCAGCTTCTTCTTCTTTTAATATCTTCACCTTCTTTTGTATCGGCACTAAGTTAATTAGTGCTGATAAACCCTTCATCTTCTTTTATTTGGTTTGGTGCTTCCTGTCTCGCCTTTGGTTTCTGGTTATAAACTTTCGTTCTTTCCTTCCCATCTACTTCCAGCTTTCTGTAATTTGCCTTCGAGATTAAGTTCACACTATCTGCTTTTGGTGTCGCTATTTCTTTGCCAGTATTTCATTTCGTATCAGCACTATGCTTTCCTCTTCTATGTTGATGCCGATAGCTTCCTGATCCAATCGCCTCCTTCATGTTTTTGGCTTTAGTCTGTTGCTGGGTTTATGCTTTCAGATCACTCTTCTATGTTGGTTACGGTCCGATGCCCCTCCCCGTTAGTAGGTTGTGGTATTGAGTTTGGTAGTAACAATTTCTATTTGTATTTTATAGATTATAGGTCCACACTTCTTACTTAGGAAAAATGCATAATGATTAATCATGTTTTATTATAATTTAAGATCATTAATCATTTGTAAATATGAACGTTTTATTATTTATAAATTTATCATCAATGATTGTTTCTTATAAGTTTTGTACATCATCTGTTGAGATCTCATTATTTATCATGTTTTAGATACCTAAACCTTTTTTATGTTTATTTAATAATAATTTCGTATGTCTCTTTTGGAGCTCATCGACGTCTCTTCAAGAACATTCGCCTTTTTTTATTTAACATCTTTATTACTCACACCAAAAATATTTCTATACTGCACTTGTTTATACTTTTTTATCTTTCATAGCTTCAAATGTATATTAGATCAAGTTAACTACAAATATTATTGATAATTTATTGAAGGTGCTTTATATTTTGTGTTATTATATATGTTAACAAAATTTTAATCTTGATAATCAAAATGAACTTTTACCCTGCTTATGCTATGTTTCAATTGATGATGATTACCACACTAAATAATAATCTTCTTTTGATTCTCGTTTTGATCCATTGTAACATTGCTACTAGAAAACACATTATATATACCAATTATAGGAGGATGAAGCTTTTATGATTCGATAAGATGCATTAAAAATATATTTCTTATTTTTATTGTATGTTTCTGTTTAATGGTCTAATAATTAGAGGAATTTATCTATTGTATAGATCTTTCTGAGTACATTCATGATTTCAGGTCTTTCAATGTTTATTTTGATTTTTAAAAACAGTGAATGATATCAATACATAACCTATAAGATGTAGTCATATCATCTTAGTCGAGTAATTTTCAGGTTGTTATTTAAATATCTACATGTATGGACGTATACATGTGTCCATGTAATATACATATATTTAAATTTGCATATATTTTCCATTTGAGTTAGCCTTTTTAGAATGAACTATTACATTTATCCAAATTATTGATTTTTGTTTATCAATGGATGTAAATGCAAATCCTTAAATATTATGTAATAATTTTCAAAATATCTACTTTGAAAATACGTATGCATTAAGTTTGATTTATTAATAATTACTTCAAATTATTTGATATATTATAACTTTTTGAAAGTGCACATTAGGATTGTGATAACTTATGTATGATATGTAATATGATAATATATGTGCGCGTGTGCATATAGATAATAATGCATATAACATTAAGCGAAGAGATAGAAACATTTACACTAGAGTTTTTATACTGGTTCGGACTTTCTATCTTACCTTCAATCTCAAAGGTCCCCTTTGACCTTTCACTAACCAAAAAATACCTCACTTTGCTTGGAGAAGCATGCTTATATAATCTTTCTTTATTGACATAGTTGTATTCAAAAAACACTGATTTTGACTTCCAGCACAACTCTTCCTATAAACTCCTTTGAGTATATTTCGTGCGTTAACGTAGGTTTGCAGAAAGAAGGTTTTCTAGTGATAGCAAATGAATATGAATATGATAGAAATTTGAACATTCAATGTTTTAAGAATATATGAATATGGAAAACAAGAATGGAATTAGATACAATTTCGATGATCAAACTTCATTAAGACAACTTGTATATATAATTGAACAAAGTTCTTAATCAAAGGTTACAACTTTTTAGTTTGTTCTATTTGATCTAAGGTTTCATCCATCTACGAAATGGATGCAGAGGAAGAAGAAAAAGAGAAGTGTCTTTTCATACATGACACTTATGCACTAGGCGAGATGTATGTTTATATATGTCAAACGTCTAACCAAACTCTAGGAAAATTTCTGAGACTTAAGTTAGTCATCTGACTTAAAACTTAGACATCTGATCAAGATTGGTTTCCCAAGAATTAAGTTAGATGTATTGCTATAGTTTTAGATTTTTGGCACATGTATGCATACGTATTTGCACTGCTTATTAGAAGTTTGAACTATATTACCATACAACTGATTTTATACAAGTTATATGCTCTGATCATATTTTACTTAAAAAATAATGTGCACTTGTGTGTGTTTTTCAAGAGATGTTGTATAAGATATCTAAGATAAAATATACTCTAATAAACTTGTCTTCCAAGAATTTCTTGAGCATTCTTTGAGTTTTTTTCTACATGGAACAATTTTACAGTTGACGCTCAATTTTCGTCTCTTTTAAACCTACAAATGGTTAGATAACTTAATAACAAGAGGAGTTGTCATTAAAAACGCAGAGAAGTAGTTCTAACACCTTTAATTATAGAATGTATTGTAACTTCTAGGTACTATTAATTTATCAATAATAATAATTTGAAGATTTGAATCTTAAACTTTATTTATGTTTCTTAGTCTAATATTAAAGTCAAAATTTTATTTGTAATAATTACCAAAACTTCTGGTTTAGTAAATCATAAAACCAACTATGTTCTTGATATAATTTCTTGCTTATTTCCATTATCAAACTTCATAATTTCTATTCATGTTTGTTCACTTAAGTGTATGAATCTATGTGGATGTATAACATAATCATGACTTTCCATATATTTATATTCGAATATGTTATAGAAGAACATCCTCTGGTTTAATATTTTAAATATAACTTAATAGCTTTCAATCCAAACCATATTGAACTGCTATTTCAAATAAATTTTACATACAACTTCGAGGTGTTAATATTTATTTTTCAATTATATTTTAAATATCTTTTGAACATTATTTGTAATTGTTTATCAGAGAATAATACATACTTCAAGTTATATATTGACATCTCTTTTAGAGATTTCAAAAAAGTATTTACAATTGAAATAAGTTCATTTTTTAGACACTTGAAATGTTATAGAAATATGCAATTATAATTATTAGGATAAAGATCTCTTCAACACCATATTTTTGTTTTCATGAAAATTATGACATGACACACAAAATTATCCCTTAAGGAGGATTTTTACAAATATTTCTTTAAGAATACTTACGCATATGATATTTTTGAAAAGAAATAGATCAAAAATCACTATATGCTATTGATTTTGTTTAATGGAGCTATAAGTCTATGACAATGGTAGATTGAATTTTGTAAATATATTATGTACCCATTTCTACTGGTTTATTCTGATTTACGAATTCTTTAGATAATAAAATTTAATTACCACAACACCTCTTGAAGTGCTATACCATATTTGAAAATATTACATAGTCAATGCTTTTATAATGCTCTAAAAGAATTAATATCTCTTCTAAAGATATTTTAAAAATACTTTTTTTTGGAGTGTGACAGTAAATAATTATATTAATAATATACATATGGAGTATTATAGTAATACAAATTTTCTTTAAGAGATATCTTGTAAATATCTTCAAAGATTACTTCTGGAATGTTACACTAGTCTTCTAAAGGTACTTTGTATGCACTAATTTTAGAATGTCATATCAGTGCACAATATCTTTTTCTACGTAATTTCTACTTTTACAATATAATAAAATACCTCTATTGAGGATTTTTGTTGTAACCACCTTTGAAATAATATATCAAATATTAAATAGAATAACAAGATTAGACGTGAGAGATAAGCCACTATTTCTAAAGTTTGAAATGATCTCTTTTCAAGAGTTATACCGCCATCCTCCAAAATATGAACTATTGTATCATAATCTAAGTGATTTTCAAAATATATTTTAGACCACAAAAATATTGGGCCCACCATTGTTTATGATAAAATTTTCAAGTGTCATAAATTCCAAGAGATATTATGAAAAGTAGGTCTGCTCATTTAAAACATTAATTTCACCAAGAAAAACTCACATTTTTGTATAACCGTTTACATAAAAGTTGTTCTATCATAGCCCCAACATATATAAAGGAATCATAATTTATGGCCAAAAGATAACCGTGCTATATACTTAAATCTCAAAATACAAGCTTGAATTATTACCTCAAATTCAAATATGTTTTAGACTTAGAATACCCTATATTTGTAAACTATGATGTTCATTATATAAGTAGTATTCAAATGGAAAAGCCTCACTTAAACCAGATCAAAAAGTCAAAGTTATGATTATAACAAGTGCGAACCCATGCTACGCACATGGAGTTTGAACAATTTTCGAAGTGGAAAATTTTAGAGTTTTTTCTATTGTATGAAGGTACTGATACACTTTCGAAATGTAGTTTTTTTCCCCTAATATTATTTAAAACTACTAACATTTCACAAATGATAAATATCCTTGATTAATTTTGTAGGGAATAAATTATCTTTTAATTTCATGTGGTGTCCAGAAAATTTTGATATAGTCCGCATTCAATGGAAATCATAGATTGTTTAAATATTTCATAGCCAACTGAATAACATCACAATATATTGAATAAAATAGAAAATATTAGACAAAAAAAATCGAACATAAATGTGAATAACGTGTACTTAATTAAATATAATTTGTTATAGAAATTCTTAAAAACTGATTTGGACAGAAAAATGCATTAGTATGAGAAAAAAAATCAGTTTTCGTTTTATTAATTATTATCGATTTTAATTCAGTGCTACATGTCCTTTTTGCACATTGTGTCCGTGATTAAGAAAACATTTTGCATTAACATCAAAGTAATTATCTTTAAATTGGCTCCCCTAGATCAAAATATTCATGTTGAATATCATACTTCACACGTATAAAATTGAATTGAGACTTAATCGTGTACCTATTATGGGAACATTCTTTATTCTAGTTATACCTTGTAATTTAACAATATTTCTATATTTGCACAACCAAAACTTCAACATTCTTTTTTATCGCTGAGTTAAAAATAGCGCCCACTCAATGCTCTTACTTGAATGGGATTTGATATGACCGTATAGCCCATACCACAGAACCCGTGTCATAATCTGGAAATACAAATTTGATTAACGTAACTGGTTTTGTACTAATATTGTAACAACCCGTATTTTCAATAACCTATTATAACATAAATCGAGGCAGAATTTAATACTAAAATCTGAATCAAGGGAAACGGGCTATGCCATTGCGTTCGTCTCGGAAAAATACGCGAAATAGAGTCCGAGTTTTCGAAAATCGGAGTCCGTATGACCCAGTTAAGGCCCATTGAAGTTTTCAGAAAATTCCTAAGTAAAAACAAATTTAAATTTCAAATTAAAAACAAGGATAAGGGCTAACTGGCGTCAGGTGGGAAAACTCCCGCCCAGACCCCCATGTCGACAGGCATGTCGACAGGGGTCTAAGGGTGTCGACTGCCCTGTCGACAGCCCTGTCGACACGGGGTGGCCGGGCAGTTTTGCCTGGCGCACCATTTTTGATTTGGGCTTGGTCTTGTGGCTTGGTTCTAGAGAATTCCTAAATCTGACGGACCTAAACTAACCTAGGGTTAATCCTAGGGCTAAAAACACTCTAATCTTCTATAAATAAGCCCCTAATCCTACCCTAAAACCTCATTATTCATTCTAGCAACCAAACTATGTCAAATTGAATTCTCAAATGGCCTCCACCTAAAAACCCTAGCCTCCACCCTCTTCAAAAATCATTTCTATGAAGATTTTGATGTTCATACAAGCATTTCTAAGTTGTATGAATGATCATTAGCTTGCTTACATCATCAAGTTGCAAGCTTTAATTGCTAAGCTAGAGTTTTTGGGATTTTTGTTAATTGGAGCTTTGTTTTGGATCTTTATATGCTTGCATAAAGGGCTTCTCAATCTTTATTAGTAGATTTGTGTCTTCATAATATTTGTAAGCCCTCTTACCTTCATTTTAGAAACTCTAAAGTTAATATGTGATGAAAGTTGGGATTTTTGCAAGTTTATTGAGTTATGCATGCTTATGCGAGTTCACTATGCTATGTTATGCATGTTTAATAAGTTATGCATGCTTATGCGAGTTCACTATGCTATGTTATGCATGTTTAATAAGTTATGCATGCTTATGCGAGTTCACTATGCTATGTTATGCATGTTTAATAAGTTATGCATGCTTATGCGAGTTCACTATGCTATGTTATGCATGTTTAACAAGTTATGCATGTTTATGCAAGTTCACTATGCCATGATTTGCAAGTTTAACAAGTTATGCATGTTTATGCAAGTTCACTATGCCATGATTTGCAAGTTTAACAAGTTATGCATGTTTATGCAAGTTCACTATGCCATAATTTGCAAGATTAACAAGTTATGCATGTTTATGCAAGTTCACTATGCTAAGTTATGCAAGTTCAACATGTTATGCATGTTTATTATGATATGTAAGATTTATCATGTATGTTGTGCCAAGTTCCCACTTTCTATCCTTTATGCGTTATAACGAATATGTAAGCGATAGAATGACGTTGGGAGGGTTTTTGGGAAAAACTTAAAATACATGAAAATATAAGATTGGGAATTTACCTATTAAGTTAGGTCTACCCCTTGGGAATTTACCTATTAAGTTAGGTCTACCCAAGTATTTGTTAAACTTGTGATTATGTTTTGAAAATAAAGTGGACATGACACTTAGAAAATATAAGTGTGGCCAACTCGAGGTTGGGTTGAGTTTGTAGCGTAAACCTACCCGGAACCGACCGGCTTAACTAGTTGCTACAAACAATAGGACCCAATATGAGAAGTTGGTCATGTGTACCTGGGACCCGAGGTTAGACCAAGTTGTGGTGTAAAGCTACCCGGACCCGCCCGGCTTAACTAGTAACCGCAACAAAGTCTAATGTGAGAGGTTAAGGTACAGTTAAATTAATGCCTCATAATTAGGGTTAAGTCATGGCCCACTAATACTTAACCAATTTTGGGGATACGAGGGATTAAATGGGGTTAAGTGGTGAACTGTTGGTTACACTTAACTAATTTAATCCATGATTAGTGAGGGGTTAAACCACACTTAACCCTCTTAGAAAACCCTAGCAACGTGGCCTGTTCCAGCAGTAATCCCAGTTGGGTATCATTCACAACCCTAGAGGCTAGGCTAGGGCACGATTACTGGACTGATGTAAGCGACCAAAGCGACGGCTGAGTGGTACAGCGGTGCGGGTCCAGGCGGGCTACGGACGTGCACGTAGTCCGGTGTTGGACAAACTCGAGGCACGGGTACCAGTAGGTTTAGACTATGCATTATTGCTTAAGTGTCTGGGGTTGACACCCGAGGGCTTGATACACCCGAAGGTGGACCCAGCACAGTCTGACTACAACCATATGTGGGCCGTATGGACACCAACACTTGACGTGTTAGGTTTATAGGGAGCCGATCGACTAGACCGTTGGGCTGGACCTTGCATTTAGGTCAAATCATGCTATTGGGCCAAAGTTTGGGCTGAGGGATCAATACCTGTTATGTTAGTTTGCTAGTACACTGTGGTGCAAAGCTTAATCTTCTCTATGTGATGACACCTTTATCTATTACCAGTATGTTCATCTCAGTTTCCATCATGATGTTAACTTTATTAGTTTATAGACTGATCGTAGTAGGGCTTACCAGTCTTTTTGACTGACCTGTTTTCTTTCGCTTCTTTTCTTCCGTTCCCCCCCCCCCCCCCAGGTTCTCAGGGAGGGAACAGTGGTGCTTAGCTTGGATCGCTTACTTGTTTGCTGGATAGCTCATGTATGTCTGGACATTGAGCTCGCTATGGTTTATCACCTTTATTTTTGGGGATAGCATTATGTATTTCAGTATTTCTGGTTATGTTGTACTAGACATGTTTATTTTGGTAGGTGACTTTATGATGTACTAGACTTGTTTTGAGATGGTTTGAGATATTCCGCTGTTTTATTCTCACTTACTCTGTTTTACATATATATTATGTTCCTGTTCTGCCTTGATATATCATTATGCATGCTTACCCAGTTCTAACACCCCCCAGAAGCTAGTGCCCCCGAAAGAGTGACCCTAGCGGAGGTGGGGTGTTACAAATTTGGTATCAGAGCATAAGGTTTACGAGAAAGAACAAAAAGTTTTTTTTAAAAAAAAGACTTTTGAAAAACTATTTTCAAAACAAGTATAAAGTATTTTCCAAAGAAAAGTCTAGTATTTTAAAAGGGCTATTCCCCAAAAAGCCATTAGCGTTATCCTTCGTTCCCTTGACCTAATCTTATCTTATCCTTCGTTTCAGTATGGCTGAGGATCTTGCCATCCCGGATGGAGTAAATGTGCCACTCTGGTATAGGAGGCTTCTAGAAGCTAGGGCGGCAGCCGGCCCCGCAAACCCTACTCCCACTCCTCCTCCTGTAGTTGAGAATCCTCCCCTAATGTCCCTCCTCCGGTGGTCCCTCCAGTGGTTAATATTCCTCCTCCCGTTGCTAATGTTCCTCCCCCTCCTGTTGCTGAGGCTCCTCTTCCTCCTCCTCCCCCTCAGCATCCTCAGGTTGAGTTCACGAAGGTTTGTAAAGACTTCAAGGCGATGGGAGGCAAGAATTTCCTAGACACGGAATCTTTTTTTGAAGCTAGGAATTGGCTGAAAGACACTGAGGACCTGTTTGCTATCTTTGGGATTGATGATGAGAGGAAGATCTTATTGACAGTGTGGCTTTTGAAGGACGAAGCAGCCTATTGGTGGGAGGTCACCAATGGGACGAGGCCTGTCGAGACTTGGGCCGATTTGAGGGCTAGATTTGTGGCCAAGTTTCTATCTTCTGCTGAGGCAAATTTACAGATGGAGAAGTTCATTGCATTAAAGCAAGGTGATATGTCTGTCAAGGAGTATGTGAACAAGTTTAATCAGCTGGCCCGTTTTGGTTTGGATATGGTGAACACTCCTGAGAAGAAGGCTCTTCGATTTGCTAGAGGGTTGAATGAGCCGCTGCAGGGTTTGGCGATGTCACATATTCCGCATGGGGCTACTTTTGAGAGTTTGGTCAATATGGCTCTACTTCAGGGAGATCGAAAGAAAGAGGTCAAGACGAGTGATACTCAAGCAAAGAAGACTGATTCTCAAGGTAAAGGCAATCAAGGTGGTCAAAGCAGTCAGGGGAATCAGAGCAAGAACAAGAAGGGGAACAACAACAAAGGCAAGGGAAAGTGCAATTACTGTGGTGTGCCTGGACACTTTGCTAAGGATTGTAGGAAGAAGAAAAGGAAGCTTAGTGGTGGATGTTTTTCCTGTGGTGAGACTGGACACTTCAGCAAGGAATGCCCGAAGAAGAAAGGACAGGCTGGACCTTCAGGAGGGCAAGTTCATGCTCTCAATATCGCTCCAGTTCCCGATCGAGGTAGTGTTTCTGTTGAGAACCTTGTTTATGTTTCCGATCTTCCAGTTCGTACCTTGTTTGATTCTGGTGCATCACATAGCTTTATTTCATCTGATCTTGTTGATAGCTTGCACCTTAGTACTAGCTTAGTGGATGATCCCGTTTGTGTTTCGAATCCCATTGGGGGTTCTGCTCATCTATCTATGATATGTGAGGATCTGAGGATCTCTATACTCAGTGTAGAGTTCTTGTGTAGCGCGTATGTTCTTGGTTTCAGGGGATACGGATTGATATTGGGCATGGATTGGCTGTCCAGATATGGAGCCATTCTTGATTGTGAGCATAGGGTTGTAAGGCTTGTGACTCGCCTTGGCAACACCTTAGAGATTTCATGCAATCCGAAGGATCCCGTCATGTTGTGCTATCTTGAATCTCTCGACTCGTCAGAGGAAGCCCTTCAGTCTGTAAGGGTGGTCCGAGATTATCCAGATGTTTTTGAAGAAGTTAAGGGGTTGCCCCCTAAACGAGAGATTGATTTTCGCATTTATCTGGTGGATAATGCTAAGCCTGTTTCTTTGCCCGTTCGGCACATGGCTCCGCGTGAGAGACGGAAGCTCAGCAAGCAAGTAAAGGAGTTACTTGAGAAGAACTTCATCAGACGAAGTATATCCGAATGGGGAGCGCCTGTGGTGTTTGCTACTAAGGCAGATGGTTCTCTTCGACTCTTTGTGGACTATAGAGAATTGAATAAGCTGACTAAGAAGAACAGACACCCGTTACCTAGGATCGATGATCTCTTTGACCAGCTTGTAGGTGCTTCTGTTTTCTCTCAGCTTGATCTTGCTACTGGATTTCATCAGCTCAGAGTGGCTGAAGATAGTATAGACAAGACTGCATTCAGAACTCCAGATGGATTCTTTGAATGGCTTGTTATGCCGTTCGGTTTGACGAATGCACCCGCGTATTTCGTGGACTTGATGAGTAGGGTGTTTCGGGAGTTCTTGAACAAGTTTGTCATGGTCTTTGTGGATGATATTCTGATCTTCTCCAAGGATGAAGAAGAGCACGCGAGGCATCTTGTAGAGGTGATGGATACGCTTAGAGCGCATCAGCTAAAAGCCAAGTTCTCCAAGTGTCACTTTTGGAGAAGGGAAGTTAGATTCCTTGGGCATATCGTATCCAAGCAAGGCTTAGCGGTGGATCCCGCTAAGGTGGTTGCAGTTCAGGATTGGAAGACTCCAAGGAATGCAACCGAGGTGAGGAGTTTCCTAGGTCTTGCGGGTTTTTACCGGAAGTTCATCAAAGACTTCGCGAAGATATCCGCTCCTCTTACTAAGTTGACGAAGAAGAACTTAGTTTTTTCTTGGGATATGGACTGTGAGCTTGCTTTTCAGAGACTCAAGAGAGCCCTTACCTCAGCACCCGTTCTAGCTTTGCCCGATGGAGGGAAATTATTTACAGTATACACCGATGCGTGTGGCACGGGATTGGGCGCCGTTCTGATGCAAGAAGGCAGAGTTATATGTTTTGGTGGTAGGCAACTTAAGGTGCATGAGAAGAATTATCCCACTCATGATCTAGAGCTGGAAGCGATAGTATATGCACTCAAGGCCTGGCGTCATTATCTTCTGGGAGAGAGGTTTGAGCTGTATACTGATCATAAGTCTTTGAAGTATCTCTTTTCGCAGAAGGATCTGAACTTGAGGCAGCAAAGGTGGATGGAATTCTTGGCGTCCTACGATTTTGATATAGCCTATACCCCTGGCAAGGGGAATGTTGTAGCAGATGCATTGAGTAGAAAAAGGTTGACACTAAATCCTCTATTTGTTGAGATGAAGAATTTAGAGTTCTTGGCAACCTTTGATTTCTCTTTGGCGATGGAGTCGATGACCGGTTCTTTAGCATCTCTTGAGCTCAGGCCTACCCTTCTGGATCAAGTTGGGGCTTCGCAGAAGGAAGACCCTCAGATAATTGAGATTATGGATAAGCTGATTCGAGGGGAGACATCTAGTCACCTTGCTCGATATTCTATAGATGATAAGGGTTGGCTGAGGAGAGACGGAAGGCTTTGTGTTCCGATGGTGGAAGACTTGGTGAGGAAAGTTCTTGAGGAAGCACATCGCTCCAAGATGACTATACATCCAGGCGGTGATAAGATGTATAAGGATATGAAGCGCATTTTCTTCTGGCCTGGGATGAAGAAGAATGTGGCAGAGTTTGTCTCTAGATGTGTTGTTTGTCAGAGAGTAAAAGCCGAATCGAAAAAGCCCGGTGGGCTATTGCATCCTCTAGAGGTCCCGCTATGGAAGTGGGAGAGTATTTCTATGGACTTTATTGATGGGCTTCCAAGGTCAAGGAAAGGGAATACGAGCATTTGGGTTATTGTAGATAGACTTACGAAGAGTGCTCATTTTATTCCAGTAAAGAGCTAGAGGACCGCATCTGGACTAGCATCAGTATATCTTCGTGAGATAGTACGACTAGCATCAGTATATCTTCGTGAGATAGTACGACTACATGGAGTCCCTTCCAGCATAGTCAGTGACCGAGACCCCATCTTTACTAGTCAGTTCTGGAACAGTTTGCAGGAAGCTATGGGCACGAGATTGAACCTGAGTACGGCTTATCACCCACAAACGGACGGCCAAACAGAAAGGGTGAATAGGGTACTTGAGGACTTGTTGAGGCTTTGCATTCTGGATTTTGGTGGTACTTGGGAAGACCATCTTCCTCTTGTTGAGTTTGCATATAATAACAGTTATCAGGCAAGCATAGGGATGGCACCATTTGAAGCTTTATATGGGAGGCCGTGCAAGTCGCCTACATGTTGGTAGGAGACTACAGAGAGGCTCATACTTGGGCCTGACATGATTAGAGATACATCCGAGAAGGTCGAGTTGATTAGAAGACGGATGAAAGCGGCCCAAGACCGACAGAAATCCTATGCTGATAAGCGAAGGTCCGATTTGGAGTTTGGTGTTGGGGATATGGTTTTCGTAAAGGTTTCTCCTTTGCGGAATGTGGTCCGATTTGGAGCAGTCGGGAAGTTAGCACCGAGATTTGTTGGACCCTTCCCTATCATAGAGAGAATTGGGAAGATGGCTTATAAAGTGCAATTGCCCGAGAAGCTGTCCGGCGTGCATAATGTCTTTCACGTCTCGCATCTCCGAAAGTGCCTACATGAGTCCGCTGAGGTGGTTGAACCTAGCATTCTGGAAGACGTGGAAATAGAGAGAGAGGCAACTTTGAGGAGAGCTCCGATTCATATCTTGGGGACGGAGACCAAGAAGCTAAGGAATCGAGAGGTCAAGTTGGTGAAGGTTCAATGGGGTGAAGCCGAAGAAGACGCAACTTGGGAAACCGAGGAGAAGATGCGTGGGCTTTATCCATTCCTTTTTGAGGGTACACTCTCAATCTCTTTCATTTGTTAGCATATTTTTGCTATCCATGTTTATCTAGTTATCGTGCTAATCTTGTCATGAGAACCTTAGGTAGAAACCCTTTGGATGAAACATGTGTTTGAGACATGTTATGTTTGATGGTTGCAAGTGGTTGCAAGTGTTTGCAAGTGGTTACTCGTGGATGCATGATACACATTAGGCACTAGATCGGCTCACACACTCCTCATATTGCATGTGCATGAGTGCTTATTCTTGGATGAAATTTGTATGCAATCACATGGATGTTGCATATGGATGTATGATTGAGCACGCATGTAGATATTATACATTATGTTAGGGATTTGCATACATATGGATACATTTCACTAACATATTTTGCATTGATCTTTGCATTAGATAAGTACATATACACACACTTTTGCATATGTCCATACAGCATTTAGAATCTTGTAAGGACAATGATTGCTCGTGGATGATGCTTTGAGTAGATGGATGATTGGATGGTAGGATACGTTCTTCCCAACTTGAAGATTTCGGGGACGAAATCCTTTAAGGAGGGGAGAATGTAACAACCTGTATTTTCAATAACCTGTTATAACATAAATCGAGGCAGAATTTAATTCTAAAATCTGAATCAAGGGAAACGGGCTATGCCATTGCGTTCGTCTCGGAAAAATACGCGAAATAGAGTCCGAGTTTTCGAAAATCGGAGTCCGTATGACCCAGTTAAGGCCCATTGAAGTTTTCAGAAAATTCCTAAGTAAAAACAGATTTAAATTTCAAATTAAAAACAAGGATAAGGGCTAACTGGCGTCAGGCGGGAAAACTCCCGCCCAGACCCCCATGTCGACAGGCATGTCGACAGGGGTCTAAGGGTGTCGACTGCCCTGTCGACAACCCTGTCGACACGGGGTGGCCGGGCAGTTTTGCCTGGCGCACCATTTTTGATTTAGGCTTGGTCTTGTGGCTTGGTTCTAGAGAATTCCTAAATCTGACGGACCTAAACTAACCTAGGGTTAATCCTAGGGCTAAAAACACTCTAATCTTCTATAAATAAGCCCCTAATCCTACCCTAAAACCTCATTATTCATTCTAGCAACCAAACTATGTCAAATTGAATTCTCAAATGGCCTCCACCTAAAAACCCTAGCCTCCACCCTCTTCAAAAATCATTTCTATGAAGATTTTGATGTTCATACAAGCATTTCTAAGTTGTATGAATGATCATTAGCTTGCATACATCATCAAGTTGCAAGCTTTAATTGCTAAGCTAGAGTTTTTGGGATTTTTGTTAATTGGAGCTTTGTTTTGGGTCTTTATATGCTTGCATAAAGGGCTTCTCAATCTTTATTAGTAGATTTGTGTCTTCATAATATTTGTAAGCCCTCTTACCTTCATTTTAGAAGCTCTAAAGTTAATATGTGATGAAAGTTGGGATTTTTGCAAGTTTATTGAGTTATGCATGCTTATGCGAGTTCACTATGCTATGTTATGCATGTTTAATAAGTTATGCATGCTTATGCGAGTTCACTATGCTATGTTATGCATGTTTAATAAGTTATGCATGCTTATGCGAGTTCACTATGCTATGTTATGCATGTTTAATAAGTTATGCATGCTTATGTGAGTTCACTATGCTATGTTATGCATGTTTAACAAGTTATGCATGTTTATGCAAGTTCACTATGCCATGATTTGCAAGTTTAACAAGTTATGCATGTTTATGCAAGTTCACTATGCCATGATTTGCAAGTTTAACAAGTTATGCATGTTTATGCAAGTTCACTATGCCATAATTTGCAAGATTAACAAATTATGCATGTTTATGCAAGTTCACTATGCTAAGTTATGCAAGTTCAACATGTTATGCATGTTTATTATGATATGTAAGATTTATCATGTATGTTGTGCCAAGTTCCCTCTTTCTATCCTTTATGCGTTATAACGAATATGTAAGCGATAGAATGACGTTGGGAGGGTTTTTGGGAAAAACTTAAAATACATGAAAATATAAGATTGGGAATTTACCTATTAAGTTAGGTCTACCCCTTGGGAATTTACCTATTAAGTTAGGTCTACCCAAGTATTTGTTAAACTTGTGATTATGTTTTGAAAATAAAGTGGACATGACACTTAGAAAACGTAAGTGTGGCCAACTCGAGGTTGGGTTGAGTTTGTAGCGTAAACCTACCCGGAACCGACCGGCTTAACTAGTTGCTACAAACAATAGGACCCAATGTGAGAAGTTGGTCATGTGTACCTGGGACCCGAGGTTAGACCAAGTTGTGGTGTAAAGCTACCCGGACCCGCCCGGCTTAACTAGTAACTGCAACAAAGTCTAATGTGAGAGGTTAAGGTACAATTAAATTAATGCCTCATAATTAGGGTTAAGTCATGGCCCACTAATACTTAACCAATTTTGGGGATACGAGGGATTAAATGGGGTTAAGTGGTGAACTGTTGGTTACACTTAACTAATTTAATCCATGATTAGTGAGGGGTTAAACCACACTTAACCCTCTTAGAAAACCCTAGCAACGTGGTCTGTTCCAGCAGTAATCCCAGTTGGGTATCATTCACAACCCTAGAGGCTAGGGTAGGGCGGGGCACGATTACTGGACTGATGTAAGCGACCAAAGCGACGGCTGAGTGGTACAGCGGTGCGGGTCCAGGCGGGCTACGGACGTGCACGTAGTCCGGTGTTGGACAAACTCGAGGCACGGGTACCAGTAGGTTTAGACTGTGCATTATTGCTTAGGTGTCTGGGGTTGACACCCGAGGGCTTGATACACCCGAAGGTGGACCCAGCACAGTCTGACTACAACCATATGTGGGCTGTATGGACACCAACACTTGACGTGTTAGGTTTATAGGGAGCCGATCGACTAGACCGTTGGGCTGGACCTTGCATTTAGGTCACCTCATGCTATTGGGCCAAAGTTTGGGCTGAGGGATCAATACCTGTTATGTTAGTTTGCTAGTACACTGTGGTGCAAAGCTTAATCTTCTCTATGTGATGACACCTTTATCTATTACCAGTATGTTCATCTCAGTTTCCATCATGATGTTAACTTTATTAGTTTATAGACTGATCGTAGTAGGGCTTACCAGTCTTTTTGACTGACCTGTTTTCTTTCGCTTCTTTTCTTCCGTTCCCCCCCCCCAGGTTCTCAGGGAGGGAACAGTGGTGCTTAGCTTGGATCGCTTGCTTGTTTGCTGGATAGCTCATGTATGTCTGGACATTGAGCTCGCTATGGTTTATCACCTTTATTTTTGGGGATAGCACTATGTATTTCAGTATTTCTGGTTATGTTGTACTAGACATGTTTATTTTGGTAGATGACTTTATGATGTACTAGACTTGTTTTGAGATGGTTTGAGATATTCCGCTGTTTTATTCTCACTTACTCTGTTTTACATATATATTATGTTCCTGTTCTGCCTTGATACATCATTATGCATGCTTACCCAGTTCTAACACCCCCCAGAAGCTAGTGCCCCCGAAAGAGTGACCCTAGCAGAGGTGGGGTGTTACAAATATGGTAGATGACGATACTTAAAAAAACCATGAGAAACTATATTCAAGATGCCTTCCCCATGTATTTCTTTCCAATGACATAATAATGTAGTGTCTGCTTCGTTCTTGTTAGTTGCCTTCTTCCATGTAAGTTTCTTAAATTTAACTCTTGGTTCCGTCCATATGTTAACCCATTCTTTGCTAGTCAAAATCTAACAACAATAATAGATTTTGGTCCATCTTTTTTTAGCATATATAAATGCTATGTTTTACATGAGCGTTACACGTGTTTTGTGCATGAGTTATTTATTTTTATATGTTTAACACATTCAAAATAAATTTACATGTACATTTTGATGTTAATATCGTGTGTTTTTATTTTATTTATATTGATGTTGAAATATCTTATGATTTTTAAGTGTGTTTCTTCGGTTTTGTTATTAATGAAAAAAGAATTGTACAAAAATATTATTTGTTTCATCTTATTTTAAAAAATATTAAGATTTGTTAATATTTATAGATTAATTTTTTGAATTCGTAAATAATATTTACCTCTAAAATCGTATTTTTCAATGATATTATGATCTAATAATATTTATAGATTAACATTTTAAATTGGTAAATAAAATTTACTTGTTATATCATATATTTTAGTATTATTAAGGATATTTTTGGTAATTTACATTTACACCAAAAAGTGTGATAGTAAAGACATTACAGCCATTAACGAAACATAAAATTTATTCCGTTCTATTGCAATTGCATATGGAACGTTTCCATTTGCCAAGGCAGCTCAGTAGTGAAAGCAATGATAGGATGACAATCAATTTGATTAAATGGTGTTAAGCTACTTCACATATAGTACTATTGTTAATCAGACATGTAAGCATTAAAAAAACACAAATTTTGATTATCTTATTTGAAAAGGTAGCAACTTTTATCATTCGAACACAATTCTTTTGTATGCTAGAAATAAAACATGGATTAATATACTCAACAAATAATGATTTGATCTTGTAAAAAAATCATTTTACTCCTATGCAAAAATGAATGTTGAATCCACTCGAGCAATCATTATGGATTTTTCCGTTGTTGGTTTTTTTCTCTCGATTTTAGCCACATTATGTGTAACGACCCGCATTCTACACATTGGAGGATCGTAGAATATTTATTTCTTTCACATACGAAGTCGTATGGTCGTGTAACTTTGGGGAGCGACTATTGGGGTCATTTCCCATGTTCACAATTTTTGCCAAATTTTAAATGACCGTTTGCCTCTGGCGAATTTTGTCTATCCTATAACTTTTGATTGGTAAGGAATTTTGACCTGAAACCACTTTCATTGGATTTGAATGATGGTTTACCATTCCGTAGAGTGGTCACATGTGTCAAACGGACTTACCATTTGGGAGATATAGCTGAAATAAGGTTTAGAAGGTGAAAAACAGCTTAACCGGGCCTAATTAAGGTGATTAGCAGCTAGGCCCATAAACCATTTTTGGTATTAGGGTTATAGGAGGGCTGATAGGGTTAGGAAAAACATTTCATTTTAGTTTTTACAGCCGCTACTTTCATCCTTTGAACCCTAGCAATGGCCTCCACCTTCTAAAATCATCCCAAATCACCTTCTAATCACTAATTAGGAAGATCTACATCAAATCAAGGCAAACCAACACCAAATCAGAGTTGGTGCTGCTGTGTCGCATAAGAAAACGCCCCAAAACAGTAGAGTTTTAGATCTAAAGTTTTATTTGTGGCTATGGTGAGTGATTTGCATTGTTTTTTGCTAATTACGACTAATTAGGGTGATTAGTGATAATTAGCGAATATATGCATGATAAAATTCTGGAAAAATATGTAAAAATTCTTAAATATTATTTTAGGGTTCTGGTAGAAATTTGGGTTAATTTGGAGTAAGTTTGCTAATACTATCATTAGTTATGGATAAACATGATTAAGGGGAAAACCATGGGTTTTGGGTATGTTTGATCGATAATAACCTATACGCTTGATGTTTTGACCTTGTTGATTTATCCTATATATTACTACTACCGTTTGGAATATTGTATGATTGATTAGTTAAGTTATAATGGTTGAAAACACCGTCATATGGCGAAAATGGACAATATAAGCTTGCTGGAAATGCTGCAGTCATCCGGATCGGATCAATGAGGGGATCAGATCGAATGGACCGAACCAAACCAGAGTGGTGGCATCTTCAGTAGCGCACAAAGGCAAGGGAAGAAAGGAAGGCCGCTAGCATGGAGTTGGAGTTGGAGTGAGGCACCAAACCAAACCAGATGAGGGCACCACGACCCGAAGCACTCCTCTGAACCGACCTGGCTGCTCAGACCAAGGGGGCTCAACCCGAACTGCAAATGCTCACCACGACCGATCCAAATGAAGGAACCACGAACCGGAGTGCTACTCCGAACTGAACCGCTGGATGTGCCATGAGCCGAACCGAAGTACACCCACGATCCGAAGGGGAAGGAGCATCATGACCCAACCCGAATTGGTGAGCACCATGACTCATGAACCGGGGAAGGGCATTCACGAACCGAGCATGCACCACGAACCGAACCCAAGGAGGATCATGAACTGAACGAAGACCAAACCGAGGAGAAGACCAAAACCCGAGATGCAAAGGTAGTCCAAATAGGAGGTTGTTACTCAACATCCAGATGGGAACCAACGAGTTAATTTCATGATTGGACTTTGCTGCGGGACGTGTGCAAAGGGGTTATCAATATCCATAACTTTAGTTCACCACTGAGAAATAGATTGTGGTATGGATCAGTGCAATGGAGTCATTGTGACTCCATGGAGCAAAGTGATTGTAGCAAAGGATGGGTGATCGAGAGGTGGATATCGTATGCTTTACGCACCAAGTGAGAGATGTGAGGATGATTGCTATGTTTGATTTTTGCTATCACCATGTCATGCACACTCCCATATTTACACTTTATGCTAGTGATTACCTTAGAGTATTGTACATCTTGTTGTGCTAACTCTTTGGTTGTAGGTCCAGGTTTAGGTATGATTAGATTATACCTGTTATTGTTTTGTTTTGCTGCTTATCGCTCATACCGTACTTTTGTCTAACCCAGAGTTTTATGTCTCTTCTTATTACTCTGGGTGCTCCTAAACGAGCAGACTGGTGACAGGTTGGCTGGTTATGCATGAGTAGCTGTCCGGAGACGAGCAGGAGACTTACACGTATTACTCTCATATATTCTCCCCGTGTTGATTGCTGGTCACTACTTTGGGCATTAGTACTGTACCTTTCTATTTTTCTTTAGAGTCGGTTTTAAAAAGTTTTAATAAAGATGGTTTGGATTATAAGCTATATTTTGGATTTCCGCTGCTATGATTGTTTAGTTTTCAGCTTATGCACTGTCTCGTCTGTTTTATGTCAAAGTAATGTTATTATTATATTTTATTCCATGCACTGTGAGATATACTACAGGTTCTTTATTGGTTAACCGTTCAAATTACTTATCTTTTCCTTTCTTTTGACGACCGTCCGGTGCTAGTTGGACATCGGCACAGTGCATTTCACTGGAGATGTCAACTGGTGCGGGGTGGGCTGTTACTCTTGGTATCAGAGCTCTAGGTTGCGCAGTTATCCTAGGGGAAGACATCAGGGAGAGATAGTATACATATCTGAGAGCGCATATTTATGATATTTTGGTTTTCAAAAGCTATATGTGTGTGTGTATATATATATATATATATATATATACTATCAGTATATCTAAAGAAGAAGTCACACTGCACGGGCACCACTAAGGAGATGGTTAATCGTTTTCCCTTTACAGATTGAACGATGAGCCGATATACGAGGAGTACGGGTTTAGGAGCAAACAATAGGGATGTTCCTGATATGAGGACGATGTTTACCACCTTCATGAGGGAGATGCTTATGGATGTTCAGGAGGCAGTTCCTAATGCTGCTAACGGTGGTGGTGCAGTAGTGCAGGCGCCTAGGGCCGATTTCGCCAAGCTTAACAAGGATTATACTAGTATTGGTGGGAAGCCGTTCCACAGAATGGAATCGGCAACAGAGGTTCAAGATTGTCTTGATAATTGTGAGCGTATGTTCGAGGATTTGGGTATCGAGGATACGATGAAGAGAAAGCTAGCATCGCGTTAACTTCAAGGACGGGCGATGAATTGGTGGAAAGCTATTAAAGCAGCTACTCCTGAGGATCAAGTTACTTGGAATTAGTTTAAGGCCCGATTAAGTGATAAGTTTATTCCAGCCACTCAGAAATCGGAATTCTTTAGGAAATTCTTGGAGCTTAAGCAGAATGGTAGGGCAGTCTCAGAGTATATTGCTGAATTTGATACCTTATCGAAGTATGGATTGTCCCTTATCGATATGGTTGAGAAGAAGAATGAGAAGTTCATAACTGACCTAGATGAGTACTTGGGAGAGAAACTCACAAACCATATCGATGAGACTTTCGAATCTATTGTGGGAAAGACATTGATATCTGAGAGCCTTTACCCTTAAGTCGAAGACCGAGGTTGCTATTACATCTGCAAAGGAGCCAAAGCCACTGGCAAGCGGTGGAGGCAAGGATAATCCCCAGAATAAGAGGAAATAGAACCAAACCAAGAATGGTCAGAATAAGAAGAATAAGAAAGATGGCGAGTGCTTTAGCTGTGGCAAGAAGGGCCACTATGCCAGAGATTGTCAGGAAAGGCCTAGGGAAAGGAAGTGCTTCAATTGCGGTCATGCAGGACATCACAAGGATAAATGTCCGCAAACCGCTAGGGAGAAGCAGATCACGAAAGCATATGCTATCAACGTTGTTTCTTCTTCGTCGAATGTCCCAGCTGCGGTGGAAAAGGGAAAGGGTGTTGTTATTCGGGGCATGCTTTCTATTTATGATGTTCCTGTTCAAGTTTTGTTTGACGGGGCTTCCCATTCCTTCGTGTCTAGTGACCTGGTAGATAGGTTGGAATTGGAACTCGAGATTTGTTGTACTTTGGTCTTATAGAGTCACAGATGCATATTTGCTTGTGATTGTTTTGTTTTATGCCTTTCTGGGTTTAGCATTATTTTGGGAGTCAATTGGCTCCAAGGGTATAGGGTGGTATTGGGTACCTACCTCGTAATGGCAATAATAACTGGAACTAAGGGATACTTGAGACTGAGCCAGAGTTTATGGATAGTCGCCGGCGATGCCGACTAGTGTTATAGAGAGAATATCATTGTTGTAAGTTCTAGTTGTCTCTGGGAGGAAAATGTACGTTGGACATGCAGTAGTATGGTTAGAACTAGGGTTGCCATTTACGCTTGACATATGGCATGGGATATCATGAGATCAACGGTAGTTTCGAAGAAGGATTGGCGAGGATAGCCAGAGTTAGTTATGAGTGCTCGAGTGTTTGGTCGTTTTGTTCATATCATCTCACGTAGATTTTCTGAATTCGTAGGAGATGTTCCTTGAGTGCTTGTCTGATATTGGTTTAGGCCTAAATGTCGAGTTCGACTAGGATGGTTTGCGTGAGATATAGGTAGTTGTTGTGATTTCCATTGGATGATGTCTTGGTTTACTCGAGGAATAAGGTGCAGCTCGGAACATGATAAGACTGTTCGATGATGTGGACTGCCCCGATTGGACTCGATAGGGCTATGAGATGACTCGAGTTGGACTCGAGGAGGTTGCAAGGTAATGAGATGACTCGAGTTGGACTCGAGAAGGCGACAAGGTAACGGATTGAATCGAGTTGGACTCCAGAGGGCTACAAGAAAATGGAAGATGGAGTTGTGGATAGATCTTCTAATAGAGGGCCAAAGAAACGTCGATAGTTTGGAGTGTTCTAGGCGGACTCGAAGTAGGGGTATTTGGGGACGCCCATTTACCTTAGATCCGTTGGACGTGATCTAGTTATCCTTGGAGGATAAACTTATGTTGTACGTGTTGTAGTCCGTTTGGAGGCGGGGCTTCTATTAGCCCTTGAGATTGGTTGGACCAGTCATATAGGTATTGACATATTCATGGCTTTAGCAGGTGATATATAGGACTTGTTTGATGGATATTATGGTTGCTATGTTTGTTCCTATTTTTGTTCTCGTGAGTAGACTATCACCTGTAGGGTTCCAGCGATGGGGAACAAAGAGATGATGGTATATACGGGGGCCTATAGTACCAAACTAGGTGCGGTAACAGGTGCATTAAGTAGGAGATACGCCAGTCTAGGGACTATGTTCCTGGGATGGGAGCAACTAGAGTATATCGCGGGATATGATTTCAGACCTAAGTATGGATTAGATCCAAAGATGTTAACAAGTTTGACGATCAGATCGATTTTGATTAAGTGGATTGGTTCTAGTTAAAGGGACGATCCTAACCTATTGGAAATCATCTCTAAGGTAGAGATGGGTATCTATGGCGAAAGAATGATTAAGAAAGGACTTGATCGAGAAGAATGGCTTCGAAATAGTGAGAGGCTGTTTGTATCCAACGTAAAAGGATAGAGTGATGAAGAGAGACGTTGGGAAGTTTATAACCAAGTGCATGAACTGCTAGTTAGTTAGAGTCAAGCCAAAGAAGCCATGTGGTTTGTTATAACCGTTGGAGATTCCCAAATGGAAATGGAAAGAAATATCAATGGATTTCATTGATGGTTTACCAAGGATTGGATCGGGTTATGACGGTATTTGGGTGAATTGCGCATTATAGGATCTTTGAGAGCTTGCATATTGGATTTTGGAGGGTCATGGGACGACCATTTGCATCTGGTTGAGTTCGCATATAGTAACAGTTATCCCTTTGTTAGTAAACCGCATGCTAGGATATGATTGTTAAGTTATTGTGTATGTTCGATTATTTGTAAATGGCTAGTAGGCATGCGGGATACCTTTATTTGTTTTGGTTAAGGAATTTCGAGGGCGAAATTTCTTAAGGGGGAAGAATGTAACGACCCGCATTCTACACATTGGAGAATCGTAGAATATTTATTTCATTCACATACAAAGTTGTATGATCATGTAACTTTGGGGAGCGACTGTTGGGGTCATTTCCCATGTTCACGATTTTTGCTAAATTTTAAATGACCATTTTCCCCTAGCGAATCTTGTTTCGCCTATAACTTTTGATTGGTAAGGAGTTTTGACCTGAAATCACTTCCATTAGATTTGAATGATGGTTTACCTTTTCGTAGAGTGGTCACATGTGTCAAACGGACTTACTGTTTGGGAGATATGGCTGAAATAAGGTTTAGAAGGTGAAAAATAGCTTAACCGGGCTTAATTAAGGTGATTAGCAGCTAGACCCATTACCCATTTCGGGATTAGGGTTATAGAAGGGCTGATAGGGTTAGGAAAAACATTTCATTTTAGTTTTTACAGCCGCCACTTTCATCATTTGAACCCTAGCAATGGACTCCACCATCTAAAATCATCCCTAATCACTAAACAAGAAGATCTACATCAAATCAAGGCAAGCAAACACCAAATCAGAGTTAGAGCTGCTATGTCGCATAGGAAAACACCCCCAAAACAGTAGAGTTTTAGATCTAAAGTTTTATTTGTGGTTAAGGTGAGTGATTTGCATTGTTTTTTCACTAATTACGGCTAATCAGGGTGATTAGTGATAATTAGCGAAATTATGCATGATAAAATTCTGGAAAAATATATAAAAATTCTTAAATATTATTTTAGGGTTCTGATAGAAATTTGGATTAATTTGGAGTAAGTTTGCTAATACTATCATTAGTTATGGATAAACATGATTAAGGGGAAAACCATGGGTTTTGGGTATGTTTGATCGATAATAACCTATATGCTTGATGTTTTGACCTTGTTGATTGATCCTATATGTTACTTCTACTGTTTGGAATGTTGTGTGATTGATTAGTAAAGTTAGAATGATTGAAAATGCTGTCATATGGCGAAAATGGACAATATAAGCTTGTTGGAAATGATGCAGAGATCCGAATCGGATCGGTGGAGGGGATCGGATCGGATGGACCAAACTGAACCAAAGTGGTGGCATCTTCAGCAGCACACAAAGGCAAAGGAAGATAGGAAGGCCGCTAGCTTGGAGTTGGAGTGAGGCACCAAACCGAACCAGATGAGGGCACCACGACCCGAACCACTCCTCCGAACCGATCCTCCTGCTCAGACCAAGGGGGCTCGACCCGAACTGCAGATGCTCACCACGACCGACCCGAATGAAGGAGCCACGAACCAGAGTGCTACTCCGAACCGAACCGTTGGATGTGCCATGAGACGAACCGAAGTACACCCATGGTCCGAAAGGGAAGGAGCATCACTACTCGACCCGAACAGGTGAGCACCTTGACTCACGAACCGAGGAAGGGCTTTCACGAACCGTTCCTCCGAACCGAGCATGCACCACGAACCGAATCCAAAGGAGGATCATTGACATGACCCGAACTTCCCCGGATAGGAAAGCCCGGATTGAGTTGAGAACAAGACATATCGGAACGCAAACAGAAGAACATTTCATTGTTTATTACAACAATTCCATCAAAATATAAAATATTACAGAGCATGAATAAATATTACATAGAAAATATCAGAGATTTAAATTACATTTAAATACATCGCAGCGGAAAATAATACAAAGCACAACTGAAGGACATATATGGATATAGAGCTTTCCGGATATCATTCCAGCTGTAAATCAGGATCATGTGAATATAAATCTGCAAAAGCAAAACTACTAGCTGCCCATGTCAAAATAAGGGCACCCAGAGTTTAGGTTAAAACAATAAACTCCAGATCAGTCATGTGACTGGTGTGAGAACTAAAACAGTTAATAATTGGTATTTTTAAAGTTAGGCAAATCAAGGGACCACGCCGTATAACACGGAACGGGTTTCCTCCCAAGAATACCAGTGCATAAAACAAACAACGCAATGCTAAATATAGAAAAATGAAGCTATTATAAGACCCAGGTCACATCACACAATGCAACACAAGCCGGAGGATAGGGTTTTTACCTTATAATATCCAAGAATGCTTGGTACGTGAAATTTCATCTTTAATTATTACTATAAGCGTATAGTGTCAAAGCAATTTCAAATCATAAGTATCAATCATAGAAGGCATAAGCGCCCCATACCACTATGTCGCCATACTAGGCTCTACAATCAAAAACCGCAAAGTCACGTATTGGTAGTTGGGTTTCCATCTGCGAACCGAGGCAAAAGATAGTCCTTTACCGATTTGAGACAATCTAGCCCATGTCTCAGGATCAGAGATCGAGTGACCCTTGGATCGTCAGGGCCCGTCCACCGATGTGGATTAAAATGCCTGAACACTGCGTTTCCCCGTCCTTTGGGGCGTAAATGAGCCAAATGACTCAATCGGCTCCACACAGTCACCGATATATCCGAGGCGCCTCGCAGCAGCAACAACCACACAGGTGAAAATAATATAAATGTCAAGGATGGTAGGTCACTGACACCACCCCAGCTAGAAGGAAACACATGCCCTCCGTGAGGTCCTCTCCCGTTTTTGGTTCACAACCGGGGTGTGAGGCTCGCGAATCAACTTTACACAAAGCAATGCCACATAGGCCGTGCTTTGATCATCAACCACAAGACTCTGCTTTTCAACAGAAGTCTTGATCATATTGCCATTTAGGCATGCCGCACAGGCAATTCACTCCATGCGTTAGATATCCATCAATATATAACCTCTGAGCTCGTACGTCTCAGAGAAGGGCGTTAAGCAAGAGAATAAATTCTCCGCTGCCAAACAGATATATATTTAATAGAAATCAATCACACAGAATAAAATCCGTTGTAAAACACAGTCCATTTACAAGTTCGTTCTGGGTCTGAACGAAACCGGAGGCACCTTGTACCTCGCATATCCATCGATCTCCAAGTATGTCTGGACGATAACCAACTGATTCCCTCCTCTTGGGTGTAAAGCCCAATCAAGATCATCAGCAATCACCCAAACGATGTGAAGACCTCCGGTCTTCGATCACCGTCTTCATCCTCGACACCACGTCGAATCAGTTATTCAGAATGGGATAAACCTGGACTTCCTGAATAACTCGCGTATATAATAAACAAGTGTTACACAAACACAACATACGCCTCATTCCAATGCAGAATATTCTTTTATTCAAATATTCTTATACTTTGGGAAAGGTTCCTATTAATTTTATCAAAGATAAATTCTTTAAATTTATTCTTTAATCTTCCTTTGAATATCAATTCAAACCAGTTGGGATTAGCAAACCACACCAAGCATTTATTTTATTTCCCAATCCCAACCTATTCATCCCATGAAGTAAAACTGATAATACTTCATATCTAACACCACAGTGTTATCGGTAAATTCAATTACCATTTCACGTTCAGATCTAATTAAAGATTTAACTATCGCTTGGAGCAAAACTGGTGATACTCCATTCTCGATTATTTCAATTTAATTAAAGATTCATTAAAACTCTACTTGGTTTTAATCTTCCCAATAATCAATATCAATGATTATTTAACTTGAGAAATCACATCCTGTCTTTAACTGGGTTAAAGAACCAATGTCATTTAAAACATGGCCCACGATAAACCCAAAATCACATTCATTAATTATCGAGTTAAAGAACAAGTGTTATTTAAAACACCATTCACGATAAACCCAAAAATCAATTTAAATTCAATTCCAATTAAATACCATTTAATTGGTATACTTCATTAAATCTAAACAAAGAGATTTAATCTTTTTCTCAACTGGGTTTAAGAACGGTATTATTAAAGATACCGTTCACGACAAACCCAAATCACATTAGATATTAAATACAAGGCTCTGAATAGAAAATTTGTCGGCTTATATTCATTATCAAATTGTACGACCAACAAATATCGTATTGGAAATAACGATATAAATATATCTTTCAAATTTCCATAACAGTACCTGTATAATCTCGAAATCCAACATCGAAATATTCCAAAGATAATTTCGATTCAAATCCATTCCAATTAAATTATTGGAAATTCTGGTTACTTTTAAAACCATTTCAAATCCAAATTATTTATTTTAAAAATAAGTGGAATTATAATTCTAGTTCAAAACTAGTTCCTTTCGATTAATATCTATTTTTATCTTTTCAAATACGGATTCTTTTACCCTAATTCTTCCCAAATCATTTCTTATGATTTTACACAAATTATTATTATTATTATTAATTTTACCAAGGCCCGTATAGTCGATTTCCATCAACGGCAATCGAACTGCACTTACAACGACCTTTTCCAAATTTGATTTGGACATAATTCCAAATCCAACCGTTAGATTTCAAATCTCTAATATTCGTTAGAAAGCTCTTTTCAATACAAACCCAACAGTTCCGGTTTTAGGAGAATCCGACGGTTGGATCTCCCGTAATACCCATTCGAAGTCAATGGTCGAAATTCGCGAACTACCGCGGCGCGACGCATTCTATTCAAGCCATTTAATATATATAATATATATATTATATATATTTCGTCGATTTCCTTTCAAAACGTATTTTATAAATCGTTTTAAATTCGTTTTCGAAACGATTTCAACTTCATATTCAATTTCGAATCAAAATTGAATATTCCACATCATCGATATACAAATGATAATATTTACAAAACTTTATATTTTGAAATCACTTTCTTTTCTATAATCATTATAAAAACGAATATAATCAATATAAATATCGTTCCCGTCAAAATGGCGCATATCTAACCAACACGGTTTATATATTTCAATAACTTCGTTATTCTATTCAACAAATGAATATTTTCTTCAACACATGAATATATATTTCTATTCAACACATGAATATATATTTTTCTATTTTCCAAATTGGAATGAGGCCTAACCAATTACCATATAACGTGTGACGACCCAAACTTCCCAGTAAAGGAAAGGCTAGATTGCTTTGAGAACAACATACATTAGAACACAAAACTGAAGAACATTTTATTGCTGATTACAACAATTACATCAGAGTACAAGAACGTAACAGAGTATGAATACTTATTACATAATAGGAATACAATAATATCAGAGATTTAAATTGCACTTAATGTGAAAACCCGCAACTTCCCCATAAAGGAAAGCGTCGGATAGTTCGAGAACAAGCCACAACAGAACACATATAGAAGAACATTTCATTGTATATTACAACAATGCATCAGATTACAAGAATATACCGAGTAAAAATGAATAAATATTACACAGAAATATCAGAGATTTAAATTACATTTAAATACATAGCAGCGGAAAATAATACAATACATAACTAGAAGTAGATATTCGGATACAAAGCTTTCCGGATATCGTTCCAGCTGTAAACCAGGATCCTGTGAATATAAATCTGCAAAACCAAAACTACTAGCTGCCTGTGTCAAAATAGGGGCACCCAGAGTTTAGGTTAAAACAATAAACTCCAGGTCAGTCATGTGACTGGTGTGAGAACTAAAACAGTTAATCTTTATTTTTAAAGTTAGGTAAATCAAGGGACCACGCCGTATAACACGGAACGGGTTTCCTCCCAAGAATACCAGTGCATAAAACAAACAGCGCAATGCTAAATAAAGAAAAATGAAGCTGTTATAAGACCCAGGTCCTATCACACAATGCAACGCAAGCCGGGGGATAGGGTTTTCCCTTATAACAGCCAAAGAATGCTTGATACGTTTAAAACAGATTATTTGATACTATTGTAAGTGCATAGTGTATAAAACAACTTCAAATCATAAGTATTAATCATAGGCGACATGAGCGTCCCATGCCACTATGTCGCCACATATAGGTTTACAATCAAAACCGCAATGTCGTATTTGAAGTTAGGTAATCATTTATGGTATGAACCGAGGCTAGGGGCAAGATCCTCACCGATTCGAGACAATCTAGCCTACCATGTCTCAGGATCAGAGCTCGAGTGACCCTTGGATCGTCAGAACCAGTCCACCGATGTGGATTAAAATGCCTGAACACTACGTTTCCCCGCCCTTTGGGGCGCAAATGAGCCATCAAATGACTCCATCGGTTCGAGAACGACCGATCAGTCCGAGGCGCCTCGCAACAGCAACAACCACATAAGTCAAACTCGTCAGGGCGTGTAAAACCACTGATGCCACTTTTAGCTAGAAAGAAACGCAAGTCCTCCCTGAGGTCCATCTCCCGTTTTTGGTTCATACCGGGTGTGAAACTCGCGAAGTAAACGTTACACAAAGCTATGCCACAAAGGCCGTGCTTTGATCATCACCACAAGACTTTGATTTTCAACAGAAGCCTCGATC
The DNA here is from genome assembly GCA_030737875.1 of Allium sativum. Taxonomy (NCBI): domain Eukaryota; kingdom Viridiplantae; phylum Streptophyta; class Magnoliopsida; order Asparagales; family Amaryllidaceae; genus Allium; species Allium sativum. Next base: position 30,867,169 of record JASFAX010000021.1, on the reverse strand, counting down.
AATTGCCACTTAGGCATGCTACACAGGCAATTCACTCCATGCGATTGATATCCATCAATATATAACCCCTGAGCTCGTACGTCTCAGAGAAGGGCGTTAAGCAAGAGAATAAATTCTCCGCCGCCAAACAGATATATATTTAATAGAGATCAATCACACGGACTAAAATCCAATGTCAGACACACAGTCCATTTACAAGTTCGCTCTGGGTCTGAACGAAACCGGAGGCACCTAGTACCCCGCATATCCATCGATCTCCAAGTACGTCTGGACGATCACCAACTGTTTCCATCTTCTTGGGTGTACAGCCCAATCAAGATCATCAGTAATCACCCAAACGACGTGAAGACTTCCGGTCTTCGACCACCGTCTTCATCTTCGACTTATCGTCGTATCAGTTATTCAGAATGGGATAAACCCGGCCTTTCCGAATAACTCGCATATATTTTAAATAAGTGTTACACAAACACAACATACGCCTCATTCCAACTCATTAGTCACTAACCTTAAATTAATCAAGAGAATAATTCCCCAAATATTAACCCCGAAGGCCGAAACCAACATCAGATCAATATCCAGAAAACCATTCTGCTTGGCTAACCGACAGTTAGTTTCTAAATTTCACATTCATATGGAAAGGTTCCCATTAATTTTATCCAAGATAAATTCTTTATATTTATTCTTTAATCTATCCTTTTGAATTTCGATTCAACTAATCGGGATTAACGAAACTTACCGAAGTAATCATTTGTTTTAATTTCCCAATCCCAACCTATTTATCCCATGAAGTAAAACTGGTAATACTTCATATCTAACACCTCAGTGTTATCGGTAAATTCAATTAACATTTCACGTTCAAATCTAATTAAAGATTTAACTATCGCCTGGAGCAAAACTGGTGATACTCCATTCTCGACCATTTCAATCTAATTAAAGATTCATTAAAACTCCACTTAGTTTTAATCGTTAACTGGGTTAAAGAATCCGTGTCATTTAAAACACGGTTCACGATAAACCCAAAGTCACATTCATTAATTATCGGGTTAAAGAACAAGTGTTATTTAAAACACTGTTCACGATAAACCCAAAAATCAATATCAATTCAATTTCAATTAAATATTATTTAATTGGTACACTTCATTAAATCTAAATAAAAAGATTTAATCTTTTCTCAACTGGGTTCAAGAACAGCGTTAGTGAAGACACCATTCACGACAAACCCAAATCACATTTGATATTCAATACAAGGCACTGAATAGAAAATATATCGGCTTATATTCAATATCAAATTCTACGATTAACAAATGTCGTATTGGAAATAACGATATAAATATATATCTTTCAAATTTCCATAACAACATCTGTATAATCACGAATTCCAACATCGAAATATTCCGAAGACAATTTCGATTCAAATCCATTCCAATGCAATCATTGGAAATTTTGGTTATTTTTAAAACCCTTTTCGAATTCAATTTATTTATTTAAAAATAAATAGAATTATAATTCTAGTTCAAAACTAGTTCATTTCGATAAAAATCTATTTTTATCTTTTCAAATATGGAGTTTTTCATCCCAATTCTTCTCAAATCATTTCTTATGATTTTACACAAATTATTACTATTTTTAATAATTTTATCAAGGCCCGTACAGTCGATTTCCATCAACGGCCATCGAACTGCACTTACAGCGACCTTTTTCGAATTTGATTTGGACGTATCTCCAAATCCAACCGTTAGATTTCAAATTTCTAACATTCGTTAGAAAGCTCTTTTCGATACGAACCCAACGGTTCCGGTTTTAGAGAATCCGACGGTCGGATCTCCCGTAATGTCCGTTTGAAATAAATGGTCGAAATTCATGAACTGCCGCGGCGCGGCGCGTTCTATTCAGGCCATTATATTATATATATAATATATATATATATATATATATATATTATATATATTTCGTCGATTTCTATTTAAAACGAATTATATAAATAGTTTTAAATTCGTTTCAAAAGCAATTTCAACTTCCATTTCAATTCAAATCAAAATTGAATTCTTCTTTATAAATTCGTTTTAAAATTCATTTCTATTCAATTCAATTTGAATTCATTTCGATTCGCTTTCAATTCAATTTGAATTCGTTTTCAATTCATTTCAATTCCAAAGTCGTTTTCTATTCGATTCAATTCAAATTGGTTTTCTATTCGTTTCAATTCAAATTGGTTTTCTATTCGATTCAATTCAAATTGGTTTTCTATTCGTTTCAATTCGAATTCGTTATCTATTCAATTCAATTCGAATTCGTTTCGTTTGCTATTCAATTGAAATCAAATTCGTTTTGTTTTCTATTTGATTCAAATTCAAATTTCATTTTAAAATATTCGATTTCGAAATCACTTTTCAATATTCGTTTTAAAATGAATAAAATCGATATAAATATCGTTCACGTCAAAATGGCGTCAATCGGCTTCATATATTTCTATTTTCAAATATTTCGTTATCAAATATTCCTATTACCAAAATATTCGTTAATATCAAAATATTTCGTTCAACACATGACCAATCTCAACGGATGAGTACAGTCAACACATGAACATTTATATTATATTGATAAAGAAGTAAATTTCATTTTTAAAATATTTCGTTCAACACATGACCAATCTCAACGGATGAGTACTGTCAACACATGAACCTTTATTTTATATTATTCTTTATTTTTCAAATTGGAATGAGGCCCAATCAATCACCATATAATGTTAATTATATGGATTTTCATACATCACACGTATATAATAGCATTGAAAAATAATCAACCATCAACCAAAGTGCACTACACTGTATAAGCATCAAATATAGATATCTAACGCTCATAACAGCCTGTCAATCAATCGATTGACATATTTAATCAATCAGGATGAGTGAACTTCAAATTTCATCCCAACACCCGTGTGGGGTTTTAAACAATCAAACACAGATTTTAGTTGTGCAGTGGGGCGATGTGTAAAATTTATCGACCCAATCAATATCAGTCAAATCAGTGTATATAAACAAATCGGCCGATTTGTTTATAAATATTTTTTTCACTTTCACGTTAAAAATTATATTTTAACGATAAAACATTTTATTTTAACACATGAATTTCTATTCAGTTCATTTACTCAATAAAATTGATATTTTTATTTTTCTAACATATTTTAGAAAATTTCGGCGGCATAACGACACGATACTAGAAACGGGACAAGGCCTAGCCTTATCCCCGGTCTAGTGAAGGCCCACGCCATTCACACATCAATCAATCCAATTTCATTTCATCAAACAATTCAATTTCAAACCAAATTATCTAACCAACTACACAACCAAACAATTAAACAAACAAGCCATCCATGGTCTGTGGATGACGGGTGTCGGGTGCTACTAAACACCGTCTGCATCCTAGTATATATATATATATATAACTAGAAAATTTAAATTGAAAGGTGAGAAGTTCTCACCGATAGCTATCCAACTTCACGACACTTCAAAAGTAGAAATCTTTGTCGTTCTCGCCCTTCTTCACTTTAGTTGCCCGTAGCCACTACATGTGTAAAAATCGAATTTTTACTATGCTATTCAATATATAAAAATCATATTTTTGTTTCGCCTTTCAATATTTAAAAATCATATTTTTGTTTCCCTATTCAATATATAAAAATCATATTTTTGTTTCGCTATTCAATATATAAAAATCATATTTTTGTTTCGCTATTTTCAATATAAAGATTATATTTTTATATCGCTATTCAATATATAAAAATCGTATTTTTTTTTTACTAGTGATGTTCATAAAAAATCACTTCTTTATGAAGTGGTGTTCATAATAAAAATCGCTACTTTATTAAGTGGTGTTCATAATAAAAATCGGACTTTTATACCATTGAAAATCATAACTTTTCATTCCTATAAGACAAATCTTTTTACTTAGAAGAATCACACCCTTTCATCAATGCTCTATGCATTAAAACTGAAAACAAAAAGAAATGTAAACAAATAATTAACACTTACTGTTTTCGGTGCCTATAGGGAGTTGCTCGCGCGGTTTAGGGTTGACTGGAAGGGGCTGGCCGTGCCGGAGCTGCGTCGGAGGCGCCGGGTGGGGGGGGGGCTGGAATCGCCATTCATCGGAGGCCTGGTGGAAGGGCAGGCCATTGGTGGCCGGAGCATGGAGTTTAATGGCTGTAGGGGGTCTTAAATGCGGAGAGGGTGGCCATGGAGGAGGAACGAGGCGGGGTAGCGTCGGATGGGATGTGCAGCTCGAGGAGGAGGGGAGGCCGGACCTGCGACGGCGGTGGCGAATGAATCGCGATGAGGGATTTTGGGGGAATGGTTTTCTGAAGAGGGAAAAGTAACGGGGGCTGTATATTTATGTAATTATTATTTTTATTTATTTATTATATTTTTTTTCCTTTAAACCCCTAAGTGTTGACTTTTCATTCAAACTCCAATCGGGATCCAACGACTGTCGCCCCTAGCTAATTACCCCCATTCCGAACGCAATGGGATATGTTTCGTAGGCCAATTCGACCGTTACGTTCAGTTTCCGTTGAATTTAAAATATAAATCTTTATATATTGAATTTGAACACGCGTTTCAATTTACCGGGGACACATACAGTCTCTAAAAATTCCCAAAAAATATTTTCTAGCTTCGTATTGACGATACGGTCCTAACAAAACTAATTTCGTCGAATTCTGAGACCGTTTGAAAAATGGCCATTTTCCAGTCGATTAAAATCAACTGAAACTGGTCAAACGCATTTTCCTTTGCCACGCTCACATATTAATTCGAAAAATTACGAAATTTGAAACCTAGCAATAACTTGACACTGCGGATCCAACAAAACTGGTTTCGTCGAAATCCGAGGTCATTTGCAAAATTTCCATTTTTAAGGGCCTGAATTCCATAGCGACTATTCATAATTTTCAACTGGACATATCTTTTGATTCCCGCTATGAAATTTCGATTTGTCGGATTTGTTGGAAAGACATCATCAATTAGATCCTATTATTTTTGGTTTCACTAAAATCCGGATTGTTTTGCATCCGGTACATTCAATTGAAGTTTGAAATCGAATTATCGAACTACCGCGCCATTTTCAATTCTATTTATACATATAAATAATTATTTATATTCTAACAACGACGCGTATAATATATACGTTCGAACTCTATTCAAAATAAATTTATCGCCGTTATTATTTAAAATAATTCATTTTAAATAATCCAAATTCGCCAAAATTGCCAAAATAAAAATTTTAAACTGGCCCAGATTTTCGGGTTGTTACAATCTCCCCCACTTAAAACTTTTTGTCCCCGAAAAGGAACAAAGTCGAAAGTAGTTTGATTAATCAAATCTACGTTCGGTCTGGCTTCCATTCTCCAACTTTTCAGTTTCTGAGAATTTTCAAAAATTTGGCTAACACCCTAAATTTTCAAAAAATTTCGCCATAACCTCCCCTGCAACGGGAGCATCGGGAAATCTCAAATAGCTTCCCCGGTCCTTCAGATCTCGGAAAGAAAAAGAAAAAGCCAAGCGGCTAGCCAATAGGCTCATAAAATCATCATCACCCAAACAAAGCAGTAAATTATGTAGTAAACATGTACCTATTTGTTGGGCAAACAAATTTTATTCTCTGGCACTAGTCTCCTTGCTATGACCTGTTCAATGTAAGTACAAGTATATGCAAGCAAACGCAACCAATTTTCAACATAATTCAATATTTGGTTCAATTAGGCTAAATGGTTCTAAATTATCAAACAAATGAACAAACAACACAAACATCAATCAATTAGTGAATTAGAGTTTCAAATTCATAAATTTGATACATATACAGAAAATCATGTTTTTGATGCCAATTCACAATAATGTGTTCTAACTATATAAGTTTTGGTTCTCACACCAGCCTGATGGAAATATATAGATATCACACCTTCGTCACTCGAAAATAAATACTGGTAACGCTGCATCATTATCAGACTCATCCCCGGGCAACTAGAATGTGATTCTATATCTACCCAAATATATTAAAACTTCGACTATACATTCATGACGCGTATATGCGAAATCTTTATATACTCGATTGTCCAAAGTCAAAATAAATAAATATTCAAATACGTTTAAAGCGACTTAAATTTTCAAAACAAAATTATTTTTATTTGAAAAATATACTCTTCACACTCATTCTAGGATACTACTGATCCTATCTCTAACGAGTCATTCTAATTGGATATTACTAATCCAATATCTGATGAATTCTTTCGCATGGTTCTAATGTGTCTTTTTCTCGAGCTCTGTAAACCAAAGCTCTGATACCAACTGTGAAAACCCGCAACTTCCCCGTAAAGGAAAGCGTCGGATAGTTCGAGAACAAGCCACAACAGAACACATATAGAAGAACATTTCATTGTATATTACAACAATGCATCAGATTACAAGAATATACCGAGTAAAAATGATAAATATTACACAGAAATATCAGAGATTTAAATTACATTTAAATACATAGCAGCGGAAAATAATACAATACATAACTAGAAGTAGATATTCGGATACAAAGCTTTCCGGATATCGTTCCAGCTGTAAACGAGGATCCTGTGAATATAAATCTGCAAAACCAAAACTACTAGCTGCCCGTGTCAAAATAGGGGCACCCAGAGTTTAGGTTAAAACAATAAACTCCAGGTCAGTCATGTGACTGGTGTGAGAACTAAAACAGTTAATCTTTATTTTTAAAGTTAGGTAAATCAAGGGACCACGCCGTATAACACGGAACGGGTTTCCTCCCAAGAATACCAGTGCATAAAACAAACAGCGCAATGCTAAATAAAGAAAAATGAAGCTGTTATAAGACCCAGGTCCTATCACACAATGCAACGCAAGCCGGGGGATAGGGTTTTCCCTTATAACAGCCAAAGAATGCTTGATACGTTTAAAACAGATTATTTGATACTATTGTAAGTGCATAGTGTATAAAACAACTTCAAATCATAAGTATCAATCATAGGCGACATGAGCGTCCCATGCCACTATGACGCCACATATAGGTTTACAATCAAAACCGCAATGTCGTATTTGAAGTTGGGTTATCATTTATTGTATGAACCGAGGCTAGGGGCAAGATCCTCACCGATTCGAGACAATCTAGCCTACCATGTCACAGGATCAGAGCTCGAGTGACCCTTGGATCGTCAGGGCCGGTCCACCGATGTGGATTAAAATGCCTGAACACTACGTTTCCCCGCCCTTTGGGGCGCAAATGAGCCATCAAATGACTCCATCGGTTCGAGAACGACCGATCAATCCGAGGCGCCTCGCAACAGCAACAACCACATAAGTCAAACTCGTCAGGGCGTGTAAAACCACTGACGCCACTTTTAGCTAGAAAGAAACGCAAGTCCTCCCTGAGGTCCATCTCCCATTTTTGGTTCATACCGGGTGTGAAACTCGCGAAGTAAACGTTACACAAAGTTATGCCACAAAGGCCGTGCTTTGATCATCACCACAAGACTTTGCTTTTCAACAGAAGCCTCGATCAATTGCCACTTAGGCATGCCACACAGGCAATTCACTCCATGCGATTGATATCCATCAATATATAACCCCTGAGCTCGTACGTCTCAGAGAAGGGCGTTAAGCAAGAGAATAAATTCTCCGCCGCCAAACAGATATATATTTAATAGAGATCAATCACACGGACTAAAATCCAATGTCAGACACACAGTCCATTTACAAGTTCGCTCTGGGTCTGAACGAAACCGGAGGCACCTAGTACCCCGCATATCCATCGATCTCCAAGTACGTCTGGACGATCACCAACTGTTTCCATCTTCTTGGGTGTACAGCCCAATCAAGATCATCAGTAATCACCCTAACGACGTGAAGACTTCCGGTCTTCGACCACCGTCTTCATCTTCGACTTATCGTCGTATCAGTTATTCAGAATGGGATAAACCCGGCCTTTCCGAATAACTCGCGTATATTTTAAATAAGTGTTACACAAACACAACATACGCCTCATTCCAATTCATTAGTCACTAACCGTAAATTAATCAAGAGAATAATTCCCCAAATATTAACCTCGAAGGCCGAAACCAACATCAGATCAATATCCAGAAAACCATTCTGCTTAGCTAACCGACAGTTAGTTTCTAAATTTCACATTCATATGGAAAGGTTCCCATTAATTTTATCCAAGATAAATTCTTTGTATTTATTCTTTAATCTATCCTTTTGAATTTCGATTCAACTAATCGGGATTAACGAAACTTACCGAAGTAATCATTTGTTTTAATTTCCCAATCCCAACCTATTTATCCCATGAAGTAAAACTGGTAATACTTCATATCTAACACCTCAGTGTTATCGGTAAATTCAATTACCATTTCACGTTCAAATCTAATTAAAGATTTAACTATCTCCTGGAGCAAAACTGGTGATACTCCATTCTCGACCATTTCAATCTAATTAAAGATTCATTAAAACTCCACTTAGTTTTAATCGTTAACTGGGTTAAAGAATCCGTGTCGTTTAAAACACGGTTCACGATAAACCCAAAGTCACATTCATTAATTATCGGGTTAAAGAACAAGTGTTATTTAAAACACTGTTCACGATAAACCCAAAAATCAATATCAATTCAATTTCAATTAAATATTATTTAATTGGTACACTTCATTAAATCTAAATAAAAAGATTTAATCTTTTCTCAACTGGGTTCAAGAACAGTGTTAGTGAAGACACCATTCACGACAAACCCAAATCACATTTGATATTCAATACAAGGCACTGAATAGAAAATATATCGGCTTATATTCAATATCAAATTCTACGATTAACAAATGTCGTATTGGAAATAACGATACAAATATATATCTTTCAAATTTCCATAACAACATCTGTATAATCACGAATTCCAACATCGAAATATTCCGAAGACAATTTTGATTCAAATCCATTCCAATGCAATCATTGGAAATTTTGGTTATTTTTGAAACCCTTTTCGAATTCAATTTATTTATTTAAAAATAAATAGAATTATAATTCTAGTTCAAAACTAGTTCATTTCGATAAAAATCTATTTTTATCTTTTCAAATATGGAGTTTTTCATCCCAATTCTTCTCAAATCATTTCTTATGATTTTACACAAATTATTACTATTTTTAATAATTTTATCAAGGCCCGTACAGTCGATTTCCATCAACGGCCATCGAACTGCACTTACAGCGACCTTTTTCGAATTTGATTTGGACGTATCTCCAAATCTAACCGTTAGATTTCAAATTTCTAACATTCGTTAGAAAGCTCTTTTCGATACGAACCCAACGGTTCCGGTTTTAGAGAATCCGACGGTCGGATCTCCCGTAATGTCCGTTTGAAATAAATGGTCGAAATTCACGAACTACCGCGGCGCGGCGCGTTCTATTCAGGCCATTATATTATATATATAATATATATATATATATATTATATATTTCGTCGATTTCTATTTAAAACGAATTATATAAATAGTTTTAAATTCGTTTCAAAAGCAATTTCAACTTCCATTTCAATTCAAATCAAAATTGAATTCTTCTTTATAAATTCGTTTTAAAATTCATTTCTATTCAATTCAAATTTCAATTCAATTTGAATTCATTTCGATTCGCTTTCAATTCAATTTGAATTCGTTTTCAATTCATTTCAATTCTAAAGTCGTTTTTTATTCGATTCAATTCAAATTGGTTTTTATTCGTTTCAATTCAAATTGGTTTTCTATTCGATTCAATTCAAATTGGTTTTCTATTCGTTTCAATTCGAATTCGTTATCTATTCAATTCAATTCGAATTCGTTTCGTTTGCTATTCAATTGAAATCAAATTCGTTTTGTTTTCTATTTGATTCAAATTCAAATTTCATTTTAAAATATTCGATTTCGAAATCACTTTTCAATATTCGTTTTAAAATGAATAAAATCGATATAAATATCTTTCACGTCAAAATGGCGTCAATCGGCTTCATATATTTCTATTTTCAAATATATCGTTTTCAAATATTCCTATTACCAAAATATTCGTTAATATCAAAATATTTCGTTCAACACATGACCAATCTCAACGGATGAGTACAGTCAACACATGAACATTTATATTATATTGATAAAGAAGTAAATTTCTTTTTTAAAATATTTCGTTCAACACATGACCAATCTCAACGGATGAGTACTGTCAACACATGAACCTTTATTTTATATTATTCTTTATTTTTCAAATTGGAATGAGGCCCAATCAATCACCATATAATGTTAATTATATGGATTTTCATACATCACACGTATATAATAGCATTGAAAAATAATCAACCATCAACCAAAGTGCACTACACTGTATAAGCATCAAATATAGATATCTAACGCTTATAACAGCCTGTCAATCAATCGATTGACATATTTAATCAATCAGGATGAGTGAACTTCAAATTTTATCCCAACACCCGTGTGGGGTTTCAAACAATCAAACACAGATTTTAGTTGTGCAGTGGGGCGATGTGTAAAATTTATCGACCCAATCAATATCAGTCAAATCAGTGTATATAAACAAATCGACCGATTTGTTTATAAATATTTTTTTCACTTTCACGTTAAAAATTATATTTTAACGATAAAACATTTTATTTTAACACATGAATTTCTATTCAGTTCATTTACTCAATAAAATTGATATTTTTATTTTTCTAACATATTTTAGAAAATTTCGGCGGCATAACGGCACGATACTAGAAACGGGACAAGGCCTAGCCTTATCCCCAGTCTAGTGAAGGCCCACGCCATTCACACATCAATCAATCCAATTTCATTTCATCAAACAATTCAATTTCAAACCAAATTATCTAACCAACTACACAACCAAACAATTAAACAAACAAGCCATCCATGGTCTGTGGATGACGAGTGTCGGGTGCTACGAAACACCGTCTGCATCCTAGTATATATATATATATATATATATATATATATATATAACTAGAAAATTTAAATTGAAAGGTGAGAAGTTCTCACCGATAGCTATCCAACTTCACGACACTTCAAAAGTAGAAATCTTTGTCGTTCTCGCCCTTCTTCACTTTAGTTGCCCGTAGCCACTACATGTGTAAAAATCGAATTTTTACTATGCTATTCAATATATAAAAATCATATTTTTGTTTCGCCTTTCAATATATAAAAATCATATTTTTGTTTCGCTATTCAATATATAAAAATCATATTTTTGTTTCGCTATTCAATATATAAAAATCATATTTTTGTTTCGCTATTTTCAATATAAAGATTATATTTTTATATCGCTATTCAATATATAAAAATCGTATTTTTTTTACTAGTGATGTTCATAAAAAATCGCCTCTTTATGAAGTGGTGTTCATAATAAAAATAGCTACTTTATTTAGTGGTGTTCATAATAAAAATCAGACTTTTATACCATTGAAAATCATAACTTTTCATTCCTATAAGACAAATCTTTTTACTTAGAAGAATCACACCCTTTCATCAATGCTCTATGCATTAAAACTGAAAACAAAAAGAAATGTAAACAAATAATTAACACTTACTGTTTTCGGTGCCTAGAGGGAGTTGCTCGCGCGGTTTAGGGTTGACTGGAAGGGGCTGGCAGTGCCAGAGCTGCGTCGGAGGCGCCAGGGGGGGCTGGAATCGCCATTCATCGGAGGCCTGGTGGAAGGGCAGGCCATTGGTGGCCGGAGCATGGAGTTTAATGGCTGTAGGGGGTCTTAAATGCGGAGAGGGTGGCCATGGAGGAGGAACGAGGCGGGGTAGCGTCGGATGGGAGGTGCAGCTCGAGGAGGAGGGGAGGCCGGACCTGCGACGGCGGTGGCGAATGAATCGCGATGAGGGATTTTGGGGGAACGGTTTTCTGAAGAGGGAAAAGTAACGGGGGCTGTATATTTATATAATTATTATTTTTATTTATTTATTATTTTTTTTTTCCTTTAAAACCCTAAGTGTTGATTTTTCATTCAAACTCCAATCGGGATCCAACGACTGTCGCCCCTAGCTAATTACCCCCATTCCGAACGCAATGGGATATGTTTCGTAGGACAATTCGACCGTTACGTTCAGTTTCCGTTGAATTTAAAATATAAATCTTTATATATAGTGAATTTGAACACGCGTTTCAATTTACCGGGGACACATACAGTCTCTACAAATTCCCGAAAAATATTTTCTAGCTTCGTACTGACGATACGGTCCTAACAAAACTAATTTCGTCGAATTCTGAGACCGTTTGAAAAATGGCCATTTTCCAGTCGATTAAAATCAACTAAAACTGGTCAAACGCATTTTCCTTTGCCACGCTCACATATTAATTCGAAAAATTATGAAATTTGAAACCTAGCAATAACTTGACACTGCGGATCCAACAAAACTGGTTTCGTCGAAATCCGAGGTCATTTGCAAAATTTCCCTTTTTAAGGGCCTGAATTCCATAGCGACTATTCAGAATTTTCAACTGGACATATCTTTTGATTCCCGCTATGAAATTTCGATTTGTCGGATTCGTTGGAAAGACATCATCAATTAGATCCTATTGTTTTTGGTTTCACTAAAATCCGGATTGTTTTGCACCCGGTACATTCAATTGAAGTTTGAAATCGAATTATCGAACTACCGCGCCATTTTCAATTCTATTTATAAATATAAATAATTATTTATATTCTAACAACGACGCATATAATATATACGTTCGAATTCTATTCAAAATAAATTTATCGCCGTTATTATTTAAAATAATTCATTTTAAATAATCAAAATTCGCCAAAATTGCCAAAATAAAAATTTTAAACTGGCCCAGATTTTCGGGTTGTTACACTTAAATAGCAGCGGAAAATAATACAAATATACAACTGGAAGAAATACACGGATACAGAGCTTTCTGAATACCGCTTCAACTGTAAGCCAGGATCCTGTAAATATATCTGCAAAAAGCTACTCGACTGCCCATGTGGAAAATATGGGCACCCGAGTTTGCCAGTGAAACAAACTAGAGGTCAGTCATGGGACTAGTGTGAGAAATCTTAACTTAACTTATCTAATAAATATGGCTAATCACAGGACCACGCCGCTCACGCGGAACGGGTTTACTTTATTGGATTGCCAGTCCATATACATCAACCATACATAAAACATAGGGATCTAGAATGCATCAATCAACATGCAATTTTCCCAAATCTACCCACTTAGGCTTAACCCCAAATTTAGAATTTTCAAATCCAATTCACTTTACAGAAATTATTTCTTTGGACTTTATTTCCCGATTTCTTTTATTTCAAATCATTTGAAATACAAATCTAACTTTTATAATATCAAAGTTGATTTCACTTCGGGATTTGAAAACAAAACATTTGGAAACATGAATTCCAAAACATAACAATGCATAAAAACAAATATGCAACCAAAAATTGGGCTCCCCTTAGACAAGGAAAAGGGCACGCACCTAAGCAACTCGATATAAATATATGTGCACCTCCCACTATGGAGCAGGCTACACTAACCACTGACCAGTACCGTCGGTCAGGGACTTTCACTCAACCCATACTTTTAGTCGTCCGGGTCACCAGAATCTTTAGCCACATACTAAATCATTTTTATATCCCGAAGTGGAAAAATCATTTCACAACATAATAATCACAAGTACTATCAAATCTATATAGATTTTCAATTTCAAATCATCTCGAAATCATCGGGTATAGTCCTCGAAATCCTTTCTGTTGTATAAAACATTCCCTGTCCAAAATCGGGAATAATTCTTCTTTTACTTAAGAAAATCACTTTTCAAAATCATTCATTAATTTTGAAATAAACAATATCGCTAAACATCTTATAGTCAAATCGTGAAGTGTTTCACAAGGTGTTAGCATACATATATTTCTACCCACCCAACGCTAAATGTAAAGATATATTTTGCTCATAAAATGGTCGAGCATAATCCATTAAATCAATCAACCATAACATGTCAATAGCCAAGTGTATTTGGTTTAATCACATTTCATGTTACAATAAAAGAGCATTTTATAATCTATACATTTTCTACATTTCATATACATACAATAAAACAAATATTTTATTATCTACACATTTTTACATTAACAAATGAAATTTCTTTTGTTAACATATTTTATCCAACGATACATGTAACACCCCGAAAATTCTATAACTGTGAAATTCATGAATTAAAGTATAATCAAACCCAAATCAAAGAACTAAGGGAAACAGGATACGCCATTGCGTTCGTCTCGGAAAAATAGGCGAAATAGAGTCCAAGTTTTCGAAAAACGGATATCGTATGAAGAAGTTATGCACGAACGAAGTTGGGCGAAAAACCGAAAAAGGACCAGAATGCACTGGCGCACTTGGGAAGTGCGCCAGAACAAAAATGAACTGGCGCACCTGTGAAGTGCGCCAGTGCATTTTTGACCTGGCGCACCTGCCAAGTGCGCCCAGGTCAAAAATGACCTGCTGGCCAGGTCTGGTCTAGCCCTGGCTGGCCAGGTCGGTGTGTGGTCGAATTTCTGTGGTCTGCTTTGTCATTAGGGCTAGGTGGCGGGTTTTTATTGGTCTCTCTATCTAATGAATGGCTATGATCAATCCTAGCAACATCAAGGGTCCTAATCAATTCCTAACCTCTATATAAACAACCCTAGACTAAACCCTAATCTATTCATTCAAAATAAGATTATAGCCGCCATGTTGCTGAGGAACGACAAAGATTAGCCGCCGACTAGAGAGAGAGAGTTAGGAAGAAAGTTCTAAAGCCTAAAGCAATTCAAAGCAACCTAAAGCGAATCAATTCAACAAAGGAATCGTGTCTCTTAATTAGAGAATTCGCCGCAACCATTGTAAGTAGAGTATTACTTTGGTATAATAAACAACTGTGTTGATGTGTATGCTTGAATTGTGGCAATGGAAGTAATTCATATTTATGCATTCTTATCAATTTATATACGTTTGGATATTTATGGATTATGTTATAAAGAACTACATGCGGTAGTTCTATACAAGTATACGTTTGGAATATTGCGCAAATTATGTTATCTATGTTGAAGCTACATGTATGTAGTTGATTGAAATTTATGCGAATTTGGGCTTTGTTATTATGCTATCATGATGTATATTTTGTGCATAAATCATTTTGCAAGTAATTGAACAAGTTTGGTTGTTATAGTTCATATGAAACTATGTTGGAATTTTGACACCATAATCCATGTATTAAACCATGCTTTTGCAAAACTCATTAATATGGCTAGGCTATGAATAATATTAGGCATAATTGAAATCCATGTTAGTTCTATGTTGTTAAATGACATATGTGAGACATGGCTAGGTTGGACTCAAAAATCCCCTTTTTGCAAGTTTAAAGCAAACACCATGTTTAGGAATATTTATGCATCATTATGTGATTAGGCTTAAATCATGATTAAGTTGAATTATGCTATGTTCATGCTAGAAGTATTTATGCCATGCTTATGTTTGACCATATGCCATGCCTATGCTAGAAGTATTTTATGCCATGCTTATGTTTGACAATATGCCATGCCTATGCAAGAAGTATTTTATGCCATGCTTATGTTTGACAATATGCCATGTTTATGCTAGAAGTATTTAGGCCATGCTTATGTTTGACATTATGCCTAAATAAGAATATAGGTTCATGTTGTAGTTAAACCTATGCAAGTTTACATGCCTTGATTTATGTCACCTATGTTTTATGACCAAAATACATGTCACCACTATGCAAGTACACCAATTTCTATTATGTATTTTCCAACGTCATATGCAAGTTCATGCGCTCACCTTCCCCTCTTTGTGTATACGCCATAAGCCTCCCCTTTTCGCATGGCTAAATTGGGCTTTAAAAGGCTAAGCCCAATATATATATATAAACGGACGTGTAAAACGGGGGAAAATAACGTTGGGTTAAAATGAATTAATGAATGAAAATATAAAATAGAAGGGCCCAAATTCAAGTATGGGTTGGGCCCATGATTGGTGTAATCTTTACACCATTAACTTAATAATGGGCCGCAAATATTTACATATAAATAAAGAAGAATGACAAGATATGTAAATGTAGAAAATACGATGTGTTTAACCCGAGGTTGGATTGAGTTGTGATGTAAACCTGCCCGGAATCGCCCGGCTGTCCAGTAGTCACAACAATACCTATCCAATGTGGGAGGTTAAACATGGAGCCCAGCAAGGACCCGAGGTTAGACTGAGTTGTGGCGTAAGACTGCCCGGAACCAACCGGCAACAGGCAGCCACAACAATACCTGTCTAATGTGAGAGGTCCGGGCCTTAATAAGACAATTAAGGCTGAGTCAGGATTGTTAGGATTAAGTGGACTAAAGACTTAATCAAAATGGAACATGCTAAACTAAACGGACTGGTGGGGTTAGGTTAGGAAACACTTAACCAACTTAGCATGTTGGCTAGAGATAGAAAACCTAGTAACGGGGGACCCTTTTCAGCAGTAACCCTAAATGGTGTATCAGGATACCCTGAAACTAGGCAGGGTGGGGCACGATTACTGGGCTGATTGTAAGAGGTCAAAGCGACGGCGGTGGTGTAGCAGTGTAGGTTCTAACGGAGTGCGGGCGTGCACACACTCCGGCGCAGAAAAATAAGGCACTGGACACCAGTAGCATACCTGTGCACTCTAAGGTTGTGTCGGGTTGCCACTATGGGACTTGATACACCCCATGGTGGGACCAGCATAGGTAACTACAGACATCGGGGGCCGTAGGACACATGTAACTATGCGAGTAGGAGCCGATCATCATTGAATGGATCACATCACCCTGATTATGGGGTGCAAATTGGAAACTAGTTTATATGGGTTCAGAGATTAACATGGGGTACGATAGTATATTCGACCCTAGATAACTTAACCAAGTTCATAGTGCTTGCCCACTTCCTGTTTTACTTATCATACCCAGTTCTTTATTCATAGACAAAGTAGTACTAGACTTACTCAGGCTTTATGTCTGACTCTATTTTTCTTTCGTCTTCTTTCTTCCGTTTCCCCCCCCCCCAGGTCCTCAGGGAGGGAACACAGCAGCTTGACCAGCCCCAACATCCAGCTTGAAGAAGAGAAATGTATTGCTTGGACTTTCCTGTTTTGAACTATGGCTTTGGACAATCCACTAAGGGGCTTTTGCAGTTTATCTATGTTTTATTTATGCTTTTTTAAATAATGTATTCAAGACAGATTATGAAAGTGTTATGTTATGTTTTTGGAAAGGATGTTGTTGTAACACGTATTTGACTTAATGAAATAAAGTTTGTTGTTCTTCCGCTGTTTTACAAATATGTGTTCTTATATCTGTCTTGTATATCTGTGACTTGTACTTATAAACCTCCACCAAAATTAGGGTATTCCCTTTGAGAGTGACCCTAACGGAGGTGGGGTGTTTCACTTGGTATCAGAGCATAGGTTTACCAGATAAGATAAAAAGTTTTGAAAAATTATTTTCAAAAAGGAAATTTAAAGAAGCATTTTTAAAAGAAAAATATTATTTTAAAAAGGCAAAGTCCACTCCCCAAAGCCATAGGAACTATCTCTTATCCTTCGTTTTGAATCTATCCTTTTTTTCAGCATGTCCCAAGATCTTAACTTGCCAGAAGGGGTGCCAATACCTGGTTGGTTTAGACGGTTCTTAGAAGCAAGGGCCACTCAGCCAGGTCCTACCGTTCCTCCTCCCCCAGCTGAAGGGAACCATCCAGCTGCAGCAACACCTTTTCCTCCACCTCCTCCTCGGGGAAACAATTTTGCTAAGATATGTAAAGATTTTAAAGCTATGGGAGGAAGGGATTTCCATGGAACCGAGTCCTTCGTAGCAGCTAGGAATTGGCTAAAAGAAACTGAAGACCTATTCATCATCTTTGAGGTAGAAGATAGACAAAAAGTACAACTGGCGGTGTGGCTATTGAAGGGTGAGGCTTCCTACTGGTGGGAAGTCACTAATGCTGAAAGACCAGTGGAGACATGGGAGGACTTTAGGGCAAGGTTTGAGACCAAATTTCTCTCAGATGCAGAAAGGAGTTTGCAGTTAGAAAAATTCCTATTTCTTAAACAAGGGGACAAGACAGTCAGAGAGTATGTGAATCAGTTTGATGAGCTGGCTAGGTTTGGGCTTGACCTAGTTAACACCCCGCACAAGAAGGCTCTCCGTTTCGTCAAAGGGTTAAATGAACCATTACACAGTTTGGCCATGACCCATATACCCATGGGAGCCACGTATGAAAGATTGGTGCAAATGGCATTGCTGAATGAGGAGGATAAGGGCAAGAAGGAGACAAAGGCAGAAAGCTCTCAAGGGAAGAAAGAGGGTTTGCAGCCCAAGAAGACAGACTTTAAGAAGGGCGGGAAAGGCAACAAAGAGAAGAGGAAGTGCAATTTCTGTGGCAAAGTGGGGCACTTAGTAAAGGACTGCCGAAAGAAGAAGGCTAAGGAGAATGGTGGGTGCTTTTCGTGCGGTCAGACAGGCCATAGGGCTAAGGACTGCCCAAGGAAACGAGGACAGGGGCAGGGCACTGGATCCACCCCAGGGGCACAGGTTCATGTGCTAGAAGCTCCACCATTGCAACAGCGAGGTATAAATACTTCTGTAGAAAGTGTAGTTTATCTTTATGATCACCCCGTTCGCACTTTATTTGATTCTGGCGCATCACACTCCTTTATCTCGTCTGCTTTAGTAGAATCTCTGCACCTAAAAACTAGTATGGTAGAGGACCCCTTAATTGTTTCAAACCCAATTGGGGGCCCAGCTCATTTGTCTATGATCTGTGTGGGATTGAAAATTTCTATTCTAAGTGTTGAATTTCAATGTAGTGCCTTTGTTTTGGGCTTTTCGGGGTATGGTTTGATTTTGGGTATGGATTGGCTATCCAGTAATGGGGCCATCCTTGATTGTGAGAAAAGGGTTGTTAGGCTCCTAACCCAGCTCGGTAATACTTTGGAAATTTCTTGTAATCCCTCGTATGCGGTTATGCTTAGTTATCTTGAATCGCTAGATGCCTCTGTTGAAAACTTGCAATCAGTTAGAGTGGTCCGGGAATATCCGGATGTCTTTGAAGAGGTGAAGGGCTTGCCTCCGAAGCGGGAAATAGACTTCCGCATATATCTTGTAGATAATGCAAAGCCCGTTGCGTTGCCCGTTAGACATATGGCTCCACGAGAAAGGAAAGAGCTCAGTAAACATATTAAAGAGCTTCTAGAAAAGGGGTTCATTAGGAGAAGCATTTCAGAATGGGGCGCTCCAGTGGTGTTCGCTACAAAGGCGGATGGTTCACTCCGTCTATGTGTTGACTATAGGGAGCTCAACAAGCTAACGAAAAAGAATAGGCACCCTCTCCCTAGAATTGACGATTTATTTGACCAGCTTGTAGGAGCGTCTGTTTTCTCCCAACTAGATTTAGCAAACGGTTTTCATCAGCTAAGGGTGGCTGAAGATAGCATCGATAAAACGGCGTTTAGAACCCCAGACGGTTTCTTTGAATGGCTTGTCATGCCTTTCGGCTTGACAAATGCACCTGCTTACTTCGTGGACCTGATGAGTAGGGTATTTAGAGATTTCCTCAACAAATTCGTAGTGGTCTTCGTAGATGATATCCTTATCTTCTCAAAGAGTGAAGAGGAACATGCTCAACACTTAAGGGCAATCATGGAAACTTTGCGAGTCCATCAACTAAAAGCCAAATTCTCCAAATGCCACTTTTGGAGGGAAGAGGTGAGGTTCCTTGGGCACATAGTATCCAAACAAGGGTTAGCGGTGGACCCTGCGAAGGTAGTGGCGGTACAGGATTGGGAGACACCAAGGAATGCAACTGAGGTCCGAAGCTTTCTAGGACTAGCAGGTTTCTATCGAAAGTTCATAAGGGATTTTGCGAAAATCTCAGCTCCGCTCACGAAATTGACTAAGAAGAATCTAGTGTTCAATTGGGATTTGGATTGCGAGTTTGCTTTCCAACGACTAAAAAGGGCTCTCACAACAGCCCCAGTTTTGACGCTGCCAGATGGGAGCAAGATGTTCACTGTTTATACGGATGCATGTGGGACAGGGCTAGGCGCCGTCTTAATGCAAGAAGGAAGGGTAGTAGCTTATGGCGGGAGGCAGTTGAAGGTGCACGAAAAGAACTACCCAACCCACGATCTTGAGTTAGCCGCCATCGTCTTTGCACTCAAGTCTTGGCAACACTATCTCCTAGGTGAGAAGCTCGAACTTTACACTGACCATAAATCGTTGAAATATCTTTTCTCGCAGAAGGATCTTAACTTGAGGCAACAAAGATGGATGGAGTTTCTTGCCTCGTACGATTTCGAAATTTCCTATACTCCGGGCAAAGGCAACGTAGTGGCAGACGCGTTGAGCCGAAAGAAATTGACCCTAAGCCCGTTGTTTGTTGAAAGACAAAGCCTAGAGTTTATAGCCAGCTTCGACTTTAGGCCTTCCTCCGATTTCGTACCGGGCCTGCTAGCATCTCTCGAAGTGCGCCCAACTTTAGTGGATTTAGTAGGGACAGCACAACGCGAAGACCCTCAGCTTGTGGAAATAATTGATAGGCTAATTAGGGGTGAGACTTCAAGTCACCTCAACCGATACTCTATCGACGATAGGGGTTTACTAAGGCGAGACGGAAGACTATGCGTCCCACAGACAAACGATTTAGTGAAGAAGGTTCTCGAGGAAGCGCATCATTCCAAGATGACGATACACCCAGGCGGGGGTAAAATGTACAAAGACATAAAAAGGACTTTCTTCTGGAACGGCATGAAAAAGGACGTGGCAGAGTTCGTTTCTAAGTGTATGGTGTGCCAACAGGTTAAGGCGGAACAGAAAAAGCCTGGCGGACTACTACATCCTCTGGAGATCCCGCAGTGGAAGTGGGATAGCATCTCAATGGACTTCATCGATGGGCTGCCTAGGTCTAGGAGAGGCAACACAAGCATTTGGGTAATAGTGGATAGGCTTACTAAAAGCGCCCACTTTTTACCAGTCAAAAGTAAGAGAACTGCCTCATCCCTAGCATCACTTTACCTAAAGGAAATCGTTCGACTCCATGGAATACCATCTAGTATTGTTAGTGACCGAGACCCCATCTTCACCAGCGAGTTTTGGCGGAGTCTGCAAGAAGCAGTAGGAACGCAGTTATGCTTGAGCACAGCCTATCATCCCCAAACCGACGGCCAAACGGAGAGAGTAAACAGAGTTTTGGAAGACCTTCTAAGACTATGCGTCCTTGACTTCGGAGGGACATGGGAAGACCACCTTCCTTTGATGGAATTTGCCTACAACAACAGCTATCAAGCAACCATAGGAATGGCGCCCTTCGAAGCTTTATATGGAAGACCGTGCCGATCGCCCACTTGTTGGTGGGAGTCCACAGATAAGCTCATACTTGGACCAGACATGATCCGAGAGACTTCAGAGAAAGTAGACCTAATACGAAGAAGGATGAAGACGGCCCAAGACAGACAAAAGTCCTACGCCGACAAGAGGAGGACCGACCTTGAATTCGAGGTTGGAGACAGAGTTTTTCTCAAGGTATCACCGCTAAGAAACGTTGTTCGTTTTGGAACCACAGGAAAGCTAGCACCAAGATTCGTAGGGCCATTCCCTATTATCGAGAGGATTGGGAAAACGGCCTATAGATTAGAGCTACCCGAGAAGTTGGCTGGAGTCCACAACGTTTTTCACGTTTCACATCTTCGAAAATGTCTGCATGAGTCTGCTGAAGTGGTAGAGCCAAATATCCTCGAAGAGGTCGAAGTGGAACGCGAGGCAACCATAAGGAAAGTTCCAACCCGCATATTAGGAACGGAAGTGAAGAAGCTACGCAACCGCGAAGTCAAGCTCGTCAAAGTTCAGTGGAGTGACGCCGAGGGAGACGCGACTTGGGAAACTGAAGCTAAAATACGCACAGCCTACCCTTTTCTGTTCGAGGGTACATCCTTGATCTTTCCTTTTCCTTAAGTTGCGCTTTTATCTATCTTTTTAGGTATATTTCCTCGACCGTATCTTTTAGATAGAATCTTTTTGGATGGAAACATGTAGTTGAAACATGTTATGGATGATGGTTGCAAGTGGTTGCAAGTGATTGCTAGTGGTTACTCGTGGTTGCATATACACACACAATCTAGGTTTTAGATCGGCTCAGTCACTTCATATTGCATATGCATATATGTTTGCACTCGTATATGGTTGAACTTTAATGTGTTGTCATGTGGATGCTGCATTTGTACTGAATGATTGTGCACTCATGTAGAAGCAAAAATAGGAAAATTTGCATACATAATGGATTCATGGCACTTACATAATTCGCATTAAGGAGGTCAACTGAATCAGTAGACCGCCTGATTTTGCATTAGATAAGTACATGTATACACACACACTTCGCATATGACCATGAAGCATTAGAAGTCTTTTAAGGACAATGGATGCTCGTGTTTGATGGATGAGTAGATGGATGATTGGATGTTAGGATATACATTCCTCCTAACTTGAAGATTTCGGGGACGAAATCCTTTTAAGTGGGGGAGAATGTAACACCCCGAAAATTCTATAACTGTGAAATTCATGAATTAAAGTATAATCAAACCCAAATCAAAGAACTAAGGGAAACGGGATACGCCATTGCGTTCGTCTCGGAAAAATACGCGAAATAGAGTCCGAGTTTTTGAAAAACGGATATCGTATGAAGAAGTTATGCACGAACGAAGTTGGGCGGAAAACCGAAAAAAGGCCAGAATGCACTGGCGCACTTGGGAAGTGCGCCAGAACAAAAATGAACTGGCGCACCTGTGAAGTGCGCCAGTGCATTTTTGACCTGGCGCACCTGCCAAGTGCGCCCAGGTCAAAAATGACCTGCTGGCCAGGTCTGGTCTAGCCCTGGCTGGCCAGGTCGGTGTGTGGTCGAATTTCTGTGGTCTGCTTTGTCATTAGGGCTAGGTGGCGGGTTTTTATTGGTCTCTCTATCTAATGAATGGCTATGATCAATCCTAGCAACATCAAGGGTCCTAATCAATTCCTAACCTCTATATAAACAACCCTAGACTAAACCCTAATCTATTCATTCAAAATAAGATTATAGCCGCCACGTTGCTGAGGAACGACAAAGATTAGCCGCCGACTAGAGAGAGAGTTAGGAAGAAAGTTCTAAAGCCTAAAGCAATTCAAAGCAACCTAAAGCTAATCAATTCAACAAAGGAATCGTGTCTCTTAATTAGAGAATTCGCCGCAACCATTGTAAGTAGAGTATTACTTTGGTATAATAAACAACTGTGTTGATGTGTATGCTTGAATTGTGGCAATGGAAGTAATTCATATTTATGCGTTCTTATCAATTTATATACGTTTGGATATTTATGGATTATGTTATAAAGAACTACATGCGGTAGTTCTATACAAGTATACGTTTGGAATATTGCGCAAATTATGTTATCTATGTTGAAGCTACATGTATGTAGTTGATTGAAATTTATGCGAATTTGGGCTTTGTTATTATGCTATCATGATGTATATTTTGTGCATAAATCATTTTTCAAGTAATTGAACAAGTTTGGTTGTTATAGTTCATATGAAACTATGTTGGAATTTTGACACCATAATCCATGTATTAAACCATGCTTTTGCAAAACTCATTAATATGGCTAGGCTATGAATAATATTAGGCATAATTGAAATCCATGTTAGTTCTATGTTGTTAAATGACATATGTGAGACATGGCTAGGTTGGACTCAAAAATCCCCTTTTTGCAAGTTTAAAGCAAACACCATGTTTAGGAATATTTATGCATCATTATGTGATTAGGCTTAAATCATGATTAAGTTGAATTATGCTATGTTCATGCTAGAAGTATTTATGCCATGCTTATGTTTGACCATATGCCATGCCTATGCTAGAAGTATTTTATGCCATGCTTATGTTTGACAATATGCCATGCCTATGCAAGAAGTATTTTATGCCATGCTTATGTTTGACAATATGCCATGTTTATGCTAGAAGTATTTAGGCCATGCTTATGTTTGACATTATGCCTAAATAAGAATATAGGTTCATGTTGTAGTTAAACCTATGCAAGTTTACATGCCTTGATTTATGTCACCTATGTTTTATGACCAAAATACATGTCACCACTATGCAAGTACACCAATTTCTATTATGTATTTTCCAACGTCATATGCAAGTTCATGCGCTCACCTTCCCCTCTTTGTGTATACGCCATAAGCCTCCCCTTTTCGCATGGCTAAATTGGGCTTTAAAAGGCTAAGCCCAATATATATATATATAAACGGACGTGTAAAACGGGGGAAAATAACGTTGGGTTAAA
Organism: Allium sativum; assembly: GCA_030737875.1. NCBI lineage: Eukaryota > Viridiplantae > Streptophyta > Magnoliopsida > Asparagales > Amaryllidaceae > Allium > Allium sativum. Next base: position 30,842,765 of record JASFAX010000021.1, on the reverse strand, counting down.
ATGAATTAATGAATGAAAATATAAAATAGAAGGGCCCAAATTCAAGTATGGGTTGGGCCCATGATTGGTGTAATCTTTACACCATTAACTTAATAATGGGCCGCAAATATTTACATATAAATAAAGAAGAATGACAAGATATGTAAATGTAGAAAATACGATGTGTTTAACCCGAGGTTGGATTGAGTTGTGATGTAAACCTGCCCGGAACCGCCCGGCTGTCCAGTAGTCACAACAATACCTATCCAATGTGGGAGGTTAAACATGGAGCCCAACAAGGACCCGAGGTTAGACTGAGTTGTGGCGTAAGACTGCCCGGAACCAACCGGCAACAGGCAGCCACAACAATACCTGTCTAATGTGAGAGGTCCGGGCCTTAATAAGACAATTAAGGCTGAGTCAGGATTGTTAGGATTAAGTGGACTAAAGACTTAATCAAAATGGAACATGCTAAACTAAACGGACTGGTGGGGTTAGGTTAGGAAACACTTAACCAACTTAGCATGTTGGCTAGAGATAGAAAACCTAGTAACGGGGGACCCTTTTCAGCAGTAACCCTAAATGGTGTATCAGGATACCCTGAAACTAGGCAGGGTGGGGCACGATTACTGGGCTGATTGTAAGAGGTCAAAGCGACGGCGGTGGTGTAGCAGTGTAGGTTCTAACGGAGTGCGGGCGTGCACACACTCCGGCGCAGAAAAATAAGGCACTGGACACCAGTAGCATACCTGTGCACTCTAAGGTTGTGTCGGGTTGCCACTATGGGACTTGATACACCCCATGGTGGGACCAGCATAGGTAACTACAGACATCGGGGGCCGTAGGACACATGTAACTATGCGAGTAGGAGCCGATCATCATTGAATGGATCACATCACCCTGATTATGGGGTGCAAATTGGAAACTAGTTTATATGGGTTCAGAGATTAACATGGGGTACGATAGTATATTCGACCCTAGATAACTTAACCAAGTTCATAGTGCTTGCCCACTTCCTGTTTTACTTATCATACCCAGTTCTTTATTCATAGACAAAGTAGTACTAGACTTACTCAGGCTTTATGTCTGACTCTATTTTTCTTTCGTCTTCTTTCTTCCGTTTCCCCCCCCCCCCAGGTCCTCAGGGAGGGAACACAGCAGCTTGACCAGCCCCAACATCCAGCTTGAAGAAGAGAAATGTATTGCTTGGACTTTCCTGTTTTGAACTATGGCTTTGGACAATCCACTAAGGGGCTTTTGCAGTTTATCTATGTTTTATTTATGCTTCTTTAAATAATGTATTCAAGACAGATTATGAAAGTGTTATGTTATGTTTTTGGAAAGGATGTTGTTGTAACACGTATTTGACTTAATGAAATAAAGTTTGTTGTTCTTCCGCTGTTTTACAAATATGTGTTCTTATATCTGTCTTGTATATCTGTGACTTGTACTTATAAACCTCCACCAAAATTAGGGCATTCCCTTTGAGAGTGACCCTAACGGAGGTGGGGTGTTTCAATACATCTTTTTAATGACCCACTTACATTAACGAGTGAAATTCCTTATGTTAGCATATTTTCTATGTATTCTAATATCTGCATTTACATCAAAATAATCATTTCATTTTGCATCTAAATTCTAATGTATACATTAGCATTAAAATGATATTTTCTCTTTTGTACATAAATTCTAATGTATATCTTAACATTAAAATGATATTTTCACCTTCCCTTTTTAACAACTCAAAAATGTATACTTTTCTTATTTCTCTTTTATTACATTATAAAGAATGTAACACTTTTTTTATTACATTATAAAAATGTAACTTTTCCTATCCTTTTTATTACATTACATAAGAATGTAATTTTCCTTCTTTTTGATTACATTAACTAAAAATGTAATTTTTTTTGGTTACATTAAAGAAAAATGTAATTTTTCTTTTTCATTTCATTACATAAAAAGTTGTACTCTTTCATCTTCTCCTTTAATTACGGAAAAATGTAACCTTTTCATTTTATCTTTAATTACAAAAAAAAGTAATCTTTCAACTCTTTTTATTGTATAAATTGACAATAAAGAATATCTTTTATTTCAACTCTTTTTATTGTGTAAATGGACAATAAAAAGAAAATATTTTATTTCCAACTTTTTGTTATAACAACAATGTCTACTTCATTCCATCTATTTTGTTACAACAAAGATGTCTATTTTATTTTAACTATTTTGTTTAGACAAAATGTCTATTTTCGTCGCAACTATTTTATATTGACAAAAATGTAAATTTGTCACCACTATCTTGTTTTGACAAAAATGTGGATTTTTGTTTGCATCAAAACCATTAAACAAAATGATAAATTGTGTTTAATACGATTCTCTAATTAACACAATTCAATAATTCTAATGAACCCGGTGATAACTTTGTTTAATCCAATATTAATTAACACCAATGTTAATTTTTTAACAGATCTGCAGAACCCAACAAACACATATCAAATCACATGACAACAATTAGCAAAATATCACAGCGCATGTATAATACTATCATTATGATTAATTAATTTGAATTATAAAATTAAAAAGAATAGAATTTCTCACATAGATTTGTTTTCAGAAATCGTTCGTGTTCAGATTTGGCTGAACTTCCAAAGTGCCCTGTTTCAGATCTGGTTTGTTCCACGATGTAGTATTTCCCGTCATGATTCCAACACAACGAAAATCGCTGAATTTCGTTTCTGTTTGAACAAGATATAGCTGTTTATATTTTTAATTACATTATTAATTAAACAAACATAATTAATTTAATTAATTACTTAACCCTCTCTGTTAACCCTTTCCTCTTCCTGTTGACATCCCGCTCCAGGCCATCGCATAAGAACCCAACTCGTCGACATCGAACTTCCACCGTCGGCCACCCAAAACACCATCAGACCTCCGATCGAAATACATCACGTGAAGGCGCCGAGCATCACCACCCCACTGCAGCCACCACGTCCAACTCGAGCTAGGCGTTGCTCAAGAATTCTCATGCGAAACGGTGATGTTTGCAGCAGTAGATCGAACACATAACCCCATGAAACCAAATCAACACCGTACCAAATTAAAGTCCAAATATTTCTCTTCAGTTTTTGATTTATAATCTGAGGTCAATACGAATCGATTTGTGAATAATTGAGGAAAAAAACGAGATGTTCTTGGCCATTGTTTTGATGGGAGGCGGCTGTGTTTGTTTGTGGTAAATTAGGGTTACGTATTCTACTGTATAGGGGGCCGTATTTATACCGTATTTTCAGTGTATTTTATATTTATTTAATTCTATTTAACTCGTATATCGTTCTGAACTCCGAATCAAACCTAACGAGTGTCGCCTCCATCTAATAACCCCCATCCCGGACACAATGGAACATGTTTCGTAACCCAATTCGGCTGTTACGTTAAATTAAAATATAAACCAATATATATTTAAATTCAAACGTACATTTTAAATTACCGGGGCCACATACCGACTCTAAAAATTACAGAAAAATTATTTCTAGTTATGTTTTGACGATACGGTTCTAACAAGACTAATTTCTTCGAATTCTGAGACCGTTTGAAAAATGGCCATTTTCAAGTCGATTAAATTTGACCGAAACAGTCAAAACACATTTTCTTTTGCCACGCTCACATATTAATTTGAAAAATTATGAAAATTGAAACTTAGCAATAATTTGACATTCCGGTTCCAACAAAAGTAGTTTCGTCGAAAACCGAGGTCGTTTGAAAAATGACTATTTCTAAGGGCCATATATTTAATTAAAATATATATAAATTCTACAGCGACTTTTCTAGAATTTAAACTAGACATAACTTTCAAAATATAAAGTGAAATTTCAGTTTTTCAGATTCGTTAGAAAGATATGAATAAATAGATTTAAACATTTCCGGTTTCGCTTAATTCTGATTTAAAATGAATCTTGTACAGTCAGTCAAAGTTCAAATTCAAATTTTCAAACTGCAGCGCTGTTTTAAACTCCTTTTATAATTATATTAAATTTATTCATTTTGAAATAAATTTTAATCATTATTATTTAATATAAATTATTTAAACATTAAAATCCATTAAAATTTCTAAAATAAAAATTTTAAATTGGCCCCCAAAATTCCGGGTCATTACAATTGCCCCCACTTAAAATCTTTTCGTCCTCGAAAAGGAACAAAGCTAAAAAGTTGTTTAATTAACTAACTCAACTTTAATTTTATTTGTTTAACTAATTATCACTCTAATATTCTAATTAGTGAAACTAATTATCAGACATCACAACCAGCAATCAATTGGGTGATTAACTTTTCAAATATATATAACTTTTATATATAATCAAAAATCATATTTTTAGTGCAAATCACAGCAATGTATTCTAACTAAGTGTTGGTTCTCATACCAGTCAATGGAAATATATAGAAATCCCACCATCGAGACTCGAACATAAATACTGGTGATGGTTGACCTATCACCAGAATTATCTCCGGGCGACTAGAGTGTGATTCTATATCTATCCAGTATATTAAAACTTCGAATATCCGTTAATTACTCGTATATTCAAAATCATTATATACTCGATTGTCCACATTAAAATGTAGTAATATACTCAAATACGTATTTTAGATAAAATTTTCAAAACTAAATTTGTTTTCATTTATTTTAAAGAAAATAATACTCTTCACACTCGTTCTAGGATACTACTGATCCCATCTCTAACGAGTTATTCTTATTGGATATTACTAATCCAATCTCCGATGAATTCTTTCATTCGGTTCTAATGTTTCTTGTTCTAGAGGTCTATAAACCAAAGCTCTGATACCTAATGTGACGACCCAAACTTCCCAGTAAAGGAAAGGCTGGATTGCTTTGAGAACAACATACATTAGAACACAAAACTGAAGAACATTTTATTGCTGATTACAACAATTACATCAGAGTACAAGAATGTAACAGAGTATGAATACTTATTACATAATAGGAATACAATAATATCAGAGATTTAGATTGCACTTAAATAGCAGCGGAAAATAATACAAATATACAACTGGAAGAAATACACTGATACATAGCTTTCCGAATACCGCTTCAGCTGTAAGCCAGGATCCTGTAAATATATCTGCAAAAAAGCTACTCGACTGCCCGTGTGGAAAATAGGGGCACCCGAGTTTTCCAGTGAAACAAACTACAGGTCAGTCATGGGACTGGTGTGAGAAATATTAACTTAACTTATCTAATAAATATGGCTAATCACAGGACCACGCCGCTAACGCGGAACGGGTTTACTCCGTTGGATTGCCAGTGCATATACATCAACCATACATAAAACATAGGGATCTAGAATGCATCAATCAACATGCAATTTTCCCAAATCTACCCATGTAATGACCCGCATTTTTAGCTATTGAATAATTAATTTATTTAATTATTTAAATATCATTTTGGCGATATCGATAACTGAAATTAAATAATATTGAATATTTAATTAATAATTATAATATAATAATATATTATAATGTTGAAATAGTCAAAAATAGCTGAATTCCCAATACAGTGTGAATTGGATTATATATAAGGTATAATTCAGTTTGGGATTGAATTTGAATAACGAATATATTATATAAACGACAGTTGAACGTATAGTTTATAATATATTTATAAACGAGCTCGAAATGGCGCTGCAGTTCGCTATTTGGCGATTTGAACTTCAACTGAATGTACAGGGCCCGTTTTAAGTCGGATTTCTGTGAAACAAGAACCGTCAGGACCGATTTGATAATAGTTTTCTAGTGGAAGAGAGAAATTGGGATTTCGTCATGTAGATTTTGATTTACGTCCAAATCAAATTTCAGAAAAGTCGCTATGGAATTTCCTTTATAATTTATAACGTTTTATAAAAGGAATTTCAATATAAATCGAATATCGATATAATATGGATTTGAAATATCGAGCTATAAATTCATATATGAATATTCTGGAGCTGTGGTATATTCTATGTGAATATATACGATAATATTAATTCAATAATATTTAACTTAATTTATTTAAATATATTTATATATTTAAATGGGCTATTTAGAGCTTTAAAAATAGCCACTTTTGCAAACGAAGTCGGAATTCGACGAAACTAATTTTGTTGGATCTGCAACATCAAATTATTGCTAGATTCTAAGTTCCGTAATTTTTAGAGTCACTGTGTGGCCGTATGGATATTTAGAGTGGAAAACAGTCAGCATTTCGATAGTTAAAAATACGCTGTGTGAGCAAACGAAGTCGGAATTCAACGAAACCAGTTTCGTTGAGACCGTAATGTCGAACTGCAGCTGCATGTCGATTTTCGTGACTTTTGGGTATCGTATGTGATCACACGAAATTTTTAGAAGTCAAAAACGAATTAACGAGAGAGAATAAAAAGGGAATATTCCTTCTATGGAAAATATCTAGATATTTATGCCTTTTATAAATACCCCTCAAATTTTCCTAAACCTAAATTCTCATTTACCTTGGCCAATTTCTTTCCGTCGTCCTCTGTATGCTTACAACCAAAATGTCGAGCAAATAAAATCAAAAAGAAATGAAATAAAATTCTGTAAATCATCTCATATCTATGAGTGGATTCGCAAGGGAGTACTCTTCGATTCTGTGTGCTCTTTGTTTGGTTCGACATCAATGGGTTCGCTGCTGAAATAACTAGCGTTAGTTAGGGTTAATGGGATTGGGGTGTTGAGGCTTTAATTGATGAATTGGTGTTGATATTCGGATTCAGGGTGTAGATTCGAAGGGTCTAGGGTTTTCTTGGCGATTTCCGTGGTAAAAGAGGTCGCACGTTTCACGGTTGGAGGCTGAGGTCGCGGTTTCCAGTGGTGTTCGAGCTGGATGAAACGGGGGTGTGGTGAAAGAGAACGGGATGGAGAATGCGATGGTGTTGATTTGGTTGGGTTTCGATTAAAGGATTGAGGATCGGTGGGAGGTTGAAACTATGGCAATGTCTGTTGTTTACTGAGTGGCGTGAGATATAGAGAGGAAGAAGAGGGACGTGCGGGTTTTGGGTTCACCAGATGGGGATGGGCCAAGATTCAAGGGTTAAAGCCCAAAGTAAAATTTAGAATTTCAAGTTTTATTTATTTAAAAATGTTCAAATTTCGTAATGCTATAACTTGGTCGTACGTAGACGGAATTCAGCGAAACAAGATCCGACAGGATCGTATGGACGGACACTTCACAATGAAGCTGACTAGAAGTGGATTGGGGCTCGTATGAATTTATGGCGAAATAAACTGTTTGATTCAAATCAAATAACAGTTTATCGTTCTTTAACGATGAACTGCAAATGTGAGTAAAACTCACCAACTCTGAACAGTTATATTTTTATAATGTATTGTTAGAACTGTTAATCATCTGTTGATTTCTGTGTGTTGGTTGATTGATTGAACTACTAGTCAGTTAGTTGTATTTATATATATATATATATATATGAACCGTTATATATATTGATGTTATTTATCAGAACATTTCATATTGAAATTAAGTTGATGTTAATTATATGGTTTAACATCTGTGATGCATGGAAACAGGTTGGAGGGGTCCAACTAGACTCCTCAATATTTATAATACTGTTCTGTTCATATATTGTAATATATGATGTGGTATATATTCTGTTATCGATTGTGTGTGGTTGGACGATATTGAACATCGTGATTGATATGATTGAATACCATAACATACCGAAATGTTGATAAGGAGATTTTCAAAGTGATGTTGAAAATGAAATATTTATAAATGGAATATTTATAAATAAGAGATATTTATAAATTTGAATATTTATAAATAAGGAATATTTATAAATTGGAACATTTATAAATAGGAGATATTTAGAAAGGGAATAAAATTCAAAACATTTTCTTTTTGAATGGAAAGGCCTGTGTGGCGGGTTTGGGGATTTTGCCGATGCTCCCGATACAAAGGAGGTTATGGCGAATTTTCCCGGTAATTTAAGGAGTTAGTATATTTTTAAGAATAAATTTGAAAAGGGAATATTTGCAAACCATTTTCAAATAGAATCAAATAGAAAGAGAAATATTTGTAAACCATTTACAAATAGAAATGAAAAAGGAATATGTGTAAAACCTTTACAAATGAAATCGAAAAGGAGATATTTGTAAAACCATTTACAAATAGAATTGAAAAGGGAATATTTAGAAAATAAATAGAGTTATAAAAAAGGGAAATTTATTTATAACGGAATAGGATGTTATAAAAAGGAAACCGTTATAAAGAGGAAAACGTTATTTAAAAGGAAATCATTTGTAAAGTGAAGAACCATTACGAAAAAGTAAATCTTATAAATGAATAAACATTGTTAAAAATGAATCTTTTTAAATGGATAAACGTTATCAAAAAGGAGAAATGGAATATGGTATTCGAAAGTTAGTAAATCGAATATGGTATTCGAAGTTAGTTAATCGAATATGGTATTCGAAGTTAGTTAATCGAATATGGTGTTCGAAAGTTAGTAAATCGAATATGGTATTCGAAGTTAGTTAATCGAATATGGTATTCGAAGTTAGTTAATCGAATATGGTATTCGAAAGTTAGTTAATCGAATATGGTATTCGAAGTTAGTTAATCGAATAGGGTATTCGAAGTTAGTTAATCGAATATGGTATTCGAAAGTTAGTAAATCGAATATGGTATTCGAAAGTTAGTAAATCGAATATGTTATTCGAAAGGGGTTAGTCGAGGCGAGTTAGTTGAATAGAGTTAGCGAATATTAGTTATTCGAATAAGAGTTAACTAGTTCAGTAAAGTTAACCAAATCCGTAGAGTTAACCAAATCCGTAGAGTTAACCAAATCAATAGAGTTAACCAGTTCAGTTAGAGTTAACCAGTTCAGTTAGAGTTAGCCAGTTCAGTTAGAGTTAACCAGTCAAGTTAACCAGTTGGGTTAAGTAAGTAGAGTTAACCAGTTAGAGTTAACCAGTTAGAGTTAACCAGTTAGAGTTAATCGGTTAGAGTTAATCAGTTAGAGTTAAATAGTTAAGGTTGAACAATTAGAGTTAATCCAAATGAGATGCCATTTCGTACGACTGCTAGCGTAATTCGCAGGGTTGCAGATAGGCTAAGGCGGTCGGATGTTTCCAGAGGGAATCAGGCGTAACCATTGTGATCACTGCGATCTAGAGTCAAGCGAATGGAGTTAAATCGAATATTAGTTATTCAAAATAAGGTTAAAACAGGCCTAGTAATTCGAATATAAGTTAATCGAATATTAGTTACTCGATAGGGGTTAAGATAATTGAGTTAAGATAATCGAGTTAAGATAATCGAGTTAAGTTATCGAGTTGAGTTAATTAAGTTAAGTTATCAAGATGAGTTAATCCAAAGGAGTTAGTCGAATATAGTTTATTCGAATAGAGTTAAAGGAAAGGAGTTATCGATTATAGTTTAATCGGAAGGAGATTATCGAATATATCGTATTCAAAAGAGAGAGATTTCGAATATAAGTTATTCGAAGAGAGATAATCGAATATAGGATATTCGAAGAAGAGTTAATCAAATAAAGATTTCTCGAAAGAGAATTATACGTCGAATTCAATTATATTGAATTTAGGAAAGTAATATTTACTTTCCGGTTTTTAAATCAAGAGTATACACTAATAAATTAGGGTTAGGTTTAATTACTCGAATTAAAGAATAAAGGTTATAATTGAAGTTAGATATTTAGAAAGTAGGAATTATAACCTTATCGTTGTAATCAAATGTTTTCAATAAAGAGGTGGATTCGTAAATTGAATCCGAGAGTTACATAAAGAAGTTGTTAAAGGTTAAAAATATATACTGTTACTATTTCGAAGTTATAACGTTGTTCAGTTAAGGTCTGAGAGGTAATTATACCCCAACTTGATTGACTTCCTTCTTAACTAAGGAATGGTAAGGTTTGATAGTGAATGATGGTTAAGTGAATTCAGTAAATAGTTTGAGTTGGCATAGCGATGTTTATTTAAACATCAGTTTAAATCCAATGAAGGAACTTTGGAAAGGTTTTCCAAATAAGAAACCAGAAATGTTTTCTAATATAGAAAACAGTAAAGGGAAATGTTTTCCATTGTTAATAAAGTATATTTTCTAAAGTTTGAAAATAAGAAATATTGAATATATGACAAAAAGGAGATAAGTAAAGTAATGAACTAAAGAGATAAATGTTGAACGATGATTGATTGATATATTTTCCCATCTGGAAATAATATCGTTGTTTGCACACGAGTTTTTCTTTGATAGTTAAATCACAGACTATCATTGTTTTGACCATTTTAACGTGGTTAATATGGAGAGACAGGTTGGATTATTTCCAAAGAACCACTCTGTATTTGCATAAGCATTGCGAATCATATATGCTGAATATATTGATGACGGAGTAAAGTGCAAGGGCTGTTGTATAAATCTTAGATAACAATGGACTAAGATGGATGTACTGAATAGTGCCTTCGGTTTCGTTCAGCCCTAGAACGAACGTATATGGACGAATGTCTGACAAAGTATTTCCAATGATCGAATGGGTTGGTCTGTATAAATATATATGGTTGCAACGGATTTATCCCTTAGCATAACATCCAGGATATTTGTATAAACCAACTAATGATTTACGGATCTGATAATGTGGCATTCAAAGTGATCGTGTTATAAATGAATGGAAAGTAAGCGTAACCTCTAGCCTCACATCCGGTAAATGACAGAAATCGGGCAGGCAGCATGGCTAAGTCGGTCGCACCGAAGTAGGGTGTATAATCACCTATCTAGAGAATATTCATTTGCTTCTTTTAATCTATCAATGTTGTCCCATATATATACGGGAAACGGTTGCTGATCCCAACCGTTGGTGATATACATTCGATACACTCAAGCAAAATGAGTGGTCGGTCATGTGTGGCTGAGTTGCAAGATGTTCTTGTTAAACTCTAGTGTATCGTTCCTAGAGTACACTGATCGGAAGGTGGTTCCATACCTTGTCAAAGTTGGAAATCCATTACCCAATACGTGCTTTCGGTTTTGATTGTATACTATATAGTAGAACGTGAGATGAAAGCGTTTCTACTAGATTGATATCTATTTGTTCTTTGACGTTATTATAATATCAGAATGATATTGCTTTACAAAGTTGTTTGGATTTTCATAAGGGAAAACCCGTTCCGTTTTCACGGCGTGGTCTTATGAGATATCGTTTACTTGTTCAAACTATTTTAAACTGTTTTACTCATACCAGTCCCATGACTGACCCGGAGTTTACTTTGTTGTTTTCCCTAAACTCTTAGGTGCCTAAATTTGTACGGGCAGTCAAGTAGTCGGAATTTTTCAGGTACACTTGGAGAGCTTGGAGCAGGAGGTTTCAAGATTCTATAGCTATTATTATTTCCGTTGTTGTTGTAAGTGCTGTACTCTGATAAGTGCTATTGTATATATTACTGTTTGTATTTCAAAAAGTTATGTTATATTTTATTCGTTCCACTGTGAGATTCGTGTTTACTCTGATGATGATGTTCTTCTTCTTCTTCTTCTTCTTCTATTCTACTAGTTCTACCTTATCTATCCTCACCCTCTATCTTCTTTCTCTTATTTCTTGAATTTCAAGTGCAATTTGGGGTTGGACTTGTGTTATTTAGTCAGCTCAATTGGACCGGATTTTCGGGTCACTACAGTTGGTATCAGAGCATTGGTTTAGTTATTACCTAGGCTCTGTGGCGTGATTCAGTAGAGATGGGATTAGTAATATCCTGGACTGAATTTGACTGTATATATACGAGTGTGTATTTGTTAGTTAATATAAAGTGATTTATATTGTGCAGACTCATTGGTTGAGTGGCTTATAGATTCTGGACGATCAGTTTGATCCACTGTATCGGTAGGAATTTTATAAACACTTGAATACGATGAACCGACATGGTATGTTTTGAAAAGAGGGTAAATGGAATAATTTTACCCGAATATATATAGTATAGTATATTGGTTGTGTTGGTTGTTATTATAATCGAATAAGGTTATAAGAAGTGAAACGGTTATGTAAATAACTGATCAGAATTCATATAAGTAAAGTTTATGAAATAAGATGAAGTAAATCTGAATTTAAATCAGATTTGGAATTAAAATAAGGAAATTTTAAGTTCCTGGGATATTTTGAAAACGTTTTTCAAACTGAAGGTGATATGGTATTGAACTCACTTCGATAGCTGGAAAATAGATTCTGATGATGAATCGCGACATCATCAGTGTTCATTTTCGAGTTCTAATTGACGGATTACTACCAAAGATTTTGTTTTGAATTGTTTTGAGAAAACAAGTGGTTTAGAAATTCAAAGGTTTTGAATTGACATTATGATTTCAAATTGATTTGAAATTTTACCCAGGAATTTAAGTTCTGGAATTAAAATTTAACTAATAAAGTTAAATAGATTGAGATGGTATAAGTGGTGAAAATAAATTGAAATTTAACTTGAACTGAGTTAAATAGAATTGAATTGGATTAGGGAATAATCTGTTATGGGATTGGGTTGATGAGTTAAGAATTTGAAATTTGATATTGGGGTTCGAATGAAATTCGATTTGGATTTGAGGATATGAACTGATTGGAAATTGATTGAGATAACACTGGTATATGCTCAGTTGATAGCATATGGAAGTGATAGAGTTGATATGCCCGACAAAAAGGTACCAATTTATATTATATATGGGTTTGAGATTTTGATGAGCCGAATTGGCAAGCCGCTTGGCTGTTTGATTTTCTTTTGGGTTGGAGAAGGCCTAGAGAGGCGAGTTGGAGTTTTACCGATAGGGCTGTACAAAGGAAGTTATGGCGAAATTTTTTCGGAAAGTTAAGGTGTTTGAAAATTTTCAAAATTTTTGAAAATTTAGTTAGTGGGAATAAATTAATATTTTAGTCGACATTAATTGGTTTAGTTAAAACCGGAGATAAGAGGTAAACGGATAAATTTTTACCCAGTAGATAGGGTCGTCCCCTACCTTAGCAATTTCGAGGACAAAATTATTTTAAGGGGGAAAGATTGTAATTACCCGCATTTTTAGCTGTTGAATAATTAATTTATTTAATTATTTAAATATCATTTTGGCGATATCGATAACTGAAATTAAATAATATTGAATATTTAATTAATAATTATAATATAATAATATATTATAATGTCGAAATAGTCAAAAATAGCTGAATTCACAATACAGTGTGAATTGGATTATATATAAGGTATAATTCAGTTTGGGATTGAATTTGAATAATGAATATATTATATAAACGACAGTTGAACATATAGTTTATAATATATTTATAAACGAGCTCGAAATGGCGCTGCAGTTCGCTATTTGGCGATTTGAACTTCAACTGAATGTATAGGGCCCGTTTTAAGTCGGATTTCTGTGAAACAAGAACCGTCAGGACCGATTTGATAATAGTTTTCTAGTGGAAGAGAGAAATCGGGATTTCGTCGTGTAGATTTTGATTTACGTCCAAATCAAATTTCAGAAAAGTCGCTATGGAATTTCCTTTATAATTTATAACGATTTATAAAAGGAATTTCAATATAAATCGAATATCGATATAATATGGATTTGAAATATCGAGCTATAAATTCATATATGAATATTCTAGAGCTATGGTATATTCTATGTGAATATATACGATAATATTAATTCATTAATATTTAATTTAATTTATTTAAATATATTTATATATTTAAATGGGCTATTTAGAACTTTAAAAATAGCCACTTTTGCAAACGAAGTCGGAATTCGACGAAACTAATTTTGTTGGATCTGAAACATCAAATTATTGCTAGATTCTAAGTTCCGTAATTTTTAGAGTCACTGTGTGGCCGTACAGATTTTTAGAGTGGAAAACAGTCAGCATTTCAACAGTTAAAAATACGCTGTGTGTGCAAACGAAGTCGGAATTCGACGAAACCAGTTTCGTTGAGACCGTAATGTCGAACTGTAGCTGCATGTCGATTTTCGTGATTTTTGGGTATCGTATGTGATCACACGAAATTTTTAGAAGTCAAAAACGAATTAACGAGAGAGAATAAAAAGGGAATATTCCTTCTATGGAAAATATCTAGATATTTATCCTTTTTATAAATACCCCTCAAATTTTCCTAAACCTACATTCACATTTGCTTTGGCCAATTTCTTTCCGCCGCTCTCTGTATGCTTACAGCAAAAATGTCGAGCAAATAAAATAAAAAAGAAATGAAATAAAATTCTGTAAATCATCTCATATGTATGAGTGGATTCGCAAGGGAGTACTCTTCGATTCTTTGTGCTCTTTGTTTGGTTCGACATCGATGGGTTCGCTGCTGAAATAACCAGCGTTAGTGTAACGACCCGCAAATCCGCAACATCTGAGTTGACTATATACATCATACGTCCAACCCAAATATCACGAAAATACGAAACATTTTTTTTAGAAGAAAGAGGTAGAAGAAGAACAGAAATAACAACACAGAGTCTCACATCGCAGCGGAACAAAATATAATATATCATAACTTTTGAAATACAAAATTTCAACTGTATAACATACACTTATCGGAGTACAACACTTACAACATAGCGGAATAAACTATAACTTGATAACGATGAAGCCTCCTGCTCCAAGCTCCTTTAGATAGATCTGTAAAATCCTGAACTACTTGACTGCCCGTACAAATTTAGGCACCCAAGAGTTTAGGTAGAACAAAACAAATAAACTCCGGGTCAGTCATGGGACTGGTATGAGTAAACAGTTTAAAACAGTTTCAGAAAAACTAAATGATATCTCATAAGACCACGCCGTATAACACGGAACGGGTTTTTCCCTTATGAACATCCAAACACTTGATTTAACTTTCAAAATCCCTTTGAAAGGAAATATAATTTTTATATCAAAACTCTTTTGATATTATAATAATGTCTAAATCAAGTAGATAACAATCTAGTGGAACGTTTGCATCTCACGTTCCACATATATATACAAATCATAAACCGCAAGCACGTATTGGGTAATGGGTTTCCAACTATGACAAGGTATGGAACCACCTTCCGCTGGTATATCTCTAGAGGAGAATACACCGAGTTCAACAAGAACATCTTGCAACTCAGCCACACATGACCGACCACCCATTTCGCTTGAGTGTATCGAATGTATATCACCAACGATTGGGATCAGCAACCGTTTCCCGAATGGGACAGCATCGACAATAGATTTTTAGAAGTAAATGAAACTCTAGATCAGGTGATTATACACCCTAATAGGTGCGACCTACATAGCCATGCTGCCTGCCCGATTTCTGTCATTTACCGGTTGATGAGGCTAGAAGCTACGCTTTATCATCACACCAGATTCACTTCGAATGTCACATCGTCAGATCCATCGAAAATCACTAATTGATGTCTACAACACTACATTACGTGTCAGCTAAAAGAAGTTTCCTTCTCCACTTCCAGTCTTGGTACGGTTGAAGAAATCAATGTACGTGACCTTTCTGGAAATACTCTGTCAGACATTCATCCATACGAGTCACCCAGGAACAGGATGAACTGAAGGCACTATTTCTATTAATAGAAAAAGTCCTTGCACTCTACTCCGTCTTCGATTTTCTTTATATAATCTGATTCGCACGCTACTGCCGATATGGAGTGGTTCTTCGGATAATAATCCAACCGGTCTCTCCATATTGACAACGATGGTCAAAACTCCGATAGTCTGTGATTTAACTATCGAATAAAAACAAGTGTTTCGATAGTCGATGATTTAACTATCGAATAAAACAAGTGTTCATCCAAACATCCAACAATCACTGAACCTTTAATTAATATTCCATTAATTAAATCTCTTCTCTATTTCTTATCAATATTTGTTAACCAAATATTTTCAATAACCATATTGGCCTTATACGTTATTTGGAAAACATTTCCGAATATCGCCTTCTTTATTTTCTAACTTTAGAAATATTTATTATTCTATTTCCAAGCTTACATTTATTTGGGTTAAACCGGATGTTATGTAAAACATCGGTACGACAACCCAAATACTATATTTAACTAACTCTCATTCAACATTGATCTTCGAGCCTGAAATCTTAATGTTTATCTGTTAATAATGAAATCAATCAAGTTGGGTATAACTACCTCTCAGACCTTGACTGAATAACATTTATAACGTCAAAACAGATAAGACTACTTACTCGAACAATCAATACCATACAACTACTGATTTACTTTTAAACACGTATACACTTCCCCTTTCTATTCTTACTAGATTTTATTCTTATACTTCCTTTTTGATTATACTATTATATTTCTAAGTTCGTTTTCTTATCGACTTCTATATATTTTGATATGTTAATTTCTAACTATCAAATTATCATAAAAATATTCTATCTCCTTAAATTCCCGGAAAAATTCGCCATAACCTCCTTTGTACCAGGAGCATCGGGAAATTTCAAATAGCTTTCCCGGTCCTTCTCATCTCAAAAAGAAAAAGAAAAAGCCAAGCGGCTTGCCGTTACGGCGCATAAAATCTCATATATGAATTAAATACGTACCTTTTTGTCGGGCATTCTATTTATTTCACTTCTATACTTTATTCCAAACCTGTCTCCTGTATGTCTATGCCTGTCCAATCTATTTTAACTATACCAATCGTTTTAACTCAATTTGTTAATTAAATCTGTTAATTAACTTCTTAGTCTAATCCACTTCTATTTATCCAAATCTATTTATTTTAAATCCCATTTGAATTTCTATATTCAAATTCCATTTGAAATACTATGTTCAAATTCTATAGTTAAACTCCATTTGAATTCTATTATTCAAATTCTATTTCAATTCCTTATATTCAAAGTCCATTTGAATTCTCTGCATAAACAACGTTTATAACTTCAATTCAAATCCCACCTTTCCATTTATAAACAACGTTTAAAATTCAATTCAAATCCCATATTTTCATTTATAAACAAAGTTTTATAAATTCGATTCAAATCCCATATTTTCATTTATAAACAACGTTTATAAATTCAATTCAAATCCCATATTTTCATTTATAAACAACGTTTATAAATTCCATTCAAATCCCATATTTTCATTTATAAACAACGTTTTATAAATTCGATTCAAATCCCATATTTTCATTTATAAACAACGTTTATAAATTCAATTCAAATCCCATATTTTCATTTATAAACAACGTTTATAAATTCAATTCAAATCCCATATTTTCATTTATAAACAACGTTTATAAATTCAATTCAAATCCCATATTTTCATTTATAAACAACGTTTATGAATTCAATTCAAATCCCATATTTTCATTTATAAACAACGTTTATAAATTCGATTACTTGTTTTATATACCTTCAAAACAAGTTAATATTTTCTATTGTTTTATTTAAACATTCAAATTCTATTATAAAAATAGAATTTCCTTTTTTATATATCAAATACCCTTTTCGATATTTTTATAAATCCATATTCAAGCCCCAGGGATATTTTAAACAATCAAATCAACCAATTTTCAATCATTTGATTTTTAACACATCATATGTGAATATATATGAAATCAAACAAACAACAGATAATATATATTTTTGAGGAATCCAGTTGGATTCCTCCAACCTGTTTTTCCTGCATCCACAGACGTTAGTCAACATAGTAATACCCATCCTGCTTCGAGGCAGGATATCGCGGTACGGAAAGGTCATCCACTAATCATAGCGTGGGGGCGTATAGGGTAATCATCCGCTATGGTACCGCGGGTATCCGCTAATGGTACTGCGGGAATCCAACCAATCATCAACCCAAATATATATATAATAGTCAACCAATCCTAAATAACTATATATATTTTAAAACAATCAGACAGCATTCAAACAAACACAGACAATTATTTTTAACTATATAAAAATAATTTCTAAATAAAAGGTGAGATTTACTCACCGTGTATTTTTCTTTTGCTACCCCTTCCAATTTTAACTCCTGATCAAGCAGTCTTCAATTACGAATTACTCGAATAACTTTATTTGGAAAAATCTCGTATACCTTTATATGATATTTCTCGGTTAATAATTATTTATGTATATATATATAAATAGGTATTCATACCAACAACTAATGAACTTAAGCAGAACATGGTTTAAATAAATTACCTAATTTTTTATAGCCTCTCTTCTCAGTCTAATGCTTATAACCCATTTCTGAAATTCCAATTTACTTTCGCAGCTACTGTCAACTCCATTCCTCCATTCAACATCCAAAAGCAACAGATTAAACCTCAGTCACCACTTCAGTACATTGTATTCACGTTCGCATTTTACCACAAAACATCCGGTACTTCCCCAAAAACCCAGCGAACTCCTCACTGCCGAGATCGAGGCATTCATGCCTTTTACCGTTACCGAAGTCACAGTCGCCATCAAAAGGTCGGGTGCGTAGACCTTACCCAAATCGATGATGCTCAAATCGATCTTCAGCGCATGGTGATGTCTGCGAGGACTATGAGCTCCAGACGAAGACCGCGATTCCCATTCCAACCCTAATACCGTGCCCAGAAATCTCGTCAATCGATTTCTACTGAAGCTAGACCCGTTCGAGTTCAAAGTCGCAATCTCCCAAATCGCGAACCCTAACTGAACCAGTCGCGAGCTTCCCTTCGACGTCGAGCTTGTCAGTGCGTTGCTCCAGTTTGATGTCGCACCCCACGGAATCGACGAAGTGAATTAAATTGGAGGCTTACGGTATTTGTTTCTGAGGACATCAAATTTATTTAAGGAGATAGAGGGGTTTCGTTTATATAGAAGAGAAGGGGACAAACGTTGTTTCCTTTGAGCAGAAGGAAATGAGTGGCTTAAATTTTGAACATCAAGGCTTTAATCTTTGTGGAGGTTAATAACTTAGGGTGTTTTGAACTAAACCGATACGATTTAATTTAAAATACTCAGGATTGTGAACTCCTATTCGAACGCAACAACTGACGTTCTTAGGGTAATATCACCATTCTGAACCCAACGGGACAGGTTTCAAACCCATATTCGATCATCTGGAGATGATGTAGATTTAAATCAGTATAAATTAATTTCAAACAAATAAATTTCCTCGATTGGTTAACTGGTCAACCCTAACTCTAACTGGTTAACTCTGATTGATTAACTCTAACTGGTTAACTCTGATTAATTAACTCTAACTGGTTAACTCTAACTGATTAACACTAACTCTAACCGATTAATTCTAACTCTAATCGATTAATTCTAATTTCTCGTATTTCTATAATTATAAATATTCGAAATAAAAAAATTGTATTTCGACTATACTCAATATAAATATAAATTATTTAAAATTAGTTGGCTGAAACCCCGGGTCATTACATTCTTCCCCACTTAAAATAATTTCGTCCTCGAAATTGCTAAGGTAGGAAAGTGCTACCAACCCATTTATCTTCAAAATCTGATTTATATTGATACTCAACATTTCAAACTTCCTTGCATAACTCTCTTTCGAATAGATCCCTATTCGATAACTCCTCCCTTCGAATAACTATATTTGATAATCTCTCTATCAAATAACTAGATTCGAAAACCTTTCTTTGAATCAACTATATTCGATTTACTCTTATCAATTAACTCTATTGGATTTAACTCTTATCGATTAGCTCCATCGAATAACTAAATTCGATAACTCCTTCGAATAACCCATATTCTATAACTCATTTCGATTAAACTAATCGATAACTCTTTTCGATTAAACTATAATCGATAACTCCTTCGATTAACAAATAATCGATAACTCCTTTGATTTACTAATAATCGATAACTCCTTTGATTTACTAATAATCGATAACTCCTTTGATTTACTAATAATCGATAACTCCTTCGATTAACAAATAATCGATAACTCCTTCCGAATAAGCTATATTCGATAACTCCTTCCGATTAAACAAATTCGATTATTCCTTTCGAATAAACTATATTCGATAACTTCTTTCGATTAAACAAATTCGATAATTCCTTTCGAATAAACTATATTCGATAACTTCTTTCGATTAAACAAATTCGATAATTCCTTTCGAATAAACTATATTCGATAACTTCTTTAGTTCAATTCGAATAGACTAATATTTGATTTAACTCCATTCGCTTGACTCTAGATCGCAGCGATCATAATGGTTACGCCTGATTCCCCCAGGAAACATCCGACCACCCTAGGCTATCTGCAGCCCTGCGAATTACGCTAGCAGTCATACGAAATGGCAACTTATCCTGAGTAACTTTGTTTGACTAACTCTATCACAATAACTATATTCGATCAACTTTAATTGAATAACTAACATTCAATTAAATCCTAATTCGACTAACTATGTTCAATTTACTCTATCTGGTTAACTCTAACTTTAATAACAAATATTCGATAAATTCTAATTGAATAACTAATATTCAATTAACTCTACGGATTAACCCTAACTGATTAACTATAACTGGTAAATTCCTACTCTAATCGATTTATTCTAACTCTAATCGACTTCTCCTATTCGAATAACTCCTATTGGATAACATTTATTCATTTATAAAGATTTACTTTTAGTAACGGTTCTTCACTTTATAAATGTTCTCTTTTATAACATTACTTCGCTTACACAAGTGTTGTGTACCCCTTCTATTTAAAACTATCGTTGTTAAAAACCAATATCTCTTCTCTATATAAGCTCAAACTTATATATTCCATTTATCGAATGATAAATATTTAATTTAATTTATAACTATTATTTATAAATAAATCTTTTCTATTTATCTGTTAAAAACAGATTTCCATTTTCTATTCATCTTCTAAGTATTCATTTGATTAAATTCCATTTATTTAACAAATCAATATCTCATCTATAGCATTCTATTTATTTTCTATAAATAAATATTTCCATTTACTCTATTTGTAAATGTTTTACAAATATTCCCCTTTTAAATTTTATTTGTAAATGTTTTTACAAATATTTCTCCTTATATTTGTTTGCACATAACTTCCTTTGTATTTGTGTTACAAATATATTTCCTTTAACTCTTTTGGTTTCTCCTTTATTCAAACCCAATTCATATTTCATTCACATTGATTTTACTCAGTTTATCCATTTCGATCCATTTAACTTACTTAAGTTATATTTAATTTCAATCATTTAAATTCCCATTAACTAGTTGCTAATTTACCATTTTTCCGATTTCACCCTTTTTATTTGAACATAACTTTTTCAAATATATGTCAACTTAATTATAACTAATCTAATTATATTTTCAACTCGAGTTATATATTCGATTTCGAATATAAATTCTCAATCTCTTTCACTTATCAAAAACCCAATTTCGACTCAAATTTCCATTAACTAATTATTTTCCCATTTAGTTAATTCTATTTAACCATTTAAAATATGATTTTCGTCTTAAAAATCGTTTCACTTACTTCACTGGAGTTCATATTTATTTTATATCCCCAGTCTGGATTTTTCTAGTGCCAACTCAGATTTTATTTCCTTAAAATCCTTTTATTTATTTAATTAAACCGTTATGGTTTTATAATGGTTCTAGCGCTGCTTTTCTAAAATTTTGATTTTGACATAACTCAAAATCTATACGACGAAATCCAGATTTTTCTCTTTCATTAGAAAATTATTGTTCAACCGGTCCCGACGATTCTTGTTTCAACGAATTCCGACTTCAATTGAGTTCTGTATACTAAATTGAAGTTCGAATCGCCAATTTTCGAACTACCGCGCTACGGCGAGCTCGTTTTAATTATATTTATAAATATAAACGTTTTAACTTTGTTTATAATAAATTCAACTCCATTATGATATATTTTTAATATATATCAAATCCATTTCATAATATTCCCGATCTATTTCACTTTTAATATTCAAATCCTATATATTTACAATATTCAAATTCCATTTGAATTTCTTTATTCAAACTCTATATTTGAATTTCCTTCTATTCAATTTCTATTTGAATTTTTCTTCTATTCAAATTCTATTTCAAATCCTTTATTCAAAACCCATTTCAAATCCCTTATTCAAATTCCATCTGAAATCCTTTATTCGATTTCTATTTAAATTCCTTTGAATTTAAATTCTATTTGAAATCCTTTGAATTTAAATTCTATTTTAACTCCTTTGAATTCAAATCCTATTTAAATTTCACTTTGAATTCAAATTCTATTTCAAACTTTATATTTTCTTTGAATTCTAATATTCAACCTCCACTTTATATTCTCTTTGAAGTTCTATTTAACCAAATTCCATTTGAATTCTAATATTCAAATCTCTATTTGACTTTTCTTTATTCAAATCCATTTGAATTCCTTTGAATTCAAATTCCATTTCAATTTTTCTTATATAATTTCTATTTGAATTTTCTTCATTCAAACTCATTTGAATTCCTTTGAATTCAAATTCTATTTCACTTCTATTTGAATTATATATATATTCAAATT
The DNA here is from genome assembly GCA_030737875.1 of Allium sativum. Lineage (NCBI taxonomy): Eukaryota > Viridiplantae > Streptophyta > Magnoliopsida > Asparagales > Amaryllidaceae > Allium > Allium sativum. The sequence goes on along the minus strand of JASFAX010000021.1, from coordinate 30,820,270 downwards.
CCTTTATTTTACTTCTATTTGAAATCTATATTCCAATTCCCATTTCAAAATCCCTCTGAAGTAATATAAATATATACATATATATATCTATCTCAAATTCAAAACATTTGAATTTTCAAACAACTTGTTTCTTTCAAACAAATTTCCATCAAAACTTTTCTAAGGCAGCAATTCATCACTTAGAAAACTCGAAAATGAACACTGATGAGGTTGCGATCATCATCAGAATTATTTCCCAGCTACTGAATGTGAGTTCAGTGCTTTATTTCTTTTAAAACCCATTTAGAAAAATACTTTCCAAACTCCCAGGATTTTAAATTATGAATTCTGGTTGGAAATCAAATTTCAATTTATCACATTTGTATATTTGATTTCATATACAAATTCCATTGGTTATATATATAACTATTTCTGATTATAATCCTAACAATCAACTTAACTATTTAAAACAATATCGTGTCCAATCTTCTGTTCAAGTGTTTATAAACTCCTATCGACATCGTGGCGTCCCACGATTCGACCAAAATTTATAATCCACTCAACAGACTAGTCAACACAATATAAAACAGTTTTTATATCAAATAACAAATATGCTCTCTCGTATATATATACACTCAACTCATTCTAGGATACTACTGATCCTATCTCTAATGAGCACATTCCAACAAGCCTAGGTATTCGCTCAACCTAAGCTCTGATACCAACTGTAACGACCCGCAAATCCGCAACATCTGAGTTGACTATATACATCATACGTCCAACCCAAATATCACGAAAATACAAAACATTTTTTTTAGAAGAAAGAGGTAGAAGAAGAACAGAAATAACAACACAGAATCTCACATCGCAGCGGAACAAAATATAATATATCATAACTTTTGAAATACAAAATTTCAACTGTATAACATACACTTATCAGAGTACAACACTTACAACATAGCGGAACAAATTATAACTAGATAACGATGAAGCCTCCTGCTCCAAGCTCCTTTAGATAGATCTGTAAAATCCTGAACTACTTGACTGCCCGTACCAATTTAGGCACCCAAGAGTTTAGGTAGAACAAAACAAATAAACTCCGGGTCAGTCATGGGACTGGTATGAGTAAACAGTTTAAAACAGTTTCAGAAAAACTAAATGATATCTCATATGACCACGCCGTATAACACGGAACGGGTTTTTCCCTTATGAACATCCAAACACTTGATTTAACTTTCAAAATCCCTTTGAAAAGAACTATAATCTTTATATCAAAACTCTTTTGATATTATAATAATGTCTAAATCAAGTAGATAACAATCTAGTGGAACGTTTGCATCTCACGTTCCACATATATATACAAATCATAAACCGCAAGCACGTATTGGGTAATGGGTTTCCAACTATGACAAGGTATGGAACCACCTTCCGCTGGTATATCTCTAGAGGAGAATACACCGAGTTCAACAAGAACATCTTGCAACTCAGCCACACATGACCGACCACCCATTTCGCTTGAGTGTATCGAATGTATATCACCAACGATTGGGATCAGCAACCGTTTCCCGAATGGGACAGCATCGACAATAGATTTTTAGAAGTAAATGAAACTCTAGATCAGGTGATTATACACCCTAATAGGTGCGACCTACATAGCCATGCTGCCTGCCCGATTTCTGTCATTTACCGGTTGATGAGGCTAGAAGCTACGCTTTATCATCACACCAGATTCACTTCGAATGTCACATCGTCAGATCCATCGAAAATCACTAATTGATGTCTACAACAGTACATTACGTGTCAGCTAAAAGATGTTTCCTTCTCCGCTTCCACTCTTGGTACGGTTGAAGAAATCAATGTACGTGACCTTTCTGGAAATACTCTGTCAGACATTCATCCATACGAGTCACCCAGGAACAGGATGAACTGAAGGCACTATTTCTATTAATAGAAAAAGTCCTTGCACTCTACTCCGTCTTCGATTTTCTTTATATAATCTGATTTGCACGCTACTGCCGATATGGAGTGGTTCTTCGGATAATAATCCAACCGGTCTCTCCATATTGACAACGATGGTCAAAACTCCGATAGTCTGTGATTTAACTATCGAATAAAAACAAGTGTTTCGATAGTCGATGATTTAACTATCGAATAAAACAAGTGTTCATCCAAACATCCAACAATCACTGAACCTTTAATTAATATTCCATTAATTAAATCTCTTCTCTATTTCTTATCAATATTTGTTAACCAAATATTTTCAATAACCATTTTGGCCTTATACGTTATTTGGAAAACATTTCCGAATATCGCCTTCTTTATTTTCTAACTTTAGAAATATTTATTATTCTATTTCCAAGCTTACATTTATTTGGGTTAAACCGGATGTTGTGTAAAACATCGGTACGACAACCCAAATACTATATTCAACTAACTCTCATTCAACATTGATCTTCGAGCCTGAAATCTTACTGTTTATCTGTTAATAATGAAATCAATCAAGTTAGGGTATAACTACCTCTCAGACCTTGACTGAATAACATTTATAACGTCAAAACAGATAAGACTACTTACTCGAACAATCAATACCATACAACTACTGATTTACTTTTAAACACGTATACACTTCCCCTTTCTATTCTTACTAGATTTTATTCTTATACTTCCTTTTTGATTATACTATTATATTTCTAAGTTCGTTTTCTTATCGACTTCTATATATTTTGATATGTTAATTTCTAACTATCAAATTATCTTAAAAATATTCTATCTCCTTAAATTCCCGGAAAAATTCGCCATAACGTCCTTTGTACGGGGAGCATCGGGAAATTTCAAATAGCTTTCCCGGTCCTTCTCATCTCAAAAAGAAAAAGAAAAAGCCAAGCGGCTTGCCGATACGGCGCATAAAATCTCATATATGAATTAAATACGTACCTTTTTGTCGGGCATTCTATTTATTTCACTTCTATACTTTATTCCAAACCTGTCTCCTATATGTCTATGCATGTCCAATCTATTTTAACCATACCAATCGTTTTAACTCAATTTGTTAATTAAATCTGTTAATTAACTTCTTAGTCTAATCCACTTCTATTTATCCAAATCTATTTATTTTAAATCCCATTTGAATTTCTATATTCAAATTCCATTTGAAATACTATGTTCAAATTCTATAGTTAAACTCCATTTGAATTCTATTATTCAAATTCTATTTCAATTCCTTATATTCAAAGTCCATTTGAATTCTTTGCATAAACAACGTTTATAACTTCAATTCAAATCCCACCTTTCCATTTATAAACAACGTTTATAAATTCAATTCAAATCCCATATTTTCATTTATAAACAAAGTTTTATAAATTCGATTCAAATCCCATATTTTCATTTATAAACAACGTTTATAAATTCAATTCAAATCCCATATTTTCATTTATAAACAACGTTTATAAATTCAATTCAAATCCCATATTTTCATTTATAAACAAAGTTTTATAAATTCGATTCAAATCCCATATTTTCATTTATAAACAACGTTTATAAATTCAATTCAAATCCCATATTTTCATTTATAAACAACGTTTATAAATTCAATTCAAATCCCATATTTTCATTTATAAACAACGTTTATGAATTCAATTCAAATCCCATATTTTCATTTATAAACAACGTTTATAAATTCGATTACTTGTTTTATATACCTTCAAAACAAGTTAATATTTTCTATTGTTTTATTTAAAAATTCAAATTCTATTATAAAAATAGAATTTCCTTTTTTATATATCAAATACCCTTTTCGATATTTTTATAAATCCATATTCAAGCCCCAGGGATATTTTAAACAATCAAATCAACCAATTTTCAATCATTTGATTTTTAACACATCATATGTGAATATATATGAAATCAAACAAACAACAGATAATATATATTTTTGAGGAATCCAGTTGGATTCCTCCAACCTGTTTTTCCTGCATCCACAGACGTTAGTCAACATAGTAATACCCATCCTGCTTCGAGGCAGGATATCGCGGTATAGAAGGTCATCCACTAATCATAGCGTGGGGTGTATAGGGTAATCATCCGCTATGGTACCGTGGGCATCCGCTAATGGTACTGCGCGAATCCAACCAATCATCAACCCAATATATATATATATATATAATAATCAACCAATCCTAAATAACTATATATATTTTAAAACAATCAGACAGCATTCAAACCAACACAGACAATTATTTTTAACTATATAAAAATAATTTCTAAATAAAAGGTGAGATTTACTCACCGTGTATTTTTCTTTTGCAACCCCTTCCAATTTTAACTCCTGATCAAGCAGTCTTCAATTACGAATTACTCGAATAACTTTATTTGGAAAAATCTCGTATACCTTTATATGATATTTCTCGGTTAATAATTATTTATGTATATATATATATATATAAATAGGTATACATACCTACAACTAATGAACATAAGCAGAACATGGTTTAAATAAATTACCTAATTTTTTTATAGCCTCTCTTCTCAGTCTAATGCTTTTAACCCATTTCTGAAATTCCAATTTACTTTCGCAGCTACTGTCAACTCCATTCCTCCATTCAACATCCAAAAGCAACAGATTAAACCTCAGTCACCACTTCAGTACATTGTATTCACGTTCGCATTTTACCACAAAACATCCTGTACTTCCCCAAAAACCTAGCGAACTCCTCACTGCCGAGATCGAGGCATTCATGCCTTTTACCGTTACCGAAGTCACAGTCGCCATCAAAAGGTCGGGTGCGTAGACCTTCCCCAAATCGATGATGCTCAAATCGATCTTCAGCGCATGGTGATGTCTGCGAGGCCTATGAGCTCCAGACGAAGACCACGATTCCCATTCCAACCCTAATACCGTGCCCAAAAATCTCGTCAATCGATTTCTACTGAAGCTAGACCCGTTCGAGTTCAAAGTCGCAATCTCCCAAATCGCGAACCCTAACTGAACCAGTCGCGAGCTTCCCTTCGACGTCGAGCTTGTCAGTGCGTTGCTCCAGTTTGATGTCGCACCCCACGGAATCGACGAAGTGAATTAAATTGGAGGCATACGGTATTTGTTTCTGAGGACATCAAATTTATTTAAGGAGATAGAGGGGTTTCGTTTATATAGAAGAGAAGGGGACAAACGTGGTTTCCTTTGAGCAGAAGGAAATGAGTGGCTTAAATTTTGAACATCAAGGCTTTAATCTTTGTGGAGGTTAATAACTTAGGGTGTTTTGAACTAAACCGATACGATTTAATTTAAAATACTCAGGATTGTGAACTCCTATTCGAACGCAACAACTGGCGTTCCTAGGGTAATATCACCATTCTGAACCCAACGGGACAGGTTTCAAACCCATATTCGATCATCTGGAGATGATGTAGATTTAAATCAGTATAAATTAATTTCAAACAAATAAATTTCCTCGATTGGTTAACTGGTCAACTCTAACTCTAACTGGTTAACTCTGATTGATTAACTCTAACTGGTTAACTCTGATTAATTAACTCTAACTGGTTAACTCTAACTGATTAACACTAACTCTAACCGATTAATTCTAACTCTAATCGATTAATTCTAATTTCTCGTATTTCTATAATTATAGATATTCAAAATAAAAAAATTGTATTTCGACTATACTCAATATAAATATAAATTATTTAAAATTAGTTGGCCGAAACAACGGGTCATTACAGTTAGTTAGGGTTAATGGGATTGGGGTGTTGAGGCTTTAATTGATGAATTGGTGTTGATATTCGGATTCAGGGTGTAGATTCGAAGGGGCTAGGGTTTTCTTGGCGATTTCCATGGTAAAAGAGGTCGCACGTTTCACGGTGGGAGGCTGAGGTCGTGGTTTCCAGTGGTGTTCGAGCTGGATGAAACGGGGGTATGGTGAAAGAGAACGGGATGGAGAATGTGATGGTGTTGATTTGGTTGGGTTTCGGTTAAAGGATTGAGGATCGGTGGGAGGTTGAAACTATGGCAATGTCTGTTGTTTACTGAGTGGCGCGAGATACAGAGAGGAAGAAGAGGGACGTGCGGGTTTTGGGTTCACCAGCTGGGGATGGGCCAAAATTCAAGGGTTAAAGCCCAAAGTAAAATTTAGAATTTTAAGTTTTATTTATTTAAAAATGTTCAAATTTCGTGATGCTATAACTTGGTCATACGTAGACGGAATTCAGCGAAACAAGATCCGACAGGATCGTATGGACGGACACTTCACAATGAAGCTGACTGGAAGTGGATTGGGTCTTGTATGAATTTATGGCGAAATAAACTGTTTGATTCAAATCAAATAACAGTTTATCGTTCTTTAACGATGAACTGCAAATGTGAGTAAAACTCACCAACTCTGAACAGTTATATTTTTATAATGTATTGTTAGAACTGTTAATCATCTGTTGATTTCTGTGTGTTGGTTGATTGATTGAACTGCTAGTCAGTTAGTTGGATATATATATATATATATATATATATATATATATGAACCATTATATATATTGATGTTATTTATCAGAACATTTCATATTGAAATGAAGTTGATGTTAATTATATGGTTTAACATTTGTGATGCAGGGAAACAGGTTGGAGGGGTCCAACTGGACTCCTCAATATTTATAATACTGTTCTGTTCATATATTGTAATATATGATGTGGTGTATATTCTGTTATTGTAATAACCCAGAAAATGTGAACCAATTTAAAAATTTTAAAATTGGTTAGTACTAAAGAATTTGAATAGTTGAAATAGCCTATTTCAATAAAATAAAGAACTGGGTATAGTATTGCAGTTTGAAATTTTGAATACAAACTTTGTCTGACTGTACTGGGTGGAAAATATAACGGATTTTAGCGAAACTAAAAATATTTAAATCTATTTATGAATACCTTTCTAACGAATCTGAAAAATCGAAGTTTCATAGCGGGAATCAAAAGTTATGGCCAAATGAATTTTCAGTAAGGTCGCTATATAGCATATATAGCCCCTGAAAATTGATATTTTGCATACGACCTCGGAATTCAACGAAACCACTTTTTTTGGGTCTGGGATGTCAAATTATTGCTAAGTTTCAAATTTCATAATTTTTGAAGCTAGTATGTGAGCAGGGCAAAAGAAAATGTGATTGGTCAATTTCTGTTAAAATGGATCGACCTAAAAATGGCCGTTTTTAAAACAAGCTCAGAATTCAACGAAACTTGTTTTATTAGGACCGTATCGTCAATACAAAGCTAGATTTATTTTTCTGGAATTTTTCGATTCAGTTTGTGGCCCTGGCAAATTGAAATGTACGTTCAAATTAAATATTGAATGTTTTATATTTTAAATTGAAAAATAACCGACTGTAACAGTCGAATTGGCCAACGAAACATATCCCATTGTGTCCCGAATGGGGGTATTTAGCTAGGGGCGACAGTCGTTGGGTTTGATTTCAAGTTCGTTTGTAAAAACACTATTTAAATTTTCCTATAAAGTCTCGACCAATAGGATTTTTCCTTTAAAAAATAAAATCTCAAAAACCCTAGCCGCCATAGACGAAACCGACGATCAAGGAAGCTCCGACCTTCCCCTTCGTTTTCCGACCGCCACCGCCACCTGTAGGCCGCGCCACCACCCTAGTTCGATAGCCCCTCCTCCCCTCTTCACATCCGACCAAACGCCGCCCTCCACCATCGCCTATATCGCCTGAACCACGCCGACGAAGTCGCCACCTTTCTGATGTCGCGCTGCCTTCCTCCGACCACCGAAGGGAACCGCACCACCACCGACAGGGAGCTGGTTTGTAGCTCTTCCACGTGGCATCACCTGATCGAAGCAACGATCGATAGATTTCACAAATTTTTCAACCCTAGTTTCGAATCAAAAATAAAGGTACGACCTTTATTATTCTGAAATGAAAATAACACTATAAAGCGTTGCAAAACGTTGAAAAATAATATCTTTTTCGTTCGTTAATGAAATTCGATGAAACAGGAGACATCGTGACCGCAAGGAGGCTCTCTACATTCTAGAAGAAGCCGTGGATTTTTCTGATCATCCTAGGATTTTTAGCACTGCAGAAACCAATGTGAGGAATCTAAACTAAATTGTGTGAATGGAATCGCGTTGTATAAATTATATAAGCGAAGTGTAAATTATATACGCATTGTATACCTCATGTACATGTGTTGTATAAGTTATATTAGCGATATATAAATTATAAAAGCGTTGAATGAAACATATATGCTTTGAATTGTGAGGAAATGCAAGTGAATTATAATATATATATATATACACACACACTCCCCTCGTCCACAGACCATGGATGATATTTATTGCTTGTGATTGACGTGATATTATATGGTATGACAAATGGTTGGAAATAATTGTTTGTGGTTGATATTTTGGTTGAAAAATACCCTCTTGTGGTTGAAACAAATTAGAATAGGATTGTGGAATTGAAAATAAAACATGCCGCCTGCGTGCGAACTAGATGCATGATCCCCATTGTCAAAAACCGCGAGGTTTTAAGGTAGAGCGAGGAGCCGTACTAGGGAGAGTCCCGGTTTTAACTATCCTGCCGTTATGCTGCCGAAATTTTCTGAAATATTCATGTGTTAGAATAATTTTCATTCGTTGAATCAAAAATTCATGTGTTGAATATTATTTGAATTTAAACAAATATCTTTAGCGATAAAAATCACATTTTTTTATATATACAAACTATAGCGAATATTCATGTGTTGAGTTGCAATTCATTCGTTGAGTTGAAATTCATGTGTTGAATATTATTTGAATTTAAACAAATATCTTTAGCTATGAAAATCACATTTTTTATATATATACAAACTATAGCGAATATTCATGTGTTGAGTTGCAATTGATTCGTTGAGTTGAAATTCATGTGTTGAATATTATTTGAATTTAAACAAATAGCTTTAGCGATGAAAATCACATTTTTTATATATATACAAACTATAGAGAATATTCATGTGTTGAATTGAAATTCGTTCGTCGAGTTGAAATTCATGTGTTGGATGTTATCGTATTTTAAAATAAAATGAATAGACAATAAAAACTACATTTTTATTGTGAATATGAAGTGTTAAAAACATTCACGTGTCGAATAAATATTTTTGACGATAAAAATATTTCTTTTATCATGTATACGCTTTGATAAAAATACACACGTGTTGAAATAAATAATAGTTTGCTAGAAATATTATTATTAGCTTTGTTCTGCATATATATACATGTGTTGAACAGGAAAATGGATTAGCTGTAGAGTAAAGAAATTATTTGCGTGCCCGACAAATAGGTAAACCTTGATGAGTTGACTGCGCAATTTTATTTTTATATCAACTCCTGTGAATGTCATTGGATGCGGGGTGCTGGTTATTCTGTGTGAAATAATAAACGTCGCCATAGGATAGTAACAATTAATTTTGAACTACACTACATGGCATGCTTCTTGACGATAGGCATACTTCATTATATTCCACATAAGAAATTGGAGCTTGTATGACGAGGTGGAAGTTTTACCATACGAGCGAGAGGCTTGTATGGCGATGATTTTATACTACAGGTTGAACTGATGACTGATATGGACTATATAAAATATAACGATTTATTGCCAGATTAATAAAAACCCCACACGGGTCTGGAGTTGACAATAATCACGTCTCTCTAGTTATTAGATATGGCACATGGACTATTTATTTCCACACGGAAACGGGGTGACGAGAATTTATTCTCTAGAGTGATTATCTATACATGCTCCCCCGTAAACACCAGAATATATCACTATAAATATGTGGATGCTTTTTAGGATTTATTGGGTACCTAACACGACCCAATAAATTTCCAAACCCCTCCCCATACAAAGGAGGTTATGGCGAAATTTTTCGAAATATTAAGGCGTTAGTGAAATATTTGAAGTGAAAACGAAGTTGAAATATAGAATGAACTATAGTTGGAATTATAGAATGAACTATATTTATATATATAAATATAAATAAAATTAAAAGGAATCGAAGCCGTGCAGTTCGTGTTTCGGAATCGTAATTTGAAACGATTAGTACGAGAAATCCGACCATCGGATTTTTCCGAAACCGCAACCGCTGGGTTCGCCTTGGAAATATCTTCCTAACGGCACCAACCTTGTAAAAATTCAACGGTTGGATTGTCCGGAATGTTTATTTCAAATCTGAAGAAAAACAGCGCTAGAATCGTTTATATTTATATATAAATATAATTAAAATTAAATCGAATAACGACGCTGCAGTTCGAATTTTGAAACCGTAACTTCAAACGACTAGTGTGGGAGATCCGACCGTCGGATTTTCACGAAACTGGAACCATTGGGTTCACTTTGGGAATATCTTCCTACTAATATAGACATTGTAGAAATCCAACGGTTTGATTTCCCGATATGTGTAAGACAAATTAGGGGAAAAACAGCGCCAGTGCCATGACACGACCTGAAACGTCGTTTAATTAATTATGGCCATTTTTAAACAAATAAAAATGGCGAAAAATCGTTATAAAATATTGTAAGCAACATAGATTGCATATAAACCAATTGGGCTTGAATTGTTTGATATTTGATGGTTGTATGTGCTTGACATGAAAATAACACTAAAGAACTGAAAGATGGATGTCGAATAATATAACCATGGAAAGAATCGATTTAAATTCTAATTACGTGAATTATTTGAAAAGGCCGAGCTAACCCTCATTTCAAATAATTCATCGAGCGATTCGAAATGAAAAATGCAAAGACGATTCAAGACCGACGATCTCCGTATCGGTTGGATGGGCGCTGCTGAGGTTCCTGACCGGAGTAGCTACCGGAAAGGGGCGGAAGTAGTAGCCGTCTAAACGTATGTGTTGATCGGACGGATATACGAGGAATTTGACGCCTCCGGTTTCGTTCAGACCCAGAACGGACTTGTAAATGGACTGTGTATCTGACATTGGGTTTTTTTCTATACTGATTGATCTCTGTTAAATATATATCTGTTTGGCGGCGGAGAATTTATTCTTCTGCTTAACGCCCTTCTCTGGAACGTACGAGCTCAGAGGTTATATATCGATGGAAATCAATCGTATGGAGTGGATTGCCTATGTGGCATGCCAATATGCTTGATCAAGGCTTCTGTTGCAAAGCAAAGTCTTGTGGATGATGATCAAAGCACGGTCTACGTGGCCTGGCTTTGTATATAGCGTGAATTCGCGAGCCTCACACCTCCGTATGAGTTAAAAACGGGTTACCGACCGCTGGGAGAGCACGACGTTTCTTTCTAGCTATGGTGGTGTCAGTGACTTACCAGCCCTGACATATATATCTATTTTTCACCTATGTGGTTGTTGGAATGCGAGGCACCTCGATTATAGGTCTGTAAGGATCGGGAAACGTGTGTTCAGGAATAACTAATCCTCTAACGTAAGAGAGGACCGGCCCAGCCGATCCAGGGTTGCCCAGAGTGTGTAGTCCTGAGACGTTTGCTAGAATGTCTCGAAGCGGAGAGGAGCTTGCCCCTTGCCTCGACTCATGACGGAAATCCAATTTCCAATACGAAATAACGGACTTGATTATAGAACTAGTATGGCGACATAGTAGATGGTAGTTATGCCGCCTATGATTGATATTTATGATGCTATTCATTTTTGAAACATATATGCACTAGTAATAATATCAATTGATTTTGCTTTATACGTATCAAGCATGTTTGGCTATTATAAGGTAAAACTCTATCCTCCGGCTTGCGTTGCATTGTATGATGGGACCTGAGTCTTATAATGGCTTCATTCTTTTTAAAAGCATTGCGTTGTTTTAAAAGAATTTACTTTGTTTTAGATGCACTAGCAATCACTGGAGCAAACCCGTTCCGCAAAAGTGGCGTGGTCCTATGATTTGCTTATTACTGTTGTTTTAAACTATTAAATAGATTCCTCATACCAGTCCCCATGACTGACTCGTTGTTTGTTTCACTTTGCAAACGCGGGTGCCCTTATTTTCACACGGGCAGCCTAGTTCACAGGTGGCAGGTTGTTTTTGGCTCTGCACTGTTGCATAGAGTGCATTTTGGCTCATGGCGAGGCTGACTTCACAGAGACGACTTTGACATTTTCCGCCATTATTGTACTTATATTATGATTCCGCCACTGGCGATACAAACTGCTTTACTTTCAGTACTTCTTATTGTATGTATATGTACCGCTTTCGGCGATGTGGACTGATACCCTTATTATGTCTCACTGCATGTATGTATTCCGCCTCTGGCGATGATGACTGATCACTTCCCTTTTTATTTACTAAGTTATATCCTACGCGATGCTATTCTGATGTTATTACATGTTGTGATTCCGCTGTCATATCCATGTAAAATTATTCTATTTATTGTTCTTCTATTATCTGTACTCTGCTATGATAATTAATGTGTTATATTCCAATGATTATCCTTAATACCGCCCCTCGGATTTTGGGATCATCACAGTTGGTATCGGAGCTTTGGTTAACCTTAGTTCTAGGATCTAACACATTAAACACCTCGTCATAATAGAATCAGCAGTGTTCTAAGGCGAGTGGCTCATTAGAGATAGGATTAGCAATGTCCTAGAATGAGCTAAGCAGATTAGCAAAACAATTTGATCAGTACATCATTACCTTTCCTTATGTTCCCCTGCTTTATCTTATATGAAAATTATCAAATCCGTGAGCTTGACTCTTTTCTTGCTTATACAGTACTCTCAGATGGCTACACGAGCAGCAGCAGCTAGAGGAGGCCGTGGAGGCCGAGCAAGAGTAGCAGGAGGACGGGGGAATATCCCCGTAGTTGAGGGAGGCCCTATTGTTCAGCCACCAGCACCCGAGGACTTCGAGCTAGACAGAGTAGCGAAGAGGTATAGGAACCTTGGGGGGAAACCTTTTTCTAGCACTGGTACGGTGACAGAGGCTATTGCTTGGTTGAAGACCTGTGAGAAGATCTTTGAAGGCATGGGTTTGGGAACTAACAACAAAGCACGACTAGGTATTTGGCTCCTACAAGATGAAGCAGAGCTGTGGTGGGATGCCATCACCTCAGAGGATGCAGCAGGTACTGTTAGAATCTGGGAGCAATTCAAAACCATGTTCAACGAGAAGTTTGTACCTGAACATGCTTTAGAGAGGATGCGAGAGCAGTTTGCTAATCTCCAGCAGGGAGATCTCTCTATCCAGGATTACCTCAATAAATTCACCCAGTTGTCGCGCTATGCTCCAGAGCTTATTATGACTAACAAAGCAAAGAACAAGAGATTTATATTTGGGCTAAAGCGCAAGTACCATGACAGAGCCATGAGCAACATCAAACTCTCCTTCTCAGAATTGGTAGAAATGGCTTGCAATTATGAAGATATGGATGAAAGGCACGCCAGCCAGGACCGTGCCAAAAGCCAAGCTGGAAATAAGCGGAAGGCTTCAGCAGATCAGGCCGAGTCTAGCATTACAGCGGCCGCTACTCAGAAACCTGGAAAGATACCGAAAGGGAATTGCTACAACTGCGGGAAGCAGGTCATTTTTCTAATGTGTGCAAAGCCCCGAGGAAGCCAAAGGCAAATCCAGACTCAGCCGAATGCTACAACTGCTATAAGATAGGGCACTACAGCAGGAATTGTCCTCTGAAGCAGAATGCACAAGTGGCTCATGTGTATGATGAGGAGACCCCGCCAGCTATCACCGATGGATCAGGTAAACCCGAAGTCTTGGGAGGTACCCTTACCATTAAAAATATTCCTGTTTATGTACTTTTTGATATTGGTGCATCACGTAGCTTCATTTCTGGTAACACTGTTCACAAGTTAAAATTGAAAAGAAGAAAGCTTAAAGAACCAATTAAAGTTCAAAACCCGATAGGAGGTTCTGTTAGTCTCAGTACATATTGTAAAGCACCTATTTCCTTTTCTCGGTACCGGTTTCCTTTTAAAGTGATTGGCATGGACCTTTCCGAATTTGATGTTATACTGGGGCTGGACTGGTTGACACAATATAGGGCCGAAGTTAGATGTGCCGAAAGAATCGTGAAAGTTAAAACAAAATTTGGGCATATCACTATACCATGCCATGGCTCAGCAATTAATAGAACAGAATTTTGGTCTTCTTTAGAAGTTACTCCCCCCTCATTAGAAAATATACCGGTCGTTAAAAACTACGCGGATGTGTTTGAAGAAGTAGAAAACTTACCGCCGCAAAGAGAAATTGAATTTAGAATAGATCTAATTCCTAACGCCCAACCAGTAGTACATCCAATAAGAAGAATGGCCTCGAAAGAAAAAGAAGAGTTAGGTAGTCAAACCCGAGAATTGCTTTGGAAAGGTTTGATCAGACCGAGCTTTTCAGCTTGGGGAGCAGCAGTAGTATTTGTCCCGAAATCAGACGGTACTCTGAGACTTTGCGTTGATTACCGAGATCTAAATAAATAGACACTGAAGAACAAATATCCCTTGCCCCGAATAGACGATCTGTTAGATCAATTAAATGGAGCAACAGTATTCTCCAGAATGGACCTAGCTACAGGTTTCCACCAATTACGTATAGCAGAAGACTGTGTTCCTTTGACAGCCTTCAGGGGTCCCGATTTATTCTACGAATGGTTAGTAATGCCGTTCGGCTTGTGTAACGCTCCGGCATACTTCGTCGATCTTATGAATAGAGTATTCCGTGGTGTGTTGAATAAATTTGTTCTGGTCTTCATCGATGACATTTTAATCTACTCCAAGTCGGAAGACGAACATGCAAAACATTCAGAACAAGTGTTGAAAATTTTAAGGAGAAATGTCTTGAAAGCTAAATTTTCTAAGTGTGTCTTCTGGCAGGATGAAGTTAAGTTCCTAGGCCATGTCGTATCAAAAGAAGGGATTGCTGTAGATCCAAGCAAAATTACAGCGATTCAGAATTGGAAACAACCTACTACCCCCACAGAAGTTCGAAGTTTCCTTGGATTGGCTAGTTACTATCGTAAATTCGTTCAGGATTTTTCAAAGATATCAGGTGTATTGACAAAACTTACAAAGAAGCATGAGAAATTCGAATGGACTCCCGAATGTGAAGAAGCCTTCCGGGAGCTGAAACTGAAATTGACGACCGCTCCAGTATTGACAATTATAGAAGGAAACCAAGACTTGTCTGTATGGACAGACACTTCTATTAGAGGGCTAGGCGCAGTATTGATGCAAAAAGGCCAAGTGGTCACTTATGCCAGCCGTCAGCTGAAGCCGCATGAAAGAAACTATGCTACTCATGATCTTGAGTTATTAGCTATCGTGTTTGCTTTAAGAATCTGGAGGCATTATTTATTGGGCGAGAAGTTCGAACTATTTACTGATCATCAATCCTTGAAATATCTATTCACTCAGAAGGATCTAAATTTGAGACAACAGCGTTGGTTAGAATTCCTTGCAGCATACGATTTTGAAATTCTATACACTCCGGGGAAGGCTAATGTTGTAGCAGATGCGCTCAGCAGAAAGAATGAACTCATCGCCAATTTTGTCATCACGTCTTCATTAATAGACAGGATCTCGACCCTTTAGAAAGATGATGAATTTATTCAAAGAGTCAGCCAGAGAGTCAAAGGAGGTGAATCCATAAGTTTCCGACTCAATGACAAAGGAGTTCTTAGATTAAAGGGCAGAATTTGCATCCCAAACCTTCCTGAGCTCAGAAGAGAAATACTTGATGAGTGCCACAAGTCCAAATTAAGTATCCATCCCGGTGTGAGCAAAATGTATAACGATATCAAACGCACATTCTAGTGGAGAGCTTTGAAAAGAGATATTTCATTATATGTTAGTAGATGCCCCACATGTCAGCTAGTTAAGAGCGATCAGCAGAAATTAGCTGGGATATTACAACCATTAGAAATTCCAGGATGGAAGTGGGAACAAATCTCGATGGACTTCATTGATGGTTTGCCTCGAACTAAGAAAGGAAACGACAGTATATGGGTAATCGTAGATCGCTTCACGAAGACTGCCCATTTCATACCTGTCCGATCCAACAGAACGGCTCAAAGTTTAGCACAGATTTACTTCAAAGAAATAGTTAAACTACATGGAGTGCCGCTCAATATATTCAGTGATAGAGATCCCCTATTTACTAGCAAATTCTGGGAAGCATTCCAGACAGAATTGGGATCCAAATTGAATCTAAGCACCGCTTATCACCCATAGACAGACGGCCAAACTGAGCGGGTGAATAGAGTTCTAGAAGATTTACTGCGGGCTTGTGTTATCGATTTTGGAGGCTCATTGCAAGATCACTTACATTTAGCCGAATTCTCTTACAACAATAGCTATCAAGCAAGTCTGGGAATGTCTCCATTTGAAGCATTATACGGTAGACCGTGCAGCTCTCCCGCATGTTGGGTAGAACCTGGCAACAGACTTGTGTTAGGGCCCAATATGATTCGAGAAGCATTGGAAAAAGTCGATTTCATTAAGAAGCGATTGAAAACCGCACAGAGCCGACAGAAAAGTTATGCTGATGCAAGAAGAGGAGATTTATCATTTTCCATTGGCGATTATGTTTATCTAAGAGTTTCTCCAATGCGGGGAGTAATCAGATTTGGCAAGACTGGGAAGTTGGCACCGAGATTTATTGGTCCCTTTCCTATACTTGAACGGATTGGAACTCTTGCATATAGGGTTTCATTTCCTGATTGGTTGCCTGTGTACATGATGTGTTCCACGTGTCTCAACTCAGAAAATATGTTCATGATCCAGATCTTGTTGTGGAAGAAGCAGCGCAACAGGATATAGACATAACTCCAGAATTAGCGCTAAGAAGAGAGCCATTAAAGATTGTTGGCAAAGAAACTAGAGAGCTAAGGAGCAAAAAGATTCATTTAGTCAAAGTGCAGTGGAGTAGTGATCCTAGAGACTGTACTTGGGAGACTGAGGAAAGCTTTAAACAAGCCTACCCCAAATGCAGAGTGGACATCTCTGACTAACTCCGGTGCAAGGTACCTTTACAATACTTTGCATTTACATTTTATTTCCTACTTAGCTGTTATTTCCTTTTCGAGGACGAAAAGTTTTAAGTGGGGGAGATTGTAATAACCCGGAAAATGTGAACCAATTTAAATTTTTTAAAATTGGTTAGTACCAAAGAATTTGAATAGTTGAAATAGCCTATTTCAATAAAATAAAGAACTGGGTATAGTATTGTAGTTTGAAATTTTGAATACAAACTATGTCTGACTGTACCGGGTGGAAAATATAACGGATTTTAGCGATACTGAAAATATTTAAATCTGCTTATGAATACCTTTCTAACGAATCTGAAAAATCGAAGTTTCATAGCGGGAATGAAAAGTTATGGCCAAATGAATTTTCAGGAAGGTCGCTATATAACATATATAGCCCCTGAAAATTGATATTTTGCATACGACCTCGGAATTCGACGAAACCACTTTTGTTGGGTCCGGGATGTCAAATTATTGCTAAGTTTCAAATTTCATAATTTTTGAAGCTAGTATGTGAGCGGGGCAAAAGAAAATGTGATTGGTCAATTTCTGTTAAAATAGGTCGACCTAAAAATGGCCGTTTTTCAAACGAGCTCAGAATTCGACGAAACTGGTTTTGTTAGGACCGTATCGTCAAAACAAAGCTAGATTTATTTTTCTGGAATTTTTCGATTCAGTTTGTGGCCCTGGCAAATTGAAATGTACTTTCAAATTAAATATTGAATGTTTTATATTTTAAATTGAAAAAAAACTGACTGTAACAGTCGAATTGGCCAACGAAACACATCTCATTGTGTCCGGAATGGGGGTATTTAGCTTGGGGCAAAAGTTTTTGGGTTTGATTTTGAGTTCGTTTGTAAAAACACTATTTAAATTTTCCTATAAAGTCTCGACCAATAGGATTTTTCCTTTAAAAAAAAAATCCCAAAAACCCTAGCCACCACAGACGAAACCGACGATCCAGGAAGCTCCGACCTTCCCCTTCGTTTTCCGACCGCCACCGCCACCTGTAGTCCGCGCCACCACCCCAGTTCGACAGCCCCTCCTCCCCTCTTCACATCCGACCAAACGCCGCCCTCCACCATCGCCTATATCGCCTGAACCACACCGACGAAGTCGCCACCTTTCTGACGCCGCGCCGCCTTCCTCCGACCACCGAAGGGAACTGCACCACCACCGACAGGGAGCTAGTTTGTAGCTCTTCCACGTGGCACCACCTGATCGAAGCAACGATCGATAGATTTCACGAATTTTTCAACCCTAGTTTCGAATCAAAAATAAAGGTACGACCTTTATTATTCTGAAATGAAAATAACACTATAAAGCGTTGCAAAACTTTGAAAAATAATATCTTTTTCATTCGTTAACGAAATTCGATGAAACAGGAGACACCGTGACCGCAAGGAGGTTCTCTACATTCTAGAAGAAGCCGCGGATTTTTCTGATCTTCCTAGGATTTTTAGCACTGCAGAAACCAATGTGAGGAATCTAAACTAAATTGTGTGAATGGAATCGCGTTGTATAAATTACATAAGCGAAGTGTAAATTATATACGCATTGTATACCTCATGTACATGTGTTGTATAAGTTATATTAGCGATGTATAAATTATACAAGCGTTGAATGAAACATATATGCTTTGAATTGTGATGAAATGCAAGTGAATTATAATATAATATATATATATATATACTCTCCTCGTCCACAGACCATAGACGATATTTATTGCTTGTGATTGACGTGATATTATATGGTATGATGAATGGTTGGAAATAATTGTTTGTGGTTGATATTGTGGTTGAATAATACCCTCTTGTGGTTGAAACAAATTAGAATAGGATTGTGGAATTGAAAATAAAACATGCCGCCTGCGTGCGAACTAGATGCATGATCCCCATTGTCGAAAACCGCGAGGTTTTAAGGTAGAGCGAGGAGCCGTACTAGGGACGGTCCCGGTTTTAACTACCCTGTCGTTATGCTGCCGAAATTTTCTGAAATATTCATGTGTTAGAATAATTTTCATTCGTTGAATCAAAAATTCATGTGTTGAATATTATTTGAATTTAAACAAATATCTTTAGCGATAAAAATCACATTTTTTATATATATACAAACTATAGCGAATATTCATGTGTTGAGTTGCAATTCATTCGTTGAGTTGAAATTCATGTGTTGAATATTATTTGAATTTAAAAAATAGCTTTAGTGATGAAAATCACATTTTTTATATATATACAAACTATAGCGAATATTCATGTGTTGAGTTGCAATTCATTCGTTGAGTTGAAATTCATGTGTTGAATATTATTTGAATTTAAACAAATAGCTTTAGCGATGAAAATCACATTTTTTATATATATACAAATTATAGAGAATATTCATGTGTTGAATTGAAATTCGTTCGTCGAGTTGAAATTCATGTGTTGGATGTTATCGTATTTTAAAATAAAATGAATAGACAATAAAAACTATATTTTTATTGTGAATATAAAGTGTTAAAAACATTCACGTGTCGAATAAATATTTTTGATGATAAAAATATTTCTTTTATCATGTATACGCTTTGATAAAAATACACACATGTTGAAATAAATAATAGTTTGCTAGAAATATTATTATTAGCTTTGTTCTGCATATATATACATGTGTTGAACAGGAAAATGGATTAGCTGTAGAGTAAAGAAATTATTTGCGTGCCCGACAAATAGGTAAGCCTTGATGAGTTGGCTGCGCAATTTTATTTTTATATCAACTCCTGTGAATGTCATTGGATGCGGAGTGCTGGTTATTCTGTGTGAAATAATAAACGTCGCCATAGGATAGTAACAATTAATTTTGAACTACACTACATGGCCTACTTCTTGACGATAGGCATACTTCATCATATTCCACATAAGCAATTGGAGCTTGTATGACGAGGTGGAAGTTTTACCATATGAGCGAGAGGCTTGTATGGCGATGATTTTATACTACAGGTTGAACTGATGACTGATATGGACTATATAAAATATAACGATAAATTGCCAGATTAATAAAACCCCACACGGGTCTGGAGTTGACAATAATCACGTCTCTCTAGTTATTAGATACGGCACATGGACTATTTATTTCCACATGGAAACGGGGGTGACGAGAATTTATTCTCTGGAGTGATTATCTATACATGCTCCCCCATAAACACCAGAATATATCACTATAAATATGTGGATGCTTTTTAGGATTTATTGGGTACCTAAGACGGCCCAACAAATTTCCAAACCCCTCCCCATACAAAGGAGGCTATGGCGAAATTTTTCGAAATATTAAGGCATTAGTGAAATATTTGAAGTGAAAACGAAGTTGAAATATAGAATGAACTATAGTTGGAATTATAGAATGAACTATATTTATATATATAAATATAAATAAAATTAAAAGGAATCGAAGCTGTGCAGTTCGTGTTTCGGAATCGTAATTTGAAACGATTAGTACGAGAAATCTGACCATTGGATTTTCCCGAAACAGCAACCGCTGGGTTCGCCTTAGAAATATCTTCCCAACGACACCAACCTTGTAAAAATCCAACGGTTGGATTGTCTGGAATGTTTAATTCAAATCTGAAGAAAAACAGCGCCAGAATCATTTATATTTATATTTATATATAAATATAATTAAAATTAAATCGAATAACGACGCTGCAGTTCGAATTTTGAAACCGTAACTTCAAACGACTAGTGTGGGAGATCCGACCGTCGGATTTTCACGAAACTGGAACCGTTGGGTTCGCTTTGGGAATATCTTCCCACTAATATAGACTTTGTAGAAATCCAACGGTTAGATTTCCCGATATGTGTAAAACAAATTAGGGGAAAAATAGCGCCAGTGCCACGACACGACCTGAAACGTCATTTAATTAATTATGGCCATTTTTAAACAAATAAAAATGGCGAAAAATCGTTATAAAATATTGTAAGCAACATAGATTGCAAATAAACCAATTGGGCTTGAATTGTTTGATATTTGATGGTTGTATGTGCTTGACACGAAAATAACACTAAAGAACTGAAAGATGGATGTCGAATAATATAACCATGGAAAGGATCGATTTAAATTCTAATTATGTGAATTATTTGAAAAGGCCGAGCTAACCCTCATTTCAAATAATTTATCGAGCGATTCGAATTGGAAAATGCAAAGACGATTCAAGACCGACGATCTTCGTATCAGTTGGATGGGCGCTGCTGAGGTTCCTGACCGGAGTAGCTACCGGAAAGGGGCGGAAGTAGTAGCCGTCTAAACGTATGTGTTGATCGGACGGATATACGAGGTATTTGACGCCTCCGGTTTCGTTCAGACCCAGAACGGACTTGTAAATGAACTGTCTGTCTGACATTGGATTTTGTTCTATACTGATTGATCTCTGTTAAATATATATCCGTTTGGCGGCGGAGAATTTATTCTTCTGCTTAACGCCCTTCTCTGAGACGTACGAGCTCAGAAGTTATATATCGATGGAAATCAATCGTATGGAGTGGATTGCCTATGTGGCATGCCAAGATGCTTGATCAAGGCTTCTATTGCAAAGCAAAGTCTTGTGGATGATGATCAAAGCATGGTCTACGTGGCCTGGCTTTGTGTATAGCGTGAATTCGCGAGCCTCACACCTCGGTATGAGTTAAAATCGGGATACGGACCGCTGGGAGAGCACGACGTTTCTTTCTAGCTATGGTGGTGTCAGTGACTTACCAGCCCTGACATATATATCTATTTTTCACCTATGTGGTTGTTGGAATGCGAGGCACCTCGATTATAGGTCTGTAAGGACCGGGAAACGTGTGTTCAGGAATAACTAATCCTCAAACGTAAGAGAGGACCGACCCAGCCAATCCAGGGTTGCCCAGAGTGTGTAGTCCTGAGACGTTTTCTAGAATGTCTCGAAGAGGAGAGGAGCTTTCCCCTTGCCTCGACTCATGACGGAAATCCAATTTCCAATACGAAATAACGGACTCGATTGTAGAACTAGTATGGCGACATAGTAGATGGTAGCTATGCCGCCTATGATTGATATTTATGATGCTATTCATTTTTGAAACAAATATGCACTAGTAATAATATCAATTGATTTTGCTTTATACGTATCAAGCATGTTTGGCCATTATAAGGTAAAACTCTATCCTCCGGCTTGCGTTGCATTGTATGATGGGACCTGAGTCTTATAATGGCTTCATTCTTTTTAAAAGCATTGCGTTGTTTTAAAAGAATTTACTTTGTTTTAAATGCACTAGCAATCACTGGAGTAAACCCGTTCCGCGAAAGTGGCGTGGTCCTACGATTTGCTTATTACTGTTGTTTTAAACTATTAAATAGATTCCTCATACCAGTCCCTATGACTGACTCATTGTTTGTTTCACTTTGCAAACGGGGGTGCCCTTATTTTCACACGGGCAGCCTAGTTCACAGGTGGTAGGTTGTTTTTGGCTCTGCACTATTGCATAGAGTGCATTTTGGCTCCTGGCGAGGCTGACTTCACAGAGACGACTTTGACATTTTCCGCCATTATTGTACTTATATTATGATTCCGCCACTGGCGATGCAGACAGCTTTACTTTCAGTACTTCTTATTGTATGTATATGTACCGCTTTCGGCAATGTGGACTGATACCCTTATTATGTCTCGATGCATGTATGTATTCCGCCTCTAGCGATGATGACTGATCACTTCCCTTTTTATTTACTAAGTTATATCCTACGCTATGCTATTCTGATGTTATTACATGTTGTGATTCCGCTGTCATATCCATGTAAAATTATTCCATTTATTGTTCTGCTATTATCTGTACTCTGCTATGATGATTAATGTGTTATATTCCAATGATTATCCTTAATACCGCCCCTCGGATTTTGGGATCGTCACTGTTATCGATTGTGTGTGGTTGGACGATATTGAACATCGTGATTGATATGATTGAATACCATAACATACCGAAATGTTGATAAGGAGATTTTCAAAGTGATGTTGAAAATAAAATATTTATAAATGGAATATTTATAAATAAGAGATATTTATAAATTTGAATATTTATAAATAAGGAATATTTATAAATTGTAGCATTTATAAATAGGAGATATTTAGAAAGGGAATAAAATTCAAAACATTTTCTTTTTGAATGGAAAGGCCTATGTGGCGGGTTTGGGGATTTTCCCGATGCTCCCGATACAAAGGAGGTTATGGCGAATTTTCCCGGGAATTTAAGGAGTTAGAATATTTTTAAGAATAAATTTGAAAAGGGAATATTTGCAAACCATTTTCAAATAGAATCAAATAGAAAGAGAAATATTTGTAAACCATTTACAAATAGAAATGAAAAGGGAATATCTGTAAAACCTTTACAAATGAAATCGAAAAGGAGATATTTGTAAAACCATTTACTAATAGAATTGAAAAGGGAATATTTAGAAAATAAATAGAGTTATAAAAAAGGGAAATTTATTTATAACGGAATAGGATGTTATAAAAAGGAAACCGTTATAAAGAGGAAAACGTTATTTAAAAGGAAATCATTTGTAAAGTGAAGAACCGTTAAGAAAAAGTAAATCTTTATAAATGAATAAACATTGTTAAAAATGAATCTTTTTAAATGGATAAATGTTATCAAAAAGGAGAAATCGAATATGGTATTCGAAAGTTAGTAAATCGAATATGGTATTCGAAGTTTGTTAATCGAATATTGTATTCGAAGTTAGTTAATCGAATATGGTATTCGAAAGTTAGTAAATCGAATATGGTATTCGAAGTTAGTTAATCGAATATGGTATTCGATGTTAGTTAATTGAATATGGTATTCGAAAGTTAGTAAATCGAATATGGTATTCGAAGTTAGTTAATCGAATAGGGTATTCGAAGTTAGTTATTCGAATATGGTATTCGAAAGTTAGTAAATCGAATATGGTATTCGAAAGTTAGTAAATCAAATATGTTATTCGAAAGGGGTTAGTCGAGACGAGTTAGTTGAATAGAGTTAGTGAATATTAGTTATTCGAATAAGAGTTAACTAGTTCAGTAGAGTTAACCAAATCCGTAGAGTTAACCAAATCCGTAGAGTTAACCAAATCAGTAGAGTTAACCAGTTCAGTTAGAGTTAACCAGTTCAGTTAGAGTTAGCCAGTTCAGTTAGAGTTAACCAGTCAAGTTAACCAGTTGGGTTAAGTAAGTAGAGTTAACCAGTTAGAGTTAACCAGTTAGAGTTAACCAGTTAGAGTTAATCGGTTAGAGTTAAACAATTAAGGTTGAACAATTAGAGTTAATCCAAATGAGATGCCATTTCGTATGACTGCTAGCGTAATTCGTAGGGTTGCAGATAGACTAAGGCGGTCAGATGTTTCCTGAGGGAATCAGGCGTAACCATTGTGATCGCTGCGATCTAGAGTCAAGCGAATGGAGTTAAATCGAATATTAGTTATTCGAAATAAGGTTAAAACAGGCCTAGTAATTCGAATATAAGTTAATCGAATATTAGTTACTCAATAGGGGTTAAGATAATCGAGTAAAGTTATCGAGTTGAGTTAATTAAGTTAAGTTATCAAGATGAGTTAATCCAAAGGATTTAGTCGAATATAGTTTATTCGAATAGAGTTAAAGGAAAGGAGTTATCGATTATAGTTTAATCGAAAGGAGATTATCGAATATATCGTATTCGAAAGAGAGAGATTTCGAATATAAGTTATTCGAAGATAGATAATCGAATATAGGATATTCGAAGAAGAGTTAATCAAATAGAGATTTCTCGAAAGAGAATTATACGTCGAACTCATTTATATTGAATTCAGGAAAGTAATATTTACTTTCCGGTTTTTAAATCAAGAGTATACACTAATAAATTAGGGTTAGGTTTAATTATTCGAATTAAAGAATAAAGGTTATAATTGAAGTTAGATATTTCGAAAGTAGGGATTATAACCTTATCGTTATAATCAAATGTTTTAAATAAAGAGGTGGATTCGTAAATTGAATCCGAGAGTTACGTAAAGAAGTTGTTAAAGGTTAAAAATATAAACTGTTACTATTTCGAAGTTATAACGTTGTTCAGTTAAGGTCTGAGAGGTAATTATACCCCAACTTGATTGACTTCCTTCTTAACTAAGGAATGGTAAGGTTTGATAGTGAATGATAGTTAAGTGAATTCAATAAATAGTTTGAGTTGGCATAGCGATGTTTATTTAAACATCAGTTTAAATCCAATGAAGGAACTTTGGAAATGTTTTCCAAATAAGAAATCAGAAATGTTTTCTAATATAGAAAACAAGAAAGGGAAATGTTTTCCATTGTTAATAAAGTATATTTTCTAAAGTTAGAAAATAAGAAATATTGAATATATGGCAAAAAGGAGATAAGTAAAGTAATGAACTAAAGGGATAAATGTTGAACGATGATTGATTGATATATTTTCCCATCTGGAAATAATATCGTTGTTTGCACACGAGTTTTTCTTTGATAGTTAAATCACAGACTATCAATGTTTTGACCATTTTAACGTGGTTAATATGGAGAGATCGGTTGGATTATTTCCAAAGAACCACTCTGTATTTACATAAGCGTTGCGAATCATATATGCTGAATATATTGAAGACGGAGTAAAGTGCAAGGGCTGTTGTATAAATCTTAGATAACAATGGACTAAGATGGATGTACTGAATAGTGCCTTCGGTTTCGTTCAGCCCTAGAACGAACGTAAATGGACGAATGTCTGACAAAGTATTTTCAATGATCGAATGGGTTAGTCTGTATAAATATATATGGTTGCAACGGATTTATCCCTTAGCATAACATCTAGGATATTTGTATAAACCAACTAATGATTTACGGATCTGATAATGTGGCATTCAAAGTGATCGTGTTATAAATGAATGGAAAGTAAGCGTAACCTCTAACCTCACATCCGGTAAATGACAGAAATCGGGCAGGCAGCATGGCTAAGTCGGTCGCACCGAAGTAGGTTGTATAATCACCTATCTAGAGAATATTCATTTGCTTCTTTTAATCTATCAATGCTGTCCCATATTTATACGGGAAACTGTTGCTGATCCCAACCGTTGGTGATATACATTCGATACACTCAAGCAAAATGAGTGGTCGGTCATGTGTGGCTGAGTTGCAAGATGTTCTTGTTGAACTCCAGTGTATCGTTACTAGAGTACACTGATCGGAAGGTGGTTCCATACCTTGTCATAGTTGGAAATCCATTACCCAATACGTGCTTGCGGTTTTGAGTGTATACTATATAGTAGAACGTGAGATGAAAGCGTTTCTACTAGATTGATATCTATTTGTACTTAGACATTATTATAATATCAGAATGATATTGCTTTACAAAGTTGTTTGGATTTTCATAAGGGAAAAACCCGTTCCGTTTTCACGGCGTGGTCTTATGAGATATCGTTTACTTGTTCAAACTGTTTTAAACTGTTTTACTCATACCAGTCCCATGACTGACCCGGAGTTTACTTTGTTGTTTTCCATAAACTCTTGGGTGCCTAAATTTGTACGGGCAGTCAAGTAGTCGGGATTTTTCAGATACACTTGGAGAGCTTGGAGTAGGAGGCTTCAGGATTCTATAGCTATTATTATTTCTGCTGTTGTTGTAAGTGTTGTACTATGATAAGTGCTATTGTATATATAACTGTTTGTATTTCAAAAAGTTATGTTATATTTTATTCGATCCGCTGTGAGATTCGTGTTTACTCTGATGATGATGTTCTTCTTCTTCTTCTTCTATTCTACTAGTTCTACCTTATCTATCCTCACCCTCTATCTTCTTTCTATTAGTTTCTTGAATTTCAAGTGCAATTTGGGGTTGGACTTGTGTTATTTAGTCAGCTCAAATTGGACCGGATTTTCGGGTCACTATAACCCATTTAGGCTTAACCCCAAATTTAGAATTTTCAAATCCAATTCACTTTACAGAAATTATTTCTTTGGACTTTATTTCCCGATTTCTTTTACTTCAAATCATTTGAAATACATATCTAACTTTTATAATATCAAAGTAGATTTCACTTCGGGATTTGAAAACAAAACATTTGGAAATATGAATTCCAAAACATAACAATGCATAAAAACAAATATGCAACCAAAAATCGGGCTCCAATTAGACAAGGCAAAGGGCACGCACCTAAGCAACTCGATATAAATATATGTGCACCTCCCACTATGGAGCAGGCTACACTAACCACTGACCAGTACAGTCGGTCAGGGTCTTTCACTCAACCCATACTTTTAGTCGTCCAGGTCACCAGAAACTTTAGCTACATACTAAATCATTTTTATATCCCGAAGTGGAAAAATCATTTCACAACATAATAATCACAAGTACTATCAAATCTATATAGATTTTCAATTTCAAATCATCTCGAAATCATCGGGTATAGTCCTCGAAATCCTTTCTGTTGTATAAAACATTCCCTGTCCAAAATCGGGAATAATTCTTCTTTTAGTTAAGAAAATCACTTTTCAAAATCATTCGTTAATTTTGAAATAAACAACATCGCTAAACATCTTATAGTCAAATCGTGAAGTGTTTCACAAGGTGTTAGCATACATATATTTCTACCCACCCAATGCTAAATGTAAAGATATATTTTGCTCATAAACTGGTCGAGCATAATCCATTAAATCAATCAACCATAACATGTCCATAACCAAGTGTATTTGGTTTAATCACATTTCATGTTACAATAAAAGAGCATTTTATAATCTATACATTTTCTACATTTCATATACATACCATAAAATAAATATTTTATTGTCTACACATTTTTACATTAACAAACGTAATTTCTTTTGTTAACATATTTTATCCAACGATACATCTTTTTAATGACCCACTTACATTAACGAGTGAAATTCCTTATGTTAGCATATTTTCTATGTATTCTAATATCTGCATTTACATCAAAATGATGATTTCATTTTGCATCTAAATTCTAATGTATACATTAACATTAAAATGATATTTTCTCTTTTGTACATAAATTCTAATGTATACCTTAACATTAAAATGATATTTTCACCTTCTCTTTTTAACAACTCAAAAATGTATACTTTTCTTATTTCTCTTTTATTACATTATAAAGAATGTAACTCTTTTTAACTTCTTTTATTACATTATAAAAATGTAACTTTTCCTATCCTTTTTATTACATTACATAAGAATGTAATTTTCCTTCTTTTTGATTACAATAACTAAAAATGTAATTTTTTTTTTGGTTACATTAAAGAAAAATGTAATTTTTCTTTTTCATTTCATTACATAAAAAGTTGTACTCTTTCATCTTCTCCTTTAATTACGGAAAAATGTAACCTTTTCATTTCATCTTTAAATACAAAAAAAAATGTGATCTTTCAACTCTTTTTATTGTATAAATTGACAATAAAGAAAATCTTTTATTTCAACTCTTTTTATTGTGCAAATGGACAATAAAAAGAAAATATTTTATTTCCAACTATTTGTTATAACAACAATGTCTACTTCTTTCCATCTATTTTGTTACAACAAAGATGTCTATTTTATTTTAACTATTTTGTTTAGAAAAAATGTCTATTTTCGTCACAACTATTTTATATTGACAAAAATGTAAATTTGTCACCACTATCTTGTTTTGACAAAAATGTGGATTTTTGTTTTCATCAAAACCATTAAACAAAATGATAAATTGTGTTTAATCCGATTCTCTAATTAACACAATTCAATAATTCTAATGAACCCGGTGATAACTTTGTTTAATCCAATATTAATTAACACAAATGTTAAATTTTTAACAGATCTGCAGAACCCAACAAACACATATCAAATCACATAACAACAATTAGCAGAATATCACAGCGTATGTATAAACTATCATTATGATTAATGAATTTGAATTATAAAATTAAAAAGAATAGAATTTCTCACATAGATTTGTTTTCAGAAATCGTTCGTGTTCAGATTTGGCTGAATTTCCAAAGTGCCATGTTTCAGATCTGGTTTGTTCCACGATGTAGTATTTCCCGTCATGATTCCAACGCAACGAAAATCGCTGAATTTCGTTTCTGTTTGAACAAGATATAGCTGTTTATATTTTTAATTACATTATTAATTAAATAAACATAATTAATTTAATTAATTACTTAACCCTCTCAGTTGACCCTTTCCTCTTCCTGTTGAAATCCCGCTCCAGGCCATCGCATAAGAACCCAACTCGTCAACATCGAACTTCCACCGTCGGCCACCCAAAACACCATCAGACCTCCGATCGAAATACATCACGTGAAGGCGCCGAGCATCACCACCCCACTACGTCCAACTCGAGCTAGGCGTTGCTCAAGAATTCTCGTGCGAAACGGTGATGTTTGCAGCAGTAGATTGAACACATAACCCCACGAAACCAAATCAACACCGTACCAAATTAAAGTCCAAACATTTCTCTTCAGTTTTTGATTTATAATATGAGGTCAATACGAATTGATTTGTGAATAATTGAGGAACAAAAACAAGATGTTCTTGGCCATTGTTTTGATAGGAGGCAGCTGTGTTTGTTTATGGTGAATTAGGGTTACCTATTCTACTGTATAGGGGGTCGTATTTATACCGTATTTTCAGTGTATTTTATATTTATTTAATTCTATTTAACTCGTATATCGTTCTGAACTCCGAATCAAATCCAGCGAGTGTCGCCCCTAGCTAATAACCCCCAACCCGGACACAATGGAACATGTTTCGTAACCCAATTAGGCTGTTACGATATGATTTTACTTAAATTAAAATATAAACCAATATATATTTAAATTCAAACGTACATTTTAAATTACCGGGGCCACATACTGACTCTAAAAATTACAGAAAAATTATTTCTAGTTATGTTTTGACGATACGGTTCTAACGAGACTAATTTCGTCAAATTCTGAGACCGTTTGAAAAATGGCCATTTTTAAGTCGATTAAATCTGACCAAAACAGTCAAAACACATTTTCTTTTGCCACGCTCTCATATTATTTCGAAAAATTATGAAATTTGAAACTTAGCAAAAATTTGACATTCCGGTTCCAACAAAAGTGGTTTCATCGAAAACCAAGGTCGTTTGAAAAATGACTATTTTTAAGGGCCATATATTTAATTAAAATATATATAAATTCTATAGCGACTTTTCTAGAATTTAAACTGGACATAACTTTCAAAATATAAAGTGAAATTTCAGTTTTTCAGATTCGTTAGAAAGATATGATTAAACAGATTTAAATATTTCCAGTTTCACTCAATTCTGATTTAAAATGAATCCTGTATAGTCAGTCAAAGTTCAAATTCAAATTTTCAAACTGCAGCGCTGTTTTAAACTCCTTTTATAATTAAATTAAATCAATTCATTTTAAAATAATTTTTTAGTCATTATTATTTAATATAAATTATTTAAACATTAAAATCCATTAAAATTTATAAAATAAAATTTTTAAATTGGCCCCCAAAATTCCGGGTCGTTACATAACTGCATAAGCATTAAATATAAATAATTAACGCTTACACAGTCTGTCATCCCATCGATTGACATACAACTAAACAATCGGGATTAGTGTACGTCAAATATCATCCCAATAACCATGTGGGGTTTCAAATCAACAAACATAGATTTTATTTGTGCAGTTGGGCGATGTGTAAAATTTACCGTCCCAATCAGTATCAGTCAAATCAGTGTATATAAACAAATCGTCCGATTTGTTTATTATATATACATGTTAAAAATCATATTTTTAACTATAAAATATTTTATTCCATTCCACATCACACAATCAAATTTCACAACACAGCAACCAAACAAACAAGTCATCCATGGTCCGTGGACGACGGGTGTCGGGTGCTACTAAGCACCGTCTGCATCCTAGTATATATTTTGACTAGAAAATAAAATTTAAAGTGAGAAGTTCTCACCGACTAGCTAAACCAATGCACCGTGACTCTTCTTATTTAGAAATCTTCGTCCTGCTCGCCTTTCGTCACTCTCGTTGTCCGTAGCCACTATATATATAAAAATCACATTTTAATATTGTTGTTATGTATATAAAAATCATATTTATATAATCACTCTATATGGATAAAAATTCTATTTTTATACCGCTACTATATAGATAAAAATTCTATTTTTACACCGCTACTATATAGATAAAAATTCTATTTTTACACCGCTACTATATAGATAAAAATTCTATTTTTACACCGCTACTATATAGATAAAAATTCTATTTTTACACTGGTGTTCATGTAATAAAGATTATATTTTTATCACGCTATTCTCTATATAAAAATTATATTTTTATATACAAAGATCGTATTTTTATATCACTGCTACATATGTAAAAATCACTCCTTTGCAACGCAACTTCCATGATAAAAATTATATTTTTATCTTGCTAGAAATATAATAAAAATTATATTTTTACATGTCTACTTCCATAAAGATCACATCTTTATTACTCTACATTATATAAAAATTATATTCTTATTATTCCATAATATAAAATTCATTTCTTTCTATGATGAAAAGCGTAATCTTTTCTATAAACAAATCATACCTTTGTTTTAAAATAAAAATTAAATCTTTTCTTTAACTAAAAATCTAGTCTAATCTATAATTAAAAATCTAATCTAATCTAAATTAGACTGAAAATGATATGCGAATAAACTAAAAATATATATAAAAACAAAGTTTTATATTAAATAAAACACTCACGGTGTTTGTCTTAGCGAGAGGAGGGGGAATTCCTGTGGAGTTTGGAGAGAAAGGGGACTAGGGGCGCGGGGTTGGAGAAGAAGAAGGGGAGGAGGGAGGAACTACGGAGAAGGAGGCGGAAGGAGGGGGCACGGTGGCGTGGTGGTGGGTCTGGGATAGAGGCATTCGGTCTTGGGGTGGTTTGGGGCTCGGTTTCGCAGTCGAGAAGGAGGAAGAGGTGAAGCAGAAGGGGATGGCGGCGGGGGAGGAAGGGAGGCGGTTGCGCACGCCTTGGCGGCGGTGGAAGGGGCCATCGCGCTAAGGCGTGATGTTTTTTTTCTTTTTATCATTTGAACTGAATTAACACGAGGGGGCGGGGGGGGGGGGGGGGGGGAGGAGCGTATCAAGTGGAGGGCTTTATTGAAATTTTTTTATATTATTTTATTTATCCAAAAAGTAATTTTTTATTTCGACTTCGAAATCGAACCCACCGACTGTCGTTCATAGCTAATTACCCCCATTCCGAACACAATGGGATATGTATCGTAAGCTGATTCGATCGTTTCGACCAGTTTTCGTCAAAATCAAAATATAACTCTATATATTGAATTTGAACACACATTTCAGTTTACCGGGGCCACATACGGACTTTAAAAATTCCAGAAAAATATTTTCTAGCTTCATATTAATGATACGACCCTAACAAAACTAATTTAGTCAACTTTCGAGACTGTTTGAAAAATGGTCATTTTCCAGTCGATTAAAATCAACTGAACTGGTCAAACACGTTTTCCTTTGCCACGCTCACATATTGATTCGAAAAATTATGAATTTTGAATCCTAGCAATAACTTGACATCATGGATCCAACAAAAGTGGTTTCGTCGAAAACCGAGGTCGTTCGCAAAATTTCCATTTCTAAGGGCTAGAATTCCATAACGACTATTCCTAATTTTCAACTGGACGTAACTTTTATCCCCGCTATGAAATTTTGATTTTTCGGATTCGTTGGAAAGATATTCTCAAATAGATTCAAATATTTTTGGTTTCACTAAAATCCAGTTTATTTTGAATCCTGTACATCCGTTTGAACTTTGAAATCGAATTTTCGAACTACTGCGCCATTTTCAATTCCTTTTATAATTAAAATAAAATATTTATATTCTAACGACGATCTATATAAATATATACATTCTAATTCTATTCAAAATAAATTTCTCGTCGCTATTATTTAAAATAATTCATTTTAAATATTAAAATTCCCTAAAATTTCCAAAATAAAAATTTTAAATTGGCTCGGATTTCCGGATTATTACAATCTCCCCTTCTTAAAACTTTTCGTCCTCGAAAAGGAACGAAGCCGAAAGTGGTTTAACTAATCCACTCAACTTTCATTATTTTCTTTACGGCTTAAGTTCTTCAACTTTTCAGTTTCTAAGAACTTTTAAAAAATTTCAAAAATTTGGCTAACACCCTAATTTTTCGAAAAATTTCGCCATAATCTCCCCTGCACTGGGGACTTCGGCATATTTCAAATAGCATCCCATGGCCCTCATCAGTCCAAAAAGAAAAAGAAACAGCCAAGCGGCTAGCCAATCGGCTCATAAAATCATCCAAACCCAAAGAAATACAATAAACAGGCACCTATTTGTCAGGAAAACAATTTTATTCCTCTTCTCTAGCCTCCTTGCTATGACCCGTTCAATTTAAGTACATGTATATGTATGCAAATGGGACAAATTTTCAATACAATTCAATATTTGGTTCAATTTGGCTAAAGGTTCAACATTTTATTAATCAAAACAGTAATCAAACAACACAACCAACAATCAATTTGTTGATTATCATTTCAAATTCATAACTTTGATATATAATCTAAAATCACATTTTTGTTGCCAAATAACAACAATAGGCCCTATCTAATTTTGGTTCTCACACCAGTCTAATGGAAATATACAGATATCACGCTTTCGGCACTCGAATATAAATACTGAGGATGCGGCCGCATCATCAGAATTATCCCCGGGCGACTAGAGTGTGACTCTATATCCATCCAGTATATTGGAGGCTTCCAGTACACGTGGATCAGATGTATATTAACATCTCTATATACCTGATATTCCAAATCAATATAAATAAATATTCAAATACGAATACTTGAATTAAATTTTCAAAACAAAACTTGTTTTCATTTTAAAAATATACTCTTCACACTCGTTCTAGGATACTACTGATCCTATCTCTAACTTGTCATTCTTATTGGATATGACTAATCTAATCTCTGATGAATTCTTTTGTTTGGTTCTAATGTGTCTTGTTCTCCGAGCTCTGTAAACCAAAGCTCTGATACCAAGCTGACAAGACCCGAACTTCCCCGGATAGGAAAGCCCGGATTGAGTTGAGAACAAGACATATCAGAACGCAAACAGAAGAACATTTCATTGTTTATTACAACAATTCCATCAGAATATAAGAATATTACAGAGCATGAATAAATATTACACAGAAAATATCAGAGATTTAAATTACATTTAAATACATCACAGCGGAAAATAATACAAAGCACAACTGAAGGAGATATACGGATACAGATCTTTCCGGATATCATTCCAGTTGTAACTCAGGATCCTGATAATATAAATCTGCAAAACCAAAACTACTAGCTGCCCGTGTCAAAATAAGGGCACCCAGAGTTTAGGTTAAAACAATAAACTCCAGTTCAGTCATGTGACTGGTGTCAGAACTAAAACAGTTATTAATTGGTATTTTCAAAGTTAGGCAAATCAAGGGACCACGCCGTATAACACGGAACGGGTTTTCTCCCAAGAATACCAGTGCAAATGTCAAACTGCGCAATGCTAAATAAAGAAAAATGAAGCTATTATAAACCCAGGTCCCATCACACAATGCAACGCAAGCCGGAGGATAGGGTTTTTACCTTATAATAGCCAAGAATTCTTGGTACATGAAATTTCATCTTTTATTATTACTATAAGTGTATAGTGTCAAAACAATTTCAAATCATAAGTATCAATCATAGACGACATAAGCGCCCCATACCACTATGTCATCATACTTGGCTCTACAATCAAAAACCGCAAAGTCACGTATTGGAAGTTGGGTTTGCATCTGCGAACCGAGGCAAAAGATAGTCCTCTACCGATTTGAGACAATATAGCCCATGTTTCAAGATCAGAGCTCGAGTGACCCTTGGATCGTCAGGGCCGGTCCATCGATGTGGACTAAAATGCCTGAACACTGCGTTTCCCCGCACTTTGGGGCATAAATGAGCCAAATGACTCCATCGGCTTCACACAGTCACCGATATATCCGAGGCGCCTCGCAACAGCAACAACCGCACAGGTGAAAATAATATAAATGACAGGGCTGGTAGGTCACTGACACCACCCTAGCTAGAAGGAAATGCATGCCCTTCCTGAGGCCCTCTCCCGTTTTTGGTTCACAACCGGGGTGTGAGGCTCACGAATCAACTTTACACAAAGCTATGCCACACAGGCCGTGCTTTGATCATCAACCACAAGACTCTGCTTTTCAATAGAAGCCTTGATCAT
This sequence comes from Allium sativum, assembly GCA_030737875.1. Taxonomy (NCBI): domain Eukaryota; kingdom Viridiplantae; phylum Streptophyta; class Magnoliopsida; order Asparagales; family Amaryllidaceae; genus Allium; species Allium sativum. Next base: position 30,785,003 of record JASFAX010000021.1, on the reverse strand, counting down.
ATTGCCACTTAGGCATGCCACACAGGAAATTCACTCCATGCTTTTGATATCCATCAATATATAACCTCTGAGCCCGTACGTCTCAGAGAAGGGCGTTAAGCAAGAGAATAAATTCTCCGCCGCCAAATAGATATATATTTAATAAAAATCAATTACACAGAATAAAATCCAATGTCAGACACATAGTCCATTTACAAGTTCGTTCTGGGTCTGAACGAAACCGGAGGCACCTTGTACCTCGCATATCCATCGATCTCCAAGTACGTCTGGATGATCACCAACTGATTCCCTCCTCTTGGGTGTACAGCCAAATCAAGATCATCAGCAATCACCCAAAGGATGTGAAGACCTCCGGTCTTCGACCACCGTCTTCATCCTCGACACCATGTCGAATCAGTTATTCAGAATGGGATAAACCTGTCTTCCTGAATAACTCGCGTATATAATAAACAAGTGTTACACAAACACAACATACGCCTCATTCTAATGCAGAATATTCTTTTATTCAAATATTCTTATACTTTGGGAAAGGTTCCCATTAATTTTATCAAAGATAAATTTTTTAAATTTATTCTTTAATCTGCCTTTGAATATCAATTCAAACCAGTCGGGATTAGCGAACCACACCGAAGTAATCATTTATTTTATTTCCTAATCCCAACCTATTCATCCCATGAAGTAAAACTGTTAATACTTCATATCTAACGCCATGGTGTTATCGGTCAATTCAATTACCATTTTACGTTCAAATCTAATTAAAGATTTAACTTTCGCCTGGAGCAAAACTGGTGATACTCTATTCTCGATTATTTCAATCTAATTAAAGATTCATTAAAACTCCACTTGGTTTTAATCTTCCCAATAATCACTATCAATGATTATTTAACTTTGGAAATCACATCCTATCATTAACTGGGTTAAAGAACCAATGTCATTTAAAACACGGCCCACGATAAACCCAAAAATCAATTTAAATTCAATTCCAGTTAAAAACCATTTAATTGGTATACTTCATTAAATCTAAATAAAGAGATTTAATCCTTTTCTCAACTGGGTTTAAGAACGGTATTATTAAAGATACCATTCACGACAAACCCAAATCACATTTGATATTAAATACAAGGCTCTGAATAGAAAATATGTCGGCTTATATTCAATATCAAATTCTACGACCAACAAATATCGTATTGGAAATAACGATATAAATATATCTTTCAAATATCCAAAACAATACCTGTATAATCTCGAAATCCAACATCGAAATATTCCAAAGACAATTTCAATTCAAATCCATTCCAATTCAATTATTGGAAATTCTGGTTACTTTTAAAACCATTTCTAATCCAAATTATTTATTTTAAAAATAAATGGAATTATAATTCTAGTTCAAAACTAGTTCATTTCGATAAAAATATATTTTTATCTTTTAAAATATGGTGTTTTTCACCCTAATTCTTCCCAAATCATTTCTTATGATTTTACACAAATTATTATTATTTTAAATAATTTTATCAAGGCCCGTACAGTCGATTTCCATCAACGACCATCGAACTGCACTTACAGCGACCTTTTTCAAATTTGATTTGGACATAATTCCAAATCCAACTGTTAGATTTCAAATCTCTAATATTCGTTAGAAAGTTCTTTTTGATACGAACCCAATGGTTCTGGTTTTAGGAGAATCTGGCGGTCGGATCTCCCGTAATATCTGTTCGAAGTCAATGGTCGAAATTCGCAAACTGCCGCGGCGCGGCGCGTTTTATTCAGGCCATTTAATATATATAATATATATTTCGTCGATTTCCTTTCAAAACGTATTTTATAAATCGTTTTAAATTCGTTTTTGAAATGATTTCAACTTCATATTCAATTTCGAATCAAAATTGAATATTCCATATCATCGATATACAAATGATAATATTTTCAAAACTTTATATTTTGAAATCACTTTCTTTTCTACAATCATTATATAAACGAATATAATCGATATAAATATCGTTCGCGTCAAAATGGCGCATATCTAACCAACACGGCTTTATATATTTCAATAACTTCGTTATTCTATTCAACAAATGAATATTTTCTTCAACACATGAATATATATTTCTATTCAACACATGAATATATATTTTCCTATTTTTCATATTAGAATGAGGCCCAATCAATTACCATATAACGTTTATTATATGGATTCCCTACAACGCATGTATATAATAGCAACGATAAATCATCAACCATCATCCAGAGTGCATCACACAACTGCATAAGCATTAAATATAAATAATTAATGCTTACATAGTCTGTCAACCCATCGATTGACATACAACTAAACAGTCGGGATTAGTGTACGTCAAATATCATCCCAATACCCATGTGGGGTTTCAAGTCAACAAACACAGAATTTATTTGTGCAGTTGGGCGATGTGTAAAATTTACCGTCCCAATCAATATCAGTCAAATCAGTGTATATAAAAAAATCGTCCGATTTGTTCATTACTATTTATTTTATATACACGTTAAAAATCATATTTTTAACTATAAAATATTTTCCACTATAAAAGATTTTATTCCATTCAACATCACACAATCAAATTTCACAACATAACAACCAAACAAACAAGTCATCCATGGTCTGTGGACGATGAGTGTCGGGTGCTACTAAACACCGTCTGCATCCTTATATATATTTTGACTAGAAAACAAGATTTAAAGTGAGAAGTTCTCACCGACTAGCTAAACCAATGCACCGCGACTCTTCTTATGTAGAAATCTTCGTCATGCTCGCCTTTCGTCACTTTCGTTGTCCGTAGCCGCTACATATATAAAAATCACATTTTTATATTGTTGCTATGTATATAAAAATCACATTTTTATAATCACTATATATGGATAAAAATTCTATTTTTACACCACTACTATATAGATAAAAATTGTAATTTTACACCGCTACTATATAGATAAAAATTCTATTTTTACACCGCTACTATATAGATAAAAATTCTATTTTTACACCGCTACTATATAGATAAAAATTCTATTTTTACACCGCGACTTTATAGATAAAAATTCTATTTTTACACCGGTGTTCATATAATAAAGATTGTATTTTTATCACGCTATTCTCTATATAAAAATTATATTTCTATATACAAAGATCATATTTTTATATCACTGCTACATATGTAAAAATCACTCCTTTACAACGCTACTTCCATGATAAAAATTATATTTTTATCTTGCTAGCAATATAATAAAAAATATATTTTTACATGTCTACTTCTATAAAGATCACATCTTTATTACTCCACATTATATAAAAAATATATTCTTATTATTTCCATAATATAAAAATCATTTCTTTCTATGATGAAAAGCCTAATCTTTTCTATAAACAAATCATACCTTTGTTTTAAAATAAAAATTAAATCTTTTCTTTAACTAAAAATCTAATCTAATCTATAATTAAAAATATAATCTAATCTAAAATAGACTGAAAATGATATGCGAATAAACTGAAAATTTATATAAAAACAAGTTTCATATTAAATAAAACACTCACAGTGTTTGTCTTAGCGAGAGGAGGGGGGAATCCCTGTAGATTTTGGACAGAAAGGGGATTAGGGGCGCGGGGTCGGAGAAGAAGAAGGGGAGGAGGGAGGAACGACAAAGAGGGAGGCGGAAGGAGGGGGTGCGGTGGCGAGGTGGCGGGTCTGGGCTAGAGGCGTTCGGTCTTGGGGTGGTTTGGGGCCAGGTTTCGCACTTGAGAAGGAGGAGGAGGTGAAGCAGAAGGGGATGGCAGCGGAGGGAAGAAGGGAGGCGGTTGTGCCCGCCTTAGCGGCGGTGGAAGAGGCCATCGCGCTAGGGCACGATGGGTTTTTCTTTTTTTCTTTTTTTCATTTGAACTGAATTAACACGGGGGGGGGGGGGAGCGTATAAAGGGGAGTGCTTTATTGAAATTTTTTTATATTATTTTATTTATCCAAAAAGTAACTTTTTATTTCGACTTTGAAATCGAACCCATCGACTGTCATTCATAGCTATTTCCGAACACAATGGGATATGTGTCGTGAGCTGATTCGATCGTTTCGATCAGTTTTTGTCAAAATCAAAATATAACTCTATATATTGAATTTGAACGCACATTTCAATTTACCGGGGCCACATACGAACTTTAACAATTCCAAAAAAATATTTTCTAGCTTCGTATTGACGATGCGGTCCTAACGAAACTAATTTCGTCAAATTCTGAGACCGTTTGATAAATGGTCATTTTCCAGTCGATTAAAATCAACTGAAACTGGTCAAACACGTTTTCCTTTGCCATGCTCACATATTGATTCGAAAAATTACGAATTTTGAATCCTAGCAATAACTTGACATCACGGATCCAAAAAAAAGTGGTTTCGTCGAAATCCGAGGTCGTTTGCAAAATTTCCATTTTTAAGGGCCATAATTCCATAATTCTGAATTTTCAACTGGACGTAACTTTTTATCCCCGCTATGAAATTTCGATTTTTCGGATTCGTTTGAAAGATATTCTCAAATAGATTCAAATATTTTTGGTTTCACTAAATTCCAGTTTATTTTGAATCCTGTACATCCATTTTAACTTTGAAATCGAATTTTCGAACTACCGCGCCATTTTCAATTCCTTTTATAATTAAAATAAAATATTTATATTATAATGACGATCTATATAAATATATACGTTCTAATTCTATTCAAAATAAATTTCTCGTCACTATTATTCAAAATAATTCATTTTAAATATTTAAAATTCACTAAAATTGTCAAAATAAATTTTTTAAATTGGCTCAGATTTCCGGGTTATTACAATCATGAACCGGACGGAGACCAAACCGAGGTGAAGACCAAAACCGGAGATGCAAAGGTAGTCCAAATAGGAGGTTGTTACTCAGGATCCAGATGGGAACCGACGAGTTAACTTCATGATTGGACTTCGCTGCGGGACGTGTGCAAAAGGGTTATCGATATCCATAACTTTATTTCACCACTGAGAGACGGATTAGTAGCTATGGATCAGTGCAATTGAGTCATTGTGACTCCGTGGAGCAAAGTGATCGTAGCAAAAGATTGGGTGATTGAGTGGTGGATATCGTATGCTTTACGCACTAAGTGAGAGATGTGAGGATGATTGCTATGTTTGATGTTTGCTATCACTATGTCATGCACACTCACATATTTACACTTTATGTTAGTGATTACCTTGAGTATTATACATCTTGTTGTGCTAACTCTTTGGTTGCAGGTCCAAGTTCAGGTATGATTAGATTATACCTGTTATTGTTTTGTTTTGCTGCTTATCGCTCATACCAGAATTTTGCCTAACCCACTGTTTTATGTATCTTCTTATTACTCTGGGTGCTCCTAAATGAGCAGACTAGAGACAGGTTGGCTGGTTATGCACGAGTAGCTGTCTGGAAACGAGCAGGAGGCTTACACGTATTACTCTAATCTATTCCCCTTGCGTTGATTATTGGTCACTACTTTGGGCATTAGTAGTGTACCTTTCTATTTTGCTTTAGAGACAGTTTTCAAAAGTTGTAATAAAGATGGTTTGGATTATAATTTGTATTTTGGATTTCCGCTACTACGATGGTTTAGTTTTCAGCTTATGCACTGTCTTGCCTGTGTTATATCAAAGTAATGTTATTATTATATTTTATTCCATGCACTGTGAGATATACTACTGGTTCTGTAGTAACCCGGATTTTGAGCGACTTTGGTTATCGACGTAAGCTCGACGTCGATAACCAAAACATCGAAAAATCCCGGTAATTAATGAAAGAAATTAGAAGGTGAGAATAGATAAGATAGAACTTATAGAATAGAAGAAGAAGAAGAACATCATCATCAGAGTAAACATGAATCTCACAGCGGAACGAATAAAATATAACATAACATATCTTTGAAATAACATCAGTATATGTATACAATAACACTTATCAGAGTACAACACTTACAACAATAGCGGAAATAATAATAGCTATAGAATCCTGAAGCCTCCTGCTCCAAGCTCTCCAAGTGTATCTGTAAAATCCCGACTACTTGACTGCCCGTACAAATTTAGGCACCCAACAGTTTAGGGAAAACAACAAAATAAACTCCGGGTCAGTCATGGGACTGGTGTGAATAAACTCAAATCATTTAAACAGGTATATGATATCTCATAAGACCACGCCGTGAATACGGAACGGGTTTTTCCCTTATGAGAATCCAAATAACTTTTAAAAACAATATCATTCTGATATTATAATAATGTCTAAGTACAAGTAAATATCAATCTAGCAGAAACACTTGCATCTCACGTTACTACATATATAGTATACAATCGAAATCGCAAGCTCCTATTGGATGGTTGGATTCCCAACTATGACAAGGTATGGAATCACCTTCCGATCAGTGTACTCTAGGAACGATACACTGGAGTTCAACAAGAACATCTTGCAACTCAGCCACACATGACCGACCACTCATTTCGCTTGAGTGTATCGAATGTACATCACCAACGGTTCGGATCAGCAACCGTTCCCGTATATATATATATGGAACAGCATTGATAGATTTAAGAAACAAATGAATATTCACTAGATAGGTGATTATACACCCTACTTCGGTGCGACCGACTTAGCCATGCTGCCTGCCCGATTTCTGTCATTTACCGGATGTGAGGCTAGAAGCTACGCTTTATCATCACAATAGATTCACTTCGAATGCCACATTGTCAGATCCATCGAAAATCACTAATTGACGTCTACAACAATACATTACGTGTCAGCTAAAAGAAGTTTCCTTCTTCGCTTCCACTCTTGGTACGGTTGAAGAAATCAATGTACGTGACCCTTCTGGAAATACTCTGTTAGACATTCATTCATACAAGTCATCCTCATTCACTTAGAACGTCACATCGTCATACCCGCCAAATCACAAATTGACTTATCCAAAAATAACACGGGTATACAGCTTAGAGAAACGAATTCCTCCGCCACCAAACGTGAATACGTTTGAACAGATCAACTTACGCGATCCATTGGATATACTCTATTAGACCTTCGTCCATACAAGTTGTCCTGGGACTGGACAAACCGAAGGCACTATTCTGTAAACAGGATAGCCTTTGCATTTTTACTCCGTCTTCAATTATCTTTGGCATATATGATTCGCGACGCTTATGCCAATACAGAGTGGTTCTTTGGATAATAATCCAACCGGTCTCTCCATATTAACAACGTTAAAATGGTCAAAACTTCGATAGTCTGTGATTTAACCATCAAAGAAAAACAAGTGTGCAAACAACGATATTATTCCCAAATGGAAATTATATCGAACAAACATCATTTAACATTAATCTCTTTAGTTCATTCATTTACTTATTTCCTGTTTCCCTATATTCTAAATTCTTATTTTCTTTTATCAGAAAACATTTCTGATTCTCGTTTGGAAAACATTTCCAAAACTTCTTTACGATCAAACCTTACCATTTCTTAGTTAAGAAGGAAGTCACTCAAGTTGGGGTATAATTACCTCTCAGACCTTGACTGAACAACGTTATAACTTCGAAATGGTCAAAGTTTATCTTTTAATCTTTAACAACTTCTTTACGCCTTTCTCGGATTCAATTTTACTAGTCCACTTCTATATTTAAACATTTGGTTATAATGATAACGTTATAATCCCTACTTTCGAATTATCTAACTTTAATTATTACTTCTATTCGTATTAGTGAATAATTAACCTAACGCTTATTTATTTATAAATAAATAAATAAATCTCTATTTAAACACTGGAAAAGTATAAGTACTTTCCCGAATTCGATATAATCGAATTTGCCGATTAACTCTCTTCGAGAAATCTCTATTTGATTAACTTCTCTCGAATAACCTATATTCGATTAACTCCTCGAATAAACGATATTCGAAAATCTCTCTTCGAATAACTAATATTCGATAACTCTTCCTTTCCAAATATCTTATATTTGAAAATCTCACTTCGATTAAACTATAATCGATAACTCCTTTCGATGAAACTAACATCGATAACTCCTTTCGATGAAACTAACATTGATTTATTTAACTCGACAAACTTAACTCGACTAACTTAACTAACATTGATTTATTTAACTCGACGAACTTAACTCGACTAACTTAACTTGACTCGACTAACTCGACTTACTTGGTTCGACCAATTCGATTTGATTAACTAGGCTTGACTAACTTGACTCGACTTACTTGGTTCGACCAATTCGATTCGATTAACTAGGCTTGACTAACTTAACTCGACTTACTTGGTTCGACCGACCAGGTTTGACTAACCTGACCCATTTGGTTTGACTGACCAGGTTTGGCTAACCTGACCCATTTGGTTTGACTGACCATGTTTGGCTAACCTGACCCATTTGGTTTAACCACTGGGCTTGACTACTTGGTTCGACCACTTGGTTTGACCATTTGGTTCGAATACCATATTCGACTAACTCCTCTCGATTCATTACAACCGATTAACTCATCTCAATTTGACTAAATCAATTAACTCCTATCGATTAACTAAATCGATAAACTCCTTTCGATTAACTAAGTTTGATTTACTCGCCTCGACTGACCAAGTTCGATTAACTTGACCAGCTTGGTTGTACTGACCAGGTTCGACTAACTTGACCAGCTTGACTCGATTGGTTCAACTCGACCATTTGGCTCGATTTGGTTCGACTCGACCATTTGGCTCGATTTGGTTCGACTCGACCATTTGGGCTCGATTGGTTCGACTCGACCATTTCGAATCGGTTGGGTTCGACTAGCTTGACTAGTTTGGTTCGACTAGCCTGGTTTGACCACTTAACTAACTTGATTCGAATATTTATATCCGACTAACTAACTTTTCTTTTATTTCTATTTATTTTAACTTCTATTTATTTCCTAAATAGATTTCCTTTTGTATAATCTATTTATTTTCCTAAATAGATTTTCCTTTATAACTCTAATTATTTAATCCCTAATTAAATATCCTTTATTCTATTTATTTAATCTAAATAAATATTCGTTTATTTTATTTATTTATTTCTAAATAAATATCCTTTTATAAAATCCTTCGATTTTATAAATAGATTCATTTTCAATATAAATATTGAAAATCCCCTTTTCTACATTTTCAGTGTTTTCTATTGTTTTTAAACAACCAACTGCCAATGATCAATATCATCCAAACATATACAATCAACAACAGATTATATATGACAGTATATATCACAATATACAAATAACAGTAAAATAAATGTTGAGGAATCCAGTCGGATTCCTCCAACCTGTTTCCCTGCATCCACCGATGTTAAACAACGTATATAACATCACTTTCAGTTCCATATGATATATTCTGTTAAACAGAATCAATATAGAAATTTAACTAACTGACTAGCAGTTCAATCAAACAATCAACACATAGTCAAAGAGACATTTTTAACAGTTCTAACTATACAACATGAAATTATAAACTGTTCAGAGTTAGTGAGATTTACTCACTTTTGCGCGTTAACCGATAAATATCGGTTTGCGTTCATTGATTCAGTCGAACAATTTATTTCTTCATAAATTGTAACGAGCTCGGATTGACTCGCGGTCAGTCCCATTGTGTTGCTCCCGTCCATACGATCCCAACGCAACTTGTTTCGCTGAATTTCATTTACGTATGACGAAGTTATGTCAATTTGAAATCAACGTACATTTAAATTGAAATAACACTTGAAACTTTAATTCTTTATTGGGCTCACCATTTCTTTTAGGCCCAAACCAAACGTTAATAGCCCAGACCCGCCCAACTCATAACCGGTCTTCCTTCTTCCACGATGACATCTCGAGCTCCAGTCCTCACCACTGTCGCCACTTCTTGCTTCTCGTTCACCTCCTCTACACCACTAAACACCAAACCGACACCACCATTCTCCTCAGCAACAAACTCTCCACTCGACCATTCCCTCATCCCCACGCTCGACGCCATGAAGAAAATACGACCCTCAGCTGCTACGTACAGGTTACGACTTCCAATGTCACCGGTCCTCCCCGTTTTTGCACCTTAGGTGCGGATTTTCTCCCCAAACCCGAAAATGACATCTACTTGAACCATCGCTTCCTCATTTCAACTATAACATGAACCCTAGTTATACGGCAAGCTTTCACGTCTCCAGAAATGTGCATCGCAGTGAGTACAACTCACATAGAAATGAAGAGCAACTCTTCAGCAATACAAATATATTTATCCCCAAATTTCTAGATTTTTATTTGAATTCATTTCGAATTTGGAAGATGGAATTTCTTTACTGCATGAGAGAAACAACGGCGGAATGTTGTTGACTTCTGAAGAGAGAATTAGGTTTAGAATTGTTTTTGAAGGGTATTTATAGAAGATGAAAATATCTAGATTTTTAAATATTAATATTTAAATATTTTTATTAAATCCTTTTTATTCGTTCTAGTCTTCTAAAAATCACAGCGAACACATACGATGTCTAAAAATCATGAAAATTGACATGTAGCTAGAGTTCGTCATTACGGTCTCAACGAAACTGGTTTCGTCGAATTCCGACTCCGTTTGCTCACACAGCGTATTTTTAACCGTCAAAATACTGACTGTTTTACACTCTAAAAATCCGTACGGCCACACAGTGACTTTAAAAATCACGAAACTGGAAATCTAAAAACTATTTGACATTACAGATCCAACCAAATTAGTTTCGTCGAATTCCGACTTCGTTTGCAAAAGTGGCTATTTTCAAAGCTCTAAATAGCCTATTTAAATATATAAATATATTTAAATATAATTGAATTAAATATTAATGAATTAATATTATCGTATATATATCCATATAGAATATACCACAACTCTAGAATATTCATATATGGATTTATAGCTCGATATTTCAAATCCATATTATATCGATATTCAATTTATTTTGAAATTTCATTTATAACGTAAATAAAGCATTACGAATTTATAAAGGAATTCCACAGCGACTTTTCTGAAATTTGATTTGGACATAAATCAAAATCTACACGACGAAATCTCGATTTTTCTCTTCCACTAGAAAGATATACTCCACCAGCTCCACACGTTTCTTGTTTCACAGAAATTCGGCTTAAAACGAATCCTATACATTCAGTTGAAGTTCAAATCGCCAAATAGCGAACTGCCGCGTCGTTACGCACTCTATTTTAATTATATTATAATTATTAATTAAATATTCAATATTATTTAATTCACGTTCTCGATATCGATAAATCGATATTTAATAATTAAATAAATTAATTGTTCAACAGCTAAAATGCGGGTTACTACAATCTTCCCCCCTTAATAAAATTTCGTCCTCGAAATTGCTAAGCTAAGGGATGACCCTATCTTCTGGGTAAAAATTTATCTGTTTACCTCTTGTCTCCGGTTTCAACTGAACCAATTAATATCGACTAAAATATTAATTTATTCCGACTAACTAAATTTTCAAAAATTCTGAAAATTTTCTAACACCTTAACTTTTCGAAAATTTTGCCAGCACCTCCTTTGTACGGGTCAATATCTCAAACTCCAACTCGCCTCTCTGGGCCTTCTTTAACCCAAAAGAAAATCAAACAGCCAAGCGGCTTGCCAATTCGGCTCATAAATCTCGTATCCATATATAATATAAACTGGTACCTTTTTGTCGGGAATATCAACTCTATCACTTCCATATGCTATCAACTCAGCATATACCAGTATTATTTCCATCAAATTCCAATCAGTTCATATCCTCAAAACCAAATCGAATTTCATTCGAACCTGAATATCAAATTTCAAATTCTTAACTCATCGACCCAATTCGATAACAGATTATTCTCTAATCCAATTCAATTCTATTTAACTCAGTTCAAGTTAATATTTCAATTTATTTCTACTATCTTATTCTATTTAACTTCATAAGTTAAAATTAAATTCCGAAACTTAATTTCCTGGGTCTATTTCAAATCAATTTGAAATTACAATGCCAATTCAAAACCTTTGAATTTCTAAACCACTTGTTTTCTCAAAACAATTCAAAAACAAAACCTTTGGTAGTAGTCCGTCACTTAGAACTCGAAAATGAACACTGATGATGTCGCGATTCATCATCAGAATCTATTTTCCAGCTATCGAAGTGAGTTCAATACTATATCACCTTCAGTTTGAAAAACATTTTCAAAATCTCCCAGGAACTTAAAATTTCCTTATTTTAATTCCAATCTGATTTAAATTCAGATTTTTCTTCATTTTATTTCATATACTTTACTTATATGAATTTTGATTAGTCATTTATAATCATTTTACCTTTTTATAATCTTACTCGATTATAATAACAACCAACACAACCAATATACTATATCTAATATATTCGGGTAAAATTATTCCATTTACCCTCTTTCAAAACATACCATGACGGTTCATCGTATTCGAGTGTTTAGTAACCCCCATCGATACAGTGGATCAAACCGATTGACCAGAATTTACAAACAACTCAACCAATAAAACTCCACAATATAAAATCATTTTATTTTAACTAACAAATACGTTCACTCGTATATATACACTCAAACTCAGTCTAGGATATTACTAATCCCATCTCTACTGAATCACGCCACAGAGCCAAGGTAATAACTAAACCAATGCTCTGATACCAACTGTAGTAACCCGGATTTTGAGCGACTTTGGTTATCGACGTAAGCTCGACGTCGATAACCAAAACATCGAAAATCCCGGTAATTAATGAAAGAAATTAGAAGGTGAGAATAGATAAGATAGAACTTATAGAATAGAAGAAGAAGAAGAACATCATCATCAGAGTAAACACGAATCTCACAGCGGAACGAATAAAATATAACATAACATATCTTTGAAATAACATCAGTATATGTATACAATAACACTTATCAGAGTACAACACTTACAACAACAGCGGAAATAATAATAGCTATAGAATCCTGAAGCCTCCTGCTCCAAGCTCTCCAAGTGTATCTGTAAAATCCCGACTACTTGACTGCCCGTACAAATTTAGGCACCCAACAGTTTAGGGAAAACAACAAAATAAACTCCGGGTCAGTCATGGGACTGGTGTGAATAAACTCAAATCATTTAAACAGGTATATGATATCTCATAAGACCACGCCGTGAATACGGAACGGGTTATTCCTTATGAGAATCCAAATAACTTTTAAAAACAATATCATTCTGATATTATAATAATGTCTAAGTACAAATAAATATCAATCTAGCAGAAACACTTGCATCTCACGTTACTACATATATAGTATACAATCAAAATCGCAAGCTCGTATTGGATGAATGGATTCCCAACTATGACAAGGTATGGAATCACCTTCCGATCAGTGTACTCTAGGAACGATACACTGGAGTTCAACAAGAACATCTTGCAACTCAGCCACACATGACCGACCACTCATTTCGCTTGAGTGTATCGAATGTACATCATCAACGGTCGGGATCAGCAACCGTTCCCGTATATATATATGGGACAACATTGATAGATTTAAGAAACAAATGAATATTCACTAGATAGGTGATTATACACCCTACTTCGGTGCGACCGACTTAGCCATGCTGCCTGCCCGATTTCTGTCATTTACCGGAAGTGAGGCTAGAAGCTACGCTTTATCATCACAATAGATTCACTTCGAATGCCTCATTGTCAGATCCATCGAAAATCACTAATTGACATCTACAACAATACATTACGTGTCAGCTAAAAGAAGTTTCCTTCTCCGCTTCCACTCTTGGTACGGTTGAAGAAATCAATGTACGTGACCCTTCTGGAAATACTCTGTTAGACATTCATTCATACAAGTCATCCTCATTCACTTAGAACGTCACATCGTCATACCCGCCAAATCACAAATTGACTTATCCAAAAATAACACGGGTATACAGCTTAGAGAAACGAATTCCTCCGCCACCAAACGTGAATACGTTTGAACAGATCAACTTACGCGATCCATTGGATATACTCTGTCAGACCTTCGTCCATACAAGTTGTCCTGGGACTGGACAAACCGAAGGCACTATTCTGTAAACAGGATAGCCCTTGCATTTTTACTCCGTCTTCAATTATCTTTGGCATACATGATTCGCGATGCTTATGCCAATACAGAGTGGTTCTTTGGATAATAATCCAACCGGTCTCTCCATATTAACAACGTTAAAATGGTCAAAACATCGATAGTCTGTGATTTAACCATCAAAGAAATACAAGTGTGCAAACAACGATATTATTCCCAGATGGAAATTATATCGAACAAACATCATTTAACCTTAATCTCTTTAGCTCATTCATTTACTTATCTCCTGTTTCCCTATATTCTAAATTCTTATTTTCTTTTATCGGAAAACATTTCTGATTCTCGTTTGGAAAACATTTCCAAAACTTCTTTACGATCAAACCTTACCATTTCTTAGATAAGAAGGAAGTCACTCAAGTTGGGGTATAATTACCTCTCAGACCTTGACTGAACAACGTTATAACTTCGAAATGGTCAAAGTTTATCTTTTAATCTTTAACAACTTCTTTACGCCTTTCTCGGATTCAATTTTACTAGTCCACTTCTATATTTAAACATTTGGTTATTACGATAACGTTATAATCCCTACTTTCGAATTATCTAACTTTAATTATTACTTCTATTCGTATTAGTGAATAATTAACCTAACGCTTATTTATTTATAAATAAATAAATAAATCTCTATTTAAACATTGGAAAAGTATAAGTACTTTTCCGAATTCGATATAATCGAATTTGCCGATTAACTCTCTTCGAGAAATCTCTATTTGATTAACTCCTCTTCGAATAACCTATATTCGATTAACTCCTCGAATAAACGATATTCGAAAATCTCTCTTCGAATAACTAATATTCGATAACTCTTCCTTTCCAAATATCTTATATTTGAAAATCTCACTTCGATTAAACTATAATCGATAACTCCTTTCGATGAAACTAAGATCGATAACTCCTTTCGATGAAACTAACATCGATTTATTTAACTCAACGAACTTAACTCGACTAACTTAACTTGACTCGACTAACTCGACTTACTTGGTTCGACCAATTCGATTTGATTAACTAGGCCCGACTAACTTGACTCGACTTACTTGGTTCGACCAATTCGATTCGATTAACTAGGCTTGACTAACTTAACTCGACTTACTTGGTTCGACCGACCAGGTTTGACTAACCTGACCCATTTGGTTTGACTGACCAGGTTTGGCTAACCTGACCCATTTGGTTTGACTGACCATGTTTGGCTAACCTGACCCATTTGGTTTGACCACTGGGCTTGACTACTTGGTTCGACCACTTGGTTTGACCATTTGGTTCGAATACCATATTCGACTAACTACTCTCGATTCATTACAACCGATTAACTCATCTCAATTTGACTAAATCAATTAACTCCTATCGATTAACTAAATCGATAAACTCCTTTCGATTAACTAAGTTTGATTTACTCGCCTCGACTGACCAGGTTAGACTAACTTGCCCAGCTTGGTTGTACTGACCAGGTTCGACTAACTTGACCAGCTTGACTCGATTGGTTCGACTCGACCATTTGGCTCGATTTGGTTCGACTCGACCATTTGGCTCGATTTGGTTCGACTCGACCATTTGGGCTCGATTGGTTCGACTCGACCATTTCGACTCGGTTGGGTTCGACTAGCTTGACTTGTTTGGTTCGACTAGCCTGGTTTGACCACTTAACTAACTTGATTCGAATATTTATATCCGACTAACTAACTTTTCTTTTATTTCTATTTATTTTAACTTCTATTTATTTCCTAAATAGATTTCCTTTTGTATAATCTATTTATTTTCCTAAATAGATTTTCCTTTACAACTCTAATTATTTAATCCCTAATTAAATATCCTTTATTCTATTTATTTAATCTAAATAAATATTCCTTTATTTTATTTATTTATTTCTAAATAAATATCCTTTTATAAAATCCTTCGATTTTATAAATAGATTCATTTTCAATATAAATATTGAAAATCCCCTTTTCTACATTTTCAGTGTTTTCTATTGTTTTTAAACAACCAACTGTCAATGATCAATATCATCCAAACATATACAATCAACAACAGATTATATATGACAGTATATATCACAATATACAAATAACAGTAAAATAAATGTTGAGGAATCCAGTCGGATTCCTCCAACCTGTTTCCCTGCATCCACCGATGTTAAACAACGTATATAACATCACTTTCAGTTCCATATGATATATTCTATTAAACAGAATCAATATAGAAATTTAACTAACTGACTAGCAGTTCAATCAAACAATCAACACACAGTCAAACAGACATTTTTAACAGTTCTAACAATACAAAATGAAATTATAAACTGTTCAGAGTTAGTGAGATTTACTCACTTTTGCGCGTTAACCGATAAATATCGGTTTGCGTTCATTGATTCAGTCGAACAATTTATTTCTTCATAAATTGTAACGAGCTCGGATTGACTCGCGGTCAGTCCCATTGTGTTGCTCCCGTCCATACGATCCCAACGCAACTTGTTTCGCTGAATTTCGTTTATGTATGACGAAGTTATGTCAATTTGAAATCAACGTACATTTAAATTGAAATAACACTTGAAACTTTAATTCTTTATTGGGCTCACCATTTCTTTTAGGCCCAAACCAAACGTTAATAGCCCAGACCCGCCCAACTCATAATCGGTCTTCCTTCTTCCACGATGACATCTCGAGCTCCAGTCCTCACCACTGTCGCCACTTCTTGCTTCTCGTTCACCTCCTCTACACCACTAAACACCAAACCGACACCACCATTCTCCTCAGCAACAAACTCTCCACTCGACCATTCCCTCATCCCCACGCTCGACGCCATGAAGAAAATACGACGCTCAGCTGCTACGTACAGGTTGCGACTTCCAATGTCACCGGTCCTCCCCGTTTTTGCACCTTAGGTGTGGATTTTCTCCCCAAACCCGAAAATGACATCCACTTGAACCATCGCTTCCTCATTTCAACTATAACTTGAACCCTAGTTATTCGGCAAGCTTTCACGTCTCCAGAAATGTGCATCGCAGTGAGTACAACTCACATAGAAATGAAGAGCAACTCTTCAGCAATACAAATATATTTATCCTCAAATTTCTAGATTTTTATTTGAATTCATTTCGAATTTTGAAGATGGAATTTCTTTACTGTATGAGAGAAAACAACGGCGGAATGTTGTTGACTTCTGAAGAGAGAATTAGGTTTAGAATTGTTTTTGAAGGGGTATTTATAGAAGATGGAAATATCTAGATATTTAAATATTAATATTTAAATATTTTTATTAAATCCTTTTTATTCGTTCTAGGCTTTTAAAAATCACAGCGAACACATACGATGTCTAAAAATCATGAAAATTGACATGTAGCTAGAGTTCGTCATTACGGTCTCAACGAAACTGGTTTCGTCGAATTCCGACTCCGTTTGCTCACACAGCGTATTTTTGACCATCAAAATACTGACTGTTTTACACTCTAAAAATCCGTACGGCCACACAGTGACTTTAAAAATCACAAAACTGGAAATCTAATAACTATTTGACATTGCGGATCCAACCAAATTAGTTTCGT
The DNA here is from genome assembly GCA_030737875.1 of Allium sativum. Classification (NCBI taxonomy): domain Eukaryota; kingdom Viridiplantae; phylum Streptophyta; class Magnoliopsida; order Asparagales; family Amaryllidaceae; genus Allium; species Allium sativum. Next base: position 30,767,330 of record JASFAX010000021.1, on the reverse strand, counting down.
CGAATTCCGACTTCGTTTGCAAAAGTGGCTATTTTCAAAGCTCTAAATAGCCTATTTAAATATATAAATATATTTAAATATAATTGAATTAAATATTAATGAATTAATATTATCGTATATATATCCACATAGAATATGCCACAACTCTAGAATATTCATATATGGATTTATAGCTCGATATTTCAAATCCATATTATATCGATATTCAATTTATTTTGAAATTCCATTTATAACGTAAATAAAGCGTTACGAATTTATAAAGGAATACCACAGCGACTTTTCTGAAATTTGATTTGGACATAAATCAAAATCTACACGATGAAATCTCGATTTTTCTCTTCCACTAGAAAGATATACTCCACCAGCTCCACACGTTTCTTGTTTCACAGAAATCCGGCTTAAAACGAATCCTATACATTCAGTTGAAGTTCAAATCGCCAAATAGCGAACTGTCGCGTCGTTACGCACTCTATTTTAATTATATTATAATTATTAATTAAATATTCAATATTATTTAATTCACGTTCTCGATATCGATAAATCGATATTTAATAATTAAATAAATTAATTGTTCAACAGCTAAAATGCGGGTTACTACAGGTTCTTTGTTGGTTTACTATTCAAATTCCTTCTCTTTTCCTTTCTTTTGACGATCGTCCCGTGCTGGTTAGACGTCGGCACAACACATTTCACTGGAGATGTCGGCTGGTGTGGGGTAGACCGTCACATTATGTATTGTGTTCCTCCAATAATAATTCAAAAAACAACGCTACAACGCAATCTATTTATGCAATACAGTACACTATTGTAATGACCCGCTTTGGCAGAGGTATAATAATTAATTTATTTAATTATATAAATAGTGATATAGTGAATTAAATGGTGGTTGAATTAAATAATGGTGAATATTTAATTAAAATAATAAATTAAATAATATATTTAATTCTGAAATAATCAGAATTGGTTGAAATGACAATATGGTGTGAACCAGATCATCTGTGATATTTAATTCATCTTGGAATTTAATTTGAATAACGAATATATTATATAAACGATAGTTTGAACGTAGAGTTATAATATAATTAAAATCGAGCTCGAAATGGCACTGCAGTTCGTAAATTGGCGATTTGAACTTCAACTGAATATACAAGATTTGTTTTAAGCCGGATTTCTGTGAAACAAGAAATGTACGGAGCTGGAGGAGTATATCTTTCTAGTGGAAGAGAAAAATCGGGATTTTGTCGTGTAGGTTTTGATTTACGTCCAAATCAAATTTTAGAAAAGTCACTGTGGAATTCCTTTATAATTTATAAAGGAATTATTTATATTTTAAAAGGAATTTCATTTTAAATTGAATATCGATTTAATCGGGATTTGAAATATCAAGTTATAAATCCCAGTAGAGGTGTATGGTATTCCACTGTGAATATAGACGATAATATTTATTTTTAAATATTTAATTTAATTATATTTAAATATATTTATATATTTAAATGGGTCATTCAGAGATTTAAAAATAGCCAGTTTTGCATACGAAGTCGGAATTCGACGAAACTAATTTTGTTGGATCCACAATGTCAAATAGTTGTTAGATGTCTAATTTCCGTGATTTTTAGTGACACGACTCGAACTCCCCCATGAAGGAAAGCGCGGATGGCGTTGAGGACAAGACAAATCGGAACACAGAGGAAGAACATTTCATTGTTATTACAACAATTCCATCAGATACAAGAATATACAGAGTATAAATGAATAAATTACATTCAACAAATATCAGAGATTTAAATTACATTTAAATATATCGCAGCGGAAAACAGTACAAAAGCACAACTAGAAGTAATGCACGGATACAGAGCTTTCCGAGCATCGTTCCAGCTGTAAATCAGGACCCTGTGAATATAAATCTACAAAACCAAAACTACTAGCTGCCCGTGTCGAAAATAAGGGCACCCAGAGTTTAGGTTAAAACAATAAACTCCAGGTCAGTCATGTGACTGGTGTAAGAACTAAAACAGTTATTAATCTTTTTTTTAAAGTTTGGTAAATCAAGGGACCACGCCGTATAACACGGAACGAGTTTCCTCCCAAGAATACCAGTGCATAGAACAAACAGCGCAATGCTAAATAAAGAAAAATGAAGCTGTTATAAGACCCAAGTCCCATCACACAATGCAACGCAAGCCGGAGGATAGGGTTTTTACCTTATAACAGCCAAAGCATGCTTGATACGTTTAAAACACATTATTTTGATATTACTATAAGTGTATAGTGTCAAAACAATTTCACATCATAAATATCAATCATAGGCGGCATTAATGACCCATACCACTATGTCGCCATACTAGGTTCTACAAATAAAACCGCAATATCACGTATTGGAAATTAAATTTCCGTCATGAGCCAAGGCAAGGGGAAAGCTCCTCTCCGATTCGAGACACTCTAGCAAATGTCTCAGGACCCCACTATGATCCTTGGATCTTCAGGGCCGGTCCTCTCTTACTTTTGAGGATTAATTATTCCTGAACACACATTTCCCAGTCCTTACAGACCTATATCCGAGGCGCCTCGTATCCAACAACCACACATGTGAAAAGTATATAAGTGTCAGGGCTAGTAGGTCACTGACACCACCCTAGCCAGGAAGAAACGTCGTGCTCTCCCTGCAGTCACTATCCCGTTTTTGACTCATACCGTGGTGTGAGGCTCGCGAATTCACGTTATACACAAAGCTAAGCCACACATGCCGTGCTTTGATCATCAACCACAAGACTTTGCTTTTCAACAGAAGCCTTGATCAATTGCCACTTACGCGTGCCACACTGGCAATTCGCTCCATGCAACTGATGTCCATCGATATACAACCTCTGAGCTCGTACGTATCAGAGAAGGGCGTTAAGCAAGAGAATAAATTCTCCACCGCCAAACAGATGTATATTTAATAGAGATTAATCAACACAGAATAAAATCCAATGTCAGACACACAATCCATTTACAAGTTGGCTCTAGGTCTGAACGAAACCGGAGGCACTTTCCTCGCATATCCATCCATCTCCAAGTACGTCTGGACGATCACCAACTGTTTCCCTCATCTTGGGTGTATAGCCCAATCAAGATCATCAGTAATCACCCAAATGATGTGAAGACTTCCGGTCTTCAACCACTATCTTCATCTTCGACATCTTGTCGAATCGGTTATTCAGAATGGGTAGAAACCCGGCCTTTCTGAATAACCCACGTATATGATAACAAATGTTACACAAACACAACAAACACCTCATTCCAATTCAGAATATTCTTTTATTCACAAAATCACATTCTTAGGGAAAGGTTCCCATTAATTTTATCCAAGATAAATTCTTCTAAATTTATTCTTTAATCTTCATTCGGATGTCATTTCAAACTAGTCGGGATTAGCGAACCACATCGAAGTAATTATTTATTTTATTTCCCAATCCCAACCTATTTATCCCATGGAGCAAAACTGGTGATACTCCATTCCTAACACCACGGTGTTATCGGTAAAATTAATTACCATTTCACGTTCAAATCTAATTAAAGATTTAACTATCGCTTTGGAGCAAAACTGATGGCACTCCATCCTCGATCACCTTTCAGATTTTATAATTTAAATTATCAATTCACATTTTAATCTAAGTAAAGATTCATTAAAACTCCAATTAGTTTTAATCTTCTCAAAAATCAACATCCTGCCTTTAACTGGGTTAAAGAACCAATGTCATCTAAAACACGATTCATGATAAACCCAAATCATATTTGATATTAAATACAAGGCTCTGAATAGAAAATATACCGGCTTATATTCAATATCAAACTCTGAAACCAACAAATATCGTATTGGAAATAACGATATAAAATATATCTTTCAAATTCCCATATCAATATCTGTATAGTCACTAAATCCAACATTGAAATATTCCAAAGATAATTTCGATTCAACTCCAGTCCAATCCGCGTATTGGGAATATTGATTATTTTTAAAATCACTTTCAAATTCAATTTATTTATTTCAAAAATAAATTGATTTTTATTCTAGTTAAAAACTAGTTCATTTCGATAAAAATCTATTTTTATCGTTTCAAATATGGAATTTTTCAGCCCAATTTTCCCCAAATTATTTCTTATGATTATACACAAATTATGGATATTTTTAATAATTTTATCAAGGCCCGTACAGTCGATTTCCACCAATGGCCATCGAACTGCACTTACATCGACCTTTTCCAAATTTGATTTGGACATAATTCCAAATCCAACCGTTAGATTTCAAATTTCTAATATTCATTGGAAAGCTCTTTTCGATACGAATCCAATGGTTCCAGTTTTAGGAGAATCCGATGGTCGGATCTCCCGTAATGTCAATTCGAAGTCAATTGTCGAAATTCACGAACTGCCGCGGCGCGGCATGTTCTATTCAGGCCATTATATATAATATATATATATATATATATATATATATTATATTATATATATTTCGTCAATTTCCTTTTTAAAACGAATTTTATAAATAGTTCTAAATTTGTTTCAAAAACAATTTCAGCTTCATCTTCAATTTCAAATCGATTTGATTTCAATTCGAATTCATTTCAATTTTATTTAATTCGAATTCAAATTCGTTTCAATTCAATTCAAATTCTAATTCATTTCAATTCAATTCAAATTCTAATTTACCTTCTATTTAATTCAATTCAAATTCATTTCAAATTGATTTCAATTCAATTTCAGTTCGTTTTAAATTTCATTCAAAACGATTTCAATTCGTTTTTAATTCAATTTCAATTTAATTCAATTTGAATTCATTTCCATTCAATTCGAATTCAAATTCACTTTCTATCCAATTCGAATCGAATTCATTTTCTATTCGGTTCGAATTCATTTCAAATTGATTCAGTAAAATTTCAATTTGAATTTTAATCTAATTTAATTTGAATTTCATTTCAAAATATTAAATTTTGAAATCACTTTTCAATATTCATTATAAAACGAATAAAATCGATATAAATATCGTTCGCGTCAAAATAACGCATCTCTAATCAACACGGCTTTATATTTTTCAAAAACTTCTTTATTCTATTCAACAAATGAATATTTATTCTATTCAACACATGAACTATATTTCTTTCAACACACGTCTATTTTTTTTTTGTAAAATATTTTATAAAATTAGGGTATCTATCGTTTGATTTTCAATTAGACTCCACCGTGAAGTAGTTCTAATTTTAAATATGATAAAGATGTAAATTTTATTATTAAAATATTTTACTCAACACATGAACAGTTTCAACACATGAATATCGTCAACACACGAATATTTTCTCCAATTGGAATGAGGCCCAATCAATTACCATATAACGTTAATTATATGGGTTCCATACAACACATGTATATAATAGCAACGATAACCAATCAACCATCATCCAACGTGCACCACACAACTGCATGAGCATAAAATATAAATAATCAACGCTTACACAGCCCGTCGACCAATCGATCGACAAACAATTAAATAATTGGGATTAGTGTACGCCAAATTTCATCCCAACACCCGTGTGGGGTTTCAAATCAAAAACACAAATTTTTATTTGTGCAGTTGGGCGATGTGTAAAACTTATCATCCCAATCAATATCAGTCAAATCAGTGTATATAAACAAATCGGCCGATTTGTTTATAAATATTCATTTATTCACTTTCACATTAAAAATTATATTTTTAATGATAAAATATTTTTAACTATATAAATATTTTATTTCCTTTCAACACATGAATATTTTATTATTCAATCATTCCACAACACAATCAATTTTCACAACACATCAATCAAACAAACAAGCCATCCATGGTCTGTGGATGACGGGTGTCGGGTGCTGCTAAGCACCGTCTGCATCCTAGAATATATATATAACTAGAAAAAGAAATTAAGAGTGAGAAGTTCTCACCAACTAGCTATCCCAACTCCACGACCCTTCCTATGTAGAAATCTTCGTCGTTCTCGCCCTTTTTGTCACTTTCGTTGCCCGTAGCCACTACATATATAGAAACCACATTTTTACTTTACTATTCAATGTATAAAAATCGAATTTTTACTTCGCTATTCAATATATAAAAATCGTATTTTTACTTCGCTATTCAATATAAAAAAAATCGTATTTTTTACTTCGCTATTATATAGATAAAAATTCTATTTTTACATCGCTACTATATAGATAAAAATTATATTTTTACACTGCTATTCTCGATATAAAGATTATATTTTTATAATTCCTATTATATAGAAATTTTATTTTCAATACACTACTTATATAAAAATAGTATTTTTATATCTCCTACTATATAAAGGTCATATTTTTAGCACTTCTATAATGTAAAAGTAGAATTTTCATCACTACTTCTATATGAAAATCATATCTTTTTATTGCTAACTATATGGTAAAAATCATATTTTGATAACAGTGTTCGTATCGATAAAGATTATATTTTTATAATTCCTTTCAAACTGTAAAAATCCGATCTTTCTACTTATAAAAATCCGTTCTTTTCTATAACAAAAATCTCGCCTTTCACTTATAAAAATATGGTCATTTCGTATAGAAAAATCAAATCTTTTCTATTTTAAAAATTCTAACTTTTTCCTATATAAAAGTATAACCTTTTCTATATGATAAAAATATAACCTTTATATCATGCTATATATAAAAAAACTGATTTTTATAATTAGCTAATACCAATTACATAGGAAAAAGAAATAAAATAAAAGTAAATAAGTAAAAAGGGGGCTTACAGTCGAAATCGAAGGCCGGTGGAGGGTGTCGCGGCAGAGGGAAGAAGGGAGGGAAGAAGCGGCGGGGGAGCACGAGGGGAGAAGGGCGGCGGTGGGTTTGGGGAAGAGAAGGGCGTCGCATTTCAAAAAGGAAAGGGGGAAGAAGAGGAGAGGGACCTGCGCAGTAGGGGGGCTCGGCACGCCACCTGGGGCCGCGATGGAGTGGCAGCGGCGGCGAATCGCCCCCCTCCGTCGCCCCATTTTTTTTAATTTCAATTTGAATGAACGAAGGGGGGGGGGGCAGAATGAATAAAGGAAGAGGAGAGAGGAAGTTTTATTTTTAATTTTTTATTAATTTATTTTCAAAAAGTTGACCTTTTCATTTGACCTCTAAACAAGGCCCACCGCCTGTCGTCCCTAACTAATTACCCCTATTCTGAACACAATGGGATATGTACCATAAGCGGATTCGACCGTTTCGATCAGTTTCCGTTAAAATCAACATATAACTCTATATATTGAATTTGAACGCGCATTTCAATTTACCGGGGTCACATACTAACTCGAAAAATTCCAGAAAAATATTTTCTAGCTTCGTATTGACGATACGGTCCTAACAAAACTAGTTTCGTCGAATTCTGAGACCGTTTGAAAAATGGCCAATTTCCAGTCGATTAAAATCAACTGAAACTGGTCAAACACGTTTTCCTTTGCCACGCTCACATATTGATTCGAAAAATTATGAAAATTTGAATCTAGCAATAATTTGACATCGTGGATCCAACAAAAGTGGTTTCGTCGAAATCCGAGGTCGTTTGCAAAATGGCTATTTTCAATGGCCTCAATTCCATAGCGACTATTCAGAATTTTCAACTGGACATATCTTTTGTTTCCCGCTATGAAATTTCAATTTTTCGGATTCGTTGGAAAGATATCATCAAATAGATCCTATTATTTTTGGTTTCACTAAAATCCAGTTTATTCTGCACCCGGTACATTCATTTGAAGTTTGAAATCGAATTATCGAACTACCGCGCCATTTTCAATTTCTTTTATAATTATATATAATTATTTATATTCTAACGACGATCTATATAACTATATACGTTCTAGTTATATTCAAAAATTAATTTCTCATCGATATTATTTAAAATAATTCATTTTAAATATTCAAAATTCGCTAAAATTTCCAAAATAAAAATTTTAAACTGGCTCAGATTTTCTGGGTTATTACATTTAGAGTCACTGTGTGGTCGTACGGATTTTTAGAGTGAAAAAAAATCAGTATTTGGACGGTTAAAACTACGCTGTGTGAGCATACGGAGTCGGAATTCGACGAAACCAGTTTTGTTGGGACCGTAATGTCAAACTGTAGCTGCATGTCCAGTTTCGTGATTTTTGGGTATCGTATGTGATCACAGGAATTTTAGAGGACAAGTACAGATAATGTTTGCTTAAAAATAAAATAAAATATCTAGATATTTTGATTTGTCTATAAATACTCCTTAACTACCTCCTTATAACCTAATTTCATTCTCTATTCAAATGGCATTCACGCCGCCACCAACAGCAAGAGAAAAACGTGAAACATTTTCTTCGGAAAATCGAAATAAAATCCAAACAAATTCAGTAAATTCCTATACATAGATATTTAGTCTTCTGGGGTGTTTTTCTTCAGAATGGTGTAAGTATGGGGATACTCGATCATGGTTTTGGTTGACGGAAATGCAGTGGCGAACTGTACGGGTCCTAGGGTTGGGATTTATTGGTGATTTAAGTGCTGGTTCAGGAAATCAAGCTCAGTTTTGGGATGAGGGGGTTAAACCGCCAACTTGTGGGAATCGCGGTGATGATTTTTGTCGATGACAGTTGATCCGTGGTAGTCGACGGAAAACAGGAAGGGTGACCGAGTGTGGTGGCATTGGTGTGGAAGTGACGAGAGTTCGAAGGGGGGTTCATTGGTGTAGTGAGTTTTCGATTTCAGTGAAGATTGAAGGTGGGGTGGAGGTTGGAAGTTCGGCAATGGTGTGGATGGTTTTCTTGAAGCCGCATCGTCATTTGGAGAGGGAGAGGAGTATCGGGTTATAAGGGAGAGGTCGGGTCTTGTAAGAACCCGTAACTTCCCCGTGAAGGAAAACACGAATACTTTGAGAACAACACACAAATGAGCGCATACGGAAGAACATTTCATTGTTATTACAACAATTCCATCAGATGCAAGAATATACAGAGTATAAATGATTAAATTTAATCGACAAATATAAGAGATTACAATAAATTACATAGCAGCGGAAAAATATACAAAACACAACTAGAAGTGATACACGGATACAGAGCTTTCCGAGCATCGTTCCAGCTGTAAATCGGGACCCTGTGAATATAAATCTGCAAAACCAAAACTACTAGCTGCCCGTGCGGAAAATAAGGGCACCCAGAGTTTAGGTTAAAACAATAAACTCCAGGTCAGTCATGTGACTGGTGTGAGAACTAAAACAGTTATTAATATTGGTTTTAAAGTTTAGGTAAATCAAGGGACCACGCCGTATAACACGGAACGGGTTTCCTCCCAAGAATACTAGTGCATAGAACAAACAGCGCAATGCTAAATAAAGAAAAATGAAGCTGTTATAAGACCCAGGTCCCATCACACAATGCAACGCAAGCCGGAGGATAGGGTTTTCCCTTTTAACAGCCAAAGCATGCTTGATACGTTTAAAACACATTCTTTGATACTATTATAGGTGTATAGTGTCAAAATAATTTCAATCATAAATATCAATCATAGACGGCATGGGTACCATATATCATGTCGCCATACTAGTTCTACAATTAAAACCGCAATATCACGTATTGGAAATTGGATTTCCGTCATGAGTCAAGGCAAGGGGCAAGCTCCTCTCCGCGTTCGAGACACTCTAGCAAATGTCTTTGGACCCCACTATGATCCTTGGATCTTCAGTGCCGGTCCTCTCTTACTTTTGAGGATTGGCAATTCCTGAACACACGTTTCCCGGTCCTTACAGACCTATATCCGAGGCGCCTCGTATCCAACAACCACACAGGTGAAAAGTATATAAATGTCAGGGTAGGTCACTGACACCACCCTAGCTAGAAAGAAACGTCGTGCTCTCCCTGCAGTCACTATCCCGTTTTTGACTCATACCGAGGTGTGAGGCTCGCGAATTCACGTTATACACAAAGCTACGCCACACAGGCCGTGCTTTGATCATCAACCACAAGACTTTGCTTTTCAACAGAAGCCTTGATCAGTTGCCACTTACGCATGCCACATTGGCAATTCACTCCATGCGACTGATGTCCATCGATATACAACCTCTGAGCTCGTACGTCTCAGAGAAGGGCGGTAAGCAAGAGAATAAATTCTCCGCCGCCAAACAGATGTATATTTAATAGAGATCAATCAACATAGAATAAAATCCAATGTCAGACACACAATCCATTTACAAGTTCGTTCTGGGTCTGAACGAAACCGGAGGCACTTTCCTCGCATATCCATCCATCTCCAAGTACGTCTGGAAGATCACCAACTGATTCCCTCATCCTGGGTGTACAGCCCAATCAAGATCATCAGTAATCACCCAAACGATGTGAAGACTTCCGGTTTTCCACCACCGTCTTCATCTTCGACATCTCGTCGAATCGGTTTTTCAGAATGGGTATAACCCGGCCTTTCTGAATAACCCACGTATATAGTAAACAAATGTTACACAAACACAACCAACGCCTCATTCCAATTCAGAATATTCTTTTATTCACCAAAATCACATTCTTAGGGAAAGGTTCCCATTAATTTTATCCAAGATAAATTCTTCTAAATTTATTCTTTGATCTTCCTTTGGATATCATTTCAAACTAGTCGGGATTAGCGAACCACACCGAAGTAATTATTTGTTTTATTTCCCAATCCCAACCTATATATCCCATGGAGCAAAACTGGTGATACTCCATATCTAACACCACGGTGTTATAGGTAAAATTAATTACCATTTCACGTTCAAATCTAATTAAAGATTTAACTATCGCTTTGGAGCAAAACTGGTGATACTCCACTCTCGATCACTTTTCAGATTTGATAATTTAAATTATCAATTCACTTTTTAATCTAATTAAAGATTCATTAAAACTCCACTTAGTTTTAATCTTTTCAAAAATCGATATCTTGCCTTTAACTGGGTTAAAGAACCAATGTCATCTAAAACACGATTCACGATAAATCCAAATCACATTTGATATTAAATACAAGGCTCTGAATAGAAAATATATCGGCTTATATTCAATATCAAATTCTGAAACCAGCAAATATTGTATTGGAAATAACGATATAAAATATATCTTTCAAACTCCCAAAACAATATATGTATAGTCACGAAATCCAATATCGAAATATTCCGAAGATAATTTCGATTCAACTCCAGTCCAATTCACGTATTGGGAATATTGATTATTTTTAAAATCACTTTCAAATTCAATTTATTTATTTCAAAAATAAATTGATTCTAATTCCAGCTCAAAACTAGTTCATTTCGATAAAAATCTATTTTTATCATTTCAAATGTGGAGTTTTTCACCCCGGTTCTTTCCAATTCACATATTATGATTTTACACAAATTATCAATATTTTTAATAATTTTATCAAGGCCCGTACAGTCGATTTCCATCAACGGCTATCGAACTGCACTTACAGCGACCTTTTTCAAATTTGATTTGGACATAATTCCAAATCCAACCGTTAGATTTCAAATTTCTAATATCCATTGGAAAGCTCTTTTCGATACGAACCCAACGGTTCCGGTTTTAGGAGAATCCGACGGTCAGATCTCCCGCAATGTCCGTTTGAAATAAATGGTCGAAATTCACGAACTGCCGCGGCGCGGCGCGTTCTATTCAGGCCATTATATTATATATATAATATATATAATATATATTCCGTCGATTTCTATTTAAAACAAATTTTATAAATCGTTTTAAATTCGCTTCAAAACCATTTCAATTCTATATTCAATTTCAAATCGATTTGATTTCAATTCAATTCGAATTCATTTCAATTTTATTTGAATTCAAATTCACTTTCTATTCAATTCAAATTCTAATTCGTTTTCTACTCAATTCGAATCGAGTTCATTTTCTATTCAATTCGAATCGAATTCATTTTATGTTCGATTCTAATTCATTTCAAATTGATTCAATAAAATTTCAATTTCAATTTTTATCTAATTCAATTTGAATTTAATTTCAAAATATTAGATTTTGAAATCACCTTTCCATATTCATTATAAAATGAATAAAATCGATATAAATATCGTTCGCGTCAAAATAACGCATCTCTAATCAACACGGCTTTATATTTTCAAAACTTCTTTATTATATTCAACAAATGAATATTTATCCCATTCAACACATGAATCTATATTTCTATCAACACACGACTAATCTCAACACATGAGTACTGTCAACACATCACTATTTTTGTTATGTAAAATATTTTATAAAACTATGGTATCTATCGTTTGATTTTCAATTAGACTCCTACTGAGAAGTAGATCTAATTTTAAGTTTGATAAAGATGTAAATTTCATTGTATAAAATATTTCACTCAACACATGAACATCGTCAACACATGACAATTTTTATATTCAACACATGAATTTTCTTTTATAATATTCATTGTTTTCCCGATTGGAATGAGGCCCAATCAATCACCATATAACGTTGATTATATGGATTCCATACAACACATGTATATAATAGCATTGATAAACAATCAACCATCAACCAAAGTGCACTACACTGTATAAGCATCAAATATAAATATGTAACGCTTATAACAGCCTGTCAATCAATCGATCAACATATTTAATCAATCAGGATGAGTGAACTTCAAATTCATCCCAACACCTGTAACGACCCGTATTTTTGGCAGTCAAATATTTTATTTAATTTATTATTTTAAATATTATATTTGTAGTATTAATGGATTTTAATATTTCAATCGTTGTTTAAAACGAGATCGAACATTATATATTTATATATATATTATAAATCGAGCTTGAAAATGGCGTGCAGTTCGTAATATGGAGTTTTGACCTTCAACTGAATATACAGGAGCCGATATAAGTCGGATTTCTATGAAACGAGAAACGTTAGGACCGTATTGACGATAATTTTCATATGAAAGAGAAAAATTCAGATTTCGTGTTATAGTTTGTTAGTTATGGCCAAATCAAATTTTTGAAATAGACGCTATGGAAAATCGTTATTTAAATATAGGCCGTTAAAATAGCCGTTTTGCAAACGGACTCAGATTTCGACGAAATCAGTTTCATTGGAACCGCATCGATAAATTATTGTACGGTGTTGAATTGCGTGGCAAACCGATGTCGTATGTGACCACGGTAGCCGTAAACGCCCATTCAATTTCTATAGCGCGTAATTAAACTAATAAAGGGTTATTTGGGTATAACTTGAACAGACGATCGAATTAGGCCGTGAAACCAATTCCATTGAGTTCGTATCATCGATTAGAGTCAGAATATGTATATAGTTTGTTATTTTTGAAAACCGTAAAATTTGGTGTTCAAAATAGCATTGCGGTGCGCCTAAAAATAGCCTACCGGGGAAACAGTCTCAGAATGCGACGAAACTGGTGCCGTTGGGTTCGTATCGAAAAATTATTATAGGATTGCAAGGTTTCAAGTTGATTTGATTTATCTGGTGATCGTGAAAAAAATTAAACGCGTGTTCATTTCTGGTTTTATAAAGGAAATTTTTCCATACGATATCGGATTTCGACGAAACTTGTCCCATTGGATCCGGAATATCTTTTTACATTAAGATTATCTTTTTTATCAGTAAACAGAAGTCGTTTGTGGTAGTTTTTACATGATACTTCGTCCCTAAGTTTCGTTAAGAATAAAATATAAATAAATTTCCATTCTATCTCTTTCAAGCCGAAGGACCCTGGTACAGCCTACCCCAGATCTTTATTTCAAATTTGATTTAACAATACACTGAAAAACCTATTCATATATATCTTACAAAATTTGAAAGGGACAACTCGAATCAGCTATGACAACACCGTATATACACGCCTACCCAAACCATTTTTCCCAACTAGCCTTTCTCTTTCTTCATGTTTCCTCCTGCAGGCCTAGACAAGAGTCTGAAACCATGTATACACCTAGCGAACAGCTATGACATGGTATTTAAATCAATAAACAGATAATGGAAGAAAAGCAACATCACAGATACTCTACATCATCCTAAGCACCTATGTTACTTGGCCGCCAAACAATACTACTTGGTCACCACGTTTCCCCTCATATAAATACAACATACTTCATTTCTTTTCCTTCCGCAAACCAAAGGCCGACAGCCTTCCTGATGCTTTCCTTCGTCTACACTAACTGCGCCTCTTTTTTTTTAAAAAAAAAAGAGAAAGAGAGAGAGAGAGAGAGCAGCATGAAAAAAATTAAGTAGGAGGAAGGGGTAGGGGAAGCAGGTGTTCGGTTTTCTGTTGGTTTTGGGAGCTGAGCAGTCATAGTCAAGGCGTGGTAGTGGAGTTCTAGGGGCGCGTCAAGTCATGGGAGGACGTCGGTGAAGTGAGGAGCGAAACGAAGTACAGCAGGAGGAGCAAAATAGGAAGGAGCAGTTTTTTCCGTATGAGGAGGGAGTGCAAGAGAAATCGCTACAGTTGGTAAATTGAACAAAGGGAGAGAAACTGACGGTGAACGGAGACCGCACGCTGGTTGGCGTTGCAATGTGTGGCACTTTGGATTGCTGTGGTGAAGTATGCGATGAAGCTCGCATGTAAACACATAGCGTTCTAGGAGAAACAAAATGGACAACAGGTTTGAAACGTAAATAAAGATATTGATTAACAAAGGCCAAATCTAGTTTAATTTACATACCTAATTATGTGAGTTCCTAACCATTTATACATGTGACCTGGGGAATATTCGTTGGCCCAACTGAAATTATAAACTGCCTAATTAGAATCAAAAGGCCATTTTGTTAGTTAAAGTATTTAAGTAAGGATTTACGTTGCTTTTAAGTTAAACTGTGATAAGAGGTGACTTATTTGTATTTAAGTAAATCGGTTCCAAGTATAAAATATTATAGGTGAAGAAATAGACTGCAGTACCTACACTATTTTATGAAGCCGACTATATGATCGTATAATTCATGAGTCTAATCCAATTTTATAACGAGTCCGTATTTTCTAAGAAAATAAATTTTAGTTTAAACTAAATTATATTATTTCGATCATAAACTTATTTAACAAATAACCGGTGCATATAGTTAACGGAATTGAATGAAATCAGGAACGTTGGAACCCTATCAACAAGCGTAACATTTTGGAGCTTGTTTGGTCGGTGACAGAGACAACTGGAATTATTAGTCAAATTAACGACCATTTAATTTGACTAAAGCATTTGTTAATTCGACAAGCCAACCCAAGGTGAGTTAAACTCACTCAGAAATTTTCCCATTTATATTTTATATAAATTGGGTTTTTATTTTGTGTGCTCTGGTTGATAATAGTTAACTGTTTTCTAGTTATATATTTGTTTGCTGATTTAACCGATGAAATTAAACCGTCATTAATTTCAGTGAAATACCAAATCGTTATTTTAACGATTGGTTCCAATAAAGGTAACTTACCTTTTTGGTCACGTTTATAAATAAACGTGTTTAATTGTTTGAATTGTTTGATCTGTTGAATGGTTTTAAACATTGTGGAGATAACCGTTGGTATGCAGGGAAGAACAGGTTGGAGGGATCCAACGGGATTCCTCAAAATATATTGTTATCATATGAATTGTCATGTTTGGGAATTGATTTGATTGTGGATTATTGACTGAAATCCAACAACTGTTTAATTAAACCAATGGGCGGTATTGGTTGAGTATTTGGCAACGTATGGCCTATAAAATTAATCGATTTTGTTTATATTCGTTTACCGTCAGGTGAACTGATAGAACTGAAGTTATAAATTTAATTTATAACTGGAGTTAGATTTCGAAATATTATTTGAATAAAAGTTTTTTTTTAAAAAAAGAAAGAAAAATATTTATTTTTATTAATTGAGTTAATAAAGCCAATCCTGATGTTAATCAGAATTTTAAGTATGAAAATAGGAAAATTACCTAATAGTTAAAGTGAACCATTATTTTGTTAAGAAATAATTAAATGGAATTATTTAAATTAATTATATTAGTAATTAATTTAAAGTGAGAGTGAATTTGAAAGGGGTTAACGAGATAACTGTGCCTTGAGTTGACTAAGTCAGCCATTGTAATTGAAATTGATTTTAAAGTGATATGTTTTGAATTAATAAAATAGAATAGTAAGGAATATTGTTTTAATTCTAATAAGATCCTTGAAAAGGGAATTAACATTTATTTTAGTAAATAAAGGGATTAACTAATGAAGTGGTTAAGGGTCGAAGTAAATTATTATTTTATTAATAATAATTTAGGAGATTCTTTTTATTTGAAAATCATTTAAAAAGATAATCGAAGGTAAGTTGAAATTCAAGGGAATAGTGAAAAGAGTTATGAACAGGTTTTGTTTTAAAACCTGAGTTTTTATAACGAAGTTATAAAAGATAGTTTTAAGCGAATATTATAGCTTAAAAGAAGTGTTACTTAATGTTTGAATTAAGTAAACGGAAATCTAGAAAAAAGGTTCTATAATAGACCAGTGTTATATAAATGGGATTTAAAGTGTTAAAGCGTTAATTTACATTAACGTTATTTAAATAATGGGGTTAAGCAAAGGGGAGGGTTTGAGAATAAGATTCCAAAGTGGAAAATGGTGGAATGAATTGGAAAGGAGATTGGGGAAAAGTGAATTTGGTAGTAGAAGTGAAATCGGGGAATTTGATAACCAAATCCGAGTTATAAACGAGCTTGGTTAAAGAGTTTGAAACACCCCACCTCCGTTAGGGTCACTCTCAAAGGGAATGCCCTAATTTCAGTGGAGGTTTATAAGTACAAGTCACAGATATACAAGACAGATATAAGAACACATATTTGTAAACAGCGGAAGAACAACAAACTTTATTTCATAAAGTCAAATACGTGTTACAACAACATCCTTTCCAAAAACATAACATAACACTTTCATAATCTGTCTTGAGTTCATTATTTAAAGAAGCATAAATAAAACATAGATAAACTGCAAAAGCCCCATAGTGGATTGTCCAAAGCCATAGTTCAAAACAGGAAAGTCCAAGCAATACATTTCTCTTCTTCAAGCTGGATGTTGAGGTCGGTCAAGCTGCTGTGTTCCCTCCCTGAGGACCTGGGGGGGGGAACGGAAGAAAGAAGACGAAAGAAAAATAGAGTCAGACATAAAGCCTGAGTAAGTCTAGTACTATTTTGTCTATGAATAAAGAACTGGGTATGATAAGTATAAACAAGAAGTGGGCAAGCACTAAAAACTTGGTTAAGTTGTCTAGGGTCAAATATACTATCGTACCCCATGTTGATCTCTGAACCATATAAACTAGTTTCCAACTGGCACCCCAAAATCAGGGTGATGTGATCCATTCTATGATGATCGGCTCCTACTCGCATAGTTACATGTGTCTTACGGCCCCCGATGTTGTAGTTACCTATGCTGGTCCCACCATGGGGTGTATCAAGTCCCATAGTGGCAACCCGACACAACCTTAGAGTGCACAGGTATGCTACTGGTGTCCAGTGCCTTATTTTTCTACGCCGGAGTGTGTGCACGCCCGCACTCCGTTAGAACCTACACTGCTACACCACCGCCGTCGCTTTGACCTCTTACAATCAGCCCAGTAATCGTGCCCCACCCTGCCTAGTTTCAGGGTATCCTGATACACCTTTTAGGGTTACTGCTGAAAAGGGTCCCCCGTTACTAGGTTTTCTATCTCTAGCCAACATGCTAAGTTGGTTAAGTGTTTTCTAACCTAACCCCCACCAGTCCGTTTAGTTTAGCATGTTCCATTTTGATTAAGTCTTTAGTTCACTTAATCCTAACAATCCTGACTCAGCCTTAATTGTCTTATTAAGGCCCTGACCTCTCACATTAGACAGGTATTGTTGTGGCTGCCTGTTGCCGGTTGGTTCCGGGCAGTCTTACGCCACAACTCAGTCTAACCTCGGGTCCTTATTGGGCTCCATGTTTAACCTCCCACATTGGATAGGTATTGTTGTGACTACTGGACAGCCGGGCGGTTCCGGGCAGGTTTACATCACAACTCAGTCCAACCTCGGGTTAAACACATCGTATTTTCTACATTTACATATTTTGTCATTCTTCTTTATTTCTTATATGTAAATATTTGCGGCCCATTATTAAGTTAATGGTGTAAAGGTTACACCAATCATGGGCCCAACCCATACTTGAATTTGGGCCCTTCTATTTTATATTTTCATTCATTAATTAATTTTAACCCAACGTTATTTTCCCCCGTTTTACACGTCCGTTTATATATATATATATTGGGCTTAGCCTTTTAAAGCCCAATTTAGCCATGCGAAAAGGGGAGGCTTATGGCGTGATTACATACACAAAAAGGGGAAGGTGAGCGTATGAACTTGCAATATGACGTTGGGAATACAAAATAGAAACTGGTGTACTTGCATAGTAGTGACATATACTTTGGTCATAAAACATAGGTGACATGAATCAAAGCATGTGAACTTGTAATTGAGATATCATTATTGACCCATGAACCTATATTTTTATTTAGGCATAATGTCAAACATAAGCATGGCATAAATATTTCTAGCATAAGCATAGCATAATGTCGAACATAAGCATGGCATAAATACTTCTAGCATAAACATGGCATAATGTCAAACATAAGCATGGCATAATATCAAACATAAGCATGGCATAAGTATAGTTAAATTTGTTCACATAACCATGGCATAAATATTTTTAACATGAAATCATGATTCTTACTTTAGCCATGTAAACTTACAAAAAGGGACGTTTTGAACCTATCCTAGCCATGTACCACATATGTCATCATATAATTCTTGTAAACAAGATAGACCAAATCATGGTTGCCAAATATCAATCATAGCCTAGCCATATTCATAAGTTTGCAAATAGGTTTTCTAGTACAAAAGCATGGCTTAATACATGATGCCAAATTCTCAACATAATTTCATATGGATAATAACCAAACTTGTTCCAATTACTTACAAAATGATTTATGCACAAAAATATACATCATGGTGGCATAGAAGCAAACCCCAAACTTGCATAAATTTAAATCAACTACATACATGTAGCTTCAACATGGATTACATAATTTGCGAAATATTCCAAACGTATACTTGCATAGAACTACCGCATGTAGTTCTTTATAACATGAATAACATAATTCATAAATATCCAAACGTATATAATATTTCAAATTGATAAGAACGCACAAATATGAATTACTTTATTGCCACAATTCAAGCATACAAACCAACACAATTGTTTATTCATACCAAAGTAATACTCTACTTACAATGGTGTGATGAATTCTCTAATTTAGGGATTGAAGACGCAAATTCCTTTGTTGAATTGATTTGTTTAGGTTGCTTTAAGCTTTAGAATCTTCCTCCTAATCCTCTCTCCAATTTGGTGGCTACTCCTAGTCGTTCCTCAGCAACATGGCGGCTATAATCTTATTTTTGAATGAATAGATTAGGGTTTAGTCTAGGGTTGTTTATATAGAGGTTAGAAACTGATTAGGACCATTGATGTTGCTTGGATTGATCGTAGCCATTCATTCGATAGAGAGACCAATTAGAGCCTGCCACCTAGCCCTAATGACAAAGCAGACCACAGAAAATCGGCCAAACACAGACCTGGCCAGCCAGGTTGGCTGGGCTCGACCAGGTCGACACCCCTGTCGACAGGGCTGTCGACAGCCCTGTCGACATGGGTAGCCCAGGTCGACAGCCCAGTCGACCTGGGTGGCCTAGGCGGGTGTTTATCCGCCCCGGCCCATTGGGCCCGATTTTTAATTATTTTATTCTGTTTGAATTTAAACTTGATTCTCAAACTTCCGAAGGCCATATCTTCTTCATACGGACTCCGTTTTTCGAAAACTCGGACTCTATTTCGCGTATTTTTCCGAGAAGAACGCAATGGCGTATCCCGTTTCCCTTGGTTCTTTGATTTCAAATTAATTATACTTTAATTTGTTAATTTCACAGTTATAGAATTTTCGGGGTGTTACATTCTCCCCCACTTAAAAGAATTTCGTCCCCGAAATCTTCAAGCTAGGAGGAATGTATATCCTAACATCCAATCATCCATCTACTCATCCATCAAACACGAGCATCCATTGTCCTTAAAAGACTTCTAACGCTTCATGATCATATGCAAAGTGTGTGTGTATACATGTACTTATCTAATGCAAAATCAGGCGGTCTACTGATTCAGTTGACCTCCTTAATGCGAATTATGTAAGTGCCATGAATCCATTATGTATGCAAATTTTCCTATTCATGATTCTACATGAGTGCACAATCATTCAATACAAATGCAGCATCCACATGACAACACATTAAAGTTCAACCATATACGAATGCAAACATATATGCATATGCAATATGAAGTGACTGAGCCGATCTAAAACCTAGATTGTGTGTGTATATGCAACCACGAGCAACCACTAGCAATCACTTGCAACCACTTGCAACCATCATACATAACATGTTTCAACTACATGTTTCCATCCAAAAAGATTCTACCTAAAAGATACGGTCGAGGAAATATACCTAAAAAGATAGATAAAAGCGCAACTTAAGGAAAATGAAAGATCAAGGATGTACCCTCGAACAGAAAAGGGTAGGCAGTACGTATTCTAGCTTCAGTTTCCCAAGTCGCGTCTCCCTCGGCGTCGCTCCACTGAACTTTGACGAGCTTGACTTCGCGGTTGCGTAGCTTCTTCACTTCCGTTCCTAAGATGCGGGTTGGAACTTTTCTTATGGTTGCTTCGCGTTCCACTTCGGCCTCTTCGAGTATATTTGGCTCTACTACTTCAGCAGACTCATGTAGACATTTTCGGAGATGTGAAACGTGAAAAACGTTGTGGACTCCAGCCAACTTCTCGGGTAGCTCTAATCTATAGGCCATTTTCCCAATTTTCTCGATGATAGGGAATGGCCCTACGAACCTTGGCGCTAGCTTTCCTGTGGTTCCAAAACGAACAACGTTCCTTAGCGGTGATACCTTGAGAAAAACTCTGTCTCCAACCTCAAATTCAAGGTCGGTCCTCCTCTTGTCGGCATAGGACTTCTGTCTGTCTTGGGCCGTCTTCATCCTTCTTCGTATTAAGTCTACTTTCTCTGAAGTTTCTCGGATCATATCTGGTCCAAGTATGAGCTTATCAGTAGACTCCCACCAACAAGTGGGCGATCGGCACGGTCTTCCATATAAAGCTTCGAAGGGCGCCATTCCGATGGTTGCTTGATAGCTGTTGTTGTAGGCAAATTCCACCAAAGGAAGGTGGTCTTCCCATGTCCCTCCGAAGTCAAGGACGCATAGCCTTAAAAGGTCTTCCAAAACTCTGTCCACTCTCTCTGTTTGGCCGTCGGTTTGGGGATGATAGGCTGTGCTCAAGCATAACTGCGTTCCTACTGCTTCTTGCAGACTCCGCCAAAACTCGCTGGTGAAGATGGGGTCTCGGTCACTAACAATGCTAGATGGTATTCCATGGAGTCGAATGATTTCCTTGAGGTAAAGTGATGCTAGGGATGAGGCAGTTCTTTTACTTTTGACAAGTAAAAAGTGGGCGCTTTTAGTAAGCCTATCCACTATTACCCAAATGCTAGTGTTGCCTCTCCTAGACCTAGGCAGCCCATTGATGAAGTCCATTGAGATGCTATCCCACTTCCACTGCGGGACCTCCAAAGGATGTAGCAGTCCGCCAGGCTTTTTCTGTTCCGCCTTAACCTGTTGGCACACCATACACTTAGAAACGAACTCTGCCACGTCCTTTTTCATGCCGTTCCAGAAGAAAGTCCTTTTTATGTCTTTGTACATTTTATCTCCGCCTGGGTGTATCGTCATCTTGGAGTGATGTGCTTCCTCTAGAACCTTCTTTACTAAATCTTTTGTCTGTGGGACGCATAGTCTTCCGTCTCGCCTTAGTAAACCTTTATCGTCAATGGAGTATCTGTTGAGGTGACTTGAAGTCTCACCCCTAATTAGCCTATCAATTATTTCCACAAGTTGAGGGTCTTCGCGTTGTGCTGCCCCTACCGAATCCACTAAAGTTGGGCGCACTTTGAGAGATGCTAGCAAGCCTGGTACGAAATCGGAGGAAGGCCTAAAGTCGAAGCTGGCTATAAACTCTAGGCTTTGTCTTTCAACAAACAACGGGCTTAGGGTCAATTTCTTTCGGCTCAACGCATCTGCCACTACGTTGCCTTTGCCCGGAGTATAGGAGATTTCGAAATCGTACGAGGCAAGAAACTCCATCCATCTTTGTTGCCTCAAATTAAGATCCTTCTGCGAGAAAAGATATTTCAACGATTTATGGTCAGTGTAAAGTTCGAACTTCTCACCTAGGAGATAGTGTCGCCAAGACTTGAGTGCTAAGACGATGGCGGCTAACTCAAGATCGTGGGTTGGGTAGTTCTTTTCGTGCACTTTCAACTGCCTCCCGCCATAAGCTACTACCCTTCCTTCTTGCATTAAGACGGCACCTAGCCCTGTCCCACATGCATCCGTATAAACAGTGAACATCTTGCTCCCATCCGGCAGCGTCAAAACTGGGGCTGTTGTAAGAGCCCTTTTCAGTCGTTGGAAAGCAAACTCGCAATCCAAGTCCCAATTGAACACTAGATTCTTCTTAGTCAATTTCGTGAGTGGAGCTGAGATTTTCGCAAAATCCCTTATGAATTTTCGATAGAAACCTGCTAGTCCTAGGAAGCTTTGGACCTCAGTCGCATTCCTTGGTGTCTTCCAATCCTGTACCGCCACTACCTTAGCAGGGTCCACTGCTAACCCTTGTTTGGATACTATGTGCCCAAGGAACCTCACCTCTTCCCTCCAAAAGTGGCATTTGGAGAACTTGGCTTTTAGTTGATGGACTCGCAAAGTTTCCATGATTGCCCTTAAGTGCTGAGCATGTTCCTCTTCACTCTTTGAGAAGATAAGGATATCATCTACGAAGACCACTACGAATTTGTTGAGGAAATCTCTAAATACCCTACTCATCAGGTCCACGAAGTAAGCAGGTGCATTTGTCAAGCCAAAAGGCATGACAAGCCATTCAAAGAAACCGTCTGGGGTTCTGAACGCCGTTTTATCGATGCTATCTTCAGCCACCCTTAGCTGATGAAAACCGGTTGCTAAATCGAGTTGGGAGAAAACAGACGCTCCTACAAGCTGGTCAAATAAATCGTCAATTCTAGGGAGAGGGTGCCTATTCTTTTTCGTTAGCTTGTTGAGCTCCCTATAGTCAACACATAGACGGAGTGAACCATCCGCCTTTGTAGCGAACACCACTGGAGCGCCCCATTCTGAAATGCTCCTCCTAATGAACCCCTTTTCTAGAAGCTCTTTAATCTGTTTACTGAGCTCTTTCCTTTCTCGTGGAGCCATGTGTCTGACGGGCAACGCAACGGGCTTTGCATTATCTACAAGATATATGCGGAAGTCTATTTCCCGCTTCGGAGGTAAGCCCTTCACCTCTTCAAAGACATCCGGATATTCCCGGACCACTCTAACTGATTTCAAATTTTCAACAGAGGCATCTAGCGATTCAAGATAACTAAGCATAACCGCATACGAGGGATTACAAGAAATTTCCAAAGTATTACCGAGCTGGGTTAGGAGCCTAACAACCCTTTTCTCACAATCAAGGATGGCCCCATTACTGGATAGCCAATCCATACCCAAAATCAAACCATAACCCGAAAAGCCCAAAACAAAGGCACTACATTGAAATTCTACACTTAGAATAGAAATTTTCAATCCCAAACAGATCATAGACAAATGAGCTGGGCCCCCAATTGGGTTTGAAACAATTAAGGGGTCCTCTACCATACTAGTTTTTAGGTGCAGAGATTCTACTAAAGCAGACGAGATAAAGGAGTGTGATGCGCCAGAATCAAATAAAGTACGAACGGGGTGATCATAAAGATAAACTACACTTTCTACAGAAGTATTTATACCTCGTTGTTGCAGAGGTGGCGCTTCCAGCACATGATCCTGTGCCCCTGGGGTGGATCCAGCCCTCTGCCCCTGTCCTCGTTTCTTTGGGCAGTCCTTAGCCCTGTGGCCCGTCTCACCGCAAGAAAAGCACCCACCATTTTCCTTGGCCTTCTTTTTCCGGCAGTCCTTTACTAAGTGCCCCACTTTGCCACAGAAATTGCACTTCCTCTTCTCTTTGTTGCCTTTTCCGCCCTTCTTAAAGTCTGTCTTCTTAGGCTGCAAACCCTCTTTCTTCCCTTGAGAGTTTTCTGCCTTTGTCTCCTTCTTGCCCTTATCCTCTTCATTCAGCAATGCCATTTGGACCAGTCTTTCATACGTGGCTCCCATGGGTATATGGGTCATGGCCAAACTGTGTAATGGCTCATTTAACCCTTTGACGAAACGGAGAGCCTTCTTGTGCGGGGTGTTGACTAGGTCAAGCCCAAACCTAGCCAGCTCATCGAACTGATTCACATACTCTCTGACAGTCTTGTCCCCTTGCTTAAGAAATAAGAATTTTTCCAACTGCAAACTTCTTTCCGCATCTGAGAGAAATTTAGTCTCAAACCTTGCCCTAAAGTCCTCCCATGTCTCCACTGGTCTTTCAGCATTAGTGACTTCCCACCAGTAGGAAGCCTCGCCCTTCAATAGCCACACTGCCAACTGTACTTTTTGTCTATCCTCTACCTCAAAGATGATGAATAGGTCCTCCGTTTCTTTCAGCCAATTTCTGGCTGCTACGAAGGACTCAGTTCCATGGAAATCCCTTCCTCCCATAGCTTTAAAATCTTTACATATCTTAGCGAAAGTGTTTCCCCGAGGAGGAGGTGGAGGAAAAGGTGCAGCTACGGCTGGATGATTTCCTTCAGCTGGGGGAGGAGGAACGGTAGGACCTGGCTGAGTCGCCCTTGCTTCTAAGAACCATCTAAACCAACCAGGTATTGGCACCCCTTCCGGCAAGTTAAGTTCTTGGGACATGCTGAAACAAAAGGATAGATTCAAAACGAAGGATAAGAGATAGTTCCTATGGCTTTGGGAGGTGGACTTTGCCTTTTTAAAATAAAATAATATTTTTCTTTTAAAAGTGCTTCTTTAAATTTCCTTTTTGAAAATAATTTTTCAAAACTTTTTATCTTATCTGGTAAACCTATGCTCTGATACCAAGTGAAACACCCCACCTCCGTTAGGGTCACTCTCAAAGGGAATGCCCTAATTTCAGTGGAGGTTTATAAGTACAAGTCACAGATATACAAGACAGATATAAGAACACATATTTGTAAACAGCGGAAGAACAACAAACTTTATTTCATAAAGTCAAATACGTGTTACAACAACATCCTTTCCAAAAACATAACATAACACTTTCATAATCTGTCTTGAGTTCATTATTTAAAGAAGCATAAATAAAACATAGATAAACTGCAAAAGCCCCATAGTGGATTGTCCAAAGCCATAGTTCAAAACAGGAAAGTCCAAGCAATACATTTCTCTTCTTCAAGCTGGATGTTGAGGTCGGTCAAGCTGCTGTGTTCCCTCCCTGAGGACCTGGGGGGGGGGGGGGAAACGGAAGAAAGAAGACGAAAGAAAAATAGAGTCAGACATAAAGCCTGAGTAAGTCTAGTACTATTTTGTCTATGAATAAAGAACTGGGTATGATAAGTATAAACAAGAAGTGGGCATGCACTAAAAACTTGGTTAAGTTGTCTAGGGTCGAATATACTATCGTACCCCATGTTGATCTCTGAACCATATAAACTAGTTTCCAACTGGCACCCCAAAATCAGGGTGATGTGATCCATTCTATGATGATCGTCTCCTACTCGCATAGTTACATGTGTCTTACGGCCCCCGATGTTGTAGTTACCTATGCTGGTCCCACCATGGGGGTGTATCAAGTCCCATAGTGGCAACCCGACACAACCTTAGAGTGCACAGGTATGCTACTGGTGTCCAGTGCCTTATTTTTCTGCGCCGGAGTGTGTGCACGCCCGCACTCCGTTAGAACCTACACTGCTACACCACCGCCGTCGCTTTGACCTCTTACAATCAGCCCAGTAATCGTGCCCCACCCTGCCTAGTTTCAGGGTATCCTGATACACCTTTTAGGGTTACTGCTGAAAAGGGTCCCCCGTTACTAGGTTTTCTATCTCTAGCCAACATGCTAAGTTGGTTAAGTGTTTTCTAACCTAACCCCCACCAGTCCGTTTAGTTTAGCATGTTCCATTTTGATTAAGTCTTTAGTTCACTTAATCCTAACAATCCTGACTCAGCCTTAATTGTCTTATTAAGGCCCTGACCTCTCACATTAGACAGGTATTGTTGTGGCTGCCTGTTGCCGGTTGGTTCCGGGCAGTCTTACGCCACAACTCAGTCTAACCTCGGGTCCTTATTGGGCTCCATGTTTAACCTCCCACATTGGATAGGTATTGTTGTGACTACTGGACAGCCGGGCGGTTCCGGGCAGGTTTACATCACAACTCAGTCCAACCTCGGGTTAAACACATCGTATTTTCTACATTTACATATTTTGTCATTCTTCTTTATTTCTTATATGTAAATATTTGCGGCCCATTATTAAGTTAATGGTGTAAAGGTTACACCAATCATGGGCCCAACCCATACTTGAATTTGGGCCCTTCTATTTTATATTTTCATTCATTAATTAATTTTAACCCAACGTTATTTTCCCCCGTTTTACACGTCCGTTTATATATATATTGGGCTTAGCCTTTTAAAGCCCAATTTAGCCATGCGAAAAGGGGAGGCTTATGGCGTGATTACATACACAAAAAGGGGAAGGTGAGCGTATGAACTTGCAATATGACGTTGGGAATACAAAATAGAAACTGGTGTACTTGCATAGTAGTGACATATACTTTGGTCATAAAACATAGGTGACATGAATCAAAGCATGTGAACTTGTAATTGAGATATCATTATTGACCCATGAACCTATATTTTTATTTAGGCATAATGTCAAACATAAGCATGGCATAAATATTTCTAGCATAAGCATAGCATAATGTCAAACATAAGCATGGCATAAATACTTCTAGCATAAACATGGCATAATGTCAAACATAAGCATGGCATAATATCAAACATAAGCATGGCATAAGTATAGTTAAATTTGTTCACATAACCATGGCATAAATATTTTTAACATGAAATCATGATTCTTACTTTAGCCATGTAAACTTACAAAAAGGGACCTTTTGAACCTATCCTAGCCATGTACCACATATGTCATCATATAATTCTTGTAAACAAGATAGACCAAATCATGGTTGCCAAATATCAATCATAGCCTAGCCATATTCATAAGTTTGCAAATAGGTTTTCTAGTACAAAAGCATGGCTTAATACATGATGCCAAATTCTCAACATAATTTCATATGGATAATAACCAAACTTGTTCCAATTACTTACAAAATGATTTATGCACAAAAATATACATCATGGTGGCATAGAAGCAAAACCCAAACTTGCATAAATTTAAATCAACTACATACATGTAGCTTCAACATGGATTACATAATTTGCGAAATATTCCAAACGTATACTTGCATAGAACTACCGCATGTAGTTCTTTATAACATGAATAACATAATTCATAAATATCCAAACGTATATAATATTTCAAATTGATAAGAACGCACAAATATGAATTACTTTATTGCCACAGTTCAAGCATACAAACCAACACAATTGTTTATTCATACCAAAGTAATACTCTACTTACAATGGTGTGATGAATTCTCTAATTTAGGGATTGAAGACGCAAATTCCTTTGTTGAATTGATTTGTTTAGGTTGCTTTAAGCTTTACAATCTTCCTCCTAATCCTCTCTCCAATTTGGTGGCTACTCCTAGTCGTTCCTCAGCAACATGGCGGCTATAATCTTATTTTTGAATGAATAGATTAGGGTTTAGTCTAGGGTTGTTTATATAGAGGTTAGAAACTGATTAGGACCATTGATGTTGCTTGGATTGATCGTAGCCATTCATTCGATTGAGAGACCAATTAGAGCCTGCCACTTAGCCCTAATGACAAAGCAGACCACAGAAAATCGGCCAAACACAGACCTGGCCAGCCAGGTTGGCTGGGCTCGACCAGGTCGACACCCCTGTCGACAGGGCTGTCGACAGCCCTGTCGACATGGGTAGCCCAGGTCGACAGCCCAGTCGACCTGGGTGGCCTAGGCGGGTGATTATCCGCCCTGGCCCATTGGGCCCGATTTTTAATTATTTTATTCTGTTTGAATTTAAACTTGATTCTCAAACTTCCGATGGCCATATCTTCTTCATACGGACTCCGTTTTTCGAAAACTCGGACTCTATTTCGCGTATTTTTCCGAGACGAACGCAATGGCGTATCCCGTTTCCCTTGGTTCTTTGATTTCAAATTAATTATACTTTAATTTGTTAATTTCACAGTTATAGAATTTTCGGGGTGTTACAGAGTTGATTATATAAAGGTACTTAATTACTGAATTAAGAGAAAATGGGTATAGCCGCGAAAGGGGTTTCAAAGGAGATAAGTAGATTTTATGAAACCGTATTTTGAATATAATAAGTAAATGGCATTTGATTTGGTATTAAAATGAAGTGTTGGTTTTACAACTTATATTTACTTTAAGGTATGAACGTTGTTGATCAAGGTCTGAAAGGTAACTAAAATACCCCAACTTGAACGACTTCAGAATTATCTGAAGATGGTATTAGTTGTAATGGTAAATGAGGTTAGTAAAGTTATTATTTCAGAAATAATAATGAAACATTTGTGATGAAGATTTGAAAATATTACAATAACGTGGCTAAAGTTTGAAAGTGAAATAAACAATTGAATAGGGTATAGGACTTTCCTATGTAATTTAAATGAATTCGTTTAAAGAATAACATCATGTTAAATAAGAAAGCGAGAAAGCGATATTTATAATATTGAAAGATATAAAAGTTTGAATTTATAATTATTTCAATTAAAAGGCCAAGTGGTGTTGAATACTGAACCAGTGAACTCACTGGATTGTCATGATTGAAACACTGTTTATTTTGATAGTTAAATCACCGACTATCAAATCTGTCCAATACGGTTGTTGGTACGGAAAGACCGGGATCGAAGTTATATTCGAAAACCATTCCGACCAACAAATACGTGAAGATATCAAGAGATGATCAAGATGGAGCATTGAAGACCGTTGATTTTTGTAAACGGAAGGACTGTTAATAATCTCTGGTCTGCAGCCAGAGATGTACTGTGGTTCTGTCGTGGTCGGAATCTACGGGTTGCAAGGACTTCTCGCTACTGATCCATGGGGTGATTCCTATATGAGATGCAGTAGGAGAGTACCTTCGGTTCATCCTGTTCCTGGATGACTCGTATGGACGAATGTCTGACAGAGTATTTCCAAAGGAATTACATACGTGGATTTCTTCAAACGTACCATAGTTGATGGCGGAGAATTGGTTTTCTCTAGCCAAATAACTAGAGTATTTTTGTGGACGTCAATTAGTGATATCTGGAGGATCTGATGATGTGGCATTCAAAGTGAATGATGGCCAGATGTTCAAAAGATTATAACCTCAAGCCTCATCAACCGGGAGAGGACAAAAATCGGGCAGGCAGCATGGCTATGTGGGTCGCTCCCATTAGGGTGTATGATCACCTATCTAGAGAAATTCCTTTTGCTTCTTTAATCTATCGATGCTGTCCCTTTTCGGGAAGACGGTGGGTAGCTCCCAACCGTTGGTGATATACATTCGATACACTCAAGCGAAATGAGTGGTCGGTCATGTGAGGGCCGGGTTGCAAGACGTTCTTGTTGAATCCAGTGTATTTGCCTCTAGAGATACACGATCGGCAGGTGGTCCCATACCTTGTCAGTGTTGGAATCCAATCTCCAATAAGCGCCCGCGGTTTTGTTTGTATACTATATATGTAGAGCGTGAGATGCAAGCGTTCTACTAAATGCTATTTACTTGTATTTAGACATTATTATAATATCAGAAAAGATATTGATTTCAAAAATTGCTTTGGGTTATCGTAAGGTAAAAACCGTCCATATTTATGTGTGGATTTGGTCTTACGATTACCCTTTTCTTTGAAAGGTTTCAACTTTAAAATCAGGTTGTGTAATACCCTTAATACTGTGCGAGTTTTTCTCACTCTGGTTCACCAGACTGACCCGGTGTTTTGTAAATACTCGGGTTAGCCCGGGATGTACAGGTTCAGGTTATCGAATACTGTGAAGAGACGAGCTGGAAGAGTCCAGACGTATGATATTATATAGCTTCTATTCCGCTGTGTGTTGTATATGGGAACAGGTGATTATAACTGTCCCAGTGATGTTGATGTACTCTGAAATTTGTAAGTTTTATTTAAAGCTCTCAATAAAATTATTTCTATATTATATTTTGTTCCGGTGCGATGTGAGACTATGTGTTGTGTTGGTTCCTCTTCTTCTTCTATTCTAATATTTCTTTCTTTCTTACCTCACCCTCTAATTTCTTTCTAATACTATCCAGTATTTTCGGTGTTTGGAAGGTCGGCATGAGTTACGGTAAAGATATTTATGTCGATTTCCAGGGCCGAAAACCCTGGGTCGTTACAGTGGTATCAGAGCTATTGGTTTAGTAATAACCTTGGCTCTGTGGTGTAACTCGATAGAGATGGGGTTAGTGATACCCTAGATCTAGATTGAGTGTATATATATATATGAGAGCGTATTTGTAAATTTTATATACAAATGTTTTGTATTGTGTTTGTTGATCAGTTCAAGTGTTGAGAAGCATAGAACTGGTAATGGATACAATATTGTTTGGAAAAGAGGGTAAATGAAATAATTTTACCCAAATTATATTTTTGTATATAAAGGAAATAATTTATCAAATTATTAAGATAATATTGTATTTGATCGATTTGAATGTGATTCAAATCGGATTGAAATTTGAATTGAAACTTAACGTCGTTAAGTGTAATTAAATTCAGAATGATATTGTAATTAAAGTAAATAAATTGGAAATTTAATGAATGAATAATAATCAAATATATGAAACCAAAATAGATGTTAATATTGAATGTGAATTCAATTGATTTGGTTGTGTATTGGTTATTGGTTGTGATTGGTTTGTTATTGGATGATGGGTTGTTTGAATGGAAATTTAATAATCACAAATTTAATGAAGCCAAATGAATTATAAACTGAAGAATAATTTCCGGTATAATTAAACTGGAATGAAACCACGTATGGATTGGAATTTAGGATTCAACCCTGTAGTTGATAATGGATCGATGTTATCTGCTTGGTTTTTGAATTAATATGGTTATATTGTTGATTAATAAGATAGTACTTGAAAATTTCACATATTTATTACTGATATGTGAATTGAGTTAAGTACAGGAACCAGAGGGCTAGGCAGATTGAGATTGATTGAGAAAATCGCATATAAGTTGAGCAAATATGCTCAATAGCGCTCGAAAAGGTACGCCTACGCGAAATATAAAATTTTGGGGTTTTGATTTTTGTTTTCCGACCGTTGGTCGATGAAAATATATTATTTGTTCCTGCGATATCGCAGATGTCACTCCGTGCAGGGGAGACTCTGCCGAATTTTCCCCGGAATTTAAGGTGTTAGAAAATTTTCGATATTTTTCAAAATTTCTGTCGATTATAAAAAAAAATTGGTTTTGATTTGAAATAAAATGGGATTTTAAAATAAATGGGTTAATGTTCTTTCCTACCTTAGCAATTTCGAGGACGAAATTATTTTAAGGGGGGAAGAATGTAACGACCCGTATTTTTGGCAGCCAAATATTTTATTTAATTTATTATTTTAAATATTATATTTGGAGTATTAATGGATTTTAATATTTCAATCGTTGTTTAAAACAAGATCGAACATTATATATTTATATATATATTATAAATCGAGCTTGAAAATGGCGTGCAGTTCGTAATATAGAGTTTTGACCTTCAACTGAATATACAGGAGCCGATATAAGTCGGATTTCTATGAAACGAGAAACGTTAGGACCGTATTGACGATAATTTTAATATGAAAGAGAAAAATTCAGATTTCGTGTTATAGTTTGTTAGTTATGGCCAAATCAAATTTTTGAAATAGACGCTATGGAAAATAGTTATTTAAATATAGGCCGTTAAAATAGCCGTTTTGCAAACGGACTCAGATTTCGACGAAATCAGTTTCATTGGAACCGCATCGTTAAATTATTGTACGGTGTTGAATTGCGTGGCAAACCGATGTCGTATGTGACCACGGTAGCCGTAAACGCCCATTCAATTTCTATAGCGCGTAATTAAACTAATAAAGGGTTATTTGGGTATAACTTGAACAGACGATCGAATTAGGCCGTGAAACCAATTCCATTGAGTTCGTATCATCGATTAGAGTCAGAATAGGTATATAGTTTGTTATTTTTGAAAACCGTAAAATTTGGTGTTCAAAATGGCATTGCGGTGCGCCTAAAAATAGCCTACCGGGGAAACAGTCTCAGAATGCGACGAAACTGGTGCCGTTGGGTTCGTATCGAAAAATTATTATAGGATTGCAAGGTTTCAAGTTGATTTGATTTATCTGGTGATCGTGAAAAAAATTAAACGCGTGTTCATTTCTGGTTTTATAAAGGAAATTTTTCCATACGATATCGGATTTCGACGAAACTTGTCCCATTGGATCCGGAATATCTTTTTACATTAAGATTAGCTTTTTTATCAGTAAACAGAAGTCGTTTGTGGTAGTTTTTACGTGATACTTCGTCCCTAAGTTTCGTTAAGAATAAAATATAAATAAATTTCCATTCTATCTCTTTCAAGCCGAAGGACCCTGGTACAGCCTACCCCAGATCTTTATTTCAAATTTGATTTAACAATACACTGAAAAACCTATTCATATATATCTTACAAAATTTGAAAGGGACAACTCGAATCAGCTATGACAACACCGTATATACACGCCTACCCAAACCATTTTTCCCAACTAGCCTTTCTCTTTCTTCATGTTTCCTCCTGCAGGCCTAGACAAGAGTCTGAAACCATGTATACACCTAGCGAACAGCTATGACATGGTATTCAAATCAATAAAAAGAAAATGGAAGAAAAGCAACATCACAGATACTCTACATCATCCTAAGCACCTATGTTACTTGGCTGCCAAACCATACTACTTGGTCACCACGTTTCCCCTCATATAAATACAACATACTTCATTTCTTTTCCTTCCGCAAACCAAAGGCCGACAGCCTTCCTGATGCTTTCCTTCGTCTACACTAACTGCGCCTCTTTTTAAAAAAAAAAAAGAGAGAGAGCAGCATGAAAAAAATTAAGTAGGAGGAAGGGGTAGGGGAAGCAGGGGTTCGGTTTTCTGTTGGTTTTGGGAGCTGAGCAGTCATAGTCAAGGCGTGGTAGTGGAGTTCTAGGGGCGCGTCAAGTCATGGGAGGACGTCGGTGAAGAGAGGAGCGAAACGAAGTACAGCAGGAGGAGCAAAATAGGAAGGAGCAGTTTTTTCCGTATGAGGAGGGAGTGCAAGAGAAATCGCTACAGTTGGTAAATTGAACAAAGGGAGAGAAACTGACGGCGAACGGAGACCGCACGCTGGTTGGCGCTGCAATGTGTGGCACTTTGGATTGCTGTGGTGAAGTATGCGATGATGCTCGCATGTGAACACATAGCGTTCTAGGAGAAACAAAATGGACAACAGGTTTGAAACGTAAATAAAGATATTGATTAACAAAGGCCTAATCTAGTTTAATTTACATACCTAATTATGTGAGTTCCTAACCATTTATACATGTGACCTGGGGAATATTCGTTGGCCCAATTGAAATTAAAAACTGCCTAATTAGAATCAAAAGGCCATTTTGTTAGTTAAAGTATTTAAGTAAGGATTTACGTTGCTTTTAAGTTAAACTGTGATAAGAGGTGACTTATTTGTATTTAAGTAAATCGGTTCCAAGTATAAAATATTATAGGTGAAGAAATAGACTGCAGTACCTACACTATTTTATGAAGCCGACTATATGATCGTATAATTCATGAGTCTAATCCAATTTTATAACGAGTCCGTATTTTCTAAGAAAATAAATTTTAGTTTAAACTAAATTATATTATTTCGATCATAAACTTATTTAACAAATAACCGGTGCATATAGTTAACGGAATTGAATGAAATCAGGAACGTTGGAACCCTATCAACAAGCGAAACATTTTGGAGCTTGTTTGGTCGGTGACAGAGACAGCTGGAATTATTAGTCAAATTAACGACCATTTAATTTGACTAAAGCAATTGTTAATTCGACAAGCCAACCCAAGGTGAGTTAAACTCACTCAGAAATTTTCCCATTTATATTTTATATAAATTGGGTTTTTTTTTTGTGTGCTCTGGTTGATAATAGTTGACTGTTTTTTAGTTATATATTTGTTTGCTGATTTAACCGATGAAATTAAACCGTCATTAATTTCAGTGAAATACCAAATCGTTATTTTAACGATTGGTTCCAATAAAGGTAACTTACCTTATTGGTCACGTTTATAAATAAACGTGTTTAATTGTTTGAATTGTTTGATCTGTTGAATGGTTTTAAACATTGTGGAGATAACCGTTGGTATGCAGGGAAGAACAGGTTGGAGGGATCCAACGGGATTCCTCAAAATATATTGTTATCATATGAATTGTCATGTTTGGGAATTGATTTGATTGTGGATTATTGACTGAAATCCAACAACTGTTTAGTTAAACCAATGTGCGGTATTTGTTGAGTATTTGGCAACGTATGGCCTATAAAATCAATCGATTTTGTTTATATTCGTTTACCGTCAGGTGAACTGATAGAACTGAAGTTATAAATTTAATTTATAATTGGAGTTAGATTTCGAAATATTATTTGAATAAAAGTTTTAAAAAAAAAAGAAAGAAAAATATTTATTTTTATTAATTGAGTTAATAAAGCCAATCCTGATGTTAATCAGAATTTTAAGTATGAAAATAGGAAAATTACCTAATAGTTAAAGTGAACCATTATTTTGTTAAGAAATAATTAAATGGAATTATTTAAATTAATTATATTAGTAATTAATTTAAAGTGAGAGTGAATTTGAAAGGGGTTAACGAGATAACTATGCCTTGAGTTGACTAAGTCAGCCATTGTAATTGAAATTGATTTTAAAGTGATATGTTTTGAATTAATAAAATAGAATAGTAAGGAATATTGTTTTAATTCTAATAAGATCCTTGAAAAGGGAATTAACATTTATTTTAGTAAATAAAGGGATTAACTAATGAAGTGGTTAAGGGTCGAAGTAAATTATTATTTTATTAATAATAATTTAGGAGATTCTTTTTAATTGAAAATCATTTAAAAAGATAATCGAAGGTAAGTTGAAATTCAAGGGAATAGTGAAAAGAGTTATGAACAGGTTTTGTTTTAAAACCTGAGTTTTTATAACGAAGTTATAAAAGATAGTTTTAAGCGAATATTATAGCTTAAAAGAAGTGTTACTTAATGTTTGAATTAAGTAAACGGAAATCTAGAAAAAAGGTTCTATAATAGACCAGTGTTATATAAATGGGATTTAAAGTGTTAAAGCGTTAATTTACATTAACGTTATTTAAATAATGGGGTTAAGCAAAGGGGAGGGTTTGAGAATAAGATTCCAAAGTGGAAAATGGTGGAATGAATTGGAAAGGAGATTGGGGAAAAGTGAATTTGGTAGTAGAAGTGAAATCGGGGAATTTGATAACCAAATCCGAGTTATAAACGAGCTTGGTTAAAGAGTTGATTATATAAAGGTACTTAATTACTGAATTAAGAGAAAAATGGGTATAGCCGCGAAAGGGGTTTCAAAGGAGATAAGTAGATTTTATGAAACCGTATTTTGAATATAATAAGTAAATGGCATTTGATTTGGTATTAAAATGAGTGTTGGTTTTACAACTTATATTTACTTTAAGGTATGAACGTTGTTGATCAAGGTCTGAAAGGTAACTAAAATACCCCAACTTGAACGACTTCAGAATTATCTGAAGATGGTATTAGTGGTAATGGTAAATGAGGTTAGTAAAGTTATTATTTCAGAAATAATAATGAAACATTTGTGATGAAGATTTGAAAATATTACAATAACGTGGCTAAAGTTTGAAAGTGAAATAAACAATTGAATAGGGTATAGGACTTTCCTATGTATTTAAAATGAATTCGTTTAAAGAATAACATCATGTTAAATAAGAAAGCGAGAAAGCGATATTTATAATATCGAAAGATATAAAAGTTTGAATTTATAATTATTTCAATTAAAAGGCCAAGTGGTGTTGAATACTGAACCAGTGAACTCACTGGATTGTCATGATTGAAACACTGTTTATTTTGATAGATAAATCACCGACTATCAAATCTGTCCAATACGGTTGTTGGTACGGAAAGACCGGGATCGAAGTTATATTCGAAAACTATTCCGACCAACAAATACGTGAAGATATCAAGAGATGATCAAGATGGAGCATTGAAGACCGTTGATTTTCGTAAATGGAAGGACTGTTAATAATCTCTGGTCTGCTGCCAGAGATGTACCGTGGTTCTGTCGTGGTCGGAATCTACTGGTTGCAAGGACTTCTCGCTACTGATCCATAGGGTGATTCCTATATGAGATGCAGTAGGAGAGTACCTTCGGTTCATCCTGTTCCTGGATGACTCGTATGGACGAATGTCTGACAGAGTATTTCCAAAGGAATTACATACGTGGATTTCTTCAAACGTACCATAGTTGATGGCGGAGAATTGGTTTTCTCTAGCCAAATAACTAGAGTATTTTTGTGGACGTCAATTAGTGATATCTGGAGGATCTGATGATGTGGCATTCAAAGTGAATGATGGCCAGATGTTCAAAAGATTATAACCTCAAGCCTCATCAACCGGGAGAGGACAAAAATCGGGCAGGCAGCATGGCTATGTGGGTCGCTCCCATTAGGGTGTATGATCACCTATCTAGAGAAATTCCTTTTGCTTCTTTAATCTATCGATGCTGTCCCTTTTCGGGAAGACGGTGGGTAGCTCCCAACCGTTGGTGATATGCATTCGATACACTCAAGCGAAATGAGTGGTCGGTCATGTGAGGGCCGGGTTGCAAGACGTTCTTGTTGAATCCAGTGTATTTGTCTCTAGAGATACACGATCGGCAGGTGGTCCCATACCTTGTCAGTGTTGGAATCCAATCTCCAATAAGCGCCCGCGTTTTGTTTGTATACTATATATGTAGAGCGTGAGATGCAAGCGTTCTACTAAATTCTATTTACTTGTATTTAGACATTATTATAATATCAGAAAAGATAATGATTTCAAAAATTGCTTTGGGTTATCGTAAGGTAAAAACCGTCCATATTTATGTGTGGATTTGGTCTTACGATTACCCTTTTCTTTGAAAGGTTTCAACTTTAAAATCAGGTTGTGTAATACCCTTAATACTGTGCGAGTTTTTCTCACTCTGGTTCACCAGACTGACCCGGTGTTTTGTAAATGCTCGGGTTAGCCCGGGATGTACAGGTTCAGGTTATCGAATACTGTGAAGAGACGAGCTGGAAGAGTCCAGACGTATGATATTATATAGCTTCTATTTCGCTGTGTGTTGTATATGGGAACAGGTGATTATAACTGTCCCAGTGATGTTGATGTACTCTGAAATTTGTAAGTTTTATTTAAAGCTCTCAATAAAATTATTTCTATATTATATTTTGTTCCGCTGCGATGTGAGACTATGTGTTGTGTTGGTTCCTCTTCTTCTTCTATTCTAATATTTCTTTCTTTCTTACCTCACCCTCTAATTTCTTTCTAATACTATCCAGTATTTTCGGTGTTTGGAAGGTCGGCATGAGTTACGGTAAAGATATTTATGTCGATTTCCAAGGCCGAAAACCCTGGGTCGTTACAGTGGTATCAGAGCTATTGGTTTAGTAATAACCTTGGCTCTGTGGTGTAACTCGATAGAGATGGGGTTAGTGATACCCTAGATCTAGATTGAGTGTGTATATATATATATATATATATGAGAGCGTATTTGTAAATTTTATATACAAATGTTTTGTATTGTGTTTGTTGATCAGTTCAAGTGTTGAGAAGCATAGAACTGGTAATGGATACAATATTGTTTGGAAAAGAGGGTAAATGAAATAATTTTACCCAAATTATATTTTTGTATATAAAGGAAATAATTTATCAAATTATTAAGATAATATTGTATTTGATCGATTTGAATGTGATTCAAATCGGATTGAAATTTGAATTGAAACTTAACGTCGTTAAGTGTAATTAAATTCAGAATGATATTGTAATTAAAGTAAATAAATTGGAAAATTAATGAATGAATAATAATCAAATATATGAAACCAAAATAGATGTTAATATTGAATGTGAATTCAATTGATTTGGTTGTGTATTGGTTATTGGTTGTGATTGGTTTGTTATTGGATGATGGGTTGTTTGAATGGAAATTTAATAATCACAAATTTAATGAAGCCAAATGAATTATAAACTGAAGAATAATTTCCGGTATAATTAAACTGGAATGAAACCACGTATGGATTGGAATTTAGGATTCAACCCTGTAGTTGATAATGGATCGATGTTATCTGCTTGGTTTTTGAATTAATATAGTTATATTGTTGATTAATAAGATAGTACTTGAAAATTTCACATATTTATTACTGATATGTGAATTGAGTTAAGTACAGGAACCAGAGGGCTAGGCAGATTGAGATTGATTGAGAAAATCGCATATAAGTTGAGCAAATATGTTCAATAGCGCTCGAAAAGGTACGCCTACGCGAAATATAAAATTTTGGGGTTTTGATTTTTGTTTTCCGACCGTTGGTCGATGAAAATATATTATTTGTTCCTGCGATATCGCAGATGTCACTCCGTGCAGGGGAGACTCTACCGAATTTTCCCCGGAATTTAAGGTGTTAGAAAATTTTCGATATTTTTCAAAATTTCTGTCGATTATAAAAAAAAAAATGGTTTTGATTTGAAATAAAATGGGATTTTAAAATAAATGGGTTAATGTTCTTTCCTACCTTAGCAATTTCGAGGACGAAATTATTTTAAGGGGGGAAGAATGTAACGACCCGTATTTTTGGCAGTCAAATATTTTATTTAATTTATTATTTTAAATATTATATTTGGAGTATTAATGGATTTTAATATTTCAATCGTTGTTTAAAACGAGATCGAACATTATATATTTATATATATATATTATAAATCGAGCTTGAAAATGGCGTGCAGTTCGTAATATGGAGTTTTGACCTTCAACTGAATATACAGGAGCCGATATAAGTCGGATTTCTATGAAACGAGAAACGTTAGGACCGTATTGACGATAATTTTCATATGAAAGAGAAAAATTCAGATTTCGTGTTATAGTTTGTTAGTTATGGCCAAATCAAATTTTTGAAATAGACGCTATGGAAAATCGTTATTTAAATATAGGCCGTTAAAATAGCCGTTTTGCAAACGGACTCAGATTTCGACGAAATCAGTTTCATTGGAACCGCATCGTTAAATTATTGTACGGTGTTGAATTGCGTGGCAAACCGATGTCGTATGTGACCACGGTAGCCGTAAACGCCCATTCAATTTCTATAGCGCGTAATTAAACTAATAAAGGGTTATTTGGGTATAACTTGAACAGACGATCGAATTAGACCGTGAAACCAATTCCATTGAGTTCGTATCATCGATTAGAGTCAGAATAGGTATATAGTTTGTTATTTTTGAAAACCGTAAAATTTGGTGTTCAAAATGGCATTGCGGTGCGCCTAAAAATAGCCTACCGGGGAAACAGTCTCAGAATGCGACGAAACTGGTGCCGTTGGGTTCGTATCGAAAAATTATTATAGGATTGCTAGGTTTCAAGTTGATTTGATTTATCTGGTGATCGTGAAAAAAATTAAACGCGTGTTCATTTCTGGTTTTATAAAGGAAATTTTTCCATACGATATCGGATTTCGACGAAACTTGTCCCATTGGATCCGGAATATCTTTTTACATTAAGATTAGCTTTTTTATCAGTAAACAGAAGTCGTTTGTGGTAGTTTTTATGTGATACTTCGTCCCTAAGTTTCGTTAAGAATAAAATATAAATAAATTTCCATTCTATCTCTTTCAAGCCGAAGGACCCTGGTACAGCCTACCCCAGATCTTTATTTCAAATTTGATTTAACAATACATTGAAAAACCTATTCATATATATCTTAAAAAATTTGAAAGGGACAACTCGAATCAGCTATGACAACACCGTATATACACGCCTACCCAAACCATTTTTCCCAACTAGCCTTTCTCTTTCTTCATGTTTCCTCCTGCAGGCCTAGACAAGAGTCTGAAACCATGTATACACCTAGCGAACAGCTATGACATGGTATTTAAATCAATAAAAAGATAATGGAAGAAAAGCAACATCACAGATACTCTACATCATCCTAAGCACCTATGTTACTTGGCTGCCAAACCATACTACTTGGTCACCACGTTTCCCCTCATATAAATACAACATACTTCATTTCTTTTCCTTTCGCAAACCAAAGGCCGACAGCCTTCCTGATGCTTTCCTTCGTCTACACTAACTGCGCCTCTTTTTAAAAAAAAAAAGAGAGAGAGAGAGCAGCATGAAAAAAATTAAGTAGGAGGAAGGGGTAGGGGAAGCAGGGGTTCGGTTTTCTGTTGGTTTTGGGAGCTGAGCAGTCATAGTCAAGGCGTGGTAGTGGAGTTCTAGGGGCGCGTCAAGTCATGGGAGGACGTCGGTGAAGTGAGGAGCGAAACGAAGTACAGCAGGAGGAGCAAAATAGGAACGAGCAGTTTTTTCCGTATGAGGAGGGAGTGCAAGAGAAATCGCTACAGTTGGTAAATTGAACAAAGGG
Organism: Allium sativum; assembly: GCA_030737875.1. Classification (NCBI taxonomy): domain Eukaryota; kingdom Viridiplantae; phylum Streptophyta; class Magnoliopsida; order Asparagales; family Amaryllidaceae; genus Allium; species Allium sativum. The sequence goes on along the minus strand of JASFAX010000021.1, from coordinate 30,726,426 downwards.
AGAGAAACTGACGGCGAACGGAGACCGCACGCTGGTTGGCGCTGCAATGTGTGGCACTTTGGATTGCTGTGGTGAAGTATGCGATGAAGCTCGCATGTGAACACATAGCGTTCTAAGAGAAACAAAATGGACAACAGGTTTGAAACGTAAATAAAGATATTGATTAACAAAGGCCTAATCTAGTTTAATTTACATACCTAATTATGTGAGTTCCTAACCATTTATACTTGTGACCTGGGGAATATTCGTTGGCCCAATTGAAATTAAAAACTGCCTAATTAGAATCAAAAGGCCATTTTGTTAGTTAAAGTATTTAAGTAAGGATTTACGTTGCTTTTAAGTTAAACTGTGATAAGAGGTGACTTATTTGTATTTAAGTAAATCGGTTCCAAGTATAAAATATTATAGGTGAAGAAATAGACTGCAGTACCTACACTATTTTATGAAGCCGGCTATATGATCGTATAATTCATGAGTCTAATCCAATTTTATAACGAGTCCGTATTTTCTAAGAAAATAAATTTTAGTTTAAACTAAATTATATTATTTCGATCATAAACTTATTTAACAAATAACCGGTGCATATAGTTAACGGAATTGAATGAAATCAGGAACGTTGGAACCCTATCAACAAGCGTAACATTTTGGAGCTTGTTTGGTCGGTGACAGAGACAGCTGGAATTATTAGTCAAATTAACGACCATTTAATTTGACTAAAGCAATTGTTAATTCGACAAGCCAACCCAAGGTGAGTTAAACTCACTCAGAAATTTTCCCATTTATATTTTATATAAATTGGGTTTTTATTTTGTGTGCTCTGGTTGATAATAGTTGACTGTTTTTTAGTTATATATTTGTTTGCTGATTTAACGAATGAAATTAAACCGTCATTAATTTCAGTGAAATACCAAATCGTTATTTTAACGATTGGTTCCAATAAAGGTAACTTACCTTATTGGTCACGTTTATAAATAAACGTGTTTAATTGTTTGAATTGTTTGATCTGTTGAATGGTTTTAAACATTGTGGAGATAACCGTTGGTATGCAGGGAAGAACAGGTTGGAGGGATCCAACGGGATTCCTCAAAATATATTGTTATCATATGAATTGTCATGTTTGGGAATTGATTTGATTGTGGATTATTGACTGAAATCCAACAACTGTTTAGTTAAACCAATGTGCGGTATTGGTTGAGTATTTGGCAACGTATGGCCTATAAAATCAATCGATTTTGTTTATATTCGTTTACCGTCAGGTGAACTGATAGAACTGAAGTTATAAATTTAATTTATAATTGGAGTTAGATTTCGAAATATTATTTGAATAAAAGTTTTAAAAAAAAAAGGAAGAAAAATATTTATTTTTATTAATTGAGTTAATAAAGCCAATCCTGATGTTAATCAGAATTTTAAGTATGAAAATAGGAAAATTACCTAATAGTTAAAGTGAACCATTATTTTGTTAAGAAATAATTAAATGGAATTATTTAAATTAATTATATTAGTAATTAATTTAAAGTGAGAGTGAATTTGAAAGGGGTTAACGAGATAACTATGCCTTGAGTTGACTAAGTCAGCCATTGTAATTGAAATTGATTTTAAAGTGATATGTTTTGAATTAATAAAATAGAATAGTAAGGAATATTGTTTTAATTCTAATAAGATCCTTGAAAAGGGAATTAACATTTATTTTAGTAAATAAAGGGATTAACTAATGAAGTGGTTAAGGGTCGAAGTAAATTATTATTTTATTAATAATAATTTAGGAGATTCTTTTTAATTGAAAATCATTTAAAAAGATAATCGAAGGTAAGTTGAAATTCAAGGGAATAGTGAAAAGAGTTATGAACAGGTTTTGTTTTAAAACCTGAGTTTTTATAACGAAGTTATAAAAGATAGTTTTAAGCGAATATTATAGCTTAAAAGAAGTGTTACTTAATGTTTGAATTAAGTAAACGGAAATCTAGAAAAAAGGTTCTATAATAGACCAGTGTTATATAAATGGGATTTAAAGTGTTAAAGCGTTAATTTACATTAACGTTATTTAAATAATGGGGTTAAGCAAAGGGGAGGGTTTGAGAATAAGATTCCAAAGTGGAAAATGGTGGAATGAATTGGAAAGGAGATTGGGGAAAAGTGAATTTGGTAGTAGAAGTGAAATCGGGGAATTTGATAACCAAATCCGAGTTATAAACGAGCTTGGTTAAAGAGTTGATTATATAAAGGTACTTAATTACTGAATTAAGAGAAAAATGGGTATAGCCGCGAAAGGGGTTTCAAAGGAGATAAGTAGATTTTTTGAAACCTATTTTGAATATAATAAGTAAATGGAATTTGATTTGGTATTAAAATGAAGTGTTGGTTTTACAACTTATATTTACTTTAAGGTATGAACGTTGTTGATCAAGGTCTGAAAGGTAACTAAAATACCCCAACTTGAACGACTTCAGAATTATCTGAAGATGGTATTAGTTGTAATGGTAAATGAGGTTAGTAAAGTTATTATTTCAGAAATAATAATGAAACATTTGTGATGAAGATTTGAAAATATTACAATAACGTGGCTAAAGTTTGAAAGTGAAATAAACAATTGAATAGGGTATAGGACTTTCCTATGTATTTAAAATGAATTCGTTTAAGGAATAACATCATGTTAAATAAGAAAGCGAGAAAGCGATATTTATAATATCGAAAGATAAAAAAGTTTGAATTTATAATTATTTCAATTAAAAGGCCAAGTGGTGTTGAATACTGAACCAGTGAACTCACTGGATTGTCATGATTGAAACACTGTTTATTTTGATAGTTAAATCACCGACTATCAAATCTGTCCAATACGGTTGTTGGTACGGAAAGACCGGGATCGAAGTTATATTCGAAAACCATTCCGACCAACAAATACGTGAAGATATCAAGAGATGATCAAGATGGAGCATTGAAGACCGTTGATTTTCGTAAATGGAAGGACTGTTAATAATCTCTGGTCTGCTGCCAGAGATGTACTGTGGTTCTGTCGTGGTCGGAATATACGGGTTGCAAGGACTTCTCGCTACTGATCCATGGGGTGATTCCTATATGAGATGCAGTAGGAGAGTACCTTCGGTTCATCCTGTTCCTGGATGACTCGTATGGACGAATGTCTGACAGAGTATTTCCAAAGGAATTACATACGTGGATTTCTTCAAACGTACCATAGTTGATGGCGGAGAATTGGTTTTCTCTAGCCAAATAACTAGAGTATTTTTGTGGACGTCAATTAGTGATATCTGGAGGATCTGATGATGTGGCATTCAAAGTGAATGATGGCCAGATGTTCAAAAGATTATAACCTCAAGCCTCATCAACCGGGAGAGGACAAAAATCGGGCAGGCAGCATGGCTATGTGGGTCGCTCCCATTAGGGTGTATGATCACCTATCTAGAGAAATTCCTTTTGCTTCTTTAATCTATCGATGCTGTCCCTTTTCGGGAAGACGGTGGGTAGCTCCCAACCGTTGGTGATATACATTCGATACACTCAAGCGAAATGAGTGGTCGGTCATGTGAGGGCCGGGTTGCAAGACGTTCTTGTTGAATCCAGTGTATTTGCCTCTAGAGATACACGATCGGCAGGTGGTCCCATACCTTGTCAGTGTTGGAATCCAATCTCCAATAAGCGCCCGCGGTTTTGTTTGTATACTATATATGTAGAGCGTGAGATGCAAGCGTTCTACTAAATTCTATTTACTTGTATTTAGACATTATTATAATATCAGAAAAGATATTGATTTCAAAAATTGCTTTGGGTTATCGTAAGGTAAAAACCGTCCATATTTATGTGTGGATTTGGTCTTACGATTACCCTTTTCTTTGAAAGGTTTCAACTTTAAAATCAGGTTGTGTAATACCCTTAATACTGTGCGAGTTTTTCTCACTCTGGTTCACCAGACTGACCCGGTGTTTTGTAAATGCTCGGGTTAGCCCAGGATGTACAGGTTCAGGTTATCGAATACTGTGAAGAGACGAGCTGGAAGAGTCCAAACGTATGATATTATATAGCTTCTATTCCGCTGTGTGTTGTATATGGGAACAGGTGATTATAACTGTCCCAGTGATGTTGATGTACTCTGAAATTTGTAAGTTTTATTTAAAGCTCTCAATAAAATTATTTCTATATTATATTTTGTTCCGCTGCGATGTGAGACTATGTGTTGTGTTGGTTCCTCTTCTTCTTCTATTCTAATATTTCTTTCTTTCTTACCTCACCCTCTAATTTCTTTCTAATACTATCCAGTATTTTCGTTGTTTGGAAGGTCGGCATGAGTTACGGTAAAGATATTTATGTCGATTTCCAGGGCCGAAAACCCTGGGTCGTTACAACACCCGTGTGGGGTTTCAAACAATCAAACACAGATTTTAGTTGTGCAGTTGGGTGATGTGTAAAATTTATCATCCCAATCAATTTCAGTCAAATCAGTGTATATAAACAAATCGGCCGATTTGTTTATAAATATTCATTTATTCGCTTTCACGTTAAAATTATATTTTTAACGATAAAACAATTTATTTTAACACATGAATTTCTATTCATTTCATTTATCAAATAAAATGATATCTTTTATTTTTCTAACTTATTTTAGAAAATTTCGGCGGCATAACGACACGATACTAGAAACGGGACGAGGCCTAGCCTTATCCCCGGTCTAGTGAAGGCCCACGCCATTCACCCATCAATCAAATCAATCCATTCCCCCAAGCAATTCAATTCAAACCAATTAGACTAACCAACTACACAAGCAAACAATTTAACAAACAAGCCATCCATGGTCTGTGGATGACGGGTGTCGGGTGCTTCTAAGCACCGTCTGCATCCTAGTATATATAAATATAACTAGAAAAAGAAGTTTAGAGTGAGAAGTTCTCACCAATAGCTATCCAAACACCTTGACTCTTCTTTGATAGAAATCTTCTTCATTCTCGCCTTTTTATCATCTTCGTTGCCCGTAGTCACTACATATATAAAAATCACACATTTTTATATTTTGATGTCTTTAAAATAAAAATCACATTTTTATTTATTCATTTTCAATTTAGAAATCATATTTTTATAATCACTCATATATTTAAAAATCGAATTTTTACTATGCTGTTCAATATATAAAAATCGAATTTTTACTTTGGTGTCATATAGATAAAAATTATATTTTTATCACGCTATTTTCCATATAAAGATTTCGCCTTTCTAAAATACAGTTTTCGCCTTTATAAAAACATAGACTTCGCCTTTATAAAATTTAAAGATTTCATCTTTATAAAAATATCATTTTTTTATTTTTCTACACATATAAAGATGATATTTTTAATATCATCTTATCATGTAAAAATTATATTTTTAACTCTCTACCTAACCAAAAATCATATTTTTACATCTTCTACTTAATAAAGATTATATTTTTAATACTTTAAAAATATAAAAATCATATTTTTAATTCTTTAAAAATATAAAAATCATATTTTTTTACCTAATAAAAATCAAATCTTGCCTTTTTAAAAATCAAACTTTTCTATTTAAAAATCTAAACTTTCTCTATTTTTAAAAATCTATACTTTCGCATTTTAAAAATCCTTCTTTACTGATTTAAATAAACTAAATAAACTAATTATTTTAAATAAATTACTAAATGAAATAAATATAAAACTTACAGTCAAATCAGAAAAGGGGGGTTGCTGTCGAGGTATGGCGCTCGAGTTCAGTAGGGGGCTGCGGTGCCTGGCGTCGGTCGTGGGGGCCACAGGGGGTCGGGCGTCGCAGGCGAAGGGAAGGGGAGGAGGAGGAGGAGGAAGAAGAAAGGAGGCGAAGATTAGGAAGGTAGAAGACGAGAGGGGGGGCGACGTCTTCGTCGATTTGGGGGTTCCGCGGTTTTAGCAGAGGGGGGGCGCCACGTCGATCGAGGGGAAGAGCGGGGGGGGGGGGGGACTTGGTCGTAGCGGCGCCGCCCATGGCGCGGTGGCGGCTCCATCGGAGGAGCGACGAGCTCCTCCGCCCCTTTTTCTCTTTTTTTTTTCCTGTTGAATGTAAACGAGAAAAGGGTGGCCAACGGGTTTTAAGGAGAAGTTTAATTTTTTTTCTTTTTTTTATTAATTTAATTATTTTATTTTTCAAAAAGTTGACTTTCACATGCGACCTCTAAACGAGGCCCACCGCCTGTCGTCCATAGCGTTTTACCCCCATTCCGAACACAATGGGATATGTATCGCAAGCTGATTAGATCGTTTCGATCAGTTTCCGTTAAATTTACATTTAAATCACTATATTGAATTTAAACGCGCATTTCAATTTACCGGGGTCACATACTAGCCCTAAAAATTCCAGAAAAATATTTTCTAGCTTCGTTTTGACGATATGGTCCTAACAAAACTAGTTTCGTCAAATTCTGAGACCGTTGGAAAAATGGCCATTTTCCAGTCGATTAAATTCAACTGAAATGGTAGCGTTTTCCTTTGCCATGCACACATATTGATTCGAAAAATTATGAAATTTGGAATCTAGCAATAACTCGACATCATGGACCCAATAAAAGTGGTTTCGTCGAAATCCGAGGTCGTTTGCAAAATGTCCATTTTTAAGGGCCTGAATTCCGTAGCGATTATTCAGAATTTTCAACTGGACATATCTTTTGATTCCCGCTATGAAATTTTGATTTGCCGGATTGGTTGGAAACATATCATTAATTAGATCATAATGTTTTTGGTTTCACTAAAATCCGGATGGTTTTGCACCCGGTACATTCAATTGAAGTTTGAAATCGAATTATCGAACTACCGCGCCATTTTCAATTCCTTTTATAATTATATATAAATATTTATATTCTAACGACGACGCGTATAGATATATATGTTCTAAATATATTCAAAATAAATTTCTCGTCGTTTTTATTTAAAATTATCCATTTTAAATGTTCAAAATTTACAAAAATTGCCAAAATAAAAATTTTAAACTGGCCCAGATTTTCCGGGTTATTACAGGTCTGTTCAAATAGGGTATGGGCTTTTTGTTTTAAGGGGGAGGCCCATTATATTTAGTTAAGTTTTATTTTAAATTTAAAGTGTGTTAACTTTATTTTATCGTATCGTTTTCATACATTATCGAAACTCAGCGAAATAGAAGTGGATTTGAGCTCATCTGAATTTAGGGCGAAATAAATTGTCCAATCTAAATCAACGACATTTATCGTTATTAACGATGATAGTCCAAATATGAGTAAATCTCACTAACTCTGAACAATTTATAATTTCATGTTGTATTTTTAGAACTGTTAAATATTGGCTGATTGACTGTGTGTTGACTATTTGATTGAACTGCTAGTCAGTTAGTGAATTTCTATATTGATTCTATTTAACAGAATATATTATATGGAAATGAAAGTTATGTTATCTATATTGTTTAACATCTGTGGATGCAGGGAGACAGGTTGGAGGAACCCTACGGGGTTCCTCAACATTTATTTTATTGTTTTCATATATTGTGATATATGATATGATATATAATCTGTTGTCGATTATATGTGTTTGAACGATACTGATCATCGTGATTTGATATGTTGAATACCATAACATACCGAAATGTTGATAAGGGAATATTTTCAAAGTGATATTTGAAAATAAGATACTTATAAATGGAATATTTATAAATAAGAAATATTTATAAATTGGAATATTTATAAATAGGAGATATTTAGAAAAAGGGAAAACATTATAAAAAGGAAACTGTTATAGTAAGGAAATCATTTTAAAGTGGAGAACCGTTACTAAAAGTAAATCTTTATAATGAATAAATGTTGTTAAAAAGGAAATCTTTATAAAGCGAATAAAGGATTTAAATCGAATATGGTATTCGAAAGGAGTTAAATCGAATATGGTATTCGAAAGGAGTTAAATCGAATATGGTATTCGAAAGTAGTAAATCGAATAAGTTATTCGGAAGGAGTTAAATCGAATATGGTATTCGAAAGTAGTAAATTGAATTAGTTATTCGAAAGGGTTAGTCGAGTCGAGTCAGTTGAATAGAGTTAATCGAATATTTGTTATTCAAATATGAGTTAACCAGATGGAGTTAATCAGTTAGAGTTAACCAGTTAGAGTTAAACCAGTTGGAGTAAATCGATTAGAGTTAAAACAAATGAGTTAATCGAATATAGTTTATTCGAATATAAAGTAAACAGAGTTAATCGAATATAGTTTGTTTGAATAGAAAGTAAAAGGAGTTCATCGATGTTAGTTAAATCGAAAGGAGTTAATCGATGTTAGTTTAATCGATTAGAGTTAAAGCAAATGAGTTAATCGAATATAGTTTATTCGAATAGAAAGTAAAAGGAGTTAATCGATGTTCGTTAAATCGAAAGGAGTTAATCGATGTTAGTTTAATCGATTAGGGTTAAAGCAAATGAGTTAATCGAATATAGTTTATTCGAATAGTAAAAGGAGTTAATCAAATATAGTTTATTCGAATAGTAAAAGGAGTTAATCAAATATATAGTTTATTCAAATAGAATAAAGGAGTTAATCGAATATATAGTTTATTCAAATAGAATAAAGGAGTTAATCGAATATATAGTTTATTCAAATAGAATGAAGGAGTTAATCGAATATAGTTTATTCGAATAGAGTAAAAGCTGTTAATTGAATATATAGTTTATTCAAGTAGAATAAAGGAGTTAATCGAATATATAGTTTATTCAAATAGAATTAAAAGAGTTATCGAATATAGTTTATTCGATAGGAGTTAAGTGAATAGAGTTAAAGTTAAATCAATGAATTAAGTGAATAGAATAAATTGAATAGAGTTATCAAATATACCTTATCGAAGGAAAGAATTACCAAATAGAAAGGATTTGAAAGAGAGTTACGTAAAGAAGTTTGTTAAAGAATTAGAAGGGTGAACTTTGTCTATTTCAAGGTTAGAAACGTTGTCCAATCAAGGTCTGAGAGGTAGTATTACCCCAACTTGATTGACTTCATTTTTAACTAAGGAATGGTTAAGGTTCGATAGTGTGACGATCCCAAAATCCGAGGGGCGGTATTAAGGATAATCATTAGGAAATAACACATTAATCATCATAGCAGAGTACAGATAATAGCTGAAACAATAAGTAAAATAATTTTACATGAATATGACAGCGGAATCACAACATGTAGGAATATCAGAATAGCATAACGTGGGATATACTTAGTAAAAGGAAAGGGAAGTGATCAGTCATCATCGCCAGAGGCGGAATACATACATGCAGTGACATAATAAGAGTACCAGTCTACATCGCCGAAGGCGGAATACATATACATATAGTGAGAAATACGGAAAGTAAATCAGTCTGCATCGCCAGTGGCGGAATCATAATATACACAGTAATGGCGGAAAATATCTAAGTCATCACTATGAAGTCAGCCTCGCCATGAGCCAAAAGTGCATGCTGTGCAGCAGTGCAGAACCAAAAACCACCTGTCACCTGTGTACTAGGCTGCCCGTGTGAAAATAAGGGCACCCGCGTTTGCAAAGTGAAACAAACAACGAGTCAGTCATGGGGACTGGTATGAGGAATCCATTTATCAGTTAAACAATAGTAATAGCAAATCATAGGACCACGCCACTTTCGCGGAACGGGTTTACTCCAGTGATTGCTAGTGCATTTAAAACAAGATAAATTCTTTTAAAGACAACGCAATGCTTTTAGAAAGAATGAAACTATTATAAGACTCAGGTCCCATCACACAATGCAACGCAAGCCGGAGGATAGAGTTTTACCTTATAATAGCCAAATATGCTTGATACGTATAAAGCAAAGCCATTTGATATTATTACTAGTGCATATATGTTTTAAAGCAAATAGCATCATAAATATCAATCATAGGCGGCATAGCTACCATATACTATGTCACCATACTAGTACTACAATCAAGTCCGTTATTTCGTATTGGAAATTGGATTTCCGTCATGAGTCGAGGCAAGGGGCAAGCTCCTCTCCGCTTCGAGACACTCTAGCAAATGCCTCAGGATTACGCACACTGGGTAACCCCTGGATTCGGCTGGGCCGGTCCTCACTTACGTTAGAGGATTATTTATTCCTGAACACACGTTTCCCGGTCCTTACAGACCTATAATCGAGGCGCCTCGCATTCCAACAACCACAAAGGTGAAAAGTAGATATATATGTCAGGGCTGGTAAGTCACTGACACCACCATAGCTAGAAAGAAACGTCGTGCTCTCCCAGCGGTCCGTATCCCGTTTTTAACTCATACCGGGGTGTGAGGTTCGCGAATCTACGAAATACACAAAGCTAGGCCACGTAAGCCTTGCTTTAATCATCATCCACAAGACTTTGCTTTGCAACAGAAGCCTTGATCACGGCATCTTGGCATGCCACATAGGCAGTCCACTCCATACGATTGATTTCCATCGATATATAACCTCTAAGCTCGTGCGTCTCAGAGAAGGGCGTTAAGCAAGAGAATAAATTCTCCGCCGCCAAACAGATATATATTTAACAGAGATCAATCAATATAGAATAAAATCCAATGTCAGACACACAGTCCATTTACAAGTCCGTCCTGGGTCTGAACGAAACCGGAGGCGTCAAATTCCTCGTATATCCGTCCAATCAACATATACGTTCAGACGGCTACTAATTCCGTCCCTTTCCGGTTGCTACTCCGGTTAGGAACCTCAGTAGCGCTCGTCCAACCGATACGAAGATCGTCGGTCTTGAATCGTCTTTGCGTTTTCCAATTCGAATCGCTCAATGAATTACTTGAAATGAGGGTTAGCTCGGCCTTTTCAAATAACTCACGTCATTAGAATTTAAATCGATTCTTTATATGGTTATGTTATTCGACATCCATCTTTCAGTTATTTAGTGTTATTTTCATGTCATACACATACAACCATCAAATATCAAACAATTCAAGCCCAAACGGTTTATTTGCAACCTATGTTGCTTATAATATTTTATAACAATTTTTCGCCATTTTTATTTATTTAAAAATGGCCATATTTAATTAAACGACGTTTCAGGTCGTTTCGTGTCACTGGCGCTGTTTTTCCCTAAATTTTTTTTACACATATCGGAAAATCTAACCGTTGGATTTCTACAAAGTCTATATCAGTGGGAAGATATTCCCAAAGCGAACCCAACGGTTCCAGTTTCGTGAGAATCCGACGGTCGGATCTTCCACACTAGTCGTTTGAAGTTACGGTTTCAATTTACGAACTGCAGCGTCGTTATTCGATTAAATTTAATTATATTTATATATATATATATATATATATATATATATATATATATATATATATATAAATATAATCGTTCCTGGCGCTGTTTTTCCTTAATTTTGAATTAAACATTCCAGACAATCCAACCGTTGGATTTTTACAAGGTTGGTGCCGTTGGAAAGATTATTCCAAGGCGAACCCGACGGTTGAGGTTTCGGGAAAATCCAATGGTCGGATTTCCCGCACTAGTCGTTTGAAATCACGGTTTCAAAATACGAACTGCACGGCCTCGTTTCGTTTTAATTTTATTTATATTTATATATTTATATAAATATAGCTCATTCGATGATTTCTATATCGTTTTTCACTTCAAATATTTTTCTAACACCTTAAATTTTGGAAAAATTTCGCCATAACCTCCCCTGTACCGGGAGCATCGGGAAATCGCAAATAGCGTTCCCGGTCCTTCTAATCTCAAAAAGAAAAAGAAAAAGCCAAGCGGCTAGCCAACAGGCTCAAAATCATCACCCAAACAAATCAGTAAATGTGTACCTATTTGTCGGGCACAAATTTTATTCCTCTTCTCTAGCCCCTTTGCTATAACCTGTTCAATGAATATGCATGTACATATATATACAGTTCTTATCAATTATCATTTTCTATTCAATTCCATATTTGATTTCTGTTTGGTTTAAAAACACCATTCATTCTAATGTTACATAAATAGGTGCAAATCATTTCATTGGCTAATTAATGAATATTTCAACTCATATATGTTTATTTTGAACAAGTGGCTATTTTTAACATTTCACATTTCAACGATTAAGGCATACAATAAAAATGTGATTTTTATTGTAAAACAATTCATTTCAAAACACTATTTTTCTATATAGTTTAAGTTGGTGATAAAATAGGATTTTTATCATCAAACAATTTATTTCAAAATATGAATACCATTCAACACATGAATTTCTAATCAACGAATGAATATCAATTCAACACATGAATGTTTTCTATAGTTTCTATATATAGATAAAAATGTGATTTTTATTATCGAACAGTTTATTTCAAAATATGAATATCATTCAACACATGAATTTCTAAACAACGAATGAATATCAATTCAACACATGAATGTTTTCTATAGTTTCTATATATAGATAAAAATGTGATTTTTATTATCGAGCGGTTTATTTCAAAATATGAATATCATTCAACACATGAATTTCTAAACAACGAATGAATATCAATTCAACACATGAATGTTTTCTATAGTTTCTATATGTAGATAAAAATGTGATTTTTATTATCGAACGGTTTATTTCAAAATATGAATATCATTCAACACATGAATTTCTAAACAACGAATGAATATCAATTCAACACATGAATGTTTTCTATACAATGAATAAATATAGTTTAAGCATATGAAAATAATTCAAACACAAGAATATCATTCAAAATTTCGGCAGCATAACGGCAGGGTAGTTACACCGGCACCGTCCCTAGTACGGCTCCTCGCTCTACCTTAAAACCTCGCGGTTTTTGACAATGGGGATCATGCATCTAATTCGCACGCAGGCGGCATGTTTATATTTTTTTCATTTCCACAAACTAATCCTATGTGGTTTCAACCAAATATTTTTCAACCACAAACGGGTATTTTTCAACCGCAATCAACCAATATCAATCACAAACAATCCCAAACTATCAATCAATTTTTACCACAATTTCAACCAATAAATATCGTCCATGGTTTGTGGACGAGGGGCGTATATATATATATATATATATATATATATATATATATAAATATTTATATATAGCAATTCACTTTCATTTTCAACACATATATATAATTATAAAAAGAAATTGAAGAGTGAGAAATCCTCACCAATAGCTATCCACTCACACGATTCTTCCTTAATAGAAACTTCGCCTACTTCGCCTTCTTGTTGCTTTCGTTGACTGTATCCTCTACATAGGTAAAAATCGAATTTTTACTATGTTATTCAATATATAAAGATTGCATTTTGACTTCGCTATTAAATATAAAGATTATATTTTTATTATTCTTATGATGTAACAATTATATTTTTATTGCTTTAAAAATATAAGAATCATACCTTACTACTTCTACTTAACAAAAATTCCATCTTTTCTATTTTTAAAAATATGATCTTTATTTTCAAGTTCAAATCTTTTTCTATTAAAAGATCAAACCCTTTTTCTATTTCAAAGTTTAAACCTTTTTTTTTCTTCAAAGTTTAAATCTTTAAAATAAAACCAGTTTTTATTTTCTTATCAAATCAGTTTTTAAAATCTTTTAAAAATGCAGTTTTCAATTTCTTTTAAAAACAGTTTTTAAATTATTTTTCTTTTCAAAAACAGTTTTTGTTTTCTTTTTCTTTTCAAAACAGTTTTTGTTTTCTTTTTCTTTTCAAAACAGTTTTTAAAACTCTTTTATAAAAATGCAGTTTTTGTCTTTTTTTAAAAATGCAGTTTTTATTTTATAACTAAAAATTAGTTTTTATTTTATAACTAAAAATCAGTTTCTCTTTTAAATTTCTGTTTTTACATCCAAAAAAAAAAACAGTTTTAAAACTTTATAAAAAAACAGTTTTATTCTTTTCAAAACAGTTTTTAAATTATATAAAAAAACAGTTTTCAATTCACTGTAAAACAAAAATAAAAACAAAACAAAATAATCTAAAGGCTCACCGAGATTTCGAAGGGGAGGAGGAGGAGTCGGCGGCTCGTTGGTGGAGGCGCTCGGAGGTTCGCGGTCGGGTTCGAGGGTGGCTTCGGGGTGCTGCTTCGATTGCGTCGCGATGTCTGGAGGGAGGAGGGAGGAGGGAAGACGAGGCGGGCGGCTCGATCGCCGGCGGTGGCTTCCAGGTCAGGGGGGGCGGCGCGATTTAGATTAGGTTTTTTTTTTCGTTCTGGTAAATGAATGAGGGATCGGGGGGGCAATGAAGGAGAAAAGGGGAATTCTATTTTTTTTATTTTATTTTATTTTATTATTTAATTATTAAATTTTGCCAAAGGGTTGACTTTTACATACGACCTCGAAACGAGGTCCACCGCCTGTCGTCCATAGCGTTTTACCCCCATTCTGAATACAATGGGATATGTATCGCAAGCTGGTTTGATCGTTACAATCAGTTTCCGTTGAAATTACATTTAAGTCCTTATATTGAATTTTAAACGTACATTTCAAATTACCGGGGTCACATACTAACTAGAAAAATTCCAGAAAAATATTTTCTAGTTTCGTATTGACGATACGGTCCCAACAAAACTAGTTTCGTCGAATTCTGAGACCGTTTGCAAAATGGCCAATTTCCAGTCGATTAAATTCAACAGAAACTGGTCAAACGCGTTTTCCTTTGCCACGCTCACATATTGATTCGAAAAATTATGAAATTTGAAACCTAGCAATAGTTTGACATCCCGGACCCAAAAAAAGTGGTTTCGTCGAATTCCGATGCCATATGCAAAATATCCCTTTTCCAGGCCTATATATTCTATATACCGACTCTTCTGAAAATTCATTCGGCCATAACTTTTGATTCTCGTTATGAAACTTCGATTCTTCAGATTCGTTAGAAAGGTATTGACTAACAGATTTAAATATTTTTGGTCTCACTAAAATCCGTTATATTTTCCATCCTGCACAGTCAGACTTAGTTTGTATTCAAAATTTCAAACGACCATATTATACACAATTCTATATTTTATGGAAATTGGCTATTTTAATCATTCAAATTTCTTGTTAATAACCTAATTAAAAAATTTTAAACTGGTTCACATTTTCCGGGTTATTACAATCTCCCCCACTTAAAACTTTTCGTCCTCGAAAAGGAAATAATAGTTAAGCAGGAAATAAAATGTAAATGCAAAGGATTGTAAAGGTACCTTGCACCGGAGTTAGTCAGAGATGTCCACTCTGCATTTGGGATAGGCTTGTTTAATGCTTTCCTCAGTTTCCCAAGTACAGTCTCTAGGATCACTACTCCACTGCACTTTGACTAAATGGATCTTTTTCCTCCTTAGCTCTCTGGTTTCTTTGCCAACTATCTTTAATGGATCTCTTTTGAGTGCTAATTCTGGAGTTATGTCAATATCCTGTTGTGCTGCTTCTTCCACAACAAGATCTGGATCATGAACATGTTTTCTGAGTTGAGATACGTGGAACACATTATGTACACCAGGCAACCAATCAGGTAATGAAACCCTATATGCAAGAGTTCCAATCCGTTCAAGTATAGGAAAGGGACCAATAAATCTCGGTGCCAACTTCCCAGTCTTGCCAAATCTGATTACTCCTCGCATGGGAGAAACTCTTAAATACACATAATCGCCAACGGCAAACGATATATCCCTTCTTCTCGCATCAGCATAACTTTTCTGTCGGCTCTGTGCGGTTTTTAATCGCTTCTTAATGGAATCGACTTTATCCGATGCTTCTTGAATCATATCGGGCCCTAACACAAGTCTGTTGCCAGGTTCTACCCAACATGCGGGAGATCTGCACGGTCTACCGTATAGTGCTTCAAATGGGGACATTCCCAAACTTGCTTGATAGCCATTGTTGTAAGAGAATTCTGCTAAATGTAAATGATCTTCCCATGAGCCTCCAAAATCAATAACGCAAGCCCGCAGCAAATCTTCTAAAATTCTATTCACCCACTCAGTTTGCCGTCTGTCTGAGGGTGATAAGCGGTGCTTAGATTTAATTTGGTTCCCAATTCTTCTTGGAATGCTTCCCAGAATTTGCTAGTGAACAGGGGATCTCTATCGCTGACTATATTGAGCGGTACTCCATGAAGTTTAACAATTTCTTTGAAGTAAATCTGTGCCAGACTTTGAGCCGTTCTGTTGGATCGGACAGGTATAAAATGGGCAGTCTTCGTGAAGCGATCTACGATTACCCATATACTGTCGTTTCCTTTTCTAGTTCGAGGCAAGCCATCGATAAAATCCATCGAGATTTGTTCCCACTTCCATCCTGGAATTTCTAATGGTTGTAATAATCCAGCCAATTTCTGCTAATCACTCTTGACTAGTTGACAAGTGGGGCATCTGCTAACATATAATGAGATATCTCTCTTCATTGACCTCCACCAGAATGTGCGTTTGACATCGTTATACATTTTGCTCACACCGGGATGGATACTTAATTTAGATTTGTGGCATTCATCAAGTATTTCTCTTCTGAGCTCGGGAAGGTTTGGGATGCAAATTCTACCCTTTAATCTTAGAACTCCCTTGTCATCGAGTCGAAAACTTGTGGATTCACCTCCTTTGACTCTTTGACTGATTCTTTGAATAAATTCATCGTCTTTCTGAAGAATAATTATCTTATCTTGCAAGGAAGAAGTAATGATAAAACTGGCAATGATTTCATTTTTTCTGCTGAGCGCATCTGCTACAACATTGGCTTTCCCTGGAGTGTATATAATTTCAAAATCGTATGCTGCAAGGAATTCTAACCAACGCTGTTGCCTCAGGTTTAGATCTTTCTGGGTGAAAAGGTATTTCAAGGATTGATGATCGGTAAATAGTTCGAATTTCTCACCCAATAAATAATGCCTCCAGATTCTTAAAGCGAACACGATAGCTAATAACTCAAGATCATGAGTAGCATAGTTTCTTTCATGTGGCTTTAGTTGATGGCTGGCATAAGCGATCACTTGGCCTTTTTGCATTAACACTGCTCCTAGCCCTCTAATAGAAGCATCAGTCCATACTGTCAAGTCTTGGTTACCTTCTATTATTGTCAATACCGGAGCGGTTGTCAATTTCAGTTTCAGCTCCTGGAAAGCTTCTTCACATTCGGGAGTCCATTTGAATTTTTCATGCTTCTTTGTAAGCTTTGTCAAAACTCCTGATATCTTTGAAAAATCCTGAACGAATTTCCGATAGTAACTAGCTAACCCAAGGAAACTTCGAACTTCAGTGGGTGTAGTAGGTTGTTTCCAGTTCTGAATCGCTGTAATTTTGCTTGGGTCTACAGCAATCCCTTCTTTTGATACGACGTGACCAAGGAATTTAACTTCATTCTGCCAGAAGACACACTTAGAAAATTTAGCTTTCAAAACATTTCTTCTCAGAATTTTCAACACTTGTTCTAAATGTTTTGCATGTTCTTCTTCCGACTTAGAGTAGATTAGAATGTCATCGATGAAGACTAGAACAAATTTATTCAATACACAACGGAACACTCTGTTCATAAGATCAACGAAGTATGCCGGAGCGTTGCACAAACCGAACGGCATTACTAACCATTCGTAGAATAAATCAGGACCTCTGAAGGCTGTCAAAGGAACACAGTCTTCGGCTATACGCAATTGGTGGAAACCTGTAGCTAGGTCCATTCTGGAGAATACTGTTGCTCCATTTAATTGATCTAACAGATCGTCTATTCGGGGCAAAGGATATTTGTTCTTCAGTGTTTGTTTGTTGAGATCCCGGTAATCAACGCAAAGTCTTAGAGTACCGTCTGATTTAGGGACAAATACTACTGCGGCTCCCCATGCTGAAAAGCTTGGTCTGATCAGACCTTTCCAAAGTAATTCTCGAGTTTGGCTACTTAGCTCTTCTTTTTCTTTCGGGGCCATTCTTCTTATTGGATGCACTACTGGTCGGGCGTTCAGAATTAGATCAATTCTAAACTCAATTTCTCTTTGCGGCGGTAAGTTCTCTACTTCTTCAAACACATCCGCATAATTTTTCACGACCGGTATCTTTTCTATTGAAGGGGGAGTAATTTCTAAAGAAGACCAAAATTCGGTTCTATTAATTTCTGAGCCATGACAAGGTATATATATAGGTCCAAGCTTCGTTTCGACTTTAACGATTCTGTCGGCACATCTAACTTCGGCCTTATATTTTGTCAACCAGTCAAGTCCCAATATGACATCAAATTCGGAAAGGTCCATGACAATTACTTTAAAAGAGAACTTGTATCGAGAGAAGGAAATAGGTACTTTACAATATGCACTGAGACTCACAGAACCTCCTATCGGGTTTTGAACTTTAATTGGTTCCTTAAGTTTTCCTCTTTTCAGTTTTAACTTATGAACAATATTACCAGAAATGAAGCTACGTGATGCACCAGTATCAAAAAGTACAGAAACAGGAATATTTTTAATAGTAAGGGTACCTCCCAAGACATCGGGTTTACCTGATCCGTCGGTGATAGCTGGCGGGGTATTCCCGTCATAAACATGGGCCACTTGTGCGCTCTTCTTCAAAGGAAAATCCTTGCTGTAGTGCCCCTTCTTGTGGCAATTGTAGCATTCAACTGAGTCACTGGCCCTTGGCTTCTTTGGGGCTTTGCATACATTAGAGAAATGACCGGGCTTCCCGCAATTGTAGCAGTTTCCTTTCGGGATCTTTGCGGGTTTTTGAGTAGCGGCCGCGGTGATGCTAGATTCAGGTTGGTCAGTTGAGGTCTTGCGCTTAATCCCTGCTTGGCTCTTAGCGCGGTCTTGGCTAGCATGCCTCTCATCCATGTCCTCATAGTTGCAAGCCATCTCTACGAGTTCTGTAAAGGAAAGTTTAATGTTGCTCATAGCTCTATCATGATATTTGCGCTTCAGCCCAAAAATAAATCTCTTATTCTTCGCTTTGTCGGTCAAAACCAACTCTGGAGCATAGCGCGATAGCTGAGTGAACTTATTCAGATAGTCTTGAATAGAGAGGTCTCCCTGTTGGAGATTAGCAAATTGCTCCCGCATCCTCTCAAGAGCTTGTTCTGGCACAAACTTCTCATTGAATAAAGTCTTGAACTGTTCCCAAGTTCGGATAGTACCAGCTGCATCTCCAGAAGTAATGGCATCCCACCACAGCTCTGCCTCTTCCTGAAGAAGCCAAATGCCAAGTCGGGCTTTGTTGTTAGTTCCCATGCCCATACCTTCGAAGATTTTCTCACAGGTTTTCAGCCAAGCGATAGCTTCGGTCATTGTGCCTGTGCCAGTAAAAGGTTTCCCTCCCAGATTTCGGTATCTCTTTGCCACTTTATCCAACTCAAAGTCTTCTGGTGCTGGTGGCTGAATAATAGGGATCTCTACAGCTACGGGGATATTCCATCGTCCTCCTGCTGCATCTCCTCGGCCTCCACGGCCTCCTCTAGCTGCTGCTCCACGGGTAGCCATCTAAGAGTACTATATAAGAAAGAAAAGAGTCAAGCTCACAGATTTGATAATTTTCATAAATGATAAAGCAAGGAAATACAAGGAAAGATAATGATGATGTACTGATCAAATTGTTTTGCTAATCTGCTTAGCTCATTCTAGGACATTGCTAATCCTATCTCTAATGAGCTACTCGCATTAGAACACTACTGATTCTATTCTGACGAGGTGTTTAATGTGTTAGATCCCGGAACTAAGGTTAACCAAAGCTCTGATACCAACTGTGACGATCCCAAAATCCGAGGGGCGGTATTAAGGATAATCATTAGGAAATAACACATTAATCATCATAGCAGAGTACAGATAATAGCAGAAACAATAAGTAAAATAATTTTACATGAATATGACAGCGGAATCACAACATGTAGGAATATCAGAATAGCATAACGTGGGATATACTTAGTAAAAGGAAAGGGAAGTGATCAGTCATCATCGCCAGAGGCGGAATACATACATGCAGTGACATAATAAGAGTACCAGTCTACATCGCCGAAGGCGGAATACATATACATATAGTGAGAAATACGGAAAGTAAATCAGTCTGCATCGCCAGTGGCGGAATCATAATATACACAGTAATGGCAGAAAATATCTAAGTCATCACTATGAAGTCAGCCTCGCCATGAGCCAAAAGTGCATGCTGTGCAGCAGTGCAGAACCAAAAACCACCTGTCACCTGTGTACTAGGCTGCCCGTGTGAAAATAAGGGCACCCGCGTTTGCAAAGTGAAACAAACAACGAGTCAGTCATGGGGACTGGTATGAGGAATCCATTTATCAGTTAAACAATAGTAATAGCAAATCATAGGACCACGCCACTTTCGCGGAACGGGTTTACTCCAGTGATTGCTAGTGCATTTAAAACAAGATAAATTCTTTTAAAGACAACGCAATGCTTTTAGAAAGAATGAAACTATTATAAGACTCAGGTCCCATCACACAATGCAACGCAAGCCGGAGGATAGAGTTTTACCTTATAATAGCCAAATATGCTTGATACGTATAAAGCAAAGCCATTTGATATTATTACTAGTGCATATATGTTTTAAAGCAAATAGCATCATAAATATCAATCATAGGCGGCATAGCTACCATATACTATGTCACCATACTAGTACTACAATCAAGTCCGTTATTTCGTATTGGAAATTGGATTTCCGTCATGAGTCGAGGCAAGGGGCAAGCTCCTCTCCGCTTCGAGACACTCTAGCAAATGCCTCAGGATTACGCACACTGGGTAACCCCTGGATTCGGCTGGGCCGGTCCTCACTTACGTTAGAGGATTATTTATTCCTGAACACACGTTTCCCGGTCCTTACAGACCTATAATCGAGGCGCCTCGCATTCCAACAACCACAAAGGTGAAAAGTAGATATATATGTCAGGGCTGGTAAGTCACTGACACCACCATAGCTAGAAAGATACGTCGTGCTCTCCCAGCGGTCCGTATCCTGTTTTTAACTCATACCGGGGTGTGAGGTTCGCGAATCTACGAAATACACAAAGCTAGGCCACGTAAGCCTTTCTTTGATCATCATCCACAAGACTTTGCTTTGCAACAGAAGCCTTGATCACAGCATCTTGGCATGCCACATAGGCAGTCCACTCCATACGATTGATTTCCATCGATATATAACCTCTAAGCTCGTGCGTCTCAGAGAAGGGCGTTAAGCAAGAGAATAAATTCTCCGCCGCCAAACAGATATATATTTAACAGAGATCAATCAATATAGAACAAAATCCAATGTCAGACACACAGTCCATTTACAAGTCCGTCCTGGGTCTGAACGAAACCGGAGGCGTCAAATTCCTCGTATATCCGTCCAATCAACATATACGTTCAGACGGCTACTACTTCCGTCCCTTTCCGGTAGCTACTCCGGTTAGGAACCTCAGTAGCGCCCATCCAACCGATACGAAGATCGTCGGTCTTGAATCGTCTTTGCGTTTTCCAATTCGAATCGCTCGATGAATTATTTGAAATGAGGGTTAGCTCGGCCTTTTCAAATAACTCACGTCATTAGAATTTAAATCGATTCTTTATATGGTTATGTTATTCGACATCCATCTTTCAGTTATTTAGTGTTATTTTCATGTCATACACATACAACCATCAAATATCAAACAATTCAAGCCCAAACGGTTTATTTGCAACCTATGTTGCTTATAATATTTTATAACAATTTTTCGCCATTTTTATTTATTTAAAAATGGCCATATTTAATTAAACGACGTTTCAGGTCGTTTCGTGTCACTAGCGCTGTTTTTCCCTAAATTTGTTTTACACATATCGGAAAATCTAACCGTTGGATTTCTACAAAGTCTATATCAGTGGGAAGATATTCCCAAAGCGAACCCAACGGTTCCAGTTTCGTGAGAATCCGACGGTCGGATCTTCCACACTAGTCGTTTGAAGTTACGGTTTCAATTTACGAACTGCAGCGTCGTTATTCGATTAAATTTAATTATATATATATATATATATATATATATATATATATATATATATAATCGTTCCTGGCGCTGTTTTTCCTTAATTTTGAATTAAACATTCCAGACAATCCAACCGTTGGATTTTTACAAGGTTGGTGCCGTTGGAAAGATTATTCCAAGGCGAACCCGACGGTTGAGGTTTCGGGAAAATCCAATGGTCGGATTTCCCGCACTAGTCGTTTGAAATCACGGTTTCAAAATACGAACTGCACGGCCTCGTTTCGTTTTAATTTTATTTATATTTATATATTTATATAAATATAGTTCATTCGATGATTTCTATATCGTTTTTCACTTCAAATATTTTTCTAACACCTTAAATTTTGGAAAAATTTCGCCATAACCTCCCCTGTACCGGGAGCATCGGGAAATCGCAAATAGCGTTCCCGGTCCTTCTAATCTCAAAAAGAAAAAGAAAAAGCCAAGCGGCTAGCCAACAGGCTCAAAATCATCACCCAAACAAATCAGTAAATGTGTACCTATTTGTCGGGCACAAATTTTATTCCTCTTCTCTAGCCCCTTTGCTATAACCTGTTCAATGAATATGCATGTACATATATATACAGTTCTTATCAATTATCATTTTCTATTCAATTCCATATTTGATTTCTGTTTGGTTTAAAAACACCATTCATTCTAATGTTACATAAATAGGTGCAAATCATTTCATTGGCTAATTAATGAATATTTCAACTCATATATGTTTATTTTGAACAAGTGGCTATTTTTAACATTTCACATTTCAACGATTAAGGCATACAATAAAAATGTGATTTTTATTGTAAAACAATTCATTTCAAAACACTATTTTTCTATATAGTTTAAGTTGGTGATAAAATAGGATTTTTATCATCAAACAATTTATTTCAAAATATGAATACCATTCAACACATGAATTTCTAATCAACGAATGAATATCAATTCAACACATGAATGTTTTCTATAGTTTCTATATATAGATAAAAATGTGATTTTTATTATCGAACAGTTTATTTCAAAATATGAATATCATTCAACACATGAATTTCTAAACAACGAATGAATATCAATTCAACACATGAATGTTTTCTATAGTTTCTATATATAGATAAAAATGTGATTTTTATTATCGAGCGGTTTATTTCAAAATATGAATATCATTCAACACATGAATTTCTAAACAACGAATGAATATCAATTCAACACATGAATGTTTTCTATAGTTTCTATATGTAGATAAAAATGTGATTTTTATTATCGAACGGTTTATTTCAAAATATGAATATCATTCAACACATGAATTTCTAAACAACGAATGAATATCAATTCAACACATGAATGTTTTCTATACAATGAATAAATATAGTTTAAGCATATGAAAATAATTCAAACACAAGAATATCATTCAAAATTTCGGCAGCATAACGGCAGGGTAGTTACACCGGCACCGTCCCTAGTACGGCTCCTCGCTCTACCTTAAAACCGCGCGGTTTTTGACAATGGGGATCATGCATCTAATTCGCACGCAGGCGGCATGTTTATATTTTTTTCATTTCCACAAACTAATCCTATGTGGTTTCAACCAAATATTTTTCAACCACAAATGGGTATTTTTCAACCGCAATCAACCAATATCAATCACAAACAATCCCAAACTATCAATCAATTTTTACCACAATTTCAACCAATAAATATCGTCCATGGTTTGTGGACGAGGGGCGTATATATATATATATATATATATATATATATATATATTTATATATAGCAATTCACTTTCATTTTCAACACATATATATAATTATAAAAAGAAATTGAAGAGTGAGAAATCCTCACCAATAGCTATCCACTCACACGTTTCTTCCTTAATAGAAACTTCGCCTACTTCGCCTTCTTGTTGCTTTCGTTGACTGTATCCTCTACATAGGTAAAAATCGAATTTTTACTATGTTATTCAATATATAAAGATTGCATTTTGACTTCGCTATTAAATATAAAGATTATATTTTTATTATTCTTATGATGTAACAATTATATTTTTATTGCTTTAAAAATATAAGAATCATACCTTACTACTTCTACTTAACAAAAATTCCATCTTTTCTATTTTTAAAAATATGATCTTTATTTTCAAGTTCAAATCTTTTTCTATTAAAAGATCAAACCCTTTTTCTATTTCAAAGTTTAAACCTTTTTTTTTCTTCAAAGTTTAAATCTTTAAAATAAAACCAGTTTTTATTTTCTTATCAAATCAGTTTTTAAAATCTTTTAAAAATGCAGTTTTCAATTTCTTTTAAAAACAGTTTTTAAATTATTTTTCTTTTCAAAAACAGTTTTTGTTTTCTTTTTCTTTTCAAAACAGTTTTTGTTTTCTTTTTCTTTTCAAAACAGTTTTTGTTTTCTTTTTCTTTTCAAAACAGTTTTTAAAACTCTTTTATAAAAATGCAGTTTTTATCTTTTTTTAAAAATGCAGTTTTTATTTTATAACTAAAAATCAGTTTTTATTTTATAACTAAAAATCAGTTTCTCTTTTAAATTTCTGTTTTTACATCAAAAAAAAAACAGCTTTAAAACTTTATAAAAAAACAGTTTTATTCTTTTCAAAACAGTTTTTAAATTATATAAAAAAACAGTTTTCAATTCACTGTAAAACAAAAATAAAAACAAAACAAAATAATCTAAAGGCTCACCGAGATTTCGAAGGGGAGGAGGAGGAGTCGGCGGCTCGTTGGTGGAGGCGCTCGGAGGTTCGCGGTCGGGTTCGAGGGTGGCTTCGGGGTGCTGCTTCGATTGCGTCGCGATGTCTGGAGGGAGGAGGGAAGACGAGGCGGGCGGCTCGATTGCCGGCGGTGGCTTCCAGGTCAGGGGGGGCGGCGCGATTTAGATTAGGTTTTTTTTTTCGTTCTGGTAAATGAATGAGGGATCGGGGGGGGGGGGGGGCAATGAAGGAGAAAAGGGGAATTCTATTTTTTTTTATTTATTTTATTTTATTATTTAATTATTAAATTTTGCCAAAGGGTTGACTTTTACATACGACCTCGAAACGAGGTCCAACACCTGTCGTCCATAGCGTTTTACCCCCATTCCGAACACAATGGGATATGTATCGCAAGCTGGTTTGATCGTTACAATCAGTTTCCGTTGAAATTACATTTAAGTCCTTATATTGAATTTTAAACGTACATTTCAAATTACCGGGGTCACATACTAACTAGAAAAATTCCAGAAAAATATTTTCTAGTTTCGTATTGACGATACGGTCCTAACAAAACTAGTTTCGTCGAATTCTGAGACCGTTTGCAAAATGGCCAATTTCCAGTCGATTAAATTCAACAGAAACTGGTCAAAAGCGTTTTCCTTTGCCACGCTCACATATTGATTCGAAAAATTATGAAATTTGAAACCTAGCAATAGTTTGACATCCCGGACCCAACAAAAGTGGTTTCGTCGAATTCCGATGCCATATGCAAAATATCCCTTTTCCAGGCCTATATATTCTATATACCGACTCTTCTGAAAATTCATTCGGCCATAACTTTTGATTCTCGTTATGAAACTTCGATTCTTCAGATTCGTTAGAAAGGTATTGACTAACAGATTTAAATATTTTTGGTCTCACTAAAATCCGTTATATTTTCCATCCTGCACAGTCAGACTTAGTTTGTATTCAAAATTTCAAACGACCATATTATACACAATTCTATATTTTATGGAAATAGGCTATTTTAATCATTCAAATTTCTTGTTAATAACCTAATTAAAAATTTTTAAACTGGTTCACATTTTCCGGGTTATTACAGATAGTAAAGGATGGTTAAGTGAATTTAGTAATTAAAGGAAATAGTTTGAGTTGGCATCGCGATGGTTTGTTTAAACATCTGTCTAAGTCCAATGAGAAGCTTTGGAAATGTTTTCCAAATAAGAAACCAGAAATGTTTTCTAATAAAGAAAACAAGAAATGTTTTCTAATAAAGAAAACAAGAAATGAAATTTTTTTCCATTGTTAATAACATATATTTTCCAAAATTTAGAAAATAAGAAATATTGAATATAGGAAAATAGGAGATAAGTAAATTAATGAAATAAAGAGATAAATGTTGAATGATGTTTGATCGGTATAATTTTCCATTTGGAAATAATATCGTTGTTTGCACATTTGTTTTTCTTCGATAGTTAAATCACAGACTATCGAAGTTTTGACCATTTTAACGTTGTTAATATGGAGAGACCAGTTGGATTATTATCCAAAGAACCACTCTGTATTGGCATAAGCATTGCGAATCTTATATGCCAAAGGAAATTGAAGACGGAGTTATGCAAGGGCTATTCTGTTTACAGAATAGTGCCTTCGGTTCATCCTGTTCCTGGATGACTTGTATGGACGGATGTCTGACAGAGTATTTCCAGACGATCACGTATATTGATTTCTCCAACCGTACCAAGAGTGAAAGCGGAGAAGGAAACTTCTTTTAGCTAACACATAATGTATGGTTTAGGACGTCAATCGGTGATTTGATGGATTTGACGATGTGGCCTCCAAAGTGTATCTGGTGTGATGATAAAGCGTAGCTTATAGCCTCACATCAGGTAAATGACAGAAATCGGGCAGGCAGCATGGCTAAGTCGGTCGCATCGAAGTAGGGTGTATAATCACCTGATCTAGAGTTTCATTCACTTCTAAAATCTATTGTTGATGCTGTCCCATTCGGGAAACAGTTGTAGATCCCAACCGTTGGTGATATACATTCGATACACTCAAGCGAAATGGGTGGTCGGTCATGTGTGGCCGGGTTGCAAGATGTTCTTGTTGAACCCAGTGTATTCCTCTCTAGAGGTACACTAGCGAAAGGTGGTTCCATACCTTGTCATAGTTGGAAATCCATTACCCAATACGTGCTTGCAGTTTTTGATTGTATACTATATATGTAGAACGTGAGATGAAAGCGTTTCTGCTAGGTGATTATTATATTGTGGTTGATAGACATTATTATAATATCAAAAGATCTTTGATATAAAGATAATTTGGATTCTCATAAGGGAAAAACCCGTTCCGTTATACGGCGTGGTCTTATGAGATATCGTTTACTTGTTCAAACTGTTTTAAACCGTTTTACTCATACCGGTCCCATGACTGACCCGGAGTTTATTTTGTTGGTTTTCCCTAAAATCTTGGGTGCCCAATTTTGTACGGGCAGTCAAGTAGTCAGGATTTACAGATATACTGGAAGAGCTTGGAGCAGGAAGCTTCAGGATTATATAGCTATAGTTATTTCTGCTGTGTTGTAAGTGCTGAACTTTGATAATGATGTATATTCAAGTACAGATGTATATTTCAAGTTATGTTATATATATATTATATGTTATTCTTTCCGTTGTGAGATTCGTGTTACTCTGATGTTGTATTCTTCTTCTTCTATTCTAAGTTTCTATCTTATCTTTCCTCACCCTCTGTTTTTCTTTCTATTAATTTCCTGATTTTCAGTTTAATTTGGGGTTGGACTTGTGTTTTTGGTCAGCTCAAATTGGATCGGAAAAATGGGTCATTACAGTTGGTATCCGAGCTTAAGTTAAGTGAATTACCTTGGCTCTGTGGCGTGACTCAGTAGAGATAGGGTTAGCAATACCCTAGATTGAGTTTGAGTGTATATATACGAGTGAACGTATTTGTTATTGATATAAAAAATTGTTTTATATTGTGGAGATTCATTGGTTGAGTTGTTTATGAGTTCTGGTCGATCAGTTTGATCCACTGTATCGGTAGGAGTTACTAAACACTCGAATACGATGGGTCAGCACGATATGTTTTGAAAAAAGGGTAAATGAAAATAATTTTACCCAAAGTATATTTGATATATAGTGGATATATTGGTTGTTATAATAATCGAGTAAGATTATAAATTAAATGGTTATGTAAACAACCAATCAGAATTCATATAAGTGAAATACGTGAAATCAGATGAGTTAAATTTGGAATTTAAGCCAGAAATTGAATTCAAATTCTGGAAAATTGGATAGGTGTTTGTAAATGGATTTGGATTAAAAATAAGGAAAATTTAAGATCCTGGAAAATTTTAAATTGTTTTACAAGCAGTGTGAATTATATTTTGAAATGAATTTCAAAGTGGAAATGTTTAAAAAAATGGTTTTATAGTATTGAACTCACTTCGATCGCTGGAAAATAGATTCTGATGATGACAGCTGCATCATCAGTATTCATTTTCGAGTTGTAAGTGACGAATTACTACCAGAGATACTGTTTTGAATTTGTTTTGGGAAAGACAAGTGTGTTGAATTTCAAAATGGAATTTAAACTATG
Organism: Allium sativum; assembly: GCA_030737875.1. Taxonomy (NCBI): domain Eukaryota; kingdom Viridiplantae; phylum Streptophyta; class Magnoliopsida; order Asparagales; family Amaryllidaceae; genus Allium; species Allium sativum. The sequence continues at coordinate 30,698,196 of JASFAX010000021.1, read as the reverse complement.
GAATTTGAATTTTTAAATAGATTTGAAATATTAACTTGTTTTAAAAGAAATAAAACAAGTAGTTCCTTTATAAACAAAGTTTATAAATAGTTCTTTTATAAACGAAGTTTATAAATGAAGTGGAAAGAATTATCATTAGATAATTCATAATTAAAAATACAAGTGTGAAATTGAAAAGGAAAAAACTATTTTCCAAAAGTAGAAATATCGATTTCAAAAGGAATTGAAATCGAGACTTGTTTAAAGAATGAATAAAGAAAGTTTGAAATAGAAATTGAATATAGAAATTCAAAGGGAGTTTGAATATATGAGATTCAATGGAATTGAAATAGAAATTGAATATAGAAATTCAAATGGAATTTGAATATAGAAATTAAAATGGAATTTAAACTATAGAATTTGAATATATAGAATTTGAATATAGAATTCAAATAGAATTTAAACTATAGAATTTGAATGAACAGAATTTGATATATAGATTTGAATAATAGAAGTAATATAAATTTTGAATAGAAATTGAATAGAATAAACTAAGTCGAAGAGGAATTAGTTAAGCGAGTTTTGAATTTGAAGTTGAACCTTGAAAGGTGAATTGGATTTGTAAATGTATATTCGAAATCGAATATAGAACTTAAATTTGAAATTTGGATTCAGATTAGTTAATAAGCAAGTTAAAATATATTTGAACATGTCATGTTCAAATATAAAAGTGAAATAGAGTAAAGAGTCAATTAACAAATTAATTAACGAATTGAGTTAAAACGACCAGGTATAGTTAAAATAGATGGGGCATGTATAAATATACATGAGATAGGTATGGATAAGATATGTAGGTATATAAATAGAATTCTCGATGACAAGGTATGTGTTTAATTCATATATGATATTTTATGCACCGTATCGGCTAGCCGCTTGGCCTTTTCTTTTTCTTTTGGATTGGTAAGGGCCATGGGAGGCTATTTGAAATATCCCGATGCTCCTAGTACAAAGGAGGTTATGGTGAATTTTTCCGAGAATTTAAGGAGTTAGAATATTTTTAAGATAATTTGATAATTAGAAATCCACGTAACAATATATATATATATATATATATATATATATATATATATATATATATAGAAGTCGATAAGGAAACGAACTTAGAAATAGAATAGTAAAATCAAAAAGGAAGACTGGGAATAAAATCTAGTAAGAATAGAAAAAGGAAGCGTATACGTGTTTAAAAGTGAAAAAGTAGTTGTATGGTATTGATTATTCGAGTAAGTAGTCATATCTGTTTTGACGTTATAAATGTTATTCAGTCAAGGTCTGAGAGGTAGTTATACCCCACCTTGATTGATTTCATTATTAACAAATAAATAGTAAGATTTCAGGCTCGAAGATTAATGTTGAATAAGAGTTAGTTGAATATAGTATTTGGATTGTCGTAACGATGTTTTACACAACATCCGTTTTAACCCAAATAAGTGTAAGCTTGGAAATATAATAAAGAATATTTCCTAAGTATAGAAATAAACGAGATCGGAAAAGAGATAAGTAATTGGAATATTTTCCAATTATAAATAGCATATATTTTCTGAAGTTTAGAAAATAAAGGAAGGCGATATTCGGAAATGTTTTCCAAATAACATTAAAGACCAATATGGTTATTGAAAATATTTGGTTAATAAATATTAATAAAGAAATAGAGAAGTGATTTAACTAATGGAATATTAATTAAGGGCTCAGTGACATGTTCAAAAGGAAAATTTTGATTTTTGAAAAGAGTAAACTGTTTAAAAACTCCCAGTTACTGTTTGACTTAAAAACAAATTTAACAGAAATTTGTGAAAGCAAATTTGAAATAGAGTAAAGCCAGTAAAGTGGTAACTGAGATTGAATTAGAATGATATCAAGACAAATTGGATTGTGAGATTCATGTTTGAAGTGTAATGTGATAATCAAGTTAAGAGTTGGGAATCGAGAAGAAACTCGAGTTGAAATGATATTTGGCTCAGATATAAGCGAATGGTTGTGTTGTGGATAAAAGCAGAATGGGATTTGATTGGGATGACCCTTGTATCCGCTGAATTGATAGCAGGTGGAAAGGATATAATGATATGCCGACAAAAGGTACAAGTTTATACTTCATATGAATTTGGTGACTTATGAGCCGAATTGGCAAGCCGCTTGGCTGTTTGATTTTCTTTTGGGTTGGAGATGGCCCAGAGAGGCGAGTTCGAGTTTGACCGATTGACCAGTATAAAGGAGGTGTTGGCGAAATTTTTCGAAAAGTTAAGGCGTTAGAAAATTTTCAGGATTTTTGAAATTTTTTGTTGATAAGAAGTAATTAATAATTTAATTGAATTTAAATTGGTTCAGTTGAAACTGAAGTTAAGAAGTGAACAAATATGTTCTAACTAGTCGATAGGGTCGTTCTCAACCTTAGCAATTTCGAGGACGAAATTATTTTAAGTGGGGAAGATTGTAATGACCCGCATTGGCAGAGGTATAATAATTAATTTATTTAATTATATAAATAGTGATATAGTGAATTAAATGGTGGTTGAATTAAATAATGGTGACTATTTAGTTAAAATAATAAATTAAATAATATATTTAATTCTGAAATAATTAGAATTGGCTGAAATGACGATATGGTGTGAACCGGATCATCTGTGATATTTAATTAAGCTTGGAATTTAATTTGAATAACGAATATATTATATAAACGATAGTTTGAACGTAGAGTTATAATATAATTAAAATCGAGCTCGAAATGGCGCTGCAGTTCGTAAATTGGCGATTCGAACTTCAACTGAATATACAGGATTCGTTTTAAGCCGGATTTCTGTGAAACAAGAAACGTACGGAGCTGGTGGAGTATATCTTTCAAGTGGAAAAGAAAAATCGGGATTTTGTCACGTAGATTTTGATTTACATCCAAATCAAATTTTAGAAAAGTCGCTGTGGAATTCCTTTATAATTTATAAAGGAACTATTTATATTTTAAAAAGGAATTTCATTTTAAATTGAATATCGATTTAATCGGAATTTGAAATATCAAGTTATAAATCCCAGTAGAGGTGTATGGTGTTCCACTGTGAATATAAACGATAATATTTATTTTTAAATATTTAATTTAATTATATTTAAATATATTTATATATTTAAATGGGTCATTCAGAGCTTTAAAAATAGCCAGTTTTGCATACGAAGTCGGAATTCGACGAAACTAATATTGTTGGATCCACATTGTCAAATAGTTGTTAGATGTCAAATTTCCGTGATTTTTAGAGTCACTGTGTGGTCATACAGATTTTTAGAGTGAAAAACAATCAGTATTTGGATGGTTAAAAATACGCTGTGTGAGCATACGGAGTCGGAATTCGCCGAAACCAGTTTCGATGGGACCGTAATGTCAAACTGTAGCTGCATGTCCAGTTTCGTGATTTTTGGGTATCGTATGTGATCACAGGAATTTTAGAGGACAAGCACAGATAACATTTGCTTAAAAATAAAAAAATAACCAAAAATAAAATATCTAGATATTTTGATTTGTCTATAAATACTCCTTAACTACCTCCTTATAACCTAATTTCATTCTCTATTCAAATGGCATTCACGCCGCCACCAACAACAAAAGAAAAACGTGAAACATTTTCTTTGGAAAATCAAAATAAAATCCAAACAAATTCAGTAAATTCCTATACATAGATATTTAGTCTTCTGGGGTGTTTTTCTTCAGAATGTGTAAGTATGGGGATACTCGATCATGGATTTGGTCGACGGAAATGCAGTGGCAAACTGTACGGGTCCTAGGGTTGGGATTTATTGGTGATTTAAGTGCTGGTTCAGAAAATCGAGCTCAGTTTTGGGATGAGGGGGTTAAACCGCATATGTGTGCCAACTTTTGGGAATCGTGGTGATGATTTTTTTCCGATGATAGTTGATCCATGGCAGTCGATAGAAAACAGGAAGGGTGACCGAGTGTGGTGGCGTTGGTGTGGAAGTGACGAGATTTCGAAGGGGAGTTCATTGGTGTAGTGAGTTTTCGATTTCAGTGAAGATTGAAGGTGGGGTGGAGGTTGGAAGTTCGGCAATGGTGTGGGTGGTTTTCCTAAAGCCGCGTCGTCATTTGGAGAGGGAGAGGAGTATCGGGTTATAAGGGAGAGGTCGGGTCTGTTCAAATAGGGTATGGGCTTTTTGTTTTAAGGGGGAGGCCCATAATATTTAGTTAAGTTTTATTTTAAATTTAAAGTGTGTTAACTTTATTTTATCGTATCTTTCTCATACGTTATCGAAACTCAGCGAAACAAGATCCGTTGGGATCGTATGGACGGTGGCAACACCAAGGAACTGACCTGAAGTGGATTTGAGCTCATCTGAATTTAGGGCGAAATAAATTGTCCAATCTAAATCATCGACAATTATCGTTATTAACGATGATAGTCCAAATGTGAGTAAATCTCACTAACTTTGAACAGTTTATAATTTCATGTTGTATTTTTAGAACTGTTAAATATTGGCTGATTGACTGTGTGTTGACTATTTGATTGAACTGCTAGTCAGTTAGTGAATTTCTATATTGATTCTATTTAACAGAATATATTATATGGAAATGAAAGTTATGTTATCTATATTGTTTAACATCTGTGGATGCAGGGAGACAGGTTGGAGGAACCCTACGGGGTTCCTCAACATTTATTTTATTGTTTTCATATATTGTGATATATGATGTGATATATAATCTGTTGTCGATTATATGTGTTTGAACGATACTGATCATCGTGATTTGATATGTTGAATACCATAACATACCGAAATGTTGATAAGGGAATATTTTCAAAGTGATATTTGAAAATAAGATACTTATAAATGGAATATTTATAAATAAGAAATATTTATTAATTGGAATATTTATAAATAGGAGATATTTAGAAAAAGGGAAAACATTATAAAAAGGAAACTGTTATAGTAAGGAAATCATTTTAAAGTGGAGAACCGTTACTAAAAGTAAATCTTTATAATGAATAAATGTTGTTAAAAAGGAAATCTTTATAAAGCGAATAAAGGATTTAAATCGAATATGGTATTCGAAAGGAGTTAAATCGAATATGGTATTCGAAAGGAGTTAAATCGAATATGGTATTCGAAAGTAGTAAATCGAATTAGTTATTCGGAAGGAGTTAAATCGAATATGGTATTCGAAAGTAGTAAATCGAATTAGTTATTCGAAAGTGGTTAGTCGAGTCGAGTCAGTTGAATAGAGTTAATCGAATATTTGTTATTCGAATAAAAGTTAACCAGATGGAGTTAATCAGTTAGAGTTAACCAGTTAGAGTTAAACCAGTTGGAGTTAAACGATTAGAGTGCAAATGAGTTAATCGAATATAGTTTATTCGAATATAAATTAAACAGTGTTGATCGAATATAGTTTATTCGAATAGAAAGTAAAAGGAGTTAATCGATGTTAGTTAAATCGAAAGGAGTTAATTGATGTTAGTTTAATCGATCAGAGTTGAAGCAAATGAGTTAATCGAACATAGTTTATTCAAATAGAAAGTAAAAGGAGTTAATCGATGTTAGTTAAATCGAAAGGAGCTAATCGATGTTAGTTTAATCGATTAGAGTTAAAGCAAATGAGTTAATCAAATATAGTTTATTCGAATAGTAAAAGGAGTTAATCGAAATAGTTTATTCGAATAGTAAAAGGAGTAAATCGAATATATAGTTTATTCAAATAGAATAAAGGAGTTAATCGAATATATAGATTATTCAAATAAAATAAAGGAGTTAGTCGAATATATAGTTTATTCAAATAGAATAAAGGAGTTAATCGAATATAGTTTATTTGAATAAAGTAAAAGGAGTTAACCTAATATATATTTTATTCAAATATAATAAAGGAGTTAATCGAATATATAGTTTATTCAAATAGAATTAAAAGAGTTATTGAATATAGTTTATTCGATAGGATTTAAGTGAATAGAGTTAAAGTTAAATCAAAGAGTTAAGTGAATAGAATAAATTGAATAGAGTTATCAAATATACCTTATCGAAGGAAAGGATTATCAAATAGAAAAGATTTGAAAGAGAGTTACGTAAAGAAGTTTGTTAAAGAATTAGAAGGGTGAACTTTGTCTATTTCAAGGTTAGAAACGTTGTTCAGTCAAGGTCTAAGAGGTAGTATTACCCCAACTCGATTGACTTCATTTTTAACTAAGGAATGGTTAAGGTTCGATAGTAAAGGATGGTTAAGTGAATTTAGTAATTAAAGGAAATGGTTTGAGTTGGCATCGCGATGGTTTGTTTAAACATCTGTCTAATTCCAATGAAGAAGCTTTGGAAATGTTTTCCAAATAAGAAACCAGAAATGTTTTCTAATAAAGAAAACAAGAAATGAAAATATTTTCCATTGTTAATAACGTATATTTTCCAAAATTTAGAAAATAAGAAATATTGAATATAGGGAAATAGGAGATAAGTAAATTAATGAAATAAAGAGATAAATGTTGAATTATGTTTGATCGATATAAATTTCCATTTGGAAATAATATCGTTGTTTGCACACCTATTTTTCTTCAATAGTTAAATCACAGACTATCGAATTTTTGACCATTTTAACGTTGTTAATATGGAGAGACCGGTTGGATTATTATCCAAAGAACCACTCTGTATTGGCATAAGCGTTGCGAATCATATATGCCAAAGGAAATTGAAGACGGAGTTATGCAAGGGCTATCCTATTTACAGAATAGTGCCTTCGGTTCATCCTGTTCCTGGATGACTTGTATGGATGGATGTCTGACAGAGTATTTCCAGATGATCACGTATATTGATTTCTCCAACCGTACCAAGAGTGGAAGCGGAGAAGGAAACTTCTTTTAGCTAACACATAATGTATGGTTGAGGATGTCAATCGGTGATTTGATGGATTTGACGATGTGGCCTTCAAAGTGAATCTGGTGTGATGATAAAGCATAGCTTCTAGCCTCACATCCAGTAAATGACAGAAATCGGGCAGGCAGCATGGCTAAGTCAGTCGCACAAAAGTAGGGTGTATAATCACCTGATCTAGAGTTTCATTTACTTCTAAAAATCTATTGTTGATGCTGTTCCATTCGGGAAACGGTTGCTGATGCCAACCGTTGGTGATATACATTCGATACACTCAAGCGAAATGAGTGGTCGGTCATGTGTGGCCGGGTTGCAAGATGTTCTTGTTAAACCCAGTGTATTCCTCTCTAGAGGTACACTAGCGAAAGGTGATTCCATATCTTGTCATAGTTGGAAATCCATTACCCAGTATGTTCTTGCGGTTTTTGATTATATACTATATATGTAGAACGTGAGATGAAAGCGTTTCTGCTAGATGATTATTATATTGTGGTCGATAGACATTATTATAATATCAAAAGGTTTTTGATATAAAGATAATTTGGATTCTCATAAGGGAAAAGCCCGTTCCGTTATACGACGTGGTTTTATGATATATCGTTTACTTGTTCAAACTGTTTTAAACCGTTTTACTCATAACAGTCCCATGACTGACCCAGAGTTTATTTTGTTGGTTTTCCCTAAACTCTTGGGTGCCCAATTTTGTACGGGCAGTCAAGTAGTCAAGATTTACAGATATACTGGAAGAGCTTAGAGCAGGAGGCTTTAGGATTATATAGCTATAGTTATTTCCGCTGTGTTGTAAGTGCTGTACTTTGATAATGATGTATATTCAAGTACAGATGTATATTTCAAGTTATGTTATATATATTATATGTTATTCGTTCCGCTGTGAGATTCGTGTTACTCTGATGTTGTATTCTTCTTCTTCTATTCTAAGTTTCTATCTTATCTTTCCTCACCCTCTGTTTTTCGTTCTATTAATTTCCAGATTTTCAGTTTAATTTGGGGTTGGACTTGTGTTTTTGGTCAGCTCAAATTGGACCGGAAAAATGGGTCATTACAACTATTGGTTATACAACACAACATTCGACCATTATACAACACTAGTCGCATATATACGAAAAGCAACAACATCTGGAATCACATATGGTTTAGATGCCATTTGCATTGGACCAGTCTAAAACTACATAAGTTTCTTTAATATTTCATAATATACAGTTATTAAAGAATGTTCACTTGGTTATTAATGGAAATAATAGACTAAAGCCATAAGCTAAATTGTGGCTTTTAGCCTCACATTATTGTCAGTTGATGAAACAAAATGTTGTTTTATGCATACCTTAGAAAATAACACAGTTAGTGGTCTTACCCATGATAATAATAAGCAGCAGGAGAAATCATTCTAATGAACGAAAGAACTAAACATGTAAATATATTATGGGCTAAAAATAATATAACTAATTAGAGCAGTTGACATAGGTAGTTTCTTCCATATTAGAAAATGATATGATTTAAAAGTCTAATTCACCAAATGAAATTATTAAGGAATATTTTCAATAACATTTAAATAAAGTAACATATGTTATTTGTTCAAAAAATAAGTCGGTTTATCCATTTTATACTGATCATCAAACATGCATAAAAATTAGAGAAAAGTATTAAAATTTGACAATAGAAAGGTTTTGTCTTACTTTATCATGAAAACGACAGTTTATGTCCCTTTTTAGCATTGTCATAAAACAATGAGGAGGTTCTAAATCATTAGGACAAAGTGAATATGAGTAAACTTGCTTGGAAGGCTAAACGAATTAGCATATGAGACAACCTCTGTTGTACTAAAATGGTATTACCACCAACTCATTTATCCTATACTTTCCCATCTCCATTCCCTTCCTCTACATAAATCACAATGCAAAAACATATGGATTATGTTTATGGCAAAATATACACATATAATCTACTGTGAAAATCTCTATAAGAACGTCCATTTTGCTGCGGTGAAGAGGAATTTTAGTTGGAAGAATTTTAACATATTCAGCATTTTAGACATGAATTTGAAAATATCCTTCATTTAAAAGTAATATCACTTAAATTCGGTTAAAAAATCAAAAAGCAAGACAATTCAGTCACAGTATTTCAGAATTCCTATAGTTCAAAATACTTTTGATTTTTGTTTCTTTTGGAACTTCCGGTTCTTTATTATAAGGAAATTTGAAATTTAATAATTCATTGAAACTCAATTTTTTAGCTCTGTAGAAATAGTAGTAGTATCTCTATTTTTATTTGAAATGATCAAAATTAAGCTTAATGTGCATGTTTTTATTAATATTTCATTCACTCTGGGTGTGTTAAATTATGACAAATGTTGGATTTGAACTTGGATATGATCTTCAAGACACATATTATTCTTGTATATATATTTTTCATGGAAAAATAATATATATATATATGTTATTTTTAAAGTCTTCATTTAAATCCAAACCCAAATGTAGAAAGTTCTCAAAATAAATACTTCAAAATGTTTAGATTACTTAGATCCGTATCACAAAGCAAAACACAACCAAATTCCATAAATTTGTTTGAACCAAAAATCACAGAAATTGTCAAATGCAGACCTTACTTTCCAAAGTAAATGAACTTAAAAGCATACAAAATAAGCAATTTTAAAGGCAATTCGAACCTAGATTCAAAAATTGTTACACTCTACATTTTTTAAGCATGTATAGATCTCAAAGATATGTTGTTTGAGCATGATATTGAGATCTACGATATAATTAGATTAGAAAAATAAGAACTAAAAAAATCAGATTTATAGTAGAATGAGATCTGAAATATAATGACTAAAGAAATATGCATAGAGGAATGAGATCATAAACTTAGTTTTACGATAGAATAATATTTAAAAAGATAAGAGCAATAGAATAAGATCTGAAAGATAAGATAAGTAGAGTGAGTTTTGAGAAATTAGATCTATGATTGAATTAGATATAAAATGATAAGACTAATGCCATGAGATTTGAAAGATAAAACTAAAAGTAATGAGATTTGAAAAATTACTTACTTTATTGAAATTGTGCTGATAAATTTAAACTATAAAATGATAAGAAGCCATTCAATTAAGAGATGATACACTTTATTCAATGCAGATATTAATATAAAATGCAATGAAGCTCTATTTATAGGTTTATGGTGGAAAATTAAGATTATAATAACTTGATACAACATTTAGCATATTTTCCCTTATAATTTTTATATATTATAACAAAAAGTGTTATTTGAATATACACTATGGGCGTTGTTTGCAAAAAAGAAAAATCGTATACTGAAAATCTCAACTTATAATATTGAGACCTTTTTATCAAATCTAAAGAATATATAAAATGAATTTTATACATTTTATCTCGTTATTATTTAATATTAATGAATTAAAACAAGATAACAGGTAAATAAATGAGGTACAAATAATTAGAGTTAAGGATATGTCTTACAACAATCATATAATTTGACTATATAACTCAACTCTTATAGTGAATCTTCTTTGATTAAAGTAAGATTTGGTTATCTACTATGCATGTTGTTATATTAGGGAACAACTAATATTTTAAGTACAATAAATATATATTAGTAGACACTGCATTTTGACTAAACATTAAATTATAGTGTGTTGGAGAAAATTAAAATTAAAGAGGTTTAATGAGACATTTATGAAAAAATAAATTAAATATCATTGAAGAGCTAGATTTAACAAAACATATTATAGACATGTTCCTTATTTGTCTTCCATCACACAATTTGTCTTTGTAAGCCTATGGTAGACAAACCTCTACACCATCCTCAAATAGTACTAAAGAGATTTAAGATACATCCTTGATTATGTTATGGAGAGTAGACACAGCAACGGGTTTACACTTGGGGTTGTACAAAATAGCAACATATTCAAATTTCTTCCTAAACATAGCAGCAGTAAGCAATTCCGTCATAATTATGAAAAGTTGGAAGATATGGAATCCCCCGGCCTTAAGCCCTGTTTACTCTTGAATAACTAGAAGATTTGCTATTATAAATCAAGGAAAAGCTAGGGGAGGAAATGCAGGCATATATCCACACAACAAAGGGTTTAGGAAACTTCATACATGCCATAATTCTAATAAGAGAAGAACAGTGTAGGATGTCATAGGCTTTACACAGAATAGGCTTAAGCATAGCATTTGTAGTTACATGACTTCTACCGTAACCTTTAACTAGCTCATGTGTAAGCATATTTGCTGAGGATGTCATTGTGTTTACTTAACCATACAACTCTTCCTTCTAGCTGTTATGGCAACTCTCCAGATCTTTTATGCCATGATTGGTTTGAAACTTAATTTGCAAAAGTCCCATGTTATGTTCTTTAGCATAATTGAAGCAAATAATTCCTCCTTAATCAATTTTTTGTGCATCCTGACTTTAAAGAGAAAGGGTATAACTATCTTCGGTACCGTTGTGCTCTTCTAGAATCACTAATTCTGACTGCATGGCTTGTAACATGATAACTAAAACTTTGAATTGTTGGGTTATTAAATTTTCATCTCAAACTGGAAGGATTGTTTTAATTAAGAGCATTGCCTTTCCAATGGCTGTCTACTGGGATATAACCCATATTGTTCCTATCAAGATGCTAAATATAATTAATTCTACAATGTTGAAGCTTTTTTTGGATAGGTAATATTTTCAGTAAAATGATTATTCCATGCTCTTTCAATAGAATGATAATTCTAGAGTGTATGGTAGTACATGTTATCCTATCTCTTAATAAATGGAATATAGCTGCTTTTAGTATTTACTTGGAAGCCTTCATTGCTAGAAAGAATGGAAATTTTTGGGCCAAGTGGTGTTGGGTACACAATGTTAAAGACATGCACTTCTGGAACGTGGAAATTGTGATGACCCGGAATTTCAGCCATCGAAAATAGGCATTTAACACAACTCAAGCATCAAATGTTGGTGTTGTATATCACGTAATTGTATACACAATTATATGATTTTTGTTTGATGATAACAACCAAATAAATTTTATTTTAAATGTGTTTGTTAGTGTACTGTTATTCAATATCACAGACAGGAATATAATATTTATATTCAAACAGAATACATCTATACAGAAATTGAAATATCTATACTGTATTTTGTTTAAATATAATATTTTATTTCAATATTTAAAACAATACAGATTTACAACTCCACTATTTGAACACATCACTGATATAAAATTCATTTCAAACATATACAATTTCTTTATATATAGAGCTCCACACGACAGACACGCAATTATACAATCACTTTCTCTGTTTACATTTCATTAATACAAACTGACACTCTGTTCTTATCTTCTATCTTCTATATTCACATCATCTTCACTGTCAGTCCAGTCATTACCTGCTTACCTGTCACATGAAACACACACATAGTACACTGCAACATAAATAAAACTGTATATGCGCAATTATAAATTTTAATTTTTAAAATTTTATTTGCCTCAGTTTTCTGGTGTGTTTCTCCTCATTTTTCATGACTTGATCTGATATGTATATATTTCTAGTACCCACTGATCAGCCTCAACACACTACACCGGTTTGCTGATCAAAACCAATTGATTCTGAACAACTACAACACAGTGTAGCGGTCTGCTGATATATATTCGAATAGACACACATACACACACACACATATATATATACACACATACGTGTATATATACATATATGTATACATACAGGTCTACATGTTCAGCACAGCAGTGAAATGGAACAACTGGCAAGACAGTTTTAACATGCCAAAGTGGTCAAACAACAAAAACTGGCCGGGCCAAGCAAATACAAGATAATGTGAACAAGTGAAAAAAATCAAGTGCATGGTGCAATGTTTCAAGTGGCAAGGAAAGCATCATGACAAATTCAAGTCGTAGCAGCAAATGAATAAAGAAAACAAATGAACATGGTGAAGACATACTGCATAGTCAAGCCCAGACCAAGACATGGTCAAGACAGACCAAAATACAATTAAGCAAGTCAAGTTTTTTTTAAAAAAAAAACATGGCAGCTATCATTTTACTGGAAAAGTGAACAACTCAGAAATGCCAAACAACAAGTAGAGCAACAACAAGTTTCATATCAAAGCAAGTGTATATGGTGGTGCATGAATCAAGTCAGCATGTTTCAGCATAGTAGTAAAGAACTTACACATAATCAAGACAAGTCATCAAGTAGCAAGGAAAATGCAGCAGCAAAACAAAAATTTCAAGTGCAAATGGATGTGCACTTTCATGCAAGCCAAACTTTTATTATGGTGATGGAGTACAAAGTCAGTTCAGTAGACTCAAAGATAAAGGCATCATTTGATACGCACACACTCACATGAAAGCAAACATCACAATTCTAAAAAGGTGAAGCACAACATGGTGCAACATGTACATGAAGTATGAAAATCAATGAATGGAAAAGTGGTGCAGCATTAACATGGTTGCTAGCAGCATAGAGATGATCAAATGGACACGCACAAGCATACGAGGACTACAACATATAAAGGTCAAACATGGCACCAAACAGTGCAGCAGCATGAACAAGCTTACACATGTATACATGGAGCTGTACGGACAAACAAGCAACATGGTGGTTGAGGCAGTTTAAAGTTGCAAAGCAACAAGAAATATTCGTACAAATAGCACATAGCATATTTCTAGCAAGAAAACAAAATCTCAGCTCATCTCGACAATATATACTTATGTATGGATATAGGGTCAAGCACAACGTAGGTACACACAAAACTGTATATTCAAGTCAAAGTAGGGTATGTGAATCATGTCCAAGCAGTTCAAATATGATGAAAGCCTCAGAATATATGTACACAAGCGATATACAGATGTGCCAAATGCAATAGAACAGCATGTGTGTCAAGTGCTAAATATCCTATAAGAAATGGTTCAAATCAGTGTTGGCAACAGGTTGTATATGCAGAGAAAACTTTCCAGTTTTATTCTCTCAAAATCTTTTTTAGAAAGTGATCATACTTTCTAGAATTAAGAAATAAGTATATCATTTTGGGCAACAACATTTTCATTTGTTTCCTATTTCGAAAATGATTTTACATGGCTAAATGGTTTCCAGAAATGCGCAAAAGCAATAAATGTGTTTCCAGAATTCTATTTTGAGAGTACATTCATTTCGACAATTTCCTCAATTCATCCACAATTTCAATACTGAAAATATGGCAATTTTTCGTTCAAAGAAATCATCATTTATTTTTATGGCAAGGAAACATTTCGAGCATTACAAAACAAAGGGAAAAATCAAGCAATTTCATTCAAAGCTGAGGCAACAAAAAGGGGAAACAAACGAAAATCAAATCTTGCCATTTATGGTGAAATCAGAGAGATGTAAGGATTTGATTATCCTATTTAAACACATTTACATCATCGGCTTTATCCTATCGAAAAACCACGCAACAATTCAAAGAGAAATCATCGAAAGCCAAAATCACAAATTCACAAAGCAATATTGAAGATTCAATCAAAGAATCTTACATGTTTTCGATCGCAAGCAGCGTGGATTGCCCAAATCAGATCAACTAAGAGTGACAACGAATTCAAGCATTTAGAGAGCCATTTTCTTCAGCAAATCAATCGATTTGGGGATTAAAGAGAAACCCTAGAGCCGCCGCCATTTTTCCAAAAGCAAAGAGATCGAGATGAAAAGAAAAGGAGTGCACCAATTAACAATATAGTCGGTGTAACAACCCGGAAAATCTGGGCCAGTTTAAAATTTTTATTTTGGCAATTTTAGCGAATTTTGATTACTTAAAATGAATTATTTTAAATAAAATCGACGAGAAATTTATTTTGAATATAATTCGAACGTATATATTATACGCGTCGTCGGTAGAGTATAAATAATTTTATATAATTATAAATAGAATTGAAAATGGCGCGGTAGTTCGATAATTCGATTTCAAACTTCAATTGAATGTACCGGGTGCAAAACAATCCGGATTTTAGTGAAACCAAAAATAATGGGATCTAATTGTGAATATCTTTCCAACGAATCCGGGAAATCAAGATTTCATATCGGGAATCAAAAGATATGTCCAGTTGAAAATTCTGAATAGTCGCTATGGAATTCAGGCCCTTAAAAATGGACATTTTGCAAACGACCTCGGATTTCGACGAAACCAGTTTTGTTGGGTCCGTGATGTCAAGTTATTGCTAGGTTTCAAATTTCATAATTTTCCGAATCAATATGTGAGCGTGGCAAAGGAAAACGCGTTTGACCAGTTTCAGTTGATTTTAATCGACTGGAATTTGGCCATTTTTCAAACGGTCTCAGAATTCGACGAAACTAGTTTTGTTAGGACCGTATCGTCAATACGAAGCTAGAAAATATTTTTCTGGAATTTTTCTAGTTAGTATGTGACCCCAGTAATTTGAAATGTACGTTTAAAATTCAATATAGTGACTTAAAGGTAAATTCAACGGAAACTGATTGTAACGGCCGAATCAGCTGACGATACGTATCCCATTGTGTTCGGAATGGGGGTTAAACGCTATGGACGACAGGCGGTGGGCCTCGTTTCGAGGTCGTATGTAAAAGACAACCCTTGGGCAAAATTAAATAATTAAATAATAAAATAAAATAATAATAATAATAAAAAAAAAAAAAAAACATACGTTCCCTCCCCTTTATTTTTCTGGCCCCCCCCTTATCTCTCACGACGCTCAGAAGAAAAAAAAAAAAAAAAAAAGCGTCGAAGTTCAGATCGCCCCCCCTCCGATCCTGCTCGCCGCCGCTTCCCTGGACGTCCGCCTCCACCCACGGTTGCCGCGATTCCCCCCTCTCTCCTCTATTCGACGTGAAACCCGTAACGCCCCCTCGAAGGAACCCTAAATCCCTCATTTCGAGCGCCGCAACCCCCCCCCCCAGTGATGTCCGCCGACCTCTTTCTCCCCCCCCCCCCCCCCTAGCCACCTCCGGCGACTTCCCCTTCACCACACCCTCGCCCCAGCGACACCACAGCCCTGTTGCCATCTTCCTCCACTCCCGATTCAAATGTGAGTTCTTATTTTCATTATTTTATTTCCTTTTTTTTTTTTTTAGGTAAATAAATTAGTAAATCCACATTGTTTTAAAACCTGATTGTCAACATAATAGCAGTGTAGAAAGTAATTTATATATATATGAATATATAAATAGATTTGATTTTTCTATGATAAGAGTAGATTAGATTTTTCTACGATAAGAAATGATTAGTTTTTTTATCCGAATAGATTTTAAATCAGAAAAGATTAAATTTTTAAATATGAGAAGGCGATATTTTTTTTTAATATGAAAAAACGATATTTTGATATGAGTAGCGAAAGAAAAAAATAGAATTTTTATATATTGAACTTCGATAGAAAAATAGAATTTTTATATATTGAACTTCGATAGAAAAATAGAATTTTTATATATTGAACTTCGATAGAAAAATAGAATTTTTATATATTGAACTTCGATAGAAAAATAGAATTTTTATATATTGAACTTCGATAGAAAAATAGAATTTTTATATATTGAACTTCGATAGAAAAATAGAATTTTTATATATTGAACTTCGATAGAAAAATAGAATTTTTATATATTGAATAGCGAACTAAAAAAATTCGATTTTTATATATTGAACTTTGAAATAAAAATTCGATTTTTATATATTGAATAACGAAGTAAAAATTCGATTTTTATATATATAGTGACTACGGGCAACGAAGATGACGAAGAGGCGATAACGAGGAAGACTTCTGCAGATGAAGAGCCGTGGAGCTAGGATAGCTATATGTGAGAATTTCTCACCTTTCAATTTATTTTTCTAGTTATATATATATATACTAGGATGCAGACGGTGCTTATTAGAAGCACCCGACACCCGTCCACATACCATGGACTTGTTTGTTTGGATTGTTTGGTGATTGATTGAGATATTGGTTTGAATGTGGTTTGTGGTGTGAAAAATCGAATCGATAAATTGGTTAGGATTAGACGTGCGCCGTTATAAGGCGAAGGAGTAAGACTAGGTTAGACTCTTACTCCAAATTTTGTGGTTTGCAAAATGAAATTGATTTGATTGATGTGTGAATGGCGTGGGCCTTCACTAGACCGGGGATAAGGCTAGGCCTTGTCCCGTTTCTAGTATCGTGCCGTTATGCCGCCGAAATTTTCTAAAATAAGTTAGAAAAATAAAAATAGCATTTTATTTAAAGAATGAACTGAATAGAAATTCATATGATAAAATAAAATGTGTTATCGTTAAAAATATAATTTTTAACGTGAATGTGAATAAATAAATATTCATTTACAAACCAGACGGTTTGTTTATGTACACCTATTTGGATGACGTTGATTGGGTCGATAAATTTTACACATCGCCTAACTGCACAAATAAAATATGTGTTTGATTGTTTGAAACCCCACACGGGTGTTAGGATGAAATTTGAAGTTCACTCATCCTGATTGATTAAATATGTCGATCGATTGATTGACAAGCTGCTATAAGCGTTAAATGTCTATATTTGATGCTTATACAGTGTAGTGCACTTTGGTTGATGGTTGATTATTCATCGTTGTTGATATATACATGTGTTGTAGAAAATCCATATAATTAACATTATATGGTAATTGATTGGGCCTCATTCCAGTTTCAAAAAAAAAAAAAAAAAAAATATTTGAAATAGAAATATTTGAAATAGAATATTTGAAAATAGAAATATGTGAAGCCGTGAGGATTAGATTGACGCCATTTTGACGTGAACGATATTTATATCGATTTTATTCATTTTAAAATGAATATTGAAAAGTGATTTCGAAATCGAATATTTTGAAATGAATTGAATTGAAAACGATTTCGAAATGAATTGAATTGAAAACGAATTCAAAATGAATTGAATTGAAAACGAATTCAAAATGAATTGAAAACGAATTCAAAATGAATTGAATTGAAAACGAATTCAAAATGAATTAAAAACGATTTCGAAATGAATTGAATTGAAAACGAATTCAAATTGAATTGAAAACGATTTCGAAATGAATTGAATTGAAAACGAATTCAAATGGAATTGAAAGCGAATTGAAATGAATTCAAATTGAATTGAAATTCGAATTGAATAGAAGTGAATTTTAAAACGAATTTATAAAGAAGAATTCAATTTTGCTTTGAATTGAAATAGAAGTTGAAATAGAATTTGAAACGAATTTAAAACTATTTATATAATTCGTTTTAAATAGAAATCGACGAAATATATATTATATATATTATATATATAATATAATGGCCTGAATAGAACGCGCCGCGCCGCGGTAGTTCGCGAATTTCGACCATTTATTTCAAACGGACATTGCGGGAGATCCGACCGTCGGATTCTCCTAAAACCGGAACCGTTGGGTTCGTATCGAAAAGAGCTTTCTAACGAATGTTAGAAATTTGAAATCTAACGGTTGGATTTGGAGATACGTCCAAATCAAATTGGAAAAAGGTCGTTGTAAGTGCAGTTCGATGGCCATTGTTGGAAATCGACTGTACGGGCCTTGATAAAATTATTAAAAATAGTAATAATTTGTGTAAAATCATAAGAAATGATTTGGGAAGAATTGGGATGAAAAACTCCATATTTGAAAAGATAAAAATAGATTTTTATCGAATTGAACTAGTTTTGAACTAGAATTATAATTCTATTTATTTTTAAATAAATAAATTGAATTCGAAAAGGGTTTTAAAAATAACCAAAATTTCCAATGATTGCATTGGAATGGATTTGAATCGAAATTGTCTTCGGAATATTTCGATGTTGGGATTCGTGATTATACAGATGTTGATATGGAAATTTGAAAGATATATATTTATATCGTTATTTCCAATACGACATTTGTTAGTCGTAGAATTCGATATTGAATATAAGCCGATATATTTTCTATTCAGAGCCTTGTATTGAATATCGAATGTGATTTGGGTTTGTCGTGAATGGTGTCTTCATTAACACTGTTCTTGAACCCAGTTGAGAAATGATTAAATCTTTTTATTTAGATTTAATGAAGTGTACCAATTAAATGATATTTAATTGGAATTGAATTGATATTGATTTTTGGGTTTATCGTGAACAGTGTTTTAAATAACACTTGTTCTTTAACCCGATAATTAATCGAATGTGATTTGGGTTTGTCGTGAATGGTGTCTTCACTAACACTGTTCTTGAACCCAGTTGAGAAAAGATTAAATCTTTTTATTTAGATTTAATGAAGTGTACCAATTAAATAATATTTAATTGGAATTGAATTGATATTGATTTTTGAGTTTATCGTGAACAGTGTTTTAAATAACACTTGTTCTTTAA
This sequence comes from Allium sativum, assembly GCA_030737875.1. NCBI lineage: Eukaryota > Viridiplantae > Streptophyta > Magnoliopsida > Asparagales > Amaryllidaceae > Allium > Allium sativum. The sequence continues at coordinate 30,678,926 of JASFAX010000021.1, read as the reverse complement.
CCCGATAATTAATGAATGTGATTTTGGGTTTACCGTGAACCGTGTTTTAAATGACACTGAATCTTTAACCCAGATAATGATTAAAACTAAGTGGAGTTTTAATGAATCTTTAATTAGATTGAAAAGATCGAGAATGGAGTATCACCAGTTCTTGTTGCTGGCCCTGTGTGGGCTGGGTTCGCGTGATAGGGGGTTCTCGCTTCGCAGTTTGGTGGCGAACGGGAGACTCTTACCCCTACATGTCCCTTGTGGTGGGGGTTGGTTCGCCAGTGGGCGCGAGACTCGAGAGGGTTGCCGTAAAACAAGTAACTGGGGGACCAGGTGAAAGCCACGGTGGGTTTTACCTGCTGCTTGGGGGATGAAGGGATGGTTGCAAAGCCTACCGGAGTTCGTCGGCTATTTCACAGTTGGTATCAGAGCTTTGGTTTACAAAGCTAGAGAACAAGACACATTAGAAACATACGAAAGAATTCATCAGATATTGGGTTGGCAATATCCAATGAGAATGACTCGTTAGAGATGGGATCAGTAGTATCCTAGAACGAGTGTGAAGAGTATATTTTTAAAATGAAAACAAACTTTTGTTTTGAAAATTTAAATCAATTATTCGTATTTGATTTTCTATTTATATTGACGTGGACAATCCAGTATATATAGATTTTGCGTATACGTCTGATCCGCGTGTATTCGAAATTTTAATATACTGGATAGATATAGAATTATACTCTAGTCGCCCGGGGGTGATTCTGATGATTGATATATCATCATCAGAGTTTATATCCGAGTGACGAACGTGTAATATTTATATATTTCCTATTGACTGGTGTGAGAACCAAAAATTAGATAGGGCTTATTGTGGTGATTTGGCATCAAAAACATGATTTTTGACTATGTATCGAAATTATGAATTTCAAACTCTAATTCACTAATTGATTGATGTTTGTGTTGTTTGTTTATTTGTTTACAAATTTTTAGCCATTTAGCCTAATTGAACCAAATATTGAATTGTATTGAAATTGGTCGCATTTGCTTGCATATACTTGTGCTTATATTGAACAGGTCATAGCAAGGAGGCTAGAGCCGAAGAATAAAATTTGTTTGCCCGACAAATAGGTACATGTTTACTACATAATTTCCTGTTTTGTTTGGGTGATGATGATTTTGTGAGCCTATTGGCTAGCCGCTTGGCTTTTTCTTTTTCTTTTTGAGATCTGAAGGACCGGGGAAGCTATTTGAAATTCCCCGATGCTCCCGGTGCAGGGGAGGTTATGGCGAAATTTTTCAAAAATTTAGGGTGTTAGCCAAATTTTTGAAGTTTTGAAAATTCTCAGAAACTAAAGAGTTGGAGAATGGAAGCCTGATCGATCGTAGAGCTGATTAATCAAACCACTTTCGACTTTGTTCCTTTTCGGGGACGAAAAGTTTTAAGTGGGGGAGATTGTAACAACCCGGAAAATCTGGGCCAGTTTAAAATTTTTATTTTGGCAATTTTAGCGAATTTTGATTACTTAAAATGAATTATTTTAAATAAAATCGACGAGAAATTTATTTTGAATATAATTCGAACGTATATATTATACGCGTCGTCGGTAGAGTATAAATAATTTTATATAATTATAAATAGAATTGAAAATGGCGCGGTAGTTCGATAATTCGATTTCAAACTTCAATTGAATGTACCGGGTGCAAAACAATCCGGATTTTAGTGAAACCAAAAATAATGGGATCTAATTGTGAATATCTTTCCAACGAATCCGGGAAATCAAGATTTCATATCGGGAATCAAAAGATATGTCCAGTTGAAAATTCTGAATAGTCGCTATGGAATTCAGGCCCTTAAAAATGGACATTTTGCAAACGACCTCGGATTTCGACGAAACCAGTTTTGTTGGGTCCGTGATGTCAAGTTATTGCTAGGTTTCAAATTTCATAATTTTCCGAATCAATATGTGAGCGTGGCAAAGGAAAACGCGTTTGACCAGTTTCAGTTGATTTTAATCGACTGGAATTTGGCCATTTTTCAAACGGTCTCAGAATTCGACGAAACTAGTTTTGTTAGGACCGTATCGTCAATACGAAGCTAGAAAATATTTTTCTGGAATTTTTCTAGTTAGTATGTGACCCCAGTAATTTGAAATGTACGTTTAAAATTCAATATAGTGACTTAAAGGTAAATTCAACGGAAACTGATTGTAACGGCCGAATCAGCTGACGATACGTATCCCATTGTGTTCGGAATGGGGGTTAAACGCTATGGACGACAGGCGGTGGGCCTCGTTTCGAGGTCGTATGTAAAAGACAACCCTTGGGCAAAATTAAATAATTAAATAATAAAATAAAATAATAATAATAATAATAAAAAAAAAAAACATACGTTCCCTCCCCTTTATTTTTCTGGCCCCCCCCTTATCTCTCACGACGCTCAGAAGAAAAAAAAAAAAAAAAAAGCGTCGAAGTTCAGATCGCCCCCCCTCCGATCCTGCTCGCCGCCGCTTCCCTGGACGTCCGCCTCCACCCACGGTTGCCGCGATTCCCCCCTCTCTCCTCTATTCGACGTGAAACCCGTAACGCCCCCTCGAAGGAACCCTAAATCCCTCATTTCGAGCGCCGCAACCCCCCCCCCCCAGTGATGTCCGCCGACCTCTTTCTCCCCCCCCCCCCCTAGCCACCTCCGGCGACTTCCCCTTCACCACACCCTCGCCCCAGCGACACCACAGCCCTGTTGCCATCTTCCTCCACTCCCGATTCAAATGTGAGTTCTTATTTTCATTATTTTATTTCCTTTTTTTTTTTTAGGTAAATAAATTAGTAAATCCACATTGTTTTAAAACCTGATTGTCAACATAATAGCAGTGTAGAAAGTAATTTATATATATATGAATATATAAATAGATTTGATTTTTCTATGATAAGAGTAGATTAGATTTTTCTACGATAAGAAATGATTAGTTTTTTTATCCGAATAGATTTTAAATCAGAAAAGATTAAATTTTTAAATATGAGAAGGCGATATTTTTTTTTAATATGAAAAAACGATATTTTGATATGAGTAGCGAAAGAAAAAATAGAATTTTTATATATTGAACTTCGATAGAAAAATAGAATTTTTATATATTGAACTTCGATAGAAAAATAGAATTTTTATATATTGAACTTCGATAGAAAAATAGAATTTTTATATATTGAACTTCGATAGAAAAATAGAATTTTTATATATTGAACTTCGATAGAAAAATAGAATTTTTATATATTGAACTTCGATAGAAAAATAGAATTTTTATATATTGAACTTCGATAGAAAAATAGAATTTTTATATATTGAATAGCGAACTAAAAAAATTCGATTTTTATATATTGAACTTTGAAATAAAAATTCGATTTTTATATATTGAATAACGAAGTAAAAATTCGATTTTTATATATATAGTGACTACGGGCAACGAAGATGACGAAGAGGCGATAACGAGGAAGACTTCTGCAGATGAAGAGCCGTGGAGCTAGGATAGCTATATGTGAGAATTTCTCACCTTTCAATTTATTTTTCTAGTTATATATATATATACTAGGATGCAGACGGTGCTTATTAGAAGCACCCGACACCCGTCCACATACCATGGACTTGTTTGTTTGGATTGTTTGGTGATTGATTGAGATATTGGTTTGAATGTGGTTTGTGGTGTGAAAAATCGAATCGATAAATTGGTTAGGATTAGACGTGCGCCGTTATAAGGCGAAGGAGTAAGACTAGGTTAGACTCTTACTCCAAATTTTGTGGTTTGCAAAATGAAATTGATTTGATTGATGTGTGAATGGCGTGGGCCTTCACTAGACCGGGGATAAGGCTAGGCCTTGTCCCGTTTCTAGTATCGTGCCGTTATGCCGCCGAAATTTTCTAAAATAAGTTAGAAAAATAAAAATAGCATTTTATTTAAAGAATGAACTGAATAGAAATTCATATGATAAAATAAAATGTGTTATCGTTAAAAATATAATTTTTAACGTGAATGTGAATAAATAAATATTCATTTACAAACCAGACGGTTTGTTTATGTACACCTATTTGGATGACGTTGATTGGGTCGATAAATTTTACACATCGCCTAACTGCACAAATAAAATATGTGTTTGATTGTTTGAAACCCCACACGGGTGTTAGGATGAAATTTGAAGTTCACTCATCCTGATTGATTAAATATGTCGATCGATTGATTGACAAGCTGCTATAAGCGTTAAATGTCTATATTTGATGCTTATACAGTGTAGTGCACTTTGGTTGATGGTTGATTATTCATCGTTGTTGATATATACATGTGTTGTAGAAAATCCATATAATTAACATTATATGGTAATTGATTGGGCCTCATTCCAGTTTCAAAAAAAAAAAAAAAAATATTTGAAATAGAATATTTGAAAATAGAAATATGTGAAGCCGTGAGGATTAGATTGACGCCATTTTGACGTGAACGATATTTATATCGATTTTATTCATTTTAAAATGAATATTGAAAAGTGATTTCGAAATCGAATATTTTGAAATGAATTGAATTGAAAACGATTTCGAAATGAATTGAATTGAAAACGAATTCAAAATGAATTGAATTGAAAACGAATTCAAAATGAATTGAAAACGAATTCAAAATGAATTGAATTGAAAACGAATTCAAAATGAATTAAAAACGATTTCGAAATGAATTGAATTGAAAACGAATTCAAATTGAATTGAAAACGATTTCGAAATGAATTGAATTGAAAACGAATTCAAATGGAATTGAAAGCGAATTGAAATGAATTCAAATTGAATTGAAATTCGAATTGAATAGAAGTGAATTTTAAAACGAATTTATAAAGAAGAATTCAATTTTGCTTTGAATTGAAATAGAAGTTGAAATAGAATTTGAAACGAATTTAAAACTATTTATATAATTCGTTTTAAATAGAAATCGACGAAATATATATTATATATATTATATATATAATATAATGGCCTGAATAGAACGCGCCGCGCCGCGGTAGTTCGCGAATTTCGACCATTTATTTCAAACGGACATTGCGGGAGATCCGACCGTCGGATTCTCCTAAAACCGGAACCGTTGGGTTCGTATCGAAAAGAGCTTTCTAACGAATGTTAGAAATTTGAAATCTAACGGTTGGATTTGGAGATACGTCCAAATCAAATTGGAAAAAGGTCGCTGTAAGTGCAGTTCGATGGCCATTGTTGGAAATCGACTGTACGGGCCTTGATAAAATTATTAAAAATAGTAATAATTTGTGTAAAATCATAAGAAATGATTTGGGAAGAATTGGGATGAAAAACTCCATATTTGAAAAGATAAAAATAGATTTTTATCGAATTGAACTAGTTTTGAACTAGAATTATAATTCTATTTATTTTTAAATAAATAAATTGAATTCGAAAAGGGTTTTAAAAATAACCAAAATTTCCAATGATTGCATTGGAATGGATTTGAATCGAAATTGTCTTCGGAATATTTCGATGTTGGGATTCGTGATTATACAGATGTTGATATGGAAATTTAAAGATATATATTTATATCGTTATTTCCAATACGACATTTGTTAGTCGTAGAATTCGATATTGAATATAAGCCGATATATTTTCTATTCAGAGCCTTGTATTGAATATCGAATGTGATTTGGGTTTGTCGTGAATGGTGTCTTCATTAACACTGTTCTTGAACCCAGTTGAGAAATGATTAAATCTTTTTATTTAGATTTAATGAAGTGTACCAATTAAATGATATTTAATTGGAATTGAATTGATATTGATTTTTGGGTTTATCGTGAACAGTGTTTTAAATAACACTTGTTCTTTAACCCGATAATTAATCGAATGTGATTTGGGTTTGTCGTGAATGGTGTCTTCACTAACACTGTTCTTGAACCCAGTTGAGAAAAGATTAAATCTTTTTATTTAGATTTAATGAAGTGTACCAATTAAATAATATTTAATTGGAATTGAATTGATATTGATTTTTGAGTTTATCGTGAACAGTGTTTTAAATAACACTTGTTCTTTAACCCGATAATTAATGAATGTGATTTTGGGTTTACCGTGAACCGTGTTTTAAATGACACTGATTCTTTAACCCAGATAATGATTAAAACTAAGTGGAGTTTTAATGAATCTTTAATTAGATTGAAAAGATCGAGAATGGAGTATCACCAGTTTTGCTCCAGGCGATAGTTAAATCTTTAATTAGATTTGAACGTGAAATTTAGAAACTAACTGTCGGTTAGCCAAGCAGAATGGTTTTCTGGATATTGATCTGATGTTGGTTTCGGCCTTCGGGGTTAATATTTGGGGAATTATTCTCTTGATTAATTTATGGTTAGTGACTAATGAATTGGAATGAGGCGTATGTTGTGTTTGTGTAACACTTATTTAAAATATACGCGAGTTATTCGGAAAGACCGGGTTTATCCCATTCTGAATAACTGATACGACGATAAGTCGAAGATGAAGACGATGGTCGAAGACCGGAGGTCTTCACGTCGTTTGGGTGATAACTGATGATCTTGATTGGGCTGTACACCCAAGAAGATGGAAACAGTTAGTGATCGTCCAGACGTACTTGGAGATCGATGGATATGCGGGGTACTAGGTGCCTCCGGTTTCGTTCAGACCCAGAACGGACTTGTAAATGGACTGTGTGTCTGACATCGGATTTCATTCTGTGTGACTGATATCGGTTGCATAGGATGGTTTGCCTGTGTGGCATGCTAAGATGCAAATGATCGAGGCTTCTGTTGAAAAGCAAAGTCTTGTGGTGATGATCAAAGCACGGCCTTTGTGGCGTAGCTTTGTGTAACGTTTACCTCGCGTGTTTCACACCAGGTATGAACCAAAAACGGGAGACGGACCTCAGGGAGGGCATGCGTTTCCTTCTAGATAAAAAGTGGCGTCAGTGGTTTTACACGCCCTGACGAGTTTGACTTATGTGGTTGTTGCTGTTGCGAGGCGCCTCGGATTGATCGGTCGTTCTCGAACCGATGGAGTCATTTAGTTGGCTCATTTACGCCCCAAAGGGCGGGGAAACGTAGTGTTCAGGCATTTTAATCCACAGCGGTGGACCGGCCCTGTCGCTCCAAGGGTCACTCGAGCTCTGATCCTGAGACATGGGCTAGATTGTCTCGAATCGGTTGAGGACTATCTTTTGCCTCGGTTCATAGACGGAAATCCAATTTCCAAATACGTGACTTGCGGTTTTATTTGTAAACCTATATATGGCGACATGATATATGGTACCCATGCCGCCTATGATTGATACTTATGATTTGAAGTTGTTTTATACACTTATAGTAGTATCAAATAATCTGTTTTAAACGTATCAAGCATTCTTTGGCTGTTATAAGGGAAAACCCTATCCCCCGGCTTGCGTTGCATTGTGTGATAGGACCTGGGTCTTATAACAGCTTCATTTTTTCTTTATTTAGCATTGCGCTGTTTGTTTTATGCACAGGTATTCTTGGGAGGAAACCCGTTCCGTGTTATACGGCGTGGTCCCTTGATTTACCTAATGATTTAAAATAAAGATTAACTGTTTTAGTTCTCACACCAGTCACATGACTGACCTGGAGTTTATTGTTTTAACCTAAACTCTGGGTGCCCCTATTTTTGACACGGGCAGCTAGTAGTTTTGGTTTTGCAGATTTATATTCACAGGATCCTGGTTTACAGCTGGAACGATATCCGGAAAGCTTTGTATCCGTATATCTCATTCTAGTTGTGTATTGTATTATTTTCCGCTGCCATGTATTTAAATGTAATTTAAATCTCTGATATTTCTGTGTAATATTCTTTTATACTCTGTATATTCTTGTAATCTGATGCATTGTTGTTAAATACAATGAAATGTTCTTCTGTATGCGTTCTGTTGTGGCTTGTTCTCGAACTATCCGACACTTTCCTTTACGGGGAAGTTGCGGGTCTTCACAGTCGGCCAAACTAATTTTGAAGTGTTAAAGGGGGATGACCCCTTTTTATTTAAAATCCTAGGGTTTTTTAGATTGTTTTAGTTTTATTTGTTTTTATTTTTTTGTTGTTTCAATTTGTTCTGTAAACCGTCAAAACAGTTGCTAGAGTTTGTAAAATTCTAGATAATCCTTTTAGGGGTTAGCTAGCAGTTTACTAGAGTTTGTAAAATCTAGGGTTACGAGTTACAGGGTTTGTAATTCCGGAAAATCTAATCGAGGGGATATCGGTCAGTCTAGGGTTTTGAGCGTATGGTTAGTACAGGAGCAGGGAGTGCGAGTTTACATGATCTTGTAAGTGGGATCTATTCTGTCACCTCGTAGAAACCTTAGGAATGCAGCAGTACGCAGAGTTTTGCCGAAGCTGGGTATCTCTGTGTGTAATTTCCTTTCTGCTTTTTATTTCTACTACATTCTGTGATCTGTTTATTATACATTATCCCGTTTGATTTTTTAGCTTAGCGAAAAACTATGATAAACCCTATTCACCCCCCTCTAGGGTTAATCTAGATCCAATAAGTGGTATCAGAGCTGGTTATTTCATTAACTCTAGAGTCATGGGTCATCCTAGTTGTCAGCCTTCTGAGAGTCAATCCAGTGATATTCCAATTATTTTCAATGGAACAGATTTTTTAATATGGAAATCAAAATTCGAATTATATTTAAAATCTGTTAATTTGGAATATTGGAATATTATTGAAAATTTGGGAGATATGTTAGATAAGAAGAATAAGGTTTTGAATGCTCATGTTATGCATATTATTTACTCCTATCTCGATAGTGATCAATTAAAAATTTTCTCACATTGTTTAACTGCGCAGGATATCTGGAGAACTCTCAACACACTATATGGAAAATCTGACGACTGCTCAAAACCCCAGAATGGCAACTCAGATGAAGATCTATGCTTAACAGGTCATATAGATGATATTTCGGATAAATCAGATGATGGAGATTCAACAGACGAAGAGATAGGAAATTTCTCTTATGAAGATTTAGTTTATATGTGTGTTAATTCAACTAAATCTGTTGATAAACTCCAACTGAAAATCAAAACTTTGAAATATGGAAATTCGAGTTGCGATGCAAAAGTAATGATTAGGAATTGAAATTTGAAAGTAGAAAATTTTCTAATTTTATGTGAAAAAATTGTTTGAATTTGGGAAATAACCTTGCTCATGTTAATGAAAATCTTAAACCGCATGAAAACCAAATTTTGATTTTGAAAAACAATAAGGATGAGCTAACTCGTCGAAACAATTTTTTGCAAAAGGTATTAGATAATTTCAAGACATATGAAAATTCCAATTTTGAAATTTTTGAAAAAGATAAGTTGTTGAAAACTTAATCTGCTTTGAAAGAGCTTGAAAATGAAATTGAAAGATTCAATTTTTTTGAAAAACAACAATTTGAAAAGCAAATTCAGCTTGAATCTAAGATTCTTGAATCCAAGACCAAAATCAAGTTGCTTGAAAATAAAATTTTGATTTTGAAACAGAATGATATTGAAAGGACAAAGATCAGCATTAATCGTTGTTCGAATATGATGAAAGAGAATTCTGACCTTAAATCTAAAATTCAACAACTTGAATCAACTTTGATCAAATTTTCTAACGGTGAAAAATCTTTGAATATGATGTTGAAAACCCAATTTTCTTCGGAAAACAAAAATGGTCTTGGTTTTGGGAAAAGAAGTGCTTTTGAAAATTTGAACTCTTGTGATTTTAAAAATCCTTCAAACTGCTTCAAGAAGGGTCATTCTGAAAATTAGAAATTTGAAAATTCCAAAAGGTTTTTAAATCACAAACAAGACAAGAATTGGTTTGATAAAAATCCTGTTGAACAATTGTGGACCTCAAAAAGAAATAAAATAATTTTTGGAAAAACTAAACCAATTTGGGTTCCAAAGGCTACTCTAGTTGATTCTAACGGATTGTAATACAAACAGATTTAGGTACCACAAGATGTGAACAAAACTATGAGTGGTTTTATAACCTTTGTTAGGCCACTCTATTCAACAAACTGCTAGGTACCGGAGGAGGCTGAGGAACTGCTATGCAAAAAGAAATGTGAAACAAAGCTGTCTATACTTTTATATCATTCACAGTTTCTTTAGCCAAGATTTGTTGGGTTAGAGATTCTGGTTTACATTTGATTTCAGGTATGACCTCTAAACTCATCTTTGTAAATATTTTATTTTCTTTGTTTATTCCTTCTTGTACCCCTTCAATTTTTCTTCATTTTTTTCTGATTTGATCTATCACTGACATATCATTATAACTTCTTTTGGGCTTCATTAAACTTCCAATTGTAGAAATCATATTTTCTGGAAATTTACTTCATTTGTATAAAACTCTAATATTTTAATCATTTCCAGATCTTGAATTTAAACTTGTAAATATCTGCAATTGTTTTGGAGTTTATTGTCTGTTTTCTGAATTCATAACAGTGTTGATGTATTCTTGTCATATCTTGAACACTATTAATTTGAATTCTAAATTTTTGAAGATATGAATATTTAATGAAATTTCACACACCTTTGCTGTTTTGAGTTTCTTCTAATTCATTTTAGAAAAGCTTGAAATATTATACTCATTATAGCACTCTGTTATTTCTCAGTTGTGATAATATCATTGATTTTCAGATTGGCTTGAATATTCTGTTTTGTCTAGAATCGGTGATACATCGTGGAATTCATCTTTATTCATGATCATTTTATGTTTCAAATCTGTTTGTTTGAAATCATCTGAAATTCTTGATATTTTGAATATCACACACCTCTTAATCTTGAAATTATCAATCTTGTGTGAATGATTCATTATATTTCAAATTTGACATTGACTCAAGTGATTTCAAATAAATTATTTTTAAATTTTTTGGATCATGAATATCTCTCAAGCCTGATGTAAATGATCTGAAATTACTCTTGTACTTGTCAGAGATACTTGTGATTTTTTTTTGAAAAGTCTGGTCTTTGAAACTTACTGTTATCTCGTGATTATTTGATTTGAATATCTATTTGTTTAAAATCATTTGAAATTATTGATTTACTGAATCACACACATATCTCGATTAAAAAATTTATAATTATGGTGTGATTGATTAATTAAATTCTGATATTTTCATATTCCTTCAAATGATTTAAAATAAACAATATTCTTAAATCTGGGATCATGAATCATCTTTTGTGACCATCTGAAACATCTGTGAAACATTTTCTGACAAGTCTGCTTTGAAAATGATTTTTGTGCTGCTCTGATATATAGTTCTTGAAAGTATGACTACTTGTTTTGGTATCAAATATATACCAAGCTTTGATAGATGAAATTAATTTACTTGATTTGTTAACTGTGTCTGCTTAGGCTTTGTGATTAAGATTCTGTTGTCTGAGATATCTTTGTTCGACGCCAGTATCATTTTTAAAATCATCATGTATAGAGACATCAATTGGTATCAGAGGTGCTGAATTTTTATGTATATATTTTTTCCCTCTTAGCCTGTATAGTTTTTTCATATCCCTCTTATAATTGATTTTCAATTTTAAATTTATTTATTGATTATTCGTTCAGAAATTGAAATCTATATCCAAATTGAACTATATTTATAACTCATCAAAATTATTAGTAGATTTTGAAATTGTGATGAATTGTGACTGCAATATATTTCACAACAAGAGGAGATTGTATTTAGATTCTCGTGAAGTGTAATTTCTCATGTTTTTGGCAGTCAAATATTTTATTTAAATTATTATTTTAAATAATTTATTTGGAATATTAAAGAATTTAAATATTTAATTCGTTATTCAAATGAAATTTGAACGTTAATTTTATTAATAATATAAAACGAGCTCGAAATGACGCTGCAGTTCGTAATATTCAGTTTTGAACTTTAACTGAGAATACAGGATGCGATATAAGTCGGATTTCTGTGAAACGAGAAACGTTGGAACCGTGTTGATGGTAATTTTCATATGAAAGAGAAAAATCCAGATTTCGTATTGTAAATTGTAAGATACGGCCAAATCAAATTTCTAATAGTCGCTATGGAAATCGTTAATAAACGTTAACGTTTATTTTATAATATTTAAAAGAGATTTCTAGCTATTCTCGATATCGTTTGACATAAGATTTTTTTTCTGACGATATGTTATAATTTCATATTTTGTAAATTTTAAAGTTGAACTGATATATTGTTTGAAATTTGAAGTCTATTTGCTCTAATACCATGGTATAAAGTTATTATCGTTAATTTTGCTATTTGAATATAATATAATTTGTATTTAGATTATTTGGGATTAATATAATAAACCAACTTTAAGTTTATAAACAACATATATACATGGTTTATATTTTTCTGCATTTCCACTGGATTCGGCAATACAAGTAAAACCCGAGTGCATATCTTACTTGTACAGCAAAATCAAAACTGCTACATGAACATAAAAACTAATATATACAATTTGGTACTGTCCAACTCAAAAAGAGAAATAAGAGAACAAAAAGAGAATCTGGAAAGGAGCCTGAATGAAACATACAAACCCATATTTTTCATAACAAAATAAACAAATGTACATATGTGTAAATTTATATATATAACTTCATAAACAAATCCACGGAGCTGAATACAGGGACTGTGAATTTCAAAATACAAATCTCTGAACTAAATAAATAGTCCATAGCCTAAACTAATCCTAGGTAACCCTACTCCACGTACACCTCACCGCGGACGATAGTACGTTTACTTCAATATGAAATATTTCCAAAGATCTTCAATTTTTGCTCTGCAAAATATCACTGCGCCACCAAACCCAAATCCCAGTTCGATCATATCATAACAGTTGAAAAAAAGAAAAGAAAGAAAAAAAAATCAAGAACAGGAAAAGAATATAGAAACTGAACATGTACACATGCACCAATCATGAATAGGCTCACCAAAACAAGTATATATTGTTGTCTGTACAATGCAAAACCAAGAAATGATAATTCATCCAAACTTTGATTTCTGTACAAAAAAATAAAGAATAGCTATTAAAATAGCATAGGGTATGGACATGAACAGCTAAGACATACATATCAAATCTATGAGACCCAATCAAACAACCATATATGTACGCAACTAAAGTCAGCTAGAAACAGGTTTGTATATCAATCTTGAATAGCTAAAGAAATTGAAAGGGGGCAGCTAATGAACAGCTAGAAGCAGTGCTAGAACAGCTAAGAAAATTTGATATGTATATATATATATATATATATATATATATATATATATTTACATCAAAATTCTACAGTCAAATCAAATAGCTAATGTACAGTATGATCCATTTCGAAGTTCACTATTTTCATGCATTGGAAAACCCAGCATAGAATCAATACAGTTCCAAGTCTTTGAATTCGATTTAACAAGTCATAGCCAAAAATCTAACCAAATCTATACAAGATCAATCACTTTTTGCAAACTGATCAGCTGTAATGGGATGAGATACTAAATTCAACAAATCTCCATATACAATATGAATTGACAATACAATTCAATAGTGTATATACAGTACAAACATGACATATACAATACAAATAAACAATTTATAACCTTGCCTACTCTATATAGGAACAGTTCGGTTGTGTATATCTAAGCAAGATTGCACATGGAAAATCTAACACAAATCCGCACCATTTTCCTGTCAAGTATCATACATCCTTCAATGTTCCCATCACTAGTACAACTAGATCAATAGCACAGTTAAACGCAAGAATAAGCCTAAGAAAAACTAGACAGCTAAAAACTTGAACCTATGAAGTTACAGCTCGAATTCGACATTGATCCTATCTGGATTATTCACGGCTATAAATACGAATGGTGTTCCCAAAATCAAAACAAATCAAACCAGAACAATGTTCGAACGACATAAAATTGCCAAAAACCAAAAACAAGAATTTAAAATCATGGATAAAAACTTATCTGGTTCGTGATGTTTATCCGACCAAGGACTTAGGGTTCGATCCAGCCTAGCATAGCAGTTTTCGAGTTGGCTTGTTGTTGTCAGTGGTGGAGCCGAGAGGTTTGTGGTTTGATCGATGAAGCTGGATGGTTGTTGAAGGGATCACAAACCGATTGGAGTGAAGATCAAGAGGGAGATCGAAGAATGGGTGGGTAGAGAAGGAGTTCGACGAGGTTGATTTAGAGTTACTAGAGACATGGAAGGGGGATTAGGGATTCGATGGCGGCTAGGGACCGATTGTTTGATGGAGGCGGAGGATTCTGGAAAATGGATGGTGAAAATAGGGTTTTAAGGAGTAACGGTTTAGATGGGCCACACGTTTTAAAGTTATAAGGACCATTTATATTTATTAAACTTTAAAACTTTAGTAGTTAAATTACTTTATTAAATGTTTTAACGATATATTGCACATATGTTAACTATCTAATAAACGGTCTATCTCGTTGGGACCATAGAGGCGAGAACCTTGAGATGGAACAGGATTAGTCAGGATCAGAAGCCACTGTGAATTTTACTCAAATTTAAACGTCTGTTTTATTTGACTAAAACGAACTGGTTATCAACAAATTCATCTCTAAGTAAGTTAAACCGACTCAGTTTCCCATTTATATTTTTATAAATTGGGTTTTATTTTTGTGTGCTCTACTTGTTAATGGTTGACTGTTTGCTGATTATATATTTATTTGTTGATTCAAATGAAGAAATTAAACTGTCGTTTAATTTCAGTGAAATACCAAATCGTTATTTTTAACGATTTGTTCCAATAATTGTAACTTACCTTATTGGTGCCGTTTATAAAATAAACGTGCTAAAATTTGTTTGAATTGCGTGTGAATTGGTTGAGGTTAAATGGTCGTTATTTATTTCAATGAAATCGAAATGATCTAGTTAGAAATAACCGTTGTGATTTCAGGGAAGAACAGGTTGGAGGGATCCAACCGGATTCCTCAAATATATTATTTATTTCATATTGTCAAATATGAACTGTCCTATTTGGGTGATTGAGTAGATTATTGATTATTGACTGAGAATTCAACCTGTGTTTTGTTTAAACCAATGGGCGGTATTGGTTGAGTATTAGACAACGTATGGCCGATAAAACCAATCGTTTTATAAATATTGATTCACCGTCAGGTGAGGCGATAGAGATGAAGTTATAGAATTTATTTTATAACTAGAGATAGATTTTTAAATGTATTATTTTAAATAAAAGTTATTAAAGAGAAATAAATAAATGTTTTATTTATTTAAGATTTGGATTTGTTAATAATTTATTTTATAAAATAAATTCTGATGTTAATCAGATTTACAAGTATGAGAATAAGAAATGAATGGAATGGTTAAACTTTGTAAAGAATTAATTAAATGGAAATCATTTAAATTGATTATATTAATTTAAAGTGAGAATTAATTGGAATCGGCTAATGAGATAATCAAGTTTTGAGTTAATTAATCGATAGTTTTGAATTGGAATTGATTATCAAATTAATGTGTTTTGATTAAAATAGTTAAATGAATATTGTTTAAATTTAAATATGGTTTTAAAAAAGGGGGATTTACTATTAGCTACTAAAGTGGTTAGTGATTAAGAAACAAAATTATTATTTTAGTGATAAAAGTTTGGGAAAGCACCTTTTAAATGGAAATTCATTTAAAAAGGTAATCAGAATTGAAATGAAATATATTTGAATGGTAAAAGAAGTTTACGTACGGGTTTTATATTTTAAACTCGAATTTTTATAACAAAGTTATAAAGGAATTTAAGTGAATACGATCACTTAATTTAGGTGGACTTAACATCCGAATTAAGTCAAAGCAAATTAAGATTAAAGGGTTTATATAAAACCAGAGCTTTATAAATGATATTTGAAGTGTTAAGGCGTCAATTTTACATTAACGATACTTGAAAATGAGATTAAGTAGAAAGGGGAAAATTTAAGAAAAAGATTTCCAAAGTGGGAAATGGTCGAGAGGGGAATTAAGGGTAAATTGAATATGGTTATAATTTTCTAAGTATTAATATGAAAGGGTTTTTGAGAACATAGTATATTAAGTAAAAATTCAAATATCGTATTTTTAAATATTAAAAAGAGTTAGAAGTTTTAATTAAACAGAAGTGAATTAGTTTGTTTTAAATTAAAAGGCCAAGTGATGCTGAATATTGAACCAGTGGACTCACTGGATTGTCATGATTGAATCACTGTTTATTTTGATAGTTAATTCATCAACTATCAAATCTTACCAATATGATTGTTGGTATGGAAAGACCGGGATCGAATCTATATTCGAAAACCGTTCCGACCAACAAATACATGAAGTTATTAGAAGATGATCAAGAAGGAGCATTGAAGACCATGGATTTTCATAAATGGAAGAACCACTAATATTCTCTGCCTGGCAAGCAGAGATAAGCTGTGATTCTGTCGTGGTTGGAACCGACGGGTTGCAAGGACTTCTCGCTACTGATCCATGGCGTGATTCCTATATTGGATGCAGTAGGAGAGTACCTTCGGTTCATCCTATTCATGGATGACTTGTATGGACGGATGTCTGACAGAGTATTTCCAAAGGGTCATGTACGTTAGTTTATTCAAAAGTGCTATAGTTGTTGGCGGAGAATAGCCATTCTCTTGACTTCTAACTAGAGTATTTTTGTGGACGTCAATTAGTGATATCTGGCGGATCTGACGATGTGGCATTCAAAGTGAATGATGACTTGGTGTTTAAAGGTTAATCTAAACCTCAAGCCTCATCAACCGGGAAATGACAAAAATCGGGCAGGCAACATGACTATGTGGGTCGCTCCCATTAGGGTGTATAATCACCTATCTAGAGAAATTCCTATTTGCTTCTTTAATCTATATTTCGATGTTGTCCCTTTTCGGGAAACGGTGGTTTGAGCCCAACCGTTGGTGATATACATTCGATACACTCAAACGAAATGAGTAGCCGGTCATGTGTGGGCCGGGTTGTAAGACGTTCTTGTTGAACCCAGTGTATTCGCCTTTAGAGATACACTATCGGCAGGTAGTCCTATACCTTGTCATAGTCGGAATCCAGTCTCCAATAAGCGCCAGCGGTTTTGATTTTATACTATATATGTGGAGCGTGAGATGCAAGCGTTCCACTAGATTGATAATTACTTGTATTTAGACATTATTATAATATCAGAAAAGATATTGATTTCAAAAATGTTTTGGGTTATCGTAAGGTAAAAACCGTCTGTATTTATGTGTGGATTTGGTCTTACGATTATCCTTGTCTTTCGAAAAGATTTTAACTTTAAAATCAGGTTGTGTGATACCCTTAATACTGTGCGAGTTTTTCTCACTCTGGTTCACCAGACTTACCAGGTGTTTTGTAAATGCCCAGGTTAGCCCGGGATGTACAGGTTTGCGTTATCGAATGTTGTGAAGTCCAGAGACGAGCTGGAGATGTTCAGACATATGATATTATATAGCTACTTGTGACGACCCCAAACCCCGTACTGACAGTGGCAAGGGTAATCTTTGGAATATAACAAAGAAACAGATAATAGCATAACAGAAATAAATAAATACACCAGATACTGAACAAATAATACACTGAATAAACATAATCATTAGAGTTACACAGTATACAGGATCATACTTGGTACAAATGCAGTTCAGCCATACATAAATGTCTACAGCGGAAAAACAAACATAATGTACAATAGGAGCTGAACAAAATAAAAAGAGATAAGTGATAGAATCCATCTTCAGCTCCAGCTATCCGGATAAAGCCAGCTAAAACCTGAATACAAGGCTGCCCGTGTAGAAAAAGGGGCACTCGAGTTTGAAAGCGAAACAAACTACGAGTCAGTCATTGGACTGGTATGAGAAATCTACTCAACACATTTAAAATATGGCTAGTCACGGGACCACACCACCTTCGTGGAACGGGTTTACTCCATCGGATCGCTAGTGCTTTAAAACAAATCATTCTTTGAAACATCAAAATGCTTTTTAAAAAAATGAAGACCTTATAAGACTCAGTTCCCATCACACAATGCAACGCAAACCGGAGGATAGGGTTTTACCTTATAATGGCCAAAATATGCTTGATACGAATAAAACAAAAGCATTTGATATTATTATTAGTGTTTATATGTTTCAAAAACAATTTCTAATCATAATTATCAATCATAGACGACATGAGCGTCCCATGCCACTATGCCGCCAAATATAGGTATACAATCAGAACGCACAGTCACGTATTTGGAAATTGGATTTCCGTCATGAACCAAGGAAAAAGATAGTCCTTACCGACTTCGAGACTCTCTAGCCCGAGCCTCAGGGTCAGAGCGCATCGACCCTTGGATCGTCAGGGCCGGTCCACCGATGTGGATTAAAATTCCTGAACAATATGTTTCCCCGCCCTTTGGGGCATAAATGAGCCAACGAATAACTCCATCGGACCCGGATCGTCCGATTTAACCGAAGCGCCTCGCAACAGTAACAACCACATAAGTCAAACTCGTCAGGGCGTGTAAAACCATTGACGCCACTTCTAACTAGAAAGAAACGCATGCCCTCCCTGAGGTCCTGCTCCCATTTCTGGTTCTTACCGGGATGTGAGGCCCGCGATTTCACGTTATACACAAAGCCACGCCACGTAGGCGGTGCTTTGATCACCACCACAAGACTTTGCTTTTCAACAGAATCCTTGATCACTGCATCTTAGCATGCCACACAGGCAATTCACACCGTGCAACTGATGGCTATCAATCACACATAATAAATTCCAATGTAAGACACACTGTCCATTTGCAAGTCCGTTCTGGGTCTGAACGAAACCGGAGGCATTATATACCTCGCAAACCCATCGATCACCACGTACGTCTGGACGATCACCACTTATTATCCATATTTCGGGATGCCTCCCAATCAGGACCTCGGTTACCATCCAAACGAGGTGAAGATCTCCGGTCTTCGACCACCGTCTTCATCTTCGATTTCTTATCGCCGATCCAGTTATTCAGAATGGGATAAACCCGGTCTTTCTGAGCAACTCACATATATAATAAACAAGTGCTATACAAACACTACTACGCATCATTTCAATTTATTAGTCACTAACTGTCAATTAGTAAGAGAACGATTTCCCAAATATTAACCCCGAAGGCTGAAACCAACATCAGATCAAAATCCAGGAAACCATTCGACTTAGCTAACCTTCAGTTAATTTCTAAATTTCACATCCGTATCGTTTATAATATTTTATAACGATTTATCGCTATTTTTATTTATTTTAAAATAGCCAATTTATTCAAACGACGCTTCGGGCCATAACGCGGCTGTGGCGCTGCTTTTCTTCAGATTTGATTTACACATATCTGAAAATCTAACCGTTGGATCTTCACAAAATTTATATCATTAGAAAGATATTTTCAAAACGAATCCAACTGTTCCAGTTTCGGGAAAATCCGACGGTCGGATCTCCCGGTATAATCATTTGAAGTTTCGATTTCAAAATAAGAACTGCAGCGTCGTTATTCGATTTAATATAATTATATATATATATAATCGATTCTGGCGCTGTTTTTCTTCAGATTTGAATTAAACATTCCAGACAATCTAACCGTTGGATCTTTACAAAGTTGGTGCCGTTGGAAAGATATTTCCAAAGCGGACCCAACGGTTGCGGTTTCGCGAAAATCCGATGGTCGGATCTCCCGGTATAATCGTTTGAAATCACGGTTTCAAAATACGAACTGCAGCTTCGTTATTCGATATATTTCAATTCTATTTATATATTTATACAGATTCTTCGATTTCAAAACCATATGGTTTTCATACATTTGATAAAAATGGTATTTTTATCTAACTGTCTTCTATTTCAACACTTCACTATTTTTAACAATTCATGTATATAATAAAAATGTGATTTTTAATGTAAAACAATTTATTTCAAAACTCGACTATTTTATATAGTTAATATAGGTGATAAAAATAGGATTTTTATTATAAAACAATTTATTTCAAAATAAGATTATTTTACATAGTTCATATTGATGATAAAAGTAGGATTTTTATTATAAAACAATTTCTTCCAAAATATGAATACCATTCAACACATGAATTTTGATTCAACGAATGAATTTCGATTCAACACATGAAGGTTTTCTATAGTTTATATATATAGATAAAAAGGTGATTTTTATATTTAAAAACACGAATACCACTAACACATGAATTTCAATTCAACGAATGAATTTCGATTCAACACATGAAGGTTTTCTATAGTTTGTATATATATATATATATATATATATATATATATATAAAGGTGATTTTTATATTTAAAACACGAATACCACTCAACACATGAATTTCAATTCAACGAATGAATTTCGATTCAACACATGAAGGTTTTCTATAGTTTGTATATATATATATATATAAAGGTGATTTTTATGTTTTAAACACGAATACCACTCAACACATGAATTTCAATTCAACGAATGAATTTCGACTCAACACATGAAGGTTTTCTATAGTTTGTATATATATATATATAAAGGTGAGTTTAATATTTAAAACACGAATACCACTCAACACATGAATTTCAATTCAACGAATGAATTTCGATTCAACACATGAATGTTTTCTATACAACGGATAAATATAGTTTCAACAAATGAAAATAATTCTATCACATGAATATTATTCAAAATTTCGGCAGCATAACGGCAGGGTAGTTAAAACCGGGACCGTCCCTAGTACGGCTCCTCGCTCTACCTTAAAGCCTCACACCTTTTGACAATGGGGAATCATGCATCTAGTTCGCAAGCAGGCGACATGTATATTTTTTTCCTTTCCACAAACTAATCCTATGTGGTTTCAACCAAATATTTCTCAACCACAACCGGGTATTTTTCAACCACAATGAATCAATTTCAACGACAAACAATTTCAATCAACCATACGCTATCAATCAATTTTCACACCAATCACAACCAATAAATATCGTCCATGGTTTGTGGACGAGGGGCGTATATATATATATATATATATATATATAGCATTTCACTTCTATTTCAACACATATATAATTTTTACAACGCATATACAACTTATACATCGAACGTACAACTTATACAACGCTTATACAAGAGGTGTACAACGCTTATATAACTCATACATAGACTATATATTTCATACATCGTCGTTTTCCATATCGTTTATAAATTAGAAATCTCACATTGGGTTTCCACCAAAAATAGCAGAAAGCTCAGAAAAATATGCGGTCTCTTCTAGAACGTAGAAGACGTCCACACGAGTCCACTGTCTCTTGTTTCACTGAATTTCGACAAGGAACGGAAAAGATATGATTTTTCAAAGTTTGCAACACTTAAAAGTGTTTAAATAAATTTAAATAATACACAGCCGTATACTTCCTCCGTCGTTCAAAACTAGGTTTCCAAATCTCGTCCAATCCGTGAAGCTTCGTCCCGATCAGGTTACGCCACCTCGTCGAGCTTGGAACAGGCTTTAAACGCCTGGTGGTGGCGCTCCATTCGGTGGAGAGATCAAGGCGCGGCGGCGACTGAAAGTGGCGATCTTTGGAGCGACGGATCTCGGTGTACGGCGAACGAGAGGTGGCGAGATCGGTATGGATTTGAAGGCCTTGAGGAGTACTACAAAAACCTTAACTGGAGTGGGGGCTAAAGGTGAACGGATACGCCAGAAAATGGAAGGGAAGGGAGGAGGGCCAGCCGTCGTCGATCGCGATGGGCTACGGGGGTTTTTTGATTTTTTTGATTTTATTTAAATTATGAAGAAATAATTTGATTGGCCGGGGGTTTTAAAAAAGGGTTTTCTGACACGACCTCCAATCCAAACCCAACGACTGTCGTCCCTAGTGTTTTACCCCCATTCCGAACACAATGGGATATGTTTCGTAGGCCCATTCGACTGTTTCAGTCAGTTTTCCTTCAAATTAAAATATAAAATATTCAATATTTTTTTTGAACGTACATTTCAATTTGCTGGGGCCACAAACTGATCCTAGAAATTCCAGAAAAATAAATCTAGCTATGTTTTGACGATACAGTCCCAACAAAACTAGTTTCGTCTAATTCTGAGACCGTTTGCAAAATGGCCCATTTCTGGTCGATCCAATTTAACTATAACTGACCAAAACACATTTTCCTTTGCCACGCTCACATACTAGCTTCAAAAATTATGAAATTTGAAACCTAGCAATAACTTCTCATCCCGGATCCAACAAAAGTGGTTTCGTCGAATTCCGAGGTCGTTTGCAAAATGGCCAATTTCACGAGCTATATAAATTCCATAGCAACCTTTCTGAAAATTCATTTGGCCATATCTTTTTCTTTCCGCTATGAAACTTCAATTTTTCATATTCGTTTGAAAGGTATTCACTAACAGATTTAAATACTTTTGGTTTCACTCAAATCCGTTTTGTTTTGCACCCGGTACAGTCAGTCAAAATTTGAATTCAAAATCTGAAACTGCCGCGCCATTTCAGGCCTTGTTTATAATTAGAATTAATTATATTTCTTTTCAATTGTCGATTCAAACTCAGTTTTCATCTTTATTATTTAAAATATTTATTTTAAATATTTAAAATCCATTATTTTAGCCAATTTAAAAAAATTTAATTGGTTCAGATTTTCCGGGTCGTTACAATCTCCCCCACTTAAAACTTTTCATCCCCGAAAGGGAACAAAGTTGAAAGTGGTTTGATTAACCGACCTTACGTTCAATCTGGCTTCCATTCTCCAACTTTTCAGTTTTTGAGAATTTTCAAATTCTTTAAAAATTTGGCTAACACCCGGAATTTTCGAAAAATTTCTCCATAACCTCCTTTGTACGGGGAGAGGTTTGGAAATTTATTGGGCCGTATTAGGTACCCAAATCCTAATAAGCATACACATATTTATAGTGATATATTCTGGTGTTTACAGGGGAGCGTGTATAGATAATAACTCCATAGAATAAATTCTCGTCACCCTGTCAAAGCCTGAGGGAGTGTGTACTTTAATTGCTCCAAAGGATAAATCCTCGTCACCTCGTCCCGTGTGGGAAATAAATAGTCCATGTGCCGTATCTAATAACTAGAGGGACATGATTATTGTCAACTCTAGACCCGTGTGGGGTTTTTATTAATCTGGCAATTTTATCGTTACAATTTAAATAGTCCATATCAGTCATCAGTTCAACCTGTAGAATATAGTCATCGCCATACAAGCCTCTCGCTCGTATTGTAAATCTTCCACCTCGTTACACAAGCTCCAAATGCTTATGTGGTATATGATGAAGTATGCCTATCTTCAGAAATATGCCATGTAATGTAGTTCAAAATTAATTGTTACTATCCTATGGCGATGTTTATTTTTACACACAGAATAACCAGCACTCCGCATCCAATGGCATTCACAGGAGTTGATATAATAATATTTCGCATCCAACTCATTATGGTTTACCTATTTGTCGGGCACGCAAATAAAATCTTTACTCAACAGCTATCCATTTACCTGTTCAAACATATATAATGCACATGTATATATTTCTATCTATTTTCTAATCAGTTCAATGTGTGATATAATCGAATAAATTCTACCATTCATTCTATTATTGATTAAATTAACAATCATTTTAATAATTTTAATTAATCAAATCTACTATCACACAACACAAACAACAATCAAATTGTTTTTAACTTTTCAAAAACATACTAATCAATTTCTACACTCTTTTAAAATCATTCAGACTATAGAATTAAAAGTGCACATCCATGGAAAGAAAATTACAACAGAGTAGAGAACTAATTGGTAATGCAAAGTATGGTAAATGTACCTTGCACCGGAGTCATTCAGAGATATCCACTCGGCATCTAGGATAGGCTTTCTGAATGCTCTCCTCGGTTTCCCAAGTACAATCTCGCGGATCCCCACTCCATTGCACTTTGACTAAGTGAACCTTCTTGTTCCTTAGCTCTTTGGTTCTTTGCCGATAATCTTGAGCGGCTCTGTTCTCACAGCTAATTCTGGAGTAATTTCAATATCTTGTTGAGCTGCTTCTTCCACGATCAAGTCTGGATCATGAACGTGCTTTCGAAGTTGAGATATATGAAATACATCATGCACCCCAGGCAACCAATCTGGCAATTTAACCCTATAAGCGAGAGTTCCGATCCATTCTAGAATAGGAAACGGACCAATGAATTTGGGTGCCAACTTCCCAGTTTTACCGAACCGGATAACTCCTCTCATCGGCGATACTTTCAAATATACATAGTCGCCAACAGCAAACGATATATCTCTCCTTCTCTTGTCGGCATAGCTCTTCTGTCGGCTTTGAGCAGCGAGTAATCGTTTCTTAATGAAATCGACTTTGTTGGCAGCTTCTTGAATCATATCTGGCCCCAACACAAGTCTATTACCGGGTTCGTCCCAACAAGCAGGAGATCGGCACGGCCTACCATATAATGCTTCGAATGGCGACATGGTCAGGCTTGCCTGGTAGCTGTTATTATATGAGAATTCAGCCAAATGCAGATGGTCTTCCCATGATCCACTGAAATCTAGAACACAAGCCGGCAATAGATCTTCTATTATACAATTCACCCTCTCAGTTTGACCATCTGTCTAAGGATGATAGGCGGTGCTTAGGTTCAGCTTTGTTCCCAGCTCTACTTGAAATGCCTCCCAGAATTTACTAGTAAATATTGTATCTCTATCACTGACTATACTGAGCGGCACTCCATGTAGTCTAACTATTTCCTTGAAATATATCTGCGCCAGACTCTGAGCAGTTCTGTTTGATCTGACAGGTATGAGATGGGCGGTCTTCGTGAAGCGATCTACGATCACCCAAATACTGTCATTTCCTTTTTTGGTTCTGGGCAAACCATCAATGAAGTCCATGGAAATATGTTCCTACTTCCAGCCTGGACTTCTAGCGGTTGTAACAATCCTGCCAGTTTCTGTTGGTCGCTTTTGACTAGCTGGCAAGTAGGGCATCGACTAACATATATCGAGATGTCTCTTTTTAACGACTTCCACCAGAATGTTCCCTTGATATCGGTATACATTTTACTCACACCCGGATGGATACTGAGCTTAAATTTGTGGCATTCATCAAGCACATCTCTTCTGAGTTCTGGAATTTCTGGAACACAAATTCGTCCTTGTAACCTCAGAATCCCTTCGCTGTCGAGCTGGAAATCCGAAGCATTGCCTTCACGAATTCGCTGACTCATTCCTTTAATAAATTGGTCATCTTTTTGGAGAGCCGATATCTTATCAATCAAAGAAGTCGCAATGATAAAACTGGCGATCATAACATTCTTTCTACTTAACGCATCGGCCACGACATTGGCTTTCCCTGGAGTGTATATAATCTCAAAATCGTATGCTGCAAGGAACTCTAACCAACGTTGCTGCCTCAGATTCAAGTCTTTCTGGGTGAACAGATACTTTAGCGACTGGTGATCTGTAAACAGTTCAAATCTCTCACCCAGAAGATAGTGTCTCCAGATTTTCAAAGAGAATACGATAGCCAACAACTCAAGATCATGAGTAACGTAGTTTTTCTCGTGTGGCTTCAGCTGACGGCTAGCATAAGCAATCACTTGACCTTTTTGCATTAACACTGCACCAAGGCCCTCTCTAGAAGCGTCAGTCCAGACTTTCAAATCTTCGTTGCCATCTATTATTGTTAACACTGGGGCAGTTGTCAGTTTCAGCTTCAGTTCTTGGAAAGCTTCCTCATATACCGGAGTCCAATTAAATCTCGAATGTTTCTGCGTCAGTTTCGTTAAAGAACTAGATGTCTTCGCGAAATCCTTAATGAATTTCTGATAATAACTGGCTAACCCGAGAAAACTTCTAACTTCTATTGGCGTACGAGGCTGTTTCCAATTCTGAATAGTAGTGATTTTAATGGGATCCACTGCAATTCCTTGCTTTGACACTACGTGGCCAAGAAATTTGACTTCTTCTTGCCAAAATATACATTTGGAAAACTTTGCTTTCAACACATTCTTTCTGAGACTTTCTAACACTTGTTCCAAATGTTTTTCGTGCTCGCTTTCTGACTTAGAGAAGATAAGGATATCATCAATGAAAACCAGAACAAATTTATTCAATACTCCTCTGAATACTCTATTCATTAGGTCGACGAAATAGGCTAGAGCATTACATAAGCCAAAGGGCATTACTAACCACTCGTATAATAAGTCTGGGCCTCTGAATGCTATCAAAGGAACACACTCCTCGGCGATATGAAGCTGATGGAAACCTGTAGCTAGGTCCATTCGTGAAAATACTTATGCGCCATTTAATCGATCCAACAAATCATCAATCCGCGGCAATGGATATTTATTCTTTATTGTTTGTTTGTTCAGATCACGATAATCCACACATAGTCGCAGAGTACCGTCTGATTTCGGGACAAACACCACTGTTGCTCCCCAATCAGAAAAACTAGGCCTGATCAGACCCTTCCATACTAGCTTCCGTGCTTGATTGTCTAATTCCTCTTTCTCTTTCAAGGACATTCTTCGAATAGCATGAACTACCGGCCTTGCATTCGGAATTAAAGAAATTTTGAAATCAATCTCTCTCTGCGGAGGTAAGCGAACAACTTCTTCAAACACATCCGCATAGTTCTTGACGACAGGAATGTCTTTGATGAGGTCAGGAATATTCTCTGTGACTTCAGGGATATTTTCAATTTGAACAGGAGAAACATCCAAAGCTGCCCAGAAGTCTTTTCTATTAGCATTCTGACCTTCACAGGGAATGGTTATATAATCACCTGATTTTATCTTTGCCTTAACGACTCTGTCGGTGCATTTAACCTCAGCTTCATACTTGGTCAACCAGTCTAACCCCAAGATAAGATCGAACTCTGTAAAATTCATGACGACCGAGATGGTAGGGAACCGATAACGAGAAAAAGAAGCCGGCACTCCACACACCCAACTGAGATCAATGGTACCCCTAACCGGATTCTGGACAGTCATTGGTTCCTTGAGCTTCTTCAAATTCAAATCCAGCTTCTTAGCTGCATTCTTTGCAACAAAGCTTCGCGACGTGCCGGTGTCAAACAGTACTTCAACAGGAATGTCTTTGACAGTAAGCGTTCCTTCTAAAACATCAGCCCTTTCCTGAGCAGACGAAGATGCAGGCACTTCTGCCACTTCATTCACTTGAACTACTTCGGGCTTGTTTAAGAGCGGGCAATCCTTTGCAAGATAACCAGCCTCATGGCACTGTTTGCACTCCCTATTCTCTTGAAACTCCCCATCAGTTCTAAACCTTTTCTTCTTTTTCTTTCGATTGGCTCTATATCCAACTTTTCGTTGTTTCTTTAAAGATCCGCAACTCATCGAAAAATGTCCTTCCTTATTGCAGTTAGAGCAAATAGCAGTTGTTACTGGTTCTTTCCCAGATTTAGCCCTTTTTCTCTTGGTACTGGGCTTCTCACTGACCTCAGACCTCGTACTGGCTTCAGGAATATCAGTTTCCAACTCTTCTTTGTTACTAGAACAGACTTCCTCTTCGTCGCGCAACATACCTTTCTTATGGAGATCTTCATATTGATAAGCCATATAAATTATTTCTGAAAAAGGGAGCTTCACATTCCTCATCACACTATTCTGATATTTTCTTTGCAGGCCATGGATAAATCTCAGATTCTTCCTCTTTGGATCTTGAATCAGATAAGGAGCAAAGTGAGAAAGTTCATTGAATTTCTTATGATATTCTGGGATAGTCATATCACCTTGTATCAGATAAGAAAATTCATCACATAATCGCTCCGTCGCTTCAGGAGGAGTAAATCTTTCTAGGAAAATCTCTTTGAATCTGTCCCAGGTGATATCACCCTCTGGATTATCTTTGATGATTGTTTCCCACCAGATTAAAGCTTCTTCTTTGAGCGCCCAAGATGCTACTAATATTTTCTGATCATCTCTCAACTGGATACGTTCAAATATTCTTTCTGCGGAGCTCATCCAAGCTTGAGTCTGAATTATAGATTCATTGCCCGAGAACTGTGCTCCGTTCAGATTTCGATATCTCTTCAATAGAGCCTCTAGATCTGGTTCTGCATTCCTCCTGTTTCTGACACTCATTTTTCTAGTGCTTCTACAAATAGCAGATCAAGTGTCAGGTCACAGAAAAGGTAATTTAAAATATAGAAACACATACTTCAAATGTAAACGTGTCTATCGAGGTGTAATTTCATTCTGCTTTACTCATACTAGGATATTACTGATCCTATCTGTAATGAGTTACCCGTCCTAGAACACTACTGGTTCTATTTCTAACGAGTTCGTTAATATGTTATATTCCAGCAGTAAGCTTAACCAAAGCTCTGATACCACGTTGTGACGACCCCAAACCCCGTACTGACGGTGGCAAGGGTAATCTTTGGAATATAACACAGAAACAAATAATAGCAGAACAGAAATAAATAAATACACTAGATACTGAACAAATAATACACTGAATAAGCGTAATTATTAAGTTACATAGTATACAGGATCATACTTAATACAAATACAGTTCAGCTATAAATAAATGTCTACAGCAGAAAAACAAACATAATGTACAATAGGAGCAGAACAGCATAAAAAGAGATAAGTGATAGAATCCATCTTCTGCTCCAGCTATCCGGATAAAGCCAGCTAAAACCTGAATATAAGGCTGCCCATGTAGAAAAAGGGGCACCCGAGTTTGAAAGTGAAACAAACTACGAGTCAGTCATGGGACTGGTATGAGAAATCTACTCAACACATTTAAAATATGGCTAATCAGAGGACCACGCCATTTTCGTGGAACGGGTTTACTCCATCGGATCGCTAGTGCTTTAAAACAAATCATTCTTTGAAACATCGTAATGCTTTTTATAAAAATGAAGCCCTTATAAGACTCAGTTCCCATCACACAATGCAACGCAAACCGGAGGATAGAGCTTTACATTATAATGGCAAAATATGCTTGATACGAATAAAACAAAAGCATTTGATATTATTATTATTGTTTATATGTTTCAAAAACAATTTCAAATCATAATTATCAATCATAGACGACATGAGCGTCCCATGCCACTATGTCGCCAAATATAGGTATACAATCAGAACCACACAGTCACGTATTTGGAAATTGGATTTTCGTCATGAACCAAGGCAAAAGATAGTCCTTACCGACTTCGAGACTCTCTAGCCCGAGCCTCAGGGTCAGAGCGCATCGATCCTTGGATCGTCAGGGCCGGTCCACCGATGTGGATTAAAATTCCTGAACAATGAGTTTTCCCTGCCCTTTGGGGCGTAAATGAGCCAACGAATGACTCCATCGGACCTGGATCGTCCGATCTAACCGAGGCGCCAAGCAACAGTAACAACCACATAAGTCAAACTCGTCAGGGCGTGTAAAACCACTGACGCCACTTCTAACTAGAAAGAAACGCATGCCCTCCCTGAGGTCCTGCTCCCGTTTCTGGTTCTTACCAGGGTGTGAGGCCCGTGATTTCACGTTATACACAAAGCCACACCACGTAGGCGGTGCTTTGATCATCACCACAAGACTTTGCTTTTCAACAGAAGCCTTGATCACTGCATCTTAGCATGCCACACAGGCACTTCACACCGTGCAACTGATGGCTATCAATCACACAGAATAAATTCCAATGTCAGACACACTGCCCATTTGCTAGTCCGTTCTGGGTCTGAACGAAACTGGAGGCACTATATACCTCGCAAACCCATTGATCACCACGTACGTCTGGACGATCACCACTCATTATCCATATTTCGGGATGCCTCCCAATCAGGACCTCGGTTACCATCCAAACGAGGTGAAGATCTCCGGTCTTCGACCACCGTCTTCATCTTTGATTTCTTATCGTCGATTCAGTTATTCAGGATGGAATAAACTCGGTCTTTCTGAGAAACTCGCGTATATAATAAACAAGTGCTATACAAACACTACTACACATCATTTCAATTCATTAGTCACTAACCGTCAATTAGTAAGAGAACGATTTCCCAAATATTAACCCCGAAGGCCGAAACCAACATCAGATCAAAATCTAGGAAACCATTCGACTTAGCTAACCTTCAGTTAATTTCTAAATTTCACATCCATATCATTTATAATATTTTATAATGATTTATCGCTATTTTTATTTATTTTAAAATAGCCAATTTATTCAAATGACGCTACGGGCCATAACGCGGCCGTGGCGCTGTTTTTCTTCAGATTTGATTTACACATATCTGAAAATCTAACCGCTGTATCTTCACAAAATTTATATCATTAGAAAGATCTTTTCAAAACGAATCCAACGGTTTCATTTTCGGGAAAATCCGACGGTCGGATCTCCCGGTATAATCGTTTGAAGTTTCATTTTCAAAATACGAACTACAGCGTCGTTATTTGATTTATTATAATTATACTTATATATATATAAATATATATTCGATCCTGGCGCTGTTTTTCTTTAGATTTTAATTAAACATTCCAGACAATCCAACCGTTGGATCTTTACAAAGTTGGTGTTGTTGGAAAGATATTTCCAAAGCGGACCCAACGGTTGCGGTTTCGGGAAAATCCAATGGTCGGATCTCCCGGTAAAATCGTTTGAAATCACGGTTTCAAAATACGAACTGCAGCTTCGTTATTCGATATATTTCAATTCTATTTATATATTTATATCGATTCTTCGATTTCAAAACCATATGGTTTTCATACATTTGATAAAAATGGTATTTTTATCTAACTGTCTTCTATTTCAACACTTCACTATTTTTAACAATTCATGTAGATAATAAAAATGTGATTTTTAATGTAAAACAATTTATTTCAAAACTCGACTATTTTATATAGTTAATATAGGTGATAAAAATAGGATTTTTATTATAAAACAATTTATTTCAAAACAAGATTATTTTACATAGTTCATATTGATGATAAAAGTAGGATTTTTATTATAAAACAATTTCTTTTAAAATATGAATATCATTCAACACATGAATTTCAATTCAACGAATAAATTTCGATTCAACACATGAAGGTTTTCTATAGTTTATATTTGTAGATAAAAAGGTGATTTTTATATTTAAAAACACGAATACCACTCAACACATGAATTTCAATTCAACGAATGAATTTCGATTCAACACATGAAGGTTTTCTATAGTTTGTATATATATGTAAAAAGGTGATTTTTATATTTAAAACACGAATACCACTCAACACATGAATTTCAATTCAACGAATGAATTTCGATTCAACATATGAAGGTTTTCTATAGTTTGTATATATATATATATATATAAAGGTGATTTTTATATTTAAAACATGAATACCACTCAACACATGAATTTCAATTCAACAAATGCATTTTGATTCAACACATGAAGGTTTTCAATAGTTTGTATATATATATATATATATAAAGGTGATTTTTATATTTAAAACACGAATACCACTCAACACATGAATTTCAATTCAACGAATGAATTTCGATTCAACACATGAAGGTTCTCTATACAACGAATAAATATAGTTTCAACAAATGAAAATAATTCTAACACATGAATATTATTCAAAATTTCGGCAGCATAATGGCAGGGTAGTTAAAATGTGAAGACCCGTAACTTCCCCGTAAAGGAAAGCGTCGGATAGTTCGAGAACAAGCCACAACAGAACACATACAGAAGAACATTTCATTGTATATAACAACAATGCATCAGATTACAAGAATATACAGAGTATAAATGAATATTACACAGAAATATCAGAGATTTAAATTACATTTAAATACATAGCAGCGGAAAATAATACAGTACACAACTAGAATGAGATATACGGATACAAAGCTTTCCGGATATCGTTCCAGCTGTAAACCAGGATCCTGTGAATATAAATCTGCAAAACCGAAACTACTAGCTGCCCGTGTCAAAATAAGGGCACCCAGAGTTTAGGTTTAAAACAATAAACTCCAGGTCAGTCATGTGACTGGTGTGAGAACTAAAACAGTTATTAATCTTTATTTTAAATCATTAGGTAAATCAAGGGACCACGCCGTATAACACGGAACGGGTTTCCTCCCAAGAATACCAGTGCATAAAACAAACAGCGCAATGCTAAATAAAGAAAAATGAAGCTGTTATAAGACCCAGGTCCTATCACACAATGCAAACGCAAGCCGGGGGATAGGGTTTTCCCTTATAACAGCCAAAGAATGCTTGATACGTTTAAAACAAATAATTTGATACTATTATAAGTGCATAGTGTATAAAACAACTTCAAATCATAAGTATCAATCATAGGCGGCATGAGCGCCCCATCCCACTATGTCGCCATATATAGGTTTACAAATAAAACCGCAAATGTCACGTATTTGGAAATTGGATTTCCATCTATGAACCGAGGCAAAAGATAGTCCTCAACCGATTCGTGACTCTCTAGCCCGAGCCACAGGTCAGAGCTCGAGTGACCTTGGAGCGACAGGGCCGGTCCACCGATGTGGATTAAAATGCCTGAACACTACGTTTCCCCACCCTATGGGGTGTAAGTCTGGTCCGTCAGCCGACCAGAATGCATCGGCCGAAACCGATATAACCGAGGCGCCTCGCAACAGCAACAACCACATAAGTCAAACTCGTCAGGGCGTGTAAAACCACTGACGCCACTTCTAACTAGAAAGAAACGCAAGTCCTCCCTGAGGTCCGTCTCCCGTTTTTGGTTCATACCTGGTGTGAAACACGCGAGGTAAACGTTACACAAATCTACGCCACAAAGGCCGTGCTTTGATCATCACCACAAGACTTTGCTTTTCAACAGAAGCCTTGATCATTTGCATCTTAGCATGCCACACAGGCAAACCATCCTATGCAACCGATATCAGTCACACAGAATGAAATCCGATGTCAGACACACAGTCCATTTACAAGTCCGTCCTGGGTCTGAACGAAACCGGAGGCACCTAGTACCCCGCATATCCATCGATCTCCAAGTACGTCTGGACGATCACTAACTGTTTCCATCTTCTTGGGTGTACAGCCCAATCAAGATCATCAGTTATCACCCAAACGACGTGAAGACCTCCGGTCTTCGACCATCGTCTTCATCTTCGACTTATCGTCGTATCAGTTATTCAGAGTGGGATAAACCCGGTCTTTCCGAATAACTCGCGTATATTTTAAATAAGTGTTACACAAACACAACATACGCCTCATTCCAATTCATTAGTCACTAACCGTAAATTAATCAAGAGAATAATTCCCCAAATATTAACCCCGAAGGCCGAAACCAACATCAGATCAATATCCAGAAAACCCTTCTGCTTGGCTAACCGACAGTTAGTTTCTAAATTTCACGTTCAAATCTAATTAAAGATTTAACTATCGCCTGGAGCAAAACTGGTGATACTCCATTCTCGATCTTTTCAATCTAATTAAAGATTCATTAAAACTCCACTTAGTTTTAATCATTATCTGGGTCAAAGAATCAGTGTCATTTAAAACACGGTTCACGATAAACCCAAAATCACTTTCATTAATTATCGGGTTAAAGAACAAGTGTTATTTAAAACACTGTTCACGATAAACCCAAAAATCAATATCAATTCAATTCCAATTAAATATTATTTAATTGGTACACTTCATTAAATCTGAATAAAAAGATTTAATCTTTTCCCAACTGGGCTCAAGAACAGTGTTAGTGAAGACACCATTCACGACAAACCCAAATCACATTCATTAATTATCGGGTTAAAGAACAAGTGTTATTTAAAACACTGTTCACGATAAACCCAAAAATCAATATCAATTCAATTCCAATTAAATATTATTTAATTGGTACACTTCATTAAATCTAAATAAAAAGATTTAATCTTTTCCCAACTGGGCTCAAGAACAGTGTTAGTGAAGACACCATTCACGACAAACCCAAATCACATTCATTAATTATCGGGTTAAAGAACAAGTGTTATTTAAAACACTGTTCACGATAAACCCAAAAATCAATATCAATTCAATTCCAATTAAATATTATTTAATTGGTACACTTCATTAAATCTAAATAAAAAGACTTAATCTTTTCTCAACTGGGTTCAAGAACAGTGTTAGTGAAGACACCATTCACGACAAACCCAAATCACATTTGATACTAAATGCAAGGCTCTGAATAGGAAATATCCCGGCTTATATTCAATATCAAATTCTACTATTAACAAATGTCGTATTGGAAATAACGATATAAAAATATATCTTTCAAATTTCCATAACAACATCTGCATAATCCAGAATTCCAACATCGAAATATTCCGAAGACAATTTCGATTCAAATCCACTCCAATGCAATCATTGGATATTCTGGTTATTTTCAAAACCCTTTTCAAATTCAATTTATTTATTTAAAAATAAATAGAATTATATTTCTAGTTCAAACTAGTTCAATTCGATAAAAGTCTATTTTTATCTTTTCAAATATGGAGTTTTTCATCCCAATTCTTTCTAAATCATTTCTTATGATTTTACACAAATTATTACTATTTTTAATAATTTTATCAAGGCCCGTACAGTCGATTTCCATCAATGGCCATCGAACTGCACTTACGGCGACCTTTTTCGGATTTGATTTGGACGTATCTCCAAATCCAACCGTTAGATTTCAAATTTCTAATATTCGTTAGAAAGCTCTTTTCGATACGAACCCAACGGTTCCGGTTTTAGGAGAATCCGACGGTCGGATCTCCCGTAATGTCCATTTGAAATCAATGGTCGAAATTCACGAACTGCCGCGGCGCGTTCTATTCAGGCCATTATATTATATATAATATATATATATAATATATTTCGTCGATTTCTATTTAAAACGAATTATATAAATAGTTCTAAATTCGATTCAAAAGCAATTTCAACTTCCGTTTCAATTCAAATCAAAATTGACTTCTTCTCTATAAATTCGTCTTACAATTCATTTCTATTCAACTCAAATTTCAATTCAATTTGAATTCGTTTTCAATTCAATTCGAAATCGTTTTCAATTCAAT
This sequence comes from Allium sativum, assembly GCA_030737875.1. NCBI lineage: Eukaryota > Viridiplantae > Streptophyta > Magnoliopsida > Asparagales > Amaryllidaceae > Allium > Allium sativum. The sequence continues at coordinate 30,643,880 of JASFAX010000021.1, read as the reverse complement.
TCATTTCGAAATCGTTTTCAATTCAATTCATTTCGAAATCGTTTTCAATTCAATTCATTTCGAAATCATTTTCAATTCAATTCATTTCGAAATCGTTTTCAGTTCAATTCATTTCGAAATCGTTTTCAATTCAATTCATTTCGAAATCGTTTTCAATTCAATTCATTTCGAAATCGTTTTCAATTCAATTCATTTCGAAATCGTTTTCAATTCAATTCATTTCGAAATCGTTTTCAATTCAATTCATTTCGAAATCGTTTTCAATTCAATTCATTTCGAAATCGTTTTCAATTCAATTCATTTCGAAATCGTTTTAAAATCGATATAAATATCGTTCACGTCAAAATGGCGTCAACTAATCAACACGGCTTCATAAATTTCTATTTTCAAATATTCTATTTCGAATATTTCTATTTTAAAACTGGAATGAGGCCCAATCAATTACCATATAAAGTTAATTATATGGATTTTCATACAACACATGTATAATAGTATTGAAAAATAATCAACCATCAACCAAAGTGCACTACACTGTATAAGCATCAAATATAAATATCTAACGCTTATAACAGCCTGTCAATCAATCGATCGACATATTTAATCAATCAGGATGAGTGAACTTCAAATTTCATCCCAACACCCTTGTGGGGTTTCAAACAATCAAACACAGATTTTAGTTGTGCAGTTGGGCGATGTGTAAAATTTATCGTCCCAATCAATGTCATTCAAATAAGTGTACATAAACAAACCATCTGGTTTGTAAATGAATATTTATTTATTCACTTCACTATTTTCATATTCACGTTAAAAATTATATTTTTAACGATAAAACATTTTATTTCAACCTATGAATTTCTATTCAGTTCATTCTCTAAATAAAATGATATTTTTATTTTTCTAACTTATTTTAGAAAATTTCGGCGGCATAACGGCACGATACTAGAAACGGGACGAGGCCTAGCCTTATCCCCGGTCTAGTGAAGGCCCACGCCATTCCCACATCAATCAAATCAATTTCATCTCACCAAACAATTCAATTCAAACAAATAATTCAACTAATCTATGCAACCAATTTTCACAACAATTTCAACCAATAAATATCGTCCATGGTTTGTGGACGAGGGGCGTATATATATATATATATAATATTTATATATAGCAATTCACTTTTATTTTCCACACATATATATATAAATGAAATTGAAGAGTGAGAATTTCTCACCAGTAGCTATCCAATAACACAACTCTTCCTTTATGGAAATCTTCGTCTATTTCGTCTTCTTGTCGCTTTCGTTTCCCGTATTCTCTACATAAGTAAAAATCGAATTTTTACTATGTTAATCAATATATAAAGATTATATTTTAAAAACAAAGATTATATTTTTAATATTCCTATGATGTAAAAATTATATTTTTATTGCTTTAAAAATATAAGAATCACATCTTACTTCTTCTACTTAACAAAATTCTGTCTTTTCTCTTTTTTTAAAAATATGATCTTTATTTTTAAAAGTTCGAATCTTTTTCTACTAAAAGATTAAATCTTTTTCTATTTCATTTCAAACCTTTAAAATAAACTCAGTTTTTTTTTATCTTTTAAAAAAAATCCTGTTTTTAAATCTTCTCTTTAAAATTCTGTTTTAAAAAAAAAAAAATCTTTTTTTTAAAAATTTCTGCTTTTAAAATTCTTTTAAAATTCTGTTTTAAAAATCTTTTAAAAATTCTGTTTTTAAAAATCTTTTAAAAATTCTGTTTTTATTTACTTTTAAAAATCCTGTTTTTATTTACTTTTAAAAATCCTGTTTTAAATCTTTAAAAATTTCTGTTTTTAAAATCTAAAAAAAAACAGTAATATAACTTCTTAAAAAAAAATACAGTTTTGCAAATCAGAAATAAAAATAAAAAATAAATTAACTAAAAAAACTCACTGTGGTATGCGAAGGGGAGGAGGAGGAGTCGAGGGCGGCTCAGGCGGCGTTCGGAGGTGTCGGTGGCGTCGCGACAGGGTGCGGAGGCTTCGGGTTGCTGCTTCGATGTCTGGAGGGAGGAGACTGAACGGGGGTCGTGCGGTGGGAGGAGGAGGTTGGTCGGCGGTGGGGCTTCGGCGAAGGGTTCGGCGGTGGCTTCGAAGATCAGGCGGCAGCTCGATTTAGTTTCTAGGTTTTCCTTTTTTTTTTATTTCTCTGATAAATGATCGGGGGGGGGGGGGGCAAGCAGAAAGAAAAAGGGGAGAAGTTTATTTTTTTTATTATTTTATTTTTTTATTTAATTATTTATATTTGCACTAGGGTTGACTTTTACTTATGACCTCGAAACGAGGCCCACCGTCTGTCGTCCATAGCGTTTTACCCCCATTCCGAACACAATGGGATATGTATCGTAAGCTGGTTTGATCGTTACAATCTGTTTCCGTTGAATTTGTATTTAAATCCTTATATTGCATTTTAAACGTACATTTCAAATTACCGGGGTCATATATTAACTAGAAAAATTCCAGAAAAATATTTTCTAGCTTCGTATTGACGATACGGTCCTAACAAAACTAGTTTCGTCGAATTCTGAGACCGTTAGAAAAATGGCCAATTTCCAGTCGATTAAATTCAACTGAAACTGGTCAAACGCGTTTTCCTTAGCCATGCTCACATATTGATTCGAAAAATTATGAAATTTGAAACCTAGCAATAACTTCACATCCCGGACCCAACAAAACTGGTTTCGTCGAAATCCGAGGTCGTTTGCAAAATTGCTATTTTTAAGGGCCTTATATATATAAAAATATATATAAATTCCACAGCGACTATTTCTAATTTTAAACTGGACATATCTTATCATTTCTAAAATGAAATCTCAGTTTGTTAACTTCGTTACAAAGATATAGTTATACAGATTCAAATATTTCTTGTTTCGTTCAATTCTGACTTATATTGAATTCTGTTTATTCATTTGAAATTAGAAATCGAATTTTCGAACTACCGCGCCATTTTCAATTCCTTTTATAATTATATATAATTATTATATATTCTAACGACGACGCGTATAATATATACGATCGAATTCTATTCAAAATAAATTTTTTCGTCGATATTATTTAAAATAATTCATTTTAAATAATCAAAATTCGCTAAAATTGCCAAAATAAAAATTTCAAACTGGCTCGCATTTTACGGGTTGTTACAATCTCCCCCACTTAAAACTTTTCGTCCCCGAAAAGGAACAAAGTCGAAAGTGGTTTGATTAATTAACTCTACGCTCGATCTGGCTTCCATTCTCCAACCCTTTGGTTTCTGAGAATTTTCAAAATTTCAAAAATTTGGCTAACACCCTAAATTTTTGAAAAATTTCGCCATAACCTCCCCTGCACCGGGAGCATCGGGGAATTTCTAATAGCTTCCCCGGTCCTTCAGATCTCAAAAAGAAAAAGAAAAAGCCAAGCGGCTAGCCAATAGGCTCACAAAATCATCATCACCCAAACAAAACAGGGAATTATGTAGTAAACATGTACCTATTTGTCGGGCAAACAAATTTTATTCTCTGCTCTAGCCTCCTTGCTATGACCTGTTCAATGATATACATGTATATGCAAGCAGATGCGACCAAATTTCAATACAATTTAATATTTGATTCAATTAGGCATAATGGCCATAAATTTGCAAACAAATAAACAAACAACACAAACATCAATCAATTAGTGAATTAGAGTTTCAAATCCATAAATTTTGATACATATACAAAAATCATGTTTTGATGCCAATTCACAACAATGTGTTCTAACTATATTAGTTTTGGTTCTCACACCAGTCTAATGGAAATATATAGATATCATACCTTCGTTACTCGAACATGAATACTAATGACGACTAGTCAATCATCAGAATCATCTTCGGGCCACTAGAGTATGATTCTATATCTATCCAGTATATTAAAATTTCGAATACACGCGGATCAGACGTATACGCAAAATCTATATATACTGGATTGTCCACATCAATATAAATAGATAATCAAATACGAATAATTGATTTAAATTTTCAAAACAAAGTTTGTTTTCATTTTCAAAAATATACTCTTCACACTCGTTCTAGGATACTACTGATCCTATCTCTAACGAGTCATTCCCATTGGATATTACTAATCCAATATCTGATGAATTCTTTCGTATGGTTCTAATGTGTCTTGTTCTCTAGCTTTGTAAACCAAAGCTCTGATACCAACTGTGAAGACCCGTAACTTCCCCGTAAAGGAAAGCGTCGGATAGTTCGAGAACAAGCCACAACAGAACACATACAGAAGAACATTTCATTGTATATAACAACAATGCATCAGATTACAAGAATATACAGAGTATAAATGAATATTACACAGAAATATCAGAGATTTAAATTACATTTAAATACATAGCAGCGGAAAATGATACAGTACACAACTAGAATGAGATATACGGATACAAAGCTTTCCGGATATCGTTCCAGCTGTAAACCAGGATCCTGTGAATATAAATCTGCAAAACCGAAACTACTAGCTGCCCGTGTCAAAATAAGGGCACCCAGAGTTTAGGTTTAAAACAATAAACTCCAGGTCAGTCATGTGACTGGTGTGAGAACTAAAACAGTTATTAATCTTTATTTTAAATCATTAGGTAAATCAAGGGACCACGCCGTATAACACGGAACGGGTTTCCTCCCAAGAATACCAGTGCATAAAACAAACAGCGCAATGCTAAATAAAGAAAAATGAAGCTGTTATAAGACCCAGGTCCTATCACACAATGCAAACGCAAGCCGGGGGATAGGGTTTTCCCTTATAACAGCCAAAGAATGCTTGATACGTTTAAAACAAATAATTTGATACTATTATAAGTGCATAGTGTATAAAACAACTTCAAATCATAAGTATCAATCATAGGCGGCATGAGCGCCCCATCCCACTATGTCGCCATATATAGGTTTACAAATAAAACCGCAAATGTCACGTATTTGGAAATTGGATTTCCATCTATGAACCGAGGCAAAAGATAGTCCTCAACCGATTCGTGACTCTCTAGCCCGAGCCACAGGTCAGAGCTCGAGTGACCTTGGAGCGACAGGGCCGGTCCACCGATGTGGATTAAAATGCCTGAACACTACGTTTCCCCACCCTATGGGGTGTAAGTCTGGTCCGTCAGCCGACCAGAATGCATCGGCCGAAACCGATATAACCGAGGCGCCTCGCAACAGCAACAACCACATAAGTCAAACTCGTCAGGGCGTGTAAAACCACTGACGCCACTTCTAACTAGAAAGAAACGCAAGTCCTCCCTGAGGTCCGTCTCCCGTTTTTGGTTCATACCTGGTGTGAAACACGCGAGGTAAACGTTACACAAATCTACGCCACAAAGGCCGTGCTTTGATCATCACCACAAGACTTTGCTTTTCAACAGAAGCCTTGATCATTTGCATCTTAGCATGCCACACAGGCAAACCATCCTATGCAACCGATATCAGTCACACAGAATGAAATCCGATGTCAGACACACAGTCCATTTACAAGTCCGTCCTGGGTCTGAACGAAACCGGAGGCACCTAGTACCCCGCATATCCATCGATCTCCAAGTACGTCTGGACGATCACTAACTGTTTCCATCTTCTTGGGTGTACAGCCCAATCAAGATCATCAGTTATCACCCAAACGACGTGAAGACCTCCGGTCTTCGACCATCGTCTTCATCTTCGACTTATCGTCGTATCAGTTATTCAGAGTGGGATAAACCCGGTCTTTCCGAATAACTCGCGTATATTTTAAATAAGTGTTACACAAACACAACATACGCCTCATTCCAATTCATTAGTTACTAACCGTAAATTAATCAAGAGAATAATTCCCCAAATATTAACCCCGAAGGCCGAAACCAACATCAGATCAATATCCAGAAAACCCTTCTGCTTGGCTAACCGACAGTTAGTTTCTAAATTTCACGTTCAAATCTAATTAAAGATTTAACTATCGCCTGGAGCAAAACTGGTGATACTCCATTCTCGATCTTTTCAATCTAATTAAAGATTCATTAAAACTCCACTTAGTTTTAATCATTATCTGGGTCAAAGAATCAGTGTCATTTAAAACACGGTTCACGATAAACCCAAAATCACTTTCATTAATTATCGGGTTAAAGAACAAGTGTTATTTAAAACACTGTTCACGATAAACCCAAAAATCAATATCAATTCAATTCCAATTAAATATTATTTAATTGGTACACTTCATTAAATCTGAATAAAAAGATTTAATCTTTTCCCAACTGGGCTCAAGAACAGTGTTAGTGAAGACACCATTCACGACAAACCCAAATCACATTCATTAATTATCGGGTTAAAGAACAAGTGTTATTTAAAACACTGTTCACGATAAACCCAAAAATCAATATCAATTCAATTCCAATTAAATATTATTTAATTGGTACACTTCATTAAATCTAAATAAAAAGATTTAATCTTTTCCCAACTGGGCTCAAGAACAGTGTTAGTGAAGACACCATTCACGACAAACCCAAATCACATTCATTAATTATCGGGTTAAAGAACAAGTGTTATTTAAAACACTGTTCACGATAAACCCAAAAATCAATATCAATTCAATTCCAATTAAATATTATTTAATTGGTACACTTCATTAAATCTAAATAAAAAGACTTAATCTTTTCTCAACTGGGTTCAAGAACAGTGTTAGTGAAGACACCATTCACGACAAACCCAAATCACATTTGATACTAAATGCAAGGCTCTGAATAGGAAATATCCCGGCTTATATTCAATATCAAATTCTACTATTAACAAATGTCGTATTGGAAATAACGATATAAAAATATATCTTTCAAATTTCCATAACAACATCTGCATAATCCAGAATTCCAACATCGAAATATTCCGAAGACAATTTCGATTCAAATCCACTCCAATGCAATCATTGGATATTCTGGTTATTTTCAAAACCCTTTTCAAATTCAATTTATTTATTTAAAAATAAATAGAATTATATTTCTAGTTCAAACTAGTTCAATTCGATAAAAGTCTATTTTTATCTTTTCAAATATGGAGTTTTTCATCCCAATTCTTTCTAAATCATTTCTTATGATTTTACACAAATTATTACTATTTTTAATAATTTTATCAAGGCCCGTACAGTCGATTTCCATCAATGGCCATCGAACTGCACTTACGGCGACCTTTTTCGGATTTGATTTGGACGTATCTCCAAATCCAACCGTTAGATTTCAAATTTCTAATATTCGTTAGAAAGCTCTTTTCGATACGAACCCAACGGTTCCGGTTTTAGGAGAATCCGACGGTCGGATCTCCCGTAATGTCCATTTGAAATCAATGGTCGAAATTCACGAACTGCCGCGGCGCGGCGCGTTCTATTCAGGCCATTATATTATATATAATATATATATATAATATATTTCGTCGATTTCTATTTAAAACGAATTATATAAATAGTTCTAAATTCGATTCAAAAGCAATTTCAACTTCCGTTTCAATTCAAATCAAAATTGACTTCTTCTCTATAAATTCGTCTTACAATTCATTTCTATTCAACTCAAATTTCAATTCAATTTGAATTCGTTTTCAATTCAATTCGAAATCGTTTTCAATTCAATTCATTTCGAAATCGTTTTCAATTCAATTCATTTCGAAATCGTTTTCAATTCAATTCATTTCGAAATCATTTTCAATTCAATTCATTTCGAAATCGTTTTCAATTCAATTCATTTCGAAATCGTTTTCAATTCAATTCATTTCGAAATCGTTTTCAATTCAATTCATTTCGAAATCGTTTTCAATTCAATTCATTTCGAAATCGTTTTCAATTCAATTCATTTCGAAATCGTTTTCAATTCAATTCATTTCGAAATCGTTTTCAATTCAATTCATTTCGAAATCGTTTTAAAATCGATATAAATATCGTTCACGTCAAAATGGCGTCAACTAATCAACACGGCTTCATAAATTTCTATTTTCAAATATTCTATTTCGAATATTTCTATTTTAAAACTGGAATGAGGCCCAATCAATTACCATATAAAGTTAATTATATGGATTTTCATACAACACATGTATAATAGTATTGAAAAATAATCAACCATCAACCAAAGTGCACTACACTGTATAAGCATCAAATATAAATATCTAACGCTTATAACAGCCTGTCAATCAATCGATCGACATATTTAATCAATCAGGATGAGTGAACTTCAAATTTCATCCCAACACCCTTGTGGGGTTTCAAACAATCAAACACAGATTTTAGTTGTGCAGTTGGGCGATGTGTAAAATTTACCGTCCCAATCAATGTCATTCAAATAAGTGTACATAAACAAACCATCTGGTTTGTAAATGAATATTTATTTATTCACTTCACTATTTTCATATTCACGTTAAAAATTATATTTTTAACGATAAAACATTTTATTTCAACCTATGAATTTCTATTCAGTTCATTCTCTAAATAAAATGATATTTTTATTTTTCTAACTTATTTTAGAAAATTTCGGCGGCATAACGGCACGATACTAGAAACGGGACGAGGCCTAGCCTTATCCCCGGTCTAGTGAAGGCCCACGCCATTCCCACATCAATCAAATCAATTTCATCTCACCAAACAATTCAATTCAAACAAATAATTCAACTAATCTATGCAACCAATTTTCACAACAATTTCAACCAATAAATATCGTCCATGGTTTGTGGACGAGGGGCGTATATATATATATATATATATATAATATTTATATATAGCAATTCACTTTTATTTTCCACACATATATATATAAATGAAATTGAAGAGTGAGAATTTCTCACCAGTAGCTATCCAATAACACAACTCTTCCTTTATGGAAATCTTCGTCTATTTCGTCTTCTTGTCGCTTTCGTTTCCCGTATTCTCTACATAAGTAAAAATCGAATTTTTACTATGTTAATCAATATATAAAGATTATATTTTAAAAACAAAGATTATATTTTTAATATTCCTATGATGTAAAAATTATATTTTTATTGCTTTAAAAATATAAGAATCACATCTTACTTCTTCTACTTAACAAAATTCTGTCTTTTCTCTTTTTTTAAAAATATGATCTTTATTTTTAAAAGTTCGAATCTTTTTCTACTAAAAGATTAAATCTTTTTCTATTTCATTTCAAACCTTTAAAATAAACTCAGTTTTTTTTTATCTTTTAAAAAAAAATCCTGTTTTTAAATCTTCTCTTTAAAATTCTGTTTTAAAAAAAAAAATCTTTTTTTTTAAAAATTTCTGCTTTTAAAATTCTTTTAAAATTCTGTTTTAAAAATCTTTTAAAAATTCTGTTTTTAAAAATCTTTTAAAAATTCTATTTTTATTTACTTTTAAAAATCCTGTTTTTATTTACTTTTAAAAATCCTGTTTTAAATCTTTAAAAATTTCTGTTTTTAAAATCTAAAAAAAAACAGTAATATAACTTCTTAAAAAAAAAATACAGTTTTGCAAATCAGAAATAAAAATAAAAAATAAATTAACTAAAAAAACTCACTGTGGTATGCGAAGGGGAGGAGGAGGAGTCGAGGGCGGCTCAGGCGGCGTTCGGAGGTGTCGGTGGCGTCGCGACAGGGTGCGGAGGCTTCGGGTTGCTGCTTCGATGTCTGGAGGGAGGAGACTGAACGGGGGTCGTGCGGTGGGAGGAGGAGGTTGGTCGGCGGTGGGGCTTCGGCGAAGGGTTCGGCGGTGGCTTCGAAGATCAGGCGGCAGCTCGATTTAGTTTCTAGGTTTTCCTTTTTTTTTTTATTTCTCTGATAAATGATCGGGGGGGGGGGGGGCCAAGCAGAAAGAAAAAGGGGAGAAGTTTATTTTTTTTTATTATTTTATTTTTTTATTTAATTATTTATATTTGCACTAGGGTTGACTTTTACTTATGACCTCGAAACGAGGCCCACCGTCTGTCGTCCATAGCGTTTTACCCCCATTCCGAACACAATGGGATATGTATCGTAAGCTGGTTTGATCGTTACAATCTGTTTCCGTTGAATTTGTATTTAAATCCTTATATTGCATTTTAAACGTACATTTCAAATTACCGGGGTCATATATTAACTAGAAAAATTCCAGAAAAATATTTTCTAGCTTCGTATTGACGATACGGTCCTAACAAAACTAGTTTCGTCGAATTCTGAGACCGTTAGAAAAATGGCCAATTTCCAGTCGATTAAATTCAACTGAAACTGGTCAAACGCGTTTTCCTTTGCCACGCTCACATATTGATTCGAAAAATTATGAAATTTGAAACCTAGCAATAACTTCACATCCCGGACCCAACAAAACTGGTTTCGTCGAAATCCGAGGTCGTTTGCAAAATTGCTATTTTTAAGGGCCTTATATATATAAAAATATATATAAATTCCACAGCGACTATTTCTAATTTTAAACTGGACATATCTTATCATTTCTAAAATGAAATCTCAGTTTGTTAACTTCGTTACAAAGATATAGTTATACAGATTCAAATATTTCTTGTTTCGTTCAATTCTGACTTATATTGAATTCTGTTTATTCATTTGAAATTAGAAATCGAATTTTTGAACTACCGCGCCATTTTCAATTCCTTTTATAATTATATATAATTATTATATATTCTAACGACGACGCGTATAATATATACGATCGAATTCTATTCAAAATAAATTTTTTCGTCGATATTATTTAAAATAATTCATTTTAAATAATCAAAATTCGCTAAAATTGCCAAAATAAAAATTTCAAACTGGCTCGCATTTTACGGGTTGTTACATAAAACCGGGACCGTCCCTAGTACGGCTCCTCGCTCTACCTTAAAGCCTCGCAGCTTTTGACAATGGGGAATCATGCATCTAGTGCGCAAGCAGGCGGCATGTATATTTTTTTCATTTCCACAAACTAATCCTATGTGGTTTCAACCAAATATTTCTCAACCACAACCGGGTATTTTTCAACCATAGTGAATCAATTTCAACCACAAACAATTTCAATCAACCATTCGCTATCAATCAATTTTCACACCAATCACAACCAATAAATATCGTCCATGGTTTGTGGACGAGGGGCGTGTGTGTATATATATATATATATATATATATATATATATATATATATATATATAGCATTTCACTTCTATTTCAACACTTATATAATTTTTACAATGCATATACAACTTATACATCGAACGTACAACTTATACAACGCTTATACAAGAGGTGTACAACTTTTATATAGCTCATACATAGACTATATAATTCATACATCGTCGTTTTCCATATCGTTTATAAATTAGAAATCTCACATTGGGTTTCCACCAAAAATAGCAGAAAGCTCAAAAAAATATGCGGTCTCTTCTAGAATGTAGAAGACGTCCACACGAGTCAACTGTCTCTTGTTTCACTGAATTTCGACAAGGAACGAAAAAGATATGATTTTTCAAAGTTTTCAACACTTAAAAGTATTTAAATTAATTTAAATAATACACAGCCGTATACTTCCTTCGTCGTTCAAAACTAGGTTTCCAAATCTCGTCCAATTCGTGAAGCTTCGTCCCGATCAGGTTATGCCACCTCGTCGAGCTTGGAACATGCTTCAAACGCCTGGTGGTGGCGCTCCATTCGGTGGAGAGATCAAGGCGCGGCGGCGACTGAAAGTGGCGATCTTTGGAGCGACGGATCTCGGTGTACGGCGAACGAGAGGTGGCGAGATCGGTATGGATTTGAAGGCCTTGAGGAGTACTACAAAAACCTTAACTGGAGTGGGGGCTAAAGGTGAACGGATTCATCAGAAAATGGAAGGGAAGGGAGGAGGGCCAGCCGTCGTCGATCGCGATGGGCTACAGGGGTTTTTTGATTTTTTTTATTTTATTTAAATTATGAAGAAATAATTTGATTGGCCAGGGGTTTTAAAAAAGGGTTTTCTGACACGACCTCCAATCCAAACCCAACGACTGTCGTCCCTAGCGTTTTACCCCCATTCCGAACACAATGGGATATGTTTCGTAGGCCCATTCGACTGTTTCAGTCAGTTTTCCTTCAAATTAAAATATAAAACATTCAATATTTGTTTTGAACGTACATTTCAATTTGCCGGGGCCACAAACTGATCCGAGAAATTCCAGAAAAATAAATCTAGCTAACTTTTGACGATACAGTCCCAACAAAACTAGTTTCATCGAATTCTGAGACCGTTTGAAAAATGGTCCATTTCTGGTCGATCCAATTTAACTATAATTGACCAAAACACATTTTCCTTTGCCACGCTCGCATACCAGCTTCAAAAATTATGAAATTTGAAACCTAGCAATAACTTCTCATCCCGGATCCAACAAAAGTGGTTTCGTCGAATTCCGAGGTCGTTTGCAAAATGGCCAATTTCACGGGCTATATAAATTCCATAGCGACCTTTCTGAAAATTCATTTGGCCATAACTTTTGCTTTCCGCTATAAAACTTCGATTTTTCAGATTCGTTAGAAAGGTATTCACTAACAGATTTAAATATTTTTGGTTTCACTCAAATCCGTTTTGTTTTGCACCCAGTACAGTAAGTCAAAGTTTGAATTCAAAATTTGAAACTGCCGCGCCATTTCAGGCCTTGTTTATAATTAGAATTAATTATATTCCTTTTCAATTGTCGATTCAAACTTAGTTTTCATCTTTATTATTTAAAATATTTATTTTAAATATTTAAAATCCATTATTTTAGCCAATTTAAAAATTTTAAATTGGTTCAGATTTTCCGGGTCGTTACACTACTATTCTGCTGTGTGTTGTATATAGGAACAGGTTATTATAACTGTCCCAGTGTGTGATGTACTCTGATATTGTAAGTATTTTGAAAGCTCTCAATAAAAAATTATTTTTGTATTATATTCTGTTCAGCTGCGATGTGAGACTCTGTGTTGTGTTCTTCTTCTTCTATTCTAATATTTCTTTCTTTCTTATCTCAACCTCTAAATTCTTTCTAATAACATTCCAGTGTTTTCAGTGTTTGGAAGGTCGGCATGAGTTACAGTAAAGGTATTTATGTCGATTTCCGGGGCCGAAAATCCCTGGGTCGTTACCGTGGTATCAGAGCTATTGGTTTAGTAATAACCTTGGCCCTATGGTATAACTCGATAGAGATTGGGTTTGTAATACCCTAGATCAAGATTGAATGTATATATATGAGAGCGTAATTGTAAATTTTGTATACAAAAGTTTTGTATTGTGTTGGTTGATCGGTTCAAGTGTTGAGAAATGTTGAACTGACAAATCGATATAATATTGTTTTGAAAAGAGGGGAAATGAAATAATTTAACACAAAACATATTTTTGTATAGAAAAGAAATAATTTTCTCAATTTATTGGTATATTAGTGTGTTTGATTGATTTGGTTATGTATCGTTTGTGATTTGTTTGTTATTGGATAATAATTTGTTTAAATGGGAATAATCAACAATTTAATGAAACTGAATGAATTATAAACTAAAGAATAATTTCGGTATAATAAACTGGAATGTAACCACATAAGAATTGGAATTTATGATATTTGGTAATGAATTAATGTTATCTATTTTACTTTGGAATTGGTGTATTTATATTGTTGATTAATAACATACTACTTAAGAATTTCATATATCTGTTATTGATATGTGAATTGAGTACAGGTGCCAGATGGCTAAGCAAATTGATATTGGTTTAGTGAATCGCGTATACGCTAAGAAAATATGCACAATAATGCTCGCTAAAAGGTACTTCTACGCAAAATATAAATTTTTGGTTTTATTTGGGTTTTGAGTTTGGATTTTGAATTTTTCCGACCGCTGGTCAATGAGTATATTATTTGTTCCTGCGATATCGCAGATGTCACTCCATGTAAGGGAGACACCGCCGAATTTTTCCAGGAATTTAGAGTGTTAGAAAATTTTCGATATTTTTGAAGATATTTATTCATGATATTGGATTGGTTTTCGATTTAAAGTAAACTGGATTTGGAATTAATGGGTTGTAACGTTCTTTCTTACCTTAGCAATTTCGAGGACGAAATTATTTTAAGGGGGAAGAATGTAATGTCCTATGTTTTTGGCAGTCAAATATTTTATTTAAATTATTATTTTAAATATTTTATTTGGAATATTAAAGGATTTAACTATTTAATTAATTATTCAAATGAAATTTGAACTTTAATTTTATTTATAATATAAAACGAGCTCGAAATGACGCTGCAGTTCGTAATATTCGGTTTTGAACTTTAACTGAGAATACAGGATCTGATATAAGTCGGATTTCTGTGAAACGAGAAACGTCGGAACCGTGTTGATGGTAATTTTCATATGAAAGAGAAAATCCAGATTTCGTATTGTAAATTGTAAGATATGGCCAAATCAAATTTTGAAATAGTCGCTATGGAAATCGTTAATAAACGATAACGTTTATTTATAATATTTAAAAGAGATTTCTAGATATTCTCGATATCGTTTGACTTAAGATTTTTTTTCTGACGATATGTTATAATTTCATATTTTGTAAATTTTAAAGTTGAACTGATATATTGTTTGAAATTTGAAGTCTATTTGCTCTAATACAATGGTATAAAGTTATTATCGTTAATTTAGCTATTTGAATCTAATTTAATTTGTATTTAGATTATTTGAGATTAATATAATAAACCGACTTTAAGTTTGTAAACAACATATATACACAGTTTATATTTTTCCACATTTCCACTGGATTCGGCAATACAAGTAAAACCCGAGTACATATCTTACTTGTACAACAAAATCAAAACTGCTACATGAACATAAAAACTAAAATATACAATTTGGTACTGTCCAACTCAAAAGAGAAATAAGAGAACAAAAAGAGAATCTGGAAAGGAGCATGAATGAAACATACAAACACATATTTTTCATAACAAAATAAACAAATGTACGTATGTGTAAATTTATATATACAACTTCGTAAACAAATCCATGGAACTGAATACAGGGACTGTGAATTTCAAAATACAAATCTCTGAACTAAATAAACAGTCCATAGCCTAAACTAATCCTATGTAACCCTACTCTACGTACACCTCACCGCGGACGATAGTACGTTTAGTTCAATATGAAATCTTCCCAAAGATCTTCAAATTTTCCTCTGCAAAATAGCACTACGCCACCAAGCCCAAATCCCAGATCGATCATATCATAACAACTGAAAAAAAGAAAACAAAGAAAAAAAAAATCAAGAACAGGAAAATAATATAGAAACTGAACATGTGCACATGCATTGATCATGAATAGGCTCACCAAAACAAATATATATATTGTTGTCTGTACAATGCAAAACCAAGAAATGATAATTCATCCAAACTTTGATTTCTACACAAAAAAATAAAGTACAACTATTAAAATAGCTAAGGGTATGGACATGAACAGCTAAGACATACATATCAAATCTATGAGACCAAATCAAACAACCATATATGTACGCAACTAAAATCAGCTAGAAACAGGTTTGTACATCAATCTTGAATGGCTAAAGAAATTGGAAGTGGACAGCTAATGAATAGCTAGAAGCAGTGCTTGAACAGCTAATAAAATTTGATATGTATATATATATATATATATATTTACATCAAAATTGTACAGTTAAATTAAATAGCTAATATACAGTATGATCCATTTCAAAATTCACTATTTTCATGCACCGGAAAACCCAACACAGGATCAATACATTTCCATGTCTTTGAATTCGATTTAACAAGTGATAGCCGAAAATCTAACCTAATCTATACAAGATCAATCACTGTTTTCGAGCAGATCAGGTGTAGTAGGATAAGATACTAAATTCAACAAATCACCATATACAATATGAATTGACAATACAATTCAATAGTGTATATACAGTACAAACATGACATATACAATACAAATAAACAATTTATAACCTTGCCTACTCTATATAGGAACAGTTCGGTTGTGTATATCTAAGCAAGATTGCACATGGAAAATCTAACACAAATCCGCAAGTTTTTCCTGTCAAGTATCATACATCATCAATGTTCCCAACACTAGTACAACCAGATCAGTAGCACAACTAAAATGCAAGAATAAGCCTAAGAAAAACTAAACAACTAAAAACTTGAACCTATGAAGTTACAGCTCGAATTCGACATTGATCCTATCTAGGTTATTCACGGCTATGAATACGAATGGTGTTCCCAAAATCAAAACAGATCAAACCAGAACAAAGTTCGAACCACATAAAATTGCCAAAAACCAAAAACAAGAATTTAAAATCATGGATAAAAACTTATCTGTTTCGTGATGTTTTTCCGACCAAGGACTTAGGGTTCGGTCCAGCCTAGCATAGCAGTTTTCGAGTTGGCTTGTTGTTGTCAGTAGTGGAGCCGAGAGGTTTGTGGTTTGATCGATGAAGCTGGATGGTTGTTGAAGGGATCACAAACCGATTGGAGTGAAGAGAAGGAGGGAGATCGAAGAATGGGTGGGTAGAGAAGGAGTTCGACGAGGTTGATTTAGAGTTATTGGAGACAAGGAAGGGGGATTAGGGATTCGTCGGCGGCTAGGGACCGATTGTTTGATGGAGGTGGAGGATTCTGGAAAATGGATGGTGAAAATAGGGTTTTAAGGAGTAACGGTTTAGATGGGCCACACATTTTAAAGGTATAAGGCCCATTTATTTTTATTAAACTTTAAAACTTTAGTAGTTAAATTACTTTATTAAATGTTTTAACGATATATTGCACATACGTTAACAAATCTAAACACGGTCTGCCTCGTTGGGACCATAGAGGCGAGAACCTCGAGATGGAACAGGATTAGTCAGGATCGGAAGCCACTATGAATTTTAGTCAAATTTAAACGTCTGTTTAATTTGACTAAAACGAACTGGTTATCAACAAATTCATCTCAAAGTGAGTTAAACTCACTCAGTTTCCCATTTATATTTTTATAAATTGGGTTTTATTTTTGTGTGCTCTGCTTGTTAATGGTTGACTGTTTGCTGATTGTATATTTATTTGTTGATTCAAATGAAGAAATTAAACTGTCGTTTAATTTCAATGAAATACCAAATTGTTATTTTTAACGATTTGTTCCAATAAAGGTAACTTACCTTATTGGTCATGTTTATAAAATAAACATGCTAAAATTTGTTTGAATTGTTTGAATTGAGTGTGAATTGGTTGAGGTTAAATGGTCGTTATTTATTTCAATGAAATCGAAATGATCTAGTTTGAAATAACCGTTGTGATTTCAGGGAAGAACAGGTTGGAGGGATCCAACTGGATTCCTCAAATATATTATTTATTTCATATTGTCAAATATGAACTGTCCTATTTGGGTGATTGAGTAGATTATTGATTATTGACTGAGAATTCAACCTGTGTTTTGTTTAAACCAATGGACGGTATTGGTTGAGTATTAGACAGCGTATGGCCGATAAAACCAATCGTTTTATAAATATTGATTCACCGTCAGGTGAGGCGATAGAGATGAAGTTACATAATTTATTTTATAACCAGGGATAGATTTTTAAATGTATTATTTTGAATAAAAGGTATTAAAGAGAAATAAATAAATATTTTATTTATTTAAGATTTGTATTTGTTAATAATTTGTTTTATAAAATAATTTCTGATGTTAATCAGATTTACAAGAATGAGAATAAGAAATGAATCGGATGGTTAAATTTTGTAAAGAATTTATTAAATGGAAATCATTTAAATTGATTATATTAATTTAAAGTGAGAATTAATTGGAATCGGCTAACGAGATAATCAAGTTTTGAGTTAATTAAATCAACTGTTTTGAATAGGAATTGATTATCAAATTAATGTGCTTTGATTAAAATAGTTAAATGAATATTGTTTAAATTTAAATAAGCTTTTAAAAAAGGGGGATTTACTCTTAGCTACTAAAGTGGTTAGTGATTAAGAAAAAATATATTATTTTTAGTGATAAAAGTTTGGGAAAGCACCTTTTAAATGGAAATTCATTTAAAAAGGTAATCAGAATTGAAATGAAATATAATTGAATGGTGAAAGGTGTTTACGTATGGGTTTTATATTTGAAACCCGAATTTTTATAATAAAGTTATAAAGGAATTTAAGTGAATACGATCACTTAATTTAGGTGGACTTAACATCCGAATTAAGTCAAAGGAAATTAAGATAAAAGGGTTTATATAAAACCAGAGCGTTATAAATGAGATTTAAAGTGTTAAGGAGTCGATTTTACATTAACAATACTTGAAAATGAGATTAAGTAGAAAGGGGAAAATTTAAGAAAAAGATTTCCAAAGTGGGAAATGGTCGAAAGGGGAATTAAGGGGAAACTGAATATGGTTATAAGTTTCTAAGTATTAAAATGAAAGGGTTTTTGAGAACATAGTACATTAAGTAAGAATTAAAATATCGTATTTTTAAATATTAAAAAGAGTTAGAAGTTTTAACTAAACAGAAGTGAATTAGTTTGTTTTAAATTAAAAGTCCAAGTGATGCTGAGTACTGAACCAGTGGACTCATTGGATTGTTATGATTGAATCACTGTTTATTTTGATATTTAAATCACTGACTATCAAATCTTTCCAATATGATTGTTGGTACGGAAAGATCGGGATCGAATCTATATTCGAAAAACATTCCGACCAACAAATACGTGAAGATATCAGAAGATGATCAAGATGGAGCATTGAAGACCGCAGATTTTCATAAATGGAATAACCACTAATATTCTATGCCTGGCAAGCAGAGATAAGCTGTGATTCTGTCGTGATTGGAATCGACGGGTTGCAAGGACTTCTCGCTACTAATCCATGGGGTGATTCCTATATTGGATGCAGTAGGAGAGTACTGAGACGACCCGAACTTCCCCGTGAAGGAAAGCACGGATAGAATTGAGGACAAGACAAAATAGAACGCAGACGGAAGAACATTTCATTGTTATTACAACAATTCCATCAGAATACCAGAATGTACAAAGTATAAATGAATAAATTACATTCGACAAATATCAGAGATTTAAATAAATTACATAACAGCGGAAAAATAATACAAAAGCACAACTGAAAGTGATACACGGATACAGAGCTTTCCGAGCATCGTTCCTGCTGTAAATCAGGATCCTGTGAATATAAATCTGCAAAACCAAAACTACTAGCTGCCCGTGTCGAAAATAGGGGCACCCAGAGTTTAGGTTAAAACAATAAACTCCAGGTCAATCATGTGACTGGTGTGAGAACTAAAACAGTTATTAATCTTCATTTTTAAAGTTAGGTAAATCAAGGGACCACGCCGTATAACACGGAACGGGTTTCCTCCCAAGAATACCAGTGGATAAAACAAACAGCGCAATGCTAAATAAAGAAAAATGAAACTGTTATAAGACCCAGGTCCCATCACACAATGCAACGCAAGCCGGAGGATAGAGTTTTTACCTTATAACAGCCAAAGCATGCTTGATACGTTTAAAACACATTATTTGATACTAATATAGGTGTATAGTGTCAAAACAATTTCAATCATAGGCGGCATGAATGACCCATACCACTATGTCGCCATACTAGGTTCTACAAATAAAACCGAAACACACGTATTGGAAATTGGATTCCATCATGAGTCGAGGCAAGGGGCAAGCTCCTCTCTGCGTTCGAGACACTCTAGCAAATGTCCCAGGACCCCACTATGATCCTTGGATCTTCAGGGCCGGTCCTCTCTTACTTTTGAGGATTAATTATTCCTGAACACACGTTTCCCTGTCCTTACAGACCTATATCCGAAGAGCCTCGTATCCAACAACCACACAGGTGAAAAGTATATAAATGTCAGGGCTGGTAGGTCACTGACACCACCCTAGCTAGAAAGAAACGTCGTGCTCTCCCTACAGTCACTATCCCGTTTTTGACTCATACTGAGGTGTGAGGCTTGCGAATTCACGTTATACACAAAGCTACGCCACACAGGCCGTGCTTTGATCATCCACCACAAGACTTTGCTTTTCAACAGAAGCCTTGATCAATTGCCACTTACGCATGCCACATTGGCAATTCACTCCATGCGACTGATGTCCATCGATATACAACCTCTGAGCTCGTACGTCTCAGAGAAGGGCGTTAAGCAAGAGAATAAATTCTCCGCCGCCAAACAGATGTATATTTAATAGAGATCAATCAACACAGAATAAAATCCAATGTCAGACACACAATCCATTTACAAGTTCGTTCTGGGTCTGAACGAAACCGGAGGCACTTTCCTCGCATATCCATCAATCTCCAAGTACGTCTGGACGATCACCAACTGTTTCCCTCATCTTGGGTGTACAGCCCAATCAAGATCATCAGTAATCACCCAAACGATGTGAAGACTTCCGGTCTTCAACCACCGTCTTCATCTTTGACATCTCGTCGAATCGGTTATTCAGAATGGGTATAAACCCGGCCTTTCTGAATAACCCACGTATATGATAAACAAATGTTACACAAACACACAAACACCTCATTCCAATTCATGATACTCTTTTATTCACAAAATCACATTCTTAGGGAAAGGTTCCCATTAATTTTATCTAAGATAAATTCTTCTAAATTTATTCTTTAATCCTCCTTTGGATATCATTTCAAACTAGTCGGGATTAGCGAACCACACCGAAGTAATTATTTATTTTATTTCCCAATCCCAACCTATATATCCCATGGAGAAAAATGGTAATACTCCACAACTAACACCACGGTGTTATCGGTAAAATTAATTACCTTTTCACGTTCAAATCTAATTAAAGATTTAACTATCGCTTTGGAGCAAAACTGGTGATACTCCACTCTCGATCACTTTTCAGATCTGATAATTTAAATTATCAATTCATATTTTAATCTAATTAAAGATTCATTAAAACTCCTCTTAGTTTTAATCTTTTCAAAAATCGATATCTTGCCTTTAACTGGGTTAAAGAACCAATGTCCTCTGAAACACGATTCATGATAAACCCAAATCACATTTGATATTAAATACAAGGCTCTGAATTGAAAATATATCGGCTTATATTCAATATCAAATTCTGAAACCAACATATATTGTATTGGAAATAACGATATTAAATATATCTTTCAAATTCCCATAACAATATCTGTATAGTCACGAAATCCAACATCGAAATATCCCGAAGATAATTTCGATTCAACTCCAGTCCAATCCATGTATTGGGAATATTGATTATTTTTAAAATCACTTTCAAATTCAATTTATTTATTTCAAAAATAAATTGATTTTAATTCCAGTTCAAAACTAGTTCATTTCGATAAAAATCTATTTTTATCATTTCAAATGTGGAATTTTTCAGCCCAATTTTCCCAAATCATTTCTTATGATTTTACACAAATTATAGATATTTTTAATAATTTTATCAAGGCCCGTACAGTCGATTTCCATCAACGGCTATCGAACTGCACTTACAGCGACCTTTTCTAAATTTGATTTGGATATAATTCCAAATCCAACCATTAGATTTCTAATATTTATTGGAAAGCTCTATTCGATACGAACCTAACGGTTCCCGTTTTAGGAGAATCCGACGGTCGGATCTCCCGCAACGTCAATTCGAAGTTAATGGTCGAAATTCACGAACTGCCGCGGCGCGGCGCGTTCTATTCAGGCCATTATATATATAATATATATATATATATATTATATATTTCGTCGATTTCCTTTTAAAACGAATTTTATAAATAGTTCTAAATTCGTTTCAAAAACAATTTCAACTTCATCTTCAATTTCAAATCGATTTGATTTCAATTCGATTCGAATTCATTTCTATTTTATTTAATTCGAATTCAAATTCGTTTCAATTCAATTCAAACTCTAATTCATTTTAATTCAATTCAATTTGAATTTACCTTCTATTTACTTTAATTCGAATTCATTTCAAATTGATTCAATTCAATTTCAATTTAATTCAATTTGAATTCATTTCTATTCAATTTGAATTCAAATTCACTTTCTATTCAATTCGAATCGAATTCATTTTCTATTCGATTCGAATTCATTTCAAATTGATTCAATAAAATTTCAATTTGAATTTTAATCTAATTCAATTTGAATTTCCTTTCAAAATATTAAATTTTGAAATCACCTTTCAATATTCATTATAAAACGAATAAAATCGATATAAATATCGTTCGCATCAAAATAACGCATCTCTAATCAACACGGCTTTATATTTCAATAATTCGTTATTCTATTCCACAAATGAATATTTATTCTATTCAACACATGAATCTATATTTCTTTCAACACACGACTAATCTCAACACATGAGTACTGTCAACACATCACTATTTTTGTTATGTAAAATATTTTATAACACTATTGTATCTATCGTTTGATTTTAATTAGACTCCATCGTAAAGTAGTTCTAATTTTAAATATGATAAAGATGTGAATTTTATTATTAAAATATTTCACTCAACACATGAATAGATTCAACACATGAATTTTCCTTTATAATATTCATTATTTTCCCGATTGGAATGAGGCCCAATCAATCACCATATAATGTTAATTATATGGATTCCATACAACACATGTATATAATAGCATTGAAAAATAATCAACCATCAACCAAGGTGCACTACACTATATAAGCATCGAGCATAGATATCTAACGCTTATAACAGCCTGTCAATCAATCGATCGACAAATTTAATCAATCAGGATGCGTGAACATCAAATTTCATCCCAACACCCGTGTGGGGTTTCAAATCAACAAACACAGATTTTATTTGTGCAGTTGGGCGATGTGTAAAATTTATCGTCCCAATCAATGTCCTTCAAATAGGTGTACATAAACAAAGCGTCCAGTTTGTAAATGAATATTTATTTATTCACATTCAATATATTCATATTCACGTTAAAAAATATATTTTTAATGATAAAACATTTTATTTTAACATATGAATTTCTATTCAGTTCGTTCTTTAAATAAAATGATATTTTTATTTTTAGAAAATTTCGGCGGCATAACGGCACGATACTAGAAACGGGACAAGGCCTAGCCTTATCCCTGGTCTAGTGAAGGCCCACGCCATTTACACATCAATCAAATCAATTCAGTTCACCAAATAATTCAAATTCAAACCAAACAAACTAACCAACTACTAAACCAAACAATTTAACAAACAAGCCATCCATGGTCTGTGGATGACGGGTGTCGGGTGCTACTAAACACCGTCTACATCCTAGTATATATATATAACTAGAAAAAGAAATTGAAGAGTGAGAATTTCTCACCAATAGCTATCCAACTACACGACACTTCTTTTATAGAAATCTTCATCTTTATCGCATCTTTGTCATCTTCGTTGCCCGTAGCCACTACATATATAAAAATCACATTTTTATTTGTTCACTTTTAATTTAAAAATCATATTTTTATAATCACTTCATATATTTAAAAATCGAATTTTTACTATGCTATTCAATATATAAAAATCGAATTTTTTACTTTGCTATTCAATATATAAAAATCAAATTTTTTACTTTGCTATTCAATATATAAAAATCGAATTTTTACTTTGCTATTCAATATATAAAAATCGAATTTTTTACTTTGCTATTCAATATATAAAAATCGAATTTTTTACTTTGCTATTCAATATATAAAAATTGAATTTTTATAATCACACTATATGGATAAAAATTCTATTTTTACATCGCTACTCTATAGATAAAAATTATATTTTTACATCGTTATTCTCTATATAAAGGTCTCGCCTTTTCACTTTTAAAGATTTCGCCTTTTCACTTTTAAAGATCTTATCTTTTCTATTTTAACAATCTAATCTTTTCTATTTTAACAATCTAATCTTTTCTATTTTAACAATCTAATCTTTTCTATTTTGCTACATATATAAAGATGATATTTCTAACATTCCTATCATGTAAAGGTTATATTTTTCTTTTCTCTACATAAACAAAATCATATTTTTACATCCTCTACATAGTAAAGATTATATTTTTAATACTTTAAAAATATAAAAATCATATTTTTAACTGAATAAAATCTTTTCTTCACCAACAACATAGGTAAAATCTGATTTTAACAATTCTTTTTAAATTAAATTAAACGAATTTTATAAAACAAATTAAATAATATATATGTAAAAACTTACAGCGAATGGGGGAGAAGAGGAATCGGAGGGGGCTCGATTCAGGCGGAGCTCGAGGCAAAGGTAGGGGGGGCATTGGCTCTGGCGTTGGCAAGGAGGGAGAGGTTGGAGGAGGAGGGGCTCGAATCGGGTTTTGGGGGGAGGGGGGAGGGGAGGACGTCGGTTGCGGTGGCGGAAGGGGGACTGGCGGCTTGGGGGTTCGCGGAAGGTCGTAGGAGGAGGAGGGGAAGGTGGCGACGGGGAGGGGGCTGTCGCGAGGTAGATGGGGGAGCGGGAGAAGCTGGAGGGAGGGGGGAGAGGTGTGCGCCACCCTCTAGCGACGAGGGGGCCATCGGGGAGGGCGGCGGCTCCTCCCCGCTTCATCTTCTTTTTTTTTTCTTTTTTTCTGCTGTGTAATGAATTCAAACGGGGGGGGGGGGGGGGGCAGAGAGGATGTAGGAGAGAAAGGGGGTTTTTATTTTTTAATTTATTTAATTATTTTATTTTGCAAAAAGTTGACTTTTTATTTCGACCTCGAAACGAGGCCCACTGCTTGTCGTCCATAGCGTTTTACCCCCATTCCGAACACAATGGAATATGTATCGTAGGCTGATTCGATCATTTCGATCAGTTTCCGTTAAAATCTACACATAACTCTATATATATTGAATTTGAACGCGCATTTCAATTTACCGAGGTCACATACTAACTTGAAAAATTCCCGACAAATATTTTCTAGCTTCGTACTGACGATACGGTCCTAACAAAACTAGTTTCGTCGAATCCTGAGACAGTTGGAAAAATGGTCATTTTCCAGTCGTTTAAAATCAACTGAAATGGTCAAACACATTTTCCTTCGCCACGCTCACATATTGATTCGAAAAATTATGAAATTTGGAATCTAGCAATAATTTGACATCACGAACCCAACAAAAGTGGTTTCGTCGAAATCCGAGGTCGTTTGCAAAATTCCCATTTTTAAGGGCCTGAATTCCATAGCGACTATTCAGAATTTTCAACTGGACATATCTTTTGATTCCCGCTATGAAATTTCGATTTTTCGGATTCGTTGGAAAGATATTATCAAATAGATTCTATTATTTTTTGTTTCACTAAAATCCGGATTGTTTTGCACCCAGAACGTTCAATTGAAGTTTGAAATCGAATTATCAAACTACCGCGCCATTTTCAATTCTATTTATAATTATATATAATTATTTATATTCTAACGACGACGCGTATAATATATACGTTCTAATATATTCAAAATAAATTTCTCGTCGATATTATTTAAAATAATCTAATTTAAATATTCAAAATTCGCTAAAATTGCCAAAATAAAAATTTTAAACTGGCCCAGATTTTCGGGTTGTTACAAGTACCTTCGGTTCATCCTGTTTGTGGATGACTTGTATGGACGGATGTCTGATAGAGTATTTCCAAAGGGTCACATACGTTGATTTCTTCAAACGTGCTATAGTTGTTGGCGGAGAATATCCGTTCTCTTGACTTCTAACTAGAGTATTTTTGTGGACGTCAATTAGTGATATCTGGCGGATCTGACGATGTGGCATTCGAAGTGAATGATGACCAGGTGTTTAAAGGTTAATCCAAACCTTAAGCCTCACCAACCGGGAAATGACAAAAATCGGGTAGGTAGCATGACTATGTGGGTCGCTCCCATTAGGGTGTATAATCGCCTATCTAGAGAAATTCCTATTTGCTTCTTTAATCTATATTTCGATGCTGTCCCTTTCCGGGAAACGGTGGTTTGAGCCCAACCGTTGGTGATATACATTGGATACACTCAAGCGAAATGAGTGGCCGGTCATGTGTGGGCCGAGTTGCAAGACGTTCTTGTTGAACCTAGTGTATTCGCCTCCAGAGATACACTATCGGCAGGTGGTCCCATACCTTGTCATAGTCGGAATCCAATCTCCAATAAGCGCCCGCAGTTTTGATTTTATACTATATATGTGGAGCGTGAGATGCAAGCGTTCCACTAGATTGATAATTACTTGTATTTAGACATTATTATAATATCAGAAAAGATATTGATTTCAAAAATGTTTTGGGTTATCGTAAGGTAAAAACCGTCCATATTTATGTGTGGATTTGGTCTTACGATTATCCTTGTCTTTCGAAAAGATTTTAACTTTAAAATCAGGTTGTGTGATACCCTTAATACTGTGCGAGTTTTTCTCACTCTGGTTCACCAGACTGACCCGGTGTTTTGTAAATGCTCGGGTTAGCCCGGGATGTACAGGTTCAGGTTACTGAATGTTGTGAAGTCCAGAGATGAGCTGGAGATGTTCAGACATATGATATTATATAGCTACTATTCTGCTGTGTGCTTATATGGGAACAGGTTATTGTAACTGTCCCAGTGTGTGATGTACTCCGATATTGTAAGTATTTTGAAAGCTCTCAATAAAGACTTATTTCTGTATTATATTACGTTCCGCTGCGATGTGAGACTCTGTGTTATGTTCTTCTTCTTCTATTCTAATATTTCTTTCTTTCTTATCTCACCCTCTAAATTATTTTTAATAACGTTCCAGTGTTTGCGGTGTTTGGAAGGTCGGCATGAGGTACGGTAAAGGTATTTATGTCGATTTGTAGGGCCGAAAATCCCTGGGTCGTTACATGAAGGTTGAATAATTATTGTAATATCTTTGAACTGGCAGTTATTTCACGACCATCTTCTTTATCTACCATCATTCTGCCATCTGTCGTGATATTATATTAATGTGGAGAGTTAATTTTTTTTTAATATTTTTGAATAAATAGCAGAAATATTTGTGATAGAAATTTGACTATGTTATTATTCAGAATTAGTGATAATTGAAAATTTTCAGTGATCCCGGTACAGTTGGTCATATTTCATAATATTATTAAATTAGAAATTTATTTCACAAACCATTTATGCACCTATCACATTTCTATCATCCATATTGGGTTTATATACTGAGGATTTTTTTTCATTTTTGAAACAGAAAATAATAATAATATAATATTCATAAGTGTTTCTCTAACCTCATTTAAAAATCCAAGCTTTGGTTATGCATGGTTATGAGAATACTTATATTTAAGCTGCAAATGATCTCATTTAAAAATCCAAGATCTGGTTATGCGTGTGCACTTTAATTAAAAGAAAAAGAAAACAAAATGATTTGAATAAAATAAAGTTTTATATGAAGTTCTCCTTGGCTTTTAAAAACCAGCCTATCAATCCATCCTTCTAATTTGTGAAATGTGTTAATATTTTATGATGTATTATGATTGGTTAATTTGTAGATATTGGGATTTGAGATTAATTGATTTTGTCACTTAAGTATAAATTATAAGTATAGTCCAAATCCATCACTATTTTGGGGTTCAATTGTAAAAATTTCTTTGGAAAATAATTGGAATCATATGTTTTAATAACTCTCTCCATTTAGATAAATTTTATCGTAAATCCGTCATTATCTACAATGTGAAATATGCCACTTGTTCTTAGTTTATTATGATTTTGTTTGGCTAATTGAGATTTATGATGACCATTCTTCCTCCTAAGCTGAAATTATATTTTCTAGTCATTTTTCATTTATATTTTAATGTCCATATCCTTTTGATGGTAACAAAAGGGGGAGAATGGATTAAGATTTTGACTTATGAGTGAGTATTTTATAAATATTTTTAACTTTTAAAAATTCATTATTATTCATTTCATTTCACTCATGCACAGTTATAGGGGGAGTTTTCTGTTGTAGGGGGAGCTAATAAATCGGGGGAGTTCAATATTCACTGTCAAACACATTTACTGTGCTCAAAATCTTTTATTTATTTATCATCATCAAAAGGGGGAGATTGTTGTATACCACGTAGTTGTACACATAATTATATGATTTTTGTTTGATGATAACAACCAAATAAATTTTATTTTAAATGTGTTTGTTACTGTATTATTATTCTATATCACAGACAGGAATATAATATTTATATTTAAACAGAATACATCTATACAGAAATTCAAATACCTACACTATATTTTGTTTAAATATAATATTTTATTTCAATATTTAAAACAATACAGATTTACAACTCCACTATTTGAACACATCACTGATATACAATTCATTTCAAACATATACAATTTCTTTATATACAGAGCTCCACACGACAAACACTCGATTATACACTCACTTTCTCGGTTTACATTTCATTAATACAAACTAACACTCTGTTCTTGTCTTCTATCTTCTATCTTCACAGCGTCTTCACTGTCAGTCCAGTCATCATCTGCTTACCTGTCACATGAAACACACATAGTACACTGCAATAGAAATAAAACTGTATATGCGCAAATATAAAATTTAATTTTTAAAATTTTATTTGCCTCAGTTTTCTGGTGTGTTTCTCATCATTTTTCATGACTTGATCTGATATGTATATATTTCTAGTACATATTGATTAGCCTCAACACACTACACCGGTTTGCTGATCAGAACCAGTTGATTCTGAAGAGCCACAACATAGTGTAGCATTCTGCTGATATATATTTGAACAGACACATATATATATATACACACACACACATATATATACACATACATGTATATATACATATATGTATACATACAGGTTAACATGGTCAGCACAGCAGTGAAATGGAACAAAAGGCAAGACAGTATCAACGTGCCAAAGTGGTCAACTAACAAAAACTGGTCGGGCCAAGCAAATACAAGCTAATGTGAACAAGTGCAAACAATCAAGTGCATGGTGCAATGTTTCAAGTGGCAAGGAAAGCATGGTCGAGCCATGTATGAAAAATTCAAGTCATAGAAGGAAATGAATAAAGAAAACAAGTGAACATGGTGAATACATACTGCATAGTCAAGCCCAGACCAAGACATGGTCAAGACAGACCAAAATACAATTCAGTAAGTCAATTTTTTTTTTAAAACATGGCAGCTATCATTTTAATGGACTAGTGAACAACTCAGAAATGCCAAACAGCAAGTAGTGCAACAACAAGTTTCAGATCAAAGAAAGTGTATAATGTGGTGCATGAATCAAGTCAGCATGTTTCAGCATAGCAGTAAAGCATTTACACATGATCAAGACAAGTCATCAAGCAGCAAGGAAAATGCAGCAGCAAAAAAAAAATTCAAGTGCAAATGGATGTGCACTTTCATGCAAGCCAAACTTTTATTATGGTGATGGAGTACAAAGTCAGTTCAGTGGGCTCAAAGATGAAGGCATCATTTGATACACACACACTCACATGAAAGCAAACATCACAATGCTAATAACGTGAAACACAACATGGTGTAGCATGTTCATGAAGTATGAAACTCAATGAATGGAAAAGTGGTGCAGCATTAACATGGTTGCTAGCAGCATAGAGATGATCAAATGGACATGCACAAGCATACAAACATATAAAGGTCAAACATGGCACCAAACAGTGTAACAGCATGAACAAGCTTACACATGTATACATGGAGCTATATGGACAAACAAGCAGCATGGTAGCCGAGGCAGTTTAAAGTTGCAAAGCAACAAGAAATATTCATACAAATAGCACATAACATATTTCCAACAAGAAAACAAAATCTCAGCATAGCTCAACAATATATACTTATGTATGGATATAGGGTCAAGCACAAGGCAGGTCACAAAAAACTTTATATTCAAGTCAAAGCAGGGTATGTGAATCATGGCCAAGCAGTTCAAATATGATGAAAGCCTCAGAATGTATGTACACAAGCAATATACAAATGTGCCAAATGCAACAGAATAGCATGTGTGTCAAGTGCTAAATATCCAGTAAGAAATGGTTCAAATCAGTGTTGGCAACAAGTTGTATATGCAGAGAAAACTTTCTAGTTTTATTCTCTCAAAATCTTTTTTAGAAAGTGATCACAATTTCCAGAATTAAGAAATAAGTATATCATTTTGGGCAACAATATTTTCATTTGTTTCCTATTTCAAAAATGATTATACATGGCTAAATGGATTTCCAAAAACGCGCAAAGGAAATAAATGTATTTCCAGAATTCTATTTTGAGATTAAATTCATTTCGACAATTTCCTGAATTCATCCACAATTTCAATACTGAAAATATGGCAAGTTTTCATTCAATGAAATCGTCGTTTATTTTTATGGCAAGGAAACATTTCGAGCATTACAAAACAAAGGGAAAAATCAAGCTATTTCATTCAAAGCCGAGGCAGCAAGAAGGGGAACAAACGAAAATCAAATCAAGCCATTTATGGTGAAATCAGAGAGATCTAAGGATTTGATTATCCTATTTAAACACCTTTACATCATCGGCTTTATCCTATCGAAAAACCACGCAACAATTCAAAGAGAAATCATCGAAAGCCAAAATCACAAATTCACAGAGCAACATTGAAGATTCAATCAAAGAATCTTGCATGTTTTCGATCGCAAGCAGCGTGGATTGCCCAAATCAGATCAACCTAGGGCGACAACGAATTCAAGCATTTAGAGAGCCATTTTCTTCATCAAATCAATTGATCGATTGGGAGATTAAAGAGAAACCCTAGAGCCGTCGCCATTTTTCCAAAAGCAAAGAGATCAGGCTAAAAAGAAAAGGGATGCACCAATTAACAATATGGCCGACCAAGCTAATTTTGAAGTGTTAAAGTGGGGTGACCCCTTTTTATTTTAAATCCTAGGGTTTTTTAGATTGTTTTAGTTTTATTTGTTTTTATTTTTGTATTGTTTCAATTTGTTCTATAAACCATCAAAACTGTTGTTAAAGTCTGTAAAATTCTAGATAATCCAATAGGGGTTAGCTGGTAGTTTACTAGAGTCTGTAAAATCTAGGGTTACGAGTTACAGGGTTTGTAATTCAGGAAAATTTGATCAAGGGGATATCAGTCAGTCTAGGGTTTTGAGTGTAGGGTTAGTACAGGAGTAGAGAGTGCGAGTTTACATGGTCTTGTATGCGGGATCTGTTCTATCACCTGGTAGAAACCTTAGGAATGTAGTAGTAGGCCGGGTTTTGCCAAAGCTGGGTATCTCTATATGTTATTTCCTTTCTTCTTTTTATTTTTGCTGCATTCTATGATCTGTTTATTATTTATTGTCCCGTCTAATTTTTTAACTCAGCGAAAAATGGTGATAAACCCTATTCACCCCCCTCTAGGGTTAATCTAGATCCAACAGTTGGATATTCAAATGACTGATTCCTAATTATCTGGGGTTATAACACATAAGAAAATAATCATAATGGAATAAAACAACTTCTCATTAAAATAATATGAGATACATCAGAGTTACATAACCTACAATATCTTAATAATGTACATATCCTGATACATGAACTATTGGATACAGAAGTAACAGCGGAAAATAAATTAAAGAGAATGAATCCAATACATGCTCCATACTCACCTCAAATATTTAAAAGGTAGTCCACCAAATCTAAGCTGCTCCACACAACAAGATGCTCCACAAAAGATAATGCTTCACAAAAGATAATGCTCCACAAATGATCCCAAAATACAAGCTCCAGAATACTTCTACAACCTAACACTTAGGCTGCCCATATAGGAAATATAGGCACCCAGATTTTAAGGGAAAAATGGTAAACTCAAGGTCATTTATGGGACTGGTATGTGAAACTCATTATATTTGTTATGTGCAATAAAACTCACAATGCTTTTTGAAAATGAAGCTACCATGAGTCTCTCTGCACACGTACCATGCAATCGCAGACTTGGGAAAGGTTTCTCCTTATAATAGCCAAACATGCTTGATACACGAAAATCATTTGATATTATTATTAATGTCTAAAAGTGGAAATTTCTTTTGCAAATAAATATATCAACCCTAGTCGGCATAGATACCATATATTATGTTGACATAAAGGTTTACAACTAAAACCGTACAAATTCGTAGTAGAGAATGAATTTCCAACAAATGACCAGGCTAAGGAACTTCCTTACCGATTCGTACACCTCTAGAGGGATGTCTCGATAATCAACACAAGTTCTCTTCCAACACAAGGTCGAGTTCTCCTTACCTGGTCACACCTGAGTATATCTTCCCCCGGTCGTTACTAACCTTAAACCAAGGTCCCACAACATTAAAAAACACAAAATGTAGAAGTCTCCACTAAAGTAATACTTAGGCTCCATACCGTGGCATGCTTTTTTGTCTAGAAAGAGATGATAACCCATAACCTTGTTGCATTTTTCATGTTTTAGCCATTTACCGAGGTGTAAGGCTAGTAGAAGTTTCGTTACACAAAGTTATGCTCTCCAAGCCATGCTTTGATCATCAATAGCACATCATTTAGTATGTCGTATTGTCATTCACAACATATAACTGATAATCACTAGCTAATCACCATTGAGCTCATATGTCTCAAAGAAGGGTGTTAGGCTAAGATAATATATTCTCTGCCACCAACAGAAATATATTTAGCAAAGACCAATCAAATATTACAAAATATAATGTTAAACTTACATCCATATAAGTCCGTTCTGGGTTTGAACGAAACCCAAGGCACCTTATTCCTTGTCCAATAAAGGAGAGAGGACCTTGCAATTTAGAAATTTCCAAATACATCCAGTTGTGCCGCAACAATTTACATCTCAATACCGGAGCAACCCAGTAAAGTAAAAATCAGCAGGCCAAATCTTTCGATGTGAAGATTCTCGGTATTCAACACTATCTTCGAATATCTTCCACATCTCATTATTATTTGAAATGGTCTTCGAACATAATTCTGATCCCTGACTTTCCAAATAACGATTATACTTAAAACTTATGGATATATTTGAACTTTAATTTCATCTCAGCTTAAATTTCCTATGACGATCCCAAAATCCCATATGACGTTGTTAAGGATAATCATTGGAATATAACGCATTAATCATCATTAGCAGAGCACAAATAATAGCATAAGCAACAAATAAAATAATTTACATAAATATGAGAACGGAATCATAATATATCACAACATCAGAGAGCACTATGTAGGATACAACTTAGTGCATGAAAGTAAGTGATCAGTCTACATCGCCATAAGCGGTACATATACATAATGGAGTACACAAAAGAAATATCAGTCTACATCGCCATGAGCGAAATCATATACATAGATAATAATGGCAGAATATCAATAGCCAAAACACTGAGAAGTCAAGCCTCACCATATAAGCCAAAAGATGCACTCCCTGCTGTAGTGCAAAAGCCAAAATATGTCCTGCTACCTGTCACCAGGCTGCCCATGTGAAAATAAGGGCACCTGAGTTTGCAAGGTGAAACAAACTACGAGTCAGTCATGGGACTGATATGAGAAATCTAGTTAACTAATTAAACAACAATAATAAGGAAAATCATAGGACCACGCCACTTTCGCGGAACGGGTTTACTCCAGAGATTGCCAGTGCATGAAATAAAGTAAATGATTAAATCATCGCAATGCTTTTTATAAAAATGAAGCCATTATAAGACTCAGGTCCCATCACACAATGCAACGCAAGACGGAGGATAGAGTTTTACCTTATAATGGCCAAGAAATGCTTGATACGTATAAAACAAAAGTGTTTGATATTATTACTAGTGCATATATGTTTCAAAAGCAACTTCCATCAGAAATATCAATCATAGACGACATGAGCGTCTCATGCCACTATGTCGCCATATATAAGTTACAATCAAATCCGTATTTTCGTATTGGAAATTGGATTCCATCATGAGTCGAGGCAAGGGGCAAGCTCCTCTCCGATTCGAGGCACTCTAGCAAATGTCTCCGGACCACACACAATGATCCTTGGAACCTCCAAGGCCAGTCCTCTCTTATTTTTGAAGATTAGTATTCCTGAACACACGTTTCCCAGTCCTATAGGACCTATATCCGAGGCGCCTCGCATTCCAACAACCACACAGGTAAAAAGTATATAAATGTCAGGGCTGGTAGGTCACTGCATCACCCATAGCTAGAAAGAAACATCATGTTCTCCTTGGGTCCTTATCCCATTTTTGACTCACACCGAGGTGTGTGGCTCACGAATCAACGCTATACACAAAGTTATGCCACGTAGGCCGTGCTTTGATCATCAACCACAAGACTTTGCTTTTCAACAAAAGCCTTAATGATCTGCCACTTAGGCATGCCACACAGGCAATTCACTCCATGCGACTGATTTCTACCGGTACATAACCTATGAGCTCGTACGTCTCAGAGAAGGGCGTTAAGCAAGAGAATAAATTCTCCACTGCCAAACAGATATATATTTAATAGAGATCAATCAGCACAGAACAAAATCCAATGTCAGACACACAATCCATTTACAAGTTCGTTCTGGGTCTGAATGAAACCAGAGGCACCGTATTCCTTGCATATCCGTACAATCAACAAATACGTTCGGAAGGCTACCACTTCAGCCCCTTCAAGGTAGGTACTCTGATCATGAGTGTCAGTAGCACCCATCCATCCGATATGAAGATCGTCGGTCTTGAACCGTCTACATCTCTTCGACTTCTAATCGTTGATCAATTATTTGAAATGAGAATTAACTCTGTCATTTCAAATAATTCACGTATAATTAGATTTCAAATCAATTCTTTCCATGGTTAAATTATTCGACATTCACATTTCAGATCTTTAGTATAATTTTCATGTCAAACACATTCAGCCATCCAATGACAAGCAAACCAAGTATAATCGGGTTATTTCCATTCCATATCGTCTATAATATTTTATAACGATATATCGCCACTTTTATTTATATAAAAATGGCCCTATATAATTAAACGACGTTTCAGGTCATGCCGAGGCACTGGCGCTATTTTTCTTCAAATTTGTTTTACACATATCTGAAAATCTAACCGTTGGATCCCAACAAAGTTTATATCCTTGGAAAGATCTCTCAAAAGCGAACCTAATGGTTCCAGTTTCGTCAAAATCGATGGTCGGATCTTTCGGTATAATCGTTTGAAGTTATGATTTCAAAACGCGAACTGTAGGGGCTCGATTCGTTTTATTTAATTTATATTTATATACATATAAATATAATTTATTCGACGATTTCCATATCGTTTCTACTTCAAATATTACATTAACGCCTTTAATTTCAGAAAATTTCGCCATAACCTTCTTTGTACGAGAAGGGGTTTGGAAATTTACTGGGCCGTATTAGGCACCCAATAAATCCTAAAAAGCATGCACATATTTATAGTGATATATTCCGGTGTCCACAGGGGAGTGTGTATAGATCATAACTCCAGAGAATAAATTCTCGTCACCCTATAAATGGTTTTTGTGCCTTAATGACCAGAGAGACGTGTTTATTGTCATCTCCAGACCTGTGTGGGGTTTTTATTAATCTTGCAATTTACCGTTACATTTTATATAGTCCAGATTTGTCATTGGTTCAACCTGTAATATATAGTCATCGCCATACATGCCTCTCCCTTGTATGGTAAATCTTCAACCTCGTCACACAAGCTCCAAATGCATATGTGGTATATGATGAAGTATGCCTATCTTCATGAAGTACGCCATGTAATGTATTTCAAAATTAATTGTTACTATCCTATGACGACGTTTATTATTTCAGAAAGAAGAACCAGCACTCCGCATCCAATGGCATTCATAGGAGTTGATATAATAATAAAATTGTGCAGCCAACTCATTAAGGTTTACCTATTTGTCGGGCACGCAAATAAATTCCTTACTCAACAGCTAATCCATTTTCCTGTTCAGCATATGTATATATATGTGCAAATCTAAGCTAAAAATAATATTTCTAGCGAACAAAGGTTTATTTCTATACGTGGTTATTTTTAACACATCCTACACATGTTAAAATTAATATTTCCAACCCACAAATATTTATTTGAACAAGTGGTTATTTTTAACACTTCATATTTTGTATAAAAATGATATTTTTAGCGAACAAAAATATATTTCAACGCATGACTATTTTATTTAGATCATATACGTGTTAAAAATAATATTCATATCAAACAAATATTTATTTCAACACTTGTGTATTTTTAGCAAGTCGTATACATGATAAAAATGATATTTTTATCATCAAAAATATTTATCCAACACATGAATGTTTTTAGCACTTCATATTCACAATAAAAATGTAAATTTTGTTGCTCAATTCATATATTCAACACATGAATGATTTCGACTTCACACATATGATAAAAATATGATTTTTATCGTTCTAGTCCTTTATTCAACACATGAATGTTTTCTATGGTTTTTATATATAATAAAGATGTGATTTTTATTGTTAAAACAATTTATTTAAAACATGAATATTTTATATAGTCTATATATGTGATAAAATGTTATTTTTATCTTTCAAAGAATTTATTCAACACATGAATTTCTATTCAACACATGAATATGGTTTCAATACATGAGTATAGTTTCAGCACATGAAAATAATTCTAACACATGAATATTATTGAAAATTTCGGCAGCACAATGGCATGGTATTTAAAATCGGCACTGTCCCGATGTATGACTCCTCGCTCTACCTTAAAACCTCGCGGTTTTTGACAATGGAGATTTCAAAAATCTAGTTCGTATGCATACGAGCTTGTTTTTCTTTTCCATAACCTTTTCTAATTTTGTTTCAACCACAAAGGGGTATTTTTCAACCACAATCCAACAATATCAACCATAAACAATTCTATCAACCATTCACATTATTCACCAAATTTTTCACGCTAATTGACAATCAATAAATATCATCCATGGTTTGTGGACGAAGGGAGCATATATATAAGTATATTTTATTTCCATTCCAACACACATATGATTTATACAATGCATGTATAATTTATACATCGCTCATGTAACTTATACAACACATGTATATGAGGTATACAATGCGTATATAACTTATACTTCGCTTATATAACTTATACAACGTATTTCCATTCACATTTCAGTTTAGAAATCTCACATTGGTTTGTTGCTTTGCTAAAAATAGTAGCGAGATCAGAAAAATCCACGGACTCTTCTATAAAGCAGAAGACATCGCTACGGTCCTGGTATTTCTTGTTTCACTGAATTTCAACCACAAAGCAAAAAGATATGATTTTTAGAAGTTTGCAACACTTAAAAGTGTAATATTCAGTTCTGAAAAACAAAACCGTATACCTTCTTTGAACCTTCAAAACTAGTTTTGAATTTAGGGAGAATCTGTGCAACGATAAGAAGATCGGTTCACACAACGTTCAAGAGGGTGGAATTGCGCTCCAGGGGGTGGTGGTGCGGTCAGGTTCGATCATCGGAATAAGGGGCAGCGGCGATCGAAAGGCCGGATCTTTGAGGTGCTGGTTCTTCACGATGGAGCGACGAGACGGGGTGTATTGGTGTTGATTTGAAGAGGAGGAGGAGGGCTTCAAAAAGTTGAACTGGAGTGGGGGTCAAAATGAACGGAGTGGCCGGAATATGGTCGGGAACAATGGA
Source organism: Allium sativum (assembly GCA_030737875.1). Classification (NCBI taxonomy): domain Eukaryota; kingdom Viridiplantae; phylum Streptophyta; class Magnoliopsida; order Asparagales; family Amaryllidaceae; genus Allium; species Allium sativum. Next base: position 30,606,267 of record JASFAX010000021.1, on the reverse strand, counting down.
GTTCCTCCCATCATCGATAGTTGGTAGGTCGGGGTTTTTTTTTTAGAAAATTAAATTATGAATGAAAAAAATGATTGGCCCGCTATTTATCTAATTTTTAAAATAGTGTCTCTCCATACGAACTCCAATCCAAATCCAACGAATGTCGCTCTTAGCTAAATACCCTCATTCTGAATACAATGAGATATGTTTCATAAGCCAATTCGACTGTTACAGTCAGTTATTCTTCAAATTAAAATATAAAACATTTAATATTTGATTTGAATGTACATTTCAATTTGCCTGGACCACAAACTGATTCTAAAAATTCCCCAAACATAAATCTGACTATGTTGGGATGATACGATCCCAAAAAAACTAGTTTCATCTAATTCTGAGTCCGTTTGAAAAATGGCCATATTCCGGTCGATCCAATTTAACTGAAATAAAAAAAACACGTTTTCCTTTGCCACGCTCACATATTAACTTCAGAAATTATGGAATTTGAAACCTAGCAATAATTTGACATCCCGGATCCAACAAAAGTGGTTTCATCGAATTTTGAGGTCGTTTGTAAAATGTCTATTTTCAAGGGCTATATATTCTCTATAGCGACCTTTCTGAAAATTCATTAAGCCATAACTTTTGATTCCCGCTATGAAATTTTGATTTTTTTAGATTCGTTAGAAAGATATTCATAAACAGATTTAAATATTTTTGGTTTCACTAAAATCCGTTTTATTTTGCATCCAGTACAGTCAATCAAAGTTTGAATTCAAATTTTCAAACTGCCGCACCATTTCTAACTCATTATTTTATTGAAATATTCCATTTCAATTTCTCCAATTTCATTAAAATAACCAATTTAAAATTTTTAAATTGGCTCTTATTGTTCGGGTTGTTACACTTCCATTGAAGTACTTTAATATTGCTATGCCATAAAATACTTTAATATTTATTTGATATCATTTCTAAAGGTTCAAAAGATAATTATTAAGTTTATACCCTTTTAAAACTTCATATTGAATAATAACGTTTAAAAGCATTACTAAAGGCTATTTCAAAAACAACCAATTTTACTAGTTTTGTTTGAACAACTTTAAATCTTCATAATTTTGATCTGAACTATTTTAAAACTATTTACTATGATTTATTAATTTTTTTCACTATTTTTAATAATTTTTAAATAGCTGTTTCAATCAATTTCTAAATTTGGCCACTAAACTGCACATATAACGACTTTTTTCAAAAATAGTTTTACACATAACTTAAAATCTATATAATAAAATTTGAAAATTCCCTTATCATTTGAAAACTACTAGCTTTAGGAAGAAAACATTTTTGTTTCGAAGAAATCCGATTTAAATTGCTCCTGCTATAAGCATTTAAAGTTTATAGTCAAAATTTGCGAGTTGCCGCTGTCAACTAGTCCTATTCAGACCATATTATAATTTTACAAAATAATTAATTCGATTTACCCTAAAATAGTTTATAATTATTTTAAAAATATATATACTTATTTGAAAACAATATTTTAAATTTAAAATTCAATTACTCATATTAAATGAATATTAATTTATTATTAAAATAATATTATTTTTCAAAATTATTCCATAGACTTTTTAAAACCTATTTAAAAATAATACAAGATAGTTTGAACACTAACTTTGAGTTTTTTACTTTATTTACATATCAAACTAAACTTCACTATTTTTTTCTATTCACATTTTTTTAAAAAAAAAATAATTGAATATGTCATTTATACTTGAAATATTTTTCATATAAACTTCTACCTTTACAAAAAGTTTTCATAAATACCTTAATTTAATTTCTAGAACATTTTGGATTAAAAATTGCAAATTTTTTTTTACCCATTATTTATATGAATATAATATTCATTTATATTATCAGAGACTTATTCAATACGCATATATTTCCATATATGCAGTAACTTGTGTATTGTACATATTACCACTACTAATAACCATATCCATAACATCCATTCATCCATCATAACAAATATTTCACCATAATACATGTATATAAGCATTTTGTCAATAACGCTTATACTATAATTAATAGCTAATTAACCACACATTCACTACCATTAACATAAGATCCAATATTAACAAATATTTATGTCAAGTTTCTCACCATTGGATTCCACTCCACCAAAATTTTATTGATGGATCTATAGCCTACTGAAATTACCCTGAACTGATTGTTTCTTCAACAACTATTGTTATATATATAATATATGTATATATAATATATAGGATTTCTTTTTCTTTTTTTATATAAGGGAGGAGGCCGTGGATCTTGGAGGCGCTAGGGGGAGGCCGTGAGCTAGAAGGGGGACCTAGGGTAGGGGTAAGGGGCGTTTGGCCATGGGTATGGAGGGTGAGGGTGTTTTGAAGAGGTGGCTTTGGTAGCCAAAAAAAGAAGAAGGAGAAAGGAGGAAGAAGGGAGGGTAGGAGGCTATGACCACTAAGTTAAAGAAGAAGTCGAAAGAAAGAAATGAGATGGAATGAATGAAAGAGGAGGAAGTGGTTTTCTTTTATAGAAAAAAGAGGACAAGGAGATGTTGACACATAAGCAGACATGTGTCTTCCATCCCTTATAACCACCCAAAACCATGATCTAAGGAACATTGTTTAGTTGAGAGTATAAGTGGTCATGTTTTAGAATATTCCTAAGAATTCGTTACACTTATTTTCACACTTTCCTAAGTGTTGCAAAGGCTATGTTGCCAAATTAAATTATTCCTTCAAATCTACTTCTGATTTTTTTGAACTGTGGTTGATGCAAAAGAATAAAAATATGTCAACATCTATTATTCGAGCTAATGCTTCAATATAAACTTTCTACATAGTTTTAAATGGTTTGTCTTAGTTTAGCGATATTCCAAGATTAATTATTAAGGCAATAATAAAATGTTTATTTATAAGAATTAAAACACTTTTTATTATTTTTATCTAATACTGCAGTTTCACTTTCGTAGTGCACATACGTGCACCGTGCACGTGCATGCATCCATCTTCGGCAGACTCGAATACGCAATCAATGTCGCACAAGGTTCCTTCCCTTCTCTTCATCAACATTCAACAACACCATCAATTCACCACCGAGCCCTTTCATTCTTTTTTTAGTGTACCCAAACCGAACCGATTGCTCCCATTCTCTTCACGCACCAAAGTTCCCTTGCACCATACTCTCTCTCGCCATTTCCAGTAGACCGTGATTAATGGACCAATTTCCAGGAAAAGTTGAACACATTCCATACATATGTATTAGTTAACCAATGTATTTATTAAATCATACTTATGCAAATCAATTAAGGTTTATAAACTAAACTATTGAAATCCAACTTGGCCTACTTACGTGCAACAACCATTCAGGAAAAACCATTTGTTCACCCATACATGCGCAACTAATGTGCTATCTGGTATTTCCTTCTCCATTCCTTCTTGTTTCACACATGTGCCTCATCTCTACTAGCACATACCCATTTTTACTCACTTGCATCATGAAACACCCCACCTCCGTTAGGGTCACTCTCGAAGGGAATGCCCTAATTTTGGTGGAGGTTTATAAGTATAAGTCACAGATACACAAGACAGATATAAGAACACATATTTTTGAACAGCGGAAAACAACAGTAACTTTTATTTCATCAAAATACGTGTTACACAAACCATGCCATAATTGTCTTACAATACTTCCAAAAACATTACATTTTCATAACTGTCTTGATTTCATTATTTAAAGAAGCATAAAAATATAAGTAAACTGCATAAGTCCCATAATTGCTGTCCAAAGCCATAGACCAAAACGAAAGAGATCCAAGCAATACATTCTTTCACTTCAAGCTGGATGTAAAAACTGGTCAAGCTACGGTATTCCCTCTCTGCGGACCTTGGGGGGGGGGGGGGGGGGAACGGAAGAAAAGAAGACGAAAGAAAAGTAGAGTCAGACATAAAGCCTGAGTAAGTCTAGGACTATTCAGTCTATGAATAAAGAAATGAGCATGATAAGTATAAACTGGAAATGGGAAAGCACCATAAACTAAGTTAAGTTGTCTAGAGTCGAATATACTATCGTACCCCATATTAATCTCTGCACCCCTATAAACTAGTTCCCAACAGGCACCCCATAATCAGGGTGAAGTGATCCATTTCTAATGATCGGCTCCTACTCGCATAGTTACATGTGTCTTACGGCCCCCAATGTTGTAGTTACCTATGCCGGTCCCACCATGGGGTGTATCAAGTCCCATGGTGGCGGCCCGACACAATTCTAGAATGCACAGGTATACTACTGGTGCCCAGTGCCTAATTTTTCTGCGCCGGAGTGTGTGCACGCCCGCACCCCGTTAGAACCTACACTGCTGCACCACTGCCGTCGATTTGACCTCTTACAGTCAGCCCAGTAATCGTGCCCCACCCTGCCTAGTTCAGGGTATCCTGATACACCTTGTAGGGTTACGGCTGAAAAGGGTCCCCCGCTACTAGGTTTTCAATTTCTAGCCAACATGCTAAGTTGGTTAAGTGTTTTGTAAACCTAACCCCCAATCAGTCTGTATAGTTTAGCATGTTCCATTTTGATTAAGTATTAATTCAATTTACTTAATCCTATCAATCCTGACTCAGCCTTAATTGTCTTATTAAAGCCTCGACCTCTCACATTAGACAGGTATTGTTGTGGCTGCCTGTTGCCGGTTGGGTCTGGGCAGTCTTACGCCACAACTCAGTCTAACCTCGGGTCTTTATTGGGCTCAATGTTTAACCACCCACATTGGATAGGTATTGTTGTGACTACTGGACAGCCGGGCGGTTCCGGGCAGGTTTACATCACAACTCAATCCAACATCGGGTTAAACACATCGTATTTTCTAAATTTACATATTTTGTCTCTTTTCTTTTTATATGTAAATATTTGCGGCCCATTATTCAAATTCATCTTTATTGGGTAAAATTAATTTATACCACTTAATTGTTTTCAAGGTCGTTGGCATGCGTCAAACATGCCAACACATATGTTTTATATTTTAACCCAAACGTCATTACCCCCATTTTATACATTCGCTACAAATATAACATATGTTGGGTTTAACATTATAACCCAACTTAGCCACATGAAAAAGGGGAGGCTTAGAACATGGTGTTTATATATTCTAAGTAACATCAAAAGGGGAGTGTGAACGCATGAACTTGCAACATAACGATCTAATTAACATGAATTAGACACTTGTGAACTTGCATTGTAATAGCATATAATCATGGCATAAACGTACCTAAACATGAATCATGGTTTTTAATCTATTCATATAATCATGGCATAAACATACCTAAACATGAATCATGGTTTTTAATCTATTCATGTAAACTTGCAATTGGAATGTAAATCTAACTTAATTATGTGTCACATATATTATCATATGATTTTGATAACAACATAGGCCTAAAACATGTTTTCAATTAGGCATAACACCAAACATAGTTTAGTCATGTTCATAGAGTCAACACAAGTTCACAAAGATGCTTACTTTTGTTTCTAATACAAAAGTATGGTTTTACACTTGAATCATGATGCCAATTCCAACATAAATTCATATGAGTCATAATACCCAAACGGATCCAACTACACTAAAAGTGATTATAAAAATATATACATCATGTTGGCATAATAGTGAACCATATACTTGCATGAATCTCAAATAAACTACCACAAACATATAGTCGTTAACTTTCAACATGAATCATATACTTGCAATTATCCAATAGATCTAACATCGTTATACCACAACATCCCAAATCGATTAGAATCATAGCAGCATACAATTATGAATTATTATCACCACAAATTAAGTTCAATTCCATTTCTCATTTTACACAAATCAAAACACAATTCATTCACATCGGAATAGCACTCTACTTACAACGTATGACGAATCTTCAACTCAGGAATCTGAATTCTGAATTTGGAGATCCTATCCTTTGTTGTAGGCGTTGTTTTGATTTAGTTGTCGTTGCTTTAAGCTTTTGAATTGTCTCTTAATCGTCTCTCAATTTTGATGGCTATTCCTAGTCTTTCCTCAGCAGCATGACGGTCTCATTCTCATTTTTATTTATATGAATTAGGTGGAGCCTTAGGTCCTTTTTATAGAGTTTTTGAATTGATTAGAACCGTCGATGGAGCTTGGATTAATAATAGCTGCTCGTTTGAAGGAGAGACCGATAAGGAGCTGACACCTAGCCCTAGTGACAAGGCAAGGCTCCGAAATTCGGCCAAGCACAGACCAGGCCAGCCAGGGGGGCTGGGTTCGACCTGGCTCAGGGGCCAGGTCGACTCCCCAGTTGACCCCCATGTCGACTTGGTAGTCGACCTGGGTGCCCCAGGTCGACTACCCAGTCGACCTGGGTGCCTTGGGCGGGAAAATTCCCGCCTTGGCCAATCTGGCCCAATTTTTGAAATTCGAATTTGTTTTCTGAGCTGTTTTTTGTCTGTTTGAATTTTAAACTAAATGCTGAAACTTCCGAAGGTCATATCTCCCTCATACGGAGTCTGTTTTACGCAAACTCGGACTCTATCTCAAGCAGAATTCCGAGACGAACGCAATGTCATATCCCGTTTCCCTTAATTCTTTGGTTTGAAATTAGTTATATTTTAATTTGTGAATTTCACTGTTATAGAATACACGGGGTGTTACATTCTCCCCCACTTAAAAGGATTTCGTCCCCGAAATCTTCAAGTTCAGGAAGAATGTATATCCTAACATCCAAACGTCCATCTACTCATCCATCAAACACGAGCATCCATTGTACTTAAAAGACTTCTAATGCTTCATGATCATATGCGAAGTGTGTGTACATGTACTTATCTAATGCAAAATCAGGCGGCCTACTGATTCAGTTGACCTCCTTAATGCAAATTATGTAAGTGTCATGAATCCATTATGTATGCAAATTTTCCTATTCATGATTCTACATGAGTGCACAATCATTCATATATAAATGCAACATCCATATGACAACACATTAAACTTCAACCATATACGAATATAAATACATATATGCATATGCAATATGAAGTGACTGAGCCGATCTAAAACCTAAATTGTGCGTGTATATGCAACCACGAGCAACCACTAGCAATCACTTGCAACCACTTGCAACCATCATCCATAATATGTTTCAATTACATGTTTTCATCCAAAGGGTTTCTACCTAAAAGATAAGGTCGAGGAGATATACCTAAAAAGATAAATAAAAGCATAACTTAGGGAAAAAGAGAGATCAAAGATGTACCCTAAAAAAGAAAAGGGTATGCTGCGTGTATTCTAGCTTCAGTTTCCCAAGTTGCGTCTTCCTCGGCGTCGCTCCACTAAACTTTGACGAGCTTAACTTCGCGGTTGCGTAGCTTTTTCACTTCCATTCCTAATATGCGGGTTGGAACTTTCCTCACGGTTGCTTTGCGTTCCACTTCAGCTTCCTCAAGGATGTTTGGCTCTACCACTTCAGCAGATTCACGTAGACATTTTCGGAGGTGCGAAACATGGAAAATGTTGTGAACTCCGGCCAGCTTTTCGGGTAGCTCTAATCTATAGGCCATTTTCCCAATTTTCTCGATGATAGGAAATGGCCATACGAACCTTGGTGCTAGCTTTCCTGTGGTTCCAAAACGAACAATGTTCCTTAGCGGAGATACCTTAAGAAAAACTCTGTCCCCAACCTCAAATTCAAGGTCGGTCGTCCTCTTATCGGCGTAGGATTTTTGTCTGTCTTGGGCTGTCTTCGTCCTTCTTCGTATTAAGTCTACTTTCTCTGAAGTCTCTCGGATCATATCTGGTCCAAGTATGAGCTTATCAGTAGACTCCCACCAACAAGTGGGCGATCGGCACGGTCTTCCATATAAAGCCTCGAAGGGCGCCATTCCGATGGTGGCTTGGTAGCTGTTGTTGTAGGAAAATTCCACCAAAGTAAGATGGTCTTCCCACGTCCCTCTGAAGTCAAGGGCGCATAGTCTTAAAAGGTGCTCCAAAACTCTGTTCACTCTTTCTGTCTGGCCGTCGGTTTGGGGATGATAGGCTGTGCTCAAGCATAACTGTGTGCCTACCGCTTCTTGCAGACTCCGCCAAAACTCACTTGTGAAGATAGGGTCTCGATCACTAACAATGCTGGAGGGTATTCCATGGAGTCTAACAATTTCCTTGAGATAAAGAGATGCTAGGGATGAGGTAGTTCTTTTACTCTTGACAGGTAAAAAGTGGGCGCTTTTAGTAAGCCTATCCACTATTACCCAAATGCTAGTGTTGCCTCTTCTAGACCTAGGCAGCCCATCAATGAAGTCCATTGAGATGTTATCCCACTTCCACTGCGGGACCTCTAGAGGATGGAGCAAACCGCCAGGTTTCTTCTGTTCCGCCTTAACCTGTTGGCAAATCATACACTTTGAAACGAATTCTGCCACGTCTTTCCTCATGCTGCTTGTTAGACCAAAAAGTGGTTCTAACACCCAAATTGATTAAAAGCAAAATGAAATGAGATAAAAATAAAAATGAACACACGGGATTTATAGTGGTTCGGCGAAGAAATGCCTACGTCCACTTGTTTTTCACTATTTTCAATGATTCAGTTGCAAATACAATGAAATACTCACTTGATCTCTCTCACAACTCACTCACAATCACTCAATTGTTTGAAAACGAATAATGAAAGAAGATTTGGATTTTCTGGGATTGCTGGAATTCGGGTTATGAAGGTGGTTGAACTCTCCAAGTACCAGAAAAAAGATCCTTTTCTTTGTCTCCAGACGGGGTATTTATAGGTGTGAATTTGCTCAAAACTCGATCCGGATCGGATCCACGTGTCATCCATCCCATTAGCCTCGGGTTCGGATGAATTATTGTGTTGACAACGCATCAGAGTAATGAACGTTATGGGTAGGAACTGGTCATAGCCGATCCGGAAATCCAGGCGCTTTTGCTGGAGAATGATATGGAAAATGGGCTCGGGTCGGAGACACACATATAAGGGGTTCGGATCGGGATACCCGATCCGACCCGGATTGGCTTGGTGGCAGCGCTCTCTCTTCTTTAATCTGCTCCGCTCCACTCCGATCTATTTCCATGGCAACCAGGTGGCTTTCCGATCCAATTGAGATTATACTTCCCTCCGATCCGTGCCTTACCAATTTCCTCAGCAACAGTTCACCGATCCGAACAGAAGATTTTATCCGACCCGAACCGATACGTTGCTCCGACCCGACCCGAACGATTGGAGCTGTCTGATCTAGGCTATAGTGTCTTCTCCGATCCGAACCGATGTCTTCTAATTAAAAATGCCCTTCAATGTCTGATATATAGACTTTGTGTTGCCTAGTTCACAAAGTAGGCTAACACTTTGCCCCCTCAAAGGATGCTTCTGTTGGAAACGGAGCATGCTTTTACTGCCATGGCACAATACCTTCATCCTTCCTTTTGAATTCACATGTCAAGTTGTTGTTCATTATCCTGTTCGGTTCGGGTTCCGACCCGAACGGATTTCTGGTTCGGGTTCCGAACCGGACGGATCTTCTTCTTCCTATACTCTGCAATGGTTTAGTGGGCCAAGCTGCGTCATTGGGCTTTTCGAGCCGGTCCGATCGGGAATACGAATAGTCAGCTTGTTTTTTTGTTTTTTTTATATAAATTTACTTCACTTTTCTTCTTTTCTTTCATTCACTGTTCTTGCTCAACCGAACCGATTCCACATCGAAACCTTAGTCTTTCCAAGAAACTTCAAAATTCTCGCTTCAATCTTTGAATCAAATACATAGGTAGTCTTGTAATCTTGAATCTCGTTACCATAATTATTTTTAATTTACATCCGCAGTTAAGTTGAACGATTCTAGCAAGGTAATTGACTAATTCCATCGCCATGGCTTCCTTCATCCTCCGCCTTCGTCGTTAATGGCATCGACGCCATTTCGAGGCGTTGGAGGAGGGTATTGAGACTCGTTGTTGAATACTTGAGTGCTTAATCACTTGATTTTAATTAAGGCTTGGGATATCGAGTTGGGTTCGCTACTTAAGAAGAGGAAAAGGAAGGAAATTAAAGGAGATCGGTTCGGGTGGGGGAACAGTAGGAGAAAAAGGGAAAGAGAGAAATTCACAGAGCCGGACCGGGTCGGAGCAATAGGGCAAAGAAATGGGACTTAACTTGTTTGACCAGGTCGGGTCGGATCTATGAATAAAATGGAGGTCAAGACTTATGCGCTCGGATCGGACCGGGTTGTGAAACAAAAGAGAGAATAGGGGCCTGGTTATCCAGGTTAATCCGACCCGCTCCGAGAGTCAATCCCCGAACCGATCCGGATATCTCTCTCTGAGTGTGAGCCTTTGCTTTAAGCTGACATGTGACCTTGCCTATCCGATCTGAACCTGGTGTATGCATCCGAACCGAAAACTACTCAATCCAAAACACAAACTTTCGTCCAACTATTTAAAAGATATTACTTCCAACTTCATGAACAGTTAGGATAGTGCCTTGCGGACATAAACGAACATTAAGAACTACTCTGACTATCACTTTCTCTTCAAAGTTTCGTCTTACATTGTTGCACCTTTACTTTGCATTTCTCACATTCGCTGCACACATTTTAGTTCACACACATGCACAGGGGGGTACGGGCTAATTTACTCTAATTCGTGCTATTGCTTCTTCAATAGTTCTATGACAATGAGACCCAGACGCTCTTCCAGACTAGCTGAGAGGAAAGAAACCCCGGAAACCTCTAACAGAATCACTCTCGAGGATATATCTTCTTCTTCGGATCCAGAATGGGACAGTGAGGGTCCAGACTACGGGGTTGGAAATCGAGAAAGCAACGAGGCATCTTCAGAGAACTAAGTTTCTCTGGGTTTTGAGGAGGAAGGAGGGATTGGTGACGATCGAGCCCCGGATGAATTAGAATCGGCCATTATATTGGAATCGCCTCCAGACTCCGTTGAATCAACAATCGACAACGATCGACTTATCCGAATTTGCTTAAAGTACGGGATAATGAAAAGGGACACTCTAGTGCCTTCACGCTCTGACCGTCCCCACAACCCTCCAGAAGGATATATGGCGGTCACTCGATTGATGTGCATGGTCGGCGCCATTCCTCCATTCTCTCCCTTCATCGTTGACTTTTTAAGACAAATGCGGATTGCCCCCATGCAGTTGCATCCCAATTCATATGTTTATTTGCACACCTTGTACATAGCATATCGTGAAATCTTAGGCATAGAGCTCACGTTCGATGACGTTCACTTCTTCTATAATTTCAAGCATCGGACTCGAGAGACTCCATCTTTCTGCTACTTTGAGTCAGTTCCAAAAAGGAAGATAATCTCTGCACCATTCAGCAGTAAAGCTGGAGATTCCAGACTAGAATGGTTCTATGTGAAGCGACAGCCGGGATGCGCCAGGAGGTGGACAAAATCAAGTAAAGCATTGATTTTCTAAATCCGGGCTCTATACACTTGAATCATCACCTTGACTTGTTTTCCTTTTTGTTTGCAGTCGACAATCCCAAACAGATATCAGATCAGGTGTTCTTTGACCGGATGCACCGACTTCTTAATGGCGATCAGAAATTCTTGACTATCGACGAAGCCCTTAAAGACGAATACCTTCACTTTCATGGGCTGTTATCTGTTTTTCGTAGCATTGGTCATGGGACGGTTCCATACGCATACATTCCTCCAGTGGAGGTAGTCCCAGAGACAGGAGAAGGCTCAGGAGTTCCTACAGCGCCTCTTCAAACTTCACCTTCTCCATCTTCTACACAAGATGACGAATTGGCTAATCTGGCCGAAAAGCATCGTGAAGGATATATCGCCCCCGAGGAGACTACTTCTCTGGAAAAGTCAAAATCCTCCCAAGAGTCGCCACTTCATGCTTCCGAGGGGGATGTCCCTAGTACTGATGAGCAGATATTTCAGGGTTTGGGGGATCTCCCCTTACCGGAGACTATATACACTTCAGAGGATTTTAGGAAGGATCCTTTAGTCTTCACCTCTTCTGAAGAGACCACTCCCGCTAAGGCCAAAGAGCCTGCCCGTACTAGTCTAGCTTCAGACTCGGGTTGGTTGGGGGGAAACACACCACTTAGGATACACTTTATATAACGGCATTAGCATTCATTGCACCTCTTTCTTCGTGAATCCATTAATTCTAAATTTCGTTTGTTTTATCGTGCAGGTACGATGTCTCGATCCTACTACAATATCAGAAAGCTTCGTCGCAGCATGTCCAATCCTCCTCAGGACGTCGAGTATGATCGTCGTGATGATCGTGGCAGAGATGAGAGAAGGCCTTACGATCCCTATCGTTCTCGACCCTCACGTTCCCGCTCACCAGTTCGGCCGGAACAAGAGAAATACAAGGGTTATCAAAGCCGCAGGGAAGAGGACAGACCACAATCTAAAAACTCCACTTCTTCCCATGAAAAGCGTAGTAGAGAGAGAACTCCTCCAAAAGAAACTGGGTCTCGAAGCAAGCACAAGGTCCCTGCTACTAAACGACCTAGGACAGACAAAGAGACTACCGAATCCTCTTCACACAGGGACACCGAATTATCGATCCCCGCTCCTCCCCCACTAGATGCGGAAACTGCAGTAAAGCGGGCATATTTGGTGGAGCAATTTCTCGAGCACTACTTCGAGACTTTGACTTTTTAACCTGCCCTCGAACCGATTTCTTCTAAGTGGGCAGACGAGGCCAAAGCAAAGATTGATGCGGTGGAAAAGCAGTATTCTGAGATGTTTAAATATTCATGCAACCTCTCCAGAATCATCCGCACTCTAATCACAAATACCGACTCAATGCAAAAAACCGCGGAGGAGGATGCCAAGGCCTTAAAAGCTCTAGGAAAAGATTTGGAAGACACTCAAGCTCAACTAGCTGTCGCTCAAAGGGATGCTTCTAACTTCAAACAACAATTCGAGGACATGCAAAAGCATTATCATGACTTGCTTGAATCTCACACTCAGGAGCGCTCTGAATTAAAAAAGCAAGCTGACGAGGCCAAGTCAGAAGCTGCTAAGACACGCCTTGCTTATGCTGAGCTTGAACGGAAAAACGCTGAGTTAGCAAAGAGGAGTGCTGAATTAGAAAAGAAGAATGCCGACTTGGCTTCAAAGCTATTGGAGGCATAGAACAGAGCTGCCCTGGCTGAGGGCAATGTGGAGTGTGCTATCAAATCTGCGGAGGAGACCCGCAAGCAACTATCAGAGGCGGAGGCTGATATTCAGGGTTTTGGCGAACTAATGATTGAATTCTTCGCACATATTATTCGTCGCCGAAACATTTCTTGGATCGAGGACTATCCATCCACTCTAGTTCAAGTGTGGAATTAGATCATCGAGTGGGAAAAAGAGGAACTTAAGGTCGATTCCATTGACGAAGATAAGCTAATGGAGAAATACTTGAGGGATGATGAACCGGAGCACCTAGCTGAAGGGCGCCGCCTTATTGCTGAGGCCATGGAAGAAGAGAGACGGAAGTCTAAACAAAAAACTGTTCTCGAAGCTGGTTCCTCTTCTTCTGCCCCTGCAACTTCTGAAGTAGAGGGGTATGATCCTGAAAATCCGGGAATTCCCCGAACAACTCTGCTATCCCCTATTCCTGAAATAGCACCAGAGGTAGTAGTCACCCCTGCCGAGAGGTCTTCGGAAGGTATCCCTACCTTTTCTCCTCAATTTGCCAAGGCTATTTCTACCTTTCGCCACGTGATTGAACAATCGATGAAAGACCCATTGTTTTCGCCTGAGTTGATAACTGTTGCTTCTCATTCTGTAGGTGTTGAATCGTCCGAAAAGACAGATGTGACTCAGGGAGCCACCGCTGGGGCAAAGCCCGTAGAAAAGACCAAAAAAGGGGATGACAAGGCTGCTTCTATAGACTTGGGAGAAGGAAGTGAGCCGACTAAGACCGCCACTTCCCATGATGAAGAAGTGATAGCAGCTTTAAGGGATGATGGCGGTGACGGGGGTCAGGAAGAGGAACCAGAAGTTGCAATAATCGGGGAGTCAAAAAGAGCTGATGACGTTACCTTGGCTGCAATGAAAGCCGATCAAGACAAACGCTTGCAATTAAAAGCTGAAGAGCAAGACCCCGAAGTCCTCAAGCCCCTCGCAGTTGTGGATGTGGGATCAAGGTTAGTTGTTAAGCTCTCAACTAGATCTATTACAGAAGAACTCGCTAAAAAATCTTCTCTTGATTCCAGCGCCCCGCCTTCCGGGAAGAAGTCTACAGGCTCCAGCAGCGCATCTTCAGGAAAAAAGAAGTCAAAGCGAATCTTGACGGAGGCTGAGAAAGAAGCAAAGGACGCGGAGAATGCCGCCAAGAAATCCAAGGCTCATTCAAAATCTAAATAGTGGATTGCCTTCTATCGTTTTAGCATTTAGTGAACCAATAATTGCTGCTACAGAAGTAGCTCCTGCACTTTCTTTTTTAGCTATTTTCCTGTACAAATTCATTCATTTGTAAATAAAAGTAACTCATTTTTTGCAATGTTTGTTTGTTAGTAGTTCTGTACTTATGTAAAAATGCATGTCTATAGTTATGAAATGAAGTTGTGGAGGGGGGAAATATGCGTATACATACGTGTCCCCAGTCAATTCTCACAAATTATTTAATGCTTAATCAAGCAATCTGAATGCTCCCGATTCTCTGATGGGATAGCACTTCCTGTGTCGTCAGTACCTGTCATTTTTTCTGGCATTTCTTTTATACTCTCTCTCTTTCTCTTGAGAGTTAGAGTTCGAGCTCAGTCATCTATTTATTCCCCGGTCTTTCAACGGGGAAAGATTTCTTTCTCAGCGCTCAGTCGGAGACGCCTTTATACTCTCTTTCTCTCTGGAAAGTTAGAGTTAGGAGGAGAATTTCTTTTTCAGCGCTCAGTCGGAGACGCTTTTATACTCTCTCTCTCTCTGGAGAGTTAGAGTTAGGAGGAGAATTTCTTTTTCAGCGCTCAGTCGGAGACGCTTTTATACTCTCTCTCTCTCTCTCTCTGGAGAGTTAGAGTTAAGAATGTCGTTTTCTCATTCTTTTATGTCTTATCGCACAAATAGTCGTTGTGCTTCTTTTTATGTCTAAACTGTTTTCAATCTTCTTAGGCTGTGAGTTATCCTGTATCTTATAATCACAAAAGAATAACTGATGAATGTATATATGTAATGCATAAAAGTAAATAACACACAGTATTTTTATAGTGGTTCGGCTAAGTCGTAGCCTACATCCACTTTATAGTTCTTCATTCATATCGTCAGATTTTCCCAAGGCAAGTCGTGCCTTATTACAGAGTTCATAAGAAAAATAACACAAAGTACAGCATTTCTAATCCAAATATCGCATTAAGTGTTGGGCATTCCATGCTCTGGGGACTCCTTCGCCATCTACGGTCGTTAACTTGAAGGTTCCTTTTTCAAGTTTCCGTTGAATGACAAAGGGTCCTTCCCATTTTGGACCAAGGTGAGGAAGGGATGGAAAGACTCTCTTTAGCACCAAATCTCCTGGTTCAAAAGTCCTGGGGCGAACTTTTTTGTCGTAATAGCGTGCCATCTGACGCCGATGTCTTGCCGCACGCAAATCTGCTTCGTCCCTTTTCTCTTCGACTTCATCAAGAGACTCAAGTAAGAGTGCCCGATTCGTCATCGGGTCATAATACGTCACCCTGTGGGAAGGAACTTCTAGTTCAACTGGAATTACAGCTTCTAAGCTAAAGGAGAGAGAGAAAGGGGTATGACCGGTGGCCGTTTTAAATGTTGTTCGATATGCCCACAAAGCTAGGGCAATTCATCAACCCACTTTGCCTTTGCACGCTCTAATCGTTTCTTGAGGATGGATTTTATTACTTTGTTTATTACCTCTACTTGCCCATTCGATTGCGGATAGGCAATTGCAGTATATCGTTTGTCTATCTTATACTTCTGGCAGAAATTTCTGAATTCAGTACTATCAAATTGGGTTCCGTTGTCAGTTATAATCGTCCTTGGGATCCCGAACCGGCATATAATATTTCTGACCACAAAACTTATCACCTTTCTTGCTGTGATCTTGGTCAAGGGCTCAGCTTCCACCCACTTCGTAAAATAGTCCACGGCCACTATTGCATACTTAGCTCCTCCTTTAGCAATTGGTAGAACTCCAATGATATCAATTCCCCACGTGGCAAATGGCCAAGGACTCACCATTGATTTAAGTTGGGTCGACAGTGCCCTGGGGATTTTGGCGAATCTCTGGCACTTGTCGCAGCGTCGTGAATAATCAGCTGCGTCTTTATTAATCGTAGGCCAGAAGTATCTGTATCACAATATCTTCTTTGCTAAAGTTTGACCTTCTGTATGATCTCCACACTCACCTTCGTGTACTTCTCTTAGTACACGCTTGATGTCGTCGTGTGCTATACATCGTAACAGGGACATAGAAAATCCTTGCCTATAAAGAGTATCATCTTGTATGACATATCTGGTAGCTTTGCGAACTATAGCTCTTTTCTCACTCTTCTTTGATGGGAGTGTCCCATTCTTAAGGAAATTCTTAATTGGAGTCATCCACGACTCCTTCTCTGGTTCCGCTTCAAAGGCAAATTCAATTTCCATTGACTCAAAGCTTGGCGATTCCAATGTTTCAATTGGAATTATTTCAGTCTCTTCTGGATTGTCGGAACTAGCCAGCTTCGCCAGCCTATCCGCTTTCTGGTTTTCAACTCTGGGAATGTGTGTTATGTTGTACCGCTCTAAGCTATTCAATAGCTCTCTCACTTTCCTGAGGTAGGCGATAAGTCGAGGTCCTCGAGCCACAAATTCCTCTCGCACTTGGCCAACAACAATTTTAGAGTCACAGAATATGTCTAACATTTTTACTCCGAGGTCTTTAGCAAGCTTCAGCCCGGCAATCAGGGCTTCATATTCAGAGTCATTGTTAGTCGCCGAAAATTCTAATCGCAGGGCGTAATATAACGACCGTCCTTCGGGAGTGACTAAGACGATTCCAGCTCCGGACCTTCGGTCGTTCTTGGCTCCATCTGTATATAGTTTCCACGGATCTATCTTTAACTCATCCTCGGACTTAACCACTCTGTCATCAATTACTTCCTCCTCTGGAATGGTGAACTCCGCAATAAAGTCTGCTAGAGCTTGCCCCCTGATTGACTTTCATGGTTGAAAATTCAAATCAAACTGACTTAGTTCTATGTTCCATTTGATCAACCTTCCCGATGCTTCGGGTCTCTGCAACACCTGCCTTAAGGGCTGGTCGGTGTATATGGTTATTGGATGAGCTTGGAAATAGTGATGAAGTTTTCGGGATGCAATCAGGAGGCTGTAAGCGAGCTTCTCAATTTTTGGGTAGTTGCGCTTTGCCGCTGCTAATTTCTTGCTTACATAATACACTGGCCTTTGTACTTTGTCTTCTTCTCGAACCAGGGCTGTGCTGACGGCGTGAGCCGAGACTGCCAAGTAAACGAACAATTCTTCGTGATCTACGGGCTTTGACAAAATCGGCGGTTTCTCTAGTAGTTCCAATAAATTTCGAAAGGCCTCAACACAGTCCGGAGTCCACTCGAAGTTCTTCTTTCCTCTTTTAATCAAATCAAAAAATGGAACGCATTTGTCTGTGGCTTTGGAGATGAATCTACTCAGCGTCGCTACTTTCCCTGCAAGACTTTGGACGTCTTTAATTCTCCTCGGCTCTTCGATATTTCTAATCGCTGCTACCTGGCTAGGGTTGATTTCAATTCCTCGGGAGCTTACAATGAAGCCAAGGAACTTTCCCGATGCCACTCCAAATGAGCATTTCAGAGGATTCAATTTCATCCGATACTTTCGCAGGATACCAAACATTTCCGCCAAGTCTTGCGTATGGCTGGAGGACTGTTTCGATTTGACAAGCATATCATCCACATAAACTTCCATAGTCTTTCCTATTTGATTATAAAACATTCTGTTTACCAAGCGCTGATAAGTAGCTCTGGCGTTTTTCAATCCGAATGGCATTACAACAGAACAATATAATCCCAAATTCGTAATGAAGCTCGTATGTTCTTGGTCTGGCACATGCATAGGAATTTGGTTTTATCCAGAATACGCGTCCATGAAAGAGAGAAGTTCATGACCTGCGGTAGAATCTACAAGCTGGTCAATCCTGGGAAGTGGGAAACTATCTTTTGGGCAAGCTTTGTTTAAATCTGAAAAGTCAATGCAAGTCCGCCACTTTCCGTTTGGCTTCTTTACCAAGACGGGATTCGATATCCAGTCGGGATATGTCGAATCTCGAATAAATCCATTCTGCTTCAACTTCTCTACTTCCTCTTTGAGAGCGGCCGACCTCTCTGGGCCCAGCATGCGTCTCTTTTGCTTTACAGGCGGATGTTTCGGGTTTACATTCAATTTGTGACTTATAATGGATGGCGATATCCCACACATGTCAGCATGGGTCCAGGCAAACACGTCTAAGTTTGCCTTCAAGAAGTCCGTTAGTTCTTTAGCTCGACATGGTTCCAATTGAGAAACAATTTTCAAAACTTTTGTCGGATCAGCTTCATCAATGGGAATTTCCACTGTCGCTTCATTAGGAGTTGCATTCCTAGCCTCTGGTTCCTCGTCTTTTCTGGGATCCAGGTCTTCAGGCGTTCCTTTGGGCAACTCCTTTGGGGTCAATCTCTCTAATTGCTATGCCGAGCCCCCCTTTGAGGGAGACGAGGCATCTTTACTTTCAACGTTAAGTCCTTTCATCAACATCTTTAATTCGGCCACATAGCAGGCCCGTCCAGAAACTTGATCCCCTCTCATTACTCCAGTTCCGGCTTCGGTTGGGAACTTAAGTAACAAACACCAAGGGGCGATACAAACTCTGAATTCAGCAAGGGCAGGCCTCCCCAAAAATGCATTATAAGGCGAATCTACGTCCAATACTACGAACTGAAGCATCTGCACTCTTCTATGTTCTCCTTGCCCCAGAGTCACGGGAAACTCTATGTATCCCATGGGAGCTGTCGACGCCCCGTTGAAGCCTCTGATCCATCCTTCACATGGCTTCAAATCTTCAGATTCAAGCTTCATCTGATCGAATGACTTCTTAAATAAAATATTGACAGAACTTCCGTTGTCTACTAATACCTTATGGACCAAGGCCGGCCCAATAGTGGTAGTAATAACCAACGGATCATCAGTGGGTGATTGGATCCCAGTATTTTCTAGGCTGCGGAATACCACGTCGTCAAACATGGTCTTTTGTTGTTTTATGGGGGTGATATCTTCCAAATCATCACCCTCATTCACATCTAGGTGTTTGGCCGCATTTACATATTGATCCATTGATCTGAAACTTCGGATTGCCGGGTGAGGTCCGCCTACTATGGAGTTGATAACAATTCCTTTACCTTTCTACTGCACTGTAGGCTTGGGAGCAGGTAGAATCTGTTTTGGAGCCTGCTCTCCTTGCCCCCTGTCCCTCGGGGCAACCTTGTATTCATCCAACTTCCCTTCACGCAGCAGCTTCTCAATCACATCCCTCAAATGCCGACATTCATTGGTTGAATGCCCATGAGTTCCATGAAACAAGCAAAATTTCCCTGTCGCCATTTCTTTCTCGGTCGAATCACGAGGTGGTGGTCTTTTGTACTGTAACATGTTGTACGTATCCAGGTAAATATTTTCCAGGGTATCGTTCAATGGTGTATAATTCTCGTAGTTCTGGAATCGGGGTCTTTTGTTAGGATCGCTTCCCCTATTTCTGTTTCTTCTGCTACTGTTCGGATTACGGTTATTGTTGTTGTTACCCCCGCTTCCAGCATTGTTGTTGCCACCCTTGTTTCCCACATTTACTTCAACCTTGCCAGAACTTTCCCCAGACTGTTTCACGGCGATATTACTCTGAACATTTTCTTTTGAAGCCGTCTCAGACTATCTCTTTCGGTTTTCCCTGGCCTCCTCTCGCCTTAGATAAATATTGGCTTTTTCGTAGAATATCTCTCTTGTGGAGGGTGTTTTCCCAGAAAGATAATCTCCGAACTCGGATTCAGGATCGACTCCTTCCTTCAATGCCATCAGAATAGTGGGCTCATGCGGGTCACTGACCTCAGTCACAGCTTGGTTAAAACGGTCAAGATATGCCCTCAAAGACTCTCCTGGTGCCTGCTTGATTCTCGATAATTCAATAACACTTTTGGACTTTCGGGCATGGAGTCGAAACTGGTTCATAAAACGCTCGCTTAGTTCCTTGTAATTCGAAATCGAACGAGGAGGAAGTCGGGTAAACTAGAACAGCGCCACATCTTCTAAGTAGATTGGGAATGCTTTGCACTTCACTTCATCAGGGGCAGCAGCAGCATTCATGAGCCCCGAGTATCGCATCAAATGCTATCCCGGATCAGTCCTTCCGTTGTACTTGTCCATCTGTGGCAAGTTAAAGCACCGGGGAAATTGGAAGTCAAGGATATCGTCGGTGAAAGGAGTATGGCTTCGCTCAATGCCATAATCCTCATTTGTATAGTTCCGGCTCTCGGACATGATCTGGCAAACCATTGCCTGTACATCAGCATTAGTTAGGGGCCGCTCAGGTTCCCTGGCCCTAGTATCCAAGTTCCTTCTGGGCTCTTGTTCAGGAGATGCCCTTCTTCTTCGAGCTGCTTCTGCTCGATTCCGTTCCCTGCGCTCCCGGTCGATCTCGGGAGGAGGGGACTGGAGTCTTTGCCCCCGAGTGGGGTCATTGTTTCCTAGCGCTCGTGCAATATCCTCACGAGATCCCAAAGATCCAAATGTCAGCTGTTCCACATTCTGAGGTCGTTCGAGCGGCCTTCGTTCACGGGGCCGCTCTTCCTCGGAAGATGAAGATTGATCCAATGGTGTGTGACGAACCGGTGATGGAGTTCTCTGTCGACGGAGTTCACTAATCTCCCGATTCATGAGCCTCATATTTTCCTGCATCATGAGATTAGTGCGCTCATGGACTTTCATAGCCTCCCTTGTGCTCTCAAGCATGTCAAGTAAGCGCGAGAAATCTCCTTGTGTGATGGGCGCAGATGGATTAACCTGATCACTAACCCTGGTGGCTGGAATCGGAGCATTCGTAGGGACTCGAGTGGAGGTTCCAGCTTCACCAAGCGTCGGATCGGATCGGAGGTAGGAGGTCGGGTCGGTTCGGAGCTGGGGAGCCTGGTCGGATCGGTACGTGGCAAGCTGCTCGGGTCGGTTCAGATTGGGGGAATGCACTGCTTCAGAATCTCCTACCCGGATCGGATCGGAGCTCTCCCCCTGCTGGCGGCTCGGATTTCCTGCATTGGTTCTTCCTGCTGCTGAACTCTGCCACCGAGACCTTGTTACAACCGCATTTTGCTGATCTTCGCCAGCTCCATTTCCTCGACCAGATTGAACTTCTTTGCCTTTTCCTTTGGCCATGATTCTTTGACAATCACTTCAACAAATATAAAAGAGCGGAGAAACTTAAGGATTAACTTCTTTGAACTCAACGGTCCAAAAAGTAGAAAGAAATCCCGGAAAATAAAGAATTCAGATGAGGTTTCTCAGTGAAAGCACCAAAATGTTAGATCAAAAAGTGGTTCTAACACCCAAATTGATTAAAAGAAAAATGAAATGAGATAAAAATAAAAATGAACACACGGGATTTATAGTGGTTCGGCGAAGAAATGCCTACGTCCACTTGTTTTTCACTATTTTCAATGATTCAGTTGCAAATACAATGAAATACTCACTAGATCTCTCTCACAACTCACTCACAATCACTCAATTGTTTGAAAACAAATAATGAAAGAAGATTTGGATTTTCCGGGATTGCTGGAATTCGGGTTATGAAGGTGGTTGAACTCTCCAAGTACCAGAAAAAAGATCCTTTTCTTTGTCTGCAGACGGGGTATTTATAGGTGTGAATTTGCTCAAAACTCGATCCGGATCGGATCCACGTGTCGTCCATCCCATTAGCCTCGGGTTCGGATGAATTATTGTGTTGACAACGCATCAGAGTAATGAACGTTATGGGTAGGAACTGGTCATAGCCGATCCGGATATCCAGGCGCTTTTGCTGGAGAATGATATGGAAAATGGGCTCGGGTCGGAGACACACATATAAAGGGTTCGGATCGGGATACCCGATCCGACCCGGATTGGCTTGGTGGCAGCGCTCTCTCTTCTTAAATCTGCTCCGCTCCACTCCGATCTATTTCCGTGGCAACCAGGTGGCTTTCCGATCCAATTGAGATTATACTGCCCTCCGATCCGTGCCTTACCAATTTCCTCAGCAACAGTTCACCGATCCGAACAGAAGATTTTATCCGACCCAAACCGATACGTTGCTCCGACCCGACCCGAACGATTGCAGCTGTTTGATCTAGGCTGTAGTGTCTTCTCCGATCCGAACCGAAGTCTTCTAATTAAAAACGCCCTTCAATGTCTGATATCTAGACTTTGTGTTGCCTAGTTCACAAAGTAGGCTAACACCGCTACAAAAGAAAGTTCTCTTTATGTCCTTGTACATTTTATCTCCGCTTGGATGTATCGTCATCTTGGAGTGATGTGCTTCCTCGAGAACCTTCTTTACTAAATCCCTTGTCTGTGGGACGCATAGTCTTCCGTCTCGCCTTAGCCAACCCTTATCGTCGATGGAGTATCTGTTGAGGTGACTTGAAGTCTCACCCCGAATTAGCCTATCAATCGTTTCCACAAGCTGAGGGTCGTCGCATTGTGCTGTCCCTATTGAGTCCACTAAAGTCGGGCGTACTTCGAGAGATGCTAGCAAGCCCGATACAAAATCGGAGGAGGGCCTAAAGTCAAAGCTGGCTATAAACTCTAGGCTTTGCCTTTCAACAAACAACGAGCTTAGGGTCAGTTTCTTTTGGCTCAACGCGTCTGCCACTACGTTGCCTTTGCCCGGAGTGTAGGAGATTTCGAAATCGTACGAGGCAAGAAACTCCATCCATATCTGTTGCCTTAAGTCAAGATCTTTCTACGAGAAAAGATATTTCAATGATTTATGGTCAGTGTAAAGTTCGAACTTCTCAACTAGGAGATAGTGTCGCCAAGACTTGAGTGCAAAAACGATGGCGGCTAACTCAAGATCGTGGGTCGGGTAGTTCTTTTCATGTACTTTCAATTGTCTCCCGCCATAAGCTACTACCCTTCCTTCTTGCATTAAGACGGCGCCTAGCCCTGTCCCACATGCATCTGTATAAACTGTGAACATCTTGCTTCCATCTGGCAACGTCAAAACTGGGGCTGTGGTAAGAGCCCTTTTTAGTCGTTGGAAAGCAAACTCGCAATCCAAGTCCCAATTGAAAACTAGATTCTTCTTTGTCAGCCTTGTGAGCGGAGCTGATATTTTTGCAAATTCTCTGATGAATTTCCGATAGAAGCCTGCTAGCCCAATCCTGTACCGCTACTACCTTAGAAGGGTCCACAACTAACCCTTCTTTGGATACTATGTGCCCAAGGAACCTCACTTCCTCTCTCCAAAAGTGGCATTTGGAGAATTTGGCTTTTAGCTGATGGACTCGCAGAGTTTCCATGATTGCCCTTAAGTGCTGAGCATGTTCTTCTTCACTCTTTGAGAAGATCAAGATATCGTCTACGAAGACCACTACGAACTTGTTGAGGAATTCTCTGAACACCCTACTCATCAGGTCCACGAAGTAAGCGGGTGCGTTTGTCAAGCCGAAAGGCAAGACAAGCCATTCAAAGAAGCCGTTTGGGGTTCTGAATGCTGTCTTATCGATACTATCTTCATCCACCCTTAGCTGATGAAATCCGGTCGCTAAATCGAGTTGGGAGAAAACAAACGCTCCTACAAGCTGATCAAACAGATCGTCATTTCTGGGGAGAGGGTGCCTATTCTTTTTCGTTAGCTTGTTGAGCTCCCTATAGTCAACACATAGACGGAGTGAACCATCCGCCTTTGTGGCGAACACCACTGGAGCTCCCCATTCTGAAATACTCCTCCTAATGAACCCCTTCTCTAGAAGCTCTTTAATCTGTTTACTGAGCTCTTTCCTTTCCCGCGGAGCCATGTGTCTAACGGGTAATGCAACGGGCTTTGGACTATCTACAAGATATATGCGGAAGTCTATCTCCCGCTTCGGAGGTAAGCCCTTCACCACTTCGAAGACATCCGGATATTCCCGGACCACTCTATCCGATTACAAACTTTCAACAGAAGCATCTAGCGATTCAAGATAACTAAGCATAACCGCATACGAGGGATTACAAGTAATTTCCAGAGTGTTACCGAGTTGGGTCAGAAGCCTAACCACCTTTTTCTCACAATCAGGGATGGCACCATTACTGGATAGCCAATCCATGCCCAAAATCAAACCATATCCCGAGAAGCCCAAAACAAAGGCACTGAATCTAAATTCTACGCTTAGAATAGAAATTTTCAATCCCACATAGATCATAGACAAATGAGCCGGGCCCCCGATTGGATTTGAAACAATTAAGGGGTCCTCTACCATACTAGTTTCTAGGTGCAGATATTCTACTAAAGCAGATGAGATAAAGGAGTGTGATGCGCTAGAATCAAATAAAGTGCGAACTGGGTGATCATAAAGATAAACTACACTTTCTACAGAAGTATTTATACCTCGCTGTTGCAGAGGTGGTGCTTCTAGCACATGAACATGTGCCCTTGAGGTGGATCCAGCCCTCTGCCCCTACCCTCGTTTCTTTGGGCAATCCTTAGCCATGTGGCCTGTCTCACCGCAAGATAAGCACCCACCATTCATCTTGGCCTTCTTTTTCCGGCAATCTTTCACTAAGTGCCCCACTTTGCCATAGAAATTACACTTCCTCTTCTCTTTGCTGTCTTTCCCGTCCTTCTTAAAGTCTGTCTTCTTAGGCTGTAAACCCTCTTTCTTCCCTTGAGAGCTTTCTGCCTTTGTCTCCTTCTTGCCCTTATCCTCTTCGTTCAGCAATGCCATCTGCACCAACCTTTCATACGTAGCTCCCATGGGTATATGGGTCATGGCCAAACTGTGTAATGGCTCATTCAATCCTTTGACAAAGCGGAGAGCCTTCTTGTGCGGAGTGTTGACTAGGTCCAGTCCGAACCTAGCCAGCTAATCGAACTGATTAACATACTCTTTGACTGTCATATTCCCTTGCTTAAGAAATAAGGATTTTTCCAACTGAAGACTCCTTTCAGCTTCTGAGAGAAATTTAGCCTCAAATCTTGCCCTAAAGTCCTCCCATGTTTCCACTGGTCTTTCTGCATTGGTGACTTCCCACCAGTAGGAAGCCTCGCCTTTAAGTAGCCATACTGCCAGTTGTACCATCTTCCTATCTTCTACCTCAAAGATGACGAATAAGTCCTCGGTTTCCTTCAGCCAATTCCTGGCTGCCACGAAGGACTCGGTTCCATGAAAGTCCATTCTTCCCATAGCTTTAAAATCTTTACATATCTTAGCAAAAGTATTACCCCGTGGAGGAGGTGGAGGAAGAGGTGTTCCTGCAGCTGGATGATTTCCTACAGCTGGGGGAGGAGGAACAGTGGGACCTGGCTGATTGGCCCTTGCTTCTAAGAATCATCTAAACCAACCAGGTATTGGTATACCCTCTGGCAAGTTAAGTTCTTCGGACATGCTGAAACAAAAAGTATAGATTCAAAACGAAGGATAAAGGATAGTACCTATGGTTTGGGGGGGGGGGGAGGACTATGCCTTTTCAAAATAAAATAACATTTTATCTTTAAAAATGCTTCTTTAAATTTTCTTTTGAAAATAAATTTTCAAAACTTTTTATCTTATCTGGTAAACCTATGCTCTGATACCAAGTGAAACACCCCACCTCCGTTAGGGTCACTCTCAAAGGGAATGCCCTAATTTTGGAAGAGGTTTATAAGTATAAGTCACAGATACACAAGACAGATATAAAACACATATTTTTGAACAGCGGAAAACAACAGCAACTTTTATTTCATCAAAATACGTGTCACACAAACCATGCCATAATTGTCTTACAATACTTCCAAAAACATTACATTTTCATAACTGTCTTGATTTCATTATTTAAAGAAGCATAAAAACATAAGTAAACTGCATAAGTCCCATAATTGCTGTCCAAAGCCATAGGCCAAAACGAAAGAGATCCAAGCAATACATTCTTTCTCTTCAAGCAGGATGTAAAAACTGGTCAAGATGCGGTATTCCCCTCCCTGCGGACCTGGGGGGGGGGGAACGGAAGAAAAGAAGATGAAAGAAAAGTAGAGTCAGACATAAAGCCTGAGTAAGTCTAGGACTATTTAGTCTACGAATAAAGAAATGAGCATGATAAGTATAAACTGGAAATGGGAAAGCACCATAAACTAAGTTAAGTTGTCTAGAGCCGAATATACTATCGTACCCCATATTAATCTCTGCACCCCTATAAACTAGTTCCCAACAGGCACCCCATAATCAGGGTAAAGTTATCCATTTCTAATGATCGGCTCCTACTCGCATAGTTACATTTGTCTTACGGCCCCCGATGTTGTAGTTACCTATGTTGGTCCCCCCATGGGGTGTATCAAGTCCCATGGTGGCGGCCCGACAAAATTCTAGAATGCACAGGTATACTACTGGTGCCCAGTGCCTAATTTTTCTGCGTCGGAGTGTGTGCACGCCCGCACCCCATTAGAACCTACACTGCTGCACCACCGCCGTCGCTTTGACCTCTTATAGTTAGCCCAGTAATCGTGCCCCACCCTGCCTAGTTCAGGGTATCCTGATACACCTTGTAGGGTTACTGCTGAAAAGGGTCCCCCGCTACTAGGTTTTCTATTTCTAGCCAACATGCTAAGTTGGTTAAGTGTTTTGTAAACCTATCCCCCAATCAGTCTGTATAGTTTAGCATGTTCCATTTTGATTAAGTATTAATTCAATTTACTTAATCCTATCAATCCTGACTCAGCCTTAATTGTCTTATTAAAGCCTCGACCTCTCACATTAGACAGGTATTGTTGTGGCTGCCTGTTGCCGGTTGGGTCCAGGCAGTCTTACGCCACAACTCAGTCTAACCTCGGGTCTTTATTGGGCTCAATGTTTAACCACCCACATTGGACAAGTATCGTTGTGACTACTGGACAGCCGGGCGGTTCCGGGCAGGTTTACATCACAACTCAATCCAACCTCGGGTTAAACACATCGTATTTTCTAAATTTACATATTTTTTCTCTTTTCTTTTTATATGTAAATATTTGCGGCCCATTATTCAAATTCATCTTTATTGGGTAAAATTAATTTATACCACTTAATTGTTTTCAAGGTCGTTGACATGCGTCAAACATGCCAACACATATGTTTTATATTTTAACCCAAACGTCATTACCCCCGTTTTATACGTTCGCTACAAATATAACATATGTTGGGTTTAACATTTAAACCCAACTTAGCCACATGAAAAGGGGGAGGCTTAGAACATGGTGTTTATATATTCTAAGTAACATCAAAAGGGGAGTGTGAACGCATGAACTTACAACATAACTGATATACACGTAAATGTGTATATTTTATCCGCTTATTTATCTTATTTTATATTTAAAATAATTGATACTGTGTATTTATAGCTGTGTTTTTAGATTGTTGATAAAAAGCTTGGTTTAGAGCATTTGATGGATAAAGCATGAAGAATTTGCTTAAAAAGAGTGAAGTTGAAATTACTAAAGCTTGAAGAGTTTAAAGATTGAAGAACGGTTGCAAATAGAGTTCAGTTGGGTAGATTTGGCTCATTAAAGACTCATATTGTGTTCACATTGGCTCATTTGCAGACCATCTCACTCATGTTGCATTCACATTAGCCCCTTTGCCAGGCTTCTCATTCACGCACTGCACACGTTCACATTAGCTCATTTGCAAGGCCTCTCACTCTACAGCTGCGTTCACACTAGCTTATGTGTTATTTGGGCTAATTCTTTAGTCCCACATTGTGTAATTAGCTAGTTAGTCTTTGTCATATCAGCTATAATTACCTTGTATCTCATTCATTGTAAAACACACTTAGTTTTATTCCGTAATTCTCTTCTTGGAATAAAACTCTTCTCCCTTTTCTCTCAGTTGTTATTTATTTATGTTTATGTTATTTAGTTTCTGTTTTTCTTCTTCTTTAGCTATGTCTAGCTAATCCCCTTTGATTAGGGGGTGATGACGCTAACAGGTATGATTCAACATGAATCACATAGCCAATAAATGAAGACTTTATACATGTAGATCTGGATCTGAATCAAGGGTTAGATCTGAACTTTCATATCCTATGTCGTTTAAGAGCTATGCTCCTTCATAGGGTATATTCGTGTTCGATCTAACAAATATCAGATTTAGATCTAATTTTAGGTTTTTAGAAATTAATTTGTGAATCTGTTCTGATAGTCTATGGTTGTTTAAGAGCTCAGCTCCTGCATAGGCTATGCTTATCGTTATTTACTTATTTGTTTCTAAGAATCTATTTATCGTTGATTCGTGTTTGTGACAGAAACATGAATTAGATCTATACTTATTTGTTGGCTATTGATGAGTGTGAATCTAATATATGTCATTATCCCCTAATTGCTTTCTCTTATTAGATCTATTTTTTTATTTAATTGCTGTTATTTTCTGTGTTTTCAATCAATTAAAATTATGGAATAAATTGATTGGATTTATTAATTAAAATATTTTTGGTCCCAGAGTTCGACACCCTCTACAACAATCCTTGTTGTTTAGGAAAGCCGAACGGATTTTACAGTTGTTTACAATTGTATAATTTGTAAGCAAACAAATTTTGGCGCCGTTGCCGGGGACCAAAATAATATTTTATTTTTTAAATCCTTCGGGTTATAATTTTTCTTCTATTATTATTATTATTATTATTATTATTTTGCAATTTTTGGTTGATTTCTTTCCTTTCATTGCTTTTCTAACTTATTTTCTGTTACATTGCCTTCCACTTTTACTAGAAAAAAAATATCTTGTTTGTTTGATTTGGTATAACTTGGTTACCACAAACAGAACAAATAAGAGAAAAATATATTCTTGCCGGATTTTGTTTCAATTTCTTTCCATCTTTTTCTTTCCCTCTTCAATACAAATTCCTTCCTGCAAATCTTACAAAAAAAAATCTTTTAATTCCTTTTCTGTATTCTCACTTCTTCTTTTAAAACCCCATCGCTACACCCCGCATCTTAAACAATCACCTGTAGACTAAAAAAAATAAAAAAATTCTTGCTATTTTTTCTGCAATTTCTTTCCTGATTTCCATACAATTTCTTTCCCCTTTTCATTTACTTCATTTTCAACTTCTGCCATAAAAAAAAGATTCCTTTCCAACTTTTTTGTTCTGCGATTTTTCTCCCTACATAAACCCTTCAAACCACACGTCCATAATTCCCAATCACCATACCACTTCTAAGACCAGACAGCAAAATCATAGTTCACCATCATCACTCCATACAGACCAAACCACCTTCTTCTATACTAAAGCACTAACCTACTACAGCCAGTTCTACCACCTTCCTCAACCAAGTGAGCAATCCGATCCATTCTCCGTCAAGCTCTCCCACGCAACAAACTTCATCCCAGTCAAACCATCATTAAATACCTCACCAAATTTCAACCCTACCCTATTTCATCAATCGCAACAGCTCTTCTTGCCCACCGTTCTTCCCTTTCAACCATCCACCAGTAAAGCAATCACGTCCCTTACACATAACTACCACATACAATCACCAAAAAAAAACTTCCTGAAGCTCCTCCCAAAAATATACGTCGTTTCCTACTCAAAACATCTCTTTCCTCTTCACAAATACCCATCAGCACCATACTCATCAACTACATCTCCTCTTCATACAAACTTATCCCCGGTCTGAAGACTGTCACCAGCACTTCTGTCTTTACAATGTTTGCCAACCTAAGAACCCCACCGCGTTTGCTACATAGCCATTAAACCCCCTACAACTGCAACCTCGCCAGAATCCGCAACAAAATACTTGTTGTACACCTTCCCGTGTTGATTGGTTTCTGCACCTCAGTCTGCAACATCAACCCCATACAACAAACAAACTCAGATACTACCCACTTCGGCTGTCTTCTCTACAATTAACCATCTCCTTCCCTTCACGCAACGTCTACCAAAGCCATCCCGTCCTCTTCTAACCCACTTCACTGATCAAACCCATAACCACCTTCTTCACCACATCACAAGCCAATTTGTGAAATTGTCCTCACCACCAATAAGTCAATTATCCTTTATCCACCTCAAAATTCACCAAACCCCGAGACCAAAATCCCAGTTTCACCTTCAACCCTCCGTTCACAATCCCTCAGCCAAACACCGAAATTCCTCGCTGATTCGAACAACCCAAATCTCGAAACACCATCCTCAATCGAACAACACCCAATTCAAATTCAGTCGGATCCGAAAAAAGAGAATAGAAACCGAGTAACAAGCTTTTCAAATTGAGGGGTAAAAGTTGCGGTCAAATTTGATAAGAAAAGTGAGCGTTTTTTTTTTGTTTCTGAGAAAGGCGTGATTTCTTTTAAGGAAGGGCATAAAGAAAGGCCTGATTTATTTCCTTATAATAAGGAAGCTTGTTGACTTGGTTATAGTTTCCTGGAAAACCAAATACGGGCGTGGCTTGACCGTATGATAAGCGGCTTTATTTTGGTGCGTGGTTTTACAATGAAGCTTAACCGTTATTTGAAAAGACAAAGATCGGACAATTGATTTGTTGGTGTTTCTCTGAGCGGTTTGTATTCATTTGTAGAAAAAAACATCATTTTCTTTGTTTTTGTTAGGCTTAGTTTCTTTGTTTTTTGTTCTCTACCTTAGTTTTAGTTTTTTTTTCCTCTTAGTTTTTGTTTGTATTTTTCCTTTTTTTTTTAAAAAAAAAAACAAAATTTGTTTGTTATATTGGTAATTCAAGTTAGGTTTAATTTTCTTTTACTTATTTTCTTTAATTTTATTCAAAACTATTAGCTTTTGTTTAAGTTCTCTTCTTTTCAAAATCTGACAAAAAAAGGGAGAAAATTTTTCGAAATAGGTACAGCGGAAATTTGAAAAAGGTATTAAAAAAAAAAATCGGGCTCCTAGCCCGAACCCGTGCCGCAGTGCAGTCAAGCAAATAATAGGAAGCGACAACAACAAAAAGCAGCGGACTATTCAGTGTTCGAGCGGTTGCACACCAAGTGGGGTGTGAACGCGCTAGCGCGACTCAACTGCACTGGACGTACTACCGATCAAAGTGAGTATTTTCTAACTCTACAGGGATTGCTGCCGCAAAGAAAAATATATAGAAATCGCTTGTAAAAATCTTCTGCAGGAGATTGGCTTACTTGTAAAAAAAAATATTTCTGCAATTTCCTGTTCTGTGATGGTTTTGAAACTGTTCATTCTGTGCCTGAATATTTTTCCTGATGATGTGTGGTTTAAAATTTTAAAATGAACGTGGGATTAATTGAAAAGTTTATTTTTGAAATTGAATCGAGGATTCCCCAGAGCTCATATGACAAAATATTCGTTAAATTGGCAATTAGGATTGATACTCTCTGAGGTTTCTAAGGAACGGTAGAGTCTAGAACTCAAACAGGTTCTTAAACCTTCAGTCGTGTTTCTACGGTGAATCGTGGCACACTGATAACCCCTGTCCGAACCTGGCCCAGACCTGTATTCATACAATCCGAAATTGTTAATTTTAACAATTTTTCTAGAGCTTCTTTAGAACCACAAGTTTTGCAATTGAATTTTCGACGAAAAACTCTCTTCTTCTAGTACATGCGTGCTTGCCCCATGAACAACCAAAATTACAATTCTTTTCAAAATTCAAATGATTTTGGTTTTAATTCAAATCAGATTGAATTTCAAGCTGAAAACTTTTCTAATAATTTCCACCAATCTCATCAAATGATTATACCCGAGTATGAAAATTGTCATTCTAGGATTAATGAGAATTTATCTGAGATAAGTCGACTATTAGCGCAAATGGATAAGAAAAATGCTGAATTTCAAAACAATTTCAACATGGGTTTCAACGAAAATTTTGAAAACCAAAATGATTTTTGTAATACGAGTGGAGGTAGAATTTTGGTTATCGAATATGAAAAATGTGTTGCGAACAAGCTAAATTTTTGGCGATGTTGGTGGTGGAAATTAAATAATGAACAACTTCTAAGAGATGAGGTGGATGAATTTTTAAGGTCAACCAGTGAGGAACACGTAGAAACGACGACTCTAAAAAACAACATTTTGAAATCTGATGTGTCTACCAATTTTATTGAAGGCAGCCGGAGTGAAATCAATCAATTAATGCATGAAATTTGGATTTGTCGCGAGGAAATCAAGGAATGGGTGCGACTTTTGATGAAAAACAAGCTTCTGAAAATAAAGATATCGAAAACATGCGTATCATTGAACAACTGTCTCAATACACCATTGAATTTTGGAAAAATCTAGAAAATCAATTACTTGAGGGAATTAATGATGTTGATGACTTTGAGGATTCCATGAAACTTGGCTTGACTTACATCGAAGAACTGGCTCAAAGAATGGACAATAGCAAACAAATTTCTTATCGGATTGTTTATCAAATTTCTCTTCTTCAAACTGAAGTTACAAACTTGTTCAACAACTATAAATGTCAATCTAGCAACAAACAAGTTTCTGCCAATGTTTCTTTTGAACCAAATTGTCAGCCATTAACTTCATCACAACAGTACATAACGATTATTGATGATTCTGATGATATGACTGTTGATGAAAATGAAAATTTTGAAAAATCTCTGATGCAAAACTCTGATTTCTACGAAACTGAAATTCAAACTCAAACTGATGCTTCTGCTGAAAATTCAACTCTTACTGAAATCGAAAATTTTCAACTAACAACTTTTGAAATTGATGAAAATCTTAATGAAGTTGTTGAAATCTCTGTAATTGATTTGAATTTAAATTCCCTTGAAAAAAAAGACGTCAATCTTCAATTTGATCTTCCTCTCTCAAATTCTAATAATTTTGAAAATTTAACAACTTTAGATTGTCAACTTGAACGAAATGACGAAGTTGGTAACAACTGTTTGAGTGAGGACAACATCGATGAGCGAGAACTTCTTGAATTAATTGACGATAATGTTGTTGGGTCTAAAACTGAAAATGAAACTTTTGAAAACTTTGAAATTCTTGATTTTGAAAACAACGAAACTGTTGAATGTGTTCTTAAACACATTGACGATTTTTTTAAATTGTTGAAAATCCTTGCGACTTGATCATTTCAACTGAACCACACCGTGATCACTCGTTTTTCACTGATAAATTTCTGCAGTATATGAACACCTTTTGGAATAACACTGTTTTTGAGAAAACACGATTTCGAAATTTACTGAAAATTCATTTGTTTGGTTTAAACTTTAGGTCTATGAATGAACCTTTAGTTAACAAAATTTCAAATATCAAAGCAAAACCGAACAATATTTCTCAGAACAAGTGTGGGGGTGAGAGTGATGCCCACGTCTCTCAATTTATACATCATCTGAACAAATCAAATTTTGTTTTTGAAACTTTTACTAAACCCCAGCTCGATGACCTCTCTTTAGTTGCTACAGAAATTCAATTTGATTTTAGGATCAATTGTAAGCTCAAAATTTTAAAATTTGCAACTCAAACTTTTGAAAAAACAAAATTTGTTTCTCCAAATTTGAAACAAGATATAAAATTCTTTATGATTTGGTTTTCTGTGCTGTGTCTCATAATCTTAATGAGGCTGATCCATTGGTCCATTGTGGACCAGTTCATCTATTCGATGACTGCGTATTTTCTGCATATGTACTCGGTAAGCCATGCTGACCTTCTTATTTTATTTCCCTTTCACTAAGATATGTCTGATTAACGACTGTGAGGACACAGTCACACTCAAGTGTGGGGGGAATCTACATTACATCAGCAATCAAATTTTATGAAGTAGGTCATTCATTGAACAAGGATTAACTTAAATTCATAAATAACACATTGGTTCTTGTTTGATAAGTTGAATTGTTGGCTGATGGGAATGAACATTATTTATTCATTGAATCGTAATGTGTCTTTTTAATATGCTAGCTTGAGACTGTGCAGACGTTAGTCGTGTTCTGGAGTAAGCATGTTAACCCTTGTTATACGTGTTAGAATGTGCAAGTAAAAAATAATCAAAAAAAAAAGTCATGAAATAAAAATGATTTTGCACCTACATTTGTTGGATTTTCTGAGTTTGTTTTCATGCATAATATTTTCTTTTCCACTCAAATTTTCAAAATCGTAAGTTCTAAAATCCACTTGGCCCAATTAAGGAGAAATGACTCATTGTAGTGTTCTTCTTCGATACCCCACATTATTCAAACCCAAGTTTTAGTCGATTTAAATCCATGTTTCGACAAGTTTATCTTATATTGGTATACTCAAGAACCTTGTACTGATTTATTTTCAAAGGTTCAGAAATGTCACTTTTTATACCAATATTACACTACCCACTCCGTACTTGTTTTAAGGTAGGATAACCATATACCACATCTTATTTTATATGGGTTATCTATCTTATCAAACTTTGCTTATCATTCCTTTCAGCTTTTTGTATAAAATCAATCCAGACTTGTGTGTTGAATTAGGGATATAGAAGTAGAGTAACGAGGGCACAAAACTTTCCTTTCATGAAGTGCTGGTTTAGTAGAGGAGGAATCAAATGAAATAATACGGTGTCATTCCATTCCATTTCCGCTCATCATTCATCATGCAAATATGGAAAAAAAGTGAAAAAAAAGAAGAAAAGAAAAGGAAAGAAAAGAAAAAAAATGAAATAAAGAGAGAGTCTCTCTGAATAAAATAGTCATTTATCATTCTTGACTATAAAGCATTCATTTCCATCCACATCCATCATACCGTACTTAGAAGCAAGGATTGTAGTTGAGGAGATGAAAGGAAACAAAACGTCCATATGTGCCTTAGTATTACTTTATATTTTGTAGCTTGAAGTTCAACTAATACACTTGCCCTCTTATCTATAACATTTTTAGAACTTACAAAATTTTCCTTCATCTATGCATGACTCACGTCCAATACAGTACAGTTACAGTGGTGCAAAATTCTTTAAAAAAAAATGATTGGGTGCACATTGTCGATGTGTAGAACTTTGGTTGATACCACACTCTTAACCTTCAAGACAATTACAGTGTTATCAAGGAATTACAATTCAGCTTGAAAATTTTTATTCATTTTTGCACCAATTATGGGATGGAAAATTTGGGGCTAAACCGTTATAATTGAAGTTAGGTAAAATCCTTGGAATGTGAAAGACCTTAAATATATTGTTTGATTTATCCGCGTACACAAGACACTTGGATTTTGTGGGTAGTATCCGCTGAAAACCCTCACGAGACAACACTCGTCCTACTAGGGACACCTAGGGGTTTAACGGCTTGTTGCATATGCTAAATGCAATCGTGTTTCCTACGAAAGTGTGACATATCTTAGTTTAGTTTATTCGAGGACGAATAAAAAGATAAGTGTGGGGGTATTTGATATACACGTAAATGTGTATATTTTATCCGCTTATTTATCTTATTTTATATTTAAAATAATTGATATTGTGTATTTATAGCTGTGTTTTTAGATTGTTGGTAAAAAGCTTAGTTTAGAGCATTTGATGGATAAAGCATGAAGAATTTGCTTAAAAAGAGTGAAGTTGA
The DNA here is from genome assembly GCA_030737875.1 of Allium sativum. Lineage (NCBI taxonomy): Eukaryota > Viridiplantae > Streptophyta > Magnoliopsida > Asparagales > Amaryllidaceae > Allium > Allium sativum. Next base: position 30,570,603 of record JASFAX010000021.1, on the reverse strand, counting down.
AATTACTAAAGCTTGAAGAGTTTAAATATTGAAGAACGGTTGCAAATAGAGTTCAGTTGGGTAGATTTGGCTCATTAAAGACTCATATTGTGTTCACATTGGCTCATTTGCAGACCATCTCACTCATGTTGCATTTACATAAGCCCCTTTGCAAGACTTCTCATTCACGCACTGCACGCGTTCACATTAGCTCATTTGCAAGGCCTCTCACTCTACAGCTGCGTTCACACTAGCTTATGTGTTATTTGGGCTAATTCTTTAGTCCCACATTGTGTAATTAGCTAGTTAGTCTTTGTCATATCAGCTATAATTACCTTGTATCTCATTCATTGTAAAACACACTTAGTTTTATTCCGTAATTATCTTCTTAGAATAAAACTCTTCTCCCTTTTCTCTCAGTTGTTATTTATTTATGTTTATGTTATTTAGTTTCTGTTTTTCTTCTTCTTTAGCTATGTCTAGCTAATCCCCTTTGATTAGGGGGTGATGACGCTAACAGGTATGATTCAACATGAATCACATAGCCAATAGATGAAGACTTTATACATGTAGATCTGGATCTGAATCAAGGGTTAGATCTGAACCTTCATATCCTATGTCGTTTAAGAGCTATGCTCCTTCATAGGGTATATTCGTGTTCGATCTAACAAATATCATATTTAGATCTAATTTTAGGTTTTTAGAAATTAATTTGTGAATCTGTCCTGATAGTCTATGGTTGTTTAAGAGCTCAGCTCCTGCATAGGCTATGCTTGTCGTTATTTACTTATTTGTTTCTAAGAATCTATTTATCGTTGATTCGTGTTTGTGACAGAAACATGAATTAGATCTATACTTATTTGTTGGCTATTGATGAGTGTGAATCTAATCTATGTCATTATCCCCTAATTGCTTTCTCTTATTAGATAAATCTCTCTTTTTTTATTTAATTGCTGTTATTTTCTGTGTTTTCAATCAATTAAAATTCTGGAATAACTTGATTGGATTTATTAATTAAAATATTTTTGGTCCCAGAGTTCGACACCCTCTACAACAATCCTTGTTGTTTAGGAAAGCCGAACAGATTTTACAGTTGTTTACAATTGTATAATTTGTTCGCAAACAATAACGATCTAATTAACATGAATTAGGCACTTGTGAACTTGCATTGTAATAGCATATAATCATGGCATAAACATACCTAAACATGAATCATGGTTTTTAATCTATTCATATAATCATGGCATAAACATACCTAAACATGAATCATGGTTTTAAATCTATTCATGTAAACTTGCAATTGGAATGTAAATCTAACTTAATTATGTGTCACATATATTATCATATGATTTTGATAACAACATAGGCCTAAAACATGTTTTCAATTAGGCATAACACCAAACATAGTTTAGTCATGTTCATAGAGTCAACACAAGTTCACATAGATGCTTACTTTTGTTTCTAATACAAAAGTATGGTTTTACACTTGAATCATGATGCCAATTCCAACAAAAATTCATATGAGTCATAATACCCAAATGGATCCAACTAATTAAAAGTGATTATAAAAAAATATACATCATGTTGGCATAATAGTGAACCATATACTTGCATGAATCTCAAATAAACTACCACAAACATATAGTCGTTAACTTTCAACATGAATCATATACTTGCAATTATACAATAGGTCTAACATTGTTATACCACAACATCCCAAATCGATTAGAATCATAGCAACATACAATTATGAATTATTATCACCACAAATTAAGTACAATTCCATTTCTCATTTTACACAAATCAAAACACAATTCATTCACATCGGAATAGCACTCTACTTACAACGTATGACGAATCTTCAATTCAAGAATCTGAATTCTGAATTTGGAGATGCTATCCTTTGTTGTAGGCGTTGTTTTGACTTAGTTGTCGTTGCTTTAAGCTTTTGAATTGTCTCCTAATCATCTCTCAATTTTGACGGCTATTCCTAGTCTTTCCTCAGCAGCATGACGGTCTCATTCTCATTTTTATTTATATGAATTAGGTGGAGACTTTGGTCCTTTTTATAGAGTATGTGAATTGATTAGAACCGTCGATGGAGCTTAGATTAATAATAGCCGCTCGTTTGAAGGAGAGACCAATCAGGAGCTGACACCTAGCCCTAGTGACAAGGCAAGGCTCAGAAATTTGGCCAAGCACAGACCAGGCCAGCCAGGGGGGCTGGGTTCGACCTGGCTCAGGGGCCAGGTCGACTCCCCAGTCGACCCCCATGTCGACTTGGTAGTCGACCTGGGTGCCCCAGGTCGACTACCCAGTCGACCAGGGTGCCTTGGGCGGGAAAATTCCCGCCCTGGCCAATCTGGCCCGATTTTTGAAATTCGAATTTGTTTTCTAAGCTGTTTTTTGTCTGCATGAATTTTAAACTGAATGCTGAAACTTCCGGAGGTCATATCTCCCTCATACGGAGTCCGTTTTACGCAAACTCGGACTCTATCTCAAGCAGAATTCCGAGACGAATGCAATGGCGTATCCCGTTTCCCTTAATTCTTTGGTTTGAAATTAGTTATACTTTAATTTGTGAATTTCACTGTTATACAATACACGGGGTGTTACACATCACCTCTACACATGCTCCTCCAAGGCATCACCACACATTTTTCCTTCCATGTTGGTGTGTTTATGTAAGCGTCACCATACATACATTTCTGAGCTCAGTTCTCCTTCCCTCACCTTTTTTTTATAATGCACAACTAATGTACTTAAACAGACACACAACTTGGCTAAAGTGCAACTGCACCTGTTAGTTTTCGGTTCTTCCACTTTTTTTTCTAAGTAAATGGGCCAAGCCTCCTTAACACATTTACATGCAACGGTTCCAGGTGGAACCCCTGCTACTTGTGTTAAGGAACCTTGAATATTTTTATCCTAATCCTAATATTATACGAAATGAAAACCAAACATTTAAGCCTTCATGCGGTTGCATGAAGCACGCCATACAGTCCGAGCTCCTCCTCCATACATGTACTCTAGTCCATGCACTCATATAATCGAGTCTTGCTGCTTTTTTTAGGGGTTCCATTAACATAAACAACATGCATAATTGAAGTTATATGATCAGTAGCAATCATTAGAAACATATATATGAAATCAGTATTGAGATCAGATTTTTTTTCCGAAGAGACACAAGTTAACGTTTGTACACAGTATCTGTTCAATTAGCAAACAAGTTGTTAAACAAAAAAATCACATTTTAATTTTTCAAAAGTTAAATCCATAAACAACTTAACTATTTGCATAGTATAAGATAAGTCTATAACAACACAACTGGTTTCAAATTTACTAGAAATTAGACAGTAAAAATTTTAGGGTGTTTACTCACCTTTGTATTGTCCTGCTACTAGCCCTTTTTGATTAATTTAAGTTCCAGCAGACTTTCCCTTTTAAAATAGGATCCCATATATATAGGTTTGTTTGAATTTCATTTATCCTTAGCAAGCACGTAATATAAAAAATCAATATTTAAATTTGATTAGAATGAAATAATTTGGTCTGTACATGTTATTAAGTTACCTGAGATCAATTGCTGTTTTGATAAGCTTCACTAGTCTAATACTCTTTGTTAAAACTGAGCATGTATTTATTATCTAAATTGCGTGCACATTTATTTACTAAACTCAAATATGGCTTTGCTCAGTCCATCTTTGCGGGTACCCATTTTCATACTTACACAAAATAGCTGGTTGTGTTTAACTTTTTTGTACATGTGGTCTTAGAGCCTATCTTAGAGCGTAACATGATTGACTAATTGTTCCTATCTTATTTAATGTTACTCAAACCTCCAAACTTCTTATTGGAGTGCTTTCAAACTTTCAATGTTATCAAAATCATTTTGCGGGCCTTTTTATCAAGAATCCAGATGTTGTACTTATGATTACATTCCCTTACGATCATTTAGAAATTTTTTAATTTGAGTAGTTTTGTTTGAACTGAGAAAAGGATTATAAACTTTTTATTTCCATGTAATACTCTATTTTATGTTCTGTTTTGTCTCTTTCATCTTAATAATATCCAGGTTGTAGTATCATTATGATGTTAAGCTCACTGACTTGTTATCTTATCATACTGAAGATTTTTCTTGGTTTTATATATGATTAAAAGACAAATCGAATACCATATTTATCTAGCTTGTCTGATCTTCTATCTGAACATATCTTTATTGTACATAGTATGTACCAGCCTGCTTGCCTTTTTATGTGACTTTGTTACAGAATTTACATTTCAGTTTAAATTTGTGAAGTTTATCTTACTTTACCAAAATACATAATATCATAAAGGAATTTTGTTTAAGAAGAGTTAACTTCTTATTTGTTTTGTTATAAAAAGGTAAAAATCATAAGTTGCATTAAAAGTTAGAAGTTTGAAATATTTGTCGCTTAAAATATATTCATATCTTACTTATCGAAATGTTGTTTATGAATTGGGATTTATAATTCATCATTTTCAGAGCCAATCAAAAATTGGATCGTTACAGTTGGTGGTGAAAGGTAGAGACAATTGGTTGTTAACAAAATAATCTCCATCTTTAGCCCACTTAAGACTCGCTGAGAGGACATAATGTTGGATAATATTACCCCTCTAACACACCAAGGATCATGCCAAAAAAACATAGAGGAAGTTTAAGATAGGGAATATTGAATGGTGGGGAGAAAAACAACCCTAATCATTAAAATGATTCTCCATATCCAGCTACTGTTTTGTGGTATTTCTATAACATCCCAGAATTTTTGTCAAACTTTTAAAAGAATTTTTGTTGAATTTTGTCAATTAAAAACCAAGATTTTAATTTATAATGATGAGTTTAAATTTAATTTTAAAAATAAAATTAACTTGAATTTAACTAAAGAAAGTAAGGTATAAATCGACAAATAATAAACTTAGAAGTCATTGTCATTTGATCAAAACTGTCAAAACTTGATTTGGTTTTGTTACGTAGCATGTTTGAATGGACAGGTCATGATATTTTATACGAAATAAATAATTGTATTCATTTCTAAAATTCAACTTGACCCTAAATAATATTAACGTTCATCGATTCAAAGAATCTAGGATCGGTTTTTAATCTAAATTCCAAATACAATTTTGATTCGACTTTGGCGTTCATTTAAATTAAAGTCAAGATGAAGACAATAAAGAGTAAGGGCTATTTCTACTAATCCTGAGGGTGATTCCAAAATGGATGTAGTATATTTAATACCTTCGGGTTTTAGTTCAGTCCCAAAATGAACATATATGGATGAATTCTGACAGAGTGTTTACAAATAATCATGTACATTGATTTTCTCAAACATACCCAGTTTGGTGGCAGAGAAGACACCTACTCTTGCTTAACACCCGTAGTATTTTTGTGGACATCAATTAGTGATTTGAAGGATCTGACAATGTGGCATTTAAAGCGAATAATGAAGTGATATTCCAAAAGGTAATCGTAGCCTCAAGCCTCATCAACAGGGAAATGACTGAAATCGGGTAGGCAGCAAGGCTAAGTGGGTCATACCCATCAAGGTATATTATCACTGATCTAGAGAAATTGATTGTCCCTTTTTATATGCTTCGGAATGAATTCGGTTGACTAGCTACCAACCGTGGTGACGATATATTCGACACACTCAAGTAAAATGGGTGGTCGGTTCTGTGTGGCAGGGTTGCAAGATGTTCTTGTTGAACCCCAGTGTTTTATCTCTAAAGAACACTGATCAGAAGGTGGTCCCATACCTAGTTATGTTGGAAATCCAAACTCCAATATGAGCCATATTGTTTTGATTTTATAACAACTATGTCGAAATGTTATTTCTAAAGTTAAACAAGTCACTATATTATGCAACATGGTTTATGAGACCCACTTATCTTCTCAGCTGTTTTTTAAGTAAAATTGTTCACTCACACCAGGCTTATGTATGATCCGGAGTTTATTTTTCTTGTTTTCCTAAACTTTTGAGTACACATAATACTTTATTATGAGTAGCCAAGTGATCCGGGTTTTGAATCCCTATCTATGAAGAAGTTTAGCAGGACTCTAGAATACCAATCGTGCTAGTACTTATATCCGCAACCTTATGTTACATTATGGTGTGTAAAATGGTCCGGACATGAGACCAAAAGTATTTATTATCTGTATGCTGTGAAACTCTGATGTATAATTATTATGATATACATATATAAATTACGTGTGGTATAATGTTTTATCCAGTTCCGCTGTGAAATTCTGATGTTTGTATTATTATATTCTCTATCTTTTCTTCTTTTTCTTTATAATGATTAGACTTTCGAAGTGTACGAAAGTCGGGCCGTAACAGTTGGTATCAGAGCTTAGGCTATTGAATACCCTAGGCTTTGGGTTAATACCCAGATTGAGAGAGCGTATTTAAAACTTAATGTCACTATAGCTAAAATTAACTCGAGTAATGATATCTTATGATCAAGTGTTAAATATCACTTTATTATATTCAGGAGTTTAGAATGAGCACCAAAGCTAGACATGGAAGAGGTACTAGTGGTACTACCATGACTAATGGATGTACTACTAATCAAAACTGAGTTGATACTACAGAAGAAGTAACTCTCGTACAACCTCGATCAAACTTTGCCACCACTTGTAAGGATTTTGCTACCTTGGGAGGAAAACCTTTCAAAGGAACCGAATCCATTCTTGAAACCCAGAATTGGCTGCGAACTTGTGAGAAAATCTTCAATGGACTAAAATTATCTGATGACCAGTAGAGACTCCTAGCATTATGGCAACCTCAAGAGGCAGCAGCTGCTTGGTGGGATTCTCAAATAGCCAATGCTTCAGAAGAAGACTTTTCATGGGGGAGATTAAAGGAAGAATTTAAGGCTCAGTTCTTACCTGCTATTGGCAAAACCAGGATGCATCGAGACTTTATGGACCTCAAACAAGGAAACATGACTGTCACTAAGTATGAAAAGAAGTTTAACGAGATTTCTTGTTTTGGTCCTGAGCTGATTAATACCTCGCTTAAGAAAAATGAAATGTTTGTAGCTGTTCTAAGACAGAGTTTCCATATGAATATGATTCGTCATTTAAAAGCACCTTTTGTTGACTTAGTTGACATGGCACTCCGATACGAGGCATTGGAGAAGAAAAAGCCTAAGGCAACCACACCTAATAGTGGAGCTAGTGAGGCAAATCCCAACAAAAATAAATTCAACCCCAACTGGAAGAATAAGGCTAACTGGAAGAATCAAGGAAAGGGGAAAGGGGAAAGTGGAAGGCAAGGGGCCAGGAAGTTACTCAAAGGACACTATTTGTAACAAGTGTAAACAGATGGGCCATATGGCCAGATTCTATAAGAATCCAAGAGTTAAGACTCAACAGCTAGCTTAGAAGCAACAGTTTGGAGCAGGAAGTGAGATTGTTCAAAATACACTTTGCTTTAACTGTCATCAACCAGGTCACATGGTGAGAGAGTGTCCACTGATGAAGAAGGCGCCACAATCTAAGGTGTATGCAATTAAGGACGAACCACCAACTTCTGTTGTTGTTAAAGGGAAAGGAGTTTTGGAAGGTACCTTACATTTAAATGAAAATTATATTCATGTTTTATTCGATACTAGTGTCTCATATAGTTTCTTAACTCTTGAATCAGTAGAAAAATTTCATCTTACCCCAAGAATTACACAAGATCCTATTTGTGTATCCAAACCTATTGGTGGAAAAATGAAATTAAAAATGATGTGTAAAAACATGGCCATATCCTATCTTTCTCATTTCTTCCTCTTCGATTTTATGTTTTGGATTTTAAAGGCTTTGACTTTATTCTTGGTTTGGACTGGTTGGGCAAGTTTCAAGCCAAAATAAAATGCGATAAGGAGAAGATAACCTTGATAACTAATATAGGAAGGAAAGCCAAAATACCGGTATTCATACATGTAGTTTCTTGTATGCCTTGGAAGCACCACAAGAAAACTTGGAAACATTGGAGGTAGTCAAAGACTACCCTGACATATTTGAAGAAGTTTACCTCCTCATCTTGAAATAGAATTCCAAATAGACTTGATTCACGGAGCGAGACCAATCGTTCAACCAAAAGGCGAACGACACCAAAGAGGAGATGGAGCTAGAGAAACAAACTCAAGATTTGTTAAATAGAGGATTAATAAGACCAAGGTTTTCAAGCTGGGGTTCGGCGGTAGTGTTTGCAGTTATATCTGATGATTCACTAAGACTATGTGTAGACTATCATGAATTAAGTAAGGTAACCATTAGAAATAAATACCCTTTACCCCATATCGATGACCTTTTTGATCAACTTCATGGAGAAACAGTGTTTTCTCAAATGGACTTAGCAATGGGATTTCACCAATTGAGAATTTCAGAAGATAGTATTCCTTTAACTGCCTTCGGAGGACCAGATTTCTTCTATGAATGTTTGTTTATGTCTTTCGGGCTAACCAATGCACCACCTTATTTTGTAGACTTGATGAATCAAGTTTTTAGGAAAATCCTCAATAAGTTTGTCCTAGTTTTTATCGACGATATCCTAGTCTATTCAAAGACAGAGGATGAACATCGGTACCATTTGAAGGTAGTATTGGAGACCTTACGAAAGCATGTGCTAAAGGCAAAATTTTCCAAATGTCATTTCTAGCAATTAGAAGTAAGATTCCTAGGACATATCATAAATGGGGAAGGTATATTTGTTGACCCTATCAACGTAGAAGTTGTGCAACAATGGAAGCAACCGTAGACTCCGACAGAAGTTCGTAGTTTTTTGGGATTAGTAGGATACTATAGGAGATTTATTCAAGATTATTACAAGATGTCATCTCACTTGACAAAGTTGACCATGAAGGGTGAGAAATTCAGGTGGACCCCAAAGTGTGAAGAAGCTTTCCAAGAGTTGAAGAAAATATTGACTAGTGCACCAGTTCCCGTAGCCCCAACAGAAAGAGTGGATTTGTTGTTTACACAGATGGTTGTGGAGTGGGGTTAGGAGAAGTATTAATGCAGAATGGAAAGGTCATTGCGTATGCTAGTATATAACTTAAGCAACATGAGAAAAACTATGAACCACATGATCTAGAGTTATTGGTTGTGGTCTTTGTAATAAAAAGTGGGGGAATTATTTGTTAGGTGAAAATTTTGAGCTTTTCACTGATCATAAACCCCTTAAATATCTCTTTTCTCAGAAGGATCTAAACTTGAGACCACAAAGGTGGCTGGAATTTCAAGCATCATATGGCTTGAATATTATATACATGCCTGGGAAAGCAAATGTTGTAGCTCGCGCATTAAGTAAAAATTCGGTTTTATCTCTTTTGGAAGCTGAACCGACTCTTCAGGAGAAAATTGTGTGCAATCAACGAAGAGATAAGAAGTTGTGGAAAATATTCAAGGAAACCAAGAAGGTCGATATTCAGATTTTAGGGTTGACGACCGGGGTGTTCTAAGAGTAAGTGGTCGATTATATGTTCCTAATGTAGATGGTTTAAGAATGCAAATCCTTCAACAATGTCATAAGTCTAAATTAAGTATCCTTCCTGGAATCCACAAAAGGAATAAAGATATGAAGAGAACGTTTTGGAGGCCTGGTATGAAGAAAGATATTTCTACTTTCATTACCAAGTGTGCAAACTGCCAATAAGTGAAAGGAGAGCTTCAAAAGACCACTAGATTACTACAACCCTCGGAAGTACCCAAGTGGAAGTAGGAGATGATTTCAATGGATTTTATTGATGGTTTACCCAAAACCAGAAAAGGAAATAAAGGGGTTCGGGTTATTGTCGATAGATTGACGAAAGTGGCAAGATTCATTATAGTAAAATCAACCAGAATAGTTGTTTCTCTTACGGAGATTTTTATGAGAGAAATAGTTCAATTGCATGGAGTTCCAGTTAGCATTGTCAGTGACCAAGATCCTATTTTCACCAACAATTTTTGAGAAGCCTTACCAATTACTTTGGGTACGAGATTGGATTTAAGCATAGCTTACTATCCTCAAACTGTTGGTCAAACTAAAAGAGTAAATCGTATCCTGGAAGACATGTTGAGAGCTTACATCTTGGATTTCGGAGGGTCATGGGAGGGTTATCTGCATTTGATAGAATTTTCTTATAAAATAATTAACAAGCAAGCATATAAATGGCACACTATGAAGCTCTTTATTGAAGACCTTGCATGTTTCCAATTTGTTGGATTGAATCTGGCAACAAACTTGTGCTTGGACCAGAGTTGATTCAAGAAGCAACAGAAAAGGTGACCCTTATCAGGGAAAGAATGAAGGATGCCTAGAGTCATCAGAAGAGCTACGTAGATATGAGGTAAGGGGATTTGGAATTTGAAATAGGGGATCTTGTGTTTGTTAAGATTTCACCAATTAAAGGATCGGTGAGATTTGGGAAGTATGGAAAGTTGTCCCCGAGATATATCGGTCCAATTGGCATTCTGGAGAAAGTTAGATCATTAGCTTATAAGGTGGAGTTTTTAGAAAGATTGGCTGGCATTCACAATATATTTCACGTTTCTCAACTAAGAAAATATGTTCACGATCTGTCATCAATAATTAAGCCAGTAATATCAAGAAGATTTGGAGATAAGTCCGGATTTGACAGTGAATAGGGATATGGTCAAGATTTTGAACTTAGTTGAGAAGAAGCTCCGCAACAAGATAGTCAAGTTAGTAAAATTCAATGGAGCGATAATCCAACTAACTGTACCAGGGAAACTGAAGAGCGCATAAGGAATATTTATCTAAACTTTGTATTTACTTAGGCGATAGATATATTGTATGTTTAACTTCGATATTGGATGTGTTGTATGTTTGACTTAGATGATGGTTGTATTGTATTTACTAGTCTTTTGGTTATGGAAGATGTAAGCTCTTTTAGAAATGATTAATTTCTTGTTTGCTATAATCATCAGTATATGATTGATAAGGATTGATTTGTTATTACAGCTTATGAACTCTTTGGTTTTATCCTAGCTTATGCTGAGATATGTTGTTTATCTATTAACTAGATGACACCTATCCTACGGCGAACCGCTAGGAAGAGGCTTATCGCACTACAGCGGATTAGATTACTACATGGTACATGAAGACCATAAGTTATTAACCAACCCAGAGTGATAGGAAGCGGTGAAGGAGGAGAGCCTAGCCAGACCAGGGAACCCTCTAAGGACTTAGGATTACATGTAGCATCAGATGATGATTTGGAGATAGATCCGGGAGAGCAATGGCTTGTTAGGCAGGACGAGGATATGGACATCCAGGACGAGTATGATGAAGATGAGGAGCAACAAGAGGGTGGTGGATATCCATATGGCGGTGGCGATGATGATGGAGATGATGACGATGCCAATGACGAGTATGAGGAGGAGGTAAAGGAAGTAATAGAGGAAGAGGACGAGTAAGAGTCGGAACAAGAGGTTGATATTATGGACATCGCATCAGGAATAGAGGCCCTGCAGGTTGATCCAACACCTGAGACATTTCCTTATTACCCCGCATTTGATCCTTTTCCTTTGGACCCAGCACTAGAGACATTTCCTTTTGACCCAGCTTTCGAGATAGATCATTTTAACTCAATATGACTTGTTTTACGGACCACATCCATTTGATTCGACCGTGGAGTCCCAGCAGACCTTTCTAGTAGATGAGGCACCACAAGATGATCTATTTATGGAGGAATTTTAGGTTGAGCCGGTGATATAGAATGAGTAGTTGGAGATGGATGGGGACCACCTTGACCTTGAGCAAATCATTCATGAGTTTGAGGAGGCTGTAGGTTATGTGGAGACTTTTACCGGCTTTGATTTCCAGTATCCCTCTCTGATGATTTGTCCACCATAACCAGAGATTATCTATATTTCAGATAACGAAGAGGACGCAGAAGACAAGGTGATAGAAGTGATAGACATTTCAGATGATGATATGTAGAGTCCTAGGTAGTATGACTCAGTGGCTTAGTTTAGTAGATTTACTATGTATATGTATATATAACTCGATCTATTCGAGTATGTATGTACGACTATGTATTGTTCGATGGTGTGATATGATATAATCGATGACTTTTTGACCACTATCTTCTTTATCTGTTGATTCTCCAATTTCGAGGACAAAATTCTTTTTAAGGGGGTAAAATGTAATGATTCGATTTTTGATTAACTCTGAAAACAACGAATTATAAATCTATATTCATAAACAACATTTAGATAAGTAAGATATGAATATATTTTAAGTGACAAATATTTCAAACTTCAAATATTTAATTTAACTTATGATTTTTACCTTTTTATAACAAAACAAATAAGAAGTTCACTCTTTTTAAATAAAATTCCTTTGTGATATTATGTATTTTGGCAAAGTAAGATAACCTTCACAAATTTAAAATGAAATGTAAATTCTGTAACACAGTCACATAAAAAGGCAAGCAGGCCGGTACATAGTATGTATAATAAAGATATGCTCAGATAGAAGATCAAACAAGCTAGATAAATATGGTATTCGATTTGTCTTTTAATCACATATAAAACTAAGAAAAAATTTCAGTATGATAAGATAACAAGTCAGTGAGCTTAACATCATAATGATACCACAACCTGGGTATTATTAAGATGAAATAGACAAAATAGAACATAAGATAGAGTATTACTTGGAAATAAAAAGTTTGTAATCTTTTTCTCGGTTCGAACAAAACTAATCAAATTAAAAAGATCTGAATGATCGTGAGGGAATGTAATCATAAGTACAACATCTGGATTCTTGATAGAAAGACATGCAGAATGTTTTTGATAATATTGAAAGTTTAAAAGCAACAATCTCTCCAATAAGAAGCATGGAGGCTTGCGCAACATTAAATAAGATAGAAACAATTAGCCAATCATGTTAGGCTCTAAGACCACCTATACAAAAAAATTAAACATAGCCAACTATTTTGTGCAAGTATGAAAAGGGGTAGCCGCAAAGATGGACTGAACAAAGCCATATTTGACTCCAGTAAATACATGTGCGCACAATTTAGATAATAAATACATGCTCAGTTTTAACAAAGAGTATTGGGCTAGCGAAGCTTATCAAAACAGTAATTGATCTCAGGTAATTTAATAACATGTACAGACCGAATTATTTCATTCTAATCAAATTTAAATATTGATTTTTTATATTACGTGCTTGCCATGGATCAATGAAATTCGAACAAACCTATACATATGGGATCCTATTTTAAAAGGCAAAGTCCGTTGGAACTTACATTAATCAAAAAGGGGTAGTAGAAGGACAATACAAAGGTGAGTAAACACCCTGAAATTTTTATTGTCTAATTTCTAGTACATTCAAAACCAGTTGTGCTGTTGTAGACTTATTTTATACAATGCAAATAGTTAAGTTGTTTACAGGTTTAACTTTTGAAAAATTAGAATGTGATTTCTTTATTGAACAACTTGTTTGCAAATGGAACAGATACCGTGTACAAACATTAACTTGTGCCTCTTCGATAAAAAAATCTGACCTAAATACTGATTTCATATATATGTTTCTAGTGATTTGTGTTGTGACGGTAAGGAATTTCGCTCGATCCGAATCGATCGTTAAACCGACCAAGACCGTTCAAAACCCCTGATCGTTTTGAGAATAGGACCAATTGGAACGCAAACAGAAGAACATTTCATTGCTATTACAACAATTCCATCAGAATACAAGAATATACAGAGTATAAATGAATAAAATACATTCGATAAATATAAGAGATTACAATAAATTACATAGTAGCGGAAAAACAATACAAAACACAATTGAAAGTAATACAAAGATACAGAGCTTTCCGAGCATCGTTCCAGCTATAAATCAGGATCCTGTGAATATAAATCTGCAAAACCAAAACTACTAGCTGCCCGTGCGGAAAATAGGGGCACCCAGAGTTTAGGTTAAAACAATAAACTCCAGGTCAGTCATGTGACTGGTGTGAGAACTAAAACAGTTGTTTAAAGCTTTACATTAAAAGAGAGTAATTCAAGGGACCACGCCGTATAACACGGAACGGGTTTCCTCCCAAGAATACCCGTGCATAGAATAAACAGCGCAATGCTTTTTCGAAAATGAAGCTATTATAAGACCCAGGTCCCATCACACAATGCAACGCAAACTGGAAGATAGGGTTTTCCCTTATAAAAGCCAAACATGCTTAATACGTTTAAAACAAATCATTTGATACTATAATAAGTTTATAGTGTCAAAACAATTTCAATCATAAATATCAATCATAGACGTCATAGTATCCCATGCTACTATGTCTCCATACTAGGCTCTATAAATAAAACCGAAATATCTCGTATTGGAAATTGGATTCCATCATGAGTCGAGACAAGGGGCAAGCTCATCTCCGCTTCAAGACACTCTTGCAAATGTCTCAGGACTACACACTCTGGGTAACCCTTGGATCTTCAGGGCCGGTCCACACTTACGTTGGTGGATTAGTATTCCTGAACACACGTTTCCCGGTCCTTGCAGACCTAAAATCGAGGCACCTCGTCCAACAACCACATAGGTGAAAAGTATATAAATGTCAGGGCTGGTAGGTCACTGATACCACCATAGCTAGAAAGAAACGTCGTGCTCTCCCTGCAGTCCTTATCCCGTTTTTGACTCATACCGAGGTGTGAGGCTCGCGAATTCACGTTATACACAAAGCTACGCCACGTAGGCCGTGCTTTGATCATCAACCACAAGACTTTGCTTTTCAACAGAAGTCTTGATCAATGCAACTCAGCATGCCACACAGGCAATTCATGCCATGCGATTGATAGCTATCGATATATAACCTCTAAGCTCGTAAGTCTCAGAGAAGGGCGTTAAGCAAGAGAATAAATTCTCCGCCGCCAAACAGATATATATTTAACAGAAATCAATTAACACAGAATAAAATCCAATGTCAGACACACAATCCATTTATAAATTCGTTCTGGGTCTGAACGAAACCGGAGGAACTTTCCTCGCATATCCAACGATCTCCAAGTACCTCTGGACGACCACCAACTATTTCCATCCTCTTGGGTGTACAGCCCAATCAGGATCATCAGTAATTATCCAAACGATGTGAGGACTTCCGGTCTTCGACCACCGTCTTCATCTTCGACTTATCGTCGAATCGGTTATTCAGAATGGGTATAAACCCGGCCTTTCTAAATAACCCGTGTATATAATAAAAATAGTGCTACAAAACACAACATACGCCTCATTCCAATTCATCAATCACTAACCGTAAATCAGCAAGAGAACAATTTCCCAAATATTAACCCCGAAGGCCGAAACCATCATCAGATCAATACCCAGGAAACCATTCATCTTAGCTAACCTACAGTTAGTTTCTAAATTTCAAATTCTAAGGGAAAGATTCCCACTAATTTTATCAAAGATAAATTCATTAAAAATTATTCTTTAATCATCCTTTGGATATCATTTCAAACCAAATTATGGTTTTCCAAACTAGTCGGGATTAGCGAACCACACCGAAGTAATAATTTATTTTATTTCCCAATCCCAACCTATTCATCCCATGAAGCAAAACTGGTAATACTCCATATCTAATACCATGGTGTTATCGGTAAAATTAATTACCATTCCACGTTCAAATCTAATTAAAGATTTAACTATCGCTTGGAGCAAAACTGGTGATACTCCATTCTCGCACATTTTCCAAATTTGGTAATTTAAATTATCAATTCACATTTCAATCTAATTACAGATTTATTAAAACTCCCTTTACTGGGTTAAAGAACTAATGTCATTTAAAACACAGTTCACGATAAACCCAAATCCCATTTGATATTAAACACAAGGCTCTCGATAGGAAACATATCGGCTTATATTCAATATCAAATTCTGAAACCCACAAATATCGTTTTGGAAATAACGACATAAAATATATCTTCCGAATTTCCTCCAAAATATCTTTATAATCACGGAATCTAATATCGAAATATTCCAAAGAAAATTTCGATTCAAATCCATTCCGATTCATATATTAGGAGTTCTGGTTATTTAAAACCCATTTCAAATCCAATTTATTTATTTAAAAATAGTTGGTTTTTAATTCTAGTTCAAAACTAGTTCATTTCGATAAAAATCTATTTTTATCTTTTCCAATAGGGATTTTTTCATCCCAATTTTTCCAAAATCATTTCTTATGATTTTACACAAATTATTACTATTTTTAATAATTTTTATCAAGGCCCGTACAGTCGATTTCCAACAACGGCCATCGAACTGCACTTACAGCAACCTTTTCCAAATTTGATTTGGACGTATCTCCAAATCCAACAATTAGATTTCAAAATTCTAATATTCATTAGAAAGCTCTTTTCGTTATGAACCCAAGGTTCCGGTTTTAGGAGAATTCGACGGTCAGATCTCCTTCAATCCGTTCGAAGTCAAGGGTCGAAATTTACTGAGACGACCTGAACATCCCCGTGAAGGAAAGCACGGATAGAATTGAGGACAAGACAAAATCAAACACAAACGGAAGAACATTTCATTGTTATTACAACAATTGCATCAGAATACAAGAATATACAGAGTATAAATGAATAAATTACATTCGAAAAATATCAGAGATTACAATAAATTACATAGCAGCGGAAAATAATACAAAACACAACTGAAAGTAATACACGGATACAGAGCTTTCCGAGCATCGTTCTAGCTGTTAATCAGGACCCTGTGAATATAAATCTGCAAAACCAAAACTACTAGCTGCCCGTGTGGAAAATAGGGGCACCCAGAGTTTAGGTTAAAACAATAAACTCCAGGTCAGTCAGGTGACTGGTGTGAGAACTAAAACAGTTATTAATATTCATTTTAAAGTTAGGTAAATCAAGGGACCACGCCGTATAATACGGAACGGGTTTCCTCCCAAGAATACCAGTGCATAGAACAAACAGCGCAATGCTAAATAAAGAAAAATGAAGCTGTTATAAGACCCAGGTCCCATCACACAATGCAACGCAAGCCGGAGGATAGGGTTTTTACCTTATAACAGCCAAAGCATGCTTGGTACGTTTAAAACACATTATTTGATACAATTGTAGGTGTATAGTGTCAAAACAATTTCAATCATAAATATCAATCATAGGCGGCATGAATGACCCATACCACTATGTCGCCATACTAGGTTCTACAAATAAAACCGAAACACACGTATTGGAAATTGGATTCCATCATGAGTCGAGGCAAGGGGCAAGCTCCTCTCCGATTCGAGACACTCTAGCAAATGCCTCAGGACCCCACTATGATCCTTGGATCTTCAGGGCCGGACCTCTCTTACTTTTGAGGATTGGCAATTCCTGAACACACGTTTCCCGGTCCTTACAGACCTATATCCGAGGCGCCTCGTATCCAACAACCACACAGGTGAAAAGTATATAAATGTCAGGGCTGGTATGTCACTGACACCACCCTAGCTAGAAAGAAACGTTGTGCTCTCCCTGCAGTCACTATCCCGTTTTTGACTCATACCGAGGTGTGAGGCTCGCGAATTCACGTTATACACAAAGCTACGCCACACAGGCCGTGCTTTGATCATCAACCACAAGACTTTGCTTTTCAACAGAAGCCTTGATCAATTGCCACTTACGCATGCCACATTGGCAATTCACTCCATGCGACTGATGTCCATCGATATACAACCTCTGAGATCGTACGTCTCAGAGAAGGGCGTTAAGCAAGAGAATAAATTCTCCGCCGCCAAACAGATGTATATTTAATAGAGATCAATCAACACAGAATAAAATCCAATGTCAGACACACAATCCATTTACAAGTTCGTTCTGGGTCTGAACGAAACCGGAGGCACTTTCCTCGCATATCCATCGATCTCCAAGTACGTCTGGACGATCACCAACTGTTTCCCTCATCTTGGGTGTACAGCCCAATCAAGATCATCAGTAATCACCCAAACGATGTGAAGACTTCCGGTCTTCAACCACCGTCTTCATCTTCGATATCTCGTCGAATCGGTTATTCAGAATGGGTATAAACCCGGCCTTTCTGAATAACCCACGTATATAATAAACAAATGTTACACAAACACAACAAATGCCTCATTCCAATTCAGTATTCTTTTATTCACAAAATCACATTCTTAGGGAAAGGTTCCCATTAATTTTATCAAAGATAAATTCTTCTAAATTTATCCTATAATTTTCCTTTGGATATCATTTCAAACTAGTCGGGATTAACGAACCACACTGAAGTAATTATTTATTTTATTTCCCAATCCCAACCTATATACATCCCATGGAGAAAACTGGTAATACTCCACATCTAACATCACAGTGTTATCGGTAAAATTAATTACCATTTCACGTTCAAATCTAACTACGGATTTAACTACCGCTTTGGAGCAAAACTGGTGATGCTCCATTCTCGATCACCTTTCAAATTTGATAATTTAAATTATCAACTCGCATTTTTAATCTAATTACAGATTCATTAAAACTCCACTTAGTTTTAATCTTTTCAAAATCAACATCCTTCCTTTAACTGGGTTAAAGAACCAATGTCATCTAAAACACGATTCACGATAAACCCAAATCACATTTGATATCATATACAAGGCTCTGAATAGAAAATATACCGACTTATATTCAATATCAAATTCTAAAGCCAACAAATATCGTATTGGAAATAACGATACAAAATATATCTTTCAAAGTCACATAACGATATCTGTATAGTTACGAAATCCAACATCGAAATATTCCGAAGATAATCTCGATTCAGCACCAGTCCAATTGACATATTGGGAATACTGATTATTTCTAAAATCACTTTCAAATTCAATTTATTTATTTCAAAAATAAATTGATTTTAATTCTAGTTCAAAACTAGTTCATTTCGATAAAAATCTATTTTTATCTATTCAAATGTGGAATTTTCCAGCCCAATTCTTTACAATTCACATATTATAATTTTACACAAATTATAGATATTTTTATTAATTTTATCAAGGCCCGTACAGTCGATTTCCCTCAACGGCCATCGAACTGCACTTACAGCGACCTTTTTCGAATTTGATTTGGACATAATTCCAAATCCAACCGTTAGATTTCAAATTTCTAATATTCATTGGAAAGCTCTTTTCGATACGAACCCAACGGTTCCGGTTTTAGGAGAATCCGACGGTCGGATCCCCCGTAATGTCAATTCGAAGTTAATGGTTGAAATTCACGAACTGCCGCGGCGCGGCGCGTTCTATTCAAGTCGTTATATATATATAATATATATATTATATATATTTCGTCGATTTCTTTTTAAAACAAATTTTATAAATAGTTCTAAATTCGTTTCAAAACAATTTCAACTTCATCTTCAATTTCAAATCGATTTGATTTCAATTCAATTCGAGTTTGTCTTAAATTTCATTCAAAACGATTTCAATTCGTTTTTAATTCAATTTCAATTTCAATTTCAATTTATTTCAATTTGAATTCATTTCTATTCAATTCAAATTCAAATTCGTTTCAATTCAATTCAGTTTTCAAATTCACTTTCTATTCAATTCAATTTGAATTCATTTCAAATATTAAATTTTGAAATCACTTTTCCATATTCATTATAAAACGAATAAAATCGATATAAATATCGTTCGCGTCAAAATAACGCATCTCTAATCAACACGGGTTTATATTCTTCAAAAACATCTTTATTCTATTCAACAAATGAATATTTATCCCATTCAACACATGAATCTATATTTCTTTCAACACACGACTAATCTCAACACATGAGTACTGTCAACACATCACTATTTTTGTTATGTAAAATATTTTATAAAACTATGGTATCTATCGTTTGATTTTTAATTAGACTCCACTGTAAAGTAGATTCTAATCTTAAATATGATAAAGATGTAATTTTTATTATTTAAAATATTTTACTCAACACATGAATAGTTTCAACACATGATCATCGTCAACACATGACTATTTTTATATTCAACACATGAATTTTCTTTTATAATATTCATTATTTTCCCGATTGGAATGAGGCCCAATCAATCACCACATAATGTTAATTATATGGATTTTCATACATCACACGTATATAATAGCATTGAAAAATAATCCATCATCAACCAAAGTGCACTACACTGTATAAGCATCAAATATATATATTTAACGCTTATAACAGCCTGTCAATCAATCGATCGACATATTTAATCAATCAGGATGAGTGAACTTCAAATTTCATCCCAACACCCGTGTGGGGTTTCAAACAATCAAACACAGATTTTAGTTGTGCAGTTGCGCGACGTGTAGAATTTATCGACCCAATCAATATCAGTCAAATCAGTGTATATAAACAAATCGGCCGATTTGTTTATAAATATTCATTTATTCACTTTCATGTTAAAAATTATATTTTTAACGATAATATATTTTATTCAAACTATGAATATTCTATTAGGTTCATTTATTCAATAAAATGATATTTTTATTTTTCTAACATATTTTAGAAAATTTCGGCGGCATAACGGCACGATACTAGGAACGGGACGAGGCCTAGCCTTATCCCCGGTCTAGTGAAGGCCCACGCCATTCACACATCAATCATATCAATTTCATTTCACCACACAATTCAATTCAAACCAAATAAATTAACCAACTACACAACCAAACAATTTAACAAACAAGCCATCCATGGTCTGTGGATGACGGGTGTCGGGTGCTACTAAACACCGTCTGCATCCTTGTGTATATATATATATATATATATAAAACTAGAAAAAGAAATTGAAGAGTGAGAAGTTCTCACCGATAGCTATCCAATACCACTACTTTTCGTTGATAGAAATCTTCATCGTTCCCGCATTTTTTCCATCTTCGTTGCTCGTAGCCACTACATATATAAAAATCACATTTTTATTTGTTCACTTTCAATTTAAAAATCATATTTTTATAATCACTTCATATATTTAAAAATCGAATTTTTACTTCGCTATTCAATATATAAAATCTCGCCTTTTCTATTTTAAAGATTTCACCTTTTCTATTTTAAAGATTTCCTTTTCTCTATTATAAAGATGATATTTCTAATATTCCTATCATGTAAAAATTATATTTTTAATTCTCTACATAAACAAAAATCATATTTTTACATCTTCTATATAGTAAAGATTATATTTTTAATACTTTAAAAATATAAAAATCATATTTTTAATATCCTACTTATATAAAAATTATATTTTAAATCTCCTATTATAATAAAAATTATATTTTTCTCTCGCTACTTTGAATAAAAAGATTATATTTTTCTCTCGCTACTTTGAATAAAAAGATTATATTTTTCTCTGAAAATAAATAATAAAAGTTAATAAAACTCACCTTTTCAGATGGGAGGAGGGGATTCAGACCAACACTGGTTGGCGCAGGTCGTCCGGGAGGTTGCTGGGGCGTCGCGGTTGTCACCGATGGTCGGAGGTGGGCCCGAGGCGGTTGGGCAGCGGGCTAGAGGGGGGTCACGGCTCGAATTTGAAGGGGAAAAGAGGGGAGGGGGTCGCAGCAGGCGAAGGTGGGCCCAAGGGGGTCGCAGCGTCGGTGTAGGCGGTCGGAGGTGCTGGCGAGGCCAGGGAGGAAGAGGAGAACGAGGGGAGGAGGTAGCGAGGTGGAGGAGTGTAACGGCTGGAAATTTCCGACTCCTCGAGAGTCGGAAATTCCGAGACGTTAGTGAAAGAATTTAGAAGGTGAGAAAGAAAAGATAGAACTAATAGAATAGAAGAAGAAGAAGAACATCAGAATCATCAGAGTAACACGAATCTCACAGCGGAACGAATAACATATAATATATAACATAACTTTGAAGTAAACAGTTATATATATACAATAGCACTTATCAGAGTACAACACTTACAACACAGCGGAAATAACTATAGCTATAGAATCTTGCAGCCTCCTGCTCCAAGCTCTCCAAGTATATCTGTAAATCCCGACTACTTGACTGCCCGTACAAATTTAGGCACCCAAGAGTTTAGGGAAAACAACAAAATAAACTCCGGGTCAGTCATGGGAATGGTGTGAGTAAAATAGTTTAAACACAGGTATAGGATATCTCATAAGACCACGCCGTGAATACGGAACGGGTTTTTCCCTTATGAGTAACTGAACAACTTTGACAAGCAATATCATTGTGATATTATAATAATGTCTAAGTACAAATAGGTATCAATCTAGCAGAAACGCTTGCATCTCATGTTCTACATACATAGTATAAAATCATAAACCGCAGGGCGCTTATTTGAAGACTGGATTCCAACAGACAAGGTATGGGAGCACCTTCTGAATAGTGTACTCTAGAGGTGATACACTCAGGGTTCAACAAGAACGTCTTGCAACCCGGCCACACATGACCGCTCACTCATTTAGCTTGAGTGTCGCGAATATATTGCCACCACGGTTATAGGCCATCAAACCGTCATCCGAAGATACAGAATCAAAAAGAAGTATTAATATGGATATTCCCTAGATCGGTGACAATACACCCTGCTTGGGAATGACCCAACTAGCCATGCTGCCTAGCCCAACTTTTGTTACTTCCCGGTGTGAGGCTAGAAGCTACGTCTATCTTCAGAACATCTGATCACCATTCACTTTGAATGCCACATCGTCATACCCACCAAATCACAAATTGACTTATCCAAAAATAACACGGGTATATAGCTAAGAGAAACGAATTCCTCCGCCACCAAACGTGAATACGTTTGAACAGATCAACTTACGCGATCCATTGGATATACTCTGTCAAACCTTCTTCCATATACGTTGTCCTGGGACTGGACAAACCGAAGGCACTATTCAGTATATCTATCTTAGTCACTGTTATCTAAGACTTATACAACAGCCCTTGCACTTTACTCCGTCTTCAATTTATCTTTGGCAGATATTGCTCGCAACGCTTATGCCAATACAGAGTGGTTCTTTGGATAATAATCCAACCGGTCTCTCCATATTAACAACGTTAAAATGGTAAAAACTTTGATAGTCTGTGATTCAACTATCAAATGAAACATGTCGGTGTACAAACAACGATCTTATTTCCAAATGGAAATTCGATCGATCAATCATCATATGTTCATATTTCCTTATTTCATATATTTAGAAAATATATGTTATTAATCATTGGAAAACATTTCCATAGCTTATTTTCACATCACTATTATTTCGCAACTATCAGTCCCTAACTGTAACTAGTATGAGAACAATTCTCTAAGTATCAATCCGGAAGGTCGAAACCAACATCAGATCGTCACTTAGAAAACCGTTCAACTTACCCTCTCCAGTCAGTTTCTGAATTTGCTTAACTCTATTTCTTAAATTCTTATCATGAAAACATTTCATTTTCTATGTTTATAAAACATATCTGACTATATTTGGAAAACGTTTCCAAAACTCATTTACGGATTTCCAATGAACGTTGTATAAAACATCGTTACGCTTAATCCATTAGTCGCTTATTACTTAACTATATTTCAAATCAACCTTTCTATCGAACCACCACTATTCCTTTGTCAATTCTGAAGTCAATCAAGTTGGGGTATAATTACCTCTCAGACCTTAATTGAACAACGTCCTTTACTGTGAAATAGATGAAGCTCGTCACTCACTTTTTCCAATCATCTGTTTACGCAAATTCTCGGATTCAGGTTACGAATCTACTTCTTATATGACAACGTTGATTATAACTATAACGTTATAATTCCTACTTCTACAATGTCCAACCTAAATTATAACTTTATCTCCTAACTCGAATAATTTAACAGACACCTAATTTCTAAATCAATAACTAAATCTTGATTTAAACCCTGGAAAGTAAATAGTACTTTCCCGAATTCGCTATAATCGAATTCGACGTATAACTCTCTTTCGAGTAATCTCTATTTGATTAACTCTTCTTCGAATAACCTATATTCGATTATCTCTCTTCGAATAACTCATATTCGAAATCTCTCTCTTTCGAATAAACAATATTCGATCTCTTTCTTTCGAATATGCTATATTCGAAAATCTCCTTTCGATTTACTAATCGATAACTCCTTTCGATCAAACTAAAATCGATAACCCCTTTAACTTTATTCGAATAACTAATATTCGACTAACTCCTTTGGATCGACTCATTTGATTTACTCCTTCGAATAACTAATTCGAGTAACTTACCTTCGAATAACCAATATTCGATTTACTCTAACTCGATTAACTTAATTCTAATCGATTTACTCCATTTCGATTCAACTTAATTCAAATCGATTAACTTAACTCAAATTGATTAACTCCTTTCGAATAACTAAATTCGATTTAACTCTTCTCGAATAACTAAATTCGATTAACTCAAATTGAATAACTGATATTCAATTTACTCTTACGTGTTTAACTCTATTCGAATAACTAATTCGAATAACTTAATTGATGAATTATATTCACTTCTATCCTATCGAATAAACTGTATTCGATATCTCCTCCAACACTATTCGAATGAACTATATTCGATTAACTTCTCTAACTCTATTCGAATAAATTATATTCGATTAACTCTTTTAACTTTACTCGAATAACTATATTCGATTAACACTTTCTTTCGAATAACTATATTCGATTAACTCTTTCTTTCGAATAACTATATTCGATTAACTCTTCGACTAACTCCTTTGGATTAACTAACTTCGAATAACTCCTTTGGATTAGCTAACTTCGAATAACTCCTTTGGATTAGCTAACTTCGAATAACTCCTTTGGATTAGCTAACTTCGAATAACTCCTTTGGATTAACTAACTTCGAATAACTCCTTTGGATTAACTAACTTTGAATAACTCCTTTGGATTAACTAACTTCGAATAACTCCTTTGGATTAACTAACTTCGAATAACTCCTTTGGATTAACTAACTTCGAATAACTCATATTCGATAACTACTCTTCGAATAAATAATATTCGATAACTCTTCTCAAATAAATAACATTTGATTTCTCCACTCGAATAAACTATATTCGATTACTCTTCTCAAATGAATAACATTTGATTTCTCCACTCGAATAAACTATATTCGATAACTCTTCTCAAATAAATAACATTTGATTTCTCCACGCGAATAAACTATATTCGATTTCTCTTCTCAAATGAATAACATTTGATTTCTCCACTCGAATAAACTATATTCGATTACTCTTCTCTCGAATTCCCTATATTCGATAACTCTACTTCGGATATGTGATATTCGACAACTCTACTCGATTAACTCTACTTGGATAACTCTAACTGATCCACTCTGACTGGTCAACTCTAACTGGTCAACTCTAACTGGTCAACTCTAACTGATCAACTCTAACTGGTCAACTCTAACTGATCAACTCAAATTGGTTAACTCAAATGGTTAACTCTAACTGGTTAACTCAAATGGTCTACCCTAACTTGATTTACCTGTCTCGATTAACTGAACTAATCCACTTAGTTTAACTTAGTTAATTCACGTTGATTAACTCTAGCCGGTTCACTTAGTTTAACTCAACTAATTTACTTCGATTAACCACTTAGTTAACTTAACTAATTCATATCGATTAATCCTTTAGTTTAACTTAACTAATTCACATCGATTAATCCTTTAGTTTAACTTCTATTTATTTAATCTCTAAATAAATATCCTTTATATTTCTTTTAACGAATATAATTCCTTTATATTTTGATTAACAAATATATCCCCTTATATTCGATTAACATATATATTACCTTGTATTTGATTTACAAATATAATTCTTTTATATTTGTTTTTACCAACTATATCCCTTTATATTCAGAATCCTTTTTCTTATATATATATATATATATATAATCCCTTGATTTTATATAAATAAACTATTTTCAAAATATACTTTGAAAACCCCTCTCCTACATTCTGGTATTTCTCATGGTATTTAACACGCCATATAACAACGATAAATATCGTCCCACCACACAAAATCACACAGATTTTATACATCACATTATATATCACAATATAAAAATCATAGTAAAATAACTGTTGAGGAATCCTGTTGGATTCCTCCAACCTGTTCCCCTGCATCACAGATGTTAAACAATATAGATAACATCACTTTCAGTTCCATATGATATATTCTGTTAAACAGAATCCATATAGAAATTTAACTAACCGACTAGCAGTTCAATCAAACAGTCAACACACAGTCAAACAACAGATAATTAACAGTTCTAAGAACACGTTGTAAAAATAGAACTGTATAGAGTTGGTGAGTTTTACTCACCTTGACGCGTTAATCGTTGAATAACGGTTTGCGTTATTCGACTCAGTCGGACAATTTATTTCTCCATAAATCGTAACGAGCTCGGATTCTCTCCCGGTCGGTCTCATTGTGTTGCTCCCGTCCATACGATCCCAACGGATCTTGTTTTGCTGAATTCTGACAGCGTATGACGAAGTTACGATTTATGCAAATATAACAAATTTGGATGGTATATATAATTGGTTGATAATTTATTAATACTAATCAACCTTATCCCAATCCTTCCACGTCATCAGCTCTAAAATATCTCCTGCCACGTCAACATCTTTTCCAAACCACTAAACCTGTCGTGTAATTCTCCTGTTCACCCCTAACGCAGCCTTTCCCTCCTCATTTCTTCCCGAACACTCCACTAAACAACACGCCATCTTCACCATTCACTACCTCTTCAAACTCTCCTTAATCCCATCTCGTGCTCTTTCTACAGACCTCAAAATCTCCATCTCGAATCACTACTTCACACTCGCGACCTTCACTGTCTCCTGTAGCTTGAGCTACCCCGTCCGATCCTTTTTATCACCAAGCTTCACTGGAAATGCCAACTGTAGGACACCCTACAACGAACTGGCGACAAATTTCTAGGGCCGAGCTCCCCCTACTTTTGCCGCAACGCAGCAAGTAGCCTTACGCAAAATACCCCCACATAAATACCCTCTCTTCTTTCCTCCTGGAACGTCTGCTGCTCATCACCAGTATTCTTCCTTTAGACCTTCACGTAAACAGCACATCCTAGTGCGAACTGGAACCTCATGCTATTGCTGACGGTTTTCCTTTCAGTATTGTAGAGATCAACCCAGGCGAGGGAAAACTGGGGGTGTATATTTTTTTTTTAGAGAGAAGGGGTTTTCGTTTTGTTGAGGAAAAGGGTTGGAGGCTCGTTTACAGAAGGATGGAAAAGTGTTTAGGTCTTAAGAGTTACAATATTTATAAAGAGTGTATTTATGGATGTTTGAAGTCCACGTCATTTCATTGAGGGACAAGAGGAAGTCCACGGGTTCGGTTGGAGTCCAAGGAAAAAGAGGTGGCTGAGAAGAACAAACGTGTAGCTTTTCTTTTGACCGTGGAATAGTTTTCTTTTTGTTAGGTTGAAGGAGAACTACATGTTAATGTTTTGTGAACGTGGCCGAATTAGGTACCAAGTATTTGTTAGATCTTTATGCAGTCAAATATATATATATATATATATATATATATATAATTTATCCTTTTGAATGAAACTCGTGTATGAACCATCACACCAGAATCCCTATATACGAGTTGCTGTAGACAGAAATAAAGCCACTGCTATGACGAGCAATGTGTCACGGTTCCAAAAATATAATAATACCGGTAGATTGACTCATATTGTGAAACTTCAAAATGTTGATTTCAGGGTGCGAAATACTTCAAATAAAAACTCGCATATTTAATTAATTAAAAATTACCATAAAATTCTAAAAATTAAATTATTGTTATGTCTCTAAAGAACCTTGTCTAGATTCAAACCCGATCTTTAGTTATATTGAAAAATCCGTTACGGTCGATAAACGATTCCATAGCGACTATTTTAATATTTGATTTGGACATATCTCAAAATCTACACGACGAAATCCCGATTTTTCTCTTCCACTAGAAAGATATACTCCACCAGCTCCACACGTTTCTTGTTTCACAGAAATCTGTCTTAAAACGAATCCTGTACATTCAGTTGAAGTTCAACTCGCCAAATAACGAACTGCCGCGTCGTTTCAGGTTCGTTTTAATTATAATTATAAATTATAATTTATATGTTCAACCATTGTTTATTTAATATATTTGTTATTTAAATAATTAAATAACTTAATTATTATACCTTACAAAACGCGCCATTACAGACTTCCCCCCTTAAAATAATTTCGTCCTCGAAATTGCTAAGCTAGGAAAATGCTACCAACTTTACTAACTAGATTCAAATATCTTTTAGTTTACTTCTCAACTCCAGTTTCAACTGAACCATTTAATTTTCAATTAAATAATTAATTCATTCTGGCTAACTGAATTTCCATAAATCATGAGAATGTTGTGAAAACCCGTAACTTCCCCGGAAAGGAAAGTGTCGGATAGTTCGAGAACAAGCCACAACAGAACGCATATAAAAGAACATTTCATTGTATATTACAACAATGCATCAGATTACAAGAATATACAGAGTATAAATGAATATTACACAGAAATATCAGAGATTTAAATTACATTCAAATACATAGCAGCGGAAAATAATACAATACACAACTAGAAGTAGATATACGGATACAAAGCTTTCCGGATATCGTTCCAGCTGTAAACCAGGATCCTGTGAATATAAATCTGCAAAACCAAAACTATTAGCTGCCCATGTAAAAATAGGGGCACCCAGAGTTTAGGTTAAAACAATAAACTCCAGGTCAGTCATGTGACTGGTGTGAGAACTAAAACAGTTATTAATTCTTTATTTTAAAGTTAGGTAAATCAAGGGACCACGCCGTATGACACGGAACGGGTTTCCTCCCAAGAATCCCAGTGCATAAAACAAACAGCGCAATGCTAAATAAAGAAAAATGAAGCTGTTATAAGACCCAGGTCCCATCACACAATGCAACGCAGCCGAGGATAGGGTTTTCCCTTATAACAGCCAAAGAATTCTTGATACGTTTAAAACAAATCGTTTGATACTATTATAAGTGCATAGTGTATAAAACAACTTCAAATCATAAGTATCAATCATAGGCGACATGAGCGTCCCATGCCACTATGTCGCCATATATAGGTTTACAAATAAAACCGCAAATGTCGTATTGGAAGCTGGGTTATCATTTGTGGTATGAACCGAGGCTAGGGATCGTCCTCAACCGATTCGTGACTCTCTAGCCCGAGCCACAGGCAAGCGCGCAGGCAAGCCTTTAGATCGTCAGGGCCAGTCCACCGATGTGGATTATTATGCCTGAACACTACATTTCCCCACTCTATGGGGTGTAAGTCTGGTCCGTCTGCCGACCAGAATGCATCGGCCGAAACCGATATAACCGATGCGCCTCGCAACAGCAACAACCACATAAGTCAAACTTGTCAGGGCGTGTAAAACCACTGACGCCACTTCTAACTAGAAAGAAACGCAAGTCCTCCCTGAGGTCCGTCTCCCGTTTTTGGTTCATACCGGGTGTGAAACTCATGAATTCACGTTACACAAAGCTATGCCACACAGGCTGTGCTTTGATCATCACCACAAGACTTTGCTTTTCAACAGAAGCCTCGATCAATTGCCACTTAGGCATGCCACACAGGCAATTCACTCCATGTGTTTGATATCCATCAATATGTAACCCCTGAGCTCGTACGTCTCAGAGAAGGGCGTTAAGCAAAAGAATAAGTTCTCCGCCGCCAAACAGATATATATTTAATAGAGATCAATCACACAGACTAAAATCCAATGTCAGACACACTGTCCATTTACAAGTCCGTTCTGGGTCTGAACGAAACCGGAGGCACCTAGTACCCCGCATATCCATCGATCTCCAAGCACGTCTGGACGATCACCAACTGTTTCCATCTTCTTGGGTGTACAGCCCAATCAAGATCATCAGCAATCACCCAAACGACGTGAAGACTTCCGGTCTTCGACCATCGTCTTCATCTTCGACTTATCGTCGTATCAGTTATTCAGAATGGGATAAACCCGGTCTTTCCGAATAACTCGCGTATATTTTAAATAAGTGTTACACAAACACAACATACGCCTCATTCCAATTCATCAGTCACTAACCGTAAATTAATCAAGAGAATAATTCCCCAAATATTAATCCCGAAGGCCGAAACCAACATCAGATCAATATCCAGAAAACCCTTCTGCTTAGCTAACCGACAGTTAGTTTCTGATTTCACATTCATAAGGAAAGGTCCCCATTAATTTTATCCAAGATAAATTCCTTGAATTTATTCTTTATTCTATTTTTGAATCTCAATTCAAACTAGTCGGGATTAGCGAACCTTACCGAAGTAATTATTTATTTTAATTTCCCCATCCCAACCTATTCATCCCATGAAGTAAAACTGGTAATACTTCATATCTAACACCACAGTGTTATCGGTAAATTCAATTACCACTCCACGTTCAAATCTAATTAAAGATTTAACTATCGTCTGGAGCAAAACTGGTGGTACTCCATTTTCGATCATTTCAATCTAATTAAAGATTCATTAAAACTCCACTTAGTTTTAATCGTTAATAGGGTTAAAGAATCAGTGTCATTTAAAACACGGTTCACGATAAACCCAAAATCACATTCATTAATTATCGGGTTAAAGAACGAGTGTTATTTAAAACACTGTTCACTATAAACCCAAAAATCAATATCAATTCAATTCCAATTAAATATTATTTAATTGGTACACTTCATTAAATCTAAATAAAAAGATTTAATCTTTTCTCAAATGGGTTCAAGAACAGTGTTAGTGAAGACATCATTCACGACAAACCCAAATCACATTTGATATTCAATACAAGGCTCTGAATAGAAAATATATCGGCTTATATTCAATATCAAATTCTACGACTAACAAATGTCGTATTTGAAATAACAATATAAATATATATCTTTCAAATTTCCATAACAACATCTGTATAATCACGAATTTCAACATCGAAATATTCCAAAGACAATTTCGATTCAAATCCACTCCAATGCAATCATTGGAAATTCTGGTTATCTTTAAAACCCTTTTCAAATTCAATTTATTTATTTAAAAATAAATAGAATTATATTTCTACTTCAAAACTAGTTCATTTCGATAAAAATCTATTTTTATCTTTTCAAACATGGAGTTTTTCATTCCAAATCTTCACAAATCATTTCTTATGATTTTACACAAATTATTACTATTTTTAATAATTTTATCAAGGCCCGTACAGTCGATTTCCATCAACGGCCATCGAACTGCACTTACAGCGACCTTTTTCAAATTTGATTTGGACATAATTCCAAATCCAACCGTTAGATTTCTAATTTCTAATATTCGTTAGAAAGCTCTTTTTGATACGAACCCAACGGTTCCGGTTTTAGGAGAATCCGATGGTCGGATCTCCCGTAATGTCCGTTTGAAATAAATGGTCGAAATTCGCGAACTGCCGCGGCGCGGCGCGTTCTATTCAGGCCATTATATTATATATATATATAATATATATAATATATATTTCGTCGATTTCTATTTAAAACGAATTATATAAATAGTTTTAAATTCGTTTCCAAAAGCAATTTCAATTTCCTTTTCAATTTAAATCAAAATTGAATTCTTCTTTATAAATTCGTTTTCAAATTCATATCTATTCAATTCAAATTTCAATTCAATTTGAATTCATTTCAATTCTCTTTCAATTCAATTTGAATTCGTTTTCAATTCAATTCATTTCGAAATCGTTTTCAATTCAATTCATTTCGAAATCGTTTTCAATTCAATTCATTTCGAAATCGTTTTCAATTCAATTCATTTCGAAATCGTTTTCAATTCAATTCATTTCGAAATCGTTTTCAATTCAATTCATTTCGAAATCGTTTTCAATTCAATTCATTTCGAAATCGTTTTCAATTCAATTCATTTCGAAATCGTTTTCAATTCATTTCGAAATCGTTTTCAATTCATTTCGAAATCGTTTTCAATTCAATTCATTTCGAAATCGTTTTCAATTCAATTCATTTCGAAATCGTTTTCAATTCAATTCATTTCGAAATCGTTTTCAATTCAATTCATTTCGAAATGAATAAAATCGATATAAATATCATTCACGTCAAAATGGCGTCAATCTAATCAACACGGCTTCATAAATTTCTATTTTCAAAATAGTTGTTATTATCAAAATATTTCGTTCAACACATGACCAATCTCAATGGATGAGTACTGTCAACACATGAACCTTTATTTTATAATATTCTTTATTTTCTAAATTGGAATGAGGCCCAATCAATCACCACATAACGTTAATTATATGGATTTTCATACATCACATGTATATAATAGCATTGAAAAATAATCAACCATCAACCAAAGTGCACTACACTGTATAAGCATCAAATATAGATATCTAACGCTTATAACAGCCTGTCAATCAATCGATCGACATATTTAATCAATCAGGATGAGTGAACTTCAAATTTCATCCTAACACCCGTGTGGGTTTCAAACAATCAAACAAATATTTTATTTGTGCAGTTGGGCGATGTGTAAAATTTATCGACCCAATCATTGTCAGTCAAATCAGTGTACATAAACAAACCGTCTGGTTTGTAAATGAATATTTTATTTTATTCACTTCACGTTAAAAATTATATTTTTAACGATAAAAAAACATTTTTTTATTTCAACATATGAATTTCTATTCAGTTCATTTATTCAATAAAATGATATTTTTATTTTTCTAACATATTTTAGAAAATTTCGGCGGCATAACGGCACGATACTAGAAACGGGACGAGGCCTAGCCTTATCCCCGGTCTAGTGAAGGCCCACGCCATTCACACATCAATCAAATTAATTCAATTCACCCAAACAATTCAATTTCAATCAAATAATCTAACTTATTTTTGCAATCAAACAAACAAGTCCATGGTCTGTGGACGATTGTGTCGGGTGCTACTAAGCACCGTCTGCATCCTAGTATATATATAACTAGAAAAAGAGAATCGAAAGGTGAGGAATTCTCACTTATAGCTATCCAATCATCTTGACTCCTCTTTGATATAAATCTTCTTCGTTCTCGCCTTTTTGTTACATTCGTTGCCCGCTTTCACTACCTATGTAAAAATCGAATTTTTACTTCGCTATTCAATATATAAAAATCATATTTTTATTTCGAAGTTCAACATATAAAAATCATATTTTTATTTCGAAGTTCAACATATAAAAATCATATTTTTATTTCGAAGTTCAACATATAAAAATCATGTCTTTTCAAATAAAGGTTTGCCTTTTTATAATATAAAAATTATATTTTTCCCGAAGTAAAAATCATATTTTTACTTCACTACTCATCTCAAAATATCGTCTTTTCATATCTAAAAATATCGAAAAATCTCGCCTTTTTCAGTTTAAAAAATCTCGCTTTATATATTAAAAAAAATATCGTTTTTTCATATTGAAAAATCTCGCCTTTTTCAGTTTAAAAATCTCGCTTTATATATTAAAAAAAATATCGTTTTTTCATATTGAAAAATCTCGCCTTTTTCAGTTTAAAAATCTCGCTTTATATATTTAAACAAAACTAACTTTTTCTACGTTAAATATTTAAAACGAAGACTGACTTTTAAAATTAAATTAAAATAAATAATTAAACTTACAGCGGCGCGGCGAGGGGAGGGGATGGGCGTCACTGGGTGGTCGCGGTGGCTGAGGGGCGGTGGCTCTTCCGTCGGCCACGAGATGGTTACGTCGCTGATTGGAAGGAGGGGAGGGAATGGGCCTCGCGGGTTCTGATTGGGAGAAGAGAAGGGGAATGGAGCGGTTTGGGTATGGGGAGGAACGAAGAAGGAGGCGTGAGCCAAGGGGGAGAGGTGCGCCTGTCGGGGGGAGGAGGAGGTTGCCTCCGGCGGCGTGCGCGAGGTGGAGGAGTGACATCGACGGGGCTTTCCCCCCCTTTGAATCTTGATTCGTTTTTTTTTTCTGGTTTCGATTCTGAAAGAAAAGAGGGGGGGGGCAAAGGTAAATAAGGGGAGGAAAGAAAGAATTTTTTATTTATTTATTTAATTAATTTATTCACTAAAAGTTGACTTTTACATATGATCCCTGAACGAGGTCCACCGCCTGTCGTCCATAGCGTTTTACCCCCATTCTGAACCCAATGGGATATGTATCGTAGGCTGATTCGACTGTTTGAATCAGTTTCCGTTAAATTTACATTTAAATCACTATATTGAATTTTAAACGTACATTTCAATTTACTGGGGACACATACTAACTCTATATATTCCCAAAAAATATTTTCCAGCTTCGTATTGACGATACGGTCCTAACAAAACTAGTTTCGTCGAATTCTGAGACCGTTGGAAAAATGGCCATTTTCCAGTCGATTAAAATCAACTAAAACTGGTCAAACGCGTTTTCCTTTGCCACGCTCACATATTGATTCGAAAAATTACGAATTTTGGAATCTAGCAATAACTTAACATCACGGACCCAACAAAACTGGTTTCGTCGAAATCCGAGGTCGTTTGCAAAATGTCCATTTTTAATGGCCTGAATTCCATAGCGACTATTCAGAATTTTCAACTGGACATATCTTTTGATTCCCGCTATGAAATTTCGATTTCCCGGATTCATTGGAAAGATATTATCAATTAGATCCTAATGTTTTTGGTTTCACTAAAATCCAGATTGTTTTGCACCCGGTACATTCAATTGAAGTTTGAAATCGAATTATCGAACTACCGCGCCATTTTCAATTCTATTTATAATTATATATAATTATTTATA
Source organism: Allium sativum (assembly GCA_030737875.1). Taxonomy (NCBI): domain Eukaryota; kingdom Viridiplantae; phylum Streptophyta; class Magnoliopsida; order Asparagales; family Amaryllidaceae; genus Allium; species Allium sativum. The sequence goes on along the minus strand of JASFAX010000021.1, from coordinate 30,535,812 downwards.
TTCCAACGATGACGCGTATAATATATACGTTTGAATTATATTCAAAATAAATTTTCCGTCGATATTATTTAAAATAATTCATTTTAAATAATCAAAATTCGCAAAAATTGCCAAAATAAAAATTTTAAACTGGCCCAGATTTTCGGGTTGTTACAATCTCCCCCACTTAAAACTTTTCGTCCCCGAAAAGGAACAAAGTCGAAAGTGGTTTGATAAATCAACACTACGTTCGATCTGGCTTCCATTCCCCAACTCTTCAGTTTCTGAGAATTTTCTAAAATTTCAAAAATTTGGCTAACACCCTAAATTTTTGAAAAATTTCGCCATAACCTCCCCTGCACCGGGAGCATCGGGGAATTTCAAATAGCTTCCCCGGTCCTTCAGATCTCAAAAAGAAAAAGAAAAAGCCAAGCGGCTAGCCAATAGGCTCACAAAATCATCATCACCCAAACGAAACAGGAAATTATGTAGTAAACATGTACCTATTTGTCGGGTAAACAAATTTTATTCTCTGCTCTAGCCTCCTTGCTATGACCTGTTCAATATAAGCACAAGTATATGCAAGCAAACGCAACCAATTTTCAATATAATTCAATATTCGATTCAATTAGGCTAAATGGCTAAAAATTAGCAAACAAATAAACAACCCAAACATCAATCAATTAGTGAATTAGATTTTCAAATTCATAACTTTGGTACATATACAAAAATCATGTTTTTGATGCCAAATCACAACAATAGGCCTTATCTAATTTTGTTTCTCACACCAGTCAATAGGAAATATATAGAAAGCCCACTTTCGTCACTCGAACATAAATTCTAATGATGGAGCTCCATCACCAAAATCATCTCCGGGCGATTAGATTGTAATTCTATATCTATCCAGTATATTAAAATTTCGAATACACGCGGATCAGACGTATACGCAAAATCTATATATACTGGATTGTCCACATCAATATAAATAGATAATCAAATACGAATAATTGATTTAAATTTTCAAAACAAAAATTGTTTTCATTTTCAAAAATATACTCTTCACACTCGTTCTAGGATACTACTGATCCCATCTCTAACGAGTCATTCTTATTGGATATTACTAATCCAATATCTGATGAATTCTTTCATATGGTTCTAATGTGTCTTGTTCTCTGAGCTTTGTAAACCAAAGCTCTGATACGAACTGTGAAAACCCGTAACTTCCCCGGAAAGGAAAGTGTCGGATAGTTCGAGAACAAGCCACAACAGAACGCATATAAAAGAACATTTCATTGTATATTACAACAATGCATCAGATTACAAGAATATACAGAGTATAAATGAATATTACATAGAAATATCAGAGATTAAAATTACATTCAAATACATAGCAGCGGAAAATAATACAATACACAACTAGAAGTAGATATACGGATACAAAGCTTTCCGGATATCGTTCCAGCTGTAAACCAGGATCCTGTGAATATAAATCTGCAAAACCAAAACTACTAGCTTCCCGTGTCAAAATAGGGGCACCCAGAGTTTAGGTTAAAACAATAAACTCCAGGTCAGTCATGTGACTGGTGTGAGAACTAAAACAGTTATTAATTCTTTATTTTAAAGTTAGGTAAATCAAGGGACCACGCCGTATGACACGGAACGGGTTTCCTCCCAAGAATCCCAGTGCATAAAACAAATAGCGCAATGCTAAATAAAGAAAAATGAAGCTGTTATAAGACCCAGGTCCCATCACACAATGCAACGCAGCCGAGGATAGGGTTTTCCCTTATAACAGCCAAAGAATGCTTGATACGTTTAAAACAAATCGTTTGATACTATTATAAGTGCATAGTGTATAAAACAACTTCAAATCATAAGTATCAATCATAGGCGACATGAGCGTCCCATGCCACTATGTCGCCATATATAGGTTTACAAATAAAACCGCAAATGTCGTATTGGAAGCTGGGTTATCATTTATGGTATGAACCGAGGCTAGGGATCGTCCTCAACCGATTCGTGACTCTCTAGCCCGAGCCACAGGCAAGCGCGCAGGAAAGCCTTTAGATCGTCAGGGCCGGTCCACCGATGTGGATTATTATGCCTGAACACTACGTTTCCCCACCCTATAGGGTGTAAGTCTGGTCCGTCTGCCGACCAGAATGCATCGGCCGAAACCGATATAACCGAGGCGCCTCGCAACAGCAACAACCACATAAGTCAAACTCGTCAGGGCGTGTAAAACCACTGACACCACTTCTAACTAGAAAGAAACGCAAGTCCTCCCTGAGGTCCGTCTCCCGTTTTTGGTTCATACCGGGTGTGAAACTCGCGAATTCACGTTACACAAAGCTATGCCATGCAGGCTGTGCTTTGATCATCACCACAAGACTTTGCTTTTCAACAGAAGCCTCGATCAATTGCCACTTAGGCATGCCACACAGGCAATTCACTCCATGCGTTTGATATCCATCAATATGTAACCCCTGAGCTCGTACGTCTCAGAGAAGGGCGTTAAGCAAAAGAATAAGTTCTCCGCCGCCAAACAGATATATATTTAATAGAGATCAATCACACGGACTAAAATCCAATGTCAGACACACAGTCCATTTACAAGTCCGTTCTGGGTCTGAACGAAACCGGAGGCACCTAGTACCCTGCATATCCATCGATCTCCAAGCACGTCTGGACGATCACCAACTGTTTCCATCTTCTTAGGTGTACAGCCCAATCAAGATCATCAGCAATCACCCAAACGACGTGAAGACTTCCGGTCTTCGACCATCGTCTTCATCTTCGACTTATCGTCGTATCAGTTATTCAGAATGGGATAAACCCGGTCTTTCCGAATAACTCGCGTATATTTTAAATAAGTGTTACACAAACACAACATACGCCTCATTCCAATTCATCAGTCACTAACCGTAAATTAATCAAGAGAATAATTCCCCAAATATTAATCCCGAAGGCCGAAACCAACATCAGATCAATATCCAGAAAACCCTTCTGCTTAGCTAACCGACAGTTAGTTTCTGATTTCACATTCATAGGGAAAGGTCCCCATTAATTTTATCCAAGATAAATTCCTTGAATTTATTCTTTATTCTATTTTTGAATCTCAATTCAAACTAGTCGGGATTAGCGAACCTTACCGAAGTAATTATTTATTTTAATTTCCCCATCCCAACCTATTCATCCCATGAAGTAAAACTGGTAGTACTTCATATCTAACACCACAGTGTTATCGGTAAATTCAATTACCACTCCACGTTCAAATCTAATTAAAGATTTAACTATCGTCTGGAGCAAAACTGGTGGTACTCCATTTTCGATCATTTCAATCTAATTAAAGATTCATTAAAACTCCACTTAGTTTTATTCGTTAATTGGGTTAAAGAATAGTGTCATTTAAAACACGGTTCACGATAAACCCAAAATCACATTCATTAATTATCGGGTTAAAGAACGAGTGTTATTTAGAACACTGTTCACTATAAACCCAAAAATCAATATCAATTCAATTCCAATTAAATATTATTTAATTGGTACACTTCATTAAATCTAAATAAAAAGATTTAATCTTTTCTCAAATGGGTTCAAGAACAGTGTTAGTGAAGACACCATTCACGACAAACCCAAATCACATTTGGTATTCAATATAAGGCTCTGAATAGAAAATATATCGGCTTATATTCAATATCAAATTCTACGACTAACAAATGTCGTATTTGAAATAACGATATAAATATATATCTTTCAAATTTCCATAACAACATCTGTATAATCACGAATTCCAACATCGAAATATTCCGAAGACAATTTCGATTCAAATCCACTCCAATGCAATCATTGGAAATTCTGGTTATCTTTAAAACCCTTTTCAAATTCAATTTATTTATTTAAAAATAAATAGAATTATATTTCTACTTCAAAACTAGTTCATTTCGATAAAAATCTATTTTTATCTTTTCAAACATGGAGTTTTTCATCCCAAATCTTCACAAATCATTTCTTATGATTTTACACAAATTATTACTATTTTTAATAATTTTATCAAGGCCCGTACAGTCGATTTCCATCAACGGCCACCGAACTGCACTTACAGCGACCTTTTTCAAATTTGATTTGGACATAATTCCAAATCCAACCGTTAGATTTCTAATTTCTAATATTCGTTAGAAAGCTCTTTTCGATACGAACCCAACGGTTCCGGTTTTAGGAGAATCCGACGGTCGGATCTCCCGTAATGTCCGCTTGAAATAAATGGTCGAAATTCGCGAACTACCGCGGCGCGGCGCGTTCTATTCAGGCCATTATATTATATATATAATATGTATAATATATATTTCGTCGATTTCTATTTAAAACGAATTATATAAATAGTTTTAAATTCGTTTCCAAAAGCAATTTCAATTTCCTTTTCAATTTAAATCAAAATTGAATTCTTCTTTATAAATTCGTTTTCAAATTCATTTCTATTCAATTCAAATTTCAATTCAATTTGAATTCATTTCAATTCGCTTTCAATTCAATTTGAATTCGTTTTCAATTCAATTCATTTCGAAATCGTTTTCAATTCAATTCATTTCGAAATCGTTTTCAATTCAATTCATTTCGAAATCGTTTTCAATTCAATTCATTTCGAAATCGTTTTCAATTCAATTCATTTCGAAATCGTTTTCAATTCAATTCATTTCGAAATCGTTTTCAATTCAATTCATTTCGAAATCGTTTTCAATTCAATTCATTTCGAAATCGTTTTCAATTCAATTCATTTCGAAATCGTTTTCAATTCAATTCATTTCGAAATGAATAAAATCGATATAAATATCGTTCACGTCAAAATGGCGTCAATCTAATCAACACGGCTTCATAAAGTTCTATTTTCAAAATAGTTGTTATTATCAAAATATTTCGTTTAACACATGACCAATCTCAATGGATGAGTACTTTCAACACATGAACCTTTATTTTATAATATTCTTTATTTTCTAAATTGGAATGAGGCCCAATCAATCACCACATAACGTTAATTATATGGATTTTCATACATCACATGTATATAATAGCATTGAAAAATAATCAACCATCAACCAAAGTGCACTACACTGTATAAGCATCAAATATAGATATCTAACGCTTATAACAGCCTGTCAATCAATCGATCGACATATTTAATCAATCAGGATGAGTGAACTTCAAATTTCATCCTAACACCCGTGTGGGGTTTCAAACAATCAAACAAATATTTTATTTGTGCATTTGGGCGATGTGTAAAATTTATCGACCCAATCACTGTCAGTCAAATCAGTGTACATAAACAAACCGTCTGGTTTGTAAATGAATATTTTATTTTATTCACTTCACGTTAAAAATTATATTTTTAGCGATAAAAAAACATTTTTTTATTTCAACATATGAATTTCTATTCAGTTCATTTATTCAATAAAATGATATTTTTATTTTTCTAACATATTTTAGAAAATTTCGGCGGCATAACGGCACGATACTAGAAACGGGACGAGGCCTAGCCTTATCCCCGGTCTAGTGAAGGCCCACGCCATTCACACATCAATCAAATTCATTCAATTCACCCAAACAATTCAATTTCAATCAAATAATCTAACTTATTTTTGCAATCAAACAAACAAGTCCATGGTCTGTGGACGATTGTGTCGGGTGCTACTAAGCACCGTCTGCATCCTAGTATATATATAACTAGAAAAAGAGAATCGAAAGGTGAGGAATTCTCACTTATAGCTATCCAATCATCTTGACTCCTCTTTGATATAAATCTTCTTCGTTCTCTCCTTTTTGTTACCTTCGTTGCCCGCTTTCACTACCTATGTAAAAATCGAATTTTTACTTCGCTATTCAACATATAAAAATCAAATTTTTATTTCGAAGTTCAACATATAAAAATCATATTTTTATTTCGAAGTTCAACATATAAAAATCATATTTTTATTTCGAAGTTCAACATATAAAAATCATGTCTTTTCAAATAAAGGTTTGCCTTTTTATAATATAAAAATTATATTTTTCCCGAAGTAAAAATCATATTTTTACTTCACTACTCATCTCAAAATATCGTCTTTTCATATCTAAAAATATCGAAAAATCTCGCCTTTTTCAGTTTAAAAAATCTCGCTTTATATATTAAAAAAAATATCGTTTTTTCATATTGAAAAATCTCGCCTTTTTCAGTTTAAAAATCTCGCTTTATATATAAAAAAAATATCGTTTTTTCATATTGAAAAATCTCGCCTTTTTCAGTTTAAAAATCTCGCTTTATATATTTAAACAAAACTAACTTTTTCTATGTTAAATATTTAAAACGAAGACTGACTTTTAAAATTAAATTAAAATAAATAATTAAACTTACAGCGGCGCGGCGAGGGGAGGGGATGGGCGTCACTGGGTGGTCGCGGTGGCTGAGGGGCGGTGGCTCTTCCGTCGGCCACCAGATGGTTGCGTCGCTGATTGGAAGGAGGGGAGGGAATGGGCCTCACGGGTTCGGATTGGGAGAAGAGAAGGGGATGGAGCGGTTTGGGTATGGGGAGGAACAAAGTAGGAGGCGTGAGCCAAGGGGGAGAGGTGCGCCTGTCGGGGGGAGGAGGAGGTTGCCTCCGGCGGCGTGCGCGAGGTGGAGGAGTGACATCGACGGGGCTTTCCCCCCCTTTGAATCTCGATTCGTTTTTTTTTTTCTGGTTTCGATTCTGAAAGAAAAGAGGGGGGGGGCAAAGGGAAATAAGGGGAGGAAAGAAAGATTTTTTTTTTATTTATTTAATTAATTTATTCACTAAAAGTTGACTTTTACATATGATCCCTGAACGAGGTCCACCGCCTGTCGTCCATAGCGTTCTACCCCCATTCCGAACCCAATGGGATATGTATCGTAGGCTGATTCGACTGTTTGAATCAGTTTCCGTTAAATTTACATTTAAATCACTATATTGAATTTTAAACGTACATTTCCATTTACTGGGGACACATACTAACTCTATATATTCCCAAAAAATATTTTCCAGCTTCGTATTGACGATACGGTCCTAAAAAAACTAGTTTCGTCGAATTCTGAGACCGTTGGAAAAATGGCCATTTTCCAGTCGATTAAAATCAACTGAAACTGGTCAAACGCGTTTTCCTTTTCCATGCTCACATATTGATTCGAAAAATTACGAATTTTGGAATCTAGCAATAACTTAACATCACGGACCCAACAAAACTGGTTTCGTCGAAATCCGAGGTCGTTTGCAAAATGTCCATTTTTAAGGGCCTGAATTCCATAGCGACTATTCAGAATTTTCAACTGGACATATCTTTTGATTCCCGCTATGAAATTTCGATTTCCCGGATTCGTTGGAAAGATATTATCAATTAGATCCTAATGTTTTTGGTTTCACTAAAATCTGGATTGTTTTGCACCCGGTACATTCAATTGAAGTTTGAAATCGAATTATCGAACTACCGCACCATTTTCAATTCTATTTATAATTATATATAATTATTTATATTCCAACGACGACGCGTATAATATATACGTTCGAATTATATTCAAAATAAATTTTCTGTCGATATTATTTAAAATAATTCATTTTAAATAATCAAAATTCGCAAAAATTGCCAAAATAAAAATTTTAAACTGGCCCAGATTTTCGGGTTGTTACAAATGTTCTAACGCCTGGAATTTTTGAAAAATTTCGCCATAACCTCCTTTGTAATGGTCAATATGACAAACCACAACTCGCCTCTCTAGGCCTCCTCCAATCCAAAAGAAAGAAATCAAAATAGCCAAGCGGCTTGCCAATTCGGCTCATAAAATCCAAACTCATATATGATATAAACTTGTACCTTTTTGTCGGGCATTTAACTCTACCCCTTTCATCTGCTACCACTTCAACATATACCAATGTTATCCATTCCAATTGATCTACAATCAGTTCATATCCTTAAATCCAAATCGAATTTCATTCGAACTCTAATATCAAATTCCAAATTATTGACTTATCAATTTGGTTCCATTCTAGATTATCTCTAATCTAATCATGTTTTAATTAACTTGGTTCACGTTAAATTTTAATTCATTTACACTTACCATTCAATCCATTTAGCTTTATTAGTTAAATTTTAATTTCAGAACTTAAATTCCTAGGCTCATTTCAAATTAATTTGAAATCATAACACCAATTCAAAACATTTGAATTTCTAAACAACTTGTTTTCTCAAAACAATTCAAAAAACAAAACCTTTGGTAGTAATCCGTCACTTAGAACTCGAAAATGAACACTGATGATGTCTAGATTCATCATCAGAATCTATTTTCCAGCTATCGAAGTGAGTTCAATACTATATCATTTCAATTTGAAAAACATTTTCAAAATCTCCCAGGAACTTAAAATTTCCTTATTTTAATTCCAAATCTGATTTTAATTCATATTTAATTCAAACTAGTTCATATATTACATTCATATGAATTCTGATTGGTCATTTATAACCATTTCACCCTTTTATAATCTTATTCGATTATAATAACAACCAACACAATCAATATACTATAATAATTTCAAGATATATATTTCTTCTATAAACAAATATATTTTGGAAAAAATTATTTCATTTACCCTCTTTCAAAACATACCATGACGGTTCATCGTATTCGAGTGTTTAGTAACCCTTATCGATACAGTGGATCAACTGATCGACCAGAATTCATAAGCCACTCAACCAATGAGTCTCCACAATATAAAACCATTTTATATTGAATAACAATTACGCGCTCATATATATACACTCAAACTCAAACTAGGATATTACTAATCCCATCTCTATCGAGTTATGCCACAGAGCCAAGGTAATCACTTAACTTAAGCTCTGATACCAACTGTAACGGCTGGAAATTTCCGACTCCTCGAGAGTCGGAAATTCCGAGACGATAGTGAAAGAATTTAGAAGGTGAGAAAGAAAAGATAGAACTAATAGAATAGAAGAAGAAGAAGAACATCAGAATCATCAGAGTAATACGAATCTCACAGCGGAACGAATAACATATAATATATAACATAACTTTGAAGTAAACAGTTATATATATACAATAGCACTTATCAGAGTACAACACTTACAACACAGCGGAAATAACTATAGCTATAGAATCTTGCAGCCTCCTGCTCCAAGCTCTCCAAGTATATCTGTAAATCCCGACTACTTGACTGCCCGTACAAATTTAGGCACCCAAGAGTTTAGGGAAAACAACAAAATAAACTCCGGGTCAGTCATGGGACTGGTGTGAGTAAAATAGTTTAAACACAGGTATAGGATATCTCATAAGACCACGCCGTGAATACGGAACGGGTTTTTCCCTTATGAGTAACTGAACAACTTTGACAAGCAATATCATTGTGATATTATAATAATGTCTAAGTACAAATAGGTATCAATCTAGCAGAAACGCTTGCATCTCACGTTCTACATACATAGTATAAAATCATAAACCGCAGGGCGCTTATTTGAAGATTGGATTCCAACAGACAAGGTATGGGAGCACCTTCTGAATAGTGTACTCTAGAGGTGATACACTCAGGGTTCAACAAGAACGTCTTGCAACCCGGCCACACATGACCGCTCACTCATTTAGCTTGAGTGTCGCGAATATATTGCCACCACGGTTATAGGCCATCAAACCGTCATCCGAAGATACAGAATCAAAAAGAAGTATTAATATGGATATTCCCTAGATCGGTGACAATACACCCTGCTTGGGAATGACCCAACTAGCCATGCTGCCTAGCCCAACTTTTGTTACTTCCCGGTGTGAGGCTAGAAGCTACGTCTATCTTCAGAACATCTGATCACCATTCACTTTGAATGCCACATCGTCATACCCGCCAAATCACAAATTGACTTATCCAAAAATAACACGGGTATATAGCTAAGAGAAACGAATTCCTCCGCCACCAAACGTGAATACGTTTGAACAGATCAACTTACGCGATCCATTGGATATACTCTGTCAAACCTTCTTCCATATACGTTGTCCTGGGACTGGACAAACCGAAGGCACTATTCAGTATATCTATCTTAGTCACTGTTATCTAAGACTTATACAACAGCCCTTGCACTTTACTCCGTCTTCAATTTATCTTTGGCAGATATTGCTCGCAACGCTTATGCCAATACAGAGTGGTTCTTTGGATAATAATCCAACCGGTCTCTCCATATTAACAACGTTAAAATGGTAAAAACTTTGATAGTCTGTGATTCAACTATCAAATGAAACATGTCGGTGTTCAAACAACGATCTTATTTCCAAATGGAAATTCGATCGATCAATCATCATATGTTCATATTTCCTTATTTCATATATTTAGAAAATATATGTTATTAATCATTGGAAAACATTTCCATAGCTTATTTTCACATCACTATTATTTCGCAACTATCAGTCCCTAACTGTAACTAGTATGAGAACAATTCTCTAGGTATCAATCCGGAAGGTCGAAACCAACATCAGATCGTCACTTTGAAATCCGTTCAACTTACCCTCTCCAGTCAGTTTCTGAATTTGCTTAACTCTATTTCTTAAATTCTTATCATGAAAACATTTCATTTTCTATGTTTAGAAAACATACTGACTATATTTGGAAAACGTTTCCAAAACTCATTTACGAATTTCCAATGAACGTTGTATAAAACATCGTTACGCTTAATCCATTAGTCGCTTATTACTTAACTATATTTCAAATCAACCTTTCTATCGAACCACCACTATTCCTTTGTCAATTCTGAAGTCAATCAAGTTGGGGTATAATTACCTCTCAGACCTTAATTGAACAACGTCCTTTACTGTGAAATAGATGAAGCTCGTCACTCACTTTTTCCAATCATCTGTTTACGCAAATTCTCGGATTCAGGTTACGAATCTACTTCTTATATGACAACGTTGATTATAACTATAACGTTATAATTCCTACTTCTATAATGTCTAACCTAAATTATAACTTTATCTCCTAACTCGAATAATTTAACAGACACCTAATTTCTAAATCAATAACTAAATCTTGATTTAAACCCTGGAAAGTAAATAGTACTTTCCCGAATTCGCTATAATCGAATTCGACGTATAACTCTCTTTCGAGTAATCTCTATTTGATTAACTCTTCTTCGAATAACCTATATTCGATTATCTCTCTTCGAATAACTCATATTCGAAATCTCTCTCTTTCGAATAAACAATATTCGATCTCTTTCTTTCGAATATGCTATATTCGAAAATCTCCTTTCGATTTACTAATCGATAACTCCTTTCGATCAAACTAAAATCGATAACCCCTTTAACTTTATTCGAATAACTAATATTCGACTAACTCGTTTGGATCGACTCATTTGAATTACTCCTTCGAATAACTAATTCGAGTAACTTACCTTCGAATAACCAATATTCGATTTACTCTAACTCGATTAACTTAATTCTAATCGATTTACTCCATTTCGATTCAACTTAATTCAAATCGATTAACTTAACTCAAATTGATTAACTCCTTTCGAATAACTAAATTCGATTTAACTCTTCTCGAATAACTAAATTCGATTAACTCAAATTGAATAACTGATATTCAATTTACTCTTACGTGTTTAACTCTATTCGAATAACTAATTCGAATAACTTAATTGATGAATTATATTCACTTCTATCCTATCGAATAAACTGTATTCGATATCTCCTCCAACACTATTCGAATGAACTATATTCGATTAACTTCTCTAACTCTATTCGAATAAATTATATTCGATTAACTCTTTTAACTTTACTCGAATAACTATATTCGATTAACACTTTCTTTCGAATAACTATATTCGATTAACTCTTTCTTTCGAATAACTATATTCGATTAACTCTTCGACTAACTCCTTTGGATTAACTAACTTCGAATAACTCCTTTGGATTAGCTAACTTCGAATAACTCCTTTGGATTAGCTAACTTCGAATAACTCCTTTGGATTAGCTAACTTCGAATAACTCCTTTGGATTAACTAACTTCGAATAACTCCTTTGGATTAACTAACTTCGAATAACTCCTTGGATTAACTAACTTCGAATAACTCCTTTGGATTAACTTACTTCGAATAACTCATATTCGATAACTACTCTTCGAATAAATAATATTCGATAACTCTTCTCAAATAAATAACATTTGATTTCTCCACTCGAATAAACTATATTCGATTACTCTTCTCAAATGAATAACATTTGATTTCTCCACTCGAATAAACTATATTCGATAACTCTTCTCAAATAAATAACATTTGATTTCTCCACGCGAATAAACTATATTCGATTTCTCTTCTCAAATGAATAACATTTGATTTCTCCACTCGAACAAACTATATTCGATTACTCTTCTCTCGAATTCCCTATATTCGATAACCCTACTTCGGATATGTGATATTCGACAACTCTACTCGATTAACTCTACTTGGATAACTCTAACTGATCCACTCTAACTGGTCAACTCTAACTGGTCAAGTCTAACTGGTCAACTCTAACTGATCAACTCTAACTGATCAACTCTAACTGGTCAACTCTAACTGATCAACTCAAATTGGTTAACTCAAATGGTTAACTCTAACTGGTTAACTCAAATGGTCTACCCTAACTTGATTTACCTGTCTCGATTAACTGAACTAATCCACTTAGTTTAACTTAGTTAATTCACGTTGATTAACTCTAGCCGGTTCACTTAGTTTAACTCAACTAATTTACTTCGATTAACCACTTAGTTAACTTAACTAATTCATATCGATTAATCCTTTAGTTTAACTTAACTAATTCACATCGATTAATCCTTTAGTTTAACTTCTATTTATTTAATCTCTAAATAAATATCCTTTATATTTCTTTTAACGAATATAATTCCTTTATATTTTGATTAACAAATATATCCCCTTATATTCGATTAACATATATATTCCCTTGTATTTGATTTACAAATATAATTCTTTTATATTTGTTTTTACCAACTATATCCCTTTATATTCAGAATCCTTTTTCTTATATATATATATATATATATATATATATAAAATCCCTTGATTTTATATAAATAAACTATTTTCAAAATATACTTTGAAAACCCCTCTCCTACATTCTGGTATTTCTCATGGTATTTAACACGCCATATAACAACGATAAATATCGTCCCACCACACAAAATCACACAGATTTTATACATCACATTATATATCACAATATAAAAATCATAGTAAAATAACTGTTGAGGAATCCTGTTGGATTCCTCCAACCTATTCCCCTGCATCACAGATGTTAAACAATATAGATAACATCACTTTCAGTTCCATATGATATATTCTGTTAAACAGAATCCATATAGAAATTTAACTAACCGACTAGCAGTTCAATCAAACAGTCAACACACAGTCAAACAACAGATAATTAACAGTTCTAAGAACACATTGTAAAAATAGAACTGTATAGAGTTGGTGAGTTTTACTCACCTTGACGCGTTAATCGTTGAATAACGGTTTGCGTTATTCGACTCAGTCGGACAATTTATTTCTCCATAAATCGTAACGAGCTCGGATTCTCTCTCGGTCGGTCTCATTGTGTTGCTCCCGTCCATACGATCCCAACGGATCTTGTTTTGCTGAATTCTGACAGCGTATGACGAAGTTACGATTTATGCAAATATAACAAATTTGGATGGTATATATAATTGGTTGATAATTTATTAATACTAATCAACCTTATCCCAATCCTTCCACGTCATCAGCTCTAAAATATCTCCTGCCACGTCACCATCTTTTCCAAACCACTAAACCTGTCGTGTAATTCTCCTGTTCACCCCTAACGCAGCCTTTCCCTCCTCATTTCTTCCCGAACACTCCACTAAACAACACGCCATCTTCACCATTCACTACCTCTTCAAACTCTCCTTAATCCCATCTCGTGCTCTTTCTACAGACCTCAAAATCTCCATCTCGAATCACTACTTCACACTCGCGACCTTCACTGTCTCCTGTAGCTTGAGCTACCCCGTCCGATCCTTTTTATCACCAAGCTTCACTGGAAATGCCAACTGTAGGACACCCTACAACGAACTGGCGACAAATTTCTAGGGCCGAGCTCCCCTTACTTTTGCCGCAACGCAGCAAGTAGCCTTACGCAAAATACCCCCACATAAATACCCTCTCTTCTTTCCTCCTGGAACGTCTACTGCTCATCACCAGTATTCTTCCTTTAGACCTTCACGTAAACAGCACATCCTAGTGCGAACTGGAACCTCATGCTATTGCTGACGGTTTTCCTTTCAGTATTGTTGAGATCAACCCAGGCGAGGGAAAACTGGGGGTGTATATTTTTTTTTAGAGAGAAGGGGTTTTCGTTTTGTTGAGGAAAAGGGTTGGAGGCTCGTTTACAGAAGGATGGAAAAGTGTTTAGGTCTTAAGAGTTACAATATTTATAAAGAGTGTATTTATGGATGTTTGAAGTCCACGTCATTTCATTGAGGGACAAGAGGAAGTCCACGGGTTCGGTTGGAGTCCAAGGAAAAAGAGGTGGCTGAGAAGAACAAACGTGGAGCTTTTCTTTTGACCGTGGAATAGTTTTCTTTTTGTTAGGTTGAAGGAGAACTACATGTTAATGTTTTGTGAACGTGGCCGAATTAGGTACCAAGTATTTTGTTAGATCTTTATGCAGTCAAATATATATATATATATATATATATATATTTATATAATTTATCCTTTTGAATGAAACTCGTGTATGAACCATCACACCAGAATCCCTATATACGAGTTGCTGTAGACAGAAATAAAGCCACTGCTATGACGAGCAATGTGTCATGGTTCCAAAAATATAATAATACCGGTAGATTGACTCATATTGTGAAACTTCAAAATGTTGATTTCAGGGTGCGAAATACTTCAAATAAAAACTCGCATATTTAATTAATTAAAAATTACCATAAAATTCTAAAAATTAAATTATCGTTATGTCTCTAAAGAACCTTGTCTAGATTCAAACCCGATCTTTAGTTATATTGAAAAATCCGTTACGGTCGATAAACGATTCCATAGCGACTATTTTAATATTTGATTTGGACATATCTCAAAAACTACACGACGAAATCCCGATTTTTCTCTTCCACTAGAAAGATATACTCCACCAGCTCCACACGTTTCTTGTTTCACAGAAATCTGGCTTAAAACGAATCCTGTACATTCAATTGAAGTTCAACTCGCCAAATAACGAACTGCCGCGTCGTTTCAGGTTCGTTTTAATTATAATTATAAATTATAATTTATATGTTCAACCATTGTTTATTTAATATATTTGTTATTTAAATAATTAAATAACTTAATTATTATACCTTACAAAACGCGCCATTATAAGGAGAAGGGGGAAGAGTGGCGGAGGACCACTGGGGGTCGGCGCCAGGGTGCGGCGGCCCTGGTGGCAGTGGCGGCGGCGGCTTTGGCCCCCCCGTCGTTCACCCTTTTTTTCTTTTTTTTTCTTCTGTTCGGTATGAAGAGGAGAGAGAGAAAGAGGGGTGAGGTGTTATTATATTTGATTATTTAATTATTTTTAATTCTCCTTTAAGTTGACTTTTTATTTTGACCTCGAAACGAGGCCCACTGCCTGTCGTCCATAGCGTTTTACCCTCATTCCGAACACAATGGAATATGTATCGCAAGCTGATTCGATCGTTTGAATCAGTTTCCGTCAAAATCTACATATAACTCTATATATTGAATTTGAACGCGCGTTTCAATTTACCGGAGTCACATACTAATTCTAAAAATTCCTGAAAAATATTTTCTAGCTTTGTATTGACGATACGGTCCTAACAAAACTAGTTTCGTCGAATTCTGAGACCGTTGGAAAAATGGCCATTTTCCAGTCGATAAAAATCAACTGAAATGGTCAAAACACGTTTTCCTTTGCCACACTCACATATTGATTCAGAAAATTATGAAATTTGGAATCTAACAATAATTAGACATCACAGACCCAACAAAATGGGTTTCGTCGAAATCCGAGGTCGTTTGCAAAATGTCCATTTTTAAGGGCCTGAATTCCATGGCGACTATTCAGAATTTTCAACTGGACATATCTTTTGATTCCCGCTATGAAATTTTGATTTTTCGGATTCGTTGGAAAGATATTATCAATTAGATCCTAATGCTTTTGGTTTCACTAAAATCCGGATTGTTTTGCACTCGGTATGTTCAATTGAAGTTTGAAATCGAATTATCGAACTACCGCGCCATTTTCAATTCTATTTATAATTATATATATAATTATTTATATTCTAACGATGACGCGTACAATATATACGTCGAAATATATTCAAAATAAATTTCTGGTCGATATTATTTAAAATAATTCATTTTAAATATTCAAAATTCGTCGAAGTTGCCAAAATAAAAATTTTAAACTGGCCCAGATTTTCGGGTTATTACAATCTCCCCCACTTAAAACTTTTCGTCCCCGAAAAGGAATAATGTCGAAAGTGGTTTGATTAATTAACTCCACGTTTGATCCGGCTGCCATTCTCCAACTTTTCAGTTTCTGAGAATTTTCAAATTCTTCAAAAATTTGGCTAACACCCTAAATTTTCGAAAAATTTCGCCATAACCTCCCCTGCACCGGGAGCCACGGGAAAATCCCGAAATTGCCATATAGGCCTTCTGATCTCAAAAAGAAAAAGAAAAAGCCAAGCGGCTAGCCAATAGGCTCATAAAATCATCATCACCCAAACAAAACAGTAAATTATAGTAAACATGTACCTATTTGTCGGGCAAACAAATTTTATTCTCTGCTCTAGCCTCCTTGCTATGACCTGTTCCATGTAAGTACAAGTATATGCAAGCAAATGTGACCAATTTTCCATACAATTCAATATTTGATACAATTAGACTAAATGGTTCAAAATTAGCAAACAAATAAACAAACAACACAAACATCAATCAATTAGTGAATTAGAGTTTCAAATTCGTAATTTTGATACATATATACAAAAAGTCATGTTTTGATGCCAATCACAACAATAAATCTATCTATATTATTTTTGGTTCTCACACCAGCCTAATGGAAATATATAGAAGTCACACCTTCGAAACACGAAAATAAATACTGGTAACGCTGCAACATTATCAGAACCATCCCCGGGCAACTAGAATGTGATCCTATATTTATCTAGTATATTAAAACTTCGACTATACGTTCATGACGCGTATATGCGAAATCTATATATACTCGATTATCCATGTTTGAAATAAATAAATATTCAAATACGTATTAAACGATTTAAATTTTCAAAGAAAAATTGTTTTCATTTGAAAATATACTCTTCACACTCGTTCTAGGATACTACTGATCCTATCTCTAACGAGTCATTCTAATTGGATATTACTAATCCAATATCTGATGAATTCTTTCGTATGGTTCTAATGTGTCTTGTTCTCTAGCTTTGTAAACCAAAGCTCTGATACCAAACTGAGACGACCCGAACTTCCCCATGAAGGAAAGCACGGATAGAATTGAGGACAAGACAAAATCGAACACAAACGGAAGAACATTTCATTGTTATTACAACAATTGCATCAGAATACAAGAATATACAGAGTATAAATGAATAAATTACATTCGAAAAATATCAGAGATTACAATAAATTACATAGCAGCGGAAAATAATACAAAACACAACTGAAAGTAATACACGGATACAGAGCTTTCCGAGCATCGTTCCAGCTGTTAATCAGGACCCTGTGAATATAAATCTGCAAAACCAAAACTACTAGCTGCCCGTGTGGAAAATAGGGGCACCCAGAGTTTTGGTTAAAACAATAAACTCCAGGTCAGTCATGTGACTGGTGTGAGAACTAAAACAGTTATTAATATTGATTTTAAAGTTAGGTAAATCAAGGGACCACGTCGTATAACACGGAACGGGTTTCCTCCCAAGAATACCAGTGCATAGAACAAACAGCGCATTGCTAAATAAAGAAAAATGAAGCTGTTATAAGACCCAGGTCCCATCACACAATGCAACGCAAGCCGGAGGATAGGGTTTTTACCTTATAACAGTCAAAGCATGCTTAATACGTTTAAAACACTTTCAATCATAAATATCAATCATAGGCGGCATGAATGACCCATACCACTATGTCGCCATACTAGGTTCTACAAATAAAACCGAAACACACGTATCGGAAATTGGATTCCATCATGAGTCGAGGCAAGGGGCAAGCCCCTCTCCGATTCGAGACACTCTAGCAAATGCCTCAGGACCCCACTATGATCCTTGGATCTTCAGGGCCGGTTCTCTCTTACTTTTGAGGATTGGCAATTCCTGAACACACGTTTCCCGGTCCTTACAGAACTATATCCGAGGCGCCTCGTATCCAACAACCACACAGGTGAAAAGTATATAAATGTCAGGGCTGGTAGGTCACTGACACCACCCTAGCTAGAAAGAAACGTCGTGCTCTCCCTGCAGTCACTATCCCGTTTTTGACTCATACCGAGGTGTGAGGCTCGCGAATTTACGTTATACACAAAGCTACGCCACACAGGCCGTGCTTTGATCATCAACCACAAGACTTTGCTTTTCAACAGAAGCCTTGATCAATTACCACTTACGCATGCCACATTGGCAATTCACTCCATGCGACTGATGTCCATCGATATACAACCTCTGAGCTCGTACGTCTCAGAGAAGGGCGTTAAGCAAGAGAATAAATTCTCCGCCGCCAAACAGATGCATATTTAATAGAGATCAACCAACACAGAATAAAATCCAATGTCAGACACACAATCCATTTACAAGTTTGTTCTGGGTCTGAACGAAACCGGAGGCACTTTCCTCGCATATGCATCGATCTCCAAGTACGTCTGGACGATCACCAACTGTTTCCCTCATCTTGGGTGTACAGCCCAATCAAGATCATCAGTAATCACCCAAACGATGTGAAGACTTCCGGTCTTCAACCACTGTCTTCATCTTCGACATCTCGTCGAATCGGTTATTCAGAATGGGTATAAACCCGGCCTTTCTGAATAACCCACGTATATAATAAACAAATGTTACACAAACACAACAAACGCCTCATTCCAATTCAGTATTCTTTTATTCACAAAATCACATTCTTAGGGAAATGTTCCCATTAATTTTATCAAAGATAAATTCTTCTAAATTTATCCTATAATTTTCCTTTGGATATCATTTCAAACTAGTCGGGATTAACGAACCACACCGAAGTAATTATTTATTTTATTTCCCAATCCCAACCTATATACATCCCATGGAGAAAACCGGTAATACTCCACATCTAACACCACGGTGTTATCGGTAAAATTAATTACCATTTCACGTTCAAATCTAATTACAGATTTAACTATCGCTTTGGAGCAAAACTGGTGATGCTCCATTCTCGATCACCTTTCAAATTTGATAATTTAAATTATCAATTCGCATTTTTAATCTAATTAAAGATTCATTAAAACTCCATTTAGTTTTAATCTTTTCAAAATCAACATCCTACCTTTAACTGGGTTAAAGAACCAATGTCATCTAAAACACGATTCACGATAAACCCAAATCACATTTGATATCATATACAAGGCTCTGAATAGAAAATATACCGACTTATATTCAATATCAAATTCTGAAGCCAACAAATATCGTATTGGAAATCACGATACAAAATATATCTTTCAAATTCCCATATCGATATCTGTATATTTACGAAATCCAACATCGAAATATTCCGAAGATAATCTCGATTCAGCACCAGTCCAATTGACATATTGGGAATATTGATTATTTCTAAAATCACTTTCAAATTCAATTTATTTATTTCAAAAATAAATTGATTTTAATTCTAGTTCAAAATTAGTTCATTTCGATAAAAATCTATATTTATCTATTCAAATGTGGAATTTTCCAGCCCAATTCTTTCCAATTCACACATTATAATTTTACACAAATTATAGATATTTTTATTAATTTTATCAAGGCCCGTACAGTCGATTTCCCTCAACGGCCATCGAACTGCACTTACAGCGACCTTTTTCGAATTTGATTTGGACATAATTCCAAATCCAACTGTTAGATTTCAAATTTCTAATATTCATTGGAAAGCTCTTTTCGATACGAACCAAACGGTTCCGGTTTTAGGAGAATCCGACGGTCGGATCTCCCGTAATATCAATTCGAAGTTAATGGTTGAAATTCACGAACTGCCGCGGCGTGGCGCGTTCTATTTAAGTCATTATATATATATATAATATATATTATATATATTTCGTCGATTTCTTTTTAAAACGAATTTTATAAATAGTTCTAAATTCGTTTCAAAACAATTTCAACTTCATCTTCAATTTCAAATCGATTTGATTTCAACTCAATTCGAGTTTGTCTTAAATTTCATTCAAAACGATTTCAATTCGTTTTTAATTCAATTTCAATTTCAATTTATTTCAATTTGAATTCATTTCTATTCAATTCAAATTCAAATTCGTTTCAATTCAATTCAATTTTCAAATTCACTTTCTATTCAATTCAATTTGAATTCATTTCAAATATTAAATTTTGAAATCACTTTTCCATATTCATTATAAAACGAATAAAATCGATAAAAATATCGTTCGCGTCAAAATAACGCATCTCTAATCAACACGGCTTTATATTCTTCAAAAACTTCTTTATTCTATTCAACAAATGAATATTTATCCCATTCAACACATGAATCTATATTTCTTTCAACACACGACTAATCTCAACACATGAGTACTGTGAACACATCACTATTTTTGTTATGTAAAATATTTTATAAAACTATGGTATCTATCGTTTGATTTTTAATTAGACTCCACTGTAAAGTAGATTCTAATCTTAAATATGATAAAGATGTAATTTTTATTATTTAAAATATTTTACTCAACACATGAATAGTTTCAGCACATGATCATCGTCAACACATGACTATTTTTATATTCAACACATGAATTTTCTTTTATAATATTCATTATTTTCCCGATTGGAATGAGGCCTAATCAATCACCATATAATGTCAATTATATGGATTTTCATACATCACACGTATATAATAGCATTGAAAAATAATCCATCATCAACCAAAGTGCACTACACTGTATAAGCATCAAATATATATATATATATATCTAACGCTTATAACAGCCTATCAATCAATCGATCGACATATTTAATCAATCAGGATGAGTGAACTTCAAATTTCATCCCAACACCCGTGTGGGGTTTCAAACAATCAAACACAGATTTTAGTTGTGTAGTTGGGTGACGTGTAGAATTTATCGACCCAATCAATATCAGTCAAATCAGTGTATATAAACAAATCGGCCGATTTGTTTATAAATATTCATTTATTCACTTTCACGTTAAAAATTATATTTTTAACGATAATATATTTTATTCAAACTATGAATATTTTGTTCGGTTCATTTATTCAATAAAATGATATTTTTATTTTTCTAACATATTTTAGAAAATTTCGGCGGCATAACGGCACGATACTAGAAACGGGACGAGGCCTAGCCTTATCCCCGGTCTAGTGAAGGCCCACGCCATTCACACATCAATCAAATCAATTTCATTTCACCACACAATTCAATTCAAACCAAATAAACTAACCAACTACACAACCAAACAATTTAACAAACAAGCCATCCATGGTCTGTGGATGACGGGTGTTGGGTGCTACTAAACACCGTATGCATCCTAGTATATATATATAACTAGAAAAAGAAATTGAAGAGTGAGAAGTTCTCACCGATAGCTATCCAATACCACTACTTTTCATTGATAGAAATCTTCATCGTTCCCGCATTTTGGCCATCTTCGTTGCTCGTAGCCACTACATATATAAAAATCATATTTTTATTTGTTCACTTTCAATTTAAAAATCATATTTTTATAATCACTTCATATATTTAAAAATCGAATTTTTACTTCGTTATTCAATATATAAAATCTCGCCTTTTCTATTTTAAAGATTTCGCCTTTTCTATTTTAAAGATTTCCTCTTTTCTATTATAAAGATGATATTTCTAATATTCCTATCATGTAAAAATTATATTTTTAATTCTCTACATAAACAAAAATCATATTTTTACATCTTCTATATAGTAAAGGTTATATTTTTAATACTTTAAAAATATAAAAATCATATTTTTAATATCCTACTTATATAAAAATTATATTTTAAATCTCCTGTTATAATAAAAATTATATTTTTCTCTCGCTACTTTGAATAAAAAGATTATATTTTTCTCTCGCTACTTTGAATAAAAAGATTATATTTTTCTCTGAAAATAAATAATAAAAGTTAATAAAACTCACCTTTTCAGATGGGAGGAGGGGATTCAGACCAACACTGGTTGGCGCAGGTCGTCCGGGAGGTTGCTGGGGCGTCGCGGTTGTCACCGATGGTCGGAGGTAGGCCCGAGGCGGCTGGGCAGCGGGCTAGAGGGGGGGGTCACGGCTCGAATTTGAAGGGTAAAAGAGGGGAGGGGGTCGCAACAGGCGAAGGTGGGGCCAGGGGGGTCGCGGCATCGGTGTAGGCGGTCGGAAGTGCTGGCGAGGCCAGGGAGGAAGAGGAGAACGAGGGGAGGAGGTAGCGAGGTGGAGGAGAAGGGGGAAGAGGGTCGGAGGACCCCTGGGGGTCGGCGCCAGGGCGCGGCGGCCCTGGTGGCGGCGGCTTTGGCCCTCCCGTCGTTCGCCCTTTTTTTCTTTTTTTTCTTTTGTTCGGTGTGAAGAGGAGAGAGATAAAGAGGGGTGAGGTGTTATTATATTTAATTATTTTTAATTCTCCTTTAAGTTGACTTTTTATTTCGACCTCGAAACGAGGCCCACTGCCTGTCGTCCATGGCGTTTTACCCCCATTCCGAACACAATGGAATATGTATCGCAAGCTGATTCGATCGTTTGAATCAGTTTCCGTCAAAATCTACATATAACTCTATATATTGAAATTGAACGCGCGTTTCAATTTACCGGAGTCACATACTAATTCTAAAAATTCCTGAAAAATATTTTCTAGCTTCGTATTGACGATACGGTCCTAACAAAACTAGTTTCGTCGAATTCTGAGACCGTTGGAAAAATGGCCATTTTCCAGTCGATTAAAATCAACTGAAATTTACTTATTCCTTAAAGTTTCATACCCTGCCTAATTATAAACCTTGCCTAAGTTCACGTGCATAAATAATAGTCTTGATTCACAATATTATCATATACCATATGTTTGTATTAAACTTACATAGCACAGATTATGGTCATAAATTTACCATATATCATATGTTCCAAATTTTTATTAAACTTGCATAGTACAGAAGATCCATATAATTTATACCAAATATAGCCATAGATTACTATGCAAGTCATAAATCCCAAAGGTCCCTTACTTAGGTGTTTATTTACATTAATAGATATCCTACTTTCATGTAAATCTTTATACCTAGGCCATATTCTCTTTATCCCAAATCATGTGTTCAATACAGTCTATATTTATGTTCAATTATATACCTTTTTATGTCATGTCCACAAATCATATGTTCAATACCTTTTTATGTTATAAATATAACATGTCCAATCATATGTCTCAGATTCATGTTCTAGCTACAGTCCATGTTCTTTCCTCAAATTAGTCACCTATTGGTCATGCCCAATTTATGCATCATTCATTTTACTGTCCTAAACATTTTAGCGCATGTTAATCTCTTATGAGATTAGCTCAGGCTCGCAGTAGCCTGGCTATAGAACAGAAAGAGGAAAGAGGTACAGAATAAGTGTAACAACCCGTATTTTCAATAACCTGTTATAACATAAATGGAGGCAGAAATAAACTGTAAAATCCGAATCAAGGGAAACGGGCTATGCCATTGCGTTTGTCTCGGAAAAATACGCGAAATAGAGTCCGAGTTTTCGAAAATCGGAGTCCGTATGACCAAGATATGGCCTCGCGAAGTTTCACGAAAAATTCCCAAATTAAAGTATACTTAATTAAGTGAAATGGGTTGCGCAGAGAAATATATATATATATATATATATATATATTGATATATATATATATATATAATTGAAAATTAAATAAATAAATATGCAAAAATGTTCAAAACAGCGAATTGGGAGAGGGGAATAACCGAACCGGCCGATTTTTGAGGTCGACCCGAGCTCGCTGGGTCGACTAGGGGTTAATCCAGGGTGTTTGGCTGTCAACCCGTGGGCCGATTCGCTCAAATGCAGATTTTGCATTTGGATGGTTCTCATGGTTCATCTTTAATCTAAAGGCCCTAGATGGTTCCTACATTTGACTTCTTCCCCAAGACATGCTTTGATGGCTTGGATTGAATCTAGGTTTAATCCTATGGCCTAAAACACTTGCCTAATCTATAAATAAGACCCTAACCTATCCTAAATCCTCATTATTCATTCATGCAACTAAACTATGGCAAAATTTTACCTCTCATGGCCTCCACTCTCTTCATAAAACTTCTAAATGGTTTCTATGAGAGATTTTCCATGCATACAAGTGTTTTCAAGCTTGTATGAGTGTCATTAGCTTGCATTCAAGTCAAGTTTCTATCTTTGCATCATAAAGCAAGGGTTTTGATCATTTTGGCTCAAGGGTTTTTATGTTAGAGCTTGCATTTTGGGTCTATTTGATTGCATAAGGGTTTGTCATATCTTTTGTGCCTTTATAGCAATGTAAGCCCTTTCCCTACTCTTAGATATTCACTATGAAGTTAAATGTTCATGTTGCAAATTTGGGTTTGATCATTGAGAATGATACATGCTATCATGTTATGCAAGCTTATGAAGTCATTATCTTGATCTTATGAGCTAAAAGCTACAACCTTTATGTTGATATGTTGCATTATGCAACATGAGAACCTTCATACCCTTTATGCTAACTTGCATACGAAGTCATAACCCTTATATGATGATATATGCGAGTTACTAGTCATCATTCCATGTCTTTTGTCAACATGATTCGCTTATGTGCCAAGTTTGGGTTTATGCATGTTTTTGAGGCTTAAGAATGTAACATGCAAGCTAATGAACACATTTGTGCCTCATTTGCCACCATGATTAACTTGTGGCTTAATATCCATTTTTGTCATGCCTTTGCCAAGTCTCTTCTTTTAATCCATTACGTTGTTGCAAACGTATATGCGAGTTTAAAAAGCGTTGGGGTCACATTATGGGAAAACATAATGATATGAACATGATTTGGGTAAATGGGTATAAACATGACAACGTGTAACGTTAAATATGACATGTGTTTATACTTGAAAACATGACTTGAAATATAACATGGAAGTTGACATGTAAGTATGCATAAAAACACAAGCTTGGGAATTTACCTATTAAGTTAGGTCTACCCTTTGGGAATTTACCTATTAAGTTAGGTCTACCCAAATGCTTGAAAAACTTGTAACATGTTTTGGAAACATGATGAACATGACACTTAGATAATATAAGTGTGGCCAACTCGAGGTTGGGTTGAGTTTGCAACGTAAAGCTACCCGGAATCGACCGGCCTAACTAGTAGTTGCAAACAATAGGACCCAATGTGAGAAGTTGGTCATGTTGTGCTTAAACCCGAGGTTAAACCAAGTTGTGGTGTAAAGCTACCCGGAACCGACCGGCTTAACTAGTAACCGCAACAAAGTCTAATGTGAGAGGTTGAGGTGCATTAAGTAATTAATGCCACATGATAGGGTTAAGTTAATTTGATTAATGACTCTTAATCAAATATGACATGGACAAGTCGGTTAAGTAATTTGATTAGGCTAATGATACTTAACAAAACATGACAAGGTTGGGTAGGTTAAGTAACTTGATTTGCCTAACGACAAGTAACCATTTTTATACGACTAGTGGACGGGGTTAAGTTAACCAACACTTAATCAATCCAACACGATAATTTGGTAAGGTTAAGTAAGTTTTCTTAATAACACTTAACCGAAAGATACAGTTAATGGATGGGGTTAAGATTAGACTCAACTAGTCTAAACATGATAATCGGATAGGGCTAAGTTAGCCTAGACTTAATTAATCCCACTTGGTAGTTTAATGGGGTTAAGTTAAACACTTAACTGATCTAACTCGTTAATTTGATGTG
The DNA here is from genome assembly GCA_030737875.1 of Allium sativum. Taxonomy (NCBI): domain Eukaryota; kingdom Viridiplantae; phylum Streptophyta; class Magnoliopsida; order Asparagales; family Amaryllidaceae; genus Allium; species Allium sativum. Next base: position 30,509,646 of record JASFAX010000021.1, on the reverse strand, counting down.
GTTAAGTGACCTAAACTTAACCAATCTAACCCGTTAATTTGATGTTGTTAAGTGATCTATACTTAACCAATCTAACTCGTGAATTTATTGAGGTTAAGTTAACCCATATTTAACCAATATAACGTGAAAACATGATAAGGCTAAGTCATGAATCACTTGAATACACTTGACCGGTTTGACTAAGTAATTTGATAGGGTCAAGTTAATATATACTTAACCAACTTGAGCATGATTTGTAGACGGGTTAAGTCTCGAACTTGGATACTTAGCCAATTTTGACATGATTTGTAGACGGGTTAAGTCTCGAACTTGGATACTTAGCCAATTTTGACATGATTTGTAGACGGGTTAAGTCTCGAACTTGGATACTTAGCCAATTTTGACATGATTTGTAGACGGGATTAAGTCATGAACTTAAGTGACACTTAATCTGTTATATAAACCCTAATTCGGAGGATTAGATGGGTAACCGTAATTAACGAGGATAACGGGAATAAGGCTAAGTGGTGAACCTTAGTTGAAGGATAACTAAGTAATGATTCTTAGTCAAGGAAATTTAGACCAGTTCATAGATAGATGAGTAACCTGGTACGGTAGGTCATCGTTTAAGTATACGAGTAGGAGCAAGTATCTGATTTAGATAAAGGCTCCAGCGAACTGGGTAACGAAGCAGCGGCTTCGGGGAACGTGAGGATATTCTTGGGATCCCTCTATGAGCTGCCAGGTAATTATACTAGGCTCATGAGAGGTTAAGGTCTGCGTTAGAAGAACCAAGAGTATGCCTTGGTTGCTATGCGAGCGACCTAAAGAGGGGATGGATAGGGGATAGTCGACGATACACGATCGTACCCTAGATAGCATTTTTCGTCAGGCTACCTACCATCTTTGGTCAAGCGTGTACGTACGGAAAGGCAGAGAACACCCAATAGACCATAATTGCTATCTAATTATGGTTGCGGTAAGGCTAGGATTGTGGGTTGGCCAGTAGTGTGTTCTCATACAGGATTTATCCTGTCTTGTCTTTCGCTAGTTGAGGGAGGGGTCCCGTGGGACCATAGCCACGGATAGAAAAACAGACCTTAGCATCTGCACCGGCAGATAAATCGAAAGCTCCCGACCGAGTCCTGTATTTCCTGACCTGCCCTGTGACAGGACTCGAATGGCACGATGTGATACATGTGCATACAGTCATGGAAAAACGATTCACGATGAATGCGTGGGGAAAAGGCCGCGGTTGGCGGTTAGCGTAATCCCTAGTGGCCCTAGGTGGTTGAACCCAAACCGAGATACGAAAACGTGCAATAGGTAAGTGTAATCCCTAGTAGCCCTAGGTAGCATAAGTCCTAGTTGTACAGACGATAATTCATGTTGGAAGACCCTAGCTAGGTTTAGGGTAACAGTCCAAACCGATCTTAAGGATCATGGAACTATGTTAAAGTAATATAGAATCTCATGGGAAAGCCCGTATGGTCTACGGCAAGGGACTGAACATTTACATGGAACAAAACATACGAGTTGAGTAACCTATATATGCGATATACTAGGTTGACATGGACCATTACACAACTTTTGGGTAAGGGTCATTCACGGATAACACGTGATACAGTTGGGATACTAGTACGGTAGGTGCAGAGCAGATGTACAGGATAGATACCATGGGACGTTATACGTGATAGATATCTTGGGGATATTATACTTGATAGAAACCTGACGATGTGATACCTTGTTTTATCTTGACATCGTAATTTATCATGACACCTTAGTTTATCTGAGTTCAGTAGTTCATCCTGTTATTTTGATTTAGCTTATCCATCTTGTTATCATGCTTATGTTCTTCTCAGTTTCTCATGTCAGTTAACTTTACTAGTTTTTATGCTAATAGTACATAGGGCTTACTCAGTCTTTTTGACTGACCCGTTTTGTTTCGCCTCTTTTCTTCCGTCCCCCCCCCCCAAGTTACAGGGATGAAATACTGTTGTTTAGTTCGGACTTCTTCTGCTTGAAGGTCATCATGGATGGCTTGGACTTTCCTTGGCTATGGCTACTTTACTGTTTTTACTTGGGGAATAATTTATGAAAAAGCCTTTATGCTTCTTTATTATTGCAAGACAGGTTTTGATGTACTCTGATGTAAAAGGCTTTTAGACCTTAATTATTAATGTTTATGAAAGTTTGATTTTACTTCCGCTATTTTATATGTTCTGTCTTGTGATATTTCTGTGCATGTTTACCAATAAAGCCCCTCTAAAGCTAGTGCATTCCTTTGCGAGTGACCCTAGCGGAGGCGGGGTGTTACAATAAGATAAATCAAATCAGAACAGAACAGATATAATCTCAGATTCAGATTTAGAATTCATGTCACAATCAAAATTAACGTTTATAGCGGAGAATAACTGTACTTGCCTTGATAGGATTAAAGAAAGAACTTTAGTTGTTGCAGAATTGTTGCAGAAGCTTTTATCTCAAATTTGAATTGAATTGCTTAGGTTGATGTTGATTAGCTTCTAGTTTTGATTCCAGCAGAGTAGCGACGCCATTTTTATTTTTATTAGAACAGAGGCAGAGAAGAAGCAGAATAGAATTGTGTGTAGAGGAGGCTAGGTCTTAGGATGTATTTATAGGTGTAGTTAGTTGTTTTAGGCCTTTAGATAAACCCTAAAACAGATCAAAACCGTCAGAATTCGTCACAGGCTCACCAAAACAGCCCAAAAACCCATTCAGATGCACCCAGGCCGACCTGGCTCGACCAGGGAGGTCGACCCCCAGGTCGACCCTAGGGTCGACACCCATGTCGACCTGGTCGACCCCCAAGTCGACCTGGTCTGGGCGGGAATTATCCCGCCTGGCTCGTTTTCTGCATTTTTGAAATCTGTTTCGTTTTTCTGATTTTTCGTGAAACTTCTAAAGGCCATATCTCGGTCATACTGACTCCGATTTACGAAATTTCGGACTCTATTTCGCGTATTTTTCCGAGACGAACGCAATAGCATAGCCCGTTTCCCCTGATTCAGATTTTAAAATTTAATTCTGCCCTGTTTTATATAAAAACAAGTCATTCAACATACGGGGTGTTACATTCTCCCCTACTTAAAGGATTTCGTCCCCGAAATCTCTAAGTTAAGAAGAATGTGTCCTACCATCCAACATCCATCTACTCAATCATCAATCACTGGCATCCATTGTCCTTAGAAACTTCTAATGTTGTATGAACATATGCAAAGGTGTGTGTATATGTTCCTTATCTAATGCAAAGATCAGGCGGTCCACTGATTCAGCTGACCTCCTTAATGCGAATTATGCCAGTGCCATGAGTCCAACATGTATGCAATTTTCCTACTTGATACATATCATTTCTATATGAGTGCACAACCATTCAGTCATATGCAACATCCATGTGCTGATTCAACCATTTTGCATCCATAAAAATGCTCACACATCCATATGCAGTATGAGAGTGTTTTCGAGCCGATCTAGTGCCTAGTGTGTGTGTGTATGCGTCCACGAGCAACCACTAGCAACCACTTGCATCCACTTGCAACCAACAAACATAACATGTCTCAAACACATGTTTACACCCATTAGGATTCCTATCTATAAGTTGAACACTCGATCGATAGGATAGAGTCTAGTGATGGAAGCGAGTACAGATAAAACAAAAACTTGATTCCTATCAGACATTGGTTGAGAAAATAATTCCCATAAGTGTCAACCCCGAAGACCGAAATCAACATCAGATTGACACCCAGAGGGTTACCCTCTTTAGACAATGTCAAAACTGGAAATCTTATCAGAAGTATTCAGATATTTACATACTACTGGTACAGATCAGGTTCCCTAATGATTCTTCGGAAGCTAAGCATGATAAAAATCATATCCCACAAAAAATCAGAATGTATGCGTCCTACTTGACGTCTAACAAAAATATCCCTCAAACCCCAATCTCAAACAGATGAGCCATAACCCTTATGGGTCTGAGTCTACAGCGGAATTCAGAAATAATACTAGTATTAAAGTGCAGAGTATCGATTACAAAATCAAAATACCAGAATCAGAAAAAGTCTTAACTCCATAATCAGATAAAGAAATTAAACCTACTATAGAAATTTTCCTATTTCTATCCTAGCCACTAGCCTCGAGAGTGTTTGCCTGCCCTCCTTGCCCTCGTCTCTTCGGGCAGTCCCTAGTGAAGTGCCTCATCTCTCCACAGTTGAAGCAAGTGCCTTTCCTTTTTCTGCAATCCTTATTCAGATGAGTCGAGCTCCCACAAGTAAAGCACTTTTTCCCCTTCTTATCTTCAGTCTTTTCATCCTTCTTTTGTGTTTCCTTTTTGGGCCCTGCTTTCTTATTCTGTGGTTCTTCCTTCTTTGTCTCTTTCGAGCCCTTGTCTTCCTCGTGCAGAAGTGCCATGTCCACCAATTTCTCGTAAGTCGCTCCCATGGGTACATGGGTCATGGCTAGACTGTGCAGTGGCTCGTTCAACCCTTTAACAAAGCGGAGAGCCTTTTTATGCTGAGTGTTGACTAAATTCAATCCGAACCTAGCTAGTTGGTTGAACTGGTTGACGTATTCCTTGACCGTCATACTTCCTTGCTTAAGAGATAAGAACTTCTCCACTTGTAAACTCCGTTCAGCTTGCGAGAGAAATTTTGTCTCAAACCTTGTTCTGAAATCCATCCATGTCTCAACCAGCCTCTCGGCGTTAGTGACTTCCCACCAGTAGGAAGCCTCATCTTTGAGCAGCCATACCGCCAACTGTACCTTCTGCCTATCGTCCACCTCGAAGATAACGAATAGATCCTTAGTTTCTTTGAGCCAATTCCTCGCTTCTACGAATGATTCAGTTCCTTTGAAATCCTTCCCACCCATGGCCCTAAAATCTCTACAGATCTTTGAGAAAGCAATTGCATGAGGAGGAGTGGGGGAGGGGGATCATTTGCTGGACCGGCAGCGGCGGTCCTAGCCTCAAGATATTGACGAAACCAACCGGGTACATGAACACCCTCTAGTATCTCAGATGCTTCAGACATGCTGAAACGGAAAAGGAAAGGTTCAATACAAAAAGGACTGAAAGAAAGATATATGGCTCTTGGGGATTATGTTTTTCAAAATAAGCTTTATTTTTGAAAATACTTCCTTTCAAAACCTTTTTGAAAATAGTTTTCAAAACTTTTTATAAAATCTGGTAACCTTCAGCTCTAATACCAAGTGTAACACCCCACCTCCGTTAAGGACACTCGCAAAGGGAATGCCTTAACTTTGGTGGAGCATTTTAGTAAACAGAACAGAAACTTACAAGACAAATAAAATAATACTTGAAAAATTTTAACTTTATTACAGCGGAAACAGAAATCAATATGGTTACATCCTTTCAAATCTCAGAATTCAAGTACAAAATATCAGTCTTGTACAAAAGCCTTCAAAATGCATGGTTTAAAATCATAATCCCCATAGAACGGAAGCTATACAGAGCCAAGCCATACTTTAAGCACTTCAAGCAAAGAGAAATCCGGATCAAGCTAAAGTATTCCCTCCTTAGATAACCTGGGGGGGAAACGGAAGAAAGGAGGCAAAACAACAAGGGTCAGACAAAAAGTCTGGCAAGTCCAGTGACTTTCAGCATATGAACAGATAATAATAATATGACATGAACATAAAACTGGATGAGAGATAACTGTAACAGGTGTAGCACATATAACAGAAGAACAGAATGACATAAACTATTGCTTTACACTTCTCTGCACTAATACTAGTATAACAGAATTAGGTGTCACCCTAATGTCTAAACTGAAACAGGAACGGGTACTGAATAATTTAACAGAAACAGAATGCTAATAATGGGCCTTTACTACCCGATCAGAAACAGACAGAAGCAGAAACAGATTAATCCCTACGGAAACAGAATGTAGAATTAGGTGTACACTAGTAATGGGCCTTTACCACCCGAACAGACGGTACCACGCAGAAACAGACAGGTGTTACCACCCAACAGGAACAGACGGTACCAACAGAAACAGACAGAACTAAGTGTACCCTAAAACCCTACCCCAAGCGATCGGCTCCCTAATACATAAATATCCTGTGTCGGCCCCACAGTAGGGTGTATCACTCCCTAAAGTGACAACCAATTGCACAGACCTATTTACAGATGTCACGACGTCTTACATCCTCAGAGGCAGACCGGGATCCATGCACGCACATGACCCGGTTGGAACGCACCATCAACACCCCTCGCCATTATCAGAATGAACCGCTTATAATTAGTTCAGTAAGCGTGCCCGGACCCTACCTACTGTTGGGTCAAAGTTTTGATACCAGAAAGGGTTACTAACTAATATGGGTTCCAAACAACAGATGACACAAGTAATTCCCCTCCTAACCTTGTGTCCCTAGACTAACAGATTTCAGCTTAACTTGTCTACAAGTTTCAGACATACAAAATTTAGGTTAACTAGTTCACAAATCAGACAATCAAGTTAACAGGTTTTCAGACTAACGGATCAGATGTTCGGATTAACAGGCTTACAGATTAACTGGTTCCAGATTATCTAACTTTGTATTGGGCCTACGGATTCACGAAACGGGTTCATCAGATTCATTGGTCCAATTGGTTTAACCTTACCCAACACGTTTTAGACATCATAATTATCTCAGATTTTCATTAATTAAATATTAATGCCCAAACCTCTCACATTAGACTGACAGTTTGCGGCTACTGGTTAGGCCGGTTGGTTCCGGGCAGGTTTCTGTCGCAAACTGAGTCTAACCTCGAGTTTCAAGTACGTTATGACTAACTTCTCACATTAGAACCTATTGTTTGCGAACACTGGAATATGCCGGGCGGTTCCGGGCAGAATTACGCCGCAAACTCATTCAAACCTCGAGTTAGCCATGTTTATCTTTACGGCCAATTAATTAATGATTTACCATTTATACCTACGCCTAATATACATGTCAATTATTCATAACTATAGCCAATTCAGATTATGTCAATAGCGGACTAATTATACCAACTCAACAGATATAGCAGATAACAGATTTCTCAAGCTAGGCGACTTAGCAGATTAAGCAAACTAGCAGATTTAGTATTTTCAACAGACTTAGCAAATGACAGATTTGGCAGATGAACAAATCTAGCAGACTAGGCAGTAGAGCAGAACTAGCAGATTAAGCAATATAACAGAACTAGCAGATTAGGCAATGTAACACAACTAGCAAATTAGGCAAATATAACAAATTTACTTATTCCTTAAAGTTTCATACCCTGCCTAATTATAAACCTTGCCTAAGTTCACGTGCATAAATAATAGTCTTGATTCACAATATTATCATATACCCTATGTTTGTATTAAATTTACATAGCACAGATTATGGTCATAAATTAACCATATATCATATGTTCCAAATTTTTATTAAACTTGCATAGTACAGAAGATCCATATAATTTATACCAAATATAGCCATAGATTACAATGCATGTCATAAATCCCAAAGGTCCCTTACTTAGGTGTTTATTTACATTAATAGATATCCTACTTTCATGTAAATCTTTATACCTAGGCCATATTCTCTTTATCCCAAATCATGTGTTCAATACAGTCTATATTTATGTTCAATTATACACCTTTTTATGTCATGTCCACAAATCATATGTTCGATACCTTTTTATGTTATAAATATAACATGTCCAATCATATGTCTCAGATTCATGTTCTAACTACAGTCCATGTTCTTTCCTCAAATTAGTCACCTATTGGTCATGCCCAATTTATGCATCATTCATTTTACTATCCCAAATTTTTTAGCGCATGTTAATCTCTTATGAGATTGGCTCAGGCTCGCAGTAGCCTGGCTATAGAACAGAAAGAGGAAAGAGGTACAGAATAAGATAAATCAAATCAGAACAGAACAGATATAATCTCAGATTCAGATTTAGAATTCATGTCACAATCAAAATTAACGTTTATAGCGGAGAATAACTGTACTTGCCTTGATAGGATTAAAGAAAGAACTTTAGTTGTTGCAGAATTGTTGCAGAAGCTTTTATCTCAAATTTGAATTGAATTGCTTAGGTTGATGTTGATTAGCTTCTAGTTTTGATTCCAGCAGAGTAGCGACGCCATTTTTATTTTTATTAGAACAGAGGCAGAGAAGAAGCAGAATAGAATTGTGTGTAGAGGAGGCTAGGTCTTAGGATGTATTTATAGGTGTAGTTAGTTGTTTTAGGCCTTTAGATGAACCCTAAAGCAGATCAGAACCGTCAGAATTCGTCATAGGCTCACCAAAACAGCCCAAAAACCCATTCAGATGCACCCAGGCCGACCTGGCTCGACCAGGGAGGTCGACCCTAGGGTCGACACCCATGTCGACCTGGACCCCTCCAGGTCGACCCCCAGGTCGACCCCCAGGTCGAACTGGTCTGGGCGGGAATTTTCCCGCCTGGCTCGTTTTCTGCATTTTTGAAATCTGTTTCGTTTTTCTGATTTTTCGTGAAACTTCTAAAGGCCATGTCTCGGTCATACTGACTCCGATTTACGAAATTTTGGACTCTATTTCGCGTATTTTTCCGAGACGAACGCAATGGCATAGCCCGTTTCCCCTGATTCAGATTTTAAAATTTAATTCTGCCCTGTTTTATATCAAAACAAGTTATTCAACATACGGGGTGTTACAGCTGGCGGAGAAGTGGGTGGCGGCCCCGGCGAGTCGCAATGGCGGAGTTTCGATGGGGCGCCGGTCTTCTTGCTCGATCTTTTCCCCTTTTTTCTGAAATGATATCGACGGTGGAGAATAGAAAGGAGGGGGGTGAGTGTAAGTATATTATTATATATATTATGTTAATATTTATTTTCCAAAGATGTTGACTTTTGATTCGAACACCTATTGAGACCCAACGACTGTCGCCCCTAGCTAATTACCCCCATTCTGAACACAATGGGATATGTATCGCAGGCCAATTCGACTGTTATGATCAGTTTTCGTCAAAATCAAAATATAAATCGGTATATATTGAATTTGAACGCATATTTCAATTTACCGGGGCCACACACTAACTCTAAAAATTCCAGAAAAATTATTTCTAGCTTCGTACTGACGATACGGTCCTAATAAAACTAATTTCGTCAAATTCTGAGACCGTTTGAAAAATGGTCATTTTCTGGTCGATTAAAATCAACTAAAACTGATCAAACGCGTTTTACTTCGCCACGCTCACATATTGATTCGGAAAATTATGAATTTTGGAATCTAGCAATAATTTGACATCACGGATCCAACAATAGTGGTTTCATTGAAATCCGAGGTCGTTTGTAAAATGGCTATTTTTAACGGCCTGAATTCCATAGCGACTATTCAGAATTTTCTACTGGACGTAACTTTTGATTCCCGCTGCGAAATTTCAATTTTTCGGATTCGTTGGAAATATATTCTCAATTAGATTCTAATATTTTTGGTTTCGCTAAAATCCGGTTTATTTTGCACCTGGTACATTCATTTGAAGTTTGAAATCGAATTATCGAACTACCGTGCCATTTTCAATTCCTTTTATAATTATAAATAAAATTTATATTCTAACGACAATTTATATAAATATATACATTCTAATTCTATTCAAAATAAATTTCTTGTCGTTATTATTTAAAATAATCTATTTTAGATAATCAAAATTCGCTAAAGTAGGCAAAATAAAAAATTTAAATTGGCTCGCATTTCCGGGTTGTTACAATCTCCCCCACTTAAAACTTTTCGTCTCCGAAAAGGAAAAAAGCCGAAAGTTGTTTAACTAATCAACTCAACTTCCATTATTTTCTTTACGGCTTAAGTTCTTCAACTTTTCAGTTTCTAAGAACTTTTCAAAAAAATTCAAAAATTTGGCTAACACCCTAAATTTTCGAAAAATTTCGCCATAACCTCCCCTGCACCAGGAAAATCCCGAAATTGCCATACAGGCCCTCTGATCTCAAAAAGAAAAAGAAAAAGAAAAAGCCAAGCGGCTCATAAAATCATCATCGCTCAAACAAAACAGTAAATTATGGTAAACATGTACCTATTTGTCGGGCAAACAATTTTATTTCTCTACTCTAGCCTCCTTGCTATGACACCTGTTCACACATATATATGTACATGTACGCAATTGCAAATAATTTTCGATACAATTCAACATTTGATGCAATTAGTCATAATGGTTCAAAATTATCACAAAAATAAACAAACAATACAAACATCAATCAATTAGTGGATTAACGTTTCAAATTCATAATCTTGATACATATAAAGAAAATCATGTTTTGATGCCAAATCACAACAAATAATCCTATCTAATTTTGGTTCTCACACCAGTCTAATGGAAATATATAGAAATCACACCTTCGTCACTCGAATATAAATTCTGACGACGAGTACTCAACCATCAGAATCATCTTCGGGCCACTAGAATATGATTCTATATCTATCTAGTATATTAAAACTTCGAATATACATTCATGACGCGTATGTGCAAAATCTTTATATACTCGATTGTCCAAATTCAATATAAATAAAATATTCAAATACGTATATAAAATGACTTAAATTTCAAAACAAATTTGTTTTCATTTGAAAAATATACTCTTCATGCTCGTTCTAGGATACTACTGATCCTATCTCTAACGAGTTATTCTTATTGGATATTACTAATCCAATATCTAATGAATTTTTTCGTATGGTTCTAATGTGTCTTGTTCTCGAGCTCTGTAAACCAAAGCTCTGATACCAAATGTGACGGTAAGGAATTTCGCTCGATCCGAATCGATCGTTAAACCGACCAACACCGTTCGAAACCACTGATCATTTTGAGAATAGGACAAATTGGAACGCAAACAGAAGAACATTTCATTGTTATTACAACAATTCCATCAGAATACCAGAATATACAGAGTATAAATGAATAAAATACATTCGATAAATATCAGAGATTACAATAAATTACATAGCAGCGAAAAAACAATACAAAACACAACTGAAAGTAATACACGGATACAGAGCTTTCCGAGCATCGTTCCAGCTATAAATCAGGATCCTGTGAATATAAATCTGCAAAACCAAAACTACTAGCTGCCCGTGCGGAAAATAGGGGCACCCAAAGTTTAGGTTAAAACAATAAACTCCAGGTCAGTCATGTGACTGGTGTGAGAACTAAAACAGTTATTTAAAGCTTTACGTTAAAAGAGAGTAATTCAAGGGACCACGCCGTATAACACAGAATGGGTTTCCTCCCAATAATACCAGTTCATAGAATAAACAGCGCAATGCTTTTTCAAAAAATTAAGCTATTATAAGACCCAGGTCCCATCACACAAGGTAAGCAAACCGGAGGATAGGTTTTTCCCTTATAAAAGCCAAACATGATTAATACGTTTAAAACAAATCATTTGATACTATAATAAGTGTATAGTGTCAAAACAATTTCAATCATAAATATCAATCATAGACGGCATAGTATCCCATGCTACTATGTTGCCATACTAGGCTCTACAAATAAAACTGAAATATCTCATATTGGAAATTGGATTCCATCATGAGTCGAGGAAAGGGGCAAGCTCCTCTCCGCTTCGAGACACTCTAGCAAATGTCTCAGGACTACACACTCTGGGTAACCCTTGGATCTTCAGGGCCAGTCCACACTTACGTTAGTGGATTAGTATTCTTGAACACACGTTTCCTGGTCCTTGCAGACTTAAAATCGAGGCGCCCCATCCAACAACCACATAGGTGAAAAGTATATAAATGTCAGGGCTGGTAGGTCATTGACACCATCATAGCTAGAAAGAAACGTCGTGCTCTCCCTGCATTCCTTATCCCCTTTTTGACTCATACCGAGGTGTGAGGCTCGCGAATTCGCGTTATACACAAAGCTACGCCACGTAGGTCGTGCTTTGATCATCAACCACAAGACTTTGCTTTTCAACAGAAGTCTTGATCAATGCAACTCAGCATGCCACACAGGCAATTCATGCCATGCGATTGATATCTATCGATATATAACCTCTAAGCTCGTACGTCTCAGAGAAGGGCGTTAAGCAAGAAAATAAATTCTCCGCCGCCAAACAGATATATATTTAACAGAAATCAATCAACACAGAATAAAATCCTATGTCAGACACACAATCCATTTATAAATTCGTTCTGGGTCTGAACGAAACCGGAGGCACTTTCCTCTAGGGGTGAGCGTTCGGTCGGTTCGGTTGGTTTGGACGTAAAAAAAACTCAAACCGAATTAAAACCGAAAATTTTCCAAACCGAATCGAACCGAACCGAAATAATTTTGGTTAATTCGGTCGGTAACCGATTTAACTGAACTTGAAGGATGTATTACTTTTCAATTGATGAATTCACTCAAAGTAAAACATAAATTCATGCTTAGAGAAATATTTTATATAGTAAAATTTAAGTTTATGACAAGATTTGATCTATTTGCAACAAATGCATTTGTATTATATAACTAAACTAATTTTTTAAAGTACTACAATACCGTAAAATTAGATAATTAATTAAAAGTTCGGTTAATTCGGTTAAACATGTAACAAAAAATATATTTTACAAACCGAATTCAAACCGATTTAGTTTTAAAACCGAACCGAACCAACCGAAATGAATCGGTTTGGTCGGATCTCCCGTAATGTCCGTTCGAAGTCAATGGTCGAAATACGAACTGCCGCGGCGCTGCGCGTTCTATTCAGGCCATTATATATATAATATACATATATTATATATATTTCGTCAATTTCCCTTTTAAAACGAATTTTATAAATCGTTTCAAATTTGTTTCAAAAACAATTTCAACCTTCATTTCAAATCCAAATCAATATTGAATTTTCCCTTATAAATTCTTTTTACATTCATTTCTATTTGATTTCAATTCAAATCGATTTCAATTCTATTCAGTTCGTTTTCAATTGAATTCAATTAAATTCAAATTCGTTTTCTATTCAATTCGAGTTCATTTTCTATTCAATTCAATTCGAATTCGTTTTCTATTCAATTAATTTCGAATTTGTTTTCTATTCAATTCAATTCGAATTAGTTTTCTATTCAATTCAATTCAAATTCGTTTTCTATTCAATTCAATTCAAATTTGTTTTCTATTCAATTCAATTCAAATTCGTTTTTCTAAATATTCAATTTTTTAAATCTCTTTCAATATTCATTATAAAACGAATATAATCGATATAAATATCGTTTGCGTCAAAATAGCGCATCTCTAATCAACACGGCTTTATATTTTTCAATAGCTTCGTTATTCTATTCCGCAAATGAATATTTATTCTATTCAACAAATGAATCTATATTTCTTTCAACACATGACTAATCTCAACAAATGAGTACTGCCAACACGCGACTATTTTTGTTATTTAATATATTTTATGAAAATTATGGTATCTATCGTTTGATTTCAAATCAGATTCCAACCGTAAATTAGTAAGAGAACGATTCCCTAAATATTAACCATGAAGGCCAAAACCAACATCAGATCAATATCCAGGAGACCACTCATCTTTTCTATTTTCCAGTTAGTTTCTAATTTTATATATGATAAAGATGTAAATTTTATTGTTAAAATATTTCGTTCAACACATGACTAATCTCAACGAATGAGTACTGTCAACACATGAATTGATATTTTATAATATTCTTTATTTTCCCAATTGGAATGAGGCCAATCAATCACCATATAGCGTTAACTATATGGATTCCATACAACACATGTATATAAATAGCAACATAAATAATCAACAATCATCCAAAGTGCACTACTCTGTATAAGCATCAAATATAGATATCTAACACTTATAACAGCCTGTCAATCAATCGATCGACGTACAACTAATTACTGGGATTAGTGTATGCCGTATTTTATCCCAATACCTGTGTGGGGTTTCAAATCAACAAACACAGATTTTTATTTGTGCAGTTGGGCGATGGGTAAAACTTATCGTCCCAATCAATGTCCTTCAAAAATGTATACATAAACAAACCGTCCGGTTTGTAAATGAATATTTATTTATTCACATTCACGTTAAAAAATATATTTTTAACGATAAAATATTTTTAACTATATAAATATTTTATTTTATTCCACATCACACAATCGATTAAATCAAATTTATCAACCAAACAAATAAATCAATCACCAAACAATTAACTAAACAAACAAGCCGTCCATGGTCTGTGGACGACGGGTGTCGGGTGCTACTAAACATCGTCTGCATCCTAGTATATATTATTAACTAGAAAACAAAATTAAAAGGTGAGAAGTTCTCACCGAATTGCTAAACCAAACGCCACGACTCTTCTTATGTAGAAATCTTCGCCATGCTCGCCTTTTGTCAATTTTAACTGTCCGTAGCCACTACATATATAAAAATCACATTTTTATACTGCTGTCCTTAAAATAAAAATCACATTTTTATTTGTTCACTTTCAATTTAAACATCATATTTTTCTCCTTAATCATTCTAATGATAAAAATCGTATTTTTATTTCACTAGAAATCATATTTTTATTTTCTCTACATATATGAAAAGATCAAATTTTTATCTTCACTTCATAAAAATCAAATTTTTAACTTCATTTACATAAGGAAAAATCGAATTTTTATACTTCATTTACAGTAAAGATTATATTTTTAAAACGCTTACTTCTATATAAGAATTCGATCTTTCACTATATAAAAATACTGTCTTTCTCTTTATAAAAATATCATCTTTCTCTTTACAAAAATAACGACTTTCACTTTATAAAAATATCGACTTTCTCTTTATAAAAAATAAATTTTTATTGCTTTACAAACTTATTTTTTTCGAAAATATATTTTCAAAATATAAAAACATGAACTTTATATGTTAAAAATACAGACTTGATGTAATAAAAATTATCTTGACTTTTACATGATTAAAGATCATTAATCCAAGAATTTAAAACTGAAAACTCACCAAAATTTATGGTTTTTGATGAACAGGGTTCCACGGCTGGCGAAGGTCGTCGGGGGAGGGCGCACTCTGGTCTGGAGGAAGAACGGGGAGGCAGAGAGGTGAGGTGGAGGCGGCGCAGGCTAGGGGGAAGTCGATTTAGGGGAAAGGGCATTGGGGCGCGGTTAGATCGATTGGAGGGTTTCGCCGTTGATTGGGAGAGGGTTTGGTGGCCGGAGTTCGGCGCGGTAGGGCTGGCGCTGGCAGAGAAGTGGGTGGCGGCCCCAACGAGTCGCGATGGCGGAGTTCCGATGGGGCGCCGGGTCTTCTTGCTCGATCTTTTCCCCTTTTTCTGAAATGATATCGACGGTGGAGAATAGAAAGGAGAGGGGGTGAGTGTAAGTATATTATTATATATATTATATTAATATTTATTTTCCAAAGGTGTTGACTTTTAATTCGAACACCTATCAAAACCTAACGACTGTCGCCCCTAGCTAATTACCCCCATTACGAACACAATGGGATATGTATCGCAGGCCAATTCGACTGTTATGATCAGTTTTCGTCAAAATCAAAATATAAATTGGTATATATTGAATTTGAACGCACATTTCAATTTACCAGGGCCACACACTAACTCTAAAAATTCCAGAAAAATTATTTCTCGCTTCGTATTGATGATACGGTCCTAACAAAACTAATTTCGTCAAATTCTGAGACCATTTGAAAAATGGCCATTTTCTGGTCGATTAAAATCAACTAAAACCGATCAAACATGTTTTACTTCGCCACGCTCACATATTGATTTGGAAAATTACGAATTTTAGAATCTAGCAATAATTTGACATCACGGATCCAACAAAAGTGGTTTTGTCGAAATCCGAGGTCGTTTGCAAAATGGCTATTTTAAGGGCCTGAATTCCATAGCGACAATTCAGAATTTTCAACTGGACGTAACTTTTGATTCCCGCTATGAAATTTCAATTTTTCGGATTCGTTGGAAAGGTATTCTCAATTAGATTCTATATTTTTGGTTTCTCTAAAATCCGATTTATTTTGCACCCGGTACATTCGTTTGAAGTTTGAAATCGAATTATCGAACTACCGCACCATTTTCAATTCCTTTTATAATTATAAATAAAATTTATATTCTAATGACGATCTATATAAATATATGCGTTCTAGTTCTATTCAAAATAAATTTCTCGTCGTTATTATTTAAAATAATTTATTTTAAATAATCAAATTTCGTTAAAGTAGCCAAAATAAAAAATTTAAATTGGCTCGCATTTCCGGGTTGTTACATGCATCATAAAACTTCATTTATACCTGTTGTTTATGTTAATGGAACCCCTAAAAAAAGCAGCAAGGCTCTACTGTATGAATGCATGGACTAGTGTACATGCATGGAGGAGGAGCTACGACATTATGGTGTGCTTCATGCAACCTTACGAAGGATTAAATGTATGGTTTTCATTTTTCGTAATACTAGAATTAGTAAAAAAAACTATGCAAGG
The DNA here is from genome assembly GCA_030737875.1 of Allium sativum. Taxonomy (NCBI): domain Eukaryota; kingdom Viridiplantae; phylum Streptophyta; class Magnoliopsida; order Asparagales; family Amaryllidaceae; genus Allium; species Allium sativum. The sequence goes on along the minus strand of JASFAX010000021.1, from coordinate 30,493,184 downwards.
TGCGTTAACACAAGTGGCAGGGGTTCCACCTGGAACCGTTGCATGTAAATGTGTAAAGGGACCTGGCCCGTTTACTTGGAAAAAAAATAGTGAAAGAACTGAAAACTAACAAGTGCAGCTGCACTTTAGCCAAGTAGTGTGCCTATTGTAACATCATGCCATTTTGACTGCTTCAAATTGGTAATCAAACCAACTTAAATGGTCCAAGTTGATAGACCGTTATTTAGCTTATAGGGTTTAAACATAGGATCAACACAGAAAACACGGAATAGATAAATAATAGTACTGAACAACAAAAATAATCTTTTATATATAATCAGAAATTTTGATAGAAATTCTCCATACAACGGAAATTCTAAAACAACTTGAATATGAGGAAATATTACTGGTTTAAAATCTTCAGAGTGCGCACAGTCTTCGGATTTCCAGCTTCACCAGTCTTCAAATCCTGATTTGTAATCTTTAAAATTTAAACTGCTTGGGTCTAAATCGAGCATTTCATGTAAAACACAAAACACTCGACTTAGGATTAATCTTTGTTCATGTAGATCACAACTTCAATAAAACTGAACTAAATTAGCTATTCCTAACTTCGAATATGGGTCTTATGCAAATTACACGATGGCATACACAAACTAATGTCTCAACAAATATGTATTTGCAGCTTTCAAAATCAAGTGCTTACCATACAAACTGAACAAAGATTATATGTTAGAACATTATTCAGGGAGCGTCTAATATACATCTTGGGCAGAGACTAACAACATGGTATGAGGTTTAGTATAGTGCACCTACACAAATGTTTCCAGATCATACCATGCGTGCCTAAGTGAAACAATGACTCAAAAGTGATATGCAATTTCAGACTGTGCAGGTCAAGCATCAATTTAGTATACATAAACTATGGAACAACACTTTCAAAATAGCACGGGACTCAAGAATATACATGCATTAAGAGATGTACAACATATCATGGTCAAGGTTTAGCATGAGTCACATATATGACTAGAACAATGGGACAACACTTTCAAAATAGCATTGAACTCAAGAATATACATGCATTAAGCGATGTACAACATAGCATGGTAAAGGTTTAGCATGTACTCAAGCGTAGCATGTCAGGTGAGATATACATAGTTAAGGGACCTGAATCAACACATGCAGGGGATCACCAAACTATTAAATCAACAAGTATTATTCTGCATGGTTAAATAAAGTCAAGAATAATAATATGACAGGAATAAATCATCAACCTGGCAAATTGGTTTCCAGAAACATATTTTTTTGTTGGACAAGAACAGATTGTTTTGTTTCCCAAAAATCACAGGGAGTTCAAAGCGATAAAGAAAATTCCCAAGATTTCCATAAATGCATATATATATATATATATATATATATATATATGTGGGTGTGTGTGTGTGTGTGTGTGTGTGTGGCAAGGATAACTTTTGTTTGTAAAATGTCTTTGAGAAGATGAATGAAGTCTTAAATTGGTATCGTCAACTTCATGTAGCTATATAGTTTAACAAAATATTACGGTTTCGGTAACAACCTTTTTCAAAAGCAACAAATTCCCATGTGTAGGAAGTTATATGGTGGATACATGATCAACTAATATATTTGACTCAAAACATGTGTTTGTCATGCATTCACACACACACACACAGATATATATATATATATATATATATATATATATATATATATATATATATATATATCAACATCCCAAGCAACTTAGTTCGAATACTGGGTGGACCTGAGAGGACCATTTTTCTAAAAAGCATAGGGGAACAATTCTTCATTTAGATTAATTTTCCTGCAGGCTTTAGTACACCCAGTTGCTTATGTGTTCGAATGAAATCTTTGAAGCAGGTGGAGTTGTTTCATTCTTATATTTCAGCAAATACTAATGTGCCAAGTGATTATAAGGTAAATGCAGTCATTCTTATATTGCAGCAAATACTAATGTGTCAACAACTCAACATTGACTGGAATAGAATTCTAAGTAACATATGATCCATGTTTAGCTAAGTAAAGAAATTATATATTCATATTTCGAGTAAGTCTTACAGGACGGACATTTTTTAGAGTATCACCAACATACTATTATTCATGACCATCAAAAATATCTACAAACCCAATTAGATTCTGAAACCCATCAAAAGAATACGCAAACATGCTAATATATTTTCTTCCATTTGCACAATTTACTAAAATATCTTTCATAATCTCAATAGGACTTTTTCCATAAAATATTATTAAGACAACTTTTATGTACTAACAAGAAAGGAAGCTCTAAATAACAAGAAGATATGCAGGTTTTAATTGCAGTTCTATGGTCTTTCTCAAATACAATCCCCAAATACACTTTGAACTACCATGCCCTATCGAACTTATCAGTATAAGCTAGCATATTAAAATCATATAAAATAGCATGATATTTTAGCTAAGACATGCTTTTGAGTTTTTAGCGTATAAACGATATAAAGACAACTTCAAGACTTACAAACTAAAAATGAATACATGAATTTCTAAATTGAAATATTCTTTTTCAAAGCATAAACTAATCAAACGATGCCACTAAAACAAACAATTTGAACCCAGTATCATGCAAGAAGTATACAAAACAATACAAACATGAGCACAAAGGTATAAAGAGATAATAAATAACAAGCAATCAAATTAATGTTGGAAAGGGTTTCAATGTGGACAGGAACATACTACCGTTAGCAATTTCTGAAACCACTAAATTTGTTTGTTCAAGCTTCCAAGAAGTTACATCAGTTTTATGTATAGTTTGCAACATATATAGGTTCCAGATCAGCATTTTAACCATGGTTGAGTTCAATTCCCATAAATCTTAGCCATATACAGAAAGATAGAGAGAGGCCATAGTTTAATGGGCGACAGTAAACATAAGTAAACAAGGGCAAGGTGGCAAGCGAAATATAGTGGCCACGAGTTCACCAAATCACGGACAACCGCAACTCAACCCTATTTCTAATTTTACCCTGTATGATACTGAATTTAAGATACTTGAATAAAGCAATCGTCAGTGAGTTAATACTAACCTTGAAGGGAAAGGCACTCGCTTTGATTTTGAAGGAACCCCAGCGGGTGGACGCGACGTTGTTCCAGCTTGGTTTGGTAACAAAGGTGGGTGTGCGCAATTGATTTGTTGAAGGTGATAGATTTGATCACCGCCGCGAGGCTTCAGGAGGCATGCACGATGATTTAGGGCTTCGGCGAAAGAAGGAGGTGATTTCGGGGGTCGACGGTAGGCGCTCAACGTTGAAGGGAGTAGCGTACTTCTATTTCAGGTGGGAGGCCAATTTTTTTGATTTAGGGATTTTAGAAAACTGATTTCGACCATACAAATTTAGAAAGGAGGAAAGGATTTTTGGCTGATGGAATTTGGAGAAAATACTTATTTTTATAAGGAAAATTTTCGTGGATAGGAACAATGTTCCTTCAAGTAGGAATAGGAGGTACATGATTCAGAAATAGGTCAGCACAAATTTTTACTAAGGAAGGTTTTTATCAGGTGTAGGTGATATTTAATTTTAATTTAATAATAAATCTTACCGCGAATTACAAATAGATCGGTCTAATTCGTACCGCTAATGAAATATCCAAACACGATAAAAATTGTACGTACCTTTATATTTCAACGTTCTGAATTCAATAAATTTTGTCTACTTGTAATCTGACTCCATCTGTATACAACGTTATTTACTATTTATCGGTTCACTGATTTAATTCCATTCTTCCACCAACAACTTTGTTCAATTTCAAATTTGGAACGTTACATTTCCAATTTCTTGATAGACACAAATATCCATACCCTAACCAATTTATCTATATATTTTAACAAATACAATTTCCAATTCGTTTTAAAGTCAACTACATTTATCTTTAAATTTAACCGTTCATATTTTCCAAGCGAATTTTAAATTTGTTTCAAATATCCGACCAAATTCAATCCAAATATTAAATATTTGATTTTCAATTAACCATTCTGAACTAAATATCGAATTCCATTCAACTCCAATAATATATTTGATTTCATATTTCTAATCCAAGTATCAACATAAAAATTGATTATCCATCGTTATATTTTTAATTAATTCGATCTTCAATTGTAGAAATTTTATGGGACGTTACAATTTCCCTCCTTTAAAACTTTTCGTCCTAAAAAAGGAGAGATTGTTATAGTTATGCCAATATATACTTCAAATTTCATATTTATGCAAAAAAAATTCGTAACTGATTTAAATATTGATGTCTACAACATCAGTCCTCTTTATTTATATACCATACTCAATTTACTCGAAAAATCAAATTTCTTTATAGTTGGAGATCAATTTTAAACATGATTTTCTATCTTCCCAAATCAATTTTTATTTATTTCCCTTCTTTTTAAACCATATTTTATTTCCTTAGACCAAATTTTATCTCAATTTATTTTCAGATTGCTTCCAATTCTCATTTTATCCAATCTTCTAACAAATTCAAAGTCATGTGATTTCTTTTCAAAACCAATCTTGTTTTAAATTCCAATTCTTGCATAAGTTGGATTTATACATCTCAAACTGTTCCAAATTTCATTATAAACAACATCTGTCAACGTCACCTATCCATCGTTGCAACTGTAATGGGTCTAGGCTTAGCAACCCTCAACCTAATCTCCTTACATTCAATCCATTTATTCTTTTCCAACACTCATCGAAGAGTGTAAATAATATCTTCTCCTAAAGTCACAAATTTGTCGACTTGAAATTTTCCAAAATTCAAAATCTTATATAACTTTCGTACAGAAAATATTTATATTATCATCTCAAAGCTATGGATTTGAAAATATTCTGAAATCTTGTAACTTATTTAGTTAAGTACATTTTAAATTTTGAATTATTTATTTGAAAATATTTGATTACTCGAAGTATGACAAGTCTACTGTCGTTCTCACAGATGTTAGGCAAATAATGGCCAGGCGCACGACTAAATCCCTAAGTACAAAATATCCTTGCTTTAACTCCTAGTTAAAAATATTTCCAAAATTCCTTTAAAAACAGATACGGAAAGTACCAAAGCGATATCGATATGTTGATTGTTCATGAATCGCAGATACACAATGGTTTCATCTGGTTCCCCCAGAAAACACATGTATTCATAGGAAATCACTTCCTTGTGAATTTTGTCATGGACAGATCAACGGAAGATATTCTAGAATCAAAAGAAAATTTGAGGTCACTGAGCATTGACTGCTCTATCTCAGGATCACGAAACAAATTATGAAGTTATGAAGATAAACCAAGTCACGAGGACAGATCAAATCATGAGGACAATCACATCAAGTCACGAAGACAAATCCAGTCACAAAGACACAGTGCTGCATCAAATAGGTGGCTCCACATCACTAAGATATTTCAAACATTGCATGGCTCCCTTCTACCTTTAGTAACTCTAGTGGTTACATCTATTTCACTTGTAGATATGCCATGGGGCCGCAGGTACACAATGGTTATGCCTGATTCCCTTAGGAAACATCCATACCCGTAAGCCTCCACAGCTCTACGGATTATGCCCTTATCACGACTGTAGATCGCAACAGACACAATGGTTGCGCTTGGTTCCCCCAAGAAACATCCGTCTGCCGTAGGCCATCTACAACCCTGCAAATTATGCTACACGGTCATGTTCTTTTAAACAACTCGAGTTTTATGTTCGGACAACCTACCACCACCAGCAACACATCTCAACTAAGCTCGAAATTCAAAGAAGAAGGAAGGTACTTTCCTTATTTTACTTTGAAAACATATGATACTATTTATATATAGTACTCTTGTTACCTTCCGCATATCTCGTACTTATAGAATTTTCTCAACACATTTTCCAAATCATATTTTTCAACCATTCATTCTTATATAAATTCTATTATATAAGATTCCATTTTAAATCGAATATCTTTCCATCTAGAAGTTTTCAAATTCACAAGTTCTTATATATTTTCCATATAGATTTTGAAAACTTCTATATTCGATATTCAAAATCGAATATCCTCAAATTCCTTTCTCATTTCAAAATTTTAGTTTTGATCTCTTATCTAATTCAGATATTTAATACCTTTCCAAACTCGGATTTATGAATCCATTGTCATAAACCAATTTCCTTTCAAATTTCTAATTATTAAGTTCCTCGCTTAACTCAACCCTTTATGCTCTCAAATTTCTCCTTCACGCACTATTTCTCTTCCACATTCACATCTTTCGACCGTCAATTAGTAAGCGAACAATTCCCTAAGTATTAATCCCGAAGGCCGAAACCAACATTAGATCAACACTCAGAAAGTAATTCAACTCGCAAATCTCCAATCTGATCTCCTTAACTCAATTTCTAATTTCTTATCAAATTATCGCTTACAAAATTCTCGAATTCAAACTACAATTCCATTTCTCTTACGTTCTGTTGCCCTTCGTTTTCGACATGCAACTCTTTATTCTTCAGTTCTCACAATTTTGATTTGTCAAAGCCCGATAACTTCTCACGATCCTTGAAAAACAATTCATATTCATTTTCTATAATTCTAGAAAATCTTCTGTTACTATTAGAAAACATTTCCATATATTTGCAAATATTTAATTTCAATAAAAAATATACTTTATCCTCAGGGGGAAATATTTCTAAATTCGTTATTTGGACTAAAACAAATATTTAAATACACTGCTATTTTCAATTAACTGCTAACACTCATTTCTTACTCCATTTAACCACTTTGACTATCAAACCCATTTCTTAGTCAACAATGAAGCCAATCAAGTTGGGGTATATTTACCTCTCTGACCTTAACTGAACAACATTATTAACTTCGACCCAGATAAAATTCATCACTTCAAGCACCAACAAAACATTTATTCTCGAAGTATCTGATTTTAAGTTAAGAATTTATTTCTTTTACAATAATCATTGATTTCATGCCTTTGAAATATTTAACTTTAAAAAAATTCTTTATTCTTTAATCTGGTTACCTAAAAAATTAATTAATAACATATTAAATTTTAAATTAAAATGGAAAGTAAATAATATTCTCTTGAAATTCAACATAATCGACTCCATGCATAATCTCCTTTCTAATAATCCCTTATTTGATAATATATTCCACACTTCAGAAAATCTTACTTAATTTATATTCCGAACTTCAGAATAATCTTAACGTGCTGGTCAACTTCATTTCCTCTATCATCAATATCATTTGCAACATTTTTTCTTCCAAACGTTATTTACTTCTAAAGAGTAAATATTATTCCTTTTATCGAAATCTGAACTCGTCACATCAAATCAGTTTTGATTCCATTAAATATCAGTTTAAATCTCTTCATAACCTTCATTCATATATCGCTTCATTTACAGTTCTCGTTTATAATTCACCTCTTGTTAATTAATTAACAATTTCATAACTTATCATCGAAGTCATACATTATTGGTTTGAAACCAATTATAAATCACCTTGCGAAGTTCTGAATAATCTACATAATCTAGTAATATAATTTGACACGATTGAACTCTAATTATACCCTTCTCGATTTATTATTATTATTTATTTATATCCCGAATATTGAAATAAAATTCATCGTTTCGTATTTGAAACGATTTCAAATTTCTCTCCTCATTCAAATTTTAATTCCTAGTCAATTTCAGTTATGTCTGATTACTAAAATGCACCATTGATTTATTGATTCTGCTTAACTTATCTTCCCTTAATACTGTTCGATGATGGATTCAGGATTCAATCCTAAAAGAATTCATCGAAGAACGGCTCTGGCAAATCCGGATTCAAAGACTGGGGATTCGAACAAATTTTAAATCTCAAAATAAATTTTATTTCCACTGTATCAATTTCAAAATACTAATTTTCAAAAATATATAGTATTTCCAAAATAATTTGCCTTCCAATTTTTTCAAAAATTATTTACACTTTCCAAAATTTATATTTCAAAATCTTTTTATTTTCAGAATCCGTTTTTTTCTAGTGTCGATCCTACCCATTTTAAACCCGATAAGCTACGCATTGAATAAACCAAAGCTCTGATACCACTGGTAACGTCCCTCCTTTTTAACCGCTTTAAATTGGTAATTAAACCAACTTAAAACGTCCAAATTGACGAACCGTTATTTAGCTTACAGGGTTTAAACACAGGATCAACACAGAAAACACGAAATAAATAAATAACATAGTACTGAACAATGGAAATAATTTTTTATATATAATCAGAAATTTTGATAAACATTCTCTATACAGCGTAAATTCTAAAACAAATTGAATACAAGGAAATATTACTAGTTTAAAATCTTCACAGTGCGCATAGTCTTCGGATTCCCAACTTCATCAGTCTTCAAAGCCTGAGCGGTAATCTTTAAATTTTGTACTACTCGGGTCTGACTCGAGCATTTCATGTAAAACACAAAACCACTTGAGTCAGGTTTAATATTTGATCAAGTAGAACAACTTCAATAAAACTGAATTAAAATAGATAATCCTTAACTTCGAAAATGGGTCTTATGCAAACTACACGGTGGCATACACAAACTAATGTCTCAACAAATATGTATTTGCAGCTTTAACAATCAATTGCTTACCGTAAAAACTGAACAAAGACCATACATTAGAACATTATTCAAGGAGCGTTTAATATACATCATGAGAAGAGCTAACAACATGGTATGAGGTTTAGTATAGTGCACCAACACAAATGTTTCCAGGTCATTCCATGCGTGCCCAAGTGAAACAATGACTCAAAGTGATATGCAATTTTAGATTGTATAGGTCAAACATCAATTTAGTATACATAGACTATGGAACATGTGACGACCCACCCCAGACCAGTCGACATTTCCCTGACATGAGCTGTGACAATGTCCAACTAGCACGGGACGGTCGCCAAAGAAAGGAAAAGAAAGGAATTTGAACTAGCGAGGAACCTATAGAATGTCTCACAGTGCATGGGATAAAATATAATAATAACATAACTTTGGCATAAAACAGGCGAGACAGTGCATAAGCTAAAAACTAAACCATCATAGCAGCAGAAACCCAAAATACAGCTTATCATCCAAACCAACATTATTACAACTTTGAAATACTGTCTCTAAAGCAAAAGAAGGAGGTACACTACTAATGCCAAAGTAGTGACCAGCAACAATACAGGGAGATTATATATATATCATACGTGGAAGCCTCCTGCTCTTCTTCGGTACAACTACTCATGCATAATCACCTGACCTGTCTCTAGTCTGCCCGTTTAAGAGCACCCAGAGTAATAAGAAGAGACATAAAATTCTGGGTCAGACAAAAGTCTAGTATGAGCGATAAGCAGCAAAACAGAACAATAACAGGTATAACTAACCATACCTGAACCTGGACCTACAACCAAAGAGTTAGCACAATAGGATGTACAATACTTTAAGGTGACACTAACACATGGTGTGAAAATAATGGAAGGGGGTGTGCATGTCAAGGTGATAGCAAACATCAAACATAGCAATCATCCTCACACCTCTCACTTAGTGCGTAAAGTATACGATATTCGCTGCTTTGACCACCTATTCCTTTGCTATGATCACTCTACCCTATGGAGTCATGATGACACCACTGCACTGATCCACAACCACTAGTCCTTTGTTATGTCCACTCTGCCTCCATGAAGTCGTGAGACTCCACTGCACTAGCTCATAACGTTGCTTCGATCACTCTGCCCCATGGAGTAGTGACTACTCCACTGCACTGATCCGCAGCCTAACATTCGTCTTTCCATGGTGAATCAAAGCTATAGACGTCGTCAACTCCTTAGCATACGTTCCGCAGCAAAGCCCAACCATGAAGTTAACTCGTTGGCTCCCAACTGGATCCTGAGTATAAACTTCCTGTTTGGACTACCTTTGCATCTCGGGTTTTGGTCTTCATTTTGATTCGTGACTATTCATTCAGTTCCTGCTCCTCCACATTGGTTCATTATAGTGCTCCCGACTCGTGATCTATGGTCGGCTCGTAGACCATATGTGGACCTGGTTCGTGATCATCCAAGTGGCTCGTAGGTCAATGAACTGACTCCGGTTTGGGATACATGGTTGGCTTCTGGTCCTCCTCCTGGCATCAGCTCGTGACGCCTCACTTTGGTCCACCTCGTGGTCATCTCCCTCCCGGTTCGTGGTTCGTCTGGCTCGTGAGACACCACCATGGTTTGTGGCTCGTGATGATGTCCTGCTCGTGATCTGGTTCAAGTTTTTGGTTGAGTCCCACACCTTGGTCCGGTTTATGATACCTCCTTCCACCACGATTTGTGGTGATCACTTGGTCCGGTTCGTGGACCCTAGGTCACGAATGGATTTGGGTCGTGGGAGGGGGCTTATCACGAACGGAATACTGCATGATTCCTACAACTCTTCCAACAAGCTATTTACACCATACGACGACGTTTTTGACCAATCTAATAGTTCTAGACAATCACAAAACATTCCAAACAATCGTAGAAACATCTGTAATCAACCATAAACACCAAAACAACAATTATAACATGTAAAATGGATCAAACATACCCAAAATCCTTGTTTTCCCCATAATCATGTTTAAGCATAACTAACCTTAGGATTAACAAAACTTAACCAAATTAACCCAAATTTCTAACAGAGGCCTAAATCAACATTTAAGAATTTCTAAACATTTTTCTAGAATCTAATAATGTATAAATTCGCTAATTGACACTAATTACCCTTAATTAACTGTAATTCGTGGAAAACAATGCAAATCACCCACCCTAGCCAAAATATAAACTCAAATCTGAAGTGATTCTTTAAATGGCACGAATTCCAATGCACACAACAGCCTTGCCTCTAATTTGATGTTGATTAGACTTGGTTTGATGTAGATTAGGCTAAAACTTGATTAAACAGTGATTAGAAGGTGATTTCGGTGTTGGAGGCCATTGTTAGGGTTGAAGAGAGGTAAGCGGCGGCTAGAAAATGACAAAGAAAAGGTTTCTCTAACCCTAATCAGCCCTTATATAGCTCAAATCTCGAAATTCCCAATGGGCCTAACTGCTAATTACCCTGTTAAGCCTATTTAAGCTGTTTTTCACCTTCCAAACCTTAATTTAGCCATATCTCCCAAACGGTAAGTCCGTCTGATTAATGTGACCACTCTACGGAAAGATAAACCATCATCTAGATCTAATGGAAGCAGTTTTAGTTCAAAACTCCTTACCAATCAAAAGTTATAGGCAAAACAAGATCCACCAGGGGCAAAATGGTCATTTAAAAATCGGCAAAAATCTGAATATGGAAAATGACCCCAATAGTCGTTCCCCAAAGTTACACGACCATACGACCTCATGTGAAGAAGAAATAAATATTCTACGATCCAACGATACATATAATGCGGGTCGTTATAGAACAACACTTTCAAAATAGCATGGGACTCAAGAATATACATGCACTAAGGGATGTACAACATAGCATGGTCAAGGTTTAGCATGTGTAACATATATGACCATAATTGAGACGACCCGAACTTCCCCGTGAAGGAAAGCCCAGATAGAATTGAGTACAAGACGAATCAGAACGCAGACGGAAGAACATTTCACTGTTATTACAACAATTCCATCAGAATACAAGAATATACAGAGTATAAATGAATAAAATACATTCGATGAAAATCAGAGATTACAATAAATTACATCGTAGCGGAAAAACAATATAAAACACAACTGAAAGTAATACATGGATACAGAGGTTTCCGAGCATCGTTCCAGCTGTGAATCAGGACCCTGTGGATACAAATCTACAAAACCAAAACTACTAGCTGCCCGTGGAAAATAGGGGCACCCAGAGTTTAGGTTAAAACAATAAACTCCAGGTCAGTTATGTGACTGGTGTGAGAACTAAAACAGTTATTAATCTTTATTTAAAAGTTTGGTAAATCAAGGGACCACGCCGTATAACACGGAACGGGTTTCCTCCTAAGAATACCAGTGCATAAAACAAACAGCGCAATGCTAAGTAAAGAAAAATGAAGCTATCATAAGACCCAGGTCCCATCATACAATGCAACGCAAGCCGGAGGATAGGGTTTTTACCTTATAACAGCCAAAGCATGCTTGATACGTTTAAAACACATTATTTGATACTATTATAGGTGTATAGTGTCAAAACAATTTCAATCATAAATATAAATCATAGACGGCATAAGCGCCCCATCCCACTATGTCGCCATACTAGGCTCTTCAAATAAAACCTAAACACACGTATTGGAAATTGGATTCCATCATGAGTCGAGGCAAAGGGCAAGCTCCTCTCCGATTCGAGACACTCTAGCAGATGCCTCGGGACCGCACACAGCAATCCCTGGATCCTCCAAGGTCGGTCCTCTCTTACTTTTGAGGATTAGTTATTCCTGAACACACGTTTCCCGGTCCTTACAGACCTATATCTGAGGCGTCTCGTATCCAACAACCACACAGGTGAAAAGTATATAAATGTCAGGGCTGGTAGGTCACTGACACCACCATAGCTAGAAAGAAACGTCGTGCACTCCTTGGGTCCGTATCTCCTTTTTGACTCATAACGAGGTGTGAGGCTCGCGAATTCACATTATACACAAAGCTACGCCACACAGGTCGTGCTTTGATCATCAACCACAAGATTTTGCTTTTCAACAGAAGCCTTGATCAATTGCCACTTACGCGTGCCACACTGGCAATTCACTCCATGCGACTGATGTCCATCGATATACAACGTCTGAGCTCGTACGTCTCAGAGAAGGGCGTTAAGCAAGAGTATAAATTCTCCGCCACCAAACAGATGTATATTTAATAGAGATCAATCAACACAGAATAAAATCCAATGTCAGACAAACAATCCATTTACAAGTTCGTTCTGGGTCTGAACGAAACCGGAGGCACTTTCCTCGCATATCCATCCATCTCCAAGTACATCTAGACGATCACCAACTGTTTCCCTCATCTTGGGTGTACAGCCCAATCGAGATCATCAGTAATCACCCAAACGATTTGAAGACTTCCGGTCTTCAACCACCGTCTTTATCTTCGACATCTCGTCGAATCAGTTATTCAGAATGGGTATAAACCCGACCTTTCTGAATAACCCACGTATATGATAAACAAAAGTTACACAAACACAACGAATGCCTCATTCCAATTCAGAATGTTCTTTTATTCACAAAATTACATTCTTAGGGAAAGGTCCCCATTAATTTTATCCAAGATAAATTTTTCTAAATTTATTCTTTAATCTTCCTTTGGATATCATTTCAAACTAGTCGGGATTAGCGAACCACACCGAAGTAATTATTTATTTTATTTCCCAATCCTAACCTATTCATCCCATGGAGCAAAACTAGTAATACTCCATATCTAACACCATGGTGTTATCGGTAAAATTAATTACCATTTCACGTTCAAATCTAATTAAAGATTTAACTATCGCTTTGGAGAAAAACTGGTGGTACTCGATTCTCGATCACCTTTCAGATTTGATAATTTAAATTGTCAATTCCCATTTTAATCTAATTAAAGATTCATTAAAACTCTACTTAGTTTTATTCTTTTCAAAAATCAATATCCTGCATTTAATTGTTATAAAGAACCAATACCATCTAAAACACGATTCACGATAAACCCAAAACCACACTCTATTGTTAATCGGGTTAAAGAACAGGTGTTTTCCAAAACACCGCTCACGATAAACCCAAAAACCAATTCAAATTAAATTTCAATTAAATATTATTTAATTGATACACTTCATAAATCTAAATAGAAAGATTTGATCTTTTTCTCTATTGGGCTTAAGAACAGTGTTAATGAAGACACCATTCATGACAAACCCAAATCACATTTGATATTAAATACAAGGCTCTGAATAGAAAATATACCAGCTTATATTCAATATCAAATTCTGAAACCAACAAATATCGTATTGGAAATAACGATATAAAATATATCTTTCAAATTCCCAGAACAATATCTGTATAGTCACGAAATCCAATATCGTAATATTCCAAAGACAATTTCGATTCAGATCTACCTCCACTTTATATATATTAGAAATTCAGGTTATTTTCAAAACAAATTCAAATTAAATTTATTCATTTCAAAAATAAATTGGTTTTAGTTCTAGTTCAAAACCAGTTCATTTCGATAAAAATCTATTTTTATCCTTTCAAATATGGAGTTTTTCATCCCAGTTCTTTTCAATTCACATATTATGATTTTACACAAACTATTAATATTTTTAATAATTTTATCAAGGCCCGTACAGTCGATTTCCATCAACGGCCATCGAACTGCACTTACAGCGACCTTTTCCAAATTTGATTTGGAGATAATTCCAAATCCAACAGTTAGATTTCTAATTTCAAATATTCGTTAGAAAGCCCTTTTCGATACGAACCCAACAGTTCCGGTTTTAGGAGAATCCTGGGGTCGGATCTCCCGCAACGTCAATTCGAAGTCAATGGTCGAAATTCACGAACTGCCGCGGCGCGGCTCATTCTATTCAGGCCATTATATATATATAATATATATATTATATATATTTCGTCGATTTCCTTTTTAAAACGTATTTTATAAATCGTTTTAAATTCATTTTCAAAACCATTTCAACTCTATATTCAATTTCAAATCAAAATTGAATATTTCGTATCATTACTATATAAATGATAATATTTTCAAAACGTTATATTTTGAAATCACTACCTTTTCTATATTCATTATAAAAATGAATATTATCGATATAAATATCATTCACGTCAAAATGGCGCAACTCTAATCAACACGGGTTTATATATTTCAATAAATTCGTTATTCTATTCAACAAATGAATATTTATTCTATTCAACACATGAATCTATATTTCTTTCAACACACAACTAATCTCAACACATGAGTACTGTCAACACACGACTATTTTTGTTATCTAAAATATTTTATAAAATTATGGTATCTATCGTTTGATTTTTAATTAGACTCCTACTGTAAAGTAGTTCTAATTTTAAATATGATAAACATGTAAATTTTATTATTTAAAATATTTTACTCAACACATGAATAGTTTCAGAACATGAACATCGTCAACACATGACTATTTTTATATTCAACACATGAATTTTCTTTTATAATATTCATTATTTTCCCAATTGGAATGAGGCCCAATCTATTACCATATAACGTTAATTATATAGATTCCATACAACACATGTATATAATTTCAACGATAAACAATCAACCATTATCCAAAGTGCACCAATCAACTGCATAAGCATCAAATATAAATAATTAACGCTTACACAGCCTATCGACCAATCGATCGACATACAATTAAATAATTGGGATTAGTGCACGCCAAATATCATCCCAACACCCGTGTGGGGTTTCAAATCAACAAACACAGATTTTTATTTGTGCAGTTGGGCGATGTGTAAAATTTATCGTCCCAATCAATATCAGTCAAGTCAGTGCATATAAACAAATCGGTCGATTTGTTTATAAATATTTATTTACTCACATTCACTATATTCATATTCACGTTAAAAATTAAATTTTTATCGATAATTAATTTATTTCAACCATCTACAATTTATTATCGATTTCACATCAACATCACAAACAATTTTCACAACACATCAATCAAACAAACAAGCCGCCCATGGTTTGTGGACGACGGGTGTCGGGTGCTGCTAAGCACCGTCTGCATCCTAGTATATATATAACTAGAAAAAGAAATTTAGGGTGAGAAGTTCTCACCAAAGCAATCCCAACTCCACGACACTTCTATTATAGGAAATCATCACTTTTCTCGCCTTTTGTCACTTTCGTTGCCCGTAGCCACTACATATATAAAAATCACATTTTTATATTGTTGCTATGTATATAAAAATCACATTTTTATAATCACTCCATATGGATAAAAATTCTATTTTTACATCGCTACTATATAGATAAAAATTCTATTTTTACATCGCTACTATATAAATAAAAATTCTATTTTTACATCGCTACTATATAGATAAAAATTCTATTTTTATACATCGCTACTATATAGATAAAAATTCTATTTTTACATCGTTACTATATAGATAAAAATTCCATTTTTATATCGCTACTATATAGATAAAAATTCTATTTTTATATCGCTACTATATAGATAAAAATTCTATTTTTACATCGCTACTATATAGATAAAAATTCTATTTTTACATCGCTACTATATAGATAAAAATTCTATTTTTACAACGATGCTCATATAATAGAGATTATATTTTTATTGCGCTATACTCTATATAAAGATTTCGCCTTTTCAAATATAAAGATTTCGCTTTTTCAAATATAAAGACTTAATTTTTATTTCATCACTATAAAAATTATATTTTCACATCATATAAAAATTATATTTTTATACTTCTACAATATAAAAGTTTATATTTTTATTATCTATATAATATGAAATTTTATTTTCAACCTTTACACACGATAAAAATTATATTTTTAACTTCCTTATCATATAAAAATCAGATCTTTAACTTTCCTATCGAATAAAAATTCTGTCTTTAACTTTCCTATTGAATAAAAATTCAGTTTTTAACTCAGGGGAAATAAATAAAACTCGAAATTAAAACTTACATTGTCTTTGAAGGAGAGGAGGGGTTCGACGCGCGGATGTAGGCGCGGTGGAGGCGGACGGCGGCGTTGACAGGGGGAGGTGGCGGCATCGTGCTTTGGGAGGGCTGGGGTTGCGGTTTTACAAAGGGGAGAGGGACAGAGGGGCGGAGGAGAAGGGGGGAGAGGGGCGGAGGACCCCTGGGGTGTCGGCGCCAGGGCGCGGCGGCCCTGGTGGCAGCAGCAGCGGCGGTCTGGCCCCCCCGTCGTTCGCTTTTTTTTTTATCTTTTGATTTTCGTTCGATCTAAATAGAGAGGAGAGAGAGAGAAAGAGGGTTGAGGTGTTATTATATTTAATTATTTAATTATTTTTAATTCTCCTTTAAGTTGACTTTTAATCCGAACTCGAAACGAGGCCCACCGCCTGTCGTCTATAGCTAATTACCCCCATTCCGAACACAATAGGATATGTATCGTAGGATGATTCGACTGTTTCAATCAGTTTCCGGTAAAATCAACATATAACTTTATATATTGAATTTGAACGCGCATTTCAATTTACCGGGGCCACATACTAACTCTAAAAATTCCCGAAAAATATTTTCTAGCTTCGTATTGATGATACGGTCCTAACAAAACTAATTTCGTCGAATTCTGAGACCGTTGGAAAAATGGCCATTTTCCAGTCGATTAAAATCAACTGAAACTGGTCAAATGCGTTTTCCTTTGCCACGCTCACATATTGATTCGAAAAATTATGAAATTTGGAATCTAGCAATAATTTGACATCACGGATCCAACAAAAGTGGTTTCGTCGAAATCCGAAGTCATTTGCAAAATTCCCATTTTTATGGGTCTGAATTCCATAGCGACTATTCAGAATTTTCAACTGGACGTATCTTTTGATTCCCGCTATGAAATTCCGATTTTTCGGATTCGTTGGAAAGATAAATTCTATTATTTTTTGTTTCACTAAAATCCGGTTTATTTTGCACCCGGTACGCTCAATTGAAATTTGAAATCGAATTACCGAACTACCACGCCATTTTCAATTCCTATTTATAATTATATATAATTATTTATATTCTAACGACGACGTATATAATATATACGTTAGAATTCTATTCAAAATAAATTTCTCATCGATATTATTTAAAATAATTCATTTTAAATGTTCAAAATTCGCTAAAATTTCCAAAATAAAAATTTTAAACTGGCTCGCATTTCCGGGTTGTTACATTCTCCCCCACTTAAAACTTTTCGTCCCCGAAAAGGAACGAAGTCGGAAGTTGTTTAACAATTCAACTCAACTTCCAGTATTTTGATTACGGCTTAAGTTCTTCAACTTTTCAGTTTCTAAAAACTTTTCAAATTTTTCATAAATTTGGCTAACACCCTAAATTTCCGAAAAATTTCGCCATTACCTCCCCTGCACCGGGAGCATGGGAAAATCCCAAAATTACCATATAGGCCCTCTGATCTCAAAAAGAAAAAGAAAAAGAAAAAGCCAAGCGGCTAGCCAATCGGGTCATAAAATAATCATCACCCAAACAAAACAGTAAATTATGGTAAACATGTACCTATTTGTCAGGCAAACAACTTTATTCTTTGCTCTAGCCTCCTTGCTATGACCTGTTAAATGTAAGTACATGTATATGCAAGCAAATGCGACTAATTTTCAATATAATTCAATATGTGATTCAATTAGGCTAAATGGTTCAAAATTATCAAACAACACAAACATCAATCAATTAGTGAATTAGAGTTTCAAATTTATAGTTTGATGTATATACAGAAAATCATGTTTTGATGCCAATTCACAACAATGTATTCTAGCTATATTTTGGTTCTCACACCAGTCTAATGGAAATATATAGAAATCACACCTTCGAAACTCGAATATGAATACTGATGATGATGCACCATCATCAGAATCATCCTCGGATGTCTAGAGTGTGATTCTATATCTACCCAGTATATTAAAACTTCGAATATACGTTCATGACGCGTATACGCGAAATCTTATATATTGGATTGTCCAAATTCAAAATAAATAAAAATATATTCAAATACGTTTAAAACGAATTAGATTTTCAAAACAAAATTGTTTTCATTTGAAAAATATACTCTTCACACTCGTTCTAGGATACTACTGATCCTATCTCTAACGAGTCATTCTAATTGGATATTACTAATCTAATATCTGATGAATTCTTTCGTATGGTTCTAATATGTCTTGTTCTCGAGCTCTATAAACCAAAGCTCTGATACCAAACTGAGACGACCCGAACTTCCCCATGAAGGAAAGCCCGGATAGAATTGAGTACAAGACGAATCAGAACGCAGACGGAAGAACATTTCATTGTTATTACAACAATTCCATCAGAATACAAGAATATATAGAGTATAAATGAATAAAATACATACGATGAATATCAGAGATTACAATAAATTACATCGCAGCGGAAAACAATACAAAACACAACTGAAAGTAATACATGGATACAGAGCTTTCCGAGCATCGTTCCAGCTGTGAATCAGGACCCTGTGGATATAAATCTGCAAAACCAAAACTATTAGCTGCCCGTGGAAAATAGGGGCACCCAGAGTTTAGGTTAAAACAATAAACTCCAGGTCAGTCATGTGACTGGTGTGAGAACTAAAACAGTTATTAACCTTTATTTTAAAGTTTGGTAAATCAAGGGACCACGCCGTATAACACGGAACGAGTTTCCTTCCAAGAATACCAGTGCATAAAACAAACAGCGCAATGCTAAATAAAGAAAAATGAAGCTGTTATAAGACCCAGGTCCCATCACACAATGCAACGCAAGCCGGTGGATAGGGTTTTTACCTTATAATAGCCAAAGCATGCTTGATACATTTAAAACACATTATTTGATACTATTATAAGTGTATAGTGTCAAAACAATTTCAATCATAAATATAAATCATAGACGGCATAAGCGCCCCATCCCACTATGTCGCCATACTAGGCTCTACAAATAAAACCGAAACACACGTATTGGAAATTGGATTCCATCATGAGTTGAGGCAAGGGGCAAGCTCCTCTCTGATTCATGACACTCTAGCAAATGCCTCGGGACCGCACACAGCAATCCCTGGATCCTCCAAGGCCGGTCCTCTCTTACTTTTGACGATTAGTTATTCCTGAATACACGTTTCTCGGTCCTTACAGACCTATATTCGAGGCGCCTCGTATCCAACAACCACATAGGTGAAAAGTATATAAATGTCAGGGCTGGTAGGTCACTGACACCACCATAGCTAGAAAGAAACATCGTGCACTCCTTGGGTCCGTATCCCTTTTTTGACTCATACCAAGGTGTGAGGCTCGCGAATTCACGTTATACACAAAGCTACGCCACACAGGCCGTGCTTTGGTCATCAACCACAAGACTTTGCTTTTCAACAGAAGCCTTGATCAATTGCCACTTACGTGTGTCACACTGGCAATTCACTCCATGCGATTGATGTCCATCGATATACAACCTCTGAGCTCGTACGTCTCAGAGAAGGGCGTTAAGCAAGAGAATAAATTCTCCGCCGCCAAACAGATGTATATTTAATAGAGATCAATCAACATAGAATAAAATCCAATGTCAGACACACAATCCATTTACAAGTTCGTCCTGGGTCTGAACGAAACCGGAGGCACTTTCCTCGCATATCCATCCATCTCTAAGTACGTCTAGACGATCACCAACTGTTTCCCTCATCTTGGGTGTACAGCCCAATCGAGATCATCAATAATCACCCAAACGATGTGAAGACTTCCGGTCTTCAACCACCGTCTTCATCTTTGACATCTCGTCGAATCGGTTATTCAGAATGGGTATAAACCCGGCCTTTCTGAATAACCCACGTATATGATAAACAAATGTTACACAAACACAACGAACGCCTCATTCCAATTCAGAATGTTCTTTTATTCACAAAATCACATTCTTAGAGAAAGGTTCCCATTAATTTTATCCAAGATAAATTTTTCTAAATTTATTCTTTAATCTTCCTTTGGATATCATTTCAAACTAGTCGGGATTAGCGAACCACACCGAAGTAATTATTTGTTTTATTTCCCAATCCCAACCTATCCATCCCATGGAGCAAAACTGGTAATACTCCACATCTAACACCACGGTGTTATCGGTAAAATTAATTACCATTTCATGTTCAAATCTAATTAAAGATTTAACTATCGCTTTGGAGCAAAACTGGTGGTACTCCATTCTCGATCACCTTTCAAATTTGATAATTTAAATAATCAATTCCCATTTTAATCTAATTAAAGATTCATTAAAACTCTACTTAGTTTTAATCTTTTCAAAATTCAATATTCGGCCTTTAACTGGGTTAAAGAACCAATGTCATCTAAAACACGATTCACGATAAACCTAAAATCACACTCTATTGTTAATCGGGTTAAAGAACAGGTGTTTTTCAAAACACCACTCACGATAAACCCAAAAACCAATTCAAATTCAATTTCAATTAAATATTATTTAATTGATACACTTCATTAAATCTAAATAGAAAGATTTAATCTTTTTCTCTATTGGGCTAAAGAACAGTGTTAATGAAGACACCATTCACGACAAACCCAAATCACATTTGATATTAAATACAAGGCTCTGAATAGAAAATATACCGGCTTATATTCAATATCAAATTCTGAAACCAACAAATATCGTATTGGAAATAACGATATAAAATATATCTTTCAAATTCCTAGAACATAGTCACGAAATCCAATATCGAAATATTCCAAAGACAATTTCGATTCAGATCCACCTCCACTTTATATATATTGGAAATTCTGGTTATTTACAAAAACAATTCAAATTCAATTTATTCGTTTCAAAAATAAATTGGTTTTAGTTCTAGTTCAAAACCAGTTCATTTCGATAAAAATCTATTTTTATCGTTTCAAATATGGAGTTTTTCATCCCAGTTCTTTTCAATTCACATATTATGATTTTACACAAATTATTAATATTTTTAATAAGTTTATCAAGGCCCGTACAGTCGATTTCCATCAACGGCCATCGAACTGCACTTACAGCGACCTTTTCCAAATTTGATTTGGAGATAATTCCAAATCCAACCGTTAGATTTCTAATTTCAAATATTCGTTAGAAAGCTCTTTTCGATACGAACCCAACGGTTCTGGTTTTAGGAGAATCCGGCGGTCGGATCTCCCGTAATTTCAATTCGAAGTCAATGGTCGAAATTCACGAACTGCTGCGCGGCGCGTTCTATTCAGGCCATTATATATATATAATATATATATTATATATATTTCATCGATTTCCTTTTTAAAATGAATTTTATAAATCGTTTTAAATTCGTTTTCAAAACCATTTCAACTCTATATTCAATTTCAAATCAAAATTGAATATTTCGTATCATTACTATATAAATGATAATATTTTCAAAACGTTATATTTTAAAATCACTACCTTTTCTATATTCATTATAAAAACGAATATAATCGATATAAATATCGTTCACGTCAAAATGGCGTAACTCTAATCAACACGGGTTTATATATTTCAATAAATTCATTATTCTATTCAACAAATGAATATTTATTCTATTCAACACATGAATCTATATTTCTTTCAACACACGACTAATCTCAACACATGAGTACTGTCAACACACGACTATTTTTGTTATGTAAAATATTTTATAAAATTATAGTATCTATCGTTTGATTTTTAATTAGACTCCAACTGTAAAGTAGTTCTAATTTTAAATATGATAAAGATGTAAATTTTATTATTTAAAATATTTTACTCAACACATAAATAGTTTCAACACATGAACATCGTCAACACATGACTATTTTTATATTCAACACATAAATTTTCTTTTATAATATTCATTATTTTCCCGATTGGAATGAGGCCCAATCTATTACCATATAACGTTAATTATATGGATTCCATACAACACATGTATATAATTGCAACAATAGACAATCAACCATCATCCAAAGTGCACCACTCAACTGCATAAGCATCAAATATAAATAATTAACGCTTACACAGCCAGTCGACCAATCGATCGACATACAATTAAATAATTGGGATTAGTGCACGCCAAATATCATCCCAACACTCGTGTGGGGTTTCAAATCAACAAACATAGATTTTTATTTGTGCAGTTGAGCAATGTGTAAAATTTATCGTCCCAATCAATATCAGTCAAGTCAGTGCATATAAACAAATCGACCGATTTGTTTATAAATATTTATTTACTCACATTCACTATATTCATATTCACGTTAAAAATTATATTTTTAACGATAATTAATTTATTTCAACCATCTACAATTTATTATCGATTTCACATCAACATCACCAAAAATTTTCACAACACATCAATCAAACAAACAAGTCGTCCATGGTCTGTGGACGACGGGTGTCGGGTGCTGCTAAGCACCATCTGCATCCTAGTATATATATAACTAGAAAAAGAAATTTAGAGTGAGAAGTTCTCACCAAAGCTATCCCAACTCCACGACACTTCTATTATAGGAAATCATCACTGTTCTCGCCTTTTGTCACTTTCGTTGCCCGTAGCCACTACATATATAAAAATCACATTTTTATATTGTTGCTATGTATATAAAAATCACATTTTTATAATCACTCCATATGGATAAAAATTCTATTTTTACATCGCTACTATATAGATAAAAATTCTATTTTTACATCGCAACTATATAGATAAAAATTCTATTTTTACATCGCTACTATATAGATAAAAATTCTATTTTTATACATCGCTACTATATAGATAAAAATTCCATTTTTACATCGCTACTATATAGATAAAAATTCCATTTTTACATCGCTACTATATAGATAAAAATTCTATTTTTACATCGCTACTATATAGATAAAAATTCTATTTTTACATCGCTACTATATAGATAAAAATTCTATTTTTACATCGCTACTATATAGATAAAAATTCTATTTTTACAACAATGCTCATATAATAGAGATTATATTTTTATCGCGCTATACTCTATATAAAGATTTCGCCTTTTCAAATATAAAGATTTCGCCTTTTCAAATATAAAGATTTCGCCTTTTCAAATATAAAGATTTAATTTTTATTTCATCACTATAAAAAGATTATATTTTCAACCTTTACATACGATAAAAATTATATTTTTAACTTCCTTATCATATAAAAATCATATCTTTAACTTTCCTATCGAATAAAAATTCTATCTTTAACTTTCCTATTGAATAAAAATTCAGTTTTTAACTCAAGGAAAATAAATAAAACTCAAAATTAAAAATTACATTGTCTTTGAAGGAGAGGAGGGGTTCGGCGCGCAGATGCAGGCGCGGTGGAGGCGGAAGGCGGCGTTGACAAGGGGAGGTGGCGGCATCGGGCTTTGGGAGGGCTGGGGTTGCGGTTTTACGAAGGGGAGAGGGACAGAGGGGCGAAGGAGAATGGGGAGAGGGGCGGAGGACCCCTGGGGTGTCGGCGCCAGGGCGCGGCGGCCCTGGTGGCAGCAGCGGCGGCGGTCTGGCCCCCACGTCGTTCGCTTTTTTTTTTATCTTTTAATTTTCGTTCGATCTGAATAGTGGAGAGAGAGAGAGAGAAAGAGGGGTGAGGTGTTATTATATTTAATTATTTAATTATTTTTAATTCTCCTTTAAGTTGACTTTTAATTCGAACTCGAAACGAGGCCCACTACCTGTCGTCTATAGCTAATTACCCCCATTCCGAACACAATGGGATATGTATCGTAGGCTGATTCAACTGTTTCAATCAGTTTCCATTAAAATCAACATATAACTCTATATATTGAATTTGAATGCGCATTTCAATTTACCGGGGCCACATACTAACTCTAAAAATTCCCGAAAAATATTTTCTAGCTTCGTATTGACGTTACGGTCCTAACAAAACTAATTTCGTCGAATTCTGAGACCATTGGAAAAATGGCCATTTTCCAGTTGATTAAAATCAACTAAAACTGGTCAAACGCGTTTTCCTTTGCCACGCTCACATATTAATTCGAAAAATTATGAAATTTGGAATCTAGCAATAATTTGACATCACGGATCCAACAAAAGTGGTTTCGTCGAAATTCAAAGTCATTTGCAAAATTCCCATTTTTAAGGGCCTGAATTACATAGCGACTATTTAGAACTTTCAACTGGACGTACCTTTTGATTCCCGCTATGAAATTCCGATTTTTCGAATTCGTTGGAAAGATATTCACAATTAGATTCTATTATTTTTGGTTTCACTAAAATCCGGTTTATTTTGCACCCGGTACGTTCAATTGAAATTTGAAATCGAATTATCGAACTACCACGCCATTTTCGATTCCTATTTATAATTATATATAATTATTTATATTCTAACGACGACGTATATATTATATACGTTCGAATTCTATTCAAAATAAATTTCTCGTTGATATTATTTTAAATAATTCATTTTAAATGTTCAAAATTCGCTAAAATTGCCAAAATAAAATTTTTAAACTGGCTCGCATTTCCGGGTTGTTACAATAATAATGGGACAACACTTTCAAAATAGCATGGTACTAAAGAATATACATGCATTAAGGGACGTAAAACATAGCATGGTAAAGGTTTAGAATGTGTTCAAGCGTAGCATGTCAGGTGAAATATACATAGTTAAGGAACCTGAATCAACACGTGCAGGGGATCACCAAAATATTAAATCAACAAGGATTATTCTGCATGGTCAAATAGAATCAAGAATAATAATATGACAAGAATAAATCATCAACCTGGAAAATTGGTTTCCAGAAATATATTTTTTGTTGGACAAGAACATATTGTTTTGTTTCCCGAAAATCACAGGAAGTTCAAAGCAAGAAAGAAAATTCCCAAGATTTCCAAAAATGCATATAAATATATATGGCAATGATAACTTTTGTTTGTAAAATTGAGACGACCCCAAACCCCGTACTGACGGTGGCAAGGGTAGTCCTTGGAATACAACACAGAAACAGATAATAGCAGACAAAAATAAATAAATACACCAGATAATGCACAATAGAATATACTGGATAAACGTAATCATCAGAGTTACACAGTATACAGGATCATACTTAGTACAAATACAGTTCAAATATACATATACGTCTACAGCGGAAAAATAAACATAATGCACAATAGGAGCTGAACAACATAAAAAGAGATAAATGATAAAATCCATCTTCAGCTCCAGCTATCCAGAAAAGCCTGCAAAACCTGAACACATGGCTGCCCGTGTAGAAAAAGGGGCACCTGAGTTTGAAAGTGAAACAAACTACGAGTCAGTCATGGGACTGGTATGAGAAATCTACTCAACACACTTAAAATATAGCTAATCACAGGACCACGCCACTTTCGTGGAACGGGTTTACTCCATTGGATTGCCAGTTCTTTAAAACAAATCATTTTTTAAACATCGCAATGCTTTTTATAAAAATGAAACCATTATAAGACTCAGTTCCCATCACACAATGCAACGCAAACCGGAGGATAGAGTTTTACCATATAATAGCCAAAATATGCTTGATATGAATAAAACAAAAGCATTTGATATTATTACTAGTGTTTACATGTTTCGAAAATAATTTCGAATCATAACTATCAATCATAGACGGCATGGGTACCATATGTCATGTCGCCATATATATATACAATCAAAACCGCACGATGTCGTATTTGGAAATTGGATTTCCGTCATGAACCAAGGCAAAAGATAGTCCTTACCGACTTCGAGACGCTCTAGCCTGTGTCTCAGATAAGTAATCAGTCAAGCCTTAGGATCGTCAGGGCTGGTCCACTAATGTGGATTAAAATTCCTGAACACTGCGTTTCCCCGCCCTATGGGGCGTCAATGAGCCAACGAATGACTCCATCGGTCCCGTATCGACCGATATAACCGAGGCACCTCGCAATCCATCTTCCACATAAGTAAAATGTCAGGACGTGTAAAAACACCGACACAACTCCTAGCTAGAAGGAAACGCATGCCCTCCCTGAGGTCCTTTTTCCCGTTTCTGGTTCATACCGGGGTGTGAGGCTCGCGAATTCACGTTATACACAAAGCTACGCCACACAGGCAGTGCTTTGATCATCAATCACAAGACTTTGCTTTTCAACAGAAGCCCTGATCAATGCATCTTAGCATGCCACACCGGCAATTCACACCATGCAACTGATGGTTATCAATCGCACAGAATGAATTCCAATGTCAGACACACAGTCCGTTCTGGGTCTGAACGAAACCGGAGGCACTAAATACCTCGCGTATCCATCTATTCCCACGTACGTCTGGACGATCACCACCCATTATCCATATTTCGGGATGCCTCCCAATCAGGACCTCAGTGACCATCCAAACGAGGTGAAGATCGGTCTTCAACCCCCGTCTTCATCTTCGACTTCTTATCGTCGATTCAGTTATTCAGAATGGGATAAACCCGGTCTTTCTGAGCAAATCGCGTATATATTAAACAAGTGCGACACTAACATACATACGCATCATTTCAATTCATTAGTCATTAACCGTCAATCAGTAGGAGAACGATTTCCCAAATGTTAACCCCAAAGGCTGAAACAACCATCAGATCAACATCCAAGAAACCATTCGACTTAGCCAACCTTCAGTTAGTTTCTATATTTCACATCCATATCGTTTATAATATTTTATAACGATTTATCGCTATTTTTATTTATTTTAAAATAGCCAATTTATTCAAAATGACGCTTCGAGCCATAACGCGGCCGTGGCGCTGTTTTTCTTCAGATTTGATTTACACATATCTGAAAATCTAACCATTGGATCTTCGCAAAATTTACATCATTAGAAAGATCTTTTCAAAACGAATCCAACGGTTCCAGTTTCGGGAAAATCCGACGGTCGGATCTCCCGGTATAATCGTTTGAAGTTACGATTTCAAAATACGAACTGCAGCGTAGTTATTCAATTAAATATAATTATAATTATATATATATATATATAAATATAATCGATTATGGCGCTATTTTTCTTCAGATTTGAATTAAACATTTCAGACAATCCAACCGTTGGATTTTTACAAAGTTGGTGCCGTTGGAAAGATATTCCCAAAGCGGACCGAACGGTGGCGGTTTCGGGAAAATCCGATGGTCGGATCTCCCGCACCAATCATTTGAAATCACGGTTTCAAAATACGAACTGCAGCGTCGTTATTCGATATATTTCAATTCTATTTATCTATATATATCGATTCTTTGATTCCAAAACCATATGAATTTCATACATTTGATAAAAACGATATGTTTATCTAACTGTTTTCTATTTCAACACTTCACTATTTTTAACAATTCATGTATATAATAAAAATGTGATTTTTAATGTAAAACAATTTATTTCAAAACTTGATTATTTTATATAGTTAATATAGGTGATAAAAATAGGATTTTTATTATAAAACAATTTATTTCAAAACAAGATTATTTTATATAGTTCATATCGATGATAAAAATTGGATTTTTATTATAAAACACTTTCTTTCCAAATATGAATACCATTAAACGAATGAATTTCAATTCAACGAATGAATTTCGATTCAACACATGAAGGTTTTTTATAGTTTATATATATAGATAAAAAGGCGATTTTTATATTTAAAGACGAATACCATTCAACACATGAATTTTTATCCAACGAATGAATATCGATTCAACACATGAAGGTTTTCTATTCAACGAATAAATATAGTTTCAACAAATGGAAATAATTCTAATACATGAATATTATTCAAAATTTCGGCAGCATAACGGCAGGGTAGTTAAAACCGGGACTGTCCCTAGTACGGCTCCTCGCTCTACCTTAATACCTCGCGGTTTTTGACAATGGGGATTCATGCATCTAGTTCGCACGCAGGCGGCATGTATATTTATTCCATTTCCACAAACTAATCCTATGTGGTTTCAACCAAATATTTCTCAACCACAAACCGGTATTTTTCAACCACAATCAATCAATATCAACCACAAACAATTCCAATCAACCATTTGCTATCAATCAATTTTCACACCAATCACAACTAATAAATATCGTCCATGGTTTGTGGACGAGGGGCGTGTGTATATATATATATATATATATATATATATATAGCATTTCACTTCTATTTCGACACATATATAATTTTTACAACGCATATACAACTTATACATCATACGTACAACTTATACAACGCTTATACAAGAGGTGTACAATGCTTATATAACTCATACATCGACTATATAATTTATACATCGTCGTTTTCCATATCGTTTATAAATTAGAAATCTCACATTGGGTTCCACTCCACCAAAAATAGCAGAAGGCTCAGAAAAATATGCGGTCTCTTCTAGAATGTAGAAGAAGCCCACACGGTCATGATGTTTCCTGTTTCATCGAATTTCGTCAAGAAACGAAAAAGATATGATTTTTCAAAGTTTGCAACGGTTTAAAGGTGTTAAAATCAGTTCAAAGAAAATCAGCCGTACCTTTCAGCGGAGGTTCAAAACTAGGTTTTGATTTTTCGTGAAATCCGTTGCTCGATACGACGATCGGCTTGTACAACGATGTAGAGGGAGGATAGAGCTTCCAGCAAAGGGGGGTGGCGGCCAGTTCGATCGCCTCTGGCGATGGTGGCGGCGGCGGGAAGACGTCGACTTCCAAGCGTTGATTCTCACTCCACAAGCCATGAAAAATTCCAAACTATATATTGTTGGATCTAGAATAACCCTAAAGGGGGGGGGGGGGGTGAATAGGGTTTTTCACAGTTTTTAACTGAATTAAAAATTTAATGAGATATATAATAATAAACTGATCACATAATATAGCAGAAACAGAAATGCAGAAAATAAATCACACACAGATATACCCAGCTTCGGCAAAAACCTGCCTACTGCTGCATTTCTAAGGTTTCTACTAGGTAATAGAATAGATCCCGCATACAAGACCATGTACACTCGCAAACCCTGCTCCTATTCTAACCCTATGCTCAAAACCGTAGACTGATTGATATTCCCTCGATCAGATTTCCCCTGATTACAACCCAGTAACCAGTAACCCTGATTTTACAGACTCTGTCAACTGTCAGTCAACACACTGACTGAATCACTCTAGTTTATACTGACACTAGAAAACTGTTCAGATAATTGTTTGTTTTACGGTTTACAAAGAAATTTAAAACAATACAAACTAAAAAGAAAAACAAAAACAAAAACCCCTTTGAATTAGTCTAAATAAAAACTACCCCCTTTTTTTATTAATCATGGCTTAACCAAGTCAAAGTAGACCGGCCCACTCCATTTAGCATTTTCCCGATCTCTTCTCTGTGAAAATGGCGGTAGGGAAATGGAAATTAAAACTAGGGTTTACTCAATCTTCCCCAAATCGATTTCGATGCTTGATTGAA
This sequence comes from Allium sativum, assembly GCA_030737875.1. Taxonomy (NCBI): domain Eukaryota; kingdom Viridiplantae; phylum Streptophyta; class Magnoliopsida; order Asparagales; family Amaryllidaceae; genus Allium; species Allium sativum. Next base: position 30,463,043 of record JASFAX010000021.1, on the reverse strand, counting down.
TGATTTTTTCTAGTGCTCGACTTCTCTGTGGCTATCTGGTTCTTCGATTTTGGAGTTGTGTTGATCGAAACACTGAAAAAAATTGATTTGATTTCTCTGTTTAATCTCTTCGAATTTCTCTTGAAAATATTTGTGGTTTTTTGATTTTTGTGATGCTTTGTTTTCGATCTAAAATGTTGGGTTGGTTTTCGATTTGCTGTATGTTGCCTATGATGAATTTGGTGTGTATAAATATGGGGTATATCCGAAAACCCTAAACTCTGATTTCACCATAAAATGATTGGATCTGAATTTGCGTTGGCTTCTTAAATTCTCAGCTTTGATAAAATTGCTGTGAATTCCTTGTTGAACTTGATGTGTTCTTGTACATAAATGAATTTGAAAAATTGCCGAGATAATTTCTTGCCTAAACTTGATTTTCTGCCAACTGGAAATAGTTCATTTTCCCCTTTTAACACAATCTGATTTCTGGAAATTCATTTTGAAATTGCATTATGACATTGATTACTTTCCCTATATGATTATTTGAAAAACTGGAATTCTGGAACTGTTTTCTTGTATTCGAAACTCCTCAATTAACACTTTCCAAATATGATTTCTTGATTGAATTTTAATTTCACTCAATTCTGGAATGTAATTAAAATTTGCCAATACATTTCTTTCCATACTTCGGTGATTCCTTGAGACTCAAACTAGATTTATTCATCACACATGACTGGGCATGATCCTTTTAGCACATATATTTGGTACACTCATTTGGCACTTTAATTGTCGACCTATTTGCAATACGACTTGAAACACCTCGGCTGAAATTCTTTGTGACACCCATATAACTTGTCTTGTTTAATCATTATGCATGTTGGCTTAAACTTGAGCATTTTGTTTCTCTATGTTGCTATACCATCACCTGTACATGTTCATCACTGTTTTGGTTAGTGTTTGTACTCTAGAATGTATGACCAAAACCAATTTTGTAGCTTGCATTGATCTTCTTCCCATTTTGTCCATTTAAATACTGAAACATGTTTGTTGCTTGATCACCTGTATTGGCATGAACTTGTAGTCTTCACTGCACTTGCTCATGTGTCCACATGCATTTAGTATTCGATCACCATGCTGATCAGTTTTGTATTACTGCTTCATGATTTGCTTGTGCTCTACCACTAGTCAATTTGTTGCTTGCATGCTTCCCTTGTTCACATGCACACTTGGTCTTGAGTATGTGAACATGTCACCATCCTCTGTCATATGCTGTTTCCACCATGTGCTTGAACAAAGCTTCTTCTTGTACAAATACACTGCTATGATTATTTAACTATGCTGTGTAACCATCATGTTAACTTGCATCTTTGACCATGCTGTGTTTACTTGTTTACCATGTCGAAATGACTTGCTGCCTTAACTTGCTGCTTAGTTGATACATGCACGAACTCTTGTGCTTGATGTTGTTTTAGTGCTCGACATTGGTTTGATTTTCATTGCTAAAACTTGTTGTGTAAACACAACCATGTATTGCTGAAATGAACACTTGTATTTGGGCTGATCTGCCATGTTTAATATCAACATTGCTGACCATGGTGCATATATACATGCTTTTGACATACATGTACATGACTGAGTTGATCGTTCATGAACCTGACCACCTTTTGTAGCTTGCCTCTTGACCATGTACACACTGTCTCGGCTGCTTGCAATTTTGTTTTTAAAAAAAACATGAATTTCAACTTTTCCTTGAGTCACTTGATTTTTAACTGAAGTTTGTGATCTGTCACATGTTTTCATTACTGAGCCAATTTTCATCTTTCTTCTTTGATTTGATTGTCCCACTGATGACTGTGCACTGAGTCGAGATGGTCCACGTGGCTACTCCTCAGTTGCACTCTGATTGGCGTGGCAGTACACGCGTGTATATTTATACACGTGTGTATATGCAGCCAACAGACAAGATTTCCTGTCCCTGTACTATATACAAACTGTCTGTCTAGACACAAATGTATTAGATCAAGTTACGAAAAATGATGAGAAACACACCAGAAATCTGAGGCAAACAAATTTTTTAAAAATAAAATTTATATTTGCATGTATACAGTTTTATTTCTATTGCAATGTACCGTGTGTGTGTTTCATGTGACAGGTATGACGACTGGACTGACTGTGAAGTGAAGACTGACTTGTAAGCTGTGTAGACAGAAGACTGAAGAAGCTAGTGTGTCAATATGTAAATGAGTGTATATAAAATTATATATTGAAATGTATGAAATCAAAATATTTATATATATACGAGTGTGAGTGTTATAGTGGGAAGCTGTGTACTGAAATGGAGTTGTACTGTAATTTGTAATACACAAGTTTGATTGAAATAAAATAATATCTTATTGTTGTCAAACAAACTCATCTATTTCATTTTGTTATTTATTAGTACAAATATTCTGTGAGTGTTTAAATAGTGGAGTTTATAAGATTCGTACTGTTGTGTTATTGAAATAGAATATTCAATTTAAATAGAATACAGTATGAATATATCAATTTGTGTACAGTCGTATTTTATTTGAATATAAATATTATATTCCTGTCTGTGATGAATATATGAAACAGTGCATTAACAAAAACATTTATAATATATACTTGGTTGTTATCATCAAACAAAAATCATATAATTGTGTATACAACTACGTCATATACAACAATCTCCCCCTTTTGATGATGACGAACAAGTAAAAGATTTTGATTGCAATAAATATGTTTGACAGTGAATATTGAACTCCCCCTATTTATTAGCTCCCCCTACAACAGAAAACTCCCCCTATAACTATGCATGAGTGAATTGAACTGAATGATAATGAATTTTCAAAAATAAAAATATTTATAAAATATTCACTCATAAATAAAAATCTAATCCATTCTCCCCCTTTTGTTATCATCAAAAAGGATACAGATTATAAAATACAGATGTAAATTGACTAAAAATATAATTTCAGCTTAAGAGGTAGAACGGTCATCATAAATTTCAATCAATCAAACAAAAATCATAATATTCTAAGAACTGGTGGCATATTTCACATTTTAGAGAATGACAGTTATACGATGAATTTTATATAAAATGGAGAGAGTTTTAAAAAAAATATTTCCAATTATTTTCAAAGGATTTTTATAAAAATAAAGCACAAAAACAGTGATGGATTTGGACTATAATAAATAATTCAATTTATGTGACAAACTCGAATAACCTCAAATCCCAATATCTATCAACAAATCATAATACATCATAAAATTTCAACATATTTCACAGAACAGAAGATGGATTAATAGGCTGGCTTTTATACTCAGAGGTGAATTTCAAATTTATTTCTATTTTTAGCACTTTTTTTTAATTTAAGAGCACACTGACCACGCATAACCAAAGCTTGGATTTTTAAATGGGATCAGTCGCAGCTTAAATTATAAGACGTCTCATAACCATGCATAACCAGAGCTTGGATTTTTAAATGAGGTTAGAGACACTCTTATATATTAATTATATTTATTATTTTCAGCTTCAAAATAGAAAAACTCCTCAGTATATATAAACCAATATAAATGATAGAAATGCGGTAGGTACAGAGATGGACTGTGAAATAAATTTCTAAATTAATAATATTATGAAATATGATCAACCGTACCAGGACCATTGCAAATTTCAATTGTCACTAATTCTGAAAAAAATAACATAACCACAATTCCATCACAAATATTTTCACTATTTATTCAAAAAGAGTCCTAAAAAAATTAACTCTCCACATTGATATAAAATCATAACGAATGGCAGAAGGATGATAGGTAAAGAAGATGGTCGTGAAATAATTGCCAGTTCAGAGATATTATAATACATGTTCAACTATCATGAAAATATAAATAAAATCTCCTCTTGTTGTGAAATATATTGCAGTTACAATTCATCACAATTTCAAAATCTGATAATTATTTTGATGAATTACAAATACAGTTCAATTTTGATATTGATTTCGATTTCTGAATGAATAATTAATAAATAATTCTAAAATTGAAAAAAAATTACAAGAGGAATTTAAGGTGATTTATATAAGGGGAAAAAATGTGTATGATGTCTATACAAAGTGAAAATTCAAAAACAGATGGATGAAAAAAAAGCTGATACCAATTGTAGTCTCCTTTATCGAGGAATTTAATTACACCCTGATGGACTATCATGGATATCTCAGACCAAAGAAATTTAAACACAAATTCAGCCAGACAAATTTAGCACATTTATTTGTATAAGGCAAAAAAAAAAATATGTGTGGATCTATTCAAGGTGAAAATTTGAATCTCAGTACAGATGGGTGAAACAAATATAAGCGCTTCTGATACCACTTGGCGTCTTTATTCACAAAGCCCAAACAGACAGACATAAAAGATTTGCACATTTTTTCAAAACTGCTGATAAGAACAACAATTATTTGAAAAACAGTATCAGAGCAGCGAACAATTCTTCTCAATACAAGCAGTCATTTAGAGCATTTTCACACCAGTATCAGAGCGGCATAAAAATCATTTCAAAGCACACTTGTCAAGACATTTCTGATGGTCACAGAATATGATTCATGATCCAAGATTAAAAGTACTGATTATTTGAAATCATTTGATGGAAGATGAAGATATCAGGATTCAATGAATCGATCACACTAGATTTTTTTTTTTTTTTATTTTTTTTTATATTCAAGATATATGTGAGATTCAGTAAATCAATAAATTCAAATGATTTTAAACAAACAGATATTCAAACCAAATAATCATGGAATAACAGAGAATTTTAAGACCAGTTTTACAAAGAAATTTTCACAAGTATCTCTGACAAGTGTAGGAGTAATTTCAGATCATTTACATCAAATTTGAGAGGTATTCATGAACTTGAAAATTAAAGTAATTTATTTGAAATCACTTGAATCAATGTCAAGTTCTGGGATATAATGAATCAATCACACAAGGTAGATAATTTCAAATTTAGGAGGTGTGTGAGATTCATAATATCAGGAATTTCAGATGATTTCAAACACACTAATTTCAACTAAAATGATCATGAATAAATATGAAATTACAAGATGTATCACTAAATTTGGAAAATCCAAGCCAAACTGAAAATTAATGAAATTATCACGACTGATAAGAAGCTATGTACTGTAATGAGTATAATATCTCAAGTGTTTCCAAAATGAATTGGAAGAAACTCAGAACGGCAAAGGTGTGTGAAATCTCATAAATATTTCAGATTTTCAAAACAATTTAGAATTCAGACTAACAACGTTCAAGATATAACATGAATAGTCAACACTGTTAGGAATTAAAAAAATAAACTTCAAAACAATTGCAGATATATACAAGTTTAAATCAAGTTCTGGAAATGATTAAAACGTAAGGGTGTTATTTAGATTAAGCGAATTTCCAGAAAAACATGAGAAACTGCAATTGGAAGTTTAAGATGCAAAATTAAGTAGAATATGGTAGTGACAAATCAAAATAAAAACAAACAGAAGAAAATAAAGTAGAAAGGGGTAGAAGAAGGAATAAGACAAGAAAATAAAAACAGAAAATATTTACAAAAATGAGTTTAGAGATTATACTTGGAAGCAGATGGAAATCAGAATCTCTAACTCCTCAGACTTGGCAAAGGAACAATAAAAGATTCCATGATATGAAGCAGTTCGAATTCACTTTCTCTTTCTGCATAGTTGCTCCTCAGCCGTCACATGTACCTAACAGTTTAGAGGATCGAGTGGTCTAACAAACTTAGTAAAACCACTCATAGTTTTGTTCGCAACCTTAGGTACCCAAACCTGTTTGTATAGCAATCCGTTCGAATCTATTTTTGTACCTTTAGGAACCCAAACTTGTTTGAATTTAGTGAAAATCGTTTTCTTTTCTTTACGGGTCCAAGAATGTTTGAAAGGGTTATTATTAAATAAATTCACATCTCGTTTTTGATTTAAAAATCCTTTGAAATTGTTAGAGTTTAAATCTTCAAAGCAATCATTTCCAAAGCAATTTGAAGGATTTTTAAAATCAAAAGAATTCCATTTTTCAAAATCTTTGTTTTTCCCAAAACCGAGTCCATGTTTATTTCCATGAGAAAACTGATTTTTCAAAAGCATATTCAATGATTTTTCTCTGGTTGACAAACGTTTCAGACTCAACTCAAGATTGTCGATTTTAGATTTTAGAAAATTATTCTCGTTTAGAAGTTTCTCAGTTTTGCCTTTACTCTCAGAAATCTCAAAATCAAACTGTTTTTTTTTTTCAACCTCAAGGATCTTGAAATTCTTAATTTCATTTTCAAGTTCATTCAGAATTGAATCGGTTTTCAACAAATTCTCCTTTTCAAAAAACTTATGTTTGGAATTAATATTATCCAACTCCTTTCGCAAAGAATCATTTTTACAAGTTAACTCATCTTCATTTTGTTTTAAAATAATAATATCTTTTTCAAATTTCTGAAGATTCATATTGAGATGAGCTAAATTGTTCTTCAAATTAAAACAATTCTTGCACTAAGAGTTTTCAAAATTTAAATTCAGCATATTGTTTTTACGGGTCAACTCAGAATTTTCAGATTTCAAAGATTTGTTTTTCCGTTTGAGACGATCAATAGTTCTTGTTAAATTATTACAAAGAGATACCAAATCTTCATAACATAAGATCCCATCATTTGAATCGTCATGAATAGCTCCAGTTAAACACAGATCTGAATCTGAGTTGGTTGTTGAGGGTTTTGAGCAGTTATCCAGTTTCCGTCCATACTTTGCATCGAGAGTGTTCCAGATTTCCTGCGCAGTTAAGCATTGGGAGATAAGGCTATAATGAACATCATCAATATGAGAATATAAAATATGAGTAGCTCGTGAATCAAATCCAATATCAACCCTACTTACAATATCATATCCATTTAAAATAGTATCCCAACACTTAATAACAACAGATTTTAAATAAGATTCCATTTCTGATTTCCAATTCAAAAAATCTGTACCATTAAAAATAGTTGGAATATGACTGGACTGACTCTCTATAGACTGACAACTTGGATTACCCATGACTCTAGAGTTAACAGAAATACCTGCTCTGATACCACTTGTTGGATCTAGAATAACCCTAGAGGGGGGGTGAATAGGGTTTTTCACAGTTTTTAACTGAATTGAAAATTTAACGAGATATATAATAATAAACTGATCACAGAATATAGCGGAAACAGAAATGCAGAAAATAAATCACACACAGATATACCCAGCTTCGACAAAAACCTGCCTACTGCTGCATTTCTAAGGTTTCTACTACGTGATAGAACAGATCCCGCATACAAGACCATGTACACTCGCAAACCCTGCTCCTATTCTAACCCTATGCTCAAAACTATAGACTGATTGATATTCCCTCGATCAGATTTCCCCTGATTACAACCCAGTAACCAGTAACCCAGATTTTACAGACTCTGTCAACTGTCAGTCAACACACTGACTGAATCACTATAGTTTATACTGACACTAGAAAACTGTTCAGATGATTGTTTGTTTTACGGTTTACAAAGAAATTTAAAACAATACAAACTAAAAACAAAAAGAAAAACCCCTTTGAATTAGTCTAAATAAAAACTCCCCCCTTTTTTATTAATCTTGGCTTAGCCAAGTCAAAGTAGACCGGCCCACTCCATTTAGCATTTGCCCGATCTCTTCTCTGTGAAAATGGCGGTAGGGCAATGGAAATTAAAACTAGGGCTTCCTCAATCTTCCCCAAATCGATTTCGATGCTTGATTGAATGATTTTTTCTGGTGCTCGACTTCTCTGTGGCTATCTGGTTCTTCGATTTTGGAGTTGTGTTGATCGAAACACTGAAAAAAAACGATGTGAGTTCTCTGTTTAATCTCTTCGAATTTCTCTTGAAAATATTTGTGGTTTTTCGATTTTTGTGATGCTTGGTTTTCGATCTGAAATGTTGGGTTGGTTTTCGATTTGCTGTATGTTGCCTATGATGAATTTGGTGTGTATAAATATGGGGTATATCCGAAAACCCTAAACTCTGATTTCACTGTAAAATGATTCGATCTGAATTTGCGTTGGCTTCTTAAATTCTCGGCTTTGATAAAATTGCTGTGAATTCCTTGTTGAACTTGACGTGTTCTTGTCCATAAATGAATTTGAAAAATTGCCGAGATAATTTCTTGCCTAAACTTGATTTTCTACCAACTGGAAATAGTTCATTTTCCCCTTTTAACACAATCTGATTTCTGGAAATTCATTTTGAAATTGCATTATGACATTGATTACTTTCCCTATATGATTATTTGAAAAACTGGAATTCTAGAACTGTTTTCTTGTATTCGAAACTCCTCAATTAACACTTTCCAAATATGATTTCTTGATTGAATTTTAATTTCACTCAATTCTGGAATGTAATTAAAATTTGCCAATACATTTCTTTCCATACTTCGGTGATTCCTTGAGACTCAAACTAGATTTATTCATCACACATGACTGGGCACGATCCTTTTAGCACATATATTTGGTACACTCATTTGGCACTTTAATTGTCGACCTATTTGCAATACTAACTTGAAACACCTCGGCTGAAATTCTTTGTGACACCCATATAACTTGTTCTGTTTAATCATAATGCATGTTGGCTTAAACTTGAGCATGTTGTTTCTCTATGTTGCTTTACCATCACCTGTACATGTTCATCACTGTTTTGGTCATTGTTTGTTCTCTAGAATGTATGACAAAAACCAATTTTGTAGCTTGCATTGATCTTCTTCCCATTTTGTCCATTTAAATACTGAAACATGTTTGTTGCTTGATCACCTGTATTGGCATGAACTTGTAGTCTTCACTGCACTTGCTCATGTGTCCACATGCATTTAGTATTCGATCACCATGCTGATCAGTTTTGTATTACTGCTTCATGATTTGCTTGTGCTCTACCACTATTCAATTTGTTGCTTGCATGCTTCCCTTGTTCACATGCACACTTGGTCTTGAGTATGTGAACGTGTCACCATCCTCTGTCATATGCTGTTGCCACCAAGTGCTTGAACAAAGCTTCTTCTTGTACAAATACATTGCTATGATTATTTAACTATGCTGTGTAACCATCACGTTAACTTGCATCTTTGACCATGCTGTGTTTACTTGTTTACCATGTCGAAATGACTTGCTGCCTTAACTTGCTGCTTAGCTGATATATGCACGAACTCTTGTGCTTGATGTTGTTTTAGTGCTCGACATTGATTTGATTTTCATTGCTAAAACTTGCTGTGTAAACACAACCATGGATTGCTGAAATGAACACTTGTATTTGGGCTGATCTGCCATGTTTAATATCAACCTTGCTGACCATGTTGCATATATACATGCTTTTGACATACATGTACATGACTGAGTTGATCGTTCATGAACCTGACCACCTTTTGTAGCTTGCCTGTTGACCATGTACACACTGTCTCGGCTGCTTGCAATTTTGTTTAAAAAAAACATGAATTCCAACTTTTCCTTGAGTCACTTGATTTTGAACTGAAGTTTGTGATCTGCCACATGTTTTCATTACTGAGCTGATTTTCATCTTTCTTCTTTAATTTGATTGTCCCACTGATGACTGTGCACTGAGTCGAGATGGTCCACGTGGCTACTCCTCAGTTGCACTCTGATTGGCGTGGCAGTACACGCGTGTATATTTATACACGTGTGTATATGCAGCCAACAGACAAGATTTCCTGTCCCTTAACTATATACAAACTGTCTGTCTAGACACAAATGTATCAGATCAAGTCGCGAAAAATGATGAGAAACACACCAGAAATCTGAGGCAAATAATTTTTTTAAAAATAAAATTTATATTTGCATGTATACAGTTTTATTTCTATTGCAATGTACTGTGTGTGTGTTTCATGTGACAGGTATGACGACTGGACTGACTGTGAAGTGAAGACTGACTTGTAAGCTGTGAAGACAGAAGACTGAAGAAGCTAGTGTGTCAATATGTAAATGAGTGTATATAAAATTATATATTGAAATGTATGAAATCAAAATATTTATATATATACGAGTGTGAGTGTTATAGTGGGAAGCTGTGTACTGAAATGGAGTTGTACTGTAATTTGTAATACACAAGTTTGATTGAAATAAAATAATATCTTATTGTTGTCAAACAAACTCATCTATTTCATTCTGTTATTTATTAGTACAAATATTCTGTGAGTGTTTAAATAGTGGAGTTTATAAGATTTGTACTGTTGTGTTATTGAAATAGAATATTCAATTTAAACAGAATACAGTATGAATATATCAATGTGTGTACAGTCGTATTTTATTTAAATATAAATATTATATTCATGTCTGTGATGAATATATGAAACAGTGCATTAACAAACACATTTATAATATATACTTGGTTGTTATCATCAGACAAAAATCATATAATTGTGTATACAACTACGTCATATACAACATATATGGATTTGAAGATCTCGAGGAGCTCTACAAAATCTTCAACTGGAGGAGTGGAAAATTTTGCGTGGATTGATCGGAAAATGAACGGGAAGTGATGAACACCTTTTCGTCATTCATCGCGATATTATCGGGGAGACAGAAAAATATCTGGGCCAATGATGTTTTTTTTATATTTACAAATTTTTAAAATCCAAAAATACCCTCTTTCACCCACGAACACCAATTCAAACCCAACGAATGTCGTCCCCAGCGTTTTACCCCCATTCCGAACACAATGGGATATGTTTCGTAGGCCCATTCGACTGTTTCAGTCAGTTTTCCTTCAAATTAAAGTATAAAACATTCAATATTCGATTTGAACGTACATTTCAATTTGCCAGGGCCACAAACTGATTCGAAAAATTCCAGAAAAATAAATCTAGCTATGTTTTGACGATACGGTCCCAACAAAACTAGTTTCGTCGAATTCTGAGACTGTTTGCAAAAAGGCGCATTTCTGGTCGATCCAATTTAACTGTAATTGACCAAAACACGTTTTCCTTTGCCACGCTCACATACTAGCTTCAAAAATTATGAAATTTGAAACCTAGCAATAACTTCATATCTCAGATCCAACAAAAGTGGTTTCGTCGAATTCCGAGGTCGTATGCAAAATGGCCATTTTCACAGGCTATATAAATTCAATAACGACCTTTCTGAAAATTCATTTGGCCATAACTTTTGCTTTCCGCTATGAAACTTCGATTTTTCAGATTTGTTAGAAAGGTATCCACTAACAGATTTAAATATTTTTGGTATCACTCAAATCCGTTTTGTTTTGCACCCGGTACAGTCGGACAAATTTTGAATTCAATTTTTGAAACTACAGCGCCATTTCAGGCCTTGTTTATAATTAGAATTAATTATATTCATTTTCGAATGTCGATTCAAACTCACTTTTCATTGCTATTATTTAAAATATTTATTTTAAATATTTAAAATCCACTATTTTAGCCAATTAAAAAAAAAAAAATTGGTTCAGATTTTTCGGGTCGTTACAATCTCCCCCACTTAAAACTTTTCGTCCCCGAAAAGGAATAAAGTCGAAAGCGGTTTGATTAATCAACTCTACGTTCAATCTGCATTCCATTCTCCAACTTTTCAGTTTTTGAGAATTTTCAAATTCTTCAAAAATTTGGCTAACACCCGGAATTTTCGAAAAATTTCGCCATAACCTCCTTTATACGGGGAGAGGTTTGGAAATTTATTGGGTCGTATTAGGTATCCAATAAATCCTAATAAGCATACACATTTATAGTGATATATTCTGGTGTTTACAAGGGAGCGTGTATAGATAATAACTCCAGAGAATAAATTCTCGTCACCCTGTCAAAGTATGAGGGAGTGTGTATTTAAAATGCTCCAGAGGAAAAATCCTCGTCACCTCGTCCCGTGTGGGAAATAAATAGTCCATGTGCCGTATCTAATGACTAGAGAGACGTGATTATTGTCAACTCCAGACCTGTGTGGGGTTTTTATTAATCTGGCAATTTTATCGTTACAATTTAAATAGTCCATATCAATCATCAGTTCAACCTGTAAAATATAGTCATCGCCATACAAGCCTCTCGCTCGTATGTTAAATCTTCCACCTCGTCACACAAGCTCCAAATGCTTATGTGGTATATGATGAAGTATGCCTATCTTCAGAAGTATGCTATGTAATGTAGTTCAAAATTATTTGTTACTATCCTATGGCGACGTTTATTATTTCACATAGAACAACCAGCACTCCGCATCTAATGGCATACACAAGAGTTGATATAATAATATTTCGCATCCAACTCATTAAGGTTTACCTATTTGTCGGGCACGCAAATAAAATCTTTACTCAACAGCTATCCAATTACCTGTTCAAACATATATAATGCACATGTATATATTTCTATTTATTTTCTAATCAGTTCAATATGTGATATAATCGAATAAATTCTACCATTCATTCTATTATTAATTAAATTAACTATTGTTTCAACAATTTTAATTAATCAAATCTACTATCACACAACACAAACAGCAATCAATTTGTTTTTAACTTTTTTCAAACATTATTAATCAATTTCTATACTCTTTTAAAATCATTTAGACTATAGAATTAAAAGTGCACATCCATGGAAAGAAAATTACAACAGAGTAGAGAACTAATTGGTAATGCAAAGTATGGTAAATGTACCTTGCACCAGAGTCAATCAGAGATATCCACTCGGCATCTAGGATAGGCTTTCTGAATGCTCTCCTCAGTTTCCTAAGTACAATCTCGCGGATCCCCACTCCATTGCACTTTGACTAAGTGAACCTTCTTGTTCCTTAGCTCTTTGGTTCTTTGCCGATAATCTTGAGCGGCTCTCTTCTCACAGCTAATTCTGGAGTAATTTCAATATCTTGTTGAGCTTCTTCTTCCACGATCAAGTCTGGATCATGAACGTGCTTTCAAAGTTGAGATATATGAAATACATCATGCACCCCAGGCAACCAATCTGGCAATTTAACCCTATAAGCGAGAGTTCAGATCTGTTCCAGAATAGGAAACAGACCAATGAATTTGGGCGCCAACTTTCTAGTTTTACCGAACCGGATAACTCCTCTCATCGGCGATACTTTCAAATATACATAGTCGCCAACAGCAAAGGATATATCTCTTCTTCTCCTATCGGCATAGCTCTTTTGTTGGCTTTGAGCGGCGAGTAATCGTTTCTTAACGAAATCGACTTTGTCGGCAGCTTCTCGGATCATATCAGGCCCTAACACTGGTCTATTTCCAGGTTCAACCCAACAAGCAGGGGATCGACACGGTCTACCATACAATGCTTCGAATGGTGACATTGTCAGGCTCGCCTGGTAGTTGTTGTTATATGAGAATTCAGCCAAATGCAGATGGTTTTCCCATGATCCACCGAAATCTAGAACACAAGCCCGCAATAGTTCTTCTAGTATACGATTCACCCTCTAAGTCTGACCATCTGTCTGAGGATTATAGGCGGTGCTTAAGTTCAGTTTTGTTCCCAGCTCTACTTGAAATGCCTCCCAGAATTTTCTAGTAAATATTGTATCTCTATCACTGACTATACTGAGCGGCACTCCATGTAGCCTCACAATTTCCCTGAAGTATATCTGCGCCAAACTCTGAGCAGTTCTGTTTGATCTGAAAGGTATGAAACGGGCGACCTTCGTGAAGCGATCTACGATCACCCAAATACTGTCATTTCCTTTTCTGGTTCTGGGCAAACCATCAATGGAGTCCATGGAAATATGTTCCCACTTCCATCCTGGAACGTCCAGCGGTTGCAACAGTCCAGCAAGTTTCTGTTGGTCGCTCTTTACTAGCTGGCAAGTAGAGCATCGACAAACATATAAAGAAATGTCCCTCTTCATCGACTCCCACCAGAAAGTGCGTTTGATGTCATTGTACATTTTGCTTACTCCCGGATGGATACTAAGTTTTGAATTGTCGCATTCATCCAGTACTTCCTTTCGGAGCTCAGGATGTTAGGGACACAGATTCGACCTTTGAGCCTTAGAATCTCATCACTATCAACTTGAAAACTCGAGGGTTCACCTTATTGAATTATCTCTCTGATCTTCTGAATGAAGTGATCATCCTTCTGAAGAGCAGATATTTTATCTATCAATGAAGTCATGATAATAAAACTGGCGATCATTTCATTCTTTCGGATTAACTCATCGGCCACGACATTGGCTTTCCCTGGAGTGTATATAATCTCAAAGTCATATGCTGCAAGAAACTCCAACCAACGTTGCTGCCTTAGATTCAAGTCTTTCTGGGTGAACAGATACTTTAGTGACTGGTGATCTGTAAACAGTTCAAATGTCTCACCCAGAAGATAGTGTCTCCAGATTTTCAAGGCGAATACTATAGCCAATAACTCAAGATCATGAGTTACGTAGAAGCTAACGGCTAGCATAAGCAATCACTTGACCTTTCTGCATTAACACTGCTCCAAGGCCTTCTCTAGAGGCATCTGTCCAGACTTTTAAATCTTGATTGCCGTTGATAATGGTTAATACTAGAGCAGTCGTTAATCTTAACTTTAGCTCTTCAAAAGCCTCCCCACTTTCTGGAGTCCATTTGAATTTAGAGTGCTTCTTTGTAAGCTTCGTTAAGTGACCAGATATCTTCGAAAAGTTTTTAACGAACTTCCGGTAATAACTAGCCAATCCGAGAAAACTGCGGACTTCTGTAGGAGTACTGGGCTGTTTCCAATTCTGAATAGTTGTGATTTTACTTGGATCCACAGCAATTCCTTCTTTCGATACAACATGGCCAAGAAATTTCACTTCATCTTGCCAGAATATACATTTGGATAGCTTGGCTTTTAATACATTCCTTCTGAGGATTTCCAGAACCTGTTCCAAATGCTTTTCATGTTCGGCCTTTGATTTAGAGAAGATTAGAATATCATCAATAAAAACCAGAACAAATTTATTCAAAACTCCTCTGAACACTCTATTCATCAGATCGACGAAATAAGCTGGAGCGTTACATAAGCCGAACGGCATTACTAACCACTCGTAGAATAAGTCTGAACTTCTGAATGCTGTCATTGGAACACACTCTTCGGCAATTCGAAGCTGATGGAAGCCTGTAGCTAGGTCCATCCTTGAAAACACTTGTGCTCCATTCAGACGATCCAATAAATCATCGATTCGCGGCAATGGATATTTGTTCTTTATTGTCTGCTTGTTCAAATCGCGGTAATCCACACATAGCCGTAGAGTACCGTCAGATTTTGTGAAAAACACCACTGTTGCGCCCCAATAGAGAAACTAGGCCTGATCAGATCCTTCCATACGAGCTGTCGTGTTTGATTGTCTAATTCCTCTTTCTCTTTCAAGGACATTCTTCGTATAGCGTGAACTACCAGCCTTGCATTAGGAATCAAAGCGATCTTGAAATCTATTTCTCTCTGCGGAGGTAACCGAACAACTTCTTCAACCACATCACATAGTTCTTGACGACAGGGATTTCTTTGATGAGGTCAGTAATATTCTCTGTGACTTCAGGGATATTTTCTATTTGAACAGGAGAAACATCCAAAGCTGCCCAGAAGTTTTTTCTATTAGCATTTTGACATTCACAGGGAATGGTTATATAATCACCTGATTTTATCTTCGCCTTAGCGACTCTATCGGCGCATTTAACCTCAGCTTCATACTTGGTCAACCAGTCTAACCCCAAGATAAGATCAAACTCTGTAAAATTCATGACGACCGCGATGGTAGGGAACCGATAACGGGAAAAAGAAGCCGACACTCCACAAACCCAACTGAGATCGATGGAACCCCCGACCGGATTTTGGACAGTCATTGGTTCTTTGAGGTTCTTCAAATTCAAATCTAGTTTCTTAGCTACATTCTTGGCAATGAAGCTTCGTGATGCGCCGGTGTCAAATAGTACTTTAACAGGAATATCTTTGACAGTAAGCGTGCCTTCGAAAACATCCGGCCTTTCCGGAACAGTTGATGGCTCAGAAGCTTCTGCTATTTCATTTATATGTACTGCTTCAGATTCCTTTGAGAGTTGGCACTCCCGTGCAATATGACCTGCTTGATGACACTTATGGCATTTCCTTTCCCCATGTGGGTTCTTTAGCTTCTTAGTGGGTTCAGATCCACTCTTGATTCGTTTCTTTAAGGCTCCGCAATTTATCGACAAATGCCCTTGTTTCTTACAGTTAGAGCATGTGGCCGTCGTTATGTGTTCTTTATCAGATTTAGCCCTTTTCTGATTGACTTTGGGCTTGTTACTGACCTCAGACATCGTACTGGCCTCAGGATGATCAGTTCCTGACTCAACTTTCTTACTAGAGATGACCTCTTCTTCGTAAGGCAACATACCTTTCTTGTCGAGATCCTTATACTGGTAAGCCATGTATATCATTTTAGAGAAGGGGAGCTTCACATTCCTCATTACACTGTTCTGATATTTTCCTTGAAGCCCGTTGATAAATCTCAAATTCTTCCTCTTTGGATTTTCAATTAGATGAGGTCCAAAGTGAGAAAGTTCGTTGAATTTCTTATGATATTCTGGAATCGTCATATCACCTTGTATCAGATAAGAAAATTCGTCACATAATCGCTCGGTTGCTTCGAGAGGAGTAAATCTTTCTAGGAAAATCACTTTGAATCTGTCCCAGGTGATATCACCTTCTAGATTATCTTTAATAACTGAATCCCACCAAAACAAGGCTTCTTCTTTGAGTGCCCAAGACGCTAGTAATCTTTTCTGGTCATCCCTCAGCTTTAAACCCTCAAAGATTTTCTCTGCCGAACGGATCCAAGCTTGTGTTTCCATAATGGAATCTTTGCCTAAGAATGGTGATCCACCCAGATTTCGAAATCTCTTGAATAGAACTTCTATATCTGATTCTGGCTGCGGGAGCACAACTGGCTCATTAGCTGGTCGAGCCATACGATTATTTCCTTAGTTCCTGTCACTCATTTTCTAGTACGTCAGCAATTGGAAGATCAAGTGTCAGGTCATAGAAAAGATAATTTAAAACATATAAACATATACTTCAAATGTAAATGTGTCTATCGAGGTGTAATTTCATTCTGCTTTACTCATACTAGGATACTACTGATCATATCTGTATTGAGTTACCCGTCCTAGAACACTACTGGTTCTATTTCTGACGAGTTCGTTAATATGTTATATTCCAGAACTAAGCTTAACAAAAGCTCTGATACCAAATGAGACGACCCCAAATCCCGTACTGACGGTGGCAAGGGTAATCCTTGGAATACAACACAGAAACAGATAATAGAAGATATAAATAAATAAATACACCAGATAATGCACAATAGAATATAATGGATAAACGTAATCATCAGAGTTACACAGTATATAGGATCATACTTAGTACAAATACAGTTCAACTATACATATATGTCTACAGCGGAAAAACAAACATAATGTACAATAGGAGCTGAACAGCACAAAAAGAGATAAATGATAGAATCCATCTTCAGCTCCAGCTATCCAGAAAAGTCTGCTAAACCTGAACACAAGGCTGCCCGTGTAGAAAAAGAGGCACCCGAGTTTGAAAGTGAAACAAACCACGAGTCAGTCATGGGACTGGTATGAGAAATCTACTCAACACACTTAAAATATGGCTAATCACAGGACCACGCCACTTTCGTGGAATGGGTTTACTCCATTGGATTGCCAGTGCTTTAAAACAAATCATTCTTTTAAACATCGCAATGCTTTTTATAAAAATGAAACCATTATAAGACTCAGTTCCCATCACACAATGCAACGCAAACCGGAGGATAGAGTTTTACCTTATAATAGCCAAAATATGCTTGATACGAATAAAACAAAAGCATTTGATATTATTACTAGTGTTTACATGTTTCAAAAACAATTTCGAATCATAACTATTAATCATAGACGACATGGGCACCATAAATCATGTCGCCATATATATATATACAATCAAAACCGCACGATATCGTATTTGGAAATTGGATTTCCGTCATGAACCAAGGCAAAAGATAGTCCTTACCAACTTCGAGACGCTCTAGCCCGTGTCTCAGGCAAGTACTCAGTCAAGCCTCAGGATCGTCAGGGCCGGTCCACCGATGTGGATTAAAATTCCTGAACACTGCGTTTCCCCGCCCTATGGGGCGTCAATGAGCCAATGAATGACTCCATCGGTCCCGGATCGACCGATATAACCGGGGCGCCTCGCAATCCATCTTCCACATAAGTAAAATGTCAGGCCGTGTAAAAACACCGACACAACTCCTAGCTAGAAGGAAACGCATGCCCTCACTGAGGTCCTTTTTCCCATTTCTGGTTCATACCGGGGTGTGAGGCTCGCGAATTCACGTTATACACAAAGCTACGCCACACAGGCGGTGCTTTGATCATCATTCACAAGACTTTGCTTTTCAATAGAAGCCCTGATCACTGCATCTTAGCAAGCCACACCGGCAATTCACACCATGCAACTGATGGTTATCAGTCGCACAGAATGAATTCCAATGTCAGACACACAGTCCATTTGCAAGTCCATTCTGGGTCTGAACGAAACCGGAGGCACTAAATACCTCGCATATCCATCGATTCCCACGTACGTCTGGATGATCACCACTCATTATCCATATTTCGGGATGCCTCCCAATCAGGACCTCAGTGACCATCCAAACGAGGTGAAGATCGGTCTTCAACCCCCGTCTTCATCTTCGACTTCTTATCGTCGACTCAGTTATTCGGACTAGGATAAACCCGGTCTTTCTGAGCAACTCGCGTATATAATAAACAAGTGCGACACTAACGTACATACGCATCATTTCAATTCATTAGTCACTAACCGTCAATCAGTAAGAGAACGATTTCCCAAATGTTAACCCCGAAGGCCGAAATCAACATCAGATCAACATCCAAGAAACATTCGACTTAGACAACCATCAGTTAGTTACTATATTTCACATCCATATCATTTATAATATTTTATAATGATTTATTGCTATTTTTTTATTTTAAAATAGCCAATTTATTCAAAACGACGCTTTGGGCCATAACGCGGCCGTGGCGCTGTTTTTCTTCAGATTTGATTTATACATATCTGAAAATCTAACCGTTGGATCTTCACAAAATTTACATCATTAGAAAGATCTTTTCAAAATGAATCCAACGGTTCCAGTTTCGGGAAAATCCGACGGTCGGATCTCCCGGTATAATCGTTTGAAGTTCCGATTTCAAAATACGAACTACAGCGTCGTTATTCAATTAAATATAATTATATTTATATATTTATAAATATAATCAATTCTGGCGCTGTTTTTCTTTAGATTTGAATTAAACATTCCAGACAATCCAACCGTTGGATTTTTACAAAGTTGGTACCGTTGGAAAGATATTCCCAAAGCGGACCCAACGGTTGCGGTTTCGGGAAAATCCGATGGTCGGATCTCCCGCACCAATCGTTTGAAATCACGGTTTCAGAATACGAACTACATCGTCGTTATTCGATATATTTCAATTCTATTTATCTATATATATCGATTCATCGATTTCAAAACCATATGAATTTCATACATTTGATAAAAACGATATTTTTGTCTAACTGTTTTCTATTTCAACACTTCACTATTTTTAACAATTCATGTATATAATAAAAATGTGATTTTTAATGTAAAACAATTTATTTCAAAACTCGACTATGTTATATAGTTAATATAGGTGATAAAAATAGGATTTTTATTATAAAACAATTTATTTCAAAACAAGATTATTTTATATAGTTCATATCGATGATAAAAATTTGATTTTTATTATAAAACACTTTCTCTCAAAATATGAGTACCATTCAACACATGAATTTCAATTCAACGAATGAATTTCGATTCAACATATGAAGGTTTTCTATATTTTATATATATAGATAAAAAGGTGATTTTTATATTTAAAACACGAATACCATTCAACACATGAATTTCTATCCAACGAATGAATATCGATTCAACACATGAAGGTTTTCTATTCAACGAATAAATATAGTTTCAACAAATGGAAATATTTCTAACACAATAATATTATTCAAAATTTTGGCAGCATAACAGCAGGGCAGTTAAAACCGGGACCATCCCTAGTACGGCTCCTCGCTCTACCTTAAAACCTCGCCGTTTTTTACAATGGGGATTCATGCATCTAGTTCGCACGCAGGCGGCATGTATATTTATTTCATTTCCACAAACTAATCCTATGTGGTTTCAACCAAATATTTCTCAACCACAAACGGGTATTTTTCAACCACAATCAATCAATATCAACCACAAACAATTCCAATCAACCATTCGCTATCAATCAATTTTCACACCAATCACAACCAATAAATATCGTCCATGGTTTGTGGACGAGGGGCATATATATATATATATATATATATATATATATATATATTTATATATATTTATATATAGCAATTCACTTCTATTTTAACACGTATATAATTTTTACAATGCATATACAACTTATACATCGAACGTACAACTTATACAACGCTTATACAAGAGGTGTACAACGCTTATATAACTTATACATCGACTATATAATTTATACATCGTCGTTTTCCATATCGTTTATAAATTAGAATTCTCACATTGGGTTCCACTCCACCAAAAATAGCAGAAGGCTCAGAAAAATATGCGGTCTCTTCCAGAAGGTAGAAGACGTCCTCACGGTCCCGTTGTTTCCTGTTTCATCGAGTTTCGTCAAGAAACGAAAAAGATATGATTTTTCAAAGTCTACAACGGTTTAAAGGTGTTAAAATCAGATTAAATACAATTAACCGTATACCTTCCTTTTGATTCAAAACTAGGTTTTGAATTTTCGCTCGATCCGCGAAGTGTTGTCTCAATCGGGTGCTACAGCGTCGAAGAGCTACGAATGGGCTTCTCGCGCTTGGTGGTTGGAGGCGGTTCGGTGGTCGGAGGTGGGAGCTGGACGGCGGTGAAGTAGTCGACTTCCCGGGGTTCGTACGCGGTGATGGAGAGGAGAGAGAAGGCGGCGAGGGGTCGGATTTGAAGAGGAGGAGGAGGCGAGTCGACGGAGGTAGGTGGCGGTGGCTGGCGTTGGCCGTAGCGACGGCGAAGTGGGCGGGAAGGATCGAACGTCTTCCGCCGTTAATCGCGATGGGGAGAGAGAAATTGAGGGGGTTCTGACGTGGACGAATAGTTTTTTATTTATTTATAAAGTTTTAAAAATCCGAAAATACCCCTTGCCTCCTGCGAACCCCAATCCAAACCCAACGACTGTCGTCCCTAGCGTTTTACCCCCACTCCGAACCTAATGGGATATGTTTCGTAAGCCCATTCAACTGTTTCAGTCAGTTTTCCTTCAAATTAAAATATAGAATATTCAATATTCGATTTGAACGTACATTTCAATTTGCCCGAGCCATAAACTGATTCGAAAAATTCCAGAAAAATAAATCTGGCTATGTTTTGACGATACGGTCCCAACAAAACTAGTTTTGTCGAATTCTGAGACCGTTTGCAAAAAGGTCCATTTCTGGTCGATCCAATTTAACTTTAATTGACCAAAACACATTTTCCTTTGCCACGCTCACATATTAGCTTCAAAAATTATGAAATTTGAGTCCTAGCAATAACTTCACATCCCGGATCCAACAAAAGTGGTTTCGTCGAATTCCGAGGTCGTATTCAAAATGGCCATTTTCACGGGCTATATAAATTCCATAACGACCTTTCTGAAAATTCATTTGGCCATAACTTTTGCTTTCCACTATGAAACTTCGGTTTTTCAGATTCGTTAGAAAGGTATTCACTAACAGATTTAAATATTTTTGGTTTCACTCAAATCCGTTTTGTTTTGCACCCGGTACAGTCCGACAAAATTTGAATCCAATTTTTGAAACTGCAGTGCCATTTCAGGCCTTGTTTATAATTAGAATTAATTATATTCGTTTTCAAACGTCGATTCAAACTCACTTTTCATTGCTATTATTTAAAATATTTATTTTAAATATTTAAAATCCACTATTTTAGCCAATTTAAAATTTTTAAATTGGTTCAGATTTTCAGGGTCGTTACAACGAGCCATAAGATTTTGATTGTATAACAACTATGTTGAAATGTGAGATGCAAGCTTTCCAGCGATATTCCTATTTATTTGTGAATTGATAGACATTATTATAATATCGCATGATTTCATATAAAACTGATTTGGCTAACGTAAGATAAAATCACGTACCCTATCTATTGGTGGTCGTGTCTTACGAGAATTTTGTCTTACGAGAATTTTGTCTTACGAGAATTCCATTCTTTTCAAAATGATATTTTTGAAGTTAAACAAGTCACCCTATTATGCAACATGGTTTATAAGACCCACTTATCTTCTCAGCTATTTTTAAATAAAATTATTTACTCACACCAGGCTTATGTCTGACCCAGAGTTTATTTTTCTTGTTTTCCTAAACTCTTGGGTACTCATAATACTTTATTATGAGTAGTCGAGTGATCCAGGTTCTGAATCCCTATCTATGGAGAAGTTTGGCAGGACTCTAGAATAACAATCATGCTAGTACTTATACCTGCAACCTTATGTTATATTATGGTGTGTAAAATGGATAGGTCATGAGACCATAAGTATGTACTATCTATATGTCGTGAAACTATGATGTATAATTATTATGATATATATAAATTACGTGTGGTATTATGTTTTATCCAGTTCTGCTGTGAGATTCTGATGTTTGTATTATTCTATTCCCTATCTTTTCTTCTTTTCCTTTATAATGGTTCGAATTTCAAAGTGTATGAAAGTCGGACCGTTACACCAACTGTGCTGTTAGATAGGTTTGGGATAACCTACATCAAAGCATTGTCATTTCTAATCAAGGAGGAATCTTGTGGGGTGGTAAAAAGAGTTCTTTGCATTTTGTTTATAAACAATTAATTGGCTATGATAACTTGATTATTGCAAATAGAAGAAGATGATATAGAGTACCACCGCATCACTAAGAGACAATATGATGTTTTGGAAGGTTAAAAATATGGCTCTGTTGACTAAAACTAAACTGAATGGGTTTTGTATTATAGTTGGTACAAGCTATTTTTTGTGATATGTATCCTAAAATTATCCCCCATTTGTTTGTTGAATGCAACCTTTTGAATCCCTTTTGGGTTAGAATGATAAAAAAAATCTTAGTATGGTTAACATGCCATTAACTTTTGATCTACAGTGGCATATACTCTATCAGTCCACTTGATGGAGGAAGGAGGAACATTTGTTTATCCTAGTGTGTTTCAAGAAATATGTGAGACTTATATGGTAAGAAAGAAATTGCATTTTCTTTGGAATGAAGAGGAGGAATATTTATGAGTTATGGAAGGTTGTTGTGCATGAAATTGGAAGTGGTTTGATTATCAGCAACTTTGCTTTCGATCACACAGTTATTACTTCTTGGTTTTGATAGTCTTGTGTTGTTCGTACTTAGTTGTGTTTTTTGTATTGTGGTTTGTTTGTATGGTGTTTTTGTAAGGTTTAGTTTGTTTACAAGGGATTTTCGTTTTTCTTAATAAAGTGGTAGGGGACTACCTTAACCCCGCCTAATATGCCGGAAAAAAAAACTCTATACCATCGATTTGTAAAGTATAAAACTCCCATAGATATATCTATTTGATTGTAAACTGGGTCTATAATCGTGGGTCTTGAGTTATATAAAAAAATTGTCCTTAAATAATTGTAATCAATATTCAACGAAAATAAGATGTTGATATTTCTATTAACACTAGCATACACAACACTTTTCATATGATGGACAATAAATTACTTATGATCATTGGGAGCACAAGGTATCACATTCTTTAATTTGTTTGGACCAATTATTAAATGACTAAATGGGAGTCTTATATTGGTTAAAATTCTGAAGCAATCTTTTCACTTGAAAATACCACAAACTATTCTTTTATTATGGTCAATCATGCGACAACGATTATTATGATAAAGCCATAATTTGGTGTAGTTGAACCACTTGAAGTTGAAACAGCTTTTAAGAGATGATTTTTCTCCTTCAAATAGGTATAATCGTAATGGACAACCAATGTGCAGTTAAATTATTTTGTTAAAGGAAATCAATTAAAAGATAACTATAATAGAATTAATCCTTGGACTTTAATATTAGATTCACAATTAAACAACAATATGATAAGAGTTTTAACCACTGATCAAGCTTTAAACATCAAACTGATATAATGATGACAAATAGAAATATGAATGATACATCATTGGTTAAGGATGTTAAATCAAAAGATAAGAAATATTTCACCTAATTAATTTATATGCTAATGATCTCATTTCTATTATCATGCTTTAACAAGTTTGGTAAATGCTTTAATATTTAACTAATTTCAGATTACCCAGCTTTGAGTTCATATATGGGAGTCCCGCAACCATAATACTATTATGGATAAGTTAATATATAATGATTATATTGATTAACATAGTATTATTAGTGGGTTGGAACAAAATTATTAATAAATAAATAGTTGTTATATGTTTACTTAATTATTTATTTGTGCTAAATGTAATGACTAATAGATTCGTACATTTAAAATTAATATAGTTAATAAATATATAACTTTAAAAAAAATCGTGAACTATTGATTAAATATTAATTTGGAACTGATTCAATAATCCGAACTAATTCTGTTTATTCAATTGATGCTAATTTGAAATCCATTTTGTAAATTTATAGGCAATAATAAATAGTTTGGAATTGAATTAATAACTGAATCATATTATAAAATAATATTTTAATATGGAAATTAATCATTTTGCAAATATTCTCAAAATTTGACGAAACCAAATTCATCGAAATTGGAACTGTAAATCATTTTGTGATGTCAAATTTCATAAAAATCAGACTTTATATGAAATCGTGCGAGTTTGTAACACTAAATGGAAAATAGAGGTGAACATATGAAAAATTCAACTTTCAAATAAAAATAATAATAAGTAAAAGAAAAAGATGTTAGATCTTTATACGTGTACAACTTCCTTTCTAATTCAAACCCATGCAACATTTTCTCTCCCCATTAGGGCACTCCCAACAGTGTTGATTTTGCAAAAAATGGGACGGATCGCTGCTTTTATTTCTCGCCTCGCATTGCAGCAACGTAACTTTGAGCGTGGGGAGAAAAGAAAAGTGGCGATTTCCCCCACTTTTTTCTTTCAGTGTGGACAATTAAACGGGGAATTGATTCCCTTTTAAGAGAAAAAGGGCCAAATCGGGCCATTAAACAACAAACCAATCCCCGTTTAACGTTTTCTTTTTTTTCTTGAATTGTTTCCCCACTCAGCTGCTAGGGGATTGAGAGTTGTTCACCCCTTTTTTCTTCTTTCCCACGCGTTTCTCGCTGTTCTGCTGGGACTGCTCATATGCGGATACTCAATATCTAATTTCTCTCCCCTCTTCTCTTTTCATTCTCGAAATCCATATCCCGATTGAAAAAAAAATCATGGAATCGTCCCACCTTTATCAAATCATTGTCGCTGCTTCATCGTGGAATCACCGTACCTTCTACTACCAGTCAATCACCTCCAATGTCTCCCATCTCCATGCTTCTCAGTGCTACAAGCAGCTACATCCATCGTTGTACTTAGTCGTGCCTTTTTCCTGACTTTGTATGCCATGTATCGACCTCGACTATCCGAAACCCAAAAACCCATGTTAATATCAAACTGTGATGCGTCTGGCTCAGGATCCCAAATCGTGAAATCGTGAATAAGGTTGAGTTTTTGTGAATGTGGTTTTGATTGCTGGTAGTTTAGATTATTGAAGGGATGAGTACGAGGAATGCTTATGGATGGGGTGTTCGGTGGTGGCTTAACAAGCATGGGTTTTCAAGGGAAGAGTATGCTTGTAGTTGGTACAAGTGAAGTTGATTTCTTAAGTCTATTGGATTTTTTGGTGAGGGTTCGTCTGCGTGAATCAAGGCAATGGGGAGGAAATGAAATGTTGGTGTTGTTGTTTTGCATGAGGTTTCGATGATGATTTTGATGGACTTTGGGTTGTGGCGGATAAGAAGATATCGTTTGATGGCATCGAGGCTCAATCGACGATTAGCAAGACAATTTTGAGCGTTACTTCCATTTAAAACATCATTAAGGTGAGTTTTCCCCTCACACAAGGCTAAATTCATTTGGCAAGTTTTTCAATACCTTTTGAAATGTTAAAATAGCTCGCATGGATCATCAAGTAGATATTCATATAGTGTTAATTGGTGTCTAAATGAATTAGTGATTGTTGATGCATGTTTGGATTATGGTTGCTATGATTGTTTATTGTTTTAATTATTCGTTATTTTTTATAATCCTTGGAACAACACTACAAGTTCCCATAAATTTAGGAAAGTCACTATAGGTTGAAATGATATATACCCTACGACTGTATAGATTTAGGAAATTAAAATCGAATCGATTTGGAATGCAGGTTGAAATGATATATAGATCTGGGATTCGAATTTTTAAGAACAAATTGAAATGATATATATCCGTTCTACTTGACTATAGGATAGAAAATTATATACGGACGCCATGGTCAATAAATAAAATTATTTTCTAAAATTTTATAAGTATGTTTCCATTTTGAAATCTGATTTGAATAAGTTTGTTTAAATAAGATTTGAGATATTTTTGACTAGAGCTCATGAATTTAAGTAAAATGATTTTAATGAAAGGATTTAATATGAATTTTCCTAAATTGGATTGGTTATTTGAAGATGATGTTATTTTCATAATTTTTATAAATATATTAATTTATAAAATTGATTATTGATATTTAATTTGTATTACTGTTGCAAATTTTCAAACTTGAATTAATAAGTCAAAACTTATTTGATAAATGAATGGTTTTAATAAAATCTAGAACTTTAATTTGTTGTTTGAAAGTTAAAATATAAATTTGGTTAAATTTTTTAGAAAGTTTAAAATAAAGATTTGTCTAAGATTAATAAATTTGGTTGAATTTTTTAGAAAGTTTACAATTAAGATTTGTCTAAAATTAATTATATTGAAAGATTTGAGTCAATTGTCATAAGGATTTTATTAAGATGAATGATTTAATTGGTTTTAAATGAAAATCTTTGAACTTTGAAGAATTGGACTAAGTAATAAACTTAATTCTTGGAATTTGGAATGGTGATTTAAAACCAATAAAATGGTATGATTCAGAATATATGTTTAAATATTGAATTGAAGTAATGATTTAAAAATTTGAACTTAAGTTATATACTAATCGTGTTTAAATTTGAAACTTGTTGTAATAACCCGCAAAATGCGAGCCAGTTTGAAATTTTTATTTTGGCAATTTTAGCTGAATTTGAATATTTAAAATGAACTATTTTAAATAATATCGACGAGAAAATTTATTTTGAATATAATTCGACGTATATATTTATATACATCGTCGTTACAATATAAATAATTATATATAATTATAATAGGAATTGAAAATGGCGCGGTAGTTCGATAATTCGATTTCAAACTTCAATTGAATGTACCGGGTGCAAAACAACCCGGATTTTAGTGAAACCAAATACAATGGGATCTAATTGATAATATCTTTCCAACGAATCCGAAAAAATCAAAATTTCATTGCGGGAATCAAAAGATATGTCCAGTTGAAAATTCTGAATAGTCGCTATGGAATTCAGGCCCTTAAAAATGGACATTTTGCAAACGACCTCGGATTTCGACGAAACCAGTTTTGTTGGGTCCGTGAAGTTATGTTATTGCTAGATTTCAAATTTCATAATTTTTCGAATCAATATGTGAGCGTGGCAAAGGAAAACGCGTTTGACCAGTTTCAGTTGATTTTAATCGACTGGAAAATGGCCATTTTTCCAACGGCCTCAGAATTCGACGAAACTAGTTTTGTTAGGACCGTATCATCAATACGAAACTAGAAAATATTTTTCTGAAATTTTTCTAGTTAGTATGTGACCCCGATAATTTGAAATGTACGTTTAAAATTCAATATAGCAATTTAAATGTAAATTCAACGGAAACTGATTGTAACAGCCGAATCAGCTTAGGATACATATCTCATTGAGTTCAGAATGGGGGTAATACGCTAGGGACGACAGTCGGTGGGCTTGATTTCGAAGTCGAAATAAAAAGATGCTTTTTGAAAATAAATTAATAATTAAATAATTTATATATATCTTTTCATATAACCCCCCCGTTCACTTTTCATCGATCAAAAGAAGGAGCCCCTTTTTCAAATTTTATTTTTTTCCACCGTGACCTAATCGGAGGTGCCGCCTCCCTTCGCCGCGCAGCTCCGACAAGCGCCATCCACGTCCACCTCAGGCGAGATCTCCACCACCCCTCTCTCTCGATTCTCTCTCCTCTCTCAATTGGACCCCACGCCCTAGCCAGTGGTCCCCGTCGCCTTAGCTGCCATCGCCCACCCCCGTTGGACCCGCCTCCGACCTGCGACCCCCTAGCCCTGACGCCGGCGAGATACCCCCCCATTCGCTGTAATTTCTCCTTTGGTTTTTATTTATTTTTGTTTTCTTTTAATTTGTAAAATCTATTTATTGTATATAGTTCAAATATTTTATATATAGAGCTGGGTTTTTTATATATGTATATATGAATGATATAAGAATAAAAGTAGAATTTTTATTATAGAAAGATTATATTATTTTTCTAAACAAAAAGATCATATTTTTGTAAATGAAAGGATATGATTTTTACATATCGAATAGTAGAGCAAAAATGTGATTTTTATATATTGAACATCGAATTAAAAATGTGATTTTTATATATTGAACATCGAATTAAAAATGTGATTTTTATATATTGAACATCGAATTAAAAATGTGATTTTTATATATTGAACATCGAATTAAAAATGAGATTTTTATATATTGAACATCGAATTAAAAATGTGATTTTTATATATTGAACATCGAATTAAAAATGTGATTTTTATATGTTGAACATCGAATTAAAAGTGTGATTTTTATATATTGAACATCGAATTAAAATGTGATTTTTATATATTGAACATCGAATTAAAAATGTGATTTTTATATATTGAACATCGAAGTAAAAATTCGATTTTTATATATTGAATAGCGAAGTAAAAATTGGATTTTTATATATTGAATAGCTAAGTAAAAATTCGATTTTTATATATTGAATAGCGAAGTAAAAATTCGATTTTTATATATTGAATAACGAAGTAAAAATTCGATTTTTTTACATATGTAGAGAAAGCGGATAGCGAAGGTGACAAAAAGGCGAGAACGAAGAAGATTTATATCAAAGAAGAGTCAAAGAACTTGGATAGCTATTGGTGAGAATTTCTCACCTTTCAATTTCATTTTCTAGTTATATATATATATACTAGGATGCAGACGGTGCTTAGTAGCACCCGACACAATCGTCCACAGACCATGGACTTGTTTGTTTGGTTGCATAGATTAGTTTGATGATTTGATTTGAATTTGGTTGTTTGGTGAATATGATTGATGTGTGAATGGCGTGGGCCTTCACTAGACCGGGGATAAGGCTAGGCCTTGTCCCGTTTCTAGTATCGTGTCGTTATGCCGCCGAAATTTCCTAAAATATGTTAGAAAAATAAAAATATCATTTTATTTAAAGAATGAACTGAATAGAAATTCATATGTTAAAATAAAATGTCTTATCGTTAAAAATATAATTTTTAACGTGAAGTGAATAAAATAAAATATTCATTTACAAACCGGACGGTTTGTTTATGTACACCTATTTGAAGGACATTGATTTGGTCGATAAATTTTACACATAGCCCAACTGCACAAATAAAATCTGTGTTTGATTGTTTGAAACCCCACACGGGTGTTGGGATGAAATTTGAAGTTCACTCATCCTGATTGATTAAATATGTCGATCGATTGATTGACAGGCTGTTATAAGCGTTAGATATTTATATTTGATGCTTATACAGTGTAGTGCACTTTGGTTGATGGTTGATTATTTTTCAATGCTATTGTATACATGTGATGTATGAAAATCCATATAATTAACGTTATATGGTAATTGATTGGGCCTCATTCCAATTTGAAAAATAAAGAATAATATAATTAAAGGTTCATGTGTTGACAGTACTCATCCATTGAGATTGGTCATGTGTTGAAAGAAATATTTTGAAAAAGAAATATTTGAAATAGAACATTCGAAAATAGAAATTTATGAAGCCGTGTTGATTAGATTGACGCCATTTTGACGTGAACGATATTTATATCGATTTTAAACGATTTCGAAATAAATTGAATTGAAACGATTTCGAAATGAATTGAATTGAAAACGATTTCGAAATGAATTGAATTGAAAACGATTTCGAAATGAATTAAATTGAAAACGATTTCGAAATGAATTGAATTGAAAACGATTTCGAAATGAATTGAATTGAAAACGATTTCGAAATGAATTGAATTGAAAACGATTTCGAAATGAATTGAATTGAAAACGATTTCGAAATGAATTGAATTGAAAACGAATTCAAATTGAATTGAAAGTGAATTGAAATGAATTCAAATTGAATTGAAATTTGAATTGAATAGAAATGAATTTTAAAACGAATTTATAAAGAAGAATTCCATTTTTGCTTTGGATTGAAATGGAAATTGAAATTGCTTTTGAAACGAATATAAAACTATTCATATAATTCGTTTTAAATAGAAATCGACGAAATATATATTATATATATTATATATATAATATAATGGCCTGAATAGAACGCGCCGCGCCACGGCAGTTCGTGAATTTCGACCATTTATTTCAAACGGACATTACGGGAGATCCGACCGTTGGATTCTCCTAAAACCGGAACCGTTGGGTTCGTATCAAAAAGAGCTTTCTAACGAATGTGATAAATTAGAAATCTAACGGTTGGATTTGGAATTATGTCCAAATCAAATTTGAAAAAGGTCGCTGTAAGTGCAGTTCGATGGCCATTGATGGAAATCGACTATACGGGCCTTGATAAAATTATTAAAAATAGTAATAATTTGTGTAAAATCATAAGAAATGATTTAGAAAGGATTGGGATGAAAAACTCCATATTTGAAAGGATAAAAATAGATTTTTATCGAAATGAACTAGTTTTGAACTAGAATTATAATTCTATTTATTTTTAAATAAATAAATTGAATTTGAAAAGGGTTTTGAAAATAACCAAAATTTCCAATGATTGCATTGGAGTGGATTTGAATCGAAATTGTCTTCGGAATATTTCGATGTTGGAATTCGTGATTATACAGATGTTGTTATGGAAATTTGAAAGATATATATTTATATCGTTATTTCCAATACGACATTTGTTAGTCGTAGAATTTGATATTGAATATAAGCCGATATATTTTCTATTCAGAGCCTTGTATTGAATATCAAATGTGATTTGGGTTTGTCGTGAATGGTGTCTTCACTAACACTGTTCTTGAACCCAGTTGAGAAAAGATTAAATCTTTTTATTTAGATTTAATGAAGTGTACCAATTAAATGATATTTAATTGGAATTGAATTGATATTGATTTTTGGGTTTATCGTGGACAGTGTTTTAAAATAACACTCGTTCTTTAACCCGATAATTAATGAATGTGATTTTGGGTTTATCGTGAACTGTGTTTTAAATGACACTGATTCTTTAACCCAGTTAAAGATTAAAACTAAGTGGAGTTTTAATGAATCTTTAATTAGATTGAAATGATCGAAAATGGAGTATCACCAGTTTTGCTCCAGGCGATGGTTAAATCTTTAATTAGATTTGAACGTGAAATGGTAATTGAATTTACCGATAACACTGTGGTGTTAGATATGAAGTATTACCAGTTTTACTTCATGGGATGAATAGGTTGGGATTGGGAAATAAAATAAATGATTACTTCGGTGTGGTTCGCTAATCCCGACTAGTTTGAATTGATATTCAAAGGAGATTAAAGAATAAATTTAAAGAATTTATCTTGGATAAAATTAATGGGAACTTTTCCCAAAGTATAGGAATATTTGAATAAAATAATATTCTGAATTGGAATGAGGCGTATGTTGTGTTTGTGTAACACTTTTATAATATATACGCGAGTTATTCAGAAAGACCGGGTTTATCCCATTCTGAATAACTGATTCGACGTGGTGTCGAAGATGAAGACGGTGGTCGAAGACCGGAAGTCTTCACGTCGTTTGGGTGATTACTGATGATCTTGATTGGGCTGTACACCCAAGAAGATGGAAACAGTTGGCGATCGTCCAGACGTACTTGGAGATCGATGGGAATGCGGGGTACTAGGTGCCTCCGGTTTCGTTCAGACCCAGAACGGACTTGTGAATGAACTGTGTGTCTGACATTGGATTTTAGTCTGTGTGATTGATCTCTATTAAATATATATCTGTTTGGCGGTGGAGAATTTATTCTCTTGCTTAACGCCCTTCTCTGAGACGTACGAGCTCAGGGGTTATATATTGATGGATATCAAACGCATGGAGTGAATTGCCTGTGTGGCATGCCTAAGTGGCAATTGATCGAGGCTTCTGTTGAAAAGCAAAGTCTTGTGGTGATGATCAAAGCAAGGCCATTGTGGCGTAGCTTTGTGTAACGTTTACTTCGCGTGTTTCACACCCGGTACGAACCAAAAATGGGAGAGGACCTCAGGGAGGGCATGCGTTTCTTTCTAGTTAGAAGTGGCGTCAGTGGTTTTACACGCCCTGACGAGTTTGACTTATGTGGTTGTTGCTGTTGCGAGGCGCCTCGGATTGATCGGTCGTTCTCGAACCGATGGAGTCATTTAGTTGGCTCATTTACGCCCCAAAGGGCGGGGAAACCTATTGTTCAGGCACTATAATCCACATCGGTGGACCGGCCCTGTCGCTCCATGGGGCAGTTGCGGCTGTTCCTGTGGCTCGGGCTAGAGAGTCACGAATCGGTAGAGGACGATCCTTGGCCTCGGTTCATAGACGGAAATCCAATTTCCAAATACGTGACATTTGCGGTTTTGATTGTAGAACTAGTATGGCGACATGATATATGGTACCCATGCCGCCTATGATTAATATTTATGATTTGAAGTTGTTTTATACACTATGCACTGACAATAGTATCAAATGATTTGTTTTAAAACGTATCAACCATTCTTTGGCTGTTATAAGGGAAAACCCTATCCCCCGGCTTGCGTTGCATTGTGTGATAGGACCTGGGTCTTATAACAGCTTCAGTTTTCTTTATTTAGCATTGCGCTGTTTGTTTTATGCACTGGTATCCTTGGGAGGAAACCCGTTCCGTGTAATACGGCGTGGTCCCTTGATTTACCTAACTTTAAAATAAAGATTAATAACTGTTTTAGTTCTCACACCAGTCCCATGACTGACCTGGAGTTTATTTTTTTTACCTAAACTCTGGGTGCCCCTATTTTGACACGGGCAGCTAGTAGTTTTGGTTTTGCAGATTTATATTCACAGGATCCTGGTTTACAACTGGAATGATATCCGGGAAGCTTTGTATCCGTATATCTCTTCTAGTTGTGTATTGTATTATTTTCCGCTGCTATGTATTTAAAATGTAATCTCTGATATTTTCTGTGTAATATTTATTCATTTATACTCTGTATATTCTTGTAATCTGATGCATTGTTGTAATATACAATGAAATGTTCTTTTGTATGTGTTCTGTTGTGGCTTGTTCTCGAACTATCCGACGCTTTCCTTACGGGGAAGTTACGGGTTTTCACAGTTGGTATCAGAGCTTTGGTTTACAGAGCTCGAGAACAAGACACATTAGAACCATACGAAAGAATTCATCAGATATTGGATTAGCAATATCCAATTAGAATGACTCGTTAGAGATAGGATCAGTAGTATCCTAGAACGAGTGTGAAGAGTATATTTTCAAATGAAAACAATTTTGTTTTGAAATTTAAACCATTTTAAAATGTATTTGATTATTTATTTATTTTGAATATGGACAATCGAGTATATATAGATTTCGCGTATACGCGTCATGAACGTATATTCGAAGTTTTAATATACTGGATAGATATAGAATCACATTCTAGACACCCGGGGATAATTCTGGTGATGTGGCCACATCATCAGTATTTATATTCGAGTTTCGAAGATGTGATTTTCTATATATTTCCATTAGACTGGTGTGAGAACCAAAACTAATATAGCTAGAACACATTGTTGTGAATTGGCATCAAAACATGATTTTTTATCTATATATATCAAATTAAGAATTTGAAACTCTAATTCACTAATTGATTGATGTTTGTGTTGTTTGTTTATTTGTTTGCTAATTTTTAACCATTTAGCCTAATTGAACCGAATATTGAATTGTATCGGAAATTGGTCGCATCTGCTTGCAAATACATATACTTACATTGAACAGGTCATAGCAAGGAGGCTAGAGCCGAAGAATAAAATTTGTTTGCCCGACAAATAGGTACATGTTTACTACATAATTTACTGTTTTGTTTGGGTGATGATGATTTTATGAGCCTATTGGCTTTTTCTTTTTCTTTTTGAGATCTGAAGGACTGGGGAAGCTATTTGAAATTCCCCGATGCTCCCGGTGCAGGGGAGGTTATGGCGAAATTTTTCGAAAATTTAGGGTGTTAGCCAAATTTTTGAAATTTTGAAAATTCTCAGAAACTAAAAAGTTGGAGAATGGAAGCCAGATCGAGCATAGTGTTGATTAATCAAACCACTTTCGACTTTGTTCCTTTTCGGGGACGAAAAGTTTTAAGTGGGGGAGATTGTAATAACCCGCAAAATGCGAGCCAGTTTGAAATTTTTATTTTGGCAATTTTAGCTGAATTTGAATATTTAAAATGAACTATTTTAAATAATATTGACGAGAAAATTTATTTTGAATATAATTCGACGTATATATTTATATACGTCGTCGTTAGAATATAAATAATTATATATAATTATAATAGGAATTGAAAATGGCGCGGTAGTTCGATAATTCGATTTCAAACTTCAATTGAATGTACCGGGTGCAAAACAACCCGGATTTTAGTGAAACCAAATACAATGGGATCTAATTGATAATATCTTTCCAACGAATCCGAAAAAATCAAAATTTCATAGCGGGAATCAAAAGATATGTCCAGTTGAAAATTCTGAATAGTCGCTATGGAATTCAGGCCCTTAAAAATGGACATTTTGCAAACGACCTCGGATTTCGACGAAACCAGTTTTGTTGGGTCTGTGATGTTAAGTTATTGCTAGATTTCAAATTTCATAATTTTTCGAATCAATATGTGAGCTTGGCAAAGGAAAACGCGTTTGACCAGTTTCAGTTGATTTTAATCGACTGGAAAATGGCCATTTTTCCAACGGCCTCAGAATTCGACGAAACTAGTTTTGTTAGGACCGTATCATCAATACGAAACTAGAAAATATTTTTCTGAAATTTTTCTAGTTAGTATGTGACCCCGGTAATTTGAAATGTACGTTTAAATTTCAATATAGCAATTTAAATGTAAATTCAACGGAAACTGATTGTAACAGCCGAATCAGCTTAGGATACATATCTCATTGAGTTCGGAATGGGGGTAATACGCTAGGGACGACAGTCGGTGGGCTTGATTTCGAAGTCGAAATAAAAAGATGCTTTTTGAAAATAAATTAATAATTAAATAATTTATATATATCTTTTCATATAACCCCCCCCCCCCCCCCCCCGTTCACTTTTCATTGATCAAAAGAAGGAGCCCCTTTTTCAAATTTTTTTTTCCACCGTGACCTAATCGGAGGTGCCGCCTCCCTTCGTCGCGCAGCTCCGACAAGCGCCATCCACGTCCACCTCAGGCGAGATCTCCACCACCCCTCTCTCTCGATTCTCTCTCCTCTCTCAATTGGACCCCACGCCCTAGCCAGTGGTCCCCGTCGCCTTAGCTGCCATCGCCCACCCCCGTTGGACCCGCCTCCGACCTGCGACCCCCCTAGCCCTGACGCCGGCGAGATACCCCCCCCCCATTCGCTGTAAGTTCTCCTTTGGTTTTTATTTATTTCTGTTTTCTTTTAATTTGTAAAATCTATTTATTGTATATAGTTCAAATATTTTATATATAGAGCTAGGTTTTTTATATATGTATATATGAATGATTTAAGAATAAAAGTAGAATTTTTATTGTAGAAAGATTATATTATTTTTCTAAACAAAAAGATCATATTTTTGTAAATGAAAGGATATGATTTTTACATATCGAATAGTAGAGCAAAAATGTGATTTTTATATATTGAACATCGAATTAAAAATGTGATTTTTATATATTGAACATTGAATTAAAAATGTGATTTTTATATATTGAACATCGAATTAAAAATGTGATTTTTCTATATTGAACATCGAATTAAAAATGTGATTTTTATATATTGAACATCGAATTAAAAATGTGATTTTTATATGTTGAACATCGAATTAAAAATGTGATTTTTATATATTGAACATCGAATTAAAAATGTGATTTTTATATATTGAACATCGAATTAAAAATGTGATTTTTATATATTGAACATCGAAGTAAAAATTCGATTTTTATATATTGAACATCGAAGTAAAAATTCGATTTTTATATATTGAATAGCGAAGTAAAAATTCGATTTTTATATATTGAATAGCAAAGTAAAAATTCGATTTTTGTATATTGAATAACAAAGTAAAAATTCGATTTTTTTACATATGTAGAGAAAGCGGATAGCGAAGGTGACAAAAAGGCGAGAACGAAGAAGATTTATATCAAAGAAGAGTCAAAGAACTTGGAAAGCTATTGGTGAGAATTTCTCACCTTTCAATTTCATTTTCTAGTTATATATATATACTAGGATGTAGACGGTGCTTAGTAGCACCCGACACAATCGTCCACAGACCATGGACTTGTTTGTTTGGTTGCATAGATTAGTTTGATGATTTGATTTGAATTTGGTTGTTTGGTGAATATGATTGATGTGTGAATGGCGTGGGCCTTCACTAGACCGGGGATAAGGCTAGGCCTTGTCCCGTTTCTAGTATCTTGCCGTTATGCCGCCGAAATTTCCTAAAATATGTTAGAAAAATAAAAATATCATTTTATTTAAAGAATGAACTGAATAGAAATTCATATGTTAAAATAAAATGTCTTATCGTTAAAAATATAATTTTTAACGTGAAGTGAATAAAATAAAATATTCATTTACAAACCGGACGGTTTGTCTATGTACACCTATTTGAAGGACATTGATTTGGTCGATAAATTTTACACATCGCCCAACTGCACAAATAAAATCTGTGTTTGATTGTTTGAAACCCCACATGGGTGTTGGGATGAAATTTGAAGTTCACTCATCCTGATTGATTAAATATGTCGATCGATTGATTGACAGGTTGTTATAAGCGTTAGATATTTATATTTGATGCTTATACAGTGTAGTGCACTTTGGTTGATTGTTGATTATTTTTCAATGCTATTATATACATGTGATGTATGAAAATCCATATAATTAACGTTATATGGTAATTGATTGGGCCTCATTCCAATTTGAAAAATAAAGAATAATATGAATAAAGGTTCATGTGTTGACAGTACTCATCCATTGAGATTGGTCATGTGTTGAAAGAAATATTTTGAAAAAGAAATATTTGAAATAGAACATTCGAAAATAGAAATTTATGAAGCCGTGTTGATTAGATTGACGCCATTTTGACGTGAACGATATTTATATCGATTTTAAACGATTTCGAAATAAATTGAATTGAAACGATTTCGAAATGAATTGAATTGAAAACGATTTCGAAATGAATTGAATTGAAAACGATTTCGAAATGAATTGAATTGAAAACGATTTCGAAATGAATTGAATTGAAAACGATTTCGAAATGAATTGAATTGAAAACGATTTCGAAATGAATTGAATTGAAAACGATTTCGAAATGAATTGAATTGAAAACGATTTCGAAATGAATTGAATTGAAAACGATTTCGAAATGAATTGAATTGAAAATGAATTCAAATTGAATTGAAAGTGAATTGAAATGAATTCAAATTGAATTGAAATTTGAATTGAATAGAAATGAATTTTAAAACGAATTTATAAAGAAGAATTCCATTTTTGCTTTGGATTGAAATGGAAATTGAAATTGCTTTTGAAACGAATATAAAACTATTCATATAATTCGTTTTAAATAGAAATCGACGAAATATATATTATATATATTATATATATAATATAATGGCCTGAATAGAACGCGCCGCGCCGCGGCAGTTCGTGAATTTCGACCATTTATTTCAAACGGACATTACGGGAGATCCGACCGTCGGATTCTCCTAAAACCGGAACCGTTGGGTTCGTATCAAAAAGAGCTTTCTAACGAATGTGATAAATTAGAAATCTAACGGTTGGATTTGGAATTATGTCCAAATCAAATTTGAAAAAGGTCGCTGTAAGTGCAGTTCGATGGCCATTGATGGAAATCGACTATACGGGCCTTGATAAAATTATTAAAAATAGTAATAATTTGTGTAAAATCATAAGAAATGATTTAGAAAGGATTGGGATGAAAAACTCCATATTTGAAAGGATAAAAATAGATTTTTATCGAAATGAACTAGTTTTGAACTAGAATTATAATTCTATTTATTTTTAAATAAATAAATTGAATTTGAAAAGGGTTTTGAAAATAACCAAAATTTCCAATGATTGCATTGGAGTGGATTTGAATCGAAATTGTCTTCGGAATATTTCGATGTTGGAATTCGTGATTATACAGATGTTGTTATGGAAATTTGAAAGATATATATTTATATCGTTATTTCCAATACGACATTTGTTAGTCGTAGAATTTGATATTGAATATAAGCCGATATATTTTCTATTCAGAGCCTTGTATTGAATATCAAATGTGATTTGGGTTTGTCGTGAATGGTGTCTTCACTAACACTGTTCTTGAACCCAGTTGAGAAAAGATTAAATCTTTTTATTTAGATTTAATGAAGTGTACCAATTAAATGATATTTAATTGGAATTGAATTGATATTGATTTTTGGGTTTAT
The DNA here is from genome assembly GCA_030737875.1 of Allium sativum. Classification (NCBI taxonomy): domain Eukaryota; kingdom Viridiplantae; phylum Streptophyta; class Magnoliopsida; order Asparagales; family Amaryllidaceae; genus Allium; species Allium sativum. The sequence goes on along the minus strand of JASFAX010000021.1, from coordinate 30,423,944 downwards.
CGTGGACAGTGTTTTAAAATAACACTCGTTCTTTAACCCGATAATTAATGAATGTGATTTTGGGTTTATCGTGAACAGTGTTTTAAATGACACTGATTCTTTAACCCAGTTAAAGATTAAAACTAAGTGGAGTTTTAATGAATCTTTAATTAGATTGAAATGATCGAAAATGGAGTATCACCAGTTTTGCTCTAGGCGATGGTTAAATCTTTAATTAGATTTGAACGTGAAATGGCAATTGAATTTACCGATAACACTGTGGTGTTAGATATGAAGTATTACCAGTTTTACTTCATGGGATGAATAGGTTGGGATTGGGAAATAAAATAAATGATTACTTCGGTGTGGTTCGCTAATCCCGACAAGTTTGAATTGATATTCAAAGGAGATTAAAGAATAAATTTAAAGAATTTATCTTGGATAAAATTAATGGGAACTTTTCCCAAAGTATAGGAATATTTGAATAAAAGAATATTCTGAATTGGAATGAGGCGTATGTTGTGTTTGTGTAACACTTTTATAATATATACGCGAGTTATTCAGAAAGACCGGGTTTATCCCATTCTGAATAACTGATTCGACGTGGTGTCGAAGATGAAGACGGTGGTCGAAGACCGGAAGTCTTCACGTCGTTTGGGTGATTACTGATGATCTTGATTGGGCTGTACACCCAAGAAGATGGAAACAGTTGGCGATCGTCCAGACGTACCTGGAGATCGATGGGAATGCGGGGTACTAGGTGCCTCCGGTTTCGTTCAGACCCAGAACGGACTTGTGAATGGACTGTGTGTCTGACATTGGATTTTAGTCTGTGTGATTGATCTCTATTAAATATATATCTGTTTGGCGGCGGAGAATTTATTATCTTGCTTAATGCCCTTCTCTGAGACGTACGAGCTCAGGGGTTATATATTGATGGATATCAAACGCATGGAGTGAATTGCCTGTGTGGCATGCCTAAGTGGCAATTGATCGAGGCTTCTGTTGAAAAGCAAAGTCTTGTGGTGATGATCAAAGCAAGGCCATTGTGGCGTAGCTTTGTGTAACGTTTACTTCGCGTGTTTCACACCCGGTATGAACCAAAAACGGGAGAGGACCTCAGGGAGGGCATGCGTTTCTTTCTAGTTAGAAGTGGCGTCAGTGGTTTTACACGCCCTGACAAGTTTGACTTATGTGGTTGTTGCTGTTGCGAGGCGCCTCGGATTGATCGTTCGTTCTCGAACCGATGGAGTCATTTAGTTGGCTCATTTACGCCCCAAAGGGCGGGGAAACGTATTGTTCAGGCACTATAATCCACATCGGTGGACCGGCCCTGTCGCTCCATGGGGCAGTTGCGGCTGTTCCTGTGGCTCGGGCTAGAGAGTCACGAATCGGTAGAGGACGATCCTTGGCCTCGGTTCATAGACGGAAATCCAATTTCCAAATACGTGACATTTGCGGTTTTGATTGTAGAACTAGTATGGCGACATGGTATATGGTACCCATGCCGCCTATGATTAATATTTATGATTTGAAGTTGTTTTATACACTATGCACTGACAATAGTATCAAATGATTTGTTTTAAAACGTATCAAGCATTCTTTGGCTGTTATAAGGGAAAACCCTATCACCCCGGCTTGCGTTGCATTGTGTGATAGGACCTGGGTCTTATAACAGCTTCATTTTTCTTTATTTAGCATTGCGCTGTTTGTTTTATGCACTGGTATCCTTGGGAGGAAACCCGTTCCGTGTAATACGGCGTGGTCCCTTGATTTACCTAACTTTAAAATAAAGATTAATAACTGTTTTAGTTCTCACACCAGTCCCATGACTGACCTGGAGTTTATTGTTTTAACCTAAACTCTGGGTGCCCCTATTTTGACACGGGCAGCTAGTAGTTTTGGTTTTGCAGATTTATATTCACAGGATCCTGGTTTACAGCTGGAATGATATCCGGGAAGCTTTGTATCCGTATATCTCTTCTAGTTGTGTATTGTATTATTTTCCGCTGCTATGTATTTAAAATGTAATCTCTGATATTTTCTGTGTAATATTTATTCATTTATACTCTGTATATTCTTGTAATCTGATGCATTGTTGTAACATACAATGAAATGTTCTTTTGTATGCGTTCTGTTGTGGCTTGTTCTCGAACTATCCGACGCTTTCCTTTACGGGGAAGTTACGGGTTTTCACACTTGTACCATTGAAAGTCAATTTGAAATGAATTGAAGTTCGAAATTTGATATAATATAAAGTCGAATATTGAAAATGTGGATATTTGATTAGTATTTGATTATTACTTGAAAATTTATATTATTTTATTTCACAACTAATATATATCTTGCCATTATTCTAATAGAACTATTTTATTTAAACCATCAATATCATCTTAACAATTTTATTTAAATTATTTTATACCAAATGTAACTATTTTATTTAAACTATTTTTGTAGCAAATTTAACTATTTCATTTAAATTATTTGATATCGAACTTATCTATTTTACTATTTTATATCAAACCTATCTATTTTTGTTTAAACTATTTTATAAACTTAATTATTGTATTAAACTTATTATTGTTTAAATTAACCGTCTTAAAATAAAAGTATGTATATTTCCAGTCCAATATGATTTAATATAAAGATTCGATTAAACAATGATATTGTGACTTGTGATCCAAATCGAATGTAATGTTTTAATAATGAATTGATTTGTAAATATAAAATTTGAATTTGAAGTGAAATCGGGTCAACTAAATCGATTTGAGAAATTTATAAATATATCGATTCTTGATGTTAATTGATTTACAATGTTTGGAATATGATTTCAAATTTAACAATCACGATGTGAAATAAGTATTTGGGTTGCTAAATAAAGTGGAGTCGGGATTGTCATACTCTCCACCAATACTTATACTAGTTTAACAACTGTACACATGGTGAAAACTCCAAAATGAAGTAAAATGGATTTGGTGGCGATTAACAGATTTGAAGAAAGAGAACGATGACGGAGCCTTGACCTTTGGATCATAATTTAAACGACTATAATATGATCTATACCATGACCAAGTGGGTTGATCACCCATATCGGCAACACTCCTTCCTGTTGTTATCATTATCTCAGTTCCTTTGTTTGATTGACTTGATTGATGTACATCTTGATTATGGGAGTTTTGACCAAGGTGGGTGGTAGTTGCGGCTATGCGTTACCACCAGTACGGGAGTGAAACTGGTAGATTCCTACCTAGGGTATTGCCTCACATGAATATCATATTTTTCTTGATCGAACCCTCTATGATTTTGATTTGACGTCGTATCGCGATGCATCCCTATCAATGACATATTGTTGTTTTATATGCAATGTGTATGACAATGTCTGTAAATGGCGTAAGGGTAGAAACGTAATCTTGCTTACGTTATGTTTATTATATTCACTTTACTGAATAGAGACTATTATAATTGTGTATTATATTAAGTGTATTAGTTCCACGGATCCTTAGAGGATGGGGATCTCAAAACTTCTTTATGTTACCATCACAAATATTTGAACATCACTTGAAATTGACTTACTTACATAAGAATGTTAGTCATGACTCGATCGTGTTTTGTTTTTCATTATGATCGAGTCAGACTAAGTATTATAGCTTAAGATTGCATCTTTCGGAGCTGGAGACTAGTTGAAGACTTGTCGTTTTTATTTTTATTCTTTCTATTCATTTTTTTATAAGAAATATTATGTATTTGAACTTCCGCTGTATCTGTATATTTAAAACTCTTATGTATTACATTATTTTATTCCGTTGTGAGATGATGTATTATTCTATGTTAGAGATTTGATTCTATTAAACCCCATGTCAATAATAATCTGCTATTTCAAATGGTTCGAGTTAGTTTCATTATTGACTAGAATAGTTGGAAATAATAGGTTATTACACCAAAATAATATTAATGTTGGTTAATTATTAAAGGGGTAGCCATATTAATATTAACTAAATGGTTTATTATTCGGTTGTGCTATTAAACCTAATTAATACATAAAATCTAAAATAATTTAAATCTTAATGATGGACTTTGCAGCTTCATCATTGAGTTAGAGAACAATGCTCAAAAGGGTGAAATTGATGGTTCAACTCATATTCGACCGACTATCAAGGAAGGTTTTTTTGTCAAATTATCTCAACAAAAATTAATTTGAGATGTTTTCAAATTAATTTAGTTTTAAACATTTTTACTAAAGTTAATTTGATTGTGCATCGCGACTGCACAAACTCTTGCATGTCTCTTGCACTCTTCTACTTCTCATACTCCATTGTTGACAACACCATGGGATTGAAGAAACAAAATTCACCATTTTCATCGTTCAACCCATGAGTTTGACGACTCTCTCAATGTGAATTGAAACAAGGTAGAATTAGCAATAATTGCACCTACTTGTCACAATAGACTAGTGTAATTAAATTAGTCTTTTTGGAGGTTGGTATCAGAATATATGGTAGCTGTAGCAATCGACAAAGCTCGTCAAAGGGAGAACATGCGAAATATCAACATTAGGATTGATCATATGATGACCTCCTTCCACCTCCAACACTAAATATATTTATAAAGTAGTAATGTTTTATTCTCTTACTTAATCAACGTAGGAAACCACGAAGGTAATATGATTAATCAAATGGTGACCTTCAATAAATCCCATGTTGTATTGACAAACATGATAATAAGATATATAATATTGGGGAGATAGTATCTTAATGAAATAAACCAGAAAATTATCATTGTAACAACTTGATTTTTCAACCCTTAGAGTCAATACTAATACGTCCATAGTTTTCACTATCGAACATCCATGTGCTAAAAAAAAATATTGCTAATGGTGAAAGAAAAGAAGAAAAGAATAGAATCTCACTGTTGTAGTAAATAAAATACAATATACCATATTACTTTACAAAAAGAAATCGAATTTTTTAAATATATATACACAACGTCAGAGTAACTAACCTAATACCAGACCTAAACAGTTATAACAACTTGTCATTACAAATGTTGATAAATAAGCACTCAAGCATGGAAACGTAAAGAATCTATGGAAGTCTTTCTCGGTCTTCAACTCCTATTCGGAGCTGTAAACATCTAATCTAACCTAGAAATTATGCTCAGTTTGACCCTAGCATTATTGCCAAATAACGTCCAAGTCAGTTGGAAAACTAGTGTGAGGAAACTCTGATCACAAAGAATTTGATTTGTCAAATTTTATAAAACCTTTAAAAGAATAAGTATATTGTAAGACCACGTTGACTTAGATGGGTTTTTACCTTATGACAACAAAAACATTTATATCCAAATCTAGTTATATTATAATAATGTCTAGAATCCACAAATAAATATTTTCATGATAGCAGAAATTATAACATTAATTAAATTCTATAATAATAGGTTTCTTAAAATTGTAAAGGCATGTGTTGGAGTTCGAACTCCATAAAATGGTTGGGATATTAAGGCACCGTCCATCATTGCACACCTCTCATTAAGTGTAGCGAGAGCCTCACACTGACTCCCTACAAAATGTGACTGCCTTACCACTGAACTTGATAATACCGAATATTTTATCTCCATAATTGTGATCAACAACCAAACTAAATCCCTAGCATAAAAAAGGGTCAACATCGAATTTAGATTTGGCAATAATAATACCCTGATGGATGCAACCCGTATAAACCTGAAGCATATCCTTTGTTTTGTCATTATCGATTGATGAGGTTTAAGGCTATGCTTTACCTTTCATATGGAATTAAATTCACTTAGAATGCCACATCGCCATTTCCAATACACTAATTAATTCCTATAAATTTATGATCCCTATGTTCATATGCCTCAAGAAAGGATGTTAAGTATAAGAGGATTCACCTCCTACACCATTGAATAGATGTACATTTGAATAAAATAAATATTCGTGGATTAGAAATGTAATGTCAAAAACTCATCCATACCAGCTGTCCACAAGTAGGATAATCTGAAGACACTACTCTTATAACATTTTTGGAAACACCCCAGGATTAGGAGCAAACAACCCTTGTATTTCTAGAGCTTCATCTTTAATTTCTGCCATCTTAGGATGATTTAGTTTGAACTCTTGAGTTGGATCGAAGTGGTTTCAGATATCAGATCCGATCCCAATCACTTGAAAATAACTATCAATAATCCTAGAAAACTTAACCCTAGTTCTTTAGAAAATTAATATATAAAGAATAAGAGAAGAGTTTACCTTTAACTGTTTGGTAAACGGATATGCTTATCACCTATACTAAAGGGGAAATGAGGTTTATATACATAGTGAATCATTATCAGCCATAACTGTGTCATATAACTACCGTATTTTTTTAGACAATTCCAAAGTAAGATTAAAGGCAAGATTTGGTATTCGCTTAAATAGTTATCAAACAAACAAAAATCAATCATAAATTTAATCCCATTGGTTTATTAAGCCTCATTTGAATGATTCTTCCATTTATACAATCTCATTTCTGAATGTTCGCTAGAGTATTCATATACTTACCCGCCGACCTAAGTATATTCATAATATATATAAAAAAATCTCATTTTGAAATCACATTTAATGTGTTGCTAGAACCCAAAATATTCTATTTAACTTCCAAACTTGACATTTTTAAGTGAAACATATATTTATGGAAATAATATTTAATTCCCAAATTAACTCACGATTTCAAACAAATACGATCCTTTAGATAACAATGACATTATTCAAGTTGGGTATTTTTACCTCCTAGATCTTTATCTTTTGGAGGAAATAAAAGTTTGCTATTTCAAGTTTTGTTATGTCTAACTTTTTTTTTTCAAAACTGTAGATACCATTTTCATTTCCAAACCCAGGTTTTATAAGCCATTTCCCCTTGTATTTTAAAATCACATTCAAACTCATCACATATTTTACTTAATTCCCTTTAAGTAAATTTCTTATCATAATAGATTTATTAGATTTAAACCCACTTTCACAATTTAATACTAATTTTAATGCATATTCTCAAGTTAACCAAATCAACTTGAATACCATTAGTTAATTAAGTTAATTTAATATAAATAATTTTAATTTTCTTAAACATAATTAATAAAAGTGATTGATTCAAGTTCAAACTTCATTTAAAGATAAATTAATCAACTTTTACTCCTCATTTAAAAGTAGTTAACAAGTTTAATTCCTATTATGAAAATAAATAATTATCTTAATTACCTTATTTAAAATGATCAATCAACTTATATAAATCATTAACTAATAATAATTTATAAAAATGAAATCAATTTAATCACTTTTACTTAAGATAATAGTTATCTTAAAACAGTTATTAATTAAATAATAATTAACTACTTAATAAACAATTATTATCCTTAAATAAACAATTAAATATTTATTTAACCTTCAAAAAATAATATAAAATTAGCTAATCCTTAAATAAAAAATTTAAAACTCGGTTAGGACGATCGCCTTATCCTCTACACCCAAATAGTGCACTTTATTGTTGTCTGGCCAATGTAAGACAATCATCAAGGTTTAAGTAAAGAATAGTATGCCAAAACCTATCATATACCTCACAACACATCCATCAAAATATGATAACAACACATACTTGATATTAATTGGGAGTGCTAGTAAATAATGATAACAAACTAAGAACATTTGAGTGATAGGTCCATACTGAATAAGTAAATAAAGTTGTTCAAGTGATAATAACTCAAATAGATTGTCTCTATAGTATGAAGTTCTACTATGTCCCATAATAGTGAAAAACAGAAAACAATAGAGTATGATATATATATATATATATATATACATAAAAGTATGTCAAATACCCTCCTACTCGCCTCTTAAACGACTACTCATACCTACACTGAACTGCCTGTAGTCTGCTCATTAAGAGCATCAAGTCGTGGGAATTGGAGGCTATCCCCAATGGGTCTTCACAGATCATAGGATTTCGTTATTTTCCACTCAATTACCTTTCTAACGGCCATATATACTCTTCCACAACTTATTCTTCATTTAGGAATATGATTACTCATCGTTGGAGTTGTTCTTCAAGAAGTAGAATCATCGAAATTGATGAACTAAACTACGCAATAAGACTTCCATGGACCTCCATAACATCTATATGAGACCACGCCAACCCATACTGTCCTCCCTTGGGGATCATATCGTCTTATAAAAAAGGGGAGAGCAAGGGCCAGTACCAATACCTACCTTAATACCCTCTTAATTCTCCTAGCTGATCTGGTTTAATTGCTCTCTATCGATCTGACCTGCAGAATCTTCTCCAACCAGTCTGAAGCCAACGCTCCCTATGTCGACCTAAATCCTACTGCCTTATGTCGATCTGATGTTGAGTAATATATGTCGATCTGATCTGAGATGATATCTATGTTGATCCCTGACTTAGCCGCCAAACGCAATGCTGAATCCTTCGTTTTAAGTCATACTGATTGTAATGACCCGCATTTTCCAGGGGTATAATTAATTTATATAATTTTATAAAATAGTGATATGGGAAATTTAATAGAGGATTAATTAAATAATATGGAATATTTAATTAAATTAAATAATTAAATAATATATTTAATTCAGAAATAATCAAAAATATTGGAAATCACAATATTCTGTGAACGGGGTCATCCCTTAGATTTAATTCAGCTTAGAGTTGAATTATATTGATGAATATATTCAATCGACGACAGTTTGAACGTATAATTATATTATAATTAAAATCGAACTTGAAATGGCGCTGCAGTTCGCGATTTGGTGATTTGAACTTCAACTGAATATACAAGATTCGTTTTAAGCCGGATTTCTGTGAAATAAGAAATATGTGGAGCTGATGGAGTATATCTTTCTGGTGGAAGAGAAAAATCGGGATTTCGTCGTGTAGATTTTGATGTATGTCCAAATCAAATCTTGTAAAAGTCGTTATGAAATTCCTTTATAATTCGTAACGCTTTATATACGTTATAAAAGGGTTTTTTCAATGTAAATTGAATATCAATTCAATCTGGACTCGGAATAGCGAGTAAATAAATATACTGGAGCTGTATGATATTCCTCGGTGAATATTTACGATAATATAAATTTATTTATATTTAATTTAAATATATTTATATATTTAAATGGGTCATCCAGAGCTGTAAAAATAGCCACTTTTGCAAACGAAGTCGGAATTCGACGAAACTAATTTTGTTGGATCCGCAATGTCAAATTATTGTTAGATTTCAAGTTTCGTGATTTTTAGAGTCACTGTGTGGCCGTACAGATTTTTAGAGTGTAAAACAGTCAGTATTTTGACGGTTAAAAATACGCTGTGTGAGCATACGAAGTCGGAATTAGACGAAACCAGTTTCATTGGGATCGTAATGTCAAACTATAGCAGCATGTCAATTTTCATGATTTTTAGGTATCGTATGTGAGCATAAGGATTTTTAGAAGACAAAAACAAATATAAAATGTTGAAAATAAAATATCTAAAAATATCCTAAAATATCTAACTTAAATATCTAAATCCCTCCCCTACAAATACACCCCCTAACACACCCTTGTAACCTAATTCTCTTCAGAAGTAAACAAAAGAATTCCGCCGTTCTTTTTTTTCATTTCACAGTAAAACTTCCTCCTTTGAAAAACCAAGAGAAAATCATAGAGACTTATATAAATCCCTATAGAAGAATATTCGTACTCCTTATTAGTTCCCCTTCGATTCAATAACCGTTGTGAGTCATGCGAGGTAGGGATTCAGAGCTCGACAGTGGACGCTGGAAACTAGGGCTGAGGTTTTTGGCTAAGTGAAGCAATGATTTGAGAGTTCGAGTATTGATTTGGATTCAGTGTTGGATGTGGCATCATCCCCGAGTTTTTGGTCAGTTTCCGAGCACTAAAGTGTCGATCGAACTGCAGCAGGTTGGAGGACTGCGTGTTGACGCGGCGTGTTCTGGGTGGTATCGAGTTGAACAGTAAAGGGAGGAGGTCGAAGCTGGTACGAAGGGAAGTAGTTTTGGGTTTTTCCTTTGGGAGAATGGTGGTTTAGAAGGAGAGGACGTGGAGGAACCGTGACTGTAAATGGAGAAGAGCAGGCGTTGGTTCATTTAGGGAAGAAGATGATTACAGTGGGTTTAAATGGAAGTAGTTGGGCCAAGGAAGAAAAGGATGGTGAGGCCCATTAATTAAATATATATATATATACACACATGTTTAATAAAATTCGAATAATTATACCAATTTGTAAATTGAATATCTTCTGCATACGGTAGCGGATTGATGAACCGTAAATTGCGTTGGGATCGTATGAATGAGAGCTACACATTGGAACTGACTGGAAGTGGATTGGGGATCGTATGAATTTATGGCAAAATAAATTGTTTGATTCAAATCAAATAAAAGTTTATCGTTCTTTAACGATGAACTGCAAATGTGAGTAAAACTCACCAACTCTGAACAGTTATATTTTTATAATGTATTTTTAGAACTGTTAATCATCTGTTGATTGCTGTGTGTGGGTTGATTGATTGAATTGCTAGTCAGTTAGTGGAAATTATATATATATATAAACCGTTAAATATATATATATATATATATTGATTATGCTATCAGAATAATTTATATTGAACTGAAAGTGATGATAGTCATATTGTGTAACATCTGTGGATGCAGGAAAACAGGTTGGAGGAATCCGACTGGATTCCTCAACAGTTATTTTATTGTTTTTCATATATTTTGATATATGATGTGAATTATAACCTGTTGTTGATTGTGTGTGTAAGGACGATATTGAACATCGTGATTTGATATGATTGAATACCATAACATACGGGACGTTGGTTAGGGAATTTTCAAAGTGATATTTAAGAATAAGAAATATTTATAAATTGGAATATTTATAAATAAGAAATATTTATAAATTGGAATATTTATAAATAGGAGATATTCAAAAAGGAAATAATTGCAAACCATTTTCTTTTTGAATGGAAAGGCCTGTGTGGCGGGTTTGGGGATTTTCCCGATGCTCCCGTTACAAAGGAGGTTATGACGAATTTTTCAGAGAATTTAAGGAGTTAGAATATTTCAAGAATAAATTTGAAAAGGAAATATTTGTAAACCATTTACAAATAGAACTGAAAAGGAAATGTTATAAAAAGGAAATCAATTTTAAAGTGTAGAACCGTTATTTAAAAGTAAATCTTTCCAAATGAATAAAACGTTGTTAAAAAGGAAATCTTTATAAAGTGAATAAAGTAAATCGAATATGGTATTCGAATGGAGTTAAATCGAATATGGTATTCGAAGGGAGTAAATCGAATATAGTATTCGAAAGTTAGTAAAAAGAATATGCTATTCGAAAGCGGTTAGTCGAGTCGAGTTAGTTGAATAGAGTTAACCAGTTCAGTAGAGTTAACCAGTTCAGTAGAGTTAACCAGTTCAATAGAGTTAACCAGTGAGTTAAGTAAGTCAAGTTAATCAGTTGGAGTTAATCGATTCGAGTTAAGATTTTCGAGTTGATAATCGAGTTAAGTTATCGAATACCACTTATTCGAAGTAGAAGTTATCAAATATAGTTATTTGAGATAGAGTTAGTCAAACAGAGTTATTCAGGATAAGTTGCCATCTCTTACGACTGCTAGCGTAATTCACAAGGCTGTAAATAACCTACGGCGGTCGGATGTTTCCTGAGGGAGTCAGGCGTAACCATTGTGATCGCTACGATTTAGAGTCAAGCGAATGAAGCTAAATCGAATATTAGTTAATCGATGTTAGTTAAATCGAAGGGAGTTATCGATTAGTTAAATCGAAAGGAGTTATCGATTTGTTAAATCGAAAGGGAAGATTATCGAATATCGTTTATTCAAGAGGAGATTTTCGAATGTAGTTTATTCAAAGTGAGTTATAGAATATTAGTTAAATCGAAGGAGTTATCGAATATAGTTTATTCGATGGAGTTAATCGATTAGAGTTAAATCAAAGGAGTTAATCGAATATAGTTTATTCGAATAGAGAAAAGGAGTTAATCGAATATAGTTTATTCGAATAGAGTAAATGAGTTAATCAAATATAGTTTATTCAAATAGAGTTAGAGGAGTTATCGAATATAGTTTATTCGACAGGAGTTAAGTGAATTAGTTAAGTTAAACTAAGTGAATTAGTTAAGTGAATTGGTTAAGTTAACCAAAGTGAATTAGTCGAGTTAATCAAAGTTATTAGTTCAGTTAATCGAGATAAGTAAATCAAGTTAGGTTAATCGAGTTGAATTAGTCAGTCGAGTTAATAAATTGAATTAGTCAAACCAAGTAAAACCAGTTAGAGTTAATTAATTAAGGTTGACCAGTTAGAATTGATCGGTTAGAATTAACCAGTTATAGTTAATCAATCAGAGTTAAGTAAAATTAAAACTAACTAGAGATTAGTAAATTGAATGGTTTTCTAAGTGTCTATCTGATGTTGGTTTCGGCCTTCGGGATTTATACTTAGGGAATTGTTCTCATACTAGTTCACAGTCAGGGACTGATAGTTGGGGAAAAGTAGTGATTTGTAAATAAGCAAATGGAAAACATTTTCCAGTGTTAATAACATATATTTTCTAAACATAGAAAATAAGGCAATGTGAATATATATATATAGATATATTGATGATTTACCGATATAATTTCCATCTGGAAATAATATCGTTGTTTGCACACTTGTTTTTCTTTGATGGTTAAATCACAGACTATCGAAGTTTTGACCATTTTAACGTTGTTAATATGGAGAGACTGGTTGGATTATTATCCAAAGAACCACTTGTATTAGCATAAGCGTTGCGAATCATATATGCCAAAGATAATTGAAGACGGAGTAAAGTCCAAGGGCTGCTGTATAAGTCTTAGATAACAGTGACTAAGATGGATATACTGAGTAGTGCCTTCGGTTTGTCCAGTCCCAGGAAAACTTGTATGGATGACGGTCTGACAGAGTATATCCAATAGACCGCGTAAATTGATCTGTTCAAATGTATTCACGTTTGGTGGCGGAGGAATTCGTTTCTCTTAGCTGTATACCTGTGTTATTTTTGGATAAGTCAATTTGTGATTTGGCGGGTATGACGATGTGACATTTTAAGTGAATGAAGATGGATGTCTGACAGAGTATTTCCAGAAAGGTCACGTACACTGATTTCTTCAACCGTACCAAGAGTGGAAGCGGAGAAGGAAACTTCTTTTAGCTGACACGTAATGTACTGTTGTAAACGTCAATTAGTGATTTCGATGGATTTGACAATGTATCATTCGAAGTGAATCTGATGTAATGATAAAGCGTAGCTTCTAGCCTCATCAACCGGTAAATGACAGAAATCGGGAAGGCAGCATGGCTAAGTCGGTCGCACCGAAGTAGGGTGTATAATCAACTATCTAGAGAATATTCATTTGTTTCTTAAATCTATCAATGTTGTCCCATATATATACGGGAACGGTTGCTGATCCCAGCCGTTGGTGATATACATTCGATACACTCAAGCAAAATGAGTGGTCGGTCATGTGTGGCTGAGTTACAAGATGTTCTTGATGAACTCCAGTGTATCGTTCCTAGAGTACATTGATCGGAAGGTGGTTCCATACCTTGTCATAGTTGGAAATCCATTATCCAATACGTGCTTGCGATTTTGATAGTATACTATATATATGTAGAACGTGAGATGAAAGAGTTTCTGCTAGTCGATATCTATTTGTACATAGACATTATTATAATATCAAAAGGTTTTTGATATAAAGATAATTTGGATTCTCATAAGGGAAAAACCCGTTCCGTTCTGCGGCGTGGTCTTATGAGATATCGTTTATTTGTTCATATACCTGTTTAAACTGTTTTACTCACACCAGTCCCATGACTGACCCGGAGTTTACTTTGTTGTTTTCCCTAAACTCTTGGGTGTCCAATTTTGTACGGGCAGTCAAGTAGTCAGAATTTTACAGATATACTTGAAGAGCTTGGAGCAGGAGGCTTCAACATCATATAGCTATAGTTATTTCCGCTGTGTTGTAAGTGTTGTACTCTGATAAGTGCTATTGTATACATAACTGTTATATTTCAAAGTTATGTTATCTATTATATGTTATTCGTTCCGCTGTGAGGTTCGTGTTACTCTGATGTTGTGTTCTTCTTCTTCTTCTTCTATTCTAAGTTTCTATCTTATCTATTCTCACCTTCTAATTTCTTTCATTAATTACCGGGATTTTTCGATGTTTTGGTTATCGACATCGAGCTTATGTCGATAACCAAAGTCGCCAAAAATCCGGGTCGTTACAGTTGGTATCAGAGCTTAAGTTAAGTTTACCTTGGCTCTGTGGCGTGACTCGGTAGAGATAGGGTTAGTAATACCCTAGATTGATTTTGAGTGTATATATACGAGTGAACGTATTTGTTATTGATATAAAAATTGTTTTATATTGTGGAGATTTATTGGTTAAGTCGTTTATGAGTTCTGGTCGATCAGTTTGATCCACTGTATCGGTACGAGTTTTATAAACACTTGAATACGATGAACCGACATGGTATGTTTTGAAAAAAGGGTAAATCAAATAATTTTACCTGAAATATATTTTATATATATTGGAAATATTGTATTGGATGTGTTGGTTGTATTATAATCAAATAAGATTATAAAAGTGAAATGGTTATAAATAACTAATCAGAATTCATATAAGTAAAGTATATGAAATAAGATGAATTAAATTTGAATTTAAATCAGATTTGGAATTAAAATAAGGAAATTTTAAGTTCCTGGGAGATTTTGAAATGTTTTCAAAATGGATGTATTTAGTAATAGTTTTGAAAATGATATAGTATTGAAATCACTTGGGTCGTTGGAAAATAATTCCGATGATGACTGCGCAATATCATCGGTGTGATTTTCGAGTTTCTGAGTTGTGGATTACTACCAAAGATTTAGATTTGAATTCATTTAAGAAAACAAGTTGTTTAGATATTCAAAGGTTTTGAATAGGTATTATGATTTCAAATTGATTTGAAATTTACCCAGGAATTTAAGTTCTAGAAATTAAAATTTAACTTGTAAAGTTAATACGAATGGGATGGTAAAAGTAAATAATAAACCAAAATTTAACTTGAGATGATAGGTTAAGAAAAACTGGAAGTGATTAGAGAATAATCTGGATTTGGGTTTGAGATGATAAGTTGAGAGTTTGGAATTTGAAACTCGAATTTGAAATTTAATTCGGCTTGAATAAGCGAATGGTTGTGTTAAGAATAACTTGGTTGGAGTTGATTGGGATGGCATTTGTATATGCCGAGTTGATAACAGATGGTAGGGATATAATGATATGCCCAACAAAAAGGTACAAGTTTATATTTTATATGAGTTTGGAATTTATGAGCCGAATTGGCAAGCCATTTGGCGTTTTGATTTTCTTTTGGGTTGAAGAAGGCCCAGAGAGGCGAGTTGGAGTTTGAGCTATTGACCAGTACAAAGGAGGTGCTGGCGAAATTTTTCGAAAGTTTAAAGTGTTAGAAAATTTTCAGAATTTTTGAAAATTTTAGTTAGTCGGAATGAATAAATATTTTAGTCGATATTAATTGGTTCAGTTAAAATCAGAAATAAGGGGTAAACAAATATTAGGAATTCCAATAGGTAGGGTCGTCCTCTAACTTAGCAATTTCGAGGACGAAATTATTTTAAGTGGGGAAGAATGTAATGACCCGCATTTTCCAGGTGTATAAATAATTTATTTAATTGTTTAAAATAGTGATATAGGAAATTTAATAGAGGTTTAATTAAATAATATGGAATATTTAATTAAGTTAAATAATTAAATAATATATTAATTCAGAAATAATCAAAAATATTGGAAATCACAATATTCTGTGAACGGGGTCGTCCCATAGATTTAATTCAGCTTAGAGTTGAATTATATTGACGAATATATTCAATCGACGACAGTTTGAACGCATAATTATATTATAATTAAAATCGAGCTTAAAATGGCGCTGTAGTTCGCGATTTGGCGATTTGAACTTCAACTGAATATACAGGATTCGTTTTAAGCTGGATTTCTGTGAAACAAGAAACGTGTGGAGCTGGTGGAGTATATCTTTCTGGTGGAAGAGAAAAATCGGGATTTCGTCGTGTAGATTTTGATGTATGTCTAAATCAAATCTTAGAAAAGTCGCTGTGAAATTCCTTTATAATTCGTAACGCTTTATATACGTTATAAAATGGTTTTTTCAATGTAAATTGAATATCAATTCAATCTGGACTCGGAATAGCGAGTAAATAAATATACTGGAGCTGTATGATATTCCTCGGTGAATATATACGATAATATAAATTTATTTATATTTAATTTAAATATATTTATATATTTAAATGGGTCATCCAGAGCTGTAAAAATAGCCACTTTTGCAAACGAAGTCGGAATTCGACGAAACTAATTTTGTTGTATCCGCAATGTCAAATTATTGTTAGATTTCAAGTTTCGTGATTTGTAGAGTCACTGTGTGGCCGTACAGATTTTTAGAGTGTAAAACAGTCGGTATTTTAACGGTTAAAAATACGCTGTGTGAGCATACGAAGTCGGAATTAGACGAAACCAGTTTCATTGGGATCGTAATGTCAAACTGTAGCTGCATGTCAATTTCCATGATTTTTAGGTATCGTATGTGAGCACAAGGATTTTTAGAAGACAAAAACATATATAAAATGTTGAAAATAAAATATCTAAAAATATCCTAAAATATCTAACTTAAATATCTAAATCCCACCTCTATAAATACACCCCCTAACACACCCTTCTAACCTAATTCTCCTCAGAAGTCAACAAAAGAATTTCGCCGTTCTTTTTTTTTCATTTCACAGTAAAACTCCCTCCTTTGAAAAACCAAGAGAAAATCATATAGACTTATATAAATCCCTATAGAAGTATATTCGTACTCCTTATCAGTTCCCCTTCGATTCAATAACCGTTGTGAGTCATGCGAGGTAGGGATTCAGAGCTCAACAGTAGACGCTGGAAAATAGGGCTGAGGTTTTTGGCTAAGTGAAGCAATGATTTGAGAGTTCGAGTATTGATTTGGATTCAGTGTTGGATGTGGCATCATCCCCGAGTTTTTGGTCGGTTTCCGAGCACTAAAGTGTCGATCGAACTGCAGCCGGTTGGAGGACTGCGTGTTAACGCAGTGTGTTCTGGGTGGTATTGAGTTGACCAGTAAAGGGAGGAGGTCGAAGTTGGTACGAAGGGAAGCAGTTTGGGGTTTTTCCTTTAGGAGAATGGTGGTTTAGAAGGAGAGGACGTGGAGGAACCGTGACTGTAAATGGAGAAAAGAAGGCGTTGGTTCATTTGGGGAAGAAGATGATTACGGTGGGCTTAAAAGGAAGTAGTTGGGCCAAGGAAGAAAAGGATGGTGAGGCCCATTAATTATATATATATATATATATATGTTTAATAAAATTCGAATAAGTATACCAATTTGTAAATTGAATATCTTCTGCATACGGTATCAGATTGATGAAACGTAAGTTGCGTTGGGATCGTATGGACGAGAGCTACACATTGGAACTGACTGGAAGTGGATTGGGGCTCGTATGAATTTATGGAGAAATAAATTGTTTGATTCAAATAAAATCACAGTTTATCGTTCTTTAACGATGAACTGCAAATGTGAGTAAAACTCACCAACTCTGAACAGTTATATTTTTATAATGTATTTTTAGAACTGTTAATCATCTGTTGATTGCTGTGTGTGGGTTGATTGATTGAATTGCTAGTCAGTTAGTGGAAATTATATATATATATAAACCGTTAAATATATATATATATATATATATTGATTATGCTATCAGAATAATTTATATTGAACTGAAAGTGATGATTGTTAGACCGAATTTTGGTACTAACACCCAAATGCTATGTGAAATCCTCACAATTACAGATCACAGATAAAAAGCAGTAAAATAAGAGGAGACACACAGGATTTTTATAGTGGTTCGGCTCAATCCACGCCTACGACCACTTTATAGTTTCTTAAATCCTAAGAAGCTATTACAATGTTGTTTGCTTGCCGTTTATACACGAAATCCTCGTGTTTACAATGAATAAGAGGAGATTAGTGAATGAATTTATACGCCGTTTATACACGAAATCCTCGTGTTAATATGATGAGCAATGTCCTTGCTCAGTAGTAATGGAAGCCAAGTGTTGGAATCGCCAAAAGTCCCTTTGAAATGACCATCTCGTGGTGTATTTATAGGCGTAGAGGAGCTGGTAGGTACTCTGAACCAGTTCGGTTCGGAGGTGCACGTGGCATGTGGAGAGGCCATCTCGGAGATAGTGGAGAAGTGGTCTTCAGATCGTGCTAGGACAGGTGTAAGCCGATCCGGATTAATAGGTGGTAGTTACTCCTTAAGAAGTGGTCAAAACAGCTGTGTAGCAGTAGGTAAAGGGGGATCGGATCGGTTCTCCGATCCGAACAGGGGCGAAGCCTTTGAACTGAAGACGTTGTGCTCTCCTGAGCAACTGATATAAGGCGGGTCGGATTCTCCTTGTTCCAAACCGAGCCGTCATTTTCGATCCGAACCGAGATGAAGTTTCCGAACGGTAGACATGATGTGCATTTCTGTGCAGTGCAAAGCGGTTCGGGTTCTGATGGTCCGATCCGAACCGAAGTGAGCTGGAGTTGAAGTCTGAGCGTCTTTGAAGTATGGGGTCGGAGCGGGTCCGATCCGATCCGGGGTACTATTTAATGCTAAATTCCAGGTTTCCGGTTCTGCATGCATTCATGGAAACGGGCGTAACTTTCAAACCGTAAGTCCGATTGAGCCAAACCAAAGCTCAAACTGAAGCTGATTCAGAGATCTACAAGAGTTACAGAGATGAGCTCCGTAATCACTGTTTTCGGGCCCAAAAGAGGCCGTGTGGTAGGAGTTCCGGGCCTTTCTTTGTTTGTGATGCGATTTCGACCAAATCGCTGCCTGTCTTCTGACGATGTTTCCAATACTCTAGTGTGTTGTTCATCAGAGATTCCATATATGACTGCTTTGACTAAAAAGAGGGTCAACATAAATCATATTGTGTAACATCTGTGGATGCAGGAAAACAGGTTGGAGGAATCCGACTGGATTCCTCAACAGTTATTTTATTGTTTTTCATATATTTTGATATATGATGTGAATTATAACCTGTTGTTGATTGTGTGTGTATGGACGATATTGAACATCGTGATTTGATATGATTGAATACCATAACATACGAGATGTTGATAAGGGAATTTTCAAAGTGATATTTAAGAATAAGAAATATTTATAAATTGGAATATTTATAAATAAGAAATGTTTATAAATTGGAATATTTATAAATAGGAGATATTCAAAAAGGAAATAATTACAAACCATTTTCTTTTTGAATGGAAAGGCCTGTGTGGTGGGTTTGGGGATTTTCCCGATGCTCCCGTTACAAAGGAGGTTATGGCGAATTTTTCAGAGAATTTAAGGAGTTAGAATATTTCAAGAATAAATTTGAAATTGAAATATTTGTAAACCATTTACAAATAGAATTGAAAAGGAAACGTTATGAAAAGGAAATCATTTTTAAAGTGTAGAACCGTTATTTAAAAGTAAATCTTTCCAAATGAATAAAACGTTGTTAAAAAGGAAATCTTTATAAAGTGAATAAAGTAAATCAAATATGGTATTCGAAAGGAGTTAAATCGAATATGGTATTCGAAGGGAGTAAATCGAATATGGTATTCGAAAGTTAGTAAAACGAATATGCTATTCGAAAGGGGTTAGTCGAGTCGAGCTAGTTGAATAGAGTTAACCAGTTCAATAGAGTTAACCCGTTCAGTAGAGTTAACCAGTTCAATAGAGTTAACCAGTGAGTTAAGTAAGTCAAGTTAATCAGTTGGAGTTAATCGATTCGAGTTAAGATTTTCGAGTTGATAATCGAGTTAAGTTATCGAATACCACTTATTCGAAGTAGAAGTTATCAAATATAGTTATTTGAGATAGAGTTAGTCAAACAGAGTTATTCAGGATAAGTTGCCATCTCGTACAACTGCTAGCGTAATTCACAGGGCTGTAAACAGCCTACGGCGGTTGGATTTTTCCTGAGGGAGTCAGGCGTAACCATTGTGATCGCTACGATCTAGAGTCAAGCGAATGAAGTTAAATCGAATATTAGTTAATCGATGTTAGATAAATCAAAGGGAGTTATCGATTAGTTAAATCGAAAGGAGTTATCGATTTGTTAAATCGAAAGGGAAGATTATCGAATATCGTTTATTCGAGAGGAGATTTTCGAATGTAGTTTATTCGAAGTGAGTTATAGAATATTAGTTAAATCGAAGGAGTTATCGAATATAGTTTGTTCGATGGAGTTAATCGATTAGAGTTAAATCAAAGGGGTTAATCGAATATTGTTTATTCGAATAGAGAAAAGGAGTTAATCGAATATAGTTTATTCGAATAGAATAAATGAGTTAATCAAATATAGTTTATTCGAATAGAGTTAGAGGAGTTATCGAATATAGTTTATTCGACAGGATTTAAGTGAATTAGTTAAGTTAAACTAAGTGAATTGGTTAAGTTAACCAAAGTGAATTAGTCGAGTTAATCAAAGTGATTAGTTCAGTTAATCGAGATAAGTACATCAAGTTAGGTTAATCGAGTTGAATTAGTCAGTCGAGTTAATAAATTGAGTTAGTCAAACCAAGTAAAACCAGTTAGAGTTAATTAATTAAGGTTGACCAGTTAGAATTGATCGGTTAGAATTAACCAGTTAGAGTAAATCAATCAGAGCTAATCAAATAGAGTTAAGTAAAATTAAAACTGAATAGAGATTAGTAAATTGAATGGTTTTCTTAGTGTCTATCTGATGTTGGTTTCGGCCTTCGGGATTTATACTTAGGGAATTGTTCTCATACTAGTTCACAGTCAGGGACTGATAGTTGGGGAAAAGTAGTGATTTGTAAATAAGCAAATGGAAAACATTTTCCAGTGTTAATAACATATATTTTCTAAACATAGAAAATAAGGCAATGTGAATATATATATATATATATATATTGATGATTTACCGATATAATTTCCATCTGGAAATAATATCGTTGTTTGCACACTTGTTTTTCTTTGATGGTTAAATCACAGACTATCGATGTTTTGACCATTTTAACGTTGTTAATATGGAGAGACCGGTTGGATTATTATCCAAAGAACCACTCTGTATTGGCATAAGCGTTGCGAATCATATATGCCAAAGATAATTGAAGACGGAGTAAAGTGCAAGGGCTACTGTATAAGTCTTAGATAACAGTGACTAAGATGGATATACTGAGTAGTGCCTTCGGTTTGTCCAGTCCCAGGATAGCTTGTATGGACGAAGGTCTGACAGAGTATATCCAATAGACCACGTAAGTTGATCTGTTCAAACGTATTCATGTTTGGAGGCGGAGGAATTCGTTTCTCTTAGCTGTATACCCGTGTTATTTTTGGATAAGTCAATTTGTGATTTGGCGGGTATGAAGATGTGACATTTTAATTGAATGAAGATGGATGTCTGACAGAGTATTTCCAGAAAGGTCACGTACATTGATTTCTTCAACCGTACCAAGAGTGGAAGCGGAGAAGGAAACTTCTTTTAGTTGACATGTAATGTACTGTTGTAAACATCAATTAGTGATTTCGATGGATTTGACAATGTAGCATTCGAAGTGAATCTGATGTAATGATAAAGCGTAGCTTCTAGCCTCATCAACCGGTAAATGACAGAAATCGGGCAGGCAGCATGGCTAAGTCGGTCGCACCGAAGTAGGGTGTATAATCACCTATCTAGAGAATATTCATTTGTTTCTTAAATCTATCAATGATGTCCCATATATATACGGGAACGGTTGCTGATCCCAACCGTTGGTGATATACATTCGATACACTCAAGCAAAATGAGTGGTCGGTCATGTGTGGCTGAGTTACAAGATGTTCTTGTTGAACTCCAGTGTATCGTTCCTAGAGTACACTGATCGGAAGGTGGTTCCATACCCTGTCATAGTTGGAAATCCATTATCCAATACGTGCTTGCGATTTTGATTGTATACTATATATATGTAGAACGTGAGATGAAAGCATTTCTGCTAGTCGATATCTATTTGTACATAGACATTATTACAATATCAAAAGGTTTTTGATATAAAGATATTTTGGATTCTCATAAGGGAAAAAGCCGTTCCGTTCTGCGGCATGGTCTTATGAGATATCGTTTACTTGTTCATATACCTGTTTAAACTGTTTTACTCACACCTGTCCTGTAATGACCCGGAAATTCCCGCTCTTTGAATCGACCATAAACCACACAGGTCTGACCCAAAAGTTAGAAATTCTCGAATGCATTAACTCTGGGCATACTACAACATCAGAACAAATAACAAAAGACTTTTATAACATTATAATAACGTTACATCAAAGTAAAGAATATCAAAGTACATCGAATAAATATATTACAGCGGAAGGTAAATTACAGAAGATTTAATACATTAAATAAAATCCAGTAAACAGCGGAAGACTACTAAGCTCTGGACACAGCTTTAGGCTTCGATCCAAGATCCTGCTAAAAGAATAGATATCTGCAAAAAGCTACTCGACTGCCCGTGTGGAAAAGAGGGCACCCGAGTTTGCAAAGTGAAACAAACTACGAGTCAGTCATGGGACTGGTGTGAGAATTCTAAACTAATTTAACTAATAAGACAAATCCAAGGACCATGCCGCTAATGCGGAACGGGTTTTATTCCAATGGATTGCCAGTGCATAATTAAAGTAAATCGTTAAACAACGTAATGCTTTTTGAAAAATGAAACCATTATAAGACCCAAGTCCCATCACACAATGCAACGCACACCAGAGGATAGGGTTTTACCTTATAATGGTCAAAAGATGCTAAATACGTCAAAGGGATTACTACTAGTGTGTATATGTTTTAAATAAAAACATTTCAATCATAAGTATCAATCCTAGACGGCATGGGTACCATATATCATGTCGCCAATACTAGTTCTACAATCAAAATCGCAAGGTCGTATTGGAAATTGGATTTCCATCATGAGTCGAGGCTAGGGGCAAACTCCTCTCCGATTCGAGACACTCTAGCAAATGCCTCAAGATCCCCCGCAGTGAACCCTTGGATCTTCAGGGCCGGTCCCCGCCTATGGGCAGTGGATTAGTTATGCCTGAACACACGCTTCCCGGTCCCTTTGGACCTTTAATATGACCACCAACGGCCTATAAAACACGAGGCGCCTCAAAATCCATCATCCACATAAGTAAAATGTCAGCGCTGGTAGGTCCCTGACATCACTCTAGCTAGAAAGAAACGTGTGTACTCCCTGCAGTCTGTATCCCGTTTTTGACTCATACCGCGGTGTGAGGCTCGCGAAGTCACGCTATACACAAAGCTACGCCTAGACAGGCCGTGCTTTGATCATCAACCACAAGGCCTGCTTTTCAACAAAAGCCTTGATCAATGCATCTTAGCATGCCACATTGTCAGTCCATACTATACCATTGATTTCTACCAATATATAACCCCTAAGCTCGTACGTCTCAGAGAAGGGTGTTAACCACCAAACAGATATATATTAAGAGAGATCAACGAATGTAGTATAAAGGACTACAACGTCAGACATACATTCCATTTATAAACTTATGCTCTGGGTCTGAGCGAAAGTCAAATCCGTACAAATCAACACTTCGTCCGAACGACCACCACTGAAGCCCTTTCAAGGTAGCTACTCCTCTCATGGGTCTCAGTAGCAACACATCCATTCGACGTGAAGATCCCCGGTCTTCAATCACCGTCTTTAAATCTTCGACTTAGAACGTCGTATAATCATTTGAAATGAGATTGAACTCGGTCTTTTCAAATGATTCTCGCATATATATATATATATAATAATTTGAAAACATTTCCTATCGTTATTAATATTTGATAACGACCTATCGCTATTTTTATTTATATAAAAATAGCCTAAATTAATTTAACGACGCTTCGGGTCAATGGGCGACCCTGGCGCTGTTTTCAACCAAATTTGATTTACACATAACTTGAAATCTAACCGTTGGATTTTGACGAAATTTATGTCGTTGGAAATATCTTCCCAAAGCAATCCTAACGGCTCCAGTTTTGGGAAAATTCGGCGGTCGGATCTCTCGGTATAACCGTTTAAAGTTACGATTGCCGATACGCGAACTGCCGTGCGCGTTCCGTTTAATTTATAATTTATATTTATATATATATAAATATAAATCGTTTGGCAATTTCAACTATTAACGTCTATTCTTTTATCGCATTTAAAATGACGATAAAAATATCACTTTTATTTTACTCTGTTTTTATTTACATTTAAAATGTAAATAAAATGTGCTTTTTAAATTCACTTTAATTCATGCTTTATTTACACCAAATATAAATAGTTGTTCTTTTTCTATCTTTGGTTTATTTACACTAAATGTAAATAAATAATTAAATAATCTTTTTCTATCTTTTGATTTATTTACTCTAAATGTAAATAAATATTCTTTCTTACCATTTATTTATTTACCTAGATATAAATAAATGTTTTCATTTTCCATTTCTTATTTCTTTACCCAAATGTAAATAAATGGTTTTTCTACTTCTACTTTTTCTTATTTACTTACACTATTTGTAAATAAATGTTTTTACTTTTCTTTTATCTTATTTATTTACACTATTTGTAAATAAATGTTTTACTTTTACTTTTGCTATATTTATTTACATTAATTGTAAATAAATGTATCTAATTTCTTATTCATATTTATTTATGCTATTTGTAAATAAATGGTTTCAATTTCCTTGCCAATCCTATTTACATAGTAAATGAAAATAAATGTATTTCTTTAATTCTTTTATAATATTTCTTTTTAACATAAAAAGAATATCTTATGTTAATTCTTTTCTAACCCTTCTTTTTATTATTTTTATTTACATAAAAAAATGTAAATAATTACCATCCACAATTTGGTTCTTTTTTTTACATAAGAAAATGTAAATAAATTCTAATTCACAAGTTTAGTCTTATAATATTAATTACATAGAAATGTAATTTTATTTACAATGTAAAAACATGTTCTTTAATTACATAAAAGTATAATTTTATTTAATCTTTTATTTATCTAATGTAAATAAATGTCTTACTTTTTCTATGTTTTATTGTATTTACACTAAATAGTTTATATATGCTTTAACCTCCCACATTGGATAGGTATTGTTGTGATTACTGGAAAGCCGGGCGGGTCCGGGCAGGTTTACATCACAACTCAATCCAACCTCGGATTAAGCATCCTTTTTCTTATTTATTTACCTAAGTATAAATAAATGTTTTAAATTTTTCTTATTAATTTACACTATTTGTAAATAAATGTTTTAATTTCTTTTCATATTTATTTACTAAATATAAATAAATATTCTTTTTCTCTTTCTCTAATTTACAAAGAAATGTCAACTTTGTTTCAACTATATTATTTCAATTAACATGGTAATTTAGTTTTGTATTTTTCTTTTATTTCACAAATGAATGTGAACAAAATACTAAAACCAAATTTGTCTCTTTTATTTCATCTACAAATAAATGTGAATAAAACATACTGTCATGATTACGTTTCTTTTATCATTTATTTCCAAGGGAATGTAGATAAAATAAATGTCAAGTTTTCTAATATCATGTTTCTAATATCATGTTTCTAATATCAATATTTGATTCATTTCAACTATAATAACATGACGATGAAATTTTAATTCGTTTCAACAAACTATACATAACGATGACAACTTATTATTTGATGTCAAGTTTCATGTCCACACATACATCAACAACATATGGTTTGGTGTAAAATTCTCATGAATCAATGTGAAGGCCTCATCTTTATTTTATTTTGTGAATCAAAATAAAATATTAAAACTTTATTTATCTTTTATGTAAATCAAAAATAAAAGATACTAACTTTCTTTTCATTATGTAAATAAAAATTTAAAGATTTTATTTTGTAAAAACAAAATAAAGATTCAATCTTCTTTTGTGAATCAACATAAAAGATTCAACTCTTGTTCTTATTATGTAAATCAACAATAAAGGATTCAACTCTCTTTTATTATGTAAAATCAAAAATAAAAGATTCAACTTTCTTTTATCATGTAAAATCAAAATAAAAGATTCAACTTTTGTTCTTATTTGTGAATCAAAACTTTTCTTTTTATTTGTTTTGTGAAATAAAATAAAGACTTCAACTCTCATTTGATTTGGTGAAAATAAATTATAACTTTTCTTTTGTTTGTTTTACAAAAACAAGATTCAACTTTCTTTTGATTTTTAGAGAGAAATAAAAATGAAAATAGAAATAAAATAAAAATAATGATAAAGGTAATAAAGATAAGAATTTATAGAGATTCATCAGAATTTACAGATCTACACTAACATGATTATATCATAACATCACAACATATCTCAATAACAATACAATATCACAACAACGCAGATCATAATCAATAATATACAATCATGATTTCGTAATGATCATTAATTTATAATTAATTAAAATAAATCAGAATTCTCACTAATTGACAAACTGATTATTTTTGTTACACACAATTCTAATTAACCAACATGTTAATTTTTTTCAGATCCACATAACACACTAATCATAGTTCAAATCAAATCACAAAGCATGGCGTATACAGTGAATGGAGGAGAATACAGTTACGATTTGTATATTATTTAAAATAAATAATAATAAAAATAAATTAAGATTTCTCACCAATAGCTTTCCACTTTGCCAAATTTGTTTCTGTTTCAGTCCATATTCGTTCCATCACATAGTGGTCGACGATGTGACCCCAACGCATCACAGTTTGCAATTTTCTGAATTCGATTGCAAAAGATATGATTGTTTGAAGATTTGATTTCTTAAATTAAAATAATAGTTTAAATAATTAATTTAATGATTTCCCTTAACCTTTGCTAAGCCTTCTTCTTCTCCAACTTTACCATGAATAGCTTTGAATTTAAGCTTCCCAATGGCCATGAATTCGCAGCCAAACCGCGGCTCTTGAGGCCTGAGATTTGCGAAAAATACTACCCAAAACATGATCTTAACTGTATGAATTTGTAGAGTATGTGAATCTCTACCTTTTTCATGCAGAAATCATCTTCTAATTCTTGATGGATTGAGAGAAAAGAGAGAAAGAAATTCAAATTATTTCAGCCATAGAAGAAAGAGACGGCGGCTATAGAATAGTTTTAGAATTAGAGTTTTTGGAATTTCCCATGTGTTGTTTATATATGTTTTAATATTATTTAATTTCTTTAATTTCATTTTCCCTATTGCGTCTGTTCACATCTAGTAGGTTACAAAGTAATTTAATCAGCTGACTATGATGGGACCACACTTATCTCTCTTTTTTTTTTATTCAAAATTCAAAAATAATTAACGATGAGAGAGAGAGAGAGCATAAACAGAAAGAAATGAATGGATGCGATATTAATTCAAATGATGCATGGAAATAGATAATAAATGTCATGAGGAACTGAAAAGGAATGAATGTAGGAAATGAACGTTTTAATTTTTTATTTATATAAGACGTTTCACTTATGTTGTGGGCCCCAACAATGCATGAAATAATGGGACAAACATAATGCATTGCTTATATACATATGCGTTAAATTTTTAGTTAATCATGAAAATTCTAACCAAAAATGTGTTTTCATCTCATATGACAAATTATAACAAAAATATATTTACCTAACATGACATAATCTAACAAAGATGTTATTTTATCTAACATGACTCATTATAACAAAAATGTTATTTATTTATTATAACATGAGATTTTTCATAAATGACATTTTTTAGTATGGCATTTTAAAAAAAAATTTGAAATGACACTTTTAATACTAACCTGAATGATATCTTTTAATACTAACATGAATGACATTTTTAATACTAACATGAATGACATTTTTAATACTAACATGAATGACATTTTTAATACTAACATGAATGACATTTTTAATTAAACAAAATATTTCTTAACAAAGATGGCATTTTATTCAAAATAAATATTTCTAACTAAAGGGTATTTTTATTCTAATATAAAAATGTCTAACGAAAATGTTTATTTTAACTAACATGATAATTTTAACTAAAATGAATATGTATTCTAATGTTTACATAGAAAATAAAAAGATATTTTTATTTATATACAAATCTATTACAGCAACAATGATATTTTTGTTTTCATATATATTCATTTCAACAAAATGATATTTTTGTTTTCTTAAAAATCTATTTTCTTTATATAACAAATGAAAATAATATTTTCTATGTGTTGACCAATCTGATTCCACATAACACCTAAAAATGGACATTATTATTTTATTTACAATTCTTATTTCAACCTCACAAATAAAAATAAATATATTTATTTGTTTACAATTCTATTCTTACATTATATTTCATTCAATTAGCAGATCAATACAACCAAGATATCTCACTCAAATCACGTCCAATACAAAAAAAATAGGAATCTTAACAACGAATAAATACTAATTTCCAACGCATAACAATTTATTTAAATTATATTATTTTTTAAATAAGAAATCTCACCTAATATCCTAATATTATATATGTTCACCACTTATTATCACATCAAAACATACAGGGAGAAAATGATTTTTTTCGTTATTGTTTAAATAAATTATTTTAAATAGCCAAAACTCATTAAAATAACTTAAAATAAAATTTTAAGTAGGCCCCAAAATTCAGGGTTGTTACAGTCTCCCCCACTTAAAATCTTTTCGTCCCCGAAAAGGAACGAAGCTAAAAGTTGTTTAATTAACTAACTAATTTATATTTTTTTTCCATTGCTTTAAATAATTTTATTAGTTGAACTAATAATTATACTACACAATCATAAATAAATTAGTTGATTAGCTTTTAAAATATATATAACTTTTATATATTCAAAAATCATATTTTCTAAAATAGATTAAATATAATCACAAATACGTTAATTTTAATTATTTTTTCCGCTCTGAACTCATTCTAGGGCATTGCTAACCCTATCTCTAATGAGTATTCTTATTGGATATTACTAATCCAATCTCTGATGAGTCTTTTGTTCAGTTCTAACGAGTTGTACCCCAAAGATTTGAGCTAACCAGAACTCTGATACCAACTGTAATGACCCAGAAATTCCCGCTCTTTGAATCGACCATAAACCACACAGGTCTGACCCAAAAGTTAGAAATTCTCGAATGCATTAACTCTGGGCATACTACAACATCAGAACAAATAACAAAAGACTTTTATAACATTATAATAACGTTACATCAGAGTACAGAATATCAGAGTACATCGAATAAATATATTACAGCGGAAGATAAATTACAGAAGATTTAATACATTAAATAAAATCCAGTAAACAACGGAAGACTACTAAGCTCTGGACACAGCTTTAGGCTTCGATCTAGGATCCTGCTAAAAGAATAGATATCTGCAAAAAGCTACTCGACTGCCCGTGTGGAAAAGAGGGCACCCGAGTTTGCAAAGTGAAACAAACTACGAGTCAGTCATGGGACTGGTGTGAGAATTCTAAACTAATTTAACTAATAAGACAAATCCAAGGACCATGCAGCTAATGCGGAACGGGTTTTATTCCAATGGATTGCCAGTGCATAATTAAAGTAAATCGTTAAACAACGTAATGCTTTTTGAAAAATGAAACCATTATAAGACCCAAGTCCCATCACACAATGCAACGCACACCAGAGGATAGGGTTTTACCTTATAATGGTCAAAAGATGCTAAATACGTAAAAGGGATTACTACTAGTGTGTATATGTTTTAAATAAAAACATTTCAATCATAAGTATCAATCCTAGACGGCATGGGTACCATATATCATGTCGCCAATACTAGTTCTACAATCAAAATCGCAAGGTCGTATTGGAAATTGGATTTCCATCATGAGTCGAGGCTAGGGGCAAGCTCCTCTCCGATTCGACACACTCTAGCAAATGCCTCAGGATCCCCCGCAGTGAACCCTTGGATCTTCAGGGCCGGTCCTCGCCTATGGGCAGTGGATTATTTATGCCTGAACACACGCTTCCCGGTCCCTTTGGACCTATAATATGACCACCAACGGCCTATAAAACACGAGGCGCCTCAAAATCCATCATTCACATAAGTAAAATGTCAGCGCTGGTAGGTCCCTGACATCACTCTAGCTAGAAAGAAACGTGTGTACTCCCTGCAGCCCGTATCCCGTTTTTGACTCATACCGGGGTGTGAGGCTCGCGAAGTCACGCTATACACAAAGCTACACCTAGACAGGCCGTGCTTTGATCATCAACCACAAGACCTGCTTTTCAACAAAAGCCTTGATCAATGCATCTTAGCATGCCACATTGTCAGTCCAGACTATACCATTGATTTCTACCGATATATAACCCCTAAGCTCATACGTCTCAGAGAAGGGTGTTAACCACCAAACAGATATATATTAAGAGAGATCAACAAATGTAGTATAAAGGACTACAACGTCAGACATACATTCCATTTATAAACTTATGCTCTGGGTCTGAGCGAAAGTCAAATCCGTACAAATCAACACTTCATCCGAACGTCCACCACTGAAGCCCTTTCAAGGTAGATACTCCTCTCATGGGTCTCAGTAGCAACACATCCATTCGACGTGAAGATCCCCGGTCTTCAATCACCTTCTTTAAATCTTCGACTTAGAACGTCGTATAATCATTTGAAATGAGATTGAACTCGGTCTTTTCAAATGATTCTGGCATATATATATATAATAATTTGAAAACATTTCCTATCATTATTAATATTTGATAACGACCTATCGCTATTTTTATTTATATAAAAATAGCCTAAATTAATTTAACGACGCTTCGAGTCAATGGGCGACCCTGGCGCTTTTTTCAACCAAATTTGATTTACACATAACTTGAAATCTAACCGTTGGATTTTGACGAAATTTATGTCATTGGAAAGATCTTCCCAAAGCAGTCCTAACGGCTCCAGTTTTGGGAAAATTCGGCGGTCGGATCTCTCGGTATAACCGTTTAAAGTTACAATTGCCGATACGCGAACTGCCGTGCGCGTTCCGTTTAATTTATAATTTATATTTATATATATAAATATAAATCGTTTGGCAATTTCAACTATTAACGTCTATTCTTTTATCGCATTTAAAATGACGATAAAAATATCACTTTTATTTTACTCTGTTTTTATTTACATTTAAAATGTAAATAAAATGTGCTTTTTAAATTCACTTTAATTCATGCTTTCTTTACACCAAATATAAATAGATGTTCTTTTTCTATCTTTGGTTTATTTACACTAAATGTAAATAAATAATTAAATAATCTTTTTCTATCTTTTGATTTATTTACTCTAAATGTAAATAAATATTCTTTCTTACCATTTATTTATTTACCTAGATATAAATAAATGTTTTCATTTTCCTTTTCTTATTTCTTTACCCAAATGTAAATAAATGGTTTTTCTACTTCTACTTTTTCTTATTTACTTACACTATTTGTAAATAAATGTTTTTACTTTTCTTTTATCTTATTTATTTACACTATTTGTAAATAAATGTTTTACTTTTACTTTTGCTATATTTATTTACATTAATTGTAAATAAATGTATCTAATTTCTTATTCATATTTATTTACGCTATTTGTAAATAAATGGTTTCAATTTCCTTGCCAATCCTATTTACATAGTAAATGTAAATAAATGTATTTCTTTAATTCTTTTATAATATTTCTTTTTAACATAAAAAGAATATCTTATGTTAATTCTTTTCTAACCCTTTTTATTATTATTTTTATTTACATAAAAAAATGTAAATAATTACCATCCACAATTTGGTTCTTTTTTTTTACATAAGAAAATGTAAATAAATTCTAATTCACAAGTTTAGTCTTATAATCTTAATTACATAGAAATGTAATTTTATTTACAATGTAAAAACATGTTCTTTAATTACATAAAAGTATAATTTTATTTAATCTTTTATTTATCTAATGTAAATAAATGTCTTACTTTTTCTATGTTTTATTGTATTTACACTAAATAGTTTATATATGCTTTAACCTCCCATATTGGATAGGTATTGTTATGATTACTGGACAGCCGGGTGGGTCCGGCCAGGTTTACATCACAACTCAATCCAACCTCGGATTAAGCATCCTTTTTCTTATTTATTTACCTAAGTATAAATAAATGTTTTAAATTTTTCTTATTAATTTACACTATTTGTAAATAAATGTTTTAATTTCTTTTCATATTTATTTACTAAATATAAATAAATATTCTTTTTCTCTTTCTCTAATTTACAAAGAAATGTCAACTTTGTTTCAACTATATAATTTCAATTAACATGGTAATTTAGTTTTGTATTTTTCTTTTATTTCACAAATGAATGTGAACAAAATCCTAAAACCAAATTTGTCTCTTTTATTTCATCTACAAATAAATGTAAATAAAACATAGTGTCATGATTACGTTTCTTTTATCATTTATTTCCAAGGGAATGTAGATAAAATAAATGTCAAGTTTTCTAATATCATGTTTCTAATATCATGTTTCTAATATCAATATTTGATTCATTTCAACTATAATAACATGACGATGAAATTTTAATTCGTTTCAACAAACTATACATAACGATGACAACTTATTATTTGATGTCAAGTTTCATGTCCA
The DNA here is from genome assembly GCA_030737875.1 of Allium sativum. Lineage (NCBI taxonomy): Eukaryota > Viridiplantae > Streptophyta > Magnoliopsida > Asparagales > Amaryllidaceae > Allium > Allium sativum. Next base: position 30,391,139 of record JASFAX010000021.1, on the reverse strand, counting down.
CACATACATCAACAACATATGGTTTGGTGTAAAATTCTCATGAATCAATGTGAAGGCCTCATCTTTATTTTATTTTGTGAATCAAAATAAAATATTAAAACTTTATTTATCTTTTATGTAAATCAAAAATAAAAGATACTAACTTTCTTTTCATTATGTAAATAAAAATTTAAAGATTTTATTTTGTAAAACAAAATAAAGATTCAATCTTCTTTTGTGAATCAACATAAAAGATTCAACTCTTGTTCTTATTATGTAAATCAACAATAAAGGATTCAACTCTCTTTTATTATGTAAAATCAAAAATAAAAGATTCAACTTTCTTTTATCATGTAAAATCAAAATAAAAGATTCAACTTTTGTTCTTATTTGTGAATCAAAACTTTTCTTTTTATTTGTTTTGTGAAATAAAATAAAGACTTCAACTCTCATTTGATTTGGTGAAAATAAATTATAACTTTTCTTTTGTTTGTTTTACAAAAACAAGATTCAACTTTCTTTTGATTTTTAGAGAGAAATAAAAATGAAAATAGAATTAAAATAAAAATAATGATAAAGGTAATAAAGATGAGAATTTATAGAGATTCATCAGAATTTACAGATCTACACTAACATGATTATATCATAACATCACAACATATCTCAATAACAATACAATATCACAACAACGCAGATCATAATCAATAATATACAATCATGATTTCGTAATGATCATTAATTTATAATTAATTAAAATAAATCAGAATTCTCACTAATTGACAAACTGATTATTTTTGTTACACACAATTCTAATTAACCAACATGTTAATTTTTTTCAGATCCACATAACACACTAATCATAGTTCAAATCAAATCACAAAGCATGGCGTATACAGTGAATGGAGGAGAATACAGTTACGATTTGTATATTATTTAAAATAAATAATAATAAAAATAAATTAAGATTTCTCACCAATAGCTTTCCACTTTGCCAAATTTGTTTCTGTTTCAGTCCATATTCGTTCCATCACATAGTGGTCGACGATGTGACCCCAACGCATCACAGTTTGCAATTTTCTGAATTTGATTGCAAAAGATATGATTGTTTGAAGATTTGATTTCTTAAATTAAAATAATAGTTTAAATAATTAATTTAATGATTTCCCTTAACCTTTGCTAAGCCTTCTTCTTCTCCAACTTTACCATGAATAGCTTTGAATTTAAGCTTCCCAATGGCCATGAATTCGCAGCCAAACCGCGGCTCTTGAGGCCTGAGATTTGCGAAAAATACTACCCAAAACATGATCTTAACTGTATGAATTTGTAGAGTATGTGAATCTCTACCTTTTTCATGCAGAAATCATCTTCTAATTCTTGATGGATTGAGAGAAAAGAGAGAAAGAAATTCAAATTATTTCAGCCATAGAAGAAAGAGACGGCGGCTATAGAATAGTTTTAGAATTAGAGTTTTTGGAATTTCCCATGTGTTGTTTATATATGTTTTAATATTATTTAATTTCTTTAATTTCATTTTCCCTAATGCGTCTGTTCACATCTAGTAGGTTACAAAGTAATTTAATCAGCTGACTATGATGGGACCACACTTATCTCTCTTTTTTTTAATTCAAAATTCAAAAATAATTAACGATGAGAGAGAGAGAGAGAGAGCATAAACAGAAAGAAATGAATGGATGCGATATTAATTCAAATGATGCATGGAAATAGATAATAAATGTCATGAGGAACCGAAAAGGAATGAATGTAGGAAATGAACGTTTTAATTTTTTATTTATATAAGACGTTTCACTTATGTTGTGGGCCCCAACAATGCATGAAATAATGGGACAAACATAATGCATTGCTTATATACATATGCGTTAAATTTTTAGTTAATCATGACAAATTCTAACCGAAAATTTGTTTTCATCTCATATGACAAATTATAACAAAAATATATTTACCTAACATGACATAATCTAACAAAGATGTTATTTTATCTAACATGACTCATTATAACAAAAATGTTATTTATTTATTATAACATGAGATTTTTCATAAATGACATTTTTTAGTATGGCATTTTAAAAAAAAAAATTGAAATGACACTTTTAATACTAACCTGAATGATATCTTTTAATACTAACATGAATGACATTTTTAATACTAACATGAATGACATTTTTATTTAATACTAACATGAATGACATTTTTAATTAAACAAAATATTTCTTAACAAAGATGGCATTTTATTCTAAATAAATATTTCTAACTAAAGGGTATTTTTATTCTAATATAAAAATGTCTAACGAAAATGTTTATTTTAACTAACATGATAATTTTAACTAAAATGAATATGTATTCTAATGTTTACATAGCAAATAAAAAGATATTTTTATTTATATACAAATCTATTACAGCGACAATGATATTTTTGTTTTCATATATATTCATTTCAACAAAATGATATTTTTGTTTTCTTAAAAATCTATTTTCTTTATATAACAAATGAAAATAATATTTTCTATGTGTTGACCAATCTGATTCCACATAACACCTAAAAATGGACATTATTATTTTATTTACAATTCTTATTTCAACCTCACAAATAAAAATAAATATATTTATTTGTTTACAATTCTATTCTTACATTATATTTCATTCAATTAGCAGATCAATACAACCAAGATATCTCACTCAAATCACGTCCAATACACAAAAAATAGGAATCTTAACAACGAATAAATGCTAATTTCCAATGCATAACAATTTATTTAAATTATATTTTTTTTTTAAATAAGAAATCTCACCTAATATCCTAATATTATATATGTTCACTACTTATTATCACATCAAAACATACAGGGAGAAAATGATTTTTTTCGTTATTGTTTAAATAAATTATTTTGAATAGCCAAAACTCATTAAAATAACTTAAAATAAAATTTTAAGTAGGCCCCAAAATTCAGGGTTGTTACATGTCCCATGACTGACCCGGAGTTTACTTTGTTGTTTTCCCTAAACTCTTGGGTGTCCAATTTTGTACGGGCAGTCAAGTAGTCAGGATTTTACAGATATACTTGGAGAGCTTGGAGCAGGGGGCTTCAAGATCATATAGCTACAGTTATTTCCGCTGTGTTGTAAGTGTTGTACTCTAATAAGTGCTATTGTATACATAACTGTTATATTTCAAAGTTATGTTATCTATTATATGTTATTCGTTTCGCTGTGAGGTTCATGTTACTCTGATGTTGTGTTCTTCTTCTTCTTCTATTCTAAGTTTCTATCTTATCTATTCTCACCTTCTAATTTCTTTCATTAATTACCGGGATTTTTCAATGTTTTGGTTATCGACATCGAGCTTATGTCGATAACCAAAGTCGCCGAAAATCCGGGTCGTTACACTGATTCAAGGAAGAGAACCATGTCGATCCAAACTTTCTGAGGCCATAACCTGAGCAAACGAACTCCAAGCTACTTAAAACTTGGTGAGCCACCAAATAGGCATTCCTTGTCGCCCTATAGAGATCACACCCTAATACAAGCCAAAATCTCAGATCTGTACCGATCTCATCCTACAACCCACCATTTTGGCCTCATATCACTATATAGCCATTCGATCAACATATGTACCCATTCAAGCAAGTTTGAAATAGCCATCTAATATACAAAACATTTTCAATTAAGTTTTCAGCATAGTTATGGTGAGTCAAAGCATAAATAAGGACAAATAACATCACATTCACATGAATTTATAGGGATACTCTATATTCTCGATTTTATAAACGAGATCCAAATTCATGTGTGCATGATAATGTATTTAAACATGATTTATCATTATTTTCTATGATATTAGGAGGTGTTTAACAATTAATTTAGCCTAACTTGTAAGAAAACCACCAATCACTATGCTTAATCCCAATAGCTCCATTTGATCTAAATTATGGTGATTAGCACAAACTTTTTTTAGGGCTGTAGCAGCTCTCCCTTGAATTTTGGTGTTGATTAGCACTAATCTCTGATGAATAATGTAATTAGTTAATTAAATAGGGTTTATTGGTTATTTTAAAAGAAAGAGCTCATTAAAGCATATTAGATCTATTTTGGGAGTTGTGGAATGATGGATGAAGCGTCCCATCAGCTCCTACAACCTCCAATTCACCCTAATCCTAGAATGGGTCTGGGACACATCTCCTTAATGACCATAACTGTGATGACTGCCCACAACCCCACACAAAACAAGAGATAATGCTCTGAAAGGTGTGCCAAGCAGCTGTGGATGATCATCATAAGTAGGTTAACACAATCAATACCAGACATAGAACTCACAACGCAAGGATAAAATATAGTAGAAAATATACAACATGTAATTATAGTGAAGCATCATATAACAAACTTTTGAAACTTTCACAACATCCTGAAAGATTATCTAAACATTATGGGAAATATCAAAGTCTATACATAAAGACTCACTACAACACTCATAGAGTAGCTCAAATAGCGGAAACAGAAATAGTAGATAGTAATAAAATGGGTACGTATGCCTCTTGCTCGCCTCCGAACTGCAACATCATCCTCACTAATCACCTATAACCTAGTCCGCCCATCCATAATCGGATGAACAACCCAAGGTAATAAGAGGGAAACATAAAACCTTGAGTTAGACAACAGTCTTAGTGAGCGATAAAACAACTAACAAACATCAACAATAAAGTATACGAGAATGGATAGATAAACATACTAATCTATCCATAACACCAGAGAGGAACTCAACCCTATCTTCCCCACATCAGACAGTGATAGCCTTTACAACAACATTTCAACCATACATCCATGGAAACCAAAACACCCATTCGATCATGGCAAAGCACTCTTGACGTCCAAATCATATATCTTATGTAAAACATCCCAATCGGACTCAACATCCCTCAAGCACAAGCCCAAAGGCCTAAACCAATATCAGACATGCACCCAAGGAATATCTCCTTTGATGTTGGACAATCTACATGAGATCGACGTTGGACAATCTACATGAGACGGTTCAAACAAGGCAACCAATCAATCATGACAGACTCTGGCTATCACTGCTAATCCTGCTTCGAAACCATCATTAATCGTATGACGTCCAACCCTGCCATATATCAAGGGCTAATGGTAATCCTAGTTTTAGCATAAACTCCATACGCCTTTTAACGATACGTATGTATGTCCAACCTTGACAACTAGGCCTTTCAACGATACCCAGAGTACTCGACCTACAACCGGTCTTTTAGGTGCCTATATCGTACACCTGCTTTAAGCCTGCTAGAACTTACAATAACGACAATCTTTCGGCCTTCGCATCTCTAGTCACCCCACCTGACGATTTTTCATAGCTCAAGAAACCTTCTCAAACAACCATTATCAGCCAACTCACGACCTTTGAGTTGTCACCTCATTCGTTGTTCTACATCAATCAACGAACACCTTTCAACACTTCCTACTTGACTTTACTTCAAAATCACAAAATCACCAAGCCAAATTACATCACTGCGTTGCAGCTAGGGTTCGGGGGGTTGCCATGAAAAAGCACTTTTTTTTCAAACCTGGGTCGTACCCGAAGATATAAATTTTCCATAAAATGACCCTATGCGACCGACCCTGCCTTTGCTCGACCCAACATGGTGCGAACGACACTGCTGCTTCACGACTGACCCACCGTTGCTCGACCCAACCAGAGAAACCAATCCTTCACACTGCTCGACCCAACCACCTAAGTGCGACTAACCGAGCCTATGGCTCCACAACTAGACCGTCCCCAGGCTTGAGCGACCGACCAGCATGACCTGCTTCCCAAAATATGGGCTTTGGCCGACCGACCCGACCAGCACCGAACCAGACCGACTAGACTCCCAGGCTGCTTGACCCGACCCTGCTACGTGCGACCGACCCCATATATTTCTGCTCGAACTGACCACAAATTTTACTACACCGCACTATACTTGTACTGCGGTCGACCCCTGACCTGTACGCTCGACCCAAAGCCTGCACAAACCCCATTCACCTCCAAATTCGACAAAAACTTCGCCAAACGATAAATTCCACGAAATGTACTCATATAATTCATCCAATAAAACCATAAACATGTCATGAAATGACTAACAACATGAATATGACAATTATCACTAAAATTACACAAATTCACCAAAATCATTATAAACAAACATATGAACTAAATTATGGGTCTAACATGCATAGACGTATGAAATGGCATAGGAATTACCGGTTTAAACATGCTAAATTAGATCATAAGGTGATTCATATGAAAATGGACATATCAAGGTGTAGATCTATGAGTAAACACTTGAATTTGATGAAAAACTTGATCAAACATTCATATACTTCATTGAATCCATGTGAGAGATGCAAATCACTCACCAATTCTCCAAATCAAAGCAAAAACAATGAATTAAGATTCTGGGCAATAAGCAATTCGAACCAAACCCCTTGATCCGATGAATTCCCACTTCGAATGATGCAGATCTAGCCTCCAATGGTGTCGATCTTCAATTTCCTTCCTTAGATTTTGATTTTTAATGGTAGAAAGGTGTTAGAGGAAGGAGGAACATAGGCCACCAAATGAGAGAATAGAAAAACTAAACCATTTCTCATATCTCTCATCCCCTATTTATACCCTTCCACTAGCCCACTAATGGGCCTCTCCAAATCAACCCATTAAGGCTTCACAAACCTGAACAACCAACTGTTAAACCTTAAAACAACGATTCCTCCAAAACCGTTGAGCCAAATCTTTAGTGTAACCAATCTACGGAAAGACAATAATCATTTCCTTTCCAATGGCATAGTTCTCACCACTTAGTTCGACCTGATTCAAAACTTATTGCCCTATACAAGACTGACAGGGGAAAAATTATCACAAACAAAATTAGTAAAAATTATGGACATGTCTCGCATCCCCATAAGTAACATATCAAAATATGAGAATGATCCAACCCACAAAGAATAAAATAAAAAATATTTTATGATTCTCCAATACGTAAGATGCGGGCTATTACATTCCCCCCTTAGGAATTTCGCCCCCGAAATTCTAAGCAAACATAAGCAACCTCAGCAATTCCGCTTGCCTATCATCCATGAGAAGCCAATTTTATCATCCAAATTAGAAACCATCAATCCATTCATCCGTAGCCTTATCCTAGCATGAGAAATTCTATCAAACAACAACAAGATACAACAATGATACGATATCAATGAGTCCTACCGACGAAGAGTCCTGGATGAGTCACCTTCATGCTTTCTTCCGTCTCCCACATACAATCGTCGCCATCTTCACACTATTGTACCTTGAATAGCTTAATTGTCTTCCTCCTAAGTTGTTTCGTGTTATTTCCTACAACAAGAAGCGGCTTACGGTGTTTCGCAATAGAGGTTTCTACTTCTAGGTCTTCGTACTGCTCTGGAGATACCACTATATTCAAATGATGCATGAACTTCCGTAGAAACGACACATGGAAAACATTATGCACACTCGACATCTTCTCGGGTAACTCCACTCTATATGCGAGCTTTCCAATTCGCTCAACTATCGGAAATGGTCCATCGAACCTAGGAGCTAACTTTCCTTTACTTCCCAATAGAACCACATGCTTTAATGGCGAAATCTTCACAAAAACCATATTACCAACGTCCAATTCCAAATCCTTTTTACGCTTATCCGCATTACTCTTCTAACGATCTTGGGCTACCTTCATTCATTGCCGAACGATCTCGATACAATCTGAGGTCTGTCTTATCATCTCTGGCCCAAGTATCAACTTATCTCATTTTTATAACCAACATGCTAAAGAATTACACGGCCTCCCATACAACGCCTCGTATGGCTCCATCCCAATGCTAGACTGGTAGTTATTATTATGTGCAAACTCAACTTGATGTAGATGGTCTTTCCATGAACCTTCGAAGTCTAACACATAAGCCCTCAGGAGATCTTCCAAAATTCGGTTAACCCTTTCGGTTTGACCATCAGTTTGGGGATGATAAGCCATACTTAAACGAAACTCGGTTCCTAAAGCTTCCTACAAACTCCTCCAAAATTCACTCATAAATAATGGATCTTAGTCACTCGCTATGCTTTTTGGGATACCATGGAATCGAACTATTAATTTCACATAAAATTCAGCCAATTTTGATGTTGTCCTAGTCGACTTGACAGGAATGAACCTTGCACTTTTGGTCAAGCGATCCACAATGACAAAAATGCTTTCATTCCCTGCCTGGTTCTAGGTAGTCCATCGAAGAAGTCCACTTATATCTGCTCCAATTTCCATGTAGGAACTTCCAGTGGCTGAAGCAAACCACTTGGCTTCTTCTGTTCAGCTTTCACCAACTGATAGTTCATGCACTTGGAAATGAATTTTTCAATATCTCGCTTCATCCCCTCCTAGTTGTAGACTTGCCTCATGTCCTGATACATTTATTACCACCAGGGTGAATCGTCAACGTTGGGTGATGAAATTCCCCTAAAACATCATCTCTCAATCCGTCGATATCAGGAATAACTAGTAGCCCTTGCTTTCGAAGCCAATTTCTTGATCGACTTTGAACTCCTTATTCTCTGGTTCCAGCTTCTGGATAAACTTGACAAGCTTCACATCATGCTTTTGGCCCTCACCGATCCTCTCAATAGAGTAGGTCTTAACGATAAGCTTGCCAATATTTTAGGCTCCAACTCAAACCTTGGCCTGAAATCGAACCTTGCCAAATACTCAAGGATCTTCCATTCTGAAAACATCGCTCCCAAACTTGTGTGTCTTCGACTCAACACATCTGCAACTGCATTACTCTTACCAGGAGTATAGGCTATACCAAAATCATATGATGCTAGAAACTCTAACCATCATCGCTGCCGAAGATTCAAATTCTTTTGGGAGAAAGATAATTTAACAAATTGTGATCCATGAAAATCTCGAATCGGACTCCCAACAGGTAATGTCTCCACATCTTCAGAGAAAAAACAATTGCCGCCAACTCCATATAATGAGTTGGGTAATTTCTCTTATGCGGCTTCAGCTTTCAACTCACATAGGCCACAACCTTATCATTTTTCATTAGCACTGCTCCAAGCTTAGTACTACATGCCTCGGTGTACAAATCCATCTCTTCATTCCCACTTAGAATGGTCAACACAGGAGCACTTGTCAGTCTTTCCTTTAGAATTCCAAATGTTTATTCACACTTTGAATCCCATGCTAACACTTGGTTCCTCTTAGTCAATCCTATCAATGGTGCAGCTATCTTGGAGAAATCCTTGATAAACTGTCAATAATATTCTGCCAACCCAAGGAAACTCCAAACATCCGTCGCGTTCTTAGGTCGTTCCCAGTCCTGGATTGTTGTCACCTTAGCGTGGTCAACCACTATCCCATTTCCAGAAACAACATGACCTAAGAACCCCACTTCCTTCTTCCAGAAGCGACATTTCGAAAACTTAGCTCTCAACTGATGCTTTCGCAAGATTTCCAACACAACTCTCAACTAATGCTTTCGCAAGATTTCCAGAGTATCATCCACGAACACAAGCACGAACCTGTTCAACTGATCTTTGAAAACCATACTCATAAGATCCACAAAATATGCTGACGCGTTAGTTATCCCGAATGGCATCACCAACCATTCGAAGAAACCAGATGGTGTCCTAAAAGTAGTCTTTGGCGCACTTTCCATTGCCACCCTCAACTGGTGAAATCTCATTGCCAAATCCATCTGAGAAAACACTTCGGCTTCATGAAGCTGATCGAACAAGTCATCAATCCTCGACAACAGATACTTGTTCTTCTTGGTTACATTGTTCAGCTCACGATAGTCCACACACAATCTTAACGAGCCATCTGCCTTGGTTGCAAACACGACCAGTGCACCCCATTCGGAAACACTCCTACGAATGAACCCTTTTCCCAAAAGGTCATGAACTTGCACCTCCAACTCTCGCTGTTCCTTAGGCGCCATCCGCCTAAGAGGAATAACGATTGGTCCAGTACCCTCAACCAAATCGATCCTAAACTCGATCTCTCGATGCGGCGGCAACCCTTTGACCTTATCAAGGACTTCTTTATACTCATTAGCGATCAACACAGATGACAAGCCTTCCTGTAGAATCCCAAGCGAATATAGATAGCTCACGAAGATACCCTCTTTGCGCTTACATCTAATTAACACCTTTCGCCCTTCCACGTCCCCGATTCTCACCTCTAGCTTCTCTCAATTCACCCTTGCCGCATACCTCTTGAGCCAATCCAGGCCCAAGATGATCCCAAACCCAGTGAAGTTAAGAACAAAGCAATCACACACAAAAGAGCAACCACGACTCGTTAACACTAGACAACGACACAACATGAACAAACTGGATAAACGCACAACCAGATTAGTCAAAATCAATGATCTATCACAAATCTCGGGTTCCAAACCCAAGCGGCACACAAGCTCATTGCAAATGAAAGAATGCAATGCTCCAGTATCAAACAACACACGAACTGAAACACCATTAACTGAAAGAGTACCTTGAATGACGACACCCTTTCCCTTCTCCTCTGCAATAGGATCTCTTAAAGAAGATGGCACAACTTCCAAAGCTGATGCCTTCACAATCTGCTTGCCCTTAGCTTATTCTGGACAATCCTTCTTCTTATGCCCAGGCTTTCCACACTTGAAGCACTTCTTCTCAGCTTTGGGATTCTTGCATTCATTCGAGTAATAACCCTTCTGTTGGCAGTTAAAGCAAACCACCTCACGCTTAGGCTTCTTATGACCATCCTTTCCTTTCTAGTATTTCTGCTTCCACTTCTTATTATTACCACCTTGTTGTGGTTTCCGAACTTCTTTGGTGGCAGCGACAACATTTGCTTCCTTAGGAAACATGCTCTCATGGCGGATAGCTTTTTCCACAATCTTCTCAAATGAATCATCAAGATGCTCCATCAACGGTCTTCCTATGTTGGTATACAATCCCATAACAAACTTCTCGTCCTTCTAATAGGGTGTATTAATGTATGAACGAGCATATTTGGACAAGGCCTCGAAATCAGAAATATAATCAAGCATAGAACGACCGTTCTGTTTCAGCTCTACGAACTTCTTGAACAAGGCTGACTTCTGAGCTGTGGAGATAAACTTTGCCTTGAACTTAGCTTGGAATTGCTCCCATGAAATTTCTTCCTCTGGAGTCTCAAGGGTAACTGAATTCCACCATTCCATAGCCCTGCCTTGCAATTGCCATGATGTAAGCTTTCACTTAGTTGCATCATCGAACCCCAAGTCTTCAAAAATACGGACACAAGAATCCATTCACCTCCGAACCTCTTCAGCTGGCTCAGTTCCTTTTAAATGGTTTTCCTCCTAGAGATGTATAATCCTTGCACAACTTCGCAAAATCCACAACCCTAGGAACTCGTACACCTACATCTACCGTGACTGCGACTGGAGTGGGTACCCTTCGCATGACTGTTTCCATCATGGCCTCAAACATGGTTGGGTTGTCTAGTATACAGCCATTACCCCCTCCAGGCATAGCCCCTTCCCTAGCAGTGTGTCTTGTGGTTTGTCGACTCATTCTAAATCTGCAAATTAGATTGATTAGCCACTTGCAAGAAAACTGCTAAAGAAGTACAAACGCTACTATACTATATAGTATCATATAGTATATATCCAACTGTAGTCTACAAGTATGTCTCTCATATGTAATTACGTCTTCGAACTTTGGCTAAAATCGTTAACCAGAGCTCTGATACCAAATGTGATGATCGCGCATAACCCCACACTGAGAAATAATGTGTTGAAAGGTGTGCCAGGCAGCTGTGGACGATCATCATAAATAGGTAAACACAATCGAAACCTGTTGTAGAACTCACAGCGCAAGGATAAAATATAGTAGAAAATATACAACAGGTAATAATAGTGAGGCATCATATAACAAACTTTTGAAACTTTCACAACATCCTGAAAGATTAACCAAACATCATAGGAAATATCAAAGTCTGTACATAAAGCCTTACTACAACACTCATAGAGTACCTCAAACAGCAGAAACAGAAATAGCAGATAGTAATAAAATGGGTACATAAGCCTCTAGCTCGCAACTACAACATCGTCCTCACTAATAACCTGTCACCTAGTCTGCCCATCCACAACCGGATGAACAACTTAAGGTAATAAGAGGGAAACATAAAACCTTGAGTCAGACAACAGTCTTAGTTAGCGATAAAACAGCTAAAAACATCAACAATAAAGTATATGAGAATGGATAGATAAACATACTAATCTACCCACAACACCAGAGAAGAACTCAACCCTATCTTCCCCACATTAGACAGTGATAGCCTATACAACAACATTTCAACCATACAACCATGGAAACTAGAACACCCATTCGATCATGGCAAAGCACTCATGACATCCAAATTATATATCTTATGTAAACCATCCTAGTCGAACTCAACATCCCTCAAGCACAATCCTAGAGGCCTAAACATTTATCAGACAAACACCCAAGGAACACCTCCTTCGACGTTGCACGCTCAACATAAGACGGTTCAAGCAAGGCAACCAATCAATCATGACTGACTATGGCTATCACCGCCAATCCTTCTTCAAAACCATTGTTAATCGTATGACGGCCAACCTTGCCATATGTCAAGGGCTAATGGTAACCCCAGTTCTTGCATAAACTCCATATGCCTTTCAATGATATGTATGTCCAACCTTGACAACTAGGCCTTTCAACGATATTAGGGTACTTGATCTACAACCGGTCTTTTAGGTGCCTATATCGTACCCTTGCTTTGAGCCTGCTAGAACTGACGACAATGACAATCTCTCAGCCTTCACATCTCTAGTTATCCAACAGGACAAATTTTCATAGCTCAAGCAACCTTCTTAAGGAAACATTATCCGCCAACTCACAACCTTTGAGTTTTCACCTCATTTGTTGTTCTACACTGATCAACGAACACCTTTCAACATTTCCTACTTGAATTTACTTCGAAGTCACAACATCATTGGGCCAAATTACATCACTGCGCTGCGGCTAGAGTTTGGGTTACCCCTAAAAAATAATTAAAAGCACTTTTATTCAAACCCGTGTTGTACCCGAAAATATAAATTTTCTAGAAAATGACCCTGTGCGACCGACCTTGCCTTTGCTCGACCTAACAGAGTGCGAAAAACCCAACTGCTTCACCACCATCTGACCACTGCTCGACCCAACCAGAGCAACCAATCCTTCACACTTCTCGACCCAACCACCTACGTGCGACCAACCCTATGGCTCCACCACTGGACCGACCCCAGCCTTAAGTGACCGACCAACCTGTCCTGCTTCCCAAAATATGGACTTTGGCCGACCGACCCGACCACCACCAAACCATACTGACCAGACTCCCAGGCTGCTCGACCCGACCCTACTATGTGCGACCGACCCCATATATTTATGCTTGAACTGACCACAAGTTGTACTACACCGTACTACACTTGTACCGCGCTCAACCCTGGCCTATACGCTCGACCCAAAACCTGCACAAACCCCATTCACCTTCAAATTCGACCAAAACTTATCCAAACAATAAATTCGACGAAATATACTCATCTAATTCATCCAATATGAGCATAAACATGTTATGAAACCACTAACAACATGAATATGACAATTATCACTAATATTACACAAATTCACCTAAATCATTATAAACAAACATATGAACTAAATTATGGGTCTAACATACATAGACATATGAAATGGCATAGGAATTACCAATTTAAACATGCTAAATTAGATCATAGGGTGACTCATATCAAAATGGACTTATCAAGGTGTAGATCTATGATAAAACACTTAAATTTGATGAAAAACATGATAAAACATTTTATACTTCATTGAATCCATGTGAGAGATGAAAATCACTCGCCAATTATCCAAATCAAAGAAAAAACAATGAATTAAGATTTCAGATAGCAAGCATTTCAAACCAAACACCTTGATCTGATGAATTCCCATCACGAATGATGTTGATCTAGCCTCCTCTGGTGTAGATCTTCGATTTCCTTCCTTAGATTTTGATTTTTAATGGTGGAAAGGTGTTAAAGGACGGAGGAACATAGGTCACCAAATGAGAGAATAAAGATACTAAACAATTTTTCGTACCACCCACCCCCTATTTATACCCTTCCACTAGCCCACTAATAGGCCTCTCCAAATCAGCCCGTTAAGGCTTCACAAACCTGAACAACCTACTGTTAAACCTTAAAACAATGATTCCTCTCTAACCGCTGAACCAAATCTTTAATGTAACCACTCTACAGAAAGGCAATCATTATTTCCTTTCGAATGGAACAAGTCTCACCACTTGGTTTGATCTGAATCAAAAGTTATGCCTTGTACAAGACTGACATGGTTAAAATGGTCACAAACAAAATTTGTAAAAATTATGGACATGTCTCACATCCCCATAAGTAACATATCAATATATAAGAATGATTCAACCCTCGGAGAATAAAATAAAAATATTTTATGATCCTCCGATACCTAAAATGAGAGTTGTTACTATAACCACCAATTTAATCTTCATAAACCCCGTTAATCTTTAACATAGCTATATAGCCCAAAAAGTAAGGCCATTTCCTTAGTATGACCACTCTATAGAAAGAGAAATCATCATTCAGACCCAACGTAAGTAGTTTTAAGTCCAAATTCCTTTTCGGTCAAAAGTCATGGACGAGACAAGATTCTCTAGTGGAAAAATTATCGTAGAAAAATTTGAATAAAATCATGGAAGTGAAAAATGACTATAATAGCCATTTTCCAAAACTATAGAATCAAATTACTTCGTGCAAAAATAATATAAATATTCTATGATCCATCAATACATAGAATGTGCATCAATACATTCTTCCCCCTTTAGGAGTTTCTCCCTTAAAATCCTCAAATAAATTAGTAGGATTATCACATATGCATGCCAACCATATTTAGTGTTAAACAGTCATCAAGCCAAGCACGCACACATAACAATCAAAATAAAAGTGGAAAAAACTAAACCTATCCTAGCATGTAGAATACCATATAAGGGTACATAAATGATATAGTAAAATGAAAATAAGGGCGATAAACTAAAAATCTTACCAAACGAAGAGTTATCAATATGATGTCCTCATATTCTCCTTGGTCTCTCACTTGCAATAGCCCTCACTTTCTCACAATTGAACCTTTACAAGCTTCACTAACTTCCTCTTAAGTTTTTTCGCATCGTATCCGATAATACAAATAGACTTTCAAATTCTTGAAGCCTCCGTTTCCACATCGATACCATCTAATAGATCTAGTGTGATCATTACATTTGAGTTGTGCATAAATATTTATAACTAAGAGACATGGAACACATTTTGCATTCCAACCATCTTTTGAAGTAAGTCGACTCGATAAGGGAGGTTCTCAATTCGCTAAAGAATCGTAAAAGGATTGGCAAACCTCAGTGCCAATTTCCCCTTTCTACCAAACTGAATCACATTTTCCAAATAGGAAATCTTGACAAAAACATAATCATCTACATAGAATTCCAAATCTCTACGTATTTATTAGCATAACTTTTCTGTCGGTCTTGAGAAGCTTCCATCTACTACTAGATGCTTTTATTATTCTTTGATGTCTCTTTAAACATATGTGTCCTAAGTACCAGTTTCTTTCCTGCTTCCCACTAATATGAAAGGGTGGTGCAATGTCAAGCATATAAAACTTTGTATTGTGTCAAAAAGATGATACAAAGATAACTGTTGTTGTATGTGAATTCAACAAGATGTAAATGATCATCTTATGAACCTCCAAAATTTATAATGCAAGCTTGTAAGAGATCTCCCAGTATGTGATTTATCCTTTTAGTTTGACCATCAAACTGAGGGTGATAAGTTGTGCTAATGTGTAGCTAGAATCCTAATAATTCCCATCAGTTTTTCCAAAATGCACCAGTGAGAAATAGGTCTTGGTCGCTTGTAATACTCTTTGGCACTCCTAAAATCGCAATATCCACATCACATATAATGACCCAAATTTTCGACCTTTGAAAATTGGTAGTTAATACATAGTACATACTTGGTATTCAAATGACGGAGATTCAAATGTCGGAATCTGCGCTGCATAGGGTAATAACACATTAGAACATAAACAAAATGAACTTTTTATTTCATAACAATTTTGTTACATCAGAGCTACATAGATATATCATAGCACAATAGTTACATAGTGGAAAATACTAAATCTTTAGAAGAATCCAAAATACATCTGCAGTCTTAACCCATCAAGTAACTCGAAGATTATTTGTAAAAACCTGAACACTGGGCTGCTTGCGTGGATAATAAGGGCACCCAGAGTTTAGGTGGAAGAAGAACAACTCTGGGCCAATCATGGGACTAGTGTGAGAACTAAAAAACAGTTTATTTTATATATAATGAGGTAACTCATAAGACCACGACGTAAAACATGAAACAAGTTTTCCCTTATGAATACTAGTGCAGAAAAATCATACATGCTTTTAGAAAATGAAGCTATCATAAGGTCTCATTGCATATACATAATGAATCGCACACATTGAAAAAGGTTTTTCCTTTTGATAACCAAGAATGCCTTTGATATGAAAATTCATTTGATATTATTGTTTTTGCATAGTGTGGGAAATAGTTCGCAAATAAATTTACTAATCTTAGTCAGCATAGATACCATTATGTTAAGCTGACGCCTTCCCATTTCCTGATAGGTTATACAATGAAAACCACATGGGATCGTTCTAGAGAATTGAGTTTCCAACATGATGGTTCCTGGTACGAAAGATCAATCATAGGCTTTGCATTCCTTGTGTACACCATAGTACTCATTGTTGCACGTCCAGACTCATACATCATTATATTTGCCTAAATAACATGAATCAAGATATCCAAACAAATAGCATTCCACACTCAAGACTTTGTTATACCCTTTCATCATTAGGCATCATTTTCAGGTGATCACCAAAACATCCAACTCCGAAAATCATACAAATCTGGCCACCAGTTTTTTTTTACCGGGGTGTGAGGATTGACGAAAAAACGTTACACAAAGATACACTTAAAAAGTCATGCTTTGATCATCCATAACTCAATCACTTGGCATGCCATACTGTCATTTTAAAACATATAATTGATAATCACTAAACATATCACATTTGAGATCATACGTATCAAACAAGGGTGTTAAGCTAAAAGCATAAATTTTTCGCCACCAAAAAGAAAAATATTTAGTAAAGATTAATCAGTAAATTACAAAAAAAAATGTCAGGCACACATCCGTACAAGTTTGTCCTGGGATTGAACGAAACCAAGGTGCTTTATTACTCGTCCAATAAAAGAGAGAAGACCTTTTAAATCTAAAAATTCTCCAAATACATCCGGAATACTGCTGTAATATAAATAATCTCATAATGGGAGCGACTCACTTGGGACTTCAACATGCAGTCCTTTCGATGTGAAGATTCCTTCTCTTCAACCACCATCTTCAAAATCTTCATTTGCTCCACTTCATCATATCAGTATTCGAAATGGTTTTTGGTTACAAATCCTATCCTGATCTTTCCAAATAATGGGCGCAGTTTTTAAACAATATGGATTACAAAGGTTTTTCAGTTAAGCCTCCTTTCGTTATAATTTTGGTTAATTAAAGCCTTCTTAAAATAGTTCTCCATTTCTTATCCTTTAAAAAAATCCTTATTTGAGAAAACTCGTTAATCCATAATTCCATTTCATTAAGACTTTTAAACCAATATTTTATTTACTATACACAAGGTTTCCTTTAAACTCATATCTTAATGAAAAGATTTATAAATTTCACATTTGAAAACTTACGTTTTAAACCAATGATAACTAAACCTTGTAAATTTTAGTAACATTTTGCATGGTTTTACTTACGTTAAGCCAACGTATTTTAAAACTTTATTGATTACTTAATTTAAAGTTATTCTAAAATCATTTAACCACTTATGGTCAAACCAAAACAGATTGATATTAAATATAAGATTTGTATAGAAATTATATCATCTTATATCCAATATCAATTATCATTATTAACAAATATTATAAGTTGAATAATGGTATAAATACCTTTCAAATTCCTGGAATAGTATAAATTTCAACTATGGAATTTAATATCAAATATCCGATGATTATTTCTATCTAAATTCAATTAATTTATAATTGGAAAATTTTAATCTAAATAAACTAAATTTACTTATTCCCAATTTGTTTAAGTGCTTTCAAACTTCCAAAATCACTTTATATATCATTTATAGATGATTGCCCAAGATTCGAATAAAATTTAATAGGTTTAAAACTTTTAAATACGATATTGCTGAAAAGCGTTGCAAAAGCATTGCTAAATGGCTTATATTAGCTAATTTGATCCAAATAACCTTTTTATTATCCAAAACTTTGTATTTCCAATTTAAACTACTTTTAAATAATTTATTATGGTTTATCGTAATTTTTCCATATTTTTTAATTATTTAAAATAGTCGTTTCCCGTTATGGTCAACGAACTGCACTACTGCCACATTATTCAAACTTGTTTGAACATATTTCATAATTTATATATTGAAATCCAAAAATTTCTTTTTATTTGAAAACTACTATCATTTAAAAACAAATGCGTTTAGTTTCAAGGAAATCTGATTTAGATTGCATTTGTTATACTCGTTTGAAGTTTACGGTCGAAATTTGCGAACTACCGCAATATGACTAGCTCTATTCTGATCGTAATTCAATCTTATGTTAGAAATCTGTCTAATTACTTAAAAATAAGTTTATTTTTTTATAACACATATAATTATATTTGAAACCAATATTTCCATTTTTCAATTTTAAAACCAAATATTTATTATAAATATTTATTAAAATACTATTTTATTAATAAAATAATAATATTTTTTAATTAATATTTTGATCCTAAACTTTACAAAACTCAAATTAAATATTATATAAGCTTACTGGGATAATAAATTTGAGTTTACAACACCACTTATATGATTTTAAATTGTACTTTGGATGTGAACATGACTGTTTAATGATTATTAATCATTATTGTTGAATATATGTGATGTATGAAATCCATATAACTGAAATTATATGGTAATTGATTAAGTCGCATTTTGATTCAAAAAATAACGAATATTTTAAAATAATATTGAGTGAAGAATTAAAATATGATTCTGATGTCCGATTTTGGATGGACACAAAAATACTGAAAATGTGAAGCCGAGTTAAGTAGAAAGCGCTATTTTTACTCGAACGGAAATCTATATCGATTTTATTCATTTTACAATGAATATCGAAGAGAATTGATTACCGAATCTGATATTTTTAAAATATTATCATTTTAATATTATAAATATATAAAATATTCAATTTTGTTTTAAAATTGAAAAAGAAGTTGAAATCGTTTTAAAACGAATTTATAAACGATTTATAAAATAAGGTAAATGGAAATGGATGAAATATATTATTTATATATTATAACGGCCTGAATAGAATGCGCCACACTGCGACACTTCGTGAATTTCGACCATTAACTTCAAATTGACGTAATGGGAGATCCGACAATCGGATTCTCCTAAAACTGGAACCGTTGGGTTTGTATCGAAAAGAGCTTTCCAATGAATATAAGAGATTTGAAATCTAACGGTTAGATTTGGAAACATATCCAAATAAATTTCAAAAAAGGTCGCTATGGATGTAGTTTGGTGGTCGTTATTGGAAACCAGCTATAAAGGCCCTAATTAGATTATCAGAAATATGGAAAAATTATGTAAAATCATAGTTAATGATTTGGAAAGATTTTGGGTGAAAAATTCCATATTTGAAAAGATAAAAATATATTTTTATCGAAATGAACTAGTTATTAACTAGAATAATAATCCAGTGCTTTTAAATAAATAAATTGGATTTGAAATGGTTTTGATATAACTAGAATTGTCCAATGTATGAATTAGAATGGAAATAATCTTCAGAATATTTCGATATTGGATTTTGTGATTATACGGATATTGTTGAGGAATTTGGAAGATACAGATATCGTTATTCCCAACACGATATCCGTGAGTTTCAAAATTTATATTGAATATATGCTGGTATAATTTCTACTTAGAGCCATGTATTTAATATCAAATTGGATTTTGGGTTTGTCGTGAATGGTGTCTTAAATAACACTGTTCTTAAAACTAGTTGAGAAAAGAATAATTTTTTTAAATAAGATTTAGATAATTTTACCAATTAATTAATATTTAATTGGAACTGAATTAAAATTGGATTTTTGGGTTTATCGTGAACGGTGTTTTAAACAACACTTGTTCTTTAACCCAATTAACAGTGAAGTTGTGATTTGGAATTTATAAATCTTTTATTAAGATTTAATGGAAAATTTCCAAAGTAAAGTTTTCCAATTTAATATAATAAATTGTAATTGAATGGAATTCGATTTGGTAATAATCAAGATGAGCTTCTGTGAAGGAAGACCGTTATTATATATGGAATTTAAAAGGCATTGCCATTATTCCATTTATATTATTAGTCTGAGACGGAAATTTATATCGATTATATATTGATCTGTTTTCCGTGAAAATTCCATAGTTAATGGAAATTGATTTGGGTTTATCGTGAACTGTATTTTAAATGACATTGGTTCTTTAATCCAGTTATAGAAAAGATTAATTCCATAAAGTTGAATAATCATAAAGTAATGATTTTTGAGATTAGAACCAAGTTGGAGTTTTAGCGAATCTTTGATTAGATTGGAATGAGACTAGGATAATTAAATTTATCGAATCCATGAAATGATCGAGAATGGAGTACCACCAGTTTTACTCTAGGCGATAGTTAAATCTTTAATTTGATTTGAACGATAAATGGTAATTAAATTTACCGATAACACCGTGGATGTTAGATATGGAGTACTACCAGTTTTTTTCTATCGGATGAATAGGTTGGGATTGGGAATAATAAAATAAGTGATTATTTTTGTAAAGTTCGCTAATCTCGACTATTTGATAAACCTTAATTTCGTTTAGAATTGTTAAAAGATAAGATAATTTTTTTTGAAAATGATATCAAAAGGAAGATTAAAGAATAAATTTAAAAGAATTTATCTTTGATAAAATTAATGGGAACCTTTCCCTAAAGATGTGAATATTTGAATAAAATAATATTTTGAATTGGAATGAGGCGTATGATATGTTTTCATAGCACTTGATTATTGATTATAAAATACCCGATTTATTCAGAAAGACCGGGTTTAACCCATTCTGAATAATTAATACGACGACTAAAAGTCGATGATGAAGATGGTGGTTGAAGACCGGAGATCTTCACATCATATGGATGATTAGTGATGTCTTGATTGAGTTGTACACCGAAGACAAGGTAATAAGTGGTGATCGTCCAAACGTACTTGGAGATCGACTAGATATGTGAGGACCTCTCTCGTGTATTGGACATATAGGACGAGGAATAAGGTGCCTCCGGTTTCGTTCAGACCCAAAAAACGGACTTGTCAATGGATGTGTGTCTGACATTGGATTTTTTTCTATGATGATTGATTTCTATTAAATATATATCTGTTTGTTGGCGGAGAATTTATTCTCTTGCTTAACACCATTCTCTGAGATGTACGAGCTTAGAGGTTATATATTGATAGGCATCGGTTGCATGGAGTGAATTGTCAGTATGGCATGCTGAGATGCAAATGATCAAGGCTTTTGTTTAAAAGCAGAGTCTTGTGGTTGATGATCAAAGCACAACTTAATTTGCGTAGCTTTGTCTATAGCATTAATTCACGAGCCTCACACCCGGTATGAGTTGAAACCGGGATAGTGACTGCCGGGAGTGCATTCGTTTCTTTCTAGCTAGGAGTGGTGTCATGGTATGGATCCCATACATTTTTACTTATGTGGATGATGGATTGCGAGGAGCCTCGAATTTGAGCTCTTAGTGGCTCTTGATATGGTCGACTTGTATGCCAGATTTCATGCCCACAGAGCAGGGAAACGTATTGTTCAGGAATTACTAATCCACTAAAGTAAGTATGGACCGGTCCTGAAGATCCAAGTGTGGTTACGACTGTATCCTAAGGTACGGGCTAGAGTGTCTCGAATTGGTAAGGACGGTCCCTTGCCCCGACTCATAGATGGAAATCCAATTTCCAATACGTGTCTTTTCGGTTTTAATTGTAAAACTGGTATGGCGGCGTAATATATGGTACCTATGTTGTCTATGATTGATACATTTATATTTGAAGCTGATTTTGACACTACGCACTTATAGTAATATCAAAATGATTTGTTTTAGACGTACTAAGTATGTTTGGCTATTATAAGGGAAAACTCTATCCTCCGGCTTGCGTTGCATTGGGTGATGGGACCTAAGTCTTATAATAGCTTCATTTTCCAAAAATCATTGCGTTGTTTTATTTTAAACTGAGATTCATGAGGAGTAAACCCGTTCCATGTTATACGGTGTGGTCCCATGATTTCCCAACTTTTAAATTAAAGATCTAATAACTGTTTTAGTTCTCACACCAGTCCCATGACTGATAATGAGTTTATTGTTTCTACCTAAACTCTGGGTGCCCATATTTTCCACACAGGCAACTAATAGTTTGGTTTTCATAGATATTTATTTTCCCATGATCCTGGATTTTGGCTGGAGCTATATTCGGAAAGCTATGCATCCATGTATTTCTTTCAGTTGTGTTGTTGATGTATTTTCCGCTATACATTTTATTTATACATTTAAATTTCCGTTGCTTTGAATTTTAATCTCTGATATTATTTTATTTCCATTGTGTAATATTTATTCATACTCCGATATATTCTTGTACTCTGATATAATTTTTTGTAATAGCAATGAAATGTTCTATTGTTTGTGTTCTAATGCATTGTGTTCTCAAAGCAATCCGGGCTTTCCCATAAGGGGAAGTTTGGGTCGTTTCAGTTTGGTCAGAGCTTTGGTTTACAAAGCTTGGGAACAAGACACATTAGAACCAAACGAAAGAATTCATCAGAGATAGGATTAGTAACATCCTATAAGAATAACTTTTTAGAGATAGGGTTAGTAATACCCTAAAATGAGATTGAAGTGTGTTATTTATTAAAAACAAATTTTGTTTTGAAAATTATATTTTATTATACGTATTTGCGTATTTTATTTTATATTGAATTTGGACAATCGAGTATATGAAGATTTTGCATATACGCATCATGAACGTATATTTGAAGTCTCAAATATACTGGATAGATATAGAATCACATTCTAGTCGTCCGAGGATGATTCTGGTGATTGACATGCCATCACCACTATTTATGTTCGAGTTTCGAAAGTGGAATATCAATATATCCAACTGACTGGTGTGAGAACCTAAACTTAGTTAGGTTTAATGATTGTGATTTGGCATTGAAATTTGATTTTTGATTATATAAAAGTGACATATTTGAAAAGCTATTCAACTTATTGATTGATGGTTATGTTGTATGACTATTAGTTCAACAAACTTAAATATTGGAATAATCCAACTAATAAGAGAATAAAAGGTAAATTTAGCCAAATCGAATCAAATATTGAATTAAATTGAAAATTGATTGGAATTGGATATATGTACATGTATATATAATGAACAGGTTGTAACATGGAAGCTAAGAAGAGGAATAAAATTGTATGCCCGACAAATAGGTACATGTTTACTATATTTATTAGGGTTTGATGATTTTATGAGCCGATTGGCTAGCTGCTTGGCTTTTTCATTTTCATTTGGATTGATGAGGGCCCTGTGAGGCAAGTTGTGGTTTTACCGATTAGCCCGTACAAAGGAGGTTATGGCGAAATTTTTCAAAAATTTAAGGTGTTAGCCAAATTTTTGAGAATTTAGAAACTTCTTAGAAACTGAAAAGTTGAAGACTGAAAGCCAAAATGAAAGTTAAGTTGGTTAGTTAAACAAGTTTCAGCTTCATTCCTTTTCGAGGACAAAAATATATTAAGTGGGGGAGATATAACCACCCGGAATTTCTGAACCAATTTAAAATCTTCATTTTAGCTATTTTAATGGATTTTGAATATTTAAAATGATTTATTTTAACAAATAACAACTAAAAATTTATTTAAATCGAAGTTAGAAAATATATATTTAATTTAATTATAAATAGAGTTTGAAATGGTGCGGTAGTTTGAAATTTTGATTTTAAATTTCATATGAATGTACAGAATTCAAAATAAATCGGGATTCAGTAAAACAAGAAATATTTGAATTTGTTTAATAATATCTTCCCAACGAATGTAAGAAACTGAGATTTCACTTTATAAACTGAATGTTATGTCCAGTTTAAAATTTAAAATAGTCGCTATGCAATTTATATATAATTAATATATATAAAGCCCTTATAAATAGCCATTTTGCAAACGACCTCCGTTTTTGATAAAACCACTTTTGTTGGATCAATAAGTTATTGATAGGTTTCAAATTTAATAATTTTTGGAATCAATATGTGAACGTAGTGAATTTAAATGCCTTTGGTTAATTCAGTTTGAACTTAATCGACTAGAAAAGGGTCATTTTTCAAATGGTCTCCAAATTCGATGAAATTAATTTTGTTATGACTGTATCGTTAAAACATAACAAGATTTATTTTTCTGTAATTTTGGGAGTTAGTATGTGGCCGCGGTAAATTAAAATGTACGTTTAAATTCAGCATATATTGATTTATATTTTAATTTTGACGAAAACTGATCAAAACAGTTGAATCAGCTTACGAAACATATCCCACTATTTCCGGAATATGGGTATTTAGCTAGGGAGACGATCGTTGGGTTTGATTTGGAGTTCGTATTCAAAACACACTTTTTTTAGAATTAAAATAAAATAAAATAATTATATAAATACCCCCCCCCCCAGTCAAAACCCTAGACCGGATAAACAGCCGCTGTCACAAAATCGAAGGGCCACTGAGCTCCCGATTTCAAAACCAAAAATCTCCAAATTGGTTTCGTATTAATTCACAAATCCAAAATAAAAATCAAAGCCCATTTTAAGATCTTCTTATTCATATAGAAATGATCAGAAATGGTGGAGTAGTAAACTCGATTTTTTGGCTCAAAGCTGGTTAGTTTGCACATGTTTTCCAAGGGCCTGGGGCCATCGAGTGTGGCGCAGTCAGGGGAGGAGGTCGGCGATGCTCAGCCGCGTCGAGGGATGGTCGACGCTCCATGTCCGGAGGCATACAGTGGCGGCGACAAGCGGAATTCAGAGTGGACGGTTTTGTACAGAAGGGGGAAGAGGGATTGAATGGGTTAAGTGTTTGATTAATTATTTTAGTTATAAAACAATGTGATTAACGATTAAAAGATCATATCTTTTTCGTACGAGGTCGGAATGATGAACTGTCTGTTGCGTTGGATTCACAACAACGAATACTGCAATATAGAACTGACCAGAACGAAAACGGAGCAAATTGGATTTTTAGCTGAAATTAAACGCTTATTTAATTTCAGTATAAAAATAAAATCTTTACAAATAAAGAATGGCGGAGTGGAAATGAAAGTGAAAACTCCTTCTCACTCTAAATTATTTTATCATGTTATTGTATTCATGTATACGGTGCCTGTTTGCTTACCTCCCTCATCCACAGACCATGGACGACTTGATTGACTGTATTGTGTGTTGATTGTGTTGTTGAAATTTTTAACACATTAAAAACAATGTAAACATTGATGAGGTAGTTGAAGTTAAATTATAAATATCTACTTATAATTTAAAATAGTAAAATTGGCTAATTAGAAAAATAATTCAAACTGAATTAGAATTGGTTAAATTTATTAACCAATGATTTATTTAAATTGACTGTTGTTGTTTGAAAACCCCACACGGGTATTGGGATGATATTTGACATACACTAATCTCAATATTTGGTTGTATGTCAATCGATGGTTGACAGGCTGTGATGAGCGTTATTTATTTATTTTAATGCTTATACAGTTGTAAATTGCACTCTGGATGTGAATCGCCTATCTGATGATTATTTATCATTATTGTTGAATACATGTGATGTATGAAATCCATATAACTGAAATTATATGGTAATTAATTGAGTCGCATTCTGATCTAGAAAATAACAAATATTTTAAAATAACGAATACTTTAAAATAATATTCAGTGAAGAATTAAAATATGATTTTGATGTCCGATTGTGGATGGACACGAAAATATTGAAAATGTGAAGTCGAGTTAAGTAGAAAATGCTATTTTTGCTCGAACAGAATTCTATATCAATTTCATTCATTTTATAATGAATATCGAAGAAAACTAATTTCAAAATCTGATATTTTGAAAATATTATCATTTTAATATTATAATGATACAATATATTCAATTTTGGTTTAAAATAGAAAATGAAGTCGAAATCATTTAAAAACGAATTTATAAGCAATTTATAAAATACAGTAAATGGATATGGATGAAATATTTTATTTATATATTATAATGGCCTGAATAGAACGCGCTGCACATCGACAGTTCGCGAATTTCGAACATTAACTTCAAATTGACATAACGGGAGATCTGACCGTTGGATTCTCCTAAAACCGAAACCGTTGGGTTCGTATCGAAAAGAGCTTTCCAATGAATATAAGAGATTTGAAATCTAATAGTTATATTTGGAAATATGTCCAAATCAATTTCAGAAATGGTCGATAAGGACGCAGTTCGGTGGCCGTTATTGGAAACCGACTATAAAGGCCTTAGTAAAATTATTTAAAATATGGAAAAATTATGTAAAATCATAATTAATGATTTGGAAAGAGTTTGGGAAAATCCATATTTGAAAAGATAAAAACATATTTTTATCGAAATGAACTAGTTATTAACTAGAACAATAATCTAATGTCTTTAAATAAATAAATTGGATTTGAAATGGTTTTCATATAAACAGAATTTTCCAACATATGTATTGGAATGGATTGGAATGGAAATAATCTTCAGAATATTTCGATACTGGATTCCGTGATTATATGGATATTGTTGAGGAATTTGGAAGATACAGATATCGTTATTCCCAACACGATATCCATTAGTTTCAGAATTTGATATTGAATATAAGCCGATATAATTTCTATTTAGAGCCTTGTATTTAATATCAAATTAGATTTTGGGTTTGTTGTGAATGACATCTTAAATAACACTGTTCTTAAAACCAATTGAGAAAGGAATAAATCTTTTAATTAAGAATTAGAGAAGTTTACCAATTAATTAATATTTAATTGGAATTGAATTGAAATTGAATTGAAATTGGATTTTTGGGTTTATCGTGAACGGTGTTTTAAATAACATTTGTTCTTTAACCCAACTAATAGTAAAGTTGTGATTTGGAATTTATAAATCTTTTATTAACGTTTAATGGAAATTTTCCAAAGTAAAGTTTTCCAATTTAACATATTAAATTGGAATTGAATGGAATTCGATTTGGTAATAATCAAGATGAGCTTCTATGAAGGAGGACCATTACTATATATGGAATTTAAAAGGCTTTGCCATTATTCCATTTATATTATTAGTCTGAGACAAAAATTTATATCGATTATACATTGATCTGTTTTCCGTGAAGATTCCATAGTTAATGGAATGTTATTTGGGTTCATCGTGAACTGTGTTTTAAATGACATTGGTTCTTTAACCCGGTCAAAGACAAGATTAGTTTCTTAAAGCTGAATAATCATAAAGTAATGATTTTTGAGATTAAAGCCAAGTTGGAGTTTTGGCGAACCTTTAATTAAATTGGAATGAGACTGGGATAATTAAATTTATTGAATCCATGTAATGATCGAGAATGGAGTACCACCTGTTTTACTCCAGGCGATAGTTAGATCTTTAATTAGATTTGAACGTGAAATGGTAATTAAATTTTCCGATAACACCGTGGGTGTTAAATATGGAGTATTAGCAGTTTTGCTCCATGGGATAATAGTTTGGGATTGTGAATAATAAAATAAGTGATTATTTCGGTGAAGTTCGCTAATCCCTACTAGTTAATAAACCTAAATTTGGTTTAGAATTGTGAAAATATAAGATAAAATCTTTTGAAAATGATATCAAAAGGAAGATTGAAGAATAAATTTAAAAGAATTTATCTTTGATAAAGTTAATGGCAAACTTTCCCTAAAGATGTGAAATACTATGAATTGGAATGAGGCATATGATGTGTTTTTATAGCACTTGATTATTGATTATGAAATACACGAGTTATTCGGAAAGACAGAGTTTAACCCATTCTGAATAATTAATATGACGACTAAAAGTCGATGATGAAGACGGTGGTTGAAGACCGAAGATCTTCACATCGTATGGATGATTACTGATGTCTTGATTGGGTTGTACACCCAAGACAAGGTAATAAGTGGTGACTGTTCATACATACTTGGAGATCGACTGGATATGCGAGAACCTGTCTCGTGTATTGGACATATGGGACGAAGAATAAGGTGCCTCCGGATTCGTTCAGACCCAGAACGGACTTGTAAATGGATGTGTGTCCGACATTGGATTTCATTCTGTGTTGATTGATTTCTATTAAAT
Source organism: Allium sativum (assembly GCA_030737875.1). NCBI lineage: Eukaryota > Viridiplantae > Streptophyta > Magnoliopsida > Asparagales > Amaryllidaceae > Allium > Allium sativum. The sequence continues at coordinate 30,362,497 of JASFAX010000021.1, read as the reverse complement.
ATATATCTGTTTGTTGGTGGATAATTTATTCTCTTGCTCAACACCTTTCTCTGATACATACGAGCTTAGATGTTATATATTGATAAACATCAATTGCATGGCGTGAATTGTCAGTGTGGCATGCTGAGATGCAATTGATCAAGGCTTTTGCTGAAAAGCAGAGTCTTATGGTTGATGATCAAAGCATGACTTTAAATATCATAGCTTTGTGTATAGCGTTAATTCGTGAGCCTCACACCCGGTATGAGTCAAAAACGGGATAGTGACTGCAGGGAGGGCATGCGTTTCTTTCTAACTAGGAGTGGTGTCATGGTATGGATCCCAGACATTCTTACAGATGTGGATGATGGATAGCGAGGAGCCTCAGATTTGATCCCCTAGTGGCTCTTGATATGGTCAACGTACTGACCATATTTTATGCCCTATAGGCCAGGGAAACGTATTGTTCAGGAATTACCAATCGACTAAAGTAAGTGTGGACCGGCCCTGAAGATCCAGGAGTGGTTGCGACTGTATCCTGAGGCGCAAGCTAGAGTGTCTCGAATTGGTGAGGACGATCCCTTGCCTCGACCGATAGATGGAAATCCAATTTCCAATATGCTCCTTTTCGGTTTTAATTGTAAAACTAGTATGGCGGCATAATTATGGTACCTATGTCGTCTATGATTGATACATTTATATTTGAAGCTGATTTTGACGCTACGCACTTATAGTAATATCAAAATGATTTGTTTTAAACATACAGAGCATGTTTGTACATTATAAGGGAAAACTTTATCCTCCGCCTCGCGTTGCATTATGTGATGGGACCGGAGTCTTATAATAGCTTCATTTTCCAAAAATCATTGCGTTGTTTTATTTTAAACTGAGATTCATGTGGAGTAAACCCATTCCGTGTTATACGGCGTGGTCCCATGATTTCCCAACTTTTAAATTAAAGATTTAATAACTGTTTTAGTTCTCACACCAGTCCCATGACTGACTCGGAGTTTATTGTTTCTACCTGAACTCTAGGTGCCCATATTTTCCACATGGGCAGCTAATAGTTTTGGTTTTCATAGAATTTCTTTTCATCGGATCATGGATTACAACTGGAGCTATATTCAGAAAGCTTTGTATCTGGGTATTTCTTTCAGTTATGTTATCCGCTATACATTGTATATATACATTTAAATTTCTGCTGCTTTGTATTTTAATCTCTGATATTATTTTATTTTTGTTGTGTAATATTTATTCATACTTTGATATATTCTTGTACTCTGATGTAAATTGTTGTAATAGCAATGAAATGTTCTTTTGTTTGTGTTCTGATGTGTCACGTTCTCAAAGCAATCCGGGCTTTCCCATAAGAGAAAGTTTGGGTCGTTTCAAATATCCTTTCGTCTTTCATTATTTCTTCCCAATAATTTGTTTCCCTCACATGTGTGTGCATTTTATTACTACTAGCGTGTATGGTCAATCTAGAGTGATGACATTCTTGAAGCACTTCCCCCCTTAATCCATCAACATTAGGAATAAACAATCTCCCATCATTGTAGTGTAACGACCCAGAAAATCTGAAGAAAAACAGCGCCACGACCGCCTTATGGCCCGAAGCGTCGTTTTGAATAAAATAGCTATTTTAAAATAAATAAAAATAGCGATAAATAGTTATAAAATATCATAAGCGATATGGAATGGAAATAAACTGAATTTGCTTGATTTATGTGGCTTTTGATGGTTGAATGTGTTTGGTGTGAAAATTACATTAAAGAACACAATTGGTGTTGTCGAATAATTTAACCATTGAAATAAATTGATTTGAAATTCCAAATATACGTGGATTATTTGAAAAGGCCGAGTTAATTCTCATTTCGAATAATTGACCGACGATTGAAATTCGATGATGAAGACGACGGTCGAAGACCGGAGATCTTCACCTCGTTTGGATGGTAACCGAGGTCCTGATTGGGAGGCATCCCGAAATATGGATAATGAGTGGTGGTCGTCCAGACGTACGTGGTGATCGATGGGTTTGCGAGGTATTTAGAGCCTCCGGTTTCGTTCAGACCCAGAACGGACTTGTAAATGGACTGTGTGTCTGACACTGGATTTTATTCTGTGTTGATTGATCTCTATTAAATATACATCTGTTTGGCGGTGGAGAATTTATTCTTTTGCTTAACGCCCTTCTCTGAGACGCACGAGCTCAGAGGTTGTATATCGATGGACATCAGTCGCATGGCATGAATTGCCTGTGTGGCATGCTAAGATGCAGTGATCAGGGCTTCTGTTGAAAAGCAAAGTCTTGTGGTGATGATCAAAGCACCGCCTGTGTGGCGTAGCTTTGTGTATAACGTGAATTCGCGAGCCTCACACCCCGGTATGAACCTAAAACGGGAGAAGGACCTCAGGGAGGGCATGCGTTTCTTTCTAGCTAGGGTGGTGTCAGTGACATACCAGCCCTGACATTTATATACTTTTCACCTATGTGGTTGTTGCTTTTGCGAGGCGCCTCGGTTTGATCGGACGATCCGGGTCCGATGGAGTCATTCGTTGGCTCGTTTACGCCCCAAAGGGCGGGGAAACGTAGTGTTCAGGCATTTAGTCCACATCGGTGGACCGGCCCTGTCGCTCCGAAGGCTGGACTGAGTACTTGCCTATGGCTCGGGCTAGAGAGTCACGAATTCGGTAAGGACTATCTTTTGCCTTGGTTCATGACGGAAATCCAATTTCCAAATACGACATCGTGCGGTTTTGATTGTATATATATGGCGACATGATATATGGTACCCATGCCGTCTATGATTGATAGTTATGATTTGAAATTGTTTTCAAAACACATAAACACTAGCAATAATATCAAATGCCTTTGTTTTATTCGTATCAATCATATTTTGGCCATTATAAGGTAAAACTCTATCCTCCGGTTTGCGTTGCATTGTGTGATGGGAACTGAGTCTTATAATGGCTTCATTTTTATAAAAGGCATAGCGATGTTTAAAAGAAAGATTTGTTTTAAAGCACTGGCAATCCAATGGAGTAAACCCGTTCCACGAAAGTGGCGTGGTCCTGTGATTTGCCAAATTATATATGTGTTGAGTAGATTTCTCATACCAGTCCCATGACTGACTCGTAGTTTGTTTCACTCTCAAACTCGGGTGCCCCTTTTTCTACACGGGCAGCCTTGTATTCAGGTTTAGCTGGTTCTTTCTGGATAGCTGGAGCTGAAGATGGATTCTATCGTTTATTTCTTTTTATGCTGTTCAGCTCCTATTGTACATATTTTGTTTATTTCCGCTGTAGACATTTATGTATAGCTGAACTGTATTTGTACTAAGTAAGATCCTGTATACTGTGTAACTCTGATGATTACTTTTATCCAGTATATTCTATTGTTCATTATCTGGTGTATTTATTAAATTTTGTTCTGCTATTATCTGTTTCTGTGTTATATTCCAAAGATAACCCTGGTTTCCGTCTGAACGGGATTTCGGGTCGTCTCAACGTGGTATCAGAGCTTTGGTTAAGCTTAGTTCTGGAATATAACATGTGAACGAACTCGTCAGAAATAGAACCAGTAGTGTTCTAGGACGGGTAGCTCAATACAGATAGGATCAGCAATATCCTAGTATGAGTATAGCAGAATCAGAACAACTCGTTAGAGATGGGGTCAGAAGTGCCTCAGAACGAGTCGAGAGTAATATGTTTTTAAATAACGTATTTGTGATTATATATATATAGTCTGCTTTTAGAAATATAATTTTTGAATATATATGTAATGGCGCGTTTTGTTAGCTGTCGAATAATTAATTTATTTAATTATTTATATATCGATTTGGCGATATCGATAACTTGAAGTAAAACGTTCGAATTTATAATTTATAATTATAATTAAAACGAACCTGAAACGTCGCGGCAGTTCAGAAATTGGCGATTTGAACTTCAACTGAATGTACATGATTCATTTTAAGCCGGATTTCTGTGAAACAAGAAATGTGTGGAGCTGGGGGAATATATCTTTCTAGTGGAAGAGAAAAATCGGGATTTCATCGTGTAGATTTTGATTTACGTCCAAATCAAATTTTAGAAAAGTCGCTGTGGAATTCCTTTATAATTTGCAACGCTTTATTTACGTTATAAAAGAGTTTTCAATATATTTGAATATCGGGTTTGAATTTAGACAAGGTTCTTTTGGGAAGTAGTGATAATTTAATTTTTAGAATTTTACTGTAATTTTTAATTAATTAAATAAGTAACTTTTTATTTGGAGTATTTCGCACCCTGAAATCAACATTTTGAAGTTTCAAAATATGAGTCCACCTACCGGTATTATTATATTTTTGGAATCCTGGCACCTTGCTGATCACAATGGTATTTTTATTTCTGTTGATGGCAATCTATATGTGAACGAAGTTTTATAAAATGGGTATACTCGATAAAACCAAGAGTAGATAAATTAGCACTAAGACTAGTTAAAACGCAAAAGCAATAAAACTAGGCTATCAAAATATGAACGATCTCCACTTGACCACATCATAAATCAGCTACAAGTTTACATTACTTATGAATTAGTGGACACCGACCAGCATACAAGAATTGATTTCAACCTAGGCTTATCTAAAGAACATATCCTAGCCACGTCTGCCACAAATCCTCTCCACCTAAATGTGCTACGTCCTCTATCCCCTCTCCACTCAAATGCTGCCTGTACAATTTTATAACTTAACCCTTAAGAATTGATAGCTTATATATAGATGCTCTCCTCCATTTCTTTCTTTTTCTGAAACGAATGAAATGCGAGAACCCTTTCCATGAAATAAAACAAAGCCATCTCCTTCCTTTGCAATGAAGCCTACATCCTTCCGTTCTTCATAAAATAACATTAAATCGCGAGTTAACTACACTGTGGCGAGGTGGGGTGAGATAGCTGATGCGGTAAAGAAGAATGGAACGTGAAAACTGTGTACATGGAGTTGAAGTTCGCATGGTGATGAAAAGCGTCGGGAGTGGTGATGGTTTGATGAGTGGTTTCTTGTCAGCGAGGGGGAGTTCGCCACGGCGACAGCATGAGAAGGGATTACGGTTGTTTCTGGTGGTCGCGGAGGGACAGGAAAGTGGTTATATCATGAAGGGAATTATGGCACCAAAGAGGACGGCCGTGAGTTCTCCATTTTAGCGAAGGCCAGAAGGAGTTTGAGAGGGCCGACGAGTTCGCCGTGACGTGGAGGTGCTGTTGACAGATCGGATGGCTTCAGTTTCGAGAAAACAAGGAGTTAAGGGATCGAGGAAGCGCAGTGGGGTAAAAAAAGGCCGTTTGCATGCTCGCAAGGGTGCTGGAGCGATGCTTAAGGTCAGGGGGTTGTCCGCGTTCGCTGACGTTCGCTGGTGGAAGTCCGATCATTGTAGAAGTTTCTGAAATAGTTGTGGACGTTGGTCGGGTTCGGCAGCAGGTTAAAGAGGAAGAAGGGTATGAACATGCGGGTCTGGGTAATAGGAAGGGTATTGGGCCTTAGGGCAACGGTGAGCCCAACAAGGAATTTAAGTTTCAAGTTTTAATTTAATTTAAAATTCGTATTAACTTGTGAATGTGATATCTCACCCATACGAGGTCAGAATCGAGAACCGTAGGTTGCGTTAGGATCGTATGGACGGACACTACCCCATGGAGCTGATTGGGAGTGAATCCGAGTTCGTTACAATTTATGGCGAAATAAATTGTTCGTCGCAGTCAAATAACGCAAACCAATATTAATCGGTTAACGCGCAAAAGTGAGTAAATCTCACTAACTCTGAACAGTTTATAATTCCATGTTGCATTGTTAGAACTGTTAAAATTGTCTGTTTGACTGTGTGTTGATTGGTTGATTGAACTGCTAGTCAGTTAGTTAAAATTCTATATTGATTCTGTTTAACAGAATATATCATATGGAACTGAAAGTGATGTTATCTATATTGTCTAACATCTGTGATACAGGGAAACAGGTTGGAGGAATCCGACTGGATTCCTCAACATTTATTTTACCGTTTTTCATATATTGTGATATATGATGTGTTATGAAATCTGTTATTGATTTCATATGTTTGAATGATACCGATCATTGTTATACGATACGTTACACACCGTAGGTGATACTAGAATGTAAAAAGGGAATTTTCAATGTTTATATTGAAAATAAATCTTATTTATAAAATCGATAGGATTTTATAAAATGAAAACATTTATTTATTTAGGAAATAAATAAAGGAACATTTATTTAGATTATAAATAAATGGAATAAAGGAATATTTATTTAGGGAATAAATAAAGGAACACTTGTTCGGAAAATAAATAGAATTATACAAGGATAGATTTAAACACGTGCTTCGCACACGGTATAACACGATATGGATTTAAATGAGATATTAAATAGGAAATCTGTTTTAAACAGATAAATTGAAGTAGATTAATTTATAAATAGTGTTTTATAAATTAAATAAATTATTTATCGTTGATAAATGGAATATATATAAGTCTGGACTTATATAGAGAAGTAGAAACGTTATTAAAAGGACATTTATAAAGTGAAGAACCGTCACTAAAAGTAAACCTTTATAAATGGATAAACTTGTAAAAATAAATCTTTATCAATGGATAAACGTTGTAAAAAGGAAATCTTTCGAAATGAGTTATTCGAATTAGATATTTGAATAGAGTTAAACACATTAGAGTGATTCGAATTTCATATTCGAATAGAGTTAAACAAAGTAATTTGTTAGGTTAACCAAAGCAGGTTAGTCGAGTTAATCAAAGTAATTGGTTAAGTTAACCAAAGTAAATTAGTTAAGATAAACTAAGCGGTTAATCGAAGTGAATTAGTCAAGTTAAACTAATTTGTAAATCAAAGTGAATTAGTTGCGTCAAACTAAGTGAATTAGTCAAGTTAAACTAATTGGTTAATCGAAGTGAATTAGCTGAGTTAAACTAAGTAAATCGATTAGAGTTAATCAAAGTGAATTAACTAAGTTAAACTAAGTGGATTAGTTCAGTTAATCGAGACAAGTAAATCAAGTTAGGTTAAACCATTTGAGTTAACCAGTTAAAGTTTACCAGTTAAAGATAAACAGTTAGAGTTGACCAGTTAGAGTTGACCAGTTAAAGTTGACCAGTTAGAGTTGACCAGTTAGAGTTGACCAGTTAGAGTTGACCAGTTAGAGTTGACCAGTTAGAGTTATCCAAGTGGAGTTAATCGAGTAGAATCTTCGAATATCACTTATTCGAAGTAGAGTTATCGAATATAGGGTATTCGAGGGAAGAGTAATCGAATATAGTTATTCGAGTGGAGAAAATCAAATGTTATTCATTTGAGAAGAGTTACCGAATATTATTTATTCGAAGAGTAGTTATCGAATATTGGTTATTCGAAGTTAGTTAATCGAAAGGAGTTATTCGAAGTTAGTTAATCCAAAGGAGTTAGTCGAAGAGTTAATCGAATTTAGTTATTCGAAATGAGTTATTCGAATTAGATATTTGAATAGAGTTAAACACGTAAGAGTTAATTGAATATTAGTTATTCAATTTGAGTTAATCGAATTTGGTTATTCGAGAAGAGTTAAATCGAATTTAGTTATTCGAAAGGAGTTAATAATTTTGGGTTAAGTTAATCGATTTGAATTAAGTTGAATCGAAATGGAGTAAATCGATTAGAATTAAGTTAATCGAGTTAGAGTAAATCGAATATTGGTTATTCGAAGGTAAGTTATTCGAATTAGTTATTCGAAAGAGTTAATCAAATGAGTTGATCCAAAGGAGTTAGTCGAATATTAGTTATTCGAATAGAGTTAAAGGAGTTATCGATTTTATTTTGATCGAAAGGAGTTATCGATTAGTAAATCGAAAGGAGATTTTCGAATATAGCATATTCGAAAGAAAGAGATCGAATATTGTTTATTCGAAAGAGAGAGATTTCGAATACGAGTTATTCGAAGAGAGATAATCGAATATAGGTTATTCGAAGGAGAGTTAATCAAATAGAGATTACTCGAAAGAGAGTTATACGTCGAATTCGATTATAGCGAATTCGGGAAAGTACTATTTACTTTCCAGGGTTTAAATCAAGATTTAGTTATTGATTTAGAAATTTGGTGTCTGGTAAATTATTCGAGTTAGGAAATAAATTTATAATTTAGGTTAGATATTTTAGGGGTAGGAATTATAACGTTATAGTTATAATCAAACACTGTCATATAAGAAGTAGATTCGTAACCTGAATCCGAGAATTTGCGTAAACAGATGATTGGAAAAAAAGTGAGTGACGAGCTTCATCTATTTCACAGTAAAGGACGTTGTTCAATTAAGGTCTGAGAGGTAATTATACCCCAACTTGATTGACTTCAGAATTGACAAAGGAATAGTTTTGGTTCGATAGAAAAGGTTGGTTTGAAATATATTTAAGTAATAAGCGATTAATGGATTAAGCGTAACGATGTTTTATACAACGTTCATTGGAAATCCGTAAATGAGTTTTGGAAACGTTTTCCAAATATAGTCAGATATGTTTTCTAAACATAGAAAATGAAATGTTTTCATGATAAGAATTTAATAAATAGAGTTAAGCAAATTCAGAAACTAACTGGAGAGGGTAAGTTGAACGGTTTTCTAAGTGACGATCTGATGTTGGTTTCGACCTTCCGGATTGATACTTAGAGAATTGTTCTCATACTAGTTACAGTTAGGGACTGATAGTTGCGAAAAAAATAGTGATGTGAAAATAAGCTATGGAAATGTTTTCCAATGATTAATAACATATATTTTCTAAATATATGAAATAAGGAAATATGAACATATGATGATTGATCGATCGAATTCCCATTTGGAAATAAGATCGTTGTTTGTACACCGACATGTTTTCATTTGATAGTTGAATCACAGACTATCAAAGTTTTTACCATTTTAACGTTGTTAATATGGAGAGACCGGTTGGATTATTATCCAAAGAACCACTCTGTATGGCATAAGCGTTGCGAGCAATATATGCCAAAGATAAATTGAAGATGGAGTAAAGTGCAAGGGCTGTTGTATAAGTCTTAGATAACAGTGACTAAGATGGATATACTGAATAGTGCCTTCGGTTTGTCCAGTCCCAGGACAACGTATATGGAAGAAGGTCTGACAGAGTATATCCAATGGATCGCGTAAGTTGATCTGTTCAAACGTATTCACGTTTGGTGGCGGAGGAATTCGTTTCTCTTAGCTATATACCCGTGTTATTTTTGGATAAGTCAATGTGTGATTTGGCGGGTATGACGATGTGGCATCCAAAGTGAATGGTGATCAGATGTTCTGAAGATAGACATAGCTTCTAGCCTCACACCAGGAAGCAACAAAAGTTGGGCTAGGCAGCATGGCTAGTTGGGTCATTCCCAAGCAAGGTGTATTGTCACCGATCTAGAGAATATTCATATTTATACTTCTTTTTGATTCTGTATCTTCGGATGACGGTTTGATGGCCTACAACCGGGGTGGCAATATATTCGCGACACTCAAGCTAAATGAGTGAGCGGTCATGTGTGGCCGGGTTGCAAGACGTTCTTGTTGAACCCTGAGTGTATCACCTCTAGAGTACACTATTCAGAAGGTGCTCCCATACCTTGTCTGTTGGAATCCATTCTCCGTTAAGCGCCCTGCGGTTTATGATTTTATACTATGTATGTAGAACGTGAGATGCAAGCGTTTCTGCTAGATTGATACCTATTTTGTACTTAGACATTATTATAATATCACAATGATATTGCTTGTCAAAGTTGTTTAGATACTCATAAGGAAAAACCCGTTCCGTATTCACGGCGTGGTCTCATGAGATATCATATACCTGTTCAATTGTTTTAAACTGTTTTACTCATACCAGTCCCATGACTGACCCGGAGTTTACTTTGTTGTTTTCCCTAAACTCTTGGGTGCCTAAATTTGTATGGGCAGTCAAGTAGTCGGGATTTACAGATATACTTGGAGAGCTTGGAGCAGGAGGCTGCAAGATTCTATAGCTATAGTTATTTCCGCTGTGTTGTAAGTGTTGTACTCTGATGATTCTGGTGTTCTTCTTCTTTTTCTATTCTATTAGTTCTATCTTTTCTTTCTCACCTTCTAAATTCTTTCACTACCGTCTCGGAATTTCCGACTCTCGAGGAGTCGGAAATTTCCAGCCGTTACAATATAAAAGATATATATTTGAAAGTTAAAAAGGTTAAAAACAATTGGATTGTTTGTTGTGTTGTGTGATTGTAGATATATCAAACCACTTTCGACTTTGTTCCTTTTCGGGGACGAAAAGTTTTAAGTGGGGGAGATTGTAACGACCCAGAAAATCTAAACCAATTTAAAATTTTTTAAATTGGCTAAAATAATGGATTTTAAATATTTAAAATAAATATTTTAAATAATGGCGATGAAAACTGAGTTTGAATCAACAATTGAAAATGAATATAATTAATTATAATTATAAACAAGGCCTAAAATGGCGTGGTAGTTTCAAAAATTGAATTCAAACTTTGTCGGACTGTACCGGGTGCAAAACAATCCGGATTTTAGTGAAACCAAAAACATTAGGATCTAATTGATGATATCTTTCTAACGAATCCGACCAATCGAAATTTCAAAGCGGGAATCAAAAGATATGTCCAGTTGAAAATTCTGAATAGTCGCTATGGAATTCAGGCCCTTAAAAATGGACATTTTGCAAACGACCTCGGATTTCGACGAAACCACTTTTGTTGGGTCCGGGATGTGAAGTTATTGCTAGGTTTCAAATTTCATAATATTTCGAATCAATATGTGAGCGTGGCAAAGGAAAACGCGTTTGACCAGTTTCAGTTGATTTTAATCGACTGGGAATTGGCCATTTTTCAAAGGGTCTCAGAATTTGACGAAACTAGTTTTGTTAGGACCGTATCGTCAATACGAAGCTAGAAAATATTTTTCTGGAATTTTTCTAGTTAGTATGTGACCCCGGTAATTTGAAATGTACGTTTAAAATTCAATATAGTGATTTAAATGTAAATTCAACGGGAACTGATTGTAACGATCAAATCAGCTTACGATACATATCCCATTGTGTTCGGAATGGGGGTAAAATGCTATGGACGACAGGCAGTGGGCCTCGTTTCGAGGTCGTGGGTAAAAGTCAACATTATGCAATTAATTTAATTAATAAAAAAAATATAAAATAATATTTCCCTCCCTTTTACTTTCTTTCTGCCCCCCCCCCCCCCCCCCGATTTCATAAAACCGAAAACAAAAAAAAAGGAAAAGAAGAAGAACGGGGCAGCAGAGCCGCCGCCATCTCCGTCCACCGCGCCTGTCGATCGCCACCCTCCGAACTCGCCAAGCCGCCACCAACGCCCACCATCTCCTCCTTCAACTGGAAGACCCCATCGCCACGAGAAAACCCCCAAGCTCAAATCCGCGAGCCCTAACCCTAGCCCCGCCTGCCGCCGCCCCTTCGAAGCCAGCTCCGCCTGTCCCTCCTCCAACCGCGACCTCCCCGAAACCCTAGCGCCGCCGAGCCTGGCCATCACCCCCCCTCCTTCGTAGGTTAAAGTAAGTGGTTTATTTTATTTTATTTTATTTTTATTTTAATCTAAAAATTTCGATTTTAAAGATTTTAAAACTGATTTTTATAAAGGATTAAAGCAGATTTTTGAAAGGCTTTAAAACTGATTTTTTTTAAGAGTTTAAAACTTATTTGATTTTAAAACTTTAAAAAGAAAAAGGTTTAAACTTTAAAAGGAAAAAAGGTTTAAACTTTAAATAGAAAAAGGTTTAATCTTTTAAAAGAAAAAGATTAGAACTTTAAAAAGATCAGATTTTTTTTTTTAGAATAGAAAAGATCATATTTTTAAAATAGAAAAGACGGAATTTTTTATTAAGTAGAAGAGTTAAGATATGCTTTTATATTTTTAAAGCAATAAAAATATAATTTTTACATCATAGGAATATTAAAAATATGATCTTTATTTTTAAAATATGAATTTTTTTATTTTGAATAGCATAATAAAAATTCGATTTTTATATATTGAATAACATAGTAAAAATTCGATTTTTACATATGTAGAGAATACGGGCAACGAAGCGACAAAAGGCGAGATTGGCGAAGATTTCTCTAAGGAAGAGTCGTAGTTGGATAGCTATTGGTGAGATTTCTGATTTAAAAATTATAAATATGTGAGAATTTCTCACTCTTCAATTTCTTTTTCTATATATATATATATATATGTGTGTGTGTGTTGAAATTAAAGTGAATTTCTATATATAAATATATATATATATATATATATATATATATACGCCCCTCGTCCACAAACCATGGACGATATTTATTGGTTGAAATTGTTGTGAAAATTGATTGATAGCGAATGATTGTTTGGGATTGTTTGTGATTGATATTGGTTGATTGTGGTTGAAAAATACCCATTTGTGGTTCAGAAATATTTGATTGAAACCACATAGGATTAGTTTGTGGAAATGAAATAAATATATACATGCCGCCTGCGTGCGAACTAGATGCATGATCCCCATTGTCAAAAACCGCGAGGTTTTAAGGTAGAGCGAGGAGCCGTACTAGGGACGGTCCCTGTTTTAACTACCCTGCCGTTATGCTGCCGAAATTTTGAATAATATTCGTGTGTTTGAATTATTTTCATATGCTTAAACTATATTTATTCATTGAATAGAAAACATTCATGTGTTGAATTGATATTCATTCGTTGATTAGAAATTCATGTGTTGAATGGTATTCATATTTTGAAATAAATTGTTTGATAATAAAAATCACATTTTTATCTATATATAGAAACTATAGAAAACATTCATGTGTTGAATTGATATTCATTCGTTGATTAGAAATTCATGTGTTGAATGGTATTCATATTTTGAAATAAATTGTTTGATAATAAAAATCATCTTTTATCGACTATATGAACTGTGTAAAATAATCTCGTTTTAAAAGAAATTGTTTTATGATAAAAATCCCATTTTTATCACCAACTTGAACTATATAGAAAAATAGTGTTTTGAAATAAATTGTTTTACAACAAAAATCATTTTTTTTATTGTATGCATAAATCGTAGAAATGTGAAGTGTTAAAGATAGCCACTTGTTCAAAATCAACATATATGAGTTGAAATATTCATTAATTAGCTAATGAAATGATTTGCACCTATGTATGTAACATTAGAATGAATGGTGTTTTTAAACCAAATAGAAATCAAATATGAAGTTGAATAGAAAAGGATAAATGATAAGAACTGTATATATATGTACATACATATTCATTGAACAGGTTACAGCAAAGGGGCTAGAGAAGAGGAATAAAATTTTGTGCCCGACAAATAGGTACACATTTACTGTTTTGTTTGGGTGATGATTTTATGAGCCTGTTGGCTAGCCGCTTGGCTTTTTCTTTTTCTTTTTGAGATTAGAAGGACCGGGAAAGCTATTTGCAATTTCCCGATGCTCCCGGTGCAGGGGAGGTTATGGCGAAATTTTCCAAAATTTTAAGGTGTTAGAAAAATATTTGAAGTGAAAAAGATATGGAAATCATTGAATGAACTATATTTATATAAATATATAAATATAAATAAAATTAAAACGAATCGAAGCCGTGTAGTTCGTATTTTGAAACCATGATTTCAAACGACTAGTGCGGGAAATCCGACCATTGGATTTTCCCGAAACCTCAACCGTCGGGTTCGCCTTGGAAATATCTTTCCAACGGCACCAACCTTGTAAAAATCCAACGGTTGGATTGTCTGGAATGTTTAATTCAAATCTGAAGAAAAACAGCGCCAGAAGCGATTTTATTTATATATATATAAATATAATTATATATTTAATCGAATAACGACGCTGCAGTTCGTATTTTGAAATCGAAATTTCAAACGATTGTACCGGGAGATCCGACCGTCGGAATTTCCCGAAACTGGAACCGTTGGATTCGTTTTGAAAAGACCTTTCTAATGATGTAAATTTTGCGATGATCCAACGGTTAGATTTTCAGATATGTGTAAATCAAATCTGAAGAAAAACAGCGCCACGGCCGCCTTATGGCCCGAAGCGTCGTTTTGAATAAAATAGCTATTTTAAAATAAATAAAAATAGCGATAAATAGTTATAAAATATCATAAGCGATATGGAATGGAAATAAACTGAATTTGCTTGATTTATGTGGCTTTTGATGGTTGAATGTGTTTGGTGTGAAAATTACATTAAAGAACACAATTGGTGTTGTCGAATAATTTAACCATTGAAATAAATTGATTTGAAATTCTAAATATACGTGGATTATTTGAAAAGGCCGAGTTAATTCTCATTTCGAATAATTGACCGACGATTGAAATTCGAAGATGAAGACGACGGTCGAAGACCGGAGATCTTCACCTCATTTGGATGGTAACCGAGGTCCTGATTGGGAGGCATCCCGAAATATGGATAATGAGTGGTGGTCGTCCAGACGTACGTGGTGATCGATGGGTTTGCGAGGTATTTAGAGCCTCCGGTTTCGTTCAGACCCAGAACGGACTTGTAAATGGACTGTGTGTCTGACACTGGATTTTATTCTGTGTTGATTGATCTCTATTAAATATACATCTGTTTGGCGGTGGAGAATTTATTCTTTTGCTTAACGCCCTTCTCTGAGACGCACGAGCTCAGAGGTTGTATATTGATGGACATCAGTCGCATGGCATGAATTGCCTGTGTGGCATGCTAAGATGCAGTGATCAGGGCTTCTGTTGAAAAGCAAAGTCTTGTGGTGATTATCAAAGCACCGCCTGTGTGGCGTAGCTTTGTGTATAACGTGAATTCGCGAGCCTCACACCCCGGTATGAACCTAAAACGGGAGAAGGACCTCAGGGAGGGCATGCGTTTCTTTCTAGCTAGGGTGGTGTCAGTGACCTACCAGCCCTGACATTTATATACTTTTCACCTATGTGGTTGTTGCTTTTGCGAGGCGCCTCGGTTTGATCGGACGATCCGGGTCCGATGGAGTCATTCGTTGGCTCGTTTACGCCCCCAAAGGGCGGGGAAACGTAGTGTTCAGGCATTTTAATCCACATCGGTGGACCGGCCCTGTCGCTCCGAAGGCTTGACTGAGTACTTGCCTGTGGCTCGGGCTAGAGAGTCACGAATTTGGTAAGGACTATCTTTTGCCTTGGTTCATGACGGAAATCCAATTTCCAAATACGACATCGTGCGGTTTTGATTGTATATATATATGGCGACATGATATATGGTACCCATGCCGTCTATGATTGATGGTTATGATTTGAAATTGTTTTCAAAACACATAAACACTAGCAATAATATCAAATGCCTTTGTTTTATTCGTATCAATCATATTTTGGCCATTATAAGGTAAAACTCTATCCTCCGGTTTGCGTTGCATTGTGTGATGGGAACTGAGTCTTATAATGGCTTTATTTTTATAAAAAGCATAGCGATGTTTAAAAGAAAGATTTGTTTTAAAGCACTGGCAATCCAATGGAGTAAACCCGTTCCACGAAAGTGGCGTGGTCCTGTGATTTGCCAAATTATATATGTGTTGAGTAGATTTCTCATACCAGTCCCATGACTGACTCGTAGTTTGTTTCACTCTCAAGCTCAGGTGCCCCTTATTCTACACGGGCAGCCTTGTATTCAGGTTTAGCTGGTTCTTTCTGGATAGCTGGAGCTGAAGATGGATTCTATCGTTTATTTCTTTTTATGCTGTTCAGCTCCTATTGTACATATTTTGTTTATTTCCGCTGTAGACATTTATGTATAGCTGAACTGTATTTGTACTAAGTAAGATCCCGTATACTGTGTAACTCTGATGATTACTTTTATCCAGTATATTCTATTGTTCATTATCTGGTGTATTTATTAAATTTTGTTCTGCTATTATCTGTTTCTGTGTTATATTCCAAAGATAACCCTGGTTTCCGTCTGAATGGGATTTCGGGTCGTCTCAACGGCCTGAATTCCATAGCGACTATTCAGAATTTTCAATTGGACATATCTTTTGATTCCCGCTATGAAATTTCGATTGGTCGGATTCGTTAGAAAGATATCGTCAATTAGATCCTAATGTTTTTGGTTTCACTAAAATCCGGATTGTTTTGCACCCGGTACAATCCGACAAAGTTTGAATTCAATTTTTGAAACTGCCACGCCATATTAGGCCTTGTTTATAATTATAATTAATTATATTCTTTTTCAATTGTTGATTCAAACTCAATTTTCATCGCCATTATTTAAAATATTTATTTTAAATATTTAAAATCCATTATTTTAGCCAATTTAAATTTTTTTAAATTGGTTCAGATTTTCTGGGTCGTTACATGTAGGGACAACTATCATGGACTTGTGTGTACATATTTATATCTGAGAGCATTACACCGTCTTTGACTTTTGTAAATGATTTCAGCTAACTTAGGATCATGCCTCATGCTAAAACAAATCCATTCAATTAGAGTTTGTCAAATTGTCAAGCTTTCCAACATTTCTAGGTTCAACTTACATATAGGTCGGAAAAAAATTGGTGTCACAAACCAAACACTTTTTTAGACTTGTAAATGCATCTATGTATTCAGTCATCACTACATATACACTACACCTAATCTGGTAAAACAAGCATCTATATATACCGTCATCTCTCCGTTCCCACAACTAATAAGTAATATTGGTGCACCCATCAACCTTTCTTTTAGACTTATAAATGCATTCACATGTCTCGCATACCACACAAAAGGATGCTTCTTCTTTTTCCGTTTATTTATTGGTGCTGCAATCTTCGAAAAATTCTAGATGAATCTTTGGTAATATTAAATCAATCCTAAGAAACTCTTCACACATGTAGCATTCTTAGGTATGGTGTAACACCCCACGTCCATTAATGTCACTCACAAAGGGAATGCATTAACTTCCATGGAGGTTTTAAGAATATAGAACAGTAAAATTACAACAAGACAGATATAAAATAGTACTTGGAAATTCAAAAACTTTATTTCATTGTAGCAGAAGTCAAAACATGTTTGATTACATCATAACACCATATTCAATGTCAAGTACAATATCTATCTTGAAAAAAAACAAGTACATAATCCCATTACATGAATAGCCATTAAAAAGAAAGATAACAAGCTGGACTTTACTTCAGCAGTCCAAGCTTTCCAGAAGATAAGCGATCCAACTAGACTCCACTAGAACTTGGCCCAACCTGCGGACCTGAAGGGAGAAAAAGGATGGAAAAGAGGGGGTCAGACATAAAGTCTGGTGAATATGATAATTCTACAATACTATTACCAAAATAACTGGACTAAGGCATAAGCTGGAAAACAAGAAAATGTCTATGAAGAGCAGATTAAGGACATAGACAATCGCTAAAGGCAACGTTATAGGCGCTCCTAAATACTAAAGGATAAACACTATACTGCACCACACCAGTCACCCTAAAGATTCATCCCACTTAGCTTCACTTAGAAACTTTCCCAATGGCTTTACGTACCCCTAGCTGACTACATAGGTGCCGCCTGCCCCTATCTCCACTAGGTGTACCCTACTTCCCATTATTCGATCGGCTCCCTAACTCGTAGATACCCGTGCTGGCCCCACAGTGGGGTGTATCACTCCCCTAAAGTGGCAACCTGATACAACGGACATGCACGGCTTATACCTACACGATGCAACAACGTCTTATCTACCAGCCCGGGTCCACACACGCATATGAAACCCGTTGGACTTGCGTTGCCACCGCTCCCTGTTTTGGCCTCTTATAGTCAAACCCAGTATGCGTGTCCCGTCCTCGACTTGGGTCGAGCCCACAAAGATACGTTTTGGGATACTGGTTGAAATGGGCCCCCACTATTTACCACAAGCATTCCACCTAAGCTTGTCCCCATTAGTCCATCCCACTTAACCCACTTAGTCATGTTCATTTACATGTGTGTTTGGTTAAGTCTAATCGTATTTCAAATGCCTCTAAAGGCAACCACCAGATTCCTCATGCCACCCAAGGCACCTACTTAACCCCCATGTCCCACCTTACATGATTATCTGGTTAAGTATTTCTTAGTTCATTAAGGCCATAACCTCATAAAGACCTCTCACATTAGACTGGCATTTATGGCAGCTGGATTTGCCGGGCGGGTCCGGGCAGTCTTACACCATAAAAGAGTCTAACCTCGTGTCTTTACAACTGTTATGCTTTAGTTTGGGCCTAGGACCTCTCACATTGGGCCGACATTTGTGACTACTGGATTTGCCGGGCGGGTCCGGGCAGATTTACATCACAAACGGGTCCAACCTCGTGTCCTAAGCATTGATTATTAATAATAATCCACTTTCCCCCAATTTTAATAATTCCCTACTTGAATTATTAATTACTTCCAATTTTTAACAATGTCCATAATTGACTCAATTATGGACATTCATTCATGGTATGCAACATCTTACAAAATTGCACCCAATTTATTAATTCCTAATATTAGCCCTACCCCACGTTTGAACGTTTATTCGCAAAATATATGTTAGACTCGAATAGCCTAACTCATAGCATAAAAGAGATTATCATAATAACAACATGTATATGTGACCAAATGAATCATAATAAGGGGTGAAACTTGCATATGTCCAACTTGCATAGATTATACATGTCATGGACCTAAAGGTGTCAACTTGTTCAAAATTCACCTAATATAATCTCAATCAATTTTCATAAACTTACATATGAACATGTGTGAATCAACATCATCTAATTTTTTAACAACATGGTTTTATATGGGTACACCTAACTCAATAGGCAAATTCCCATAATCAAGTTTTATTTAATTATAGTTTCAAGTTTATGGGTACACCTAACCTAATAGGCAAATTCCCATAAACAAGATCCATTTAAATTAAGAAAAAAAAACATAACTTTAAGCATGATCCAACAACATGATTTTTCAACATAATATAGCATGATTTATAACATGGCATAGTATGATAGTATAACATAGCTTGACATGATTCTCAACATAGCACGACATAGCATAAGAGAATTTACAACATAGCATGACATAGCATATATAATTTACATCATACGACAACATAATAACATAATAAGAGATCCACAATATATAGAATTTACAATTACAAATCACATCACTTTCTTGTGATCCATTCATAACTGAGTCAAATTAGTTTGTAATAGTCGTGTGAGAATCATCATACTCACCAACAAAAGAAAAGAATTAAAGAAAGATAGATCTTTTGATTTGATTTGTGTAGATTTAGTTGTAGATGATTAGGCTTCCTCTTCTTAGTTTGTGACGGCTATGCTGAACTCCATGGCAGCAGCATGACGGTAGCTTCTCTAATTTTACAAGTGATTTAGGTCTAGGGTCTACCCACTTATTTATAGATTTTAGAATTCATTTAGGCCATTAGATTTAATCTAGAAATAACCGCAGCCGTCCAGACAAGATGGAGTTTATCTTGTTGACTCAGCAAACACTCAGCATATTAATAAACTTCTATTCATGTCATAAATATATATATATTTTCTACAATGTACATATTAGATACATCGCCCTTTACTTATTATTGTTTTTATATACATATTAGATACATCCCCTCTTTTACACACTTATTAATATTTTTATATTCATATTAGATACATCCCCTCTCTTACACACTTATTAATATTTTTATATTCAAATTAGATACATCCCCTCTCTTACACACTTATTAATATTTTAGCAACTTTAGTGTTAATAGAAAATTCGGGGTGTTACATTCTCCCCTCCTTTTAGGATTTCGTCCCCGAAATCTTCAAGTCTGGAAGAATGTATATCCTACCATCCAAACGTCCATCTACTCATCCATCATACACAGGCATCCATTGTCCTTAAAAGACTTCTAATGCTTTATGATCATATGCAAAGTGTGTGTACATGTCCTTACCTAATGCGAAATCAGGCGGTCTACTGATTCAGTTGACCTCCTTAATGCAAATTATGTAAGTGTCATGAATCCATTATGTATGCAAAAGATCCTAATTGCTTACATACTACTTCTATATGCGTGCACACCCATTCAACCGAATGCAGCATCCATATGATGGTACAACCATTATACATCCATTATACTAAATACATCCATATATATGCAATATGCAATATGAAGTGACTGAGCCGATCTAGTGCCTAAAGTGTGTGTATATATGCATCCACGAGCAACCACTAGCAAACACTTGCATCCATTTTGCATCCATCATACATAACATGTCTCAAACACATGTTTCAACCATAGGATTATCCTAACTAAAGGTCAAAGATACTAATGAGAGGACATACTAAAGATAAGATAAAATAAGCTAAGCGATAAAGGAGAAATTAAAAGACAAACCCTCAAAAAGAAAAGGGTACAACGAACGCATCTTCTCTTCTGTCTCCCAAGTTGCGTTGCTCTCATCATCTCCCCATTGCACTTTAACCAGTCTGACCTCTCGATTCCTCAACTTTTTGATCTCCGACCCAAGAATGCATGTAGGAGCTCGTCTAATTGTTGCATCACGCTCTATTTCCACCTCTTTAAGCAAGCTCGGCTCTACCACCTCCACGGTCTTGTGCAAACACTTCCTCAAATGTGATACATGGAATACGTCGTGTACTCCACTAAGTTTCTCAGGCAACTCCACCCTATATGCCATCTTCCCAATCCTGTTTTTTACAGGAAACGGCCCTACAAACCTTGGTGCTAATTTCCCCACGGACCCAAAGCGAACAACATTCTGTAACGGAGATACTTTGATAAAAACCATGTCCCCAATGTCAAACTCAAGATCTGTCCTCCTCTTATCAGCATACGATTTTTGCCTATCTTGTGCTGCTTTCATCCTCCTTCGAATCAACTCAATCTTCTCCGAGGTTTCCCTAACCATATCGGGCCCAAGTAGGATTTTATCGGTAGATTCCCACCAACATGTAGGCGAACGGCAAGGCCTTCCATAAAGAGCTTCGAAAGGTGCCATGCCAATACTAGACTGAAAGCTATTATTATATGCGAATTCTACTAACGGAAGGTGCTCTTCCCATGTACCCCCAAAGTCTAGGATACAAAGCCTTAAAAGATCCTCTAGAATGCGATTCACCCTCTCGGTCTGGCCGTCTATCTGAGGATGATATGCGGTGCTCAAACATAGCTGAGTCCCTACCACCTCTTGTAAACTCTTCCAAAATTCGCTAGTAAAGATGGGGTCACGGTCGCTTACTATACTAGAAGGAATACCGTGCAAACGAACTATCTCCTTAATGTATACAGAAGCCAACCACGGAGCAGTCCTCTTACTTTTCACGGGAATAAAATGGGCGCTTTTAGTAAGTCTATCTACTATAACCCAAATCCCCGTGTTACCCTTCCTTGATCTTGGTAATCCATCCACAAAATCCATTGAGATGCTTTCCCATTTCCATAGTGGAACTTCTAATGGGTGAAGCAACCCACCGGGTTTCTTTTGTTCTGCTTTAACTCGTTGGCACACCAAGCATCTAGCGACGTACTCGGCCACATCCTTTTTTCATACCGGCCCAAAAGAAAACCCGCTTCATAACTTTGTACATCTTATCCCCGCCGGGATGAATGGTCATTTTTGAGCGATGAGCATCATCAAGAATGGCCTTCCTTAAGTCTTCGTCTTGTGGTACACAAAGTCTATTATCCCTTCGTAACCAACCCTTATCGTCTAGGGTATACCTACGAAGATGGCTTGACGACTCCCCCCCTTTGAGCTTTTCTACTATCTCAACCAACTGTGGGTCGTCTCGCTGTGCCTCACCAACCCGTCCTAGAAGTTTAGGTCTAACCTCCAAGGATGCTAACAGACCGGGTACTAAGTCAACGGAGGGTCTAAAGTCAAACATAGAGATGAATTCTAAGCTTTGTCGTTCAACAAACAACGGACTCAAGGACAACCTTTTCCTACTTAAGGCGTCTGCCACCACGTTACCCTTGCCCGGGGTATATGCTATTTCAAAATCGTAGGAGGCTATGAATTCCATCCACCGTTGCTGCCTTAAATTCAAATCCTTCTGAGAGAATAAGTATTTTAATGATTTGTGGTCAGTGAACAGTTCGAATTTCTCACCAAGAAGATAGTGACGCCAAGACTTAAGCGCGAAAACAATTGTGGCTAGCTCTAAGTCATGCATTGGGTAATTCTTTTCATGAACCCTCAACTGCCTTCCACCATAGGCTATTACTCTTCCCTCTTGCATGAGGACCGCGCCAAGTCCCGTCCCACAAGCATCAGTGTAACGACCCAGAAAATCTGAACCAATTTAAAAATTTTAAATTGGCTAAAATAATGGATTTTAAATATTTAAAATAAATATTTTAAATAATGGCGATGAAAACTGAGTTTGAATCGACATTTGAAAACGAATATAATTAATTATAATTATATATAGAATTGAAAATGGCGCGGTAGTTCGATAATTCGATTTCAAACTTTAATTGAATATACCGGGTGCAAAACAATCCGGATTTTAGTGAAACCAAAAGTATTTAAATCTGTTAGTGAATATCTTTCTAACGAATCCAACCAGTCGAAATTTGGTAGCGGGAATCAAAAGGTATGTC
Source organism: Allium sativum (assembly GCA_030737875.1). NCBI lineage: Eukaryota > Viridiplantae > Streptophyta > Magnoliopsida > Asparagales > Amaryllidaceae > Allium > Allium sativum. Next base: position 30,339,884 of record JASFAX010000021.1, on the reverse strand, counting down.
CAGTTGAAAATTCTGAATAGTCGCTATGGAATTCAGGCCCTTAAAAATGGACATTTTGCAAACGAACTCGGATTTCGACGAAACCACTTTTGTTGGATCCGTAGTGTCAAGTTATTGTTAGGTTTCAAATTTCCTAATTTTTCAAATCAATATGTGAGCGTGGCAAAAGAAAACGCGTTTGACCAGTTTCCGTTGATTTTAATCGACTGGAAATTGGCCATTTTCCAACGGTCTCAGAATTCGACGAAACTAGTTTTGTTAGGACCGTATCGTCAATACGAAGCTAGAAAATATTTTTCTGGAATTTTTCTAGTTAGTATGTGGCCCCGGTAATTTGAAATGTGCGTTTAAAATTCAATATAGAGATTTAAATGAAAATTCAAAAGGAAACTGATTGTAACGATCAAATCAGCTTGCGATACATATCCCATTGTGTTCAGAATGGGGGTAAAACGCTATGGGCGACAGGAGGTGGGACTCGTTTCGAGGTCGTATGTAAAAGTCAACTTTTTGCAAAATTAAATAATTAAATAATAATAAAAAAATATTTTCCCTCCCTTTATCTTTCTTCCTGCCCCCCCCCCCCGTTCATTTTTTATTTCAAACGAAAAGAGAAAAAAAAAACCTAAGGACTATCGACAGACCGCCCCCCCCCCCCCCTGAAGCGCCGCCGCCGCCCATCTTCACCCCCCCCTCCATCGATCGAAGACCCGAAGCCCCCCCCCAGATCGCGTGAGCCTCCAGAAGCATCGGGACCCCCAATTCTCGAACCCCCCGAGACCTAGCCGCCGCCTGCTCCTCCTTCTGCCGCCGACGAAGACGAGCCGCCCCCCCCCCCCCCTCTTCGCAGGTACGTTGTTTTATTTTATTTCATTTTTATTTTTTAATCTAAAAATTTCGATTTTTAAAAGGGTTAAAAACTGATTTATTTTAATAAGTAAATTCTATTTTTTTTTTTTGTAAAAAGGAAACTGATTTATAAACAGATTTTTTTTTTAAAAAAAAAAGATTCAAAACTGATTTTTTTTAGATTTATAAACTGATTTTGAATGATTTTAAAACTGATTTTTAAAAAGGTTTTAAAAGATTTAAACTTTAAATAGAAAAAGATCAGAACTTTAGAAAAAAATAAAGATCATATTTTTTTTTAAATAGAAAAGATCAGATTTTTTAAATGGAAAAGATCATATTTTTAAAATAGAAAAGACGGAATTTTTATTAAGTAAAAGAAGTAAGATATGAAAATTTATATTTTTAAAGCAATAAAAATATAATTTTTACATCATAGGAATATTAAAAATATAATCTTTATATATTGAATAGCGAAGTCAAAATTCGATTTTTATTTATTGAATAACATAGTAAAAATTCGATTTTTACATATGTAGAGAATACGGGTAATGAAGCGACAAAAGGCGAGATAGGCGAAGATTTCTCTAAGGAAGAGTCGTGAAGTTGGATAGCTATTGGTGAGATTTCTGATTTAAAAATATTATATATGTGTGAAGTAAAAGTGAATTGCTATATATAAATATAAATATATATATATGTATATATATATATATATATATACGCCCCTCGTCCACAAACCATGGACGATATTTATTGATTGAAATGGTTGTGATAATTGGTTGATAACGAATGGTTGTTTGGGATTGTTTGTGATTGATATTGGTTGTTTGAGGTTGAAAAATACCCGTTTGTGGTTGTGAAATATTTGGTTGAAACCACTTAGGATTAGTTTGTGGAAATGAAATAAATATATACATGCCGCCTGCGTGCGAACTAGATGCATGAACTCCATTGTCAAAAACCGCGAGGTTTTAAGGTAGAGCGAGGAGCCGTACTAGGGACGGTGCCGGTTTAACTACCCTGCCGTTATGCTGCCGAAATTTTGAATAATATTTGTGTATTTGAATTATTTTCATATGCTTAAACTATATTTATTCATTGTATAGAAAACATTCATGTGTTGAATTGATATTCATTCGTTGATTAGAAATTCATGTGTTGAATGGTATTCATATTTTGAAATAAATTGTTCGATAATAAAAATCACATTTTTATCTATATATAGAAACTATAGAAAACATTCATGTGTTGAATTGATATTCATTCGTTGATTAGAAATTCATGTGTTGAATGGTATTCATATTTTGAAATAAATTGTTCGATAATAAAAATCACATTTTTATCTATATATAGAAATTATAGAAAACATTCATGTGTTGAATTGATATTCATTTGTTGATTAAAAATTCATGTGTTGAATGGTATTCATATTTTGAAATAAATCGTTCGATAATAAAAATCACATTTTTATCTATATATAGAAACTATAGAAAACATTCATGTGTTGAATTGATATTCATTCGTTGATTAGAAATTCATGTGTTGAATGGTATTCATATTTTGAAATAAATTGTTCGATAATAAAAATCACATTTTTATCTATATATAGAAACTATAGAAAACATTCATGTGTTGAATTGATATTCATTCGTTGATTAGAAATTCATGTGTTGAATGGTATTCATATTTTGAAATAAATTGTTCGATAATAAAAATCACATTTTTATCTATATATAGAAACTATAGAAAACATTCATGTGTTGAATTGATATTCATTCGTTGATTAGAAATTCATGTGTTGAATGGTATTCATATTTTGAAATAAATTGTTCGATAATAAAAATCACATTTTTATCTATATATAGAAACTATAGAAAACATTCATGTGTTGAATTGATATTCATTCGTTGATTAGAAATTCATGTGTTGAATGGTATTCATATTTTGAAATAAATTGTTTGATAATAAAAATCGCCTTTTATCGACTATATGAACTATGTAAAATAATCTCGTTTTAAAAAGAAATTGTTTTATGATAAAAAAATCCTATTTTGTCACCTATATGAACTATATAGAAAAATAGTGTTTTGAAATGAATTGTTTTACAATAAAAATCACATTTTTATTGTATGCATAAATCGTTGAAATGTGAAGTGTTAAAAATAGCCACTTGTTCAAAATAAACATATATGAGTTGAAATATTCATTAATTAGCTAATGAAATGATTTGCACCTATTTATGTAACATTAGAATGAATGGTGTTTTTAAACCAAATTGAAATCAAATATGAAGTCGAATAGAATTGATAAATGATAAGAACTGTATATATATGTACATGCAATATTCATTGAACAGGTTATAGCAAAGGGGCTAGAGAAGAGGAATAAAATTTTGTGCCCGACAAATAGGTACACATTTACTGATTTGTTTGGGTGATGATTTTGAGCCTGTTGGCTAGCCGCTTGGCTTTTTCTTTTTCTTTTTGAGATTAGAAGGACCGGGAAAGCTATTTGCGATTTCCCGATGCTCCCGGTGCAGGGGAGGTTATGGCGAAATTTTCCAAAATTTTAAGGTATTAGAAATTTTTTTGAAGTGAAAACGATATTGAAATTGTTGAATGAACTATATTTATATAAATATATAAATATAAATAAAATTAAAACGAAACGAGGCCGTGCAGTTCGTATTTTGAAACCGTGATTTCAAACGACTAGTGCGGGAAATCCGACCATTGGATTTTCCCGAAACCTCAACCGTCGGGTTCGCCTTGGAAATATCTTCCCAACGGCACCAACTTTGTAGAAATCTAACGGTTGGATTGTCTGGAATGTTTAATTCAAATCTGAAGAAAAACAGCGCCAGAAACGATTATATTTATTTATATATATAAATATAATTATATTTAATCGAATAACGACGCTGCAGTTCGTATTTTGAAATCGAAATTTCAAACGATTGTACCGGGAGATCCGACCGTCGGATTTTCCCGAAACTGGAACCGTTGGATTCGTTTTGAAAAGACCTTTCTAATGATGTAAATTTTGTGAAGATCCAACAGTTAGATTTTCAGATATGTGTAAATCAAATCTGAAGAAAAACAGCGCCACGACCACGTTATGGCCCGAAACGTCGTTTTGAATATATTAGCTATTTTAAAATAAATAAAAATAGCGATAAATAGGTATAAAATATCATAGGCGATATGGAATGGAAATAAACTGAAATTTGCTTGATTTGTGTGGCTTTTGATGGTTGAATGTGTTTGGTGTGAAAATTACATTAAAGAACAATATTGGTGTTGTCGAATAATTTAACCATTGAAATAAATTGATTTGAAATTCTAAATATACGTGAATTATTTGAAAAAGCCGAGTTAATTCTCATTTCAAATAATTGATCGACGATTGAAAGTCGAAGATGAAGATGATGGTCGAAGACCGGAGATCTTCACCTCGTTTGGATGGTAACCGAGGTCCTGATTGGGAGGCATCCCGAAATATGGATAATGAGTGGTGATCGTTCAGACGTACGTGTTGATCGAAGGGTTTGCGAGGTATTTAGTGCCTCCGGTTTCGTTCAGACCCGAACGGACTTGTAAATGGACTGTGTGTCTGACATTGGAATTTATTCTGTGTTGATTGATTTCTGTTAAATATACATCTGTTTGGCGGCGGAGAATTTATTCTTTTGCTTAACGCTCTTCTCTGAGACGCACGAGCTCAGAGGTTGTATATCGATGGACATCAGTCGCATGGCATGAATTGCCTGTGTGGCATGCTAAGATGCAGTGATCAGGGCTTCTGTTGAAAAGCAAAGTCTTGTGGTGATGATCAAAGCACCGTCTGTGTGGCGTAGCTTTGTGTATAACGTGAATTCGCGAGCCTCACACCCCGGTTTTGAACCTAAAACGGGAGAAGGACCTCAGGGAGGGCATGCGTTTCTTTCTAGCTAGGGTGGTGTCAGTGACCTACCAGCCCTGACATTTATATACTTTTCACCTATGTGGTTGTTGTTGTTGCGAGGCGCCTCGGATTGATCGGACGATCCGGGTCCGATGGAGTCATTCGTTGGCTCGTTGACGCCCTAAAGGGCGGGGAAACGCAGTGTTCAGGAATTTTAATCCACATCGGTGGACCGGCCCTGACGATTCTAGGGTCACTCGAGCTCTGATCCTGAGACACGGGCTAGAGCGTCTCGAATTCGGTAAGGACTATCTTTTGCCTTGGTTCATGACGGAAATCCAATTTCCAAATACGTGATCGTGCGGTTTCGATTGTATATATACATTTGGCGACATAGTGGCATGGGACGCTCATGTCGTCTATGATTGATAGTTATGATTTGAAATTGTTTTCAAAACATATAGACACTAACAATTATATCAAATGCCTTTGTTTTGTTCGTATCAAGCATATTTTGGCCATTGTAAGGTAAAACTCTATCCTCCGGTTTGCGTTGCATTATGTGATGGGAACTGAGTCTTATAATGGCTTCATTTTTATAAAAAGCATAGCGATGTTTAAAAGAAAGATTTGTTTTAAAGCACTGGCAATCCAATGGAGTAAACCCGTTCCACGAAAGTGGCGTGGTCCTGTGATTAGCCAAACTATATATGTGTCGAGTAGATTTCTCATACCAGTCCCATTACTGACTCGTAGTTTGTTTCACTCTCAAACTCGGGTGCCCCTTTTTCTACACGGGCAGCCTTGTATTCAGGTTTAGCTGGTTCTTTCTGGATAGCTGGAGCTGAAGATGGATTCTATCATTTATTTCTTTTTATGCTGTTCAGCTCCTATTGTACATATTTTGTTTATTTCCGCTGTAGACATTTATGTATAGCTGAACTGTATTTGTACTAAGTAAGATCCTGTATACTGTGTAACTCTGATGATTACTTTTATCCAGTATATTTTGTTGTTCATTCTGAAGTATTTATTTAATTCTGTTCTGCTATTATCTGTTTCTGTGTTATATTCCAAAAGATAACCTTGTTTCCGTGAAAACGGGAATTCAGGTCGTCTCAATCAGTATAGATGGTAAACGGTTTATTCCCGTCTGGCAGCACTAAGACTGGGGCTGAAGTTAAGGCTCTCTTTAAACGTTGGAACGCATCATCGCAATCTTTGTCCCACGTAAAAATCAGGTTCTTCTTCGTTAACCGTGTTAATGGAGCTGATATTTTTGCGAAGTCTTTGATAAACTTCCTATAATAGCCAGCCAACCCCAAGAAACTTCTTACTTCGGTTGCATTTTTAGGGACCTTCCAATCTTGGATGGCCACCACCTTTGCGGGATCCACTGCTATCCCTTCTTTGGAAACCACGTGCCCTAAGAACCGTACTTCCTTCCTCCAGAAGTGACACTTAGAAAATTTTGCCTTAAGGTTATGCGCTCGAAATGTTTCCAACACTTCCCTAAGATGTAGGGAGTGCTCTTCTTTATTCTTAGAAAAGACTAAGATGTCATCCACAAAGACTACCACGAATTTGTTAAGGTATTCCCTAAACACCCTACTCATCAAATCAACAAAATATGCAGGGGCGTTTGTCAAACCAAAGGGCATCACTAGCCATTCATAGAATCCGTCAGGAGTCCTAAAAGCAGTCTTATCTATACTATCCTCAGCCACTCTCAGTTGATGAAAGCCAGTGGCTAAGTCCAACTGCGAAAACACTGAGGCACCAACTAACTGATCAAAGAGATCGTCAATCATCGGCAGTGGGTGTCGGTTCTTTTTAGTAAGCTTGTTTAGTTCTCTATAGTCCATACAAAGTCTAAGAGACCCATCCGCCTTTGTGGCAAAAACTATTGGAGCACCCCACTCCGATATACTACGTCTTATGAACCCCTTCTCAAGCAACTCCTTTACTTGCTTATTGAGTTCCCTCCTTTCACGAGGAGCCATGTGGCGCACTAGCAAAGATACGGGTTTAGCATTATCCACAAGATAAATTCGAAAGTCTATCTCCCGCTTTGGAGGTAAGCCCTTCACCTCCTCAAACACATCCGGATATTCCCGGACCACTTCTACCGATCGCAGGTTCTCTACAGACGCGTCAAGCGATTCAAGATAACTTAGCATAACGGAATTTATGGGATTACAAAAGATGTCGAGAGCATTACCAAGGCGAGTCACAAGCCTAACTACTCTCCTTTCACAATCAAGAATGGCCCTATTTCTAGACAACCAATCCATTCCTAAAATTAGCCCATAGCCCGTGAAGCCCAATACATAAGCATCACATCTAAATTCAACGCTAAGTATAGAGATTTTCAAATCCAAACATATCATGGTCAAATGAGCCGAACCCCCAATTGGATTTGAAACGACCAAGGGATCCTCTACTAAACTGGTGTTCAAGTGTAGTGATTCAACTAATGATGCAGAGATAAACGAATGAGATGCGCCAGAATCGAATAAGGTACGGACAGGATGATCAAACGGAAAAACTAAGCTTTCAACAGAAATTTTTCTACCTCTTTCTTGCAGCGGTGGGGCCGCAATAGCCTAAACTTGCCCCCTTGCCTGCCCTGGTGCCATAAGAGTCTGCACCTATCCTCCCGAGGTAGACCCTGCCCTCTGCCCCTTCTTTGGACAGTCCTTCACTAAATGTCCCGCATCTCCACAATGAAAATAACCAGTCTTCTTTTTCTTTCTACAATCTTTGCTGAGATGGCCAGGCGTCCCACAATTGAAGCATTTCTTCTTCCCTTTGCCATTATTGTCTTTACCACCCTTCTTATTTTGCTGTTGGGGTTTCTTCTGATCCCCTTTCTTTTCAACTGCCTTATCCTCATGCATAAGTGCCATTTCTACTAGCTTTTCAAAGGTGGCTCCCATAGGGATGTGGGTCATAGCCAACCCTTGCAACGGTTCATTCAAGCCTCTAACGAACCTCAAAGCTTTCTTCTCTGGCGTGTTCACCAACTCCAAGCCAAACCTTGCTAACTGATTAAATTTATTGACATATTCCTTTACTGATGAGCTCCCTTGCTTTAGTGCCAGGAATTTTTCCATATTTAAGTTCTCCTCTGCCCTTGAAAGAAACTTTGCCTCAAACCTTCGTCTGAAATCCGCCCATGAATCAACTGGACGTTCCCCGTTAGTGACCTCCCACCAAAACGAGGCCTCTCCCTTCATTAACCAAGCAGCTAAACGGACTTTCCTCCCATCTTCCACTTCAAAGATATCCAACAATTCCTCAGTCTCCTTAAGCCAATCTCTGGCCTCCACAAACGTCTCAGTCCCTTGAAAAGTTTTTCCTCCCATAGCCTTGAATTCCTTGCACGTCTTTGCAAAAGTGTCAACACGAGGAGGAGGAGGAGGAGGAGGAATGGGTGCAACTAGGGGTGGAGGAGTATCCGCTGGGCCTGCAGTGGTGGCCCTAGCCTCCAAGTATCTCCTAAACCACCCTGGAATCGTCACACCTTCTGGGAGATTAAGATCTTCAGCCATGCTGAAACGAAAAAGGAAAGATTCAAAATGGAGAATTCGAAAGATAAAGATAAGGATGTGGCTATTTGGGATTATGTTTTTCATAAAAACTCTCTTTAAATAACATTTTTTTTTAAAGCACTTCTTCCAAAAATACTTTAGAAAAAAAAATATTTTTCTAAAATTTTTTTTTTATCTGTTCTGCTAACCTTATGCTCTGATACCACGTGTAACACCCCACGTCCATTAATGTCACTCACAAAGGGAATGCATTAACTTCCATGGAGGTTTTAAGTGAATATAGAACAGTAAAATTACAACAAGACAGATATAAAATAGTACTTGGAAATTCAAAAACTTTATTTCATTGTAGCAGAAGTCAAAACAAGTTTGATTACATCATAACACCATATTCAATGTCAAGTACAATATCTATCTTGAAAAAAAACAAGTACATAATCCCATTACATGAATAGCCATTAAAAAGAAAGATAACAAGCTGGACTTTACTTCAGCAGTCCAAGCTTTCCAGAAGATAAGCGATCCAACTAGACTCCACTAGAACTTGGCCCAACCTGCGGACCTGAAGGGAGAAAAAGGATGGAAAAGAGGGGGTCAGACATAAAGTCTGGTGAATATGATAATTCTACAATACTATTACCAAAATAACTGGACTAAGGCATAAGCTGGAAAACAAGAAAATGTCTATGAAGAGCAGATTAAGGACATAGACAATCGCTAAAGGCAACGTTATAGGCGCTCCTAAATACTAAAGGATAAACACTATACTGCACCACACCAGTCACCCTAAAGATTCATCCCACTTAGCTTCACTTAGAAACTTTCCCAATGGCTTTACGTACCCCTAGCTGACTACATAGGTGCCGCCTGCCCCTATCTCCACTAGGTGTACCCTACTTCCCATTATTCGATCGGCTCCCTAACTCGTAGATACCCGTGCTGGCCCCACAGTGGGGTGTATCACTCCCCTAAAGTGGCAACCTGATACAACGGACATGCACGGCTTATACCTACACGATGCAACAACGTCTTATCTACCAGCCCGGGTCCACACACGCATATGAAACCCGTTGGACTTGCGTTGCCACCGCTCCCTGTTTTGGCCTCTTATAGTCAAACCCAGTATGCGTGTCCCGTCCTCGACTTGGGTCGAGCCCACAAAGATACGTTTTGGGAAACTGGTTGAAATGGGCCCCCACTATTTACCACAAGCATTCCACCTAAGCTTGTCCCCATTAGTCCATCCCACTTAACCCACTTAGTCATGTTCATTTACATGTGTGTTTGGTTAAGTCTAATCGTATTTCAAATGCCTCTAAAGGCAACCACCAGATTCCTCATGCCACCCAAGGCACCTACTTAACCCCCATGTCCCACCTTACATGATTATCTGGTTAAGTGTTTCTTAGTTCATTAAGGCCATAACCTCATAACTCACATTAGACTGGCATTTATGGCAGCTGGATTTGTCGGGCGGGTCCGGGCAGTCTTACACCATAAAAGAGTCTAACCTCGTGTCTTTACAACTGTTATGCTTTAGTTTGGGCCTAGGACCTCTCACATTGGGCCGACATTTGTGACTACTGGATTTGCCGGGCGGGTCCGGGCAGATTTACATCACAAACGGGTCCAACCTCGTGTCCTAAGCATTGATTATTAATAATAATCCACTTTCCCCCAATTTTAATAATTCCCTACTTGAATTATTAATTACTTCCAATTTTTAACAATGTCCATAATTGACTCAATTATGGACACTCATTCATGGTATGCAACATCTTACAAAATTGCACCCAATTTATTAATTCCTAATATTACCCCTACCCCACGTTTGAACTTTTATTCGCAAAATATATGTTAGACTCGAATAGCCTAACTCATAGCATAAAAGAGATTATCATAATAACAACATGTATATGTGACCAAATGAATCATAATAAGGGGTGAAACTTGCATATGTCCAACTTGCATAGATTATACATGTCATGGACCTAAAGGTGTCAACTTGTTCAAAATTCACCTAATATAATCTCAATCAATTTTCATAAACTTACATATGAACATGTGTGAATCAACATCATCTAATTTTTTAACAACATGGTTTTATATGGGTACACCTAACTCAATAGGCAAATTCCCATAATCAAGTTTTATTTAATTATAGTTTCAAGTTTATGGGTACACCTAACCTAATAGGCAAATTCCCATAAACAAGATCCATTTAAATTAAGAAAAAAAACATAACTTTAAGCATGATCCAACAACATGATTTTTCAACATAATATAGCATGATTTATAACATGGCATAGTATGATAGTATAACATAGCTTGACATGATTCTCAACGTAGCACGACATAGCATAAGAGAATTTACAACATAGCATGACATAGCATATATAATTTACATCATACGACAACATAATAACATAATAAGAGATCCACAATATATAGAATTTACAATTACAAATCACATCACTTTCTTGTGATCCATTCATAACTGAGTCAAATTAGTTTGTAATAGTCTTGTGAGAATCATCATACTCACCAACAAAAGAAAAGAATTAGAGAAAGAGAGATCTTTTGATTTGATTTGTGTAGATTTAGTTGTAGATGATTAGGCTTCCTCTTCTTAGTTTGTGACGGCTATGCTGAACTCCATGGCAGCAGCATGACGGTAGCTTCTCTAATTTTACAAGTGATTTAGGTCTAGGGTCTACCCACTTATTTATAGATTTTAGAATTCATTTAGGCCATTAGATTTAACCTAGAAATAACCGCAGCCGTCCAGACAAGATGGGGTTTATCTTGTTGACTCAGCAAACACTCAGCATATTAATAAACTTCTATTCATGTCATAAATATATATATTTTTTCTACAATGTACATATTAGATACATCCCCCTTTACTTATTATTGTTTTTATATACATATTAGATACATCCCCTCTTTTACACACTTATTAATATTTTTATATTCATATTAGATACATCCCCTCTCTTACACACTTATTAATATTTTTATATTCATATTAGATACATCCCCTCTCTTACACACTTATTAATATTTTAGCAACTTTAGTGTTAATAGAAAATTCGGGGTGTTACATATGGTCCATCTTGAACCACAGCGAACCTTTCGGGATCTTCGGCGATACCTTGCTTTCACGCAACGTAACCCAAAAACTTCACTTCTCTTCTCTGAACATAACACTTAGTGAAATTAGCCTTTAACTGGTGTTCGCTTAACACCTCTAGCATAGTCCTTAAAATACGTCCTTCATTCTTCCTCTATTCGTGAGTATACAAGAATATTTTTGATGAATAAAAGAACAATTTTATCAAGATGATTTCTGAATTCTTGTTTCATAAGATCTGCAAAGCTTTCCAGTGCGTTGGTTAACCCAAGCTGCATGTCCAACCACATGGCGTATGAAAGATCGTGATCGACACATTTTCTTTTACTACTCACCAAGTTACTGATAAAAAAAGTCAACAATATGCTAGAAATGATACTTGATCTTCTTCAGTCACATTATTTAGCTCAAGGCAGTCAACAAATAATCTAAGGGAACCATCCACCTTCATAGAGAATACAAGGGTGTTTCCACTCAAATCACTTCTACGAATGAACCTTTTTCGCAAAATGTCCATTCACTTGCACTTCAAGCTCTTTCTATTCCTTAGATGCCATCCTCCTAAGAGGAATAACTATAGGCCCAGCATCCTTTATCAAATCTACGCACTCAATTTATTTATGTGGAAAAAGTCCAATCACTTCCTTAAATATGTATGGATACTCTCCAACGGTAGGTACACTCGACAATTCATCATGCAGAACATCAAGCGAATATATAATGTTGAACAAACCCCCATCGCCAGGTAGGTAGTCCAATACTACCCTTTGTCCATCATCTGCCCTTGTAATCATCGATGACCTCTCATAATTCACCACCACTCTGTATCTCTAAATCCAATCTACTCCTAGAATAATAACAAAAAATACTAAAACAAAGCAATCACATTAAAGTACATCCATGATTCAATAAGACCAACCCATGATGAATCATATAAAGGTTAGTGGAGCCACTAATATGGTTTGTCATAATCAAAGATTGGTCAACTGTTTCGAGTTCCAATCCTAACTTATCTACAATATCATTAAATATAATGGAATTTGAAGCTCTTGGTATTAAATAAAACTCAAACATAAACAGAAAGCATACCCTGAATAACTATGCTCTTTCCTTTATATGTTACTATTGGGGTGATTGATGAAGTCAAAACAACAATGTTATATTATTTGTAACGTCCTACCTTGAAACCCTCACCGATAAAGAGCATTCCTAAGTAACATCGTATATTAATGGAGAGAATATGGTTGGTTAGGAGTGACCATCCATAAGATTTGTCTTAAACAAGCTTCGAATACGATAATTGGATGCTTAAATATTTTTTTCCTTACCTTATAAGGATCGGCATACCCAATTCAAGTTTAATACAAAAATAAAATGGCTAAGGATCTATTTAGAACAAAATATAATAACATCACAAATAACAGATCACATAATATATATACATACAACGAAAATACAACACACATGTGCTACATAAACGAACGGATCTTACTTACCTTATACAAGCACAGATTTCCCAACAAATGAATATACAAAAGACACAACATTCGACTTCTCAAATCAGGGGCTAGCCTCAAATAAAATAGTCCATAGTGAAACCAATGTATAATGGGAATCTACTGCAAGACTAACTTAAAATAACTCGGTTTAACTCGAGTACATAAAATGTACAAGTCAGTTTAGCTTAAACAAGATAGTAAGAGCATGATAAATGAAGGTTAAAGACACATAAGAAGTAATTCCTCTTAATATAGGAGGAACACTATAAGCTCATAACAACATAATGTACATGTGAGAGTTCATTAGGATCACATATAAGATTCTTATGTAAAGGAATAATGACAAAGCGAACAAATTCGATCGATACAAGTAACCTAAGCTCAAGGATAAGATATGTACATAAATCTCAAATTAGACAAAAACACAAGATGGAAACCAAAAAATCTCAGTACGTAGAACTCAATTAGGAGTTCAAATTAAAAAATGTAATCATCATGTTATAAATCACCAAGTAGCTCATATGCTATATATATAACATAACATCAAATAAATGGTGAAAACATTTAGAAATCATAAATTCCAGAAATTATATATAACGAAATCTAGAAATAAAATAAAAAATGGATCCATATCACCGATGGAGGGTTTTAGCTATGTTGCACATGCATATCGCAAATGGCTGAATGTAACATCCTGGAATTTTAGCGATTTAATAATTAATTAATTTAATATATAGTTTTTATAATTTAAATTGGGTGAATTCAAGTATATTTAATTTTTAATTAATATAAACAGTGGAATAATATGTCTAATTTTGAAGTAGTCGGGAATTGTTAAATTGCAATATTGTGTGAATTGGTTAAGTTAAGAGATTTAATCGAGTTTACATTCAAATTATAATAAAGAATTTATTAAATAAATGACGTTTGAAAGTATTAATTTTAGTATAATTATTATCGAGCTCGTAACATCACGGTAATCCGTAATTTAACATTTTGAACTTCAATTGAGTGTACAAGATCTGTAATAAATAGGATTTGTTCAAAACAAGAAACGTTCCAATCTAATTGATTATATTTTTCTAGTGGAAGTGAAAAATCAAGATTTTGTCTTAAGTATTGTAAGTTATGGCCAAATTAAATTTTCAGAAAGTCACTATGGAATCGTTTATAAACAATAACAATTTTTTTAAATATAATAAATGTAATCATCTGGCTTTTTGACCGGTTCTCACTGGTAATTAAACCAACTTAAATCGTTCAAAAGACAAATTGTTATGGGTACTTACATATTTCCACAAAATAACAAAACTTTTTCATTTCATCGATTACATCAGAGATTACAATGAATATCAGAGTACCATATATGCTCAGCGGAAATAAACTCTCTAGTGGAATAAGAAACACCCAAATCATCACTCAAGCTTTAAACCTGAATCCAACTCTGAAATCTAAACCTGCAAACCAAACTACTAGCTGCCCGTTCAAAATTATGGGCACCCATAGTTTAGGTGTGGAAAACAATAAACTCTAGGTTAGTCGTGGGACTAGTGTGAGAGTTCGAAAACACAATTCTTATTTAGGCTTCATTTTAAAGTTGGGAAATTCACCGGTCTACGCCGCTAATGCGGAATGGGTTTACTCCATGTGAATACCTGTGCATCAAAATTCGTAATGACTTTTGAAAAATGAAACTAATAATAAGGTATCGTTGAACACACATAATGCATACGCACGCATGGGCGAGGTTTCTCCTTGTGATAGTCAAAAATGCTTGATACGCGAAATCCTTTTTATTATTGTTAGAGCATAGTGTGAAATAATTTTGCAAATAAATTTATTAATCATAGCCAACATAATGCCTCATCCCATTATACTAACGTATTCCTGCCGGTAGCAGACTATACAACTAAAATTATATGCGCTCGTAGTGGAAATTGGATTTCCAACAAATATCCAGGCAAAGGAACTTCCTTACCAAACCAATGGGTATGCCTCTAGAGGGATGCCCCGAGAACTAAACGGGCTCTCTACCAACAAGAGGCCAGGTTGCCTCTGTAATTAGGTAACTTAGAACATGCCTAAGTATATCAATTCCCGGTTGTTACCAACCTTTAAACCGAGGCCTTACAACATTAACATCCATATAAAACAGAAGTTTTCCACATAGGTTAACACCTAGGCTCCATACCATAGTACACCTTTTATCTAGAAGGAAATGACTAGTCTTAACCTCGCTGCATTTTCCTGTTTTGGCCATTTTACGAGGTGTGAGGCTTGTCGAGGTCACGATATACACAAAGCTACGCTTAAATAAGTCATGCTTTGATCATCCATAGCTTATCACATATCTTAAGTATGCCACATTATCCATTAACAACACATCACTGATTTCCAATATATAACCTCTAAGGGTGGTAAGCAAGAAAGTAGTTCTCTGCCACCATACATATATATATATATATATATATATTGACAAACCAGTGCTACGCAGTTAATTACAATGTTAGACTCACAATCCATAAATGTCTGTTCTGGGTCTGAACAAATCATCATCCAAAAATCCACAATACACTCAGATATCATGTCACTTGTAACCTCGGTTGTTTGTACGGACCAATTCGAGACCTCAACATTCAATCCAAATGATTCAGAAATCCCCAGGCTTTACTTGTCAGTTTCTAAGTCTTAAATTGCTTATAACATCATATTATTACTTGGAATGGTTTCGGACATACATCCGATCCCGAACTTCCGAAGTAATAAGCGCACTTCAAAAATAATAGCTATGGACTCTACAAGTTTCTTAATTCAAATCGCCTTTCCAAATTGTTATCTATTCATTCCAAATTAAGGTTGGGTTCATTCAATTCCCTTCAACCCTGTTATCATTTTTACCTTTTCCTTGAAATTCAATATTCATTTTCCCAACCTTATATTTCAAAAACAAAATCCATGTACTCATCGTTATCCCTTTCCATAAGTTCTCAAAACCACCAAATCTTAATTTGGATTTAAATCTTCATTTATGATAATTCAAATGATTGATATTTCAAATGTAAATCTAAACAGAATTTAATCGACTTATATTTGATATTGATTCACAACTCGGGAAAACACCATCAGAATCTAGATATGAATATATCTTAACATTTCTGATAGTATTTGTCAGATCTTGGGAGTCCATATCGAATATCCGAAGATTAACTCTATCCCAGCTCATTCCTTTTAAATTCAAACTTGTCATATCTTACTTACAATTTCATATAAATTTCATATCAAATATTTTAAACTCCTTTCAAATCTTTCATTATAATTAACAAATCCTTTTTCCATGATTTAAACAATAGTCCATGGTTTATAATCTTCAAATTCCAATTGTTTCAAAGAAATGTTATAACAACGTTAAAAAGCGTTACTAAAAGTGCCGAGAAATGGTTATTTAACCAAATAGATCCAAAATCATTCTCATATTTTAACTCAAATCACTTTTAAATAATAAAATATTATTTATCATGTTTTTTCCCAAATTTTAAATAATTTTTATAAGCCCATTTTATTCGATTTTCCATTACTGTCGCCGAACTGCACGTATAACGACCTTTTCAAAATTTAATTTAAACATAACTTGAAAACCATATGATGGAATTTGAACATTTCTCTTCTATTCAAAAATCATTTTTAATATAAATCTGACATTTTTTGTTTCACGTCGATTCGATTCAAAATGTTCAGGTTATAATCATTTGAAATTTAAAATTAATATTAACGAACTATCGCTACGCGTTGCGTTTGATTTATGTTATATAAAGTTTTAAATATAAATCGTCCAATTCCTTTTCTTTTCTGAAATAAATTACATTCTCATAACTTAGATTAAAACCATATTCTAAATCCCTTTTTCTCGACATTATATTTCCATATTCCCATTTTAGTCCAAATCATTTTAAATTCCAAATTCTCATTTCAAACCAAATTTAAATAACAATAATATTTTATTTAAAACTCGTTCGATTATTTTTTCAAAATCGTTATCATTTTAAATTCCAAATTCTCATTTCAAATCAAATTTAAATAACAGTAATAATTTATTTAAAACTCGTTCGATTTTTTTTTTCAAAATCCTTTATGGAAACAGTAATTCGCATGAATCCATTAATCCAATTTCAAATTTCTTCATACGACATTAAATTGAACATTTAATGATAATAATTTCCAAACTCATTCAAACATTTCCAAAATAACTATTCCAAAGATCATCATTTTAAATTCCTAATTTTTATTTCGAATTAGACTGAAATAATAATATTTCATCAAAACCAGGTTAACTATTTACAAATAACTGTTAAATTTGTTTGCACAAAACCAATTTTGGGTACATATTCCAAACCATTTTCCCGAACTAATTTTCAAAACCCAATTCAATGTTTACTAAGCCCATTAGCGATCGGGATTGTTTCAAAACCATTTGAACTCATACCAATGACATTTGCTCAAATAATTATATACAGTTTTAAAATTAATTTTAAAACTTTATTCTCAACTTTATTTTAATAATTAAATTTTCATTTAAATGGAAGGAGAATTTAAATCAAATTACCCATATAACCACATAGTTATGGTGTGTGTGATTTCATGCAACCAGAATTAATCAAATCACTTAACCACATAAACATGAACAAATTCATCCATCTCAACCACAACAGAAAAAAATCAATTAACTGTGTGTAGAGCGTTATTATCAATAACGCTTAGTGTTTATAGTGTTTTTAATTGCATGAACATCCATCGAACAACCCAGTAACAATCATTCATAACAACTTATGATCATTAAACAATTATTAATTAAAATTATTGACTAATTAAAATTAACCGTAGTAAGTAATTTAAATTTGAGTCTCACCTACATGCTTCCAAAACTTTACTGATGAACCCAATATCAACTGCGTATCAGCTTACGAACAAAAAAATTGGCAAGCGTACACTGTCTTCTTCGCAACTAACTTTGGAATCCGTGTACAACTTCAAACCAAACGTGCTTCTATAAATATATTTATACACGTGAACCCTCTCTTTCTTTGCTTGCGTACCCAGAACGGAACCAATTCTCTCCATTCTATTTTTTTAAGGGGAGGAGAGGGAGAAGCAATGTTGGAGGGCAGTGAAGACTAAAACACGGTGGCCGTAGGTTCTGGTGGTGCAGATGGCGATGGATGAAGCTGCGGAGATGGTTGTGACGAAGCTTGCTACAGGGAGGCTGATGGTTTCTTTAGACGAGGAGGAGTATCAGGTTTAAGGAAAAGAGAGAGGGAAGGGAAGGTGATCTCGAGTGAGTATGGAGAGGAAAAACATGGTGTGACTGTGCGTGGGGCAGATAAGATGCGGATGGGAGAGAAGAGAAGGTCAGGAAGGTGTGGCTAATGGTGTAACGGTCCAGGAAATTTTCGACTTCAGTAATCAATATACAACACTACGTCGACTATCCAAAAATCGAAAATACCAAAATGCCAATAGAAAGAAGTTAGAGGGTGAGAATAGATACGATAGAAAATTAGAATAGAAGAAGAAGAACACCAATACAACATCAGAGTAACATGAATCTCATAGCGGAACGAATAAAATATAGTATACAACATAAATTTTAAATACAAATATGTCATTTGTATATACATATCATCATTAGGATATCACACTTACATCAAACGGAAATAATAATAGCTATATAATCCTGAAGCCTCCTACTCCAAGCTCTCCAAATATATCTGTAAAATCCTGACTACTTGATTGCCCGTACAAATTTGGGCACCCAAGAGTTTAGGGAAAACAAAACAAAATAAACTCTGGGTCAGTCATGTGACTAGTGTAAGTAAACTCCAACCATTTGTTTAACTTTTAGAATCTTTTTAAAAGAAAGAATAATCGTAAGACCGATCCACACATAAACACGGATAGATTTTACCTTACGATAACCGAAAACATTCTTTTATAATCCATACTCTTCTGATATTATAATAATGTCTAAATCAAATAAACAGCATTCTAGTAGAACGTTTTCATCTCACGCTCTACATATATAATATACAATCAAAAATCGCGGGCTCTTATTGGATAATGAATTCCCAACTATGACAAGGTATGGAACCACCTTCCAATCATTGTACTCTAGAAGCGATACACTGGAGTTCAACAAGGACATCTTATAACTCAGCCACACGTAACCGGCCATTCATTTCGTTTAAATGTTCCGAATATATTGTCACCTTATGGTTGGTATACCAATATAACCGTTCCCGGAAGATACAGAATTGAAAGAAGTAACAAATATGAATATTGTCTAGATGGTGTCAATATACCCTAATTAGGTACGACCCACTTAGCCATGCTGCCTACCCAATTTCTTTCATTTCAAAGTTGATGAGGCTTGAGGCTATAACGTATCTTTTAACAGATCACTCCTTCATTTACTTTGAATGCCACATCGTTATACCCATCAAATCACAAACTGGCTTCCCCAAAAATACCATGGGTATAAGTTAAGAGAAATGAATTCCTCCGCTACGAACGTAAATACGTTTGAAACGATCAACTTACGCAATCTACTAGATATACTCTGTTAGACATTCGTCCGTTCAAGTGTCCTGGGACGGGATAACCCGAAGACACTATTCTGTAAATCCATCTTAGGCAATTTCTACCTAGGATTTATTGAAAACTCTTGCATAACTCCGTCTTCAATTATCTTCATCATATTTGATTCGCAACGCTGATGCCATACAAAGTGGTTTTCAGATAATATAACTGATCCCGTTCTCTCCGTATTGACAACGAAAATTGTCAAAATCTTTGATAGTCGATGATTTAACTATCAAAGTAAAACATGTGTACAAACAACGGTCGTATTCCCAAATGAAAATCGTACCGATCAATCATCATTTCATTTCCCAATTTCCCATTTATCATTTCCATATATTCATAAATTCCTTATTTTTTTAAATTAGAAAATATACATTATTAACTTTGGAAAACGTTTCCATTTCTGATTCACTCATCAATATCTTCCCACCTCTATCAGTCTCTAACTGTAAACTAGTAAGAGAACAACTTACCAAGTATAAACCTCGAAGGCCGAAACCAACATCAGATCGATACTCAGAAAGCCATTCAACTCAACTAATTTCCAGTCAGTTTCTAATTTCAGTAATGCCATTTAAATTACTAATTCAAACCCCAAATTCCTTTATAATATTTTATTTGCAAAATATTTACTTTAATCTAATTTTTCACATAGAATGTGAATAATATTTCTTTATATAATCAAAACAGTTTGATTTCATATTTAAAAACAATATCTCAAACCCAAATTCTATTAATATTTTTATTTGTAGAATTATTCATACAAATCTTATTTCATTTCCAACATTTATAATCTCATTGCAAATTTCCTTTAAATCCATCATCTCATAGTTCTTTTTTATCTCGCCAATTTTCTTTTTGTACTTCTATTTATTTTCCAAATAATCCCTGTTACAATTCTATTTATTTCATATAAATATTTCCTTTAATAATATCCTATTTATTTCATATGAATATTTCATTTATAATATCCTGTTTATTTCATATAAATATTTCCTTTTATAATTATATTTATTTTCCAAATAAATATTTTATTTTTAATATAAATTCCCTTTTTACATTCCAGTATTTCTTATGGTATTCACAATACCAAATAACAAGACCAGTGTCATCATAATCAATCGCAGATTATATATCACATCATAAATCACAATATATGAAAACAAACAGTATTATAAATATTGAGGAATCCAGTTTTATCCCTCCAACCAGTTTCCCTGCATCCACAAATGTTGAACAATATAATTAACATCAACTTCATTTCAATATGAAATATTCTGATAAACAGAACCAATATTTGATTAATGATTTATATATATCGTTATCTATAATTTCAACCAATAAATCAGCAATTCAACTAAACAATCAACACACATCAATCAATCATCATTTATCAATATTAGATTATATTTATAAAAATATAAACTCTACAGAGTTTGTGAGATTTACTCACTTTGGTGGTTTATCGTTAAATAACGATAAGCAACCATCGATTTGATTCAGGCCAACCAATTTATTTCGCTATAAATTGAAACGAGCTCCAATTCACTCCCAGTCAGTTTCAGTGTGTAGCCGCCATCCATACGATCCCAAAGGTCCAACCATTCAAAATTTTGATGCAGTACGAGTGAAATATTGAAATTACAAGTTGTATGGTGTTTTAAATTTTAAAACTTAACTTTAAAAATATATAATTGGGCATCAAATATTATGCCTCGGCCCAAATGGTTCACCACTCCACATCATATAGTCTTCTTCCCCAACCAAGAAATATCGCTCCCTCCTCACTCAAGGATTTCAACCGGGACATTTCGGCATCTTCGAAAAATCATTGCTACTCATATACTCCATTAAAAATAAAACGAAATACACCGTCCCAATCTCCTCCACAATCTCTACCCACACATCCCAAAGAGAAAGGACTCGAAATTCCATTTCTTGTCGCATCACCAAGCCAAGAGTCGCCTATACGGTGAAAGTCGCGACAATAGTTGCCATCAAAATACCCCATTTCTTCCCAGTAGCTGCTAAATTCTATGATACACTCAAAAACTATCATCAATTCACTGATTATAGCTTCAAATTTTCCATTACGCGAACCCTAGTTTGATGGCTAACAATGCAGCACCAATAACCAACATCGCACTTATCAAAAACTATACCAGATCAAAGAGCCTATCATGAGGATCACAAATATATATCCTTTGCGATTTGTTGTTTTCTTTTTGAATTTTTATGATTTTTCCAACACACCATTTCACTGTTAGAAGAAAAATGATGACCGCGAAATATAATTTGACCAGGGAACAAAAAGTATTAGGGTTAGAAAATTGGTATGTTATTTATAGAAAAATTTAACTAATTAAATATTCATTATTATATTTATTTATAAGCAATCACTATATATATTTATTGTTTAAAAATTCGTACGACCACATATTGTATCCAATTTTGACGACAATGGACATGTAGCTACAGTTCGACATTATGGACCCAACGAAACTTGTTTCTTCAAATTCCGAATCAGTTTGCTCACACAGCGTATTTTTAAAGTAAAATTATTGACTTTTTTTGCATTAAAATCTCATACGACCACATATTAACTCCAAAAATTTTGAAAATTGAAATATAACAATAATTAAATATTCTGGATCCAACAAAAATTAGTTCCGTCGAAAACGGAGGTCATTTGTAAAAATGGCTCTTTTTAAAGCTCCAAATAAACCCATTTAAGTATTAATATATTTAAAAATAATTAAATTAAATATTTTAAACAAATATTATTGTATTTATTCACAATAGAATACCATACAGCTCCAAAATAATTCTATCTGAATTTATAACTCGATGTTTCAAATCCAGTGTTAAATCTATACCTAATTTATATTAAAAACCCTTTTATAATATAAATAAATCGTTATAAATTATAAAGGAATTCTATAGCGAATTTTCGAAAATTTTATTTGAACACAACTCACAATCTACACAACGAAATCTCGATTTTTCTCTTCCATTAGAAAAATATAGTTCAATAGATTCGAACGTTTCTTATTTCATAGAAATTCGGCTTAAAACGGATTCTGTAGATTCGCCTAAAGTTCGAATCACCAAATTACGAACTACCGCGTCATTTCAAGCTCGATTATAATTATAATGTAATTATACATTCAACTGTCGTTTATATAATATATTCGTTAATATAATTCAACTCTAAACTGAACTATATATTATAAATGATCCAATTCACACAATATTGTGAATTCCACTGTTTCCGACTATTTTAGAAATTAAATATATTATTCTATTATTTATATTAATTATATATTCAATATTATTTAATTCTGGCCATTTTAAATTACCAAACCATTATTTAAATAGTTAAATAAATTATTTATTATCCGTTAAAAATATGGGTCATTACATTCTTTCCCCCTTAAAATAATCTCGTCCTCGAAATTGCTAAGGTAGAAAACAAACCCTATTAACCGGGTTAAAAATTATTTGTTTACTTCTTAACTTCAGTTTCAAATGAATTAATTTATTTCAATTAAATTATTAATTTATTCCTACTAACGAAAATTTTCAAAAATCCTGAAAATTTTCTAACACCTTAAATTTCCAAAAAAATTCGCCAGCGCCTTTTTTGTACGGCTCAATCGGTACAAGTACAACTCACCTCTCTAGGCCATCTCCAATCCAAAAGAAAATTAGAAAGCCATGCGGCTTGCCAAATAGGCTCATAAATCACCAAGCTCATATATAAATAAACTTGTACCTTTTTGTCGGGCATATCATTTATCCTTTCCATCTGTTACAAATTCAGCATATACCAATGTCATCTAAATCAAACTCCAATCAGTTTTTATCCTTAAACCCAATCATTCACTTATACCTAAGTCGAATTTCATTTCAACCTCGAGTTCCATTCTCGATTCCAAACTCCTAACTCATCAATCCAACTTACTTGATATCATTATATTCTAATTCAATTCAATTTCAACTTAACTGATCTCAATTCAATTCCAGCTTGTTTTCACAAATTTTTACTAATTTGTTTTTAAATTAAACCATCTCTCTTAGGAATGACTTAGCTTTTTCTAAAATCAATTATTGCATTTTGGTATTTCAAAACAACTTGTTTTGCCAAAACAATTCGAAATTAATATCTTTGGTAGTAATCCATCACTTAGAACTCGAAAATGAACACTTATGATGTGGCCAACATAATCAAAGTTATTTCCCAGCGATAGAAGTGAATTCAATACTATAACATTTTGAAACTCGTATTTAAACACTTCCATTTTGAAATCTATTTCAAAATACCATTCACAACCCACAATTTAAAATCTTCCAGGATTTTAAAATTCTCATATATTTAATCCAAATCCATTTACAGACATTTTTTCACATTTCCAGAGTTTTAATTCCAATTTTGATTTTAAATTCAGATTTAATCTATTTGATTTCATATATTAGACTTATATGAATCCCGATTGGCTATTTACATAACCGTTTTACTTTTATAATCTCATTTGATTATAATAACAACCAGCACATCCTATATATGATAATAATTTCAAGATATACATTTCTTTTATATCAAGTTATATTTTGGGAAAAATTATTTCATTTACCCCATTTCAAAACATAATATGTCGGTTCATCGTATTCGAGTGTTTAGAAACTCCTGTCGATATAGTGGATCAAACTGATCGACCAGAACTTATAAACAACTCAATCAATAAATCTCCACAATATAAAACAATTTTTATAAAATCTAAAAATACACTCTCTCGTATATATATACACTAATCTCAATCTAGGTTATTACTAACCCCATCTCTACTGAGTCACACCACAGAGCCAATTTAATCACTTAACCTTCAGCTCTGACACCACTATAACGGCCCGAGAAATTTTCGACTTCGGTAATCGACATACAACACCACATCGACTATCCAAGAATCGAAAATACCGAAACGTCAATAGAAAGAAGTTAGAGGGTGAGAATAGATAAGATAGAAAATTAGAATAAAAGAAGAAGAAGAACACCAATACAACATCAGAGCAACACGAATCTCACAGCGGAACGAATAAAATATAGTATACAACATAAATTTTAAGTACAAATCTGTCATTTGTATATACATATCATCATTAGGTATAATATTTACATCACAACGGAAATGACAATAGCTATATAATCCTAAAGCCTCCTGCTCCAAGCTCTCCAAATATATCTGTAAAATTCTGACTACTTGACTGCCCACACAAATTTGGGCACCCAAGAGTTTAGGGAAAACAAAACAAAATAAACTCTAGGTCAGTCATGTGACTGGTGTGAGTAAACTCCAAACCTTTGTTTAACTTTTAAAATACTTTTAAAAGATAGAATAATCATAAGACCGACCCACATATAAACAAAGATGGTTTTTACCTTACGATAACCCAAAACATTCTTATATATTCCATTGTGAAGACCCGCAACTTCCCCGTAAAGGAAAGCGTCGGATAGTTCGAGAACAAACCACAGCAGAACGCATACATAAGAACGTTTCATTGTATATAACAACAATGCATCAAATTACAAGAATTTACAGAGTATAAATGAATACTACACAGAAATATCAGAGATTTAAATTACATTTAAATACATAGCAGCGGAAAATAATACAATACACAACTAGAAGAGATATACGGATACAAAGCTTTCCGGATATCGTTCCAGCTGTAAACCAGGATCCTGTGAATATAAATCTGCAAAACCAAAACTACTAGCTGCCCGTGTCAAAATAAGGGCACCCAGAGTTTAGGTTAAAACAATAAACTCCAGGTCAGTCATGAGACTGGTGTGAGAACTCAAAAACAGTTGTTAAACTTGTTTAAAAATAAGGCAAATCACGGGACCACGCCACTTTCGCGGAACGGGTTTACCCCCATGAAAGCCAGTGTATAAGCAACAATCAATATAGATATATGGATCTACTATGCATCACACAACATGCAATATCCCAATCTACCCACTTAGATTAATCACAACACTTAGATTTTCCAAATCCAATTCAATTTACAGAAATTATTCCTTTGGATTTTATTCCCGATTTCTTATTTCAAATCATTTGAAATAACTATCTAACTTTCTATATCAAAGTAGATTTCACTTCGGGATTTCAAATCAAATCATTTGGAAATGTGAATTCCAAAACATAACAATGCATACAAACAAGTATGCAACCAAATATCGTGCTCCCCATCGACAAGGCAAAGGGTACGCACCTCGCAACTCGATATATATATGTGCACCTACCCCACATAGGAGTAGGCTACACCGACGATGCACCTCCCACTCAGGAGAGCATACACCGCCCTCTCACCCATACTTTTAGTCTCAGGGTTACCCGAATCTTTAGTCACATACTAAATCATTTCATATCCCGAAGTAGGGAAAATCATTTCACAACGTAATAATCACAAGTACTTTCAAAATATAGTACTTCACATCAGTAATTCACGCATATGATCAGTCACTATTAATCACATAACCTTTGAGCTCGTACGTCTCAAAGAAGGGTGTTAAGCAAGAGAATAAATTCTCCGCCACCAAACAGATACATCATCAATAGCAACTAATCGAATACGCGATGAACCACAATGTAACATATAATACATTTTCTAAATCACTTTAGAAATCATCGGGTTTCGGGCCTCGAAATCCTTTCTGTTTTATAAAACATTTTTATAAAACATTCCCTGTCCAAAATCGGGAATACATTTCTTTTCACTTAAGAAAAATATCATTTCACAATCATTCGTTAAATTTGAAATGAACACAACATCGCTAAACACCTTATCGTCAAATCGTGAAGTGTTTCACAAGGCGTTAGCACACAGATATTTTCAACCCAACCCAATGCTAAATGTAGAAGCATATTCTGCTCATAAACTGGTCGAGCACAATCCAAACCATCAATCAATCAAATTTGACATTAAATATAAGGTTTTAAATAGAGAGAGCATTGACTTATATTTAACATCAAATCCTGAAACCAACAGATATCATATCGGGAATAACGATATCGATATCTTCCAAATTCCCATCACAATATCTGTAATCACGGAATCCAATATCGAAAATATCCATTGATAATTTCAATTCAAATCTAATCCAATTTATTTATTTTTAACCATTGGATTATTTTTCTAGTTAATAACTAGTTCATTTCGATAAAAATCTATTTTTATCTTTTCAAATATGGAGTTTTTCATCCCAATTCTTCACAAATCATTTCTTATGATTTTACACAAATTATTACTATTTTTAATAATTTTATCGAGGCCCGTACAGTCGATTTCCATCAACGGCCATCGAACTGCACTTACAGCGACCTTTTTCGAATTTGATTTGGACGTAATTCCAAATCCAACCGTTAGATTTCAAATTTCTAATATTCCTTAGAAAGCTCTTTTCGATACGAACCCAACGGTTCTGATTTCAGGAGAATCCGACGGTCGGATCTCCCGTAATGTCCGTTCGAAGTCAATGGTCGAAATTCGCGAACTGCCGCGGCGCGGCGCGTTCTATTCAGGCCATTATATTATATATATAATATATATAATATATATTTCGTCGATTTCTATTTAAAACGAATTATATAAATAGTTTTAAATTCGTTTCAAAAACATTTTCAACTTCCTTTTCAATTCAAATCACAATTGAATTCTTCTTTATAGATTCGTTTTAAAATTCATTTCTATTCAATTCAAATTTCAATTCAATTTGAATTCGTTTTCAATTCAATTCATTTCGAATTCGTTTTCTATTCAATTCAATTCGAATTCGTTTTCTATTCAATTCAATTCGAATTCGTTTTCTATTCAATTCAATTCGAATTCGTTTTCTATTCAATTCAATTCGAATTCGTTTTCTATTCAATTCAATTCGAATTCGTTTTCTATTCAATTCAATTCGAATTCGTTTTCTATTCAATTCAATTCGAATTCGTTTTCTATTCAATTCAATTCGAATTCGTTTTCTATTCAATTCAATTCGAATTCGTTTTCTATTCAATTCAATTCGAATTCGTTTTCTGTTCAATTCAATTCGAATTCGTTTTCTGTTCAATTCAATTCGAATTCGTTTTCTATTCAATTCAATTCGAATTCGTTTTCTATTCAATTCAATTCGAATTCGTTTTCTATTCATTTCGAATTCCTTTTCTATTCAGTTCAATTCGAATATTTCATATACATCGTTTTCATTTCATATATATATATATCGTTTTCAATTCGAATATTTCATATACATTGTTTTCAATTCATATATATATATATATATATATATATATATATATCGTTTTCAATTCGAATATTTCATATACATTGTTTTCAATTCGAATATTTTCACTTTCAATATATTCGATATTTTCACTTCGCTATATATATATAAATTTCACTTTTCATATATTCGATATTTTCACTTTGCTATATATATAAATTTCACTTTTCATATATTCGATATTTTCACTTTGCTATATATATAAATTTCACTTTTCATATATTCGATATTTTCACTTTGCTATATATATATAAATTTCACTTTTCATATATTCGATATTTTCACTTTGCTATATATATAAATTTCACTCTTCATATATATGTTATTTCACTTCGCTATCAATCAATTTTCACAACAATTTCAACCAATAAATATCGTCCATGGTTTGTGGACGAGGGGCGTATATATATATATATAGATATTTATATATAGCAATTCACTTCCACTTTCAACACATATATAAAATTATAAAAAGAAATTGAAGAGTGAGAAATCCTCACCAATAGCTATCCACTCACACGACTCTTCCTTTATGGAAATCTTCGTCTATTTCGTCTTCTTGTCGCTTTCGTTTCCCGTATTCTCTACATAAGTAAAAATCGAATTTTTACTATGTTATTCAATATATAAAAATCGAATTTTTACTTCGACTTTCACTAAATAAAAATATGATTTTTTTTTTTACTTCGCTACAAATCTGATCTTTATTTCAAAATCAGTTTTTATTTTTATAAAATTCAGTTTTTATCTCTTTTAAAAATTCAGTTTTAAAATCTTTGAAAAGAAAAAAACAGTTTTTCTCTTTTTAAAAATTTCAGTTTTAAAATCTTTAAAATCAGTTTTATATTTTTAACAAAATCAGTCTTTTCTCTTTTTTAAAAATATGATCTTTATTTTTAAAAGTTCGAATCTTTTTCTATTTCATTTCAAACCTTTAAAATAAACTCAGTTTTTTTTATCTTTAAAAAAAATCCTGTTTTTAAATCTTCTCTTTAAAATTCTGTTTTTAAAAAAAAAAAAATCTTTTTGTTAAAAATTTCTGCTTTTAAAACTCTTTTAAAATTCTGTTTTAAAAATCTTTTAAAAATTCTGTTTTTAAAAAAAAAATCTTTTTGTTAAAAATTTCTGCTTTTAAAACTCTTTTAAAATTCTGTTTTAAAAATCTTTTAAAAATTCTGTTTTTAAAACTAAAAGAAATCGGTTTAAATTCTCTTTAACAAAATTCTGTTTTTTTCAAAACTAAAAGAAATATACAGTAATTAATTTTAAATCGTTTTATAAATCAGAAATCATAAAACAAAAATGAAAATAAATATAAAGTAAATGCTTACCGTGGTATGCGAAGGGGAGGAGGGAAGTCGAGGGCGGCTCAGGGAGGTTCTGAGGCGTCGCGGCGGTGGTTCGAGGGTTCGACGAGGGCTGCTTCGATTTGCGAGGGTGGTGGGGGCTCCGAGGTGTCGTTCGGTGGGAGGAGGTTGGTCGGGTGGTGGGGGCTTCCGCTCAATCGTCGGCGATGGCTTCCAGGAGTAAGGCGGCGGCGCGATTAGTTTCTAGGTTTTCTTCTTTTTTTTTTTTTTTTTTGTGATAAATGATCGGGGGGGGCCAAGGCAGAAGAAAAGGGGAGGGAAGGTAGATTTTTTTATTTATTTTATTATTATTTAATTATTAAATTTGCATTAGGGTTCACTTTTACATATGACCTCGAAACGAGGTCCACCGCCTGTCGTCCATAGCGTTTTACCCCCATTCCGAACACAATGAGATATGTATCGCAAGCTGGTTTGATCATTACAATCAGTTTCCGTTGAAATTTACATTTAAATCACTATATTGAATTTTAAACGTACATTTCGAATTACCGGGGTCACATACTAACTAGAAAAATTCCAGAAAAATATTTTCTAGCTTCGTATTGACGATACGGTCCTAACAAAACTAGTTTCGTCGAATTCTGAGACCGTTTGAAAAATGGCCAATTTCCAGTCGATTAAAATCAACTGAAACCGGTCAAACGCGTTTTCCTTTGCCACGCTCACATATTGATTCGAAAAATTATGAAATTTGAAATCTAGCAATAACTTTACACTGCGGACCCAACAAAAGTGGTTTCGTCGAAATCCGAGGTAATTTGCAAAATGTCCATTTTTAAGGGCCTGAATTCCATAGCGACTATTCAGAATTTTCAACTGGACATATCTTTTGATTCCCGATATGAAATCTTGATTTCTCGGATTCGTTGGAAAGATATTCACTATTAGATTCCATTATTTTTGGTTTCACTAAAATCCGGATTGTTTTGCACCCGGTACATTCAATTGAAGTTTGAAATCGAATTATCGAACTACCGCGCCATTTTCAATTCTATTTATAATTATATATAAATATTTATATTCTATCGACGACGCGTATAATATATACGTTCGAATTTCTATTCAAAATAAATTTTACGTCGATATTATTTAAAATAATCTATTTTAAATATTCAGAATCCGCTAAAATTGCCAAAATAAAAATTTTAAACTGGCCCAGATTTTCCGGGTTGTTACAATCTCCCCCACTTAAAACTTTTCGTCCCCGAAAAGGAACAAAGTCGAAAGTGGTTTGATTAATCAACTCTACGCTCGATTTGGCTTCCATTCTCCAACTCTTTAGTTTCTGAGAATTTTCAAAATTTCAAAAATTTGGCTAACACCCTAAATTTTTGAAAAATTTCGCCATAACCTCCCCTGCACCGGGAGCATCGGGGAATTTCAAATAGCTTCCCCGGTCCTTCAGATCTCAAAAAGAAAAAGAAAAAGCCAAGCGGCTAGCCAATAGGCTCACAAAATCATCATCACCCAAACAAAACAGGAAATTATGTAGTAAACATGTACCTATTTGTCGGGCAAACAAATTTTATTCTCTGGCTCTAGCCTCCTTGCTATGACCTGTTCAATGATATATATGTATATGCAAACAAATGCGACCAATTTTCAATACAATTCAATATTCGGTTCAATTAGGCATAATGGTTCAAAATTATCAAACAATTAAATAAACAGCACAAACATCAATCAATTAGTGAATTAACGTTTCAAATTCATAATTTTGATACATATACAAAAATCAGATTTTTGATGCCAAATCACAACAATAGGCCCTATCTAATTTTGGTTCTCACACCAGTCAATAGGAAATATATAGAAATCTCACTTTCGTCGCTCGAAAATAAATACTGGCGACAGTGCCCCATCACCAGAATTATCCCCGGGCAACTAGAGTATGATTCTATAACCATCCAGTATATTAAAACTTCGAATACACGTTTGCAAGACGCATATGCAAAATCTTTATATATCGGATTGTCCAAATCAATATAAATAAATAATCAAATACGAATAATTGATTTAAATTTTCAAAACGAAATTTGTTTTCATTTGAAAGAAATATACTCTTCACACTCGTTCTAGGATACTACTGATCCTATCTCTAACGAGTCATTCTCATTGGATATAGCTAATCCAATATCTGATGAATTCTTTCGTAAGGTTCTAATGTGTCTTGTTCTCTAGCTTTGTAAACCAAAGCTCTGATACCACGTGTGAAGACCCGCAACTTCCCCGTAAAGGAAAGCGTCGGATAGTTCGAGAACAAACCACAGCAGAACGCATACATAAGAACGTTTCATTGTATATAACAACAATGCATCAAATTACAAGAATTTACAGAGTATAAATGAATACTACACAGAAATATCAGAGATTTAAATTACATTTAAATACATAGCAGCGGAAAATAATACAATACACAACTAGAAGAGATATACGGATACAAAGCTTTCCGGATATCGTTCCAGCTGTAAACCAGGATCCTGTGAATATAAATCTGCAAAACCAAAACTACTAGCTACCCGTGTCAAAATAAGGGCACCCAGAGTTTAGGTTAAAACAATAAACTCCAGGTCAGTCATGAGACTGGTGTGAGAACTCAAAAACAGTTGTTAAACTTGTTTAAAAATAAGGCAAATCACGGGACCACGCCACTTTCGCGGAACGGGTTTACCCCCATGAAAGCCAGTGTATAAGCAACAATCAATATAGATATATGGATCTACTATGCATCACACAACATGCAATATCCCAATCTACCCACTTAGATTAATCACAACACTTAGATTTTCCAAATCCAATTCAATTTACAGAAATTATTCCTTTGGATTTTATTCCCGATTTCTTATTTCAAATCATTTGAAATAACTATCTAACTTTCTATATCAAAGTAGATTTCACTTCGGGATTTCAAATCAAATCATTTGGAAATGTGAATTCCAAAACATAACAATGCATACAAACAAGTATGCAACCAAATATCGTGCTCCCCATCGACAAGGCAAAGGGTACGCACCTCGCAACTCGATATATATATGTGCACCTACCCCACATAGGAGTAGGCTACACCGACGATGCACCTCCCACTCAGGAGAGCATACACCGCCCTCTCACCCATACTTTTAGTCTCAGGGTTACCCGAATCTTTAGTCACATACTAAATCATTTCATATCC
This sequence comes from Allium sativum, assembly GCA_030737875.1. NCBI lineage: Eukaryota > Viridiplantae > Streptophyta > Magnoliopsida > Asparagales > Amaryllidaceae > Allium > Allium sativum. Next base: position 30,307,433 of record JASFAX010000021.1, on the reverse strand, counting down.
CGAAGTAGGGAAAATCATTTCACAACGTAATAATCACAAGTACTTTCAAAATATAGTACTTCACATCAGTAATTCACGCATATGATCAGTCACTATTAATCACATAACCTTTGAGCTCGTACGTCTCAAAGAAGGGTGTTAAGCAAGAGAATAAATTCTCCGCCACCAAACAGATACATCATCAATAGCAACTAATCGAATACGCGATGAACCACAATGTAACATATAATACATTTTCTAAATCACTTTAGAAATCATCGGGTTTCGGGCCTCGAAATCCTTTCTGTTTTATAAAACATTTTTATAAAACATTCCCTGTCCAAAATCGGGAATACATTTCTTTTCACTTAAGAAAAATATCATTTCACAATCATTCGTTAAATTTGAAATGAACACAACATCGCTAAACACCTTATCGTCAAATCGTGAAGTGTTTCACAAGGCGTTAGCACACAGATATTTTCAACCCAACCCAATGCTAAATGTAGAAGCATATTCTGCTCATAAACTGGTCGAGCACAATCCAAACCATCAATCAATCAAATTTGACATTAAATATAAGGTTTTAAATAGAGAGAGCATTGACTTATATTTAACATCAAATCCTGAAACCAACAGATATCATATCGGGAATAACGATATCGATATCTTCCAAATTCCCATCACAATATCTGTAATCACGGAATCCAATATCGAAAATATCCATTGATAATTTCAATTCAAATCTAATCCAATTTATTTATTTTTAACCATTGGATTATTTTTCTAGTTAATAACTAGTTCATTTCGATAAAAATCTATTTTTATCTTTTCAAATATGGAGTTTTTCATCCCAATTCTTCACAAATCATTTCTTATGATTTTACACAAATTATTACTATTTTTAATAATTTTATCGAGGCCCGTACAGTCGATTTCCATCAACGGCCATCGAACTGCACTTACAGCGACCTTTTTCGAATTTGATTTGGACGTAATTCCAAATCCAACCGTTAGATTTCAAATTTCTAATATTCCTTAGAAAGCTCTTTTCGATACGAACCCAACGGTTCTGATTTCAGGAGAATCCGACGGTCGGATCTCCCGTAATGTCCGTTCGAAGTCAATGGTCGAAATTCGCGAACTGCCGCGGCGCGGCGCGTTCTATTCAGGCCATTATATTATATATATAATATATATAATATATATTTCGTCGATTTCTATTTAAAACGAATTATATAAATAGTTTTAAATTCGTTTCAAAAACATTTTCAACTTCCTTTTCAATTCAAATCACAATTGAATTCTTCTTTATAGATTCGTTTTAAAATTCATTTCTATTCAATTCAAATTTCAATTCAATTTGAATTCGTTTTCAATTCAATTCATTTCGAATTCGTTTTCTATTCAATTCAATTCGAATTCGTTTTCTATTCAATTCAATTCGAATTCGTTTTCTATTCAATTCAATTCGAATTCGTTTTCTATTCAATTCAATTCGAATTCGTTTTCTATTCAATTCAATTCGAATTCGTTTTCTATTCAATTCAATTCGAATTCGTTTTCTATTCAATTCAATTCGAATTCGTTTTCTATTCAATTCAATTCGAATTCGTTTTCTATTCAATTCAATTCGAATTCGTTTTCTGTTCAATTCAATTCGAATTCGTTTTCTGTTCAATTCAATTCGAATTCGTTTTCTATTCAATTCAATTCGAATTCGTTTTCTATTCATTTCGAATTCCTTTTCTATTCAGTTCAATTCGAATATTTCATATACATCGTTTTCATTTCATATATATATATATATCGTTTTCAATTCGAATATTTCATATACATTGTTTTCAATTCATATATATATATATATATATATATATATCGTTTTCAATTCGAATATTTCATATACATTGTTTTCAATTCGAATATTTTCACTTTCAATATATTCGATATTTTCACTTCGCTATATATATATAAATTTCACTTTTCATATATTCGATATTTTCACTTTGCTATATATATAAATTTCACTTTTCATATATTCGATATTTTCTCTTTGCTATATATATAAATTTCACTTTTCATATATTCGATATTTTCACTTTGCTATATATATATAAATTTCACTTTTCATATATTCGATATTTTCACTTTGCTATATATATAAATTTCACTCTTCATATATATGTTATTTCACTTCGCTATCAATCAATTTTCACAACAATTTCAACCAATAAATATCGTCCATGGTTTGTGGACGAGGGGCGTATATATATATATATATAGATATTTATATATAGCAATTCACTTCCACTTTCAACACATATATAAAATTATAAAAAGAAATTGAAGAGTGAGAAATCCTCACCAATAGCTATCCACTCACACGACTCTTCCTTTATGGAAATCTTCGTCTATTTCGTCTTCTTGTCGCTTTCGTTTCCCGTATTCTCTACATAAGTAAAAATCGAATTTTTACTATGTTATTCAATATATAAAAATCGAATTTTTACTTCGACTTTCACTAAATAAAAATATGATTTTTTTTTTACTTCGCTACAAATCTGATCTTTATTTCAAAATCAGTTTTTATTTTTATAAAATTCAGTTTTTATCTCTTTTAAAAATTCAGTTTTAAAATCTTTGAAAAGAAAAAAACAGTTTTTCTCTTTTTAAAAATTTCAGTTTTAAAATCTTTAAAATCAGTTTTATATTTTTAACAAAATCAGTCTTTTCTCTTTTTTAAAAATATGATCTTTATTTTTAAAAGTTCGAATCTTTTTCTATTTCATTTCAAACCTTTAAAATAAACTCAGTTTTTTTTATCTTTAAAAAAAATCCTGTTTTTAAATCTTCTCTTTAAAATTCTGTTTTTAAAAAAAAAAAATCTTTTTGTTAAAAATTTCTGCTTTTAAAACTCTTTTAAAATTCTGTTTTAAAAATCTTTTAAAAATTCTGTTTTTAAAAAAAAAATCTTTTTGTTAAAAATTTCTGCTTTTAAAACTCTTTTAAAATTCTGTTTTTAAAACTAAAAGAAATCGGTTTAAATTCTCTTTAACAAAATTCTGTTTTTTTCAAAACTAAAAGAAATATACAGTAATTAATTTTAAATCGTTTTATAAATCAGAAATCATAAAACAAAAATGAAAATAAATATAAAGTAAATGCTTACCGTGGTATGCGAAGGGGAGGAGGGAAGTCGAGGGCGGCTCAGGGAGGTTCTGAGGCGTCGCGGCGGTGGTTCGAGGGTTCGACGAGGGCTGCTTCGATTTGCGAGGGTGGTGGGGGCTCCGAGGTGTCGTTCGGTGGGAGGAGGTTGGTCGGGTGGTGGGGGCTTCCGCTCAATCGTCGGCGATGGCTTCCAGGAGTAAGGCGGCGGCGCGATTAGTTTCTAGGTTTTCTTTTTTTTTTTTTTTATTTTGTGATAAATGATCGGGGGGGGCCAAGGCAGAAGAAAAGGGGAGGGAAGGTAGATTTTTTTTATTTATTTTATTATTATTTAATTATTAAATTTGCATTAGGGTTCACTTTTACATATGACCTCGAAACGAGGTCCACCGCCTGTCGTCCATAGCGTTTTACCCCCATTCCGAACACAATGGGATATGTATCGCAAGCTGGTTTGATCATTACAATCAGTTTCCGTTGAAATTTACATTTAAATCACTATATTGAATTTTAAACGTACATTTCGAATTACCGGGGTCACATACTAACTAGAAAAATTCCAGAAAAATATTTTCTAGCTTCGTATTGACGATACGGTCCTAACAAAACTAGTTTCGTCGAATTCTGAGACCGTTTGAAAAATGGCCAATTTCCAGTCGATTAAAATCAACTGAAACCGGTCAAACGCGTTTTCCTTTGCCACGCTCACATATTGATTCGAAAAATTATGAAATTTGAAATCTAGCAATAACTTTACACTGCGGACCCAACAAAAGTGGTTTCGTCGAAATCCGAGGTCATTTGCAAAATGTCCATTTTTAAGGGCCTGAATTCCATAGCGACTATTCAGAATTTTCAACTGGACATATCTTTTGATTCCCGATATGAAATCTTGATTTCTCGGATTCGTTGGAAAGATATTCACTATTAGATTCCATTATTTTTGGTTTCACTAAAATCCGGATTGTTTTGCACCCGGTACATTCAATTGAAGTTTGAAATCGAATTATCGAACTACCGCGCCATTTTCAATTCTATTTATAATTATATATAAATATTTATATTCTATCGACGACGCGTATAATATATACGTTCGAATTTCTATTCAAAATAAATTTTACGTCGATATTATTTAAAATAATCTATTTTAAATATTCAGAATCCGCTAAAATTGCCAAAATAAAAATTTTAAACTGGCCCAGATTTTCCGGGTTGTTACATCCATACTCTTCTGGTATTATAATAATGTCTAAATCAAATAAATAGCAATCTAGTAGAACACTTTCATCTCATGCTCTACATATATAATATACAATCAAAAATCGTGGGCTCTTATTGGATAATGTATTCCCAACTAGGACAAGGTATGGAACCACCTTCTGATCAGTGTACTCCAGAAGCGATACACTAGAGTTCAATAAGAACATCTTGTAACTCAGCCACACATAACCGACCATTCATTTCGCTTAAATGTTCCGAATAGGTAGTCACCTTACAGTGGGTATACTAACATAACAATTCCCGGGAGGTACAAAATTGAAAGAAGCAACAAATATGAATATTCCCTAGATGGTGATAATATACCCTAATTGGGTGCGACCCACTTAGCATGCTGCCTGCCCGATTTGTGTCATTTCCCAGTTGATGAGGCTTGAGGTCATAATGTATCTTTTAACATATCACTCCTTCATTTACTTTGAATGGCACATCGTTATACCCGTCAAATCACAAATTGATTTACCCAAAAATACCATGGGTATAAGCTAAGAGAAACGAATTCCTCCGCCACCAACGTAAGTACGTTTGAAACGATCAACTTATGCGATTTACCAGATATACTCTGTCGGACATTCGTCCATTAAAGTTGTCTTGGGAGTAGACAACCCGAAGGCACTATTATGTAAATCCATCTTAGGAAATTTCCACCTAGGATTTACTAAACAGCCCTTGCATAACTCCGTCTTCAATTATCTTCATCATATTTGATTCGCAATGCTAATGCCATGTGGAGTGGTTTTCAGATAATATATCTGATCCCGATCTCTCCCTGTTGACAACAAAAATGGTCAAAATCTTTGATAGTCGGTGATTTAACTATGAAAGGAAAACATGTGTACGAATAATAGTCGTATTCCCAAATGGAAATTTTACCGATCAATCATCATTTCATTTCGCAATTTCCCATTTATCATTTCCATATATTCACAAATTCCTTATTTTCTAAAATTAGAAAATATACGTTATTAACTTTTGAAAACATTTCCATTTCTGATTCACGCATCAATAACTTGCCACCTCTATCAGTCTCTGACTGTAAACTAGTAAGAGAACAACTTCCCAAGTATAAACCCCGAAGGCAGAAACCAACATTAGATCGATACCCAGAAAGCCATTCAACTCAACTAATTTCCAGTCAGTTTTTTATTTCAGTAATTCCATTTAAATTTCTAATTCAAACCCCAAATTCCTTTATAATATTTTATTTGCAAAATATTTACTTTAATCTAATTTTTCACATAGAATGTGAATAATATTTCTTTATATAATCAAAACAGTTTGATTTCGTATTTAAAAACAATATCTCAAACCCAAATTCAATTTATATTTTTATTTGTAGAATTATTCATACAAATCTTATTTCATTTCCAACATTTATAATCTCATTGCAAATTTCCTTTAAATCCATCATCTCATAGTTCTTTTTTATCTCGCCAATTTTCTTTTTGTACTTCTATTTATTTTCCAAATAATCCCTGTTACAATTCTATTTATTTCATATAAATATTTCCTTTAATAATAACCTATTTATTTCATATGAATATTTCATTTATAATATCCTGTTTATTTCATGTAAGTATTTCCTTTATAATTATGTTTATTTTCCAAATAAATATTTTATTTGCAATATACACTTTGAAAATTCTCTTTTTACATTCTAGTATTTCTTATGTAATTAAAATACCGAATAACAAGACCAATTTCATCATAATCACTCACAAATTATATATCACATCATATATCACAATATATGAAAACAATCAGTATTATAAATATTAAGGAATCCAGTTGGATCCCTCCAACCAGTTTCCCTGCATCCACAGATGAACAATATAATTAACATCAACATCATTTCAATATGAACTATTTTGATAAACAGAATCAATATTTGATTAATGATTTATATATATCGTTATCTATATTTTCAACCAATAAATCAGCAATTCAACCAAACAATCAACACACAACAATCAATCATCATTTATCATTACTAGATTATATTTATAAAAATATAAACTGTACAGAGTTTGTGAGATTTACTCACTTTGGTGGTTTATCGTTAAATAACGATAAGCGATCATCGATTTGATTCAGGTTAAGCAATTTATTTCACTATAAATTGAAACGAGCTCCAATTCACTCGCAGTCAATTTCATTGTGTAGCCGCCATCCATACGATCCCAACGGGTCTGACCGTTCAAAATTCTGATGCAGTACGAGTGAAATATTGAAATTACAAGTTGTATGGTGTTTTAAATTTTAAAACTTAACTTTAAAAAAAATTGCGCCTCAAATCTTATACCTCGGCCCAAATGGTTCACCCTTCCACGTTATATAGTCTTCTTCCCCAACCAAGAATTACATTCCCTCCTTACTCCAAAATTTCAACCAGGACATTTCAGCTTCTTTAGAAAAATAATGCTACTCCTGTACTCCATTAAAAATCAAACGAAATACACCATCCCAATCTCCTCCACACTCTCTACCCACTCAACACAAAATTAAAGGACTCAAAATTCCATTTCCTGTCGCCTCTCCAAGCCAAGAACCGCCTATACAATGAAAGTCGCGATAATAGTTGCCATCAAAACACCCCATTTCTTCCCAGTAGCTGCTAAATTCTATGCTACACTCAAAAACTATCATCAATTCGTTGATTACAGCTTCAAATTCTCCATTATGTGAACCATAGTTCGATGATAATGGTGGAGCTCCAATAACCAAGGTCGCACTCATCAAAAACTATAGCAGATCAAAGAGCCTGTCTTGAGGATCACAAATATATCTCATTTGCGATTTGTTGTTTTCTCTTTGAATTTCTATGATTTTTCCAATGCACCATTTCACTGTTAGAAGAAAAATGATGATGGCGGAATATAATTTGACCACGGAACGAAGTGTATTAGGGTTAGAAAACTGGTATGTAATTTATAGGAAAATTTAAATAATTAAATATTATTATTATATTTATTTAAAAGGAACCGCTATATGTATTTGTTGTTTAAAAATTCGTTCGACTACATACTATATCCAATTTTTACGAAAAAGGACATGCAACGATAGTTCGACATTACGGACCCAACGAAACTTGTTTTGTCGAATTCTGAATCCGTTTGCTCACGCAGCTTATTTTTAAAGTCAAATTATTGACTGTTTTTCACATTAAAATCTCGTACGACCACATATTAATTCCAAAAATTTCGAAAATTTAAATCTAACTGTAAGGACCCGTAACTTCCCCGTGAAGTAAAGAGCGGATACTTCGAGAACAACAAACAAAAGAACGCAGACATAAGAACATTTCATTGCTTATTACAACAATTCATCAGAATACAAGAATATACAGAGTATAAACAAATAATGTACATTATAAAATATCAGAGATTACAATACATTACATAGCAGCGGAAAATAATACAATACACAACTAGAAGCAATACACGGATACAGAGCTTTCCGAGTATCGTTCCATCTGTAAACCAGGATCCTGTGAATATAAATCTGCAAAACCAAAGCTGCTAGCTGCCCGTGTCAAAATAAGGGCACATAGAGTTTAGGTTAAAACAATAAACTCCAGGTCAGTCATGTGACTAGTGTGAGAACTAAAAAAGTTATTAATCTTTATTTTAAAGTTAGGTAAATCAAGGGACCAAGCCGTATAACACAGAACGGGTTTCCTCCCAAGAATACCAGTGCATAAAACAAACAGCGCAATGCTAAATAAAGAAAAATGAAGCTATTATAAGACCCAAGTCCCATCACACAACGCAACGCAAGCCGGAGGATAGGGATTTTACCTTATAATAGCCAAAGAATGCTTGATACGCTAAATTTCATCTTTTGATTCTTAATCAGACTCCAACCGTAAATTAGTAAGAGAACGATTCCCTAAGTATTAACCCCGAAGGACGAAATCAACATCAGATCAATACCCAGGAAACCACCCATCTTAGCTCGTTTCCAGTTAGTTTCTAATTTTATATACAATCATAAATATCAATCATAGGCCGCATGAATGTCCCATACCACTATGTCGCCATATATAGGTATACAATCAAAACCGCAATTGTCACGTATTGGAAGTTGGATTTCCATCTGTGAACCAAGGCAAAAGATAGCCCTTACCGATTCGAGATGCTCTAGCCCGTGTCTCAGGATCAGAACGCATCAACCCTTGGATCGTCAGGGCTGGTCAACCGATGTGGATTATTATGCCTGAACACTATGTTTTCCCGCCCTTTGGGGCGTAAATGTGCCAACAAATAACTCCATCGGCTTCAAATAGTCATTGGTATACCCGAGGCGTCTCGCAACAGCAACAACCACATAAGTCAAACTCGTTAGGGCGTGTCAAACAACTGACGCCACTTCTAGCTAGAAGGAAACGCATGTCCTCCCTGATGTCCTCTCCCGTTTCTGGTCCACTACCGGGGTGTGAGGCTCGCGAATCAACGCTGCACAAAGCTATGCCACACAGGCTGTGCTTTGATCGTCAACCACAAGACTCTGCTTTTCAACAGAAGCCTTGATCATTTGCATCTTTCCATGCCACACAGGCATTTCATGCTATGCAACCGATATCAATCACATAGAATGAAATCCAATGTCAGACACACATCCATTTATAAGTCCGTTCTGGGTCCGAACGAAACTGGAGGAACCTTATTCCACGCATATCCATCGATCTCCAAGTACGTCTGGGTGATCACCAACTGATTCCCTCATCTTGGGTGTACAACCCAATCAAGATCATCAGTAATCACCCAAACGACGTGAAGACCTCCGGTCTTCAACCACCGTCTTCGCCTGTGACTTATCGCCGTATCAGTTATTCAGAATGGGATAAACCCGATCTTTCCGAGTAACTCACGTATATAATAAACAAGTGTTAAAGAAACACAACATACGCCTCATTCCATTTCATCAGTCACAAACCGTAAATTAACAAGAGGAAAATTCCCTAATTATTAACCCCAAAGGCCGAAACCAACATCAGATCAATACCTAGGAAACCATTCTGCTTAGCTAACCTACAGTTAGTTTCTAAATTTCACATTCTTAGGGAAAGGTTCCCATTAATTTTATCAAAGATAAATTCTTTAAATTTATTCTTTAATCTTCCTTTGAATATCAATTCAAACCAAATTATTGTTTATCCAAACTAGCCGGGATTAACGAACCTTACCGAAGTAATCATTTGTTTTAATTTCCCAATCCCAACCTATTCATCCCATGAAGTAAAACTGGTAATACTTCATATCTAACACCACGGTGTTATCGGTAAATTCAATTACCATTTCACGTTCAAATCTAATTAAAGATTTAACTATCGGCTGGAGCAAAACTGGTGATACACCATTCTCGATCTTTTCAATGTAATTAAAGATTCATTAAAACTCCACTTAGTTTTAATCTTTAACTGGGTTAAAGAACCGATGTCATTTAAAACACGGTTCACGAAAAACCCCAAAATCACATCACATTTCAATCAGTCCCTAACCGTAAATTAGCAAGTGAGCAATTCCCTAAGTATTAACCCCGAAGGCCGAAACCAACATCCGATCAATACCCAATAAACCATTCAACTTAACTAATCTCCAGTTAGTTTCTAATTTTCTTAACTCCGTTGGGTCAAAGAACAGTATTATTGAAGATACCGTTCATGACAACCCCGAATCACATTCCATTAATTATCGGGTTAAAGAACAAGTGTTATTTAAAACACTGTTCACAATAAACCCAAAAATCAATACCAATTCAATTCCAATTAAATATTATTTAATTGGTACACTTCATTAAATCTAAATAAAAAGATTTAATTTTTTCTCACCTGGGATTAAAAACAGTGTTAATGAAGACACCATTCACGACAAACCCAAATCACATTTGATATTAAATACAAGGCTCTGAATAGAAAATATATCGACTTATATTCAATATCAAATTCTACGACCAACAAATATCGTATTGGAAATAACGATATAATTATATCTTTCAAATTTCCATAACAATATCTGTATAGTCACGAAATCCAACATCGAAATATCCCAAAGACAATTTCGATTCAAATCCATTAAAATTCAATTATTGGAAATTCTGGTTACTTTTAAAACCATTTCAAATCCAATTTATTTATTTTTAAAAATAAATAGAATTATAATTCTAGTTCAAAACTTGTTCATTTCGGTAAAAAATTATTCTTATCTTTTCAAATATGTAATTTTTTATCCCAATTCTTCACAAATCATTTCTTATGATTTTACACAAATTATTTCTATTTTTAATAATTTTATCAAGGCCCGTACTGTCGATTTCCACCAATGGCCATCGAACTGCAATTACAGCGACCTTTTCCAAATTTGATTTGGACATAATTCCAAATCCAACCGTTAGATTTCAAATTTCTAATATTCGTTAGAAAGCTCTTTTCGATATGAACCCAATTGTTTCGGTTTTAGGAGAATCCAACGGTCGGATCTCCCGCAGTATCCATTCGAAGTCAATGGTCGAAATTCACGAACTGCCACGGCGCGGCGCGTTCTATTCAGGCCATTATATATATATGATATATATATTATATATATTTTGTCGATTTCCTTTTAAAACGTATTTTATAAATCGTTTTAAATTCGTTTTCAAAACGATTTCAACTTCCATCTCAAATTCAAATCAAAATTGAATCTTTCCAATATAAATTCGTTTTAAATTCATTTCAACTCAATTTCAATTCAAATCCATTTCAGTTCAAATCGGTTTTAATTCAAATCGATTTCTGTTCAATTTCAATATTTCAGTTCAATTTCAATACGTTTTAAATTCAATTCAAAACGATTTCAATTCTATTTCAATCTAATTCGAATTTCAATTCTTTTCAATTTAATTCGAATTTCAATTTATTTCAATTTAGTTCGAATTTCAATTCATTTCAGTTTAATTCGAATTTCAATTCATTTCAATTTAATTCGAATTTCAATTTAGTTCGAATTTCAATTCATTTTAGTTTAATTCGAATTTCAATTCATTTCAATTTAATTTGAATTCCAATTCATTTCAAAATATCAGATTTTGAAATCACTTTCGATATTCATTATAAAATGAATAAAATCGACATAAATATCGTTCAAGTCAAAATGGCGTCAATCTAATCAACACGGCTTTTATTCAATACATGAAATTATTTTATTTCAACACATGAATTTATTTTCTAAATTGGAATGAGGTCCAATCAATTACCATATAATGTTAATTATATGGATTTTCTACAACACATGTATATAATAGCAACGGTAAATAATCAACCTTCATCCAGAGTGCACCATACAACTGCATAAGCATTAAATATAGATAATTAACGCTTACACAGTCTGTCAATCCATCGATTGACATACAACTAAACAATCAGGATTAGTGTACGTCAAATCTCATCCCAATACCCGTGTGGGATTTCAAATCAACAAACACAGATTTTTATTTGTGCAGTTGGGCGATGTGTAAAATTTATCGTCCCAATCAATATCAGTCAAATCAGTGTATATTAAAAAATCGTCCGATTTGTTTATAAATATTTATTATATATATACGTCAAAAATTATATTTTTAACCATAAAATATTTTCCACTATAAAATATTTTATTTCATTCCACATCACAAACCAAATTTCACAACATAGTAACCAAACAAACAAGTCCTCCATGGTCTGTGGATGACGGGTGTCGGGTGCTGCTAAGCACCGTCTGCATCCTAGTATATATTTCAACTAGAAATTAAATTAAAATTGAGGAGTTCTCATCGACTAGCTAAACCAAACGCCACGACTCTTCATATGTAGAACATCTCGCCGTGCTCGCCCTTTTGTCAATTTCATTGTCCGTAGCCACTACATATATAAAAATCACATTTTTATATAGTAGCCATGTATATAAAAATCACAATTTTACACTGCTACTATATAGATAAAAATTCTATTTTTACACCGCTTCTTTCTATACAAAAATCATATTTTTATATTTCTACTTCATATATAAAGATTGAATCTTTATATTCTCTACCCTATAAAAATTATATTTTCATAATCTCTACTATATAAAAACCATATTTTAATTATCATACATACATAAAAATTGAATTTTTACCCTTTCTACATACATATAAAAATTATATTCTTATTCTTTACATCACACAAAAATTATATTTTTGTGACGCTAAAAATTATATTTTTATATCGTTAAAAACCAAATCTTTACTTCTATATAAAAATTCAAACTTTACTTCTATATAAAAATAATTCAAACTTTACTTCTATATAAAAATTCAAACTTTACTTCTATATAAAAATAATTCAAACTTTACTTCTATATAAAAATTCAAACTTTACTTTTCTAACTTCATAATAAAAATTGTTTCTTTCTATAAAAAATTTGCCTTTCTTGCAAATAAAAATCTACCCTCTTTACCTATATTTTATATATTACTTTAAAAATGAATTACTGCTAATTAATAAATAAAAAACAAATTTTTATTACATACAGCAAATTAAATAAAACTGAAATTTAAAATCATGTTTCACATAATAAAATTTGCATTCCTATCTATATAAACTTGTAAAGACCAAACAAAAAGAAAAATAAATAATAGTAAAGGTCTTACTGTTGAAATCCGAAAAGAGAAGGGGAGCGCGTGTAACGACCGGCATTCTACGCATCATAGGATCATAGAATATTTATTTCATTCACATACGAAGTCGTATGGTCATGTAACTTTGGGAGACGACTATTAGGATCATTTCCCATGTCTATGATTTTTCCCGATTTTTAAATGACCATTTTACCCCTAGTTGGTACTGTTTTGGCCATAACTTTTGACTGGAAAGGAATTTTGACATGAAACCACTCCATTGGCTCCGGATGATGGTTTCTCTTTCCGTAGAGTGGTCACATTAGCCAAACGGACTCACCGTTTGGGAGATATGGCTGAAACAAGTTTCAGATGATGAAAAACAGCTTAATTGGGCTTAACCGGGTGATTAGCAGCTAGGCCCAGAGGGGAATTTCGGGTTTAGGGGTATATAGGGGCTGATTAGGGTTAGAAAACATTTCTTTCTACATTTTCCAGCCGCCACTTTCATCCTTAGACACTCTAACAATGGCCTCCTACATCTAAAACACCCCAAATCACTTTCTAATTGAAGATTAGGCTTAGCAACATCAAATTAAGAAGAAAAAGCACCAAAGCAAGGTTAGAGCTGCTGTTAGACATCAGTATTCGCCCTAAATCAGAGGAGTTTCTGTTCTGAGAATTTTTTTTGTGGCCAAGGTGAGTGATAGCATCGTTTTGACACTAATTACAGTTAATTAAGGGTAATTAGTGAAGATTAGCGAATTTATACACCTATAAATTCTGGAAAAATGTTTAGAAATTCTTAAATAATGTTTTATGCCTCTGGTTGAAATTTGGTTCGATTTGATTAAGTTTTGTTAAACCTATGATTAGATTTGCTTAAACATGCTTAAGGGAAAATAAGGGATTTTGGGTACATTTGATCCATTTTGACATATAAATTCATTGTTTTGGTGTTTGTGGTTAGTTTGCTATGTTGTTATGACTATTTGACATGAATTGTGATTGATTAGAACAGTTAGATTTGTCAAAAACGTCGTCGAACGGCGTAAACAAGTTGCTGGAAAAAGTTGCAGAAAGTTGTGCAGGGCTTCGGATCGGATCGGATGAGGGCTCGGATCGGATATGTGAACTGGGCAAGAAAACCCGACCCGAACTGGAGTTTGGCACATAAGAGACTTGGTGAAAAGGAAGGCCGTTTACTTAGAGTTGGAGTGGACAAGGGGATCGGATCGGAAGAATAATGGGGGCTAGATCGGATCGGAAGAACATTGGGAGCGGACCGGATCGGAGTAAGCTAGGGAGCGGAGCGGATCGGACTGGAGTAAGGCGAAGGGATCGGAGTAGATGGAAAACGAGGGAACTGATCGGAGAAGGAGCATGAACTGGAAGGAAGACAGCAACCCGACCCGACCCGGAGGAGGACACCGACCCGACCCGAAGTGAAGTACTCGACCCGAACCGAGCTAGACAAGGACCACCGAACCGAACCGATCAGAAAGATTACACCGAACCGAACCGAGCTAGACGAGGAGCACCAAACCGAACCGTACGTGGGCTATTACTACTACGCGATGACTCTTTTGAAGACCCACTCCAATTCGATCAAAACCCGAGATGCAAAGGAAGTCCAAATGAGAAGTTAGAGCTCAAGATTTAGATGGGAATCAACGAGTTCGCTTCATGGTTGGGTTTGCTGCGGGACGTGTGTTAAGGGGTTATCGATGTCTATAGCTTTGGACCACTATGGTAGGAGGCACGAAGGCGGATTCAGGGCCATTATGGCATCGGTAGAACCAAGGGCTACAACCAATGAAGTGGGTCATTGAAATGTTTGGTCATGACTCCAAGTGTTTGGCTTGGTCACAGCAGGGTTTCTACAAGTCGGGATTCGTCGTTACCTCAATTTGTCTAGTGTTACACAGTGGTAGATATCGTATGCTTTACGCACTGAGTGAGAGATGTGAGGATGGTTGCTATGGATGATTTGTTTGCTATCATTATGACATGCACACCCCACCCCCGTATTCTTTACACTATTCATTATGGCACCTTGGAGTACTGTACGGTATGTGGTACTAACTCTTTGGTTGCAGGTTCAGGTATGGTTTAGTATACCTGTTATTGTTATGTTTTGATGCTTATCGCTCATACCAGGCTTTATGTCTGACCCAGAGTTTTATGTCTCCTCTTATTACTCTGGGTGCTCACACGAGCAGACTAGAGACAGGTTAGCTGGTGATGCATGAGTAGATGATCCGGAGACGAGTAGGAGGCTTCCACGTAACACATATATAGTATTCTCCCTGTGTTGTTGAAGATCACTGCTTGGGCATTGGTGGTGTATCTTCTACTTTGGCTTTCTTTTGTTTAGAGACAGTAAATTTTGAAAAGTTGTAATAAGCTGTATTTGGATTTCCGCTGCTTTGATATTGATGTCGGTTTTAGTTATCAGCTTATGCACTGTCTCACCTGTTTTATGTCAAGTATATTATTATTATATTTTATCCCATGCGCTGTGAGACATTCTACAGGTTCCTTGATTAGTTCATTCTCTTCTTTCCTTTCTTTTGACGACCGTCCCGTGCTAGTCGGGCATGTGTACAACGCACTTTTGGAGGAAATGCAGGCTGTTGCGGGGCGGGCCGTCACATTTGGTATCAGAGCCAGGTTGCGTAATTAACCTGGGGAAGTTATCGGGGAGAGATAGAATACGTATACGAGAGAGCGTATTTGTGATTATTTTGGTTTTAAAAAGCTATATATATATATATACTATTAGTAGTATAAGAATGAAGTCGTACTGCACTAGCACCACTATGGGATCGTTAATCATTTCCTTTTTCAGATTGACGATGAGCCGATATGTTAGAGGTACCGGTAGAGGGGCCAATAATGGGAATGCTGCTGACATGAGGATGATGTTTACTGACCTCATGAGAGAAATGCTTAGAGATGTACGGGGGGCAGCTCCCAATGATGGAAATGGTGGTGGTCCAATAGTGCAGGCGCCGAGGGTCGATTTCGCCAAGCTGAATAAAGATTATACTAGCCTTGGTGGGAAGCCGTTTCACGGAACGGAGTCGGCCACGGATGTTCAAGATTGGTTGGATAGTTGCGAATGTATCTTCGAGGATTTGGGTATCGAGGATGCGATGAAGAGAAAGCTAGCGTCCCGTCAGTTGCAAAGGTGGGCAATGAATTGGTGGAATGCTATAAAGGCAGCTACTCCCGAAGATCAGATTACTTGGGAGCAGTTTAAGGCTCGCTTTAGCGAGAAGTTCATTCCAGCTGCTCAGAAGTCAGTGCTGTTTAGGAAATTCTTAGAGCTCAAGCAGAATGGCGGAGCTGTCTCGGAGTACATTGCTGAATTCGACACTTTGTCAAAGTATGGGTTATCTCTTATTGATACTGCCGAGAAGAAGAATGAGAAATTCATAACTGGGTTAGATCAGTACTTAGGGGAAAGGCTTATTAACCACATCGATGAGTCGTTTGAGTCGATTGTAGGGAAAGCATTGAGGTCAGAAAGTCTCTACCCTAAGCCGAAGACTGAGGTTGCATCCGCAGGTAAGCCAAAGCCACAAGCAAGTGGTGAAGGCAAAGGTGGTTCCCAAAATAAGAGAAAGCAGAATCAGACTAAGGATGGCCAGAAGAAAAAGAATAAGCAAGATGTTGAGTGCTTCAGCTGTGGTAAGAAGGGCCATTATGCTAGTAATTGTCGGGCCAAGCCAGCGGATAGGAAGTGCTTCAATTGTGGCCAAATGGGACATCACAAGGACAAGTGTCGGCAACCCCCTAAAGAAAAGCAAATGGTGAAAGCATATGCCCTTAATGCTATTCCTTCTTCGTCGAATGCCCCAACTGCGGCGGAGAAAGGAAAGAATGTCGTCATTCAAGGTATGCTTTCTGTTTACGATGTTCCTGTTAGAGTTTTGTTTGATACCGGAGCTTCCAGTTCTTTCATATCTAGTGACCTGGTAGATAGGTTGGGATTGGAGCCCGAGATTGTCGATAGACCTTTAGTAGTGACGAACCCGATTGGTGGTTCTACTAGCCTTAGCATGATTTGTCGTAATGTGGTCTTATCGAGTCATGGATGCATGTTTGTTTGTGATTGCTTTGTTTTGGGCTTTACTGGGTTTGGCATTATTTTGGGAGTAGATTGGCTCCGAAGATACGGGGTGGTGGTAGACTGTGAGGGCTTTTTGGTGACAGCTAGAGCGGATGATGGGCGGAGGATAGTGTTTGGTGGTCTACCCAGTGAGGGGGTATTGGCTAGTTTTCTAAACTCCCTTGACATTCCGCATAGTGAGTTGTCAGGTTTGCCCGTGGTTGGCCAGTATCCGGATGTTTTCGAAGAAGTGACCGGACTTCCACCACACCGAGAGATTGAGTTCCATATTGATTTGGTAAAAGACGCCAGACCTATAGTGATGCCACTTCGTCGTATGGCACCAAGGGAGCAGCGGGAGCTCGAGGTGCAAGTCAGCGATCTTTTGAAGAAGGGATTTATCAGAAGGAGTGTTTCTGAATGGGGAGCACCAGTTGTGTTTGCTACCAAGGCAGATGGTTCCCTTCGTTTGTGTGTAGACTACCGCGAGTTGAATAAAGTGACGAGGAAGAACAAGTATCCTCTACCGCGGATAGATGATTTGTTCGATCAGTTGAGTGGCGCGAGAGTATTTTCTCAGTTGGATCTCGCGACAGGTTTTCATCAGCTTAGAGTGGAAGCTGAGAGTATAGCTAAAACGGCATTTCGGACGCCGTCTGGGTTTTATGAGTGGTTGGTCATGCCATTCGGGCTGACCAATGCCCCAGCATATTTTGTGGATCTTATGAATAGGGTATTCAGGGATCAGTTGAATAAGTTTGTCCTTGTGTTCGTTGATGATATTTTGGTCTGTTCGAGGACAGAGGAAGAACACAAGGAACATTTAAAAATAGTGATGGAGGTGTTGAGAAAACACCAATTGAAAGCAAAGTTTTCTAAGTGTCACTTCTGGAAGAGGGAAGTGAGGTTCTTGGGCCATGTTGTATCAGAGAATGGTATTGCCGTAGACCCGGTGAAGGTGGCTACGGTACAGGATTGGCCTACGCCCAAGAATGCAACAGACCTAAGAAGTTTCTTGGGATTAGCTGGATATTATCATAAGTTTATCCAAGGTTTCTCCAAGATAGCAGCACCATTGACCCAGTTGACTAAGAAGAATCAAGCTTTTTTCTGGGATGGAAGGTGCGAGAATGCATTCAAGAGTCTAAAGGACAAGTTGTCAAGCGCACCAGTGTTAGTCATTCCTAAGGGGAATGAAGAGATGACGGTATACACGGATGCCTGTGGTATCGGACTGGGTGTTGTATTGATGCAAAACGGTAGGGTTGTAGCTTATGCAAGTCGGCAATTGAAACCGCACGAGAAAAGATATCCTACCCATGATTTGGAATTGGCAGCGATCGTGTTCGCGTTGAAGATGTGGAGAAACTACCTCTTGGGAGAAAGATTTGAGCTGTTTACAGATCATAAGTCGTTGAAGTATCTCTTCTCTCAGAAGGATTTAAATCTCCGGCAACAAAGGTGGTTAGAATTCTTGGCTTCCTATGATTTTGACATTGCATATACACCGGGCAAGGGCAATGCGGTGGCTGATGCATTGAGTAGAAGACATGCCAGTTTAGGGGCTATGTTTTTAGAATGTAAGCAACTGGAGTATATCGCGGGGTTTGATTTCAGACCAAAGTGCGAACTGGATCCAGAAATGTTAGCAAGTTTGACGATCAGACCCGCTTTGATTGAGCGGATCGGCTCTAGTCAGAGGGATGATCCTGACCTATTGGAAATCATCTCCAAGTTAGAGATGGATATCGATGAGGAGACAAACAAGTATGGGCTTGATCGAGATGGATGGCTTAGAAAGAATGGAAAGCTTGTTGTACCCAATGTCAATGGATTGAGAGATGAAGTGCTTAGAGAATGTCATCACTCAAAGCTGACCATACACCCCGGTGGTAACAAGATGTATCGAGACATGAAGCAGACCTACTACTGGGAAGGGATGAAAAGAGATATTGGGAGGTTTATATCCAAATGCATGAATTGCCAGCTAGTTAAAGCCAAGCAAAAGAAGCCTAGGTTGTTACAGCCATAGGAATTCCCGAATGGAAATGGGAGCAAGTCTCGATGGATTTCATCGATGGTTTACCGAGGACTAGATCAGGACATGATAGCATTTGGGTGGTTGTAGACCGATTGACTAAGAGTGCAAGATTTATACCAGTCAAATCTACCAGAACGGCAGCTAAGTTAGCAGAATTGTATATGAAGTGGGTAGTGAGATTTCATGGAGTACCTAAAAGCATTGTGAGTGACCGAGACCCGTTGTTCACTAGTGGGTTTTGGAACAGCTTACAAGAGGCTCTAGGGTCAGAGTTACATCTCAGTACCGCATATCGTCCTCAGACCGACGGTCAGACGGAGAGGGTGAATCGTATTTTGGAAGATCTCTTGAGAGCATGTATATTGGATTTTGGTGGATCATGGGTTGATCATTTGCATCTAGTAGAGTTTGCATATAATAATAGCTACCAATCCAGTATCGGTATGGCTCCGTTTGAAGCTTTGTACGGAAGACCATGTAACTCACCATCATGTTGGATAGAGACTGTCGAGAAGTTTATGCTTGGACCAGATGTGGTGAGGGAAACTTCAGATAAGATTAAGTTCATTCAACAACGAATGAAAGCTGCTCAAGATAGGCAGAAGAGTTATGCTAATAAGAGGAGAAGAGACCTAAAATTCTCCGTTGGTGACTTGGTGTTTGTCAAGATTTCTCCGTTGAAGAGCGTAATACGATTTGGCAGGAGGGGCAAGTTGGCACCAAGATTCGTTGGCCCATTCCCTGTTCTTGAACTAGTCGGGAGCTTGGCATATAGAATTGACTTACCAGAGAAAATGGCGGGAGTTCACAATGTATTTCATGTTTCCCAACTAAGGAAGTTCGTCCACGACTCAGATATGACTATTGCACCTGATCAGTTAGAGGACTTCGAAGTAGAACCCGAGGCGGTTGGGAACCGCAAGCCGGCCCGTATTGTCGAGCACGACATGAAGCAACTTCGAAGGAAGGCGGTGAAGCTAGTCAAGGTTCAGTGGGGCGAGGATGAGAATGATTGTACTTGGGAGACAGAGGAGAACATTAGGAGGACTTATCCAGAACTCTTTGCCTGGTACGATTTTGACTTCGATTTAGTTTTCCGCATGCTAGGATAGGCTTGGTTGCTTGTTTTGCATGTTTGACTGTTGTATGTGGTTGTTAGGCATACGGGATCCTTTGTATGTTTGGGTTAAGGAATTTCGGGGACGAAATTTCTTAAGGGGGGAGAGTGTAACGACCCACATTCTATGCATCATACGATCGTAGAATATTTATTTCATTCACATACGAAGTCGTATGGTCATGTAACTTTGGGAGACGACTATTAGGGTCATTTCCCATGTCCATGATTTTTCTCGATTTTTAAATGACCATTTTACCCCTAGTTGGTACTGTTTTGGCCATAACTTTTGACTGGAAAGGAATTTTGACCTGAAACCACTTCCATTGGCTCCGGATGATGGTTTCTCTTTCCGTAGAGTGGTCACATTAGCCAAACGGACTCACCGTTTGGGAGATATGGCTGAAACAAGTTTCAGACGGTGAAAAACAGCTTAATTGGGCTTAACCGGGTGATTAGCAGCTATGCCCAGAGGGGAATTTCGGGTTTAGGGGTATATAGGGGCTGATTAGGGTTAGAAAACATTTCTTTCTACATTTTCCAGCCGCCACTTTCATCCTTAGACACTCTAACAATGGCCTCCTACATCTAAAACACCCCAAATCACTTTCTAATTGAAGATTAGGCTTAGCAACATCAAAATAAGAAGAAAAAGCACCAAAGCAAGGTTAGACATGCTGTTGGACATCAGTATTCACCCTAAATCAGAGGAGTTTCAGTTCTGAGAATTTTGTTTGTGGCCAAGGTGAGTGATAGCATCGTTTTGACACTAATTACAGCTAATTAAGGGTAATTAGTGAAGATTAGCGAATTTATACACCAATAAATTCTGGAAAAATGTTTAGAAATTCTTAAATAATGTTTTATGCCTCTGGTTGAAATTTGGTTCGATTTGATTAAGTTTTGTTAAACCTATGATTAGATTTGCTTAAACATGCTTAAGGGAAAATAAGGGATTTTGGGCACATTTGATCCATTTTGACATATAAATTCATTGTTTTGGTGTTTGTGGTTAGTTTGCTATGTTGTTATGACTATTTGACATGAATTGTGATTGATTAGAATAGTTAGATTTGTCAAAAACGTCATCGAACGGCGTAAACAAGTTGCTGGAAAAAGTTGCAGAAAGTTGTGCAGGGCTTCGGAACGGATCGGATGAGGGCTCGGATCGGATATGTGAACTGGGCAAGAAAACCCGACCCGAACTGGAGTTTGGCACATAAGAGACTTGGTGAAAAGGAAGGCCGTTTACTTAGAGTGGGAGTGGACAAGGGGATCGGATCGGAAGAATAATGGGGGCTAGATCGGATCGGAAGAACATTGGGAGCGGACCGTATCGAAGTAAGCTAGGGAGCGGAGCGGATCGGACTGGAGTAAGGCGAAGGGATCAGATCGGATTGGAGTAGATGGAAAACGAGGGAACTGATCGGAGAAGGAGCATGAACAGGAAGGAAGACAACAACCCGACCCGACCCGGAGGAGGACACCGACCCGACCCGAAGTGAAGTACACGACCCGAACCGAGCTAGACAAGGACCACCGAACCGAACCGATCAGAAAGATTACACCGAACCGAACCGAGCTAGACGAGGAGCACCGAACCGAACCGTACGTGGGCTATTACTACTACGCGATGACTCTTTTGAAGACCCACTCCAATTCGATCAAAAGCCGAGATGCAAAGGAAGTCCAAATGAGAAGTTAGAGCTCAAGATTTAGATGGGAATCAACGAGTTCGCTTCATGGTTGGGCTTTGCTGCGGGACGTGTGTTAAGGGGTTATCGATGTCTATAGCTTTGGACCATTATGGTAGGAGGTACGAAGGCGGATTCAGGGCCATTATGGCATCGGTAGAACCAAGGGCTACGACCAATGAAGTGGGTCATTGAAATGTTTGATCATGACTCCAAGTGTTTGGCTTGGTCACAGCAGGGTTTCTACAAGTCGGGATTCGTCGTTACCTCAATTTGTCTAGTGTTCCACAATGGTAGATATCGTATGCTTTACGCACGGAGTGAGAGATGTGAGGATGGTTGCTATGGATGATTTGTTTGCTATCATTATGACATGCACACCCCACCCCCGTATTCTTTACACTATTCATTATGGCACCTTGGAGTACTGTACGGTATGTGGCACTAACTCTTTGGTTGCAGGTCCAGGTTCAGTTATGGTTTAGTATACCTGTTATTGTTATGTTTAGATGCTTATCGCTCATACCAGGCTTTATGTCTGACCCAGAGTTTTATGTCTCCTCTTATTACTCTGGGTGCTCACACGAGCAGACTAGAGACAGGTTAGCTGGTGATGCACGAGGGGATGATCCGGAGACGAGCAGGAGGCTTCCACGTAACACATATATAGTATTCTCCCTGTGTTGTTGAAGATCACTGCTTGGGCATTGGTGGTGTATCTTCTACTTTGGCTTTCTTTTGTTTAGAGACAGTAAATTTTGAAAAGTTGTAATAAGCTGTATTTGGATTTCCGCTGCTTTGATATTGATGTCTGTTTTAGTTATCAGCTTATGCACTGTCTCACCTGTTTTATGTCAAGTATATTATTATTATATTTTATCCCATGCGCTGTGAGACATTCTACAGGTTCCTTGATTAGTTCATTCTCTTCTTTCCTTTCTTCTGACGACCGTCCCATGCTAGTCGGGCATGTGTACAGCGCACTTTTGGAGGAAATGCAGGCTGGTGCGGGGCGGGCCGTCACAGCGCGGTCGGATCTGCAGAAGAGAGAGGCGTCGGTAGGGGGGCTTCAGGTCGGCGCGGTGGTCTCAGTGGGCTAGGTGGCGGCGGTTTTCAATAGGTTAAGGGGCGTGCGGTTTTTAGGGTTTGCTGAACGGGGCGGGGGGTGGGGGGGCTATCGAGGAACGCGCGGAAAGGGGGGGTCTGGATCGGAGCGGCGGCGGGGTCTGGTGGTGGGGGGAGCGGTGGACGAGGGGCTGGAGGCGGCGTGGTCTTCGATCGTGCCTCTTTTTTTTCTTTTCTCTTTTTTTTATTTGTTTTTACTTCTGACCGAAGAACGAGGGGGGGGGGGTGAGTATAGAGAGAGGGTAAGGTTAATATAATATATATAATTTATTATTTAATTATTTCAAAAAGTAACTTTTACATTCGAACTCGAAATCAAACCCACCGCCGGTCGTCCATAGATAATTACCCCCATTTCGAACACAATGAGATATGTATCGTAAGCTGATTCGATCGTTTCGATTAGTTTCCATCAAAATCAAAATATAACTCTTTATATTGAATTTGAACGCACATTTCAATTTCCCGGGGCCACATACTAACTAAAATAATTCCCGAAAAATATTTTCTGGCTTCGTATTGACGATACGGTCCTAACAAAACCAATTTTTTCAAATTCTGAGACCGTTTGAAAAATGGCCATTTTCCAGTCGATTAAAATCAACTGAAACTGGTCAAATGTGTTTTCCTTTGCCACGCTCACATATTGATTCGAAAAGTTACGAATTTTGGAATCTAGTAATAAATTGACATCATGGATCCAACAAAAGTGGTTTCGTCGAAAACCGAGGTCGTTTGCAAAATCCCCATTTTTAAGGGCCAGAATTCCATAGCGACTATTCTGAATTTTCAGCTGGACATATCTTTCGATTCACGCTATGAAATTTAAAATTTTCGGATTTGTTGGAAAGATATTCTCAATTAGATTC
Organism: Allium sativum; assembly: GCA_030737875.1. Lineage (NCBI taxonomy): Eukaryota > Viridiplantae > Streptophyta > Magnoliopsida > Asparagales > Amaryllidaceae > Allium > Allium sativum. The sequence goes on along the minus strand of JASFAX010000021.1, from coordinate 30,283,435 downwards.
TATTATTTTTGGTTTCACTAAAATCCGGTTCATTTTGAATCCTGTACATTCATTTGAACTTTGAAATCGAATTTTCAAACTACCGCGCAATTTTCAATTCCTTTTATATATATAAATAAATATTTATATTCTAACGACGATCTATATAAACATATACATTCGAATTCTATTCAAAATAAATTTCTCGTCGACATTATTTAAAATAATTCACTTTAAATATTCAAAATTCAGTAAAATTGCCAAAATAAAAATTTTAAATTGGCTCGGATTTCCGGGTTATTACAATCTCCCCCACTCAAAACTTTTCGTCCCCGAAAAGGAACGAAGCCGAAAGTTGTTTAACTAATCAACTCAACTTTCACTATTTTCATTACGGCTTAAGTTCTTCCACTTTTCAATTTCTAAGAACTTTTCAAATTTTTCAAAAATTTGGCTAGCACCCTAAATTTTCAAATTTTTTTGCCATAACCTCCCCTGCACCGGGTACTTCGGGATATTTTATATAGCCTCCCATGTCCTTCTTCAATCCAAAAGAAAAAGCGGCTAGCCAATCGGCTCATAAAATCATCCAAAACCCAATAAATTAGTAAACATGTACCTATTTGTCGGGCAAACAATTTTATTCTTCTGCTCTAGCCTCCTTGCTATGACCTGTTCAATGTAAGTACATGTATATGCATGCAAATGCGACTAATTTTCAATACAATTCACTATTTGGTTCAATTTGGCTAAAGTTTCAACATTTTAATTAGTCAAACAATAATCTAACAACACAACCAGCAATCAATTAGTTGATTAGCTTTTCAAATTCATAATTTTGATATATATACAAAAAATCAGATTTTTGGTGCCAAATCACAACAATAGGCCCTATCTAATTTTGGTTCTCATACCAGTCAATTAGAAATATATAAAAATCTCACTTCTATCACTCGAATATAAACACTGATGATGGCGCACCATCATCAGAATTAGACCCGGGCGACTAGAGTGTGATTCTATATCTATCGAATATATTTGAGGCTTCAATACATGTGGATCAGACGTATACTAAAATCTCTATATACTTGATTGTCCAAATCGATACAAATAAATAATCAAATATGAATAGTTGATTTAAATTTTCAAAACAAAATTTGTTTTCACCTTTATTTTTCAAAACAACACTCTTCACACTCGTTCTAGGATACTACTGATCCTATCTCTAACGAGTCATTCTTATTGGATATAATTGATCCAATCTCTGATGAATTCTTTTGTTTGGTTCTAACGTGTCTGTTCTCTGAGTTTTGTAAACCTCGCTCTGATACCAAATGTAAGGACCCGTAACTTCCCCGTGAAGGAAAGAGAGGATACTTCGAGAACAACACACAAAGAAACGTAGACAGAAGAACATTTCATTGCTTATTACAACAATTCATTAGAATACAATAATATACAGAGTATAAACAAATAATGTACATAACAAAATATCAGAGATTACAATACATTACATAGCAGCGGAAAATAATACAATACACAACTAGAAGTAATACATGGATACAGAGCTTTCCGAGTATCGTTCCAGCTGTAAACCAGGATCCTGTGAATATAAATCTGCAAAACCAAAACTACTAGCTGCCCGTGTCAAAATAAGTGCACCCAGAGTTTAGTTTAAAACAATAAACTCCAGGACAGTCATGTGACTGATGTGAGAACTAAAACAGTTATTAATCTTTATTTTAAAGTTAGGTAAATCAAGGGACCACGCTGTATAACACGGAACCGGTTTCCTTCCAAGAATACCAGTGCATAAAACAAACAGCGCAATGCTAAATAAAGAAAAATGAAGCTATTACAAGACCCAGGTCCCATCACACAATGTAACGCAAGCCGGTGGATAGGGTTTTTACCTTATAATAGACAAAGAATGCTTGATACGCTAAATTTCATCTTCTAATTCTTAATCAAACTCCAACCGTAAATTAGTAAGAGAACGATTCCCTAAGTATTAACCCCGAAGGCCGAAACCAACATCAGACCAATACCCAGGAAACCACCCATCTTAGCTCGTTTACAGTTAGTTTCTAATTTTATATACAATCATTAATATCAATCATAGGCGGCATGAATGTCCCATACCACTATGTCTCTATATATAGGTATACAATCAAAACCGCAATTGTCACGTATTGGAAGTTGGATTTCCATCTGTGAATCAAGGCAAAAGATAGTCCTTACCAATTCGAGACGCTCTAGCCCGTGTCTCAGGATCAGAACGCATCAACCCTTGGATCATCAGGGCCGGTCCACCGATGTGGATTATTATGCCTAAACACTACATTTCCCTGCCCTTTGGGGCGTAAATGAGCCAACAAATGACTCCATCGGCTTCGCATATTCACCGATATATCCGAGGCACCTCGCAACAACAACAACCACATAAGTCAAACTCATCAGGGCGTGTCAAACCACTGACGCCACTTCTAGCTAGAAGGAAACGCATGTCCTCCCTGATGTCCTCTCCCGTTTCTGGTCCACTACCGAGGTTTGAGGCTCGCGAATCAATGCTACACAAAGCTATGCCACACAGGCTGTGCTTTGATCATCAACCACAAGACTCTGCTTTTCAACAGAAGCCTTGATCATTTGCATCTTTGCATGCCACACAGGCAATTCATGCTGTGCAACCGATATCAATCACACAGAATGAAATCCGATGTCAGACACACATCCATTTACAAGTCCGTTCTGGGTCCGAACGAAACCGGAGGAACCTTATTCCTAGCATATCCATCGATCTCCAAGTACGTCTGGACGATCACCAACTGATTCCCTACCCTTGGGTGTACAGCACAATCAAGATCATCAGTAATCACCCAAACGACGTGAATACCTCCGGTCTTCAACCTCCGTCTTCACCTTCGACTTATCGTCGTATCAATTATTCAGAATGGGATAAACCCGGTCTTTCCGAATAACTCGCGTATATAATAAACAAGTGTTACACAAACACAACATACGCCTCATTCCAATTCATCAGTTACTAAGCGTAAATTAACAAGAGGATAATTCCCCAAATATTAACCCCGAAGGCCGAAACCAACATCAGATCAATACCCAGGAAACCATTCTGCTTAGCTAACCTACAGTTAGTTTCTAAATTTCACATTCTTAGGGAAAGGTTCCCATTAATTTTATCAAAGATAAATTCTTTAAATTTATTCTTTAATCTTCCTTTGAATATCAATTCAAACCAAATTATGGTTTATCCAAACTAGCCGGGATTAACGAACCTTACCGAAGTAATCATTTGTTTCAATTTCCCAATCCCAACCTATTCATCCCATGAAGTAAAACTGGTAATACTTCATATCTAACACTATGGTGTTATCGGTAAATTCAATTACCATTTCACGTTCAAATCTAATTAAAGATTTAACTATCGCCTGGAGCAAAACTGGTGATACTCCATTCTCGATTTTTCAATCTAATTAAAGATTGATTAAAACTCCACTTAGTTTTAATGTTTAACTGGGTTAAAGAACCGATGTCATTTAAAACACGGTTCACGAAAAACCCCAAAATCACATCACATTTCAATCAGTCCCTAACCGTAAATTAGCAGGTGAGCAATTCCCTAGGTATTAACCTTGAAGCCGAAACCAACATTAGATAAATAGCCAAGAAACCATTCAACTTAACTAATCTCCAGTTAGTTTCTAATTTTCATAACTCCGTTGGGTCTAAGAACAGTATTATTGAAGATACCGTTCACGATAATCCAAAATCACATTCCATTAATTATCGGGTTAAAGAACAAGTGTTGTTTAAAACGCTGTTCACGATAAACCCAAAAATCAATACCAATTAGATTCCAATTAATTATTATTTAACTGGTACACTTCATTAAATGTAAATAAAAAGATTTAATCTTTTCTCACCTGGGCTTAAAAACAGTGTTAATGAAGACACCATTCACGACAAACCCAAATCACATTTGATATTAAATACAAGGCTCGGAATAGAAAATATATCGGCTTATATTCAATATCAAATTCTACGACCAACAAATATCGTATTGGAAATAACGATATAATTATATCTTTCAAATTTCCACAACAATATCTGTATAATCACAAAATCCAACACCGAAATATCCCAAAGGCAATTTCGATTCATATCCATTCCAATTCAATTATTGGAAATTCTGGTTACTTTTAAAACCATTTTAAATCCACTTTATTTATTTTTAAAAATAAATAGAATTATGATTCTAGTTCAAAACTAGTTCATTTCGGTAAAAAATTATTTTTATCTTTTCAAATATGGAAATTTTCATCCTAGTTCTTCACAAATCATTTCTTATGATTTTACACAAATTATTACTATTTTTAATAATTTTATCAAGGCCTGTACAGTCGATTTCCACCAATGGCCATCGAACTGCACTTACTGCGACCTTTTCCAAATTTGATTTGGACATAATTCCAAATCCAACTGTTATATTTCAAATTTCTAATATTCGTTAGAAAGCTATTTTCGATACGAACACAATGGTTTCAGCTTTAGGAGAATCCGACGGTCGGATCTCCTGCAATATCCATTCGAAGTCATGGTCGAAATTCACGAACTGCCGCGGCGTGTTCTATTCTGGCCATTATATATATATATATAATATATATATTATATATACATTTTGTCGATTTCCTTTTAAAACGTATTTTATAAATCGTTATGAATTCGTTTTCAAAATGATTTCAACTTCCATCTCAAATTCAAATCAAAATTGAATCTTTCCAATATAAATTCGTTTTAAATTCATTTCAACTTGATTTCAATTCAAATCCATTTCAGTTCAAATCGCTTTCAATTCAAATTGATTTCAGTTCTATTTCAATACGTTTTAAATTCAATTCAAAACGATTTCAATTCTATTTCAATCTAATTCGAATTTCAATTCTTTTAAGTTTAATTCGAATTTCAATTTAGTTCGAATTTTAATTCATTTTAGTTTAATTTGAGTTTCAATTCATTTCAATTTAATTCGAATTTTCAATTTATTTCAATTTATTTTGAATTTCAATTCATTTCAATTTAACTCGAATTTCAATTCATTTCAATTTAATTCGAATTTCAATTCATTTCAAAATATCAGATTTTGAAATCACTTTCGATATTCATTATAAAATGAATAAAATCGATATAAATATCGTTCACATCAAAATGGCGTCAATCTAATCAACACGGCTTTTATTCAATACATGAAATTATTTTATTTCAACACATGAATTTATTTTCTTAATTGGAATGAGGCATCAATTACCATATAATGTTAATTGTATGCATTTTCTACAACATATGTATATAATAGCAACGGTAAATAATCGACCATCATCCAGAGTGCACCACACAACTGCATAAGCATTAAATATAAATAATTAACGCTTACACAGTCTGTCAATCCATCGATTGGCATACAACTAAACAATCAGGATTATTGTACGTCAAATCTCATCCCAATACCCGTGTGGGGTTTCAAATCAACAAATGCAGATCTTTATTTGTGCAGTTGGGCGATGTGTAAAATTTATCGTCCCAATCAATATCAGTCAAATCAGTGTATATAAACAAATCGTCCGATTTGTTTATAAATATTTATTTTATATACATGTTAAAAATTATATTTTTAACCATAAAATATTTTCCACTATAAAATATTTTATTTCATTCCACATCACACAATCAAATTCCACAACATAGCAACCAAACAAACAAGTCCTCCATGGTCTGTGAACGACGGGTGTCGGGAGCTGCTAAGCACCGTCTGCATCCTGGTATATATTTCAACTAGAAATTAAATTAAAATTGAGGAGTTCTCACCGACTAGCTAAACCAAATGCCACGACTCTTCATATATAGAACATCTCGCCGTGCTCGCCCTTTTGTCAATTTCATTGTCCGTAGCCACTACATATATAAAAATCGCATTTTTATATTGTAACTATGTATATAAAAATCTTGTTTTTACACTGCTACTATATAGAAAAAAATTCTATTTTTACACCGCTTCTTTCTATATAAAAATCATATTTTTATATTTCAACTTCACATATAAAGATCGAATCTTTATATTCTCTACCCTGTAAAAATTATACTTTCATAATCTCTACTATATAAAAACCATATTTTGATTATCATACATACATAAAAATTGAATTTTTATCCTTTCTACATACATATAAAAATTATATTCTTATTCTTTACATCACACAAAAATTATATTTTTATGACGCTAAAAATTATATTTTTATATCGTTAAAAACCAAATCTTTACTTCTATATAAAAATTCAAACTTTACTTCTATATAAAAATAATTCAAACTTTACTTCTATATAAATTCAAACTTTACTTCTATATAAAAATTCAAACTTTACTTTTCTAACTTCATAATAAAAATCGTTTCTTTCTATAAAAATTTTACCTTTCTTGCATATAAAAATCTACCCTCTTTACCTATATTGTATATATTATTTTAAAAATGAATTACTGCTAATTTATAAATAAAAATCAAATTTTTATTACATACAACAAATAAAATAAAAACTAAAATTTAAAATCAGGTTTCATATAATAAAATTTGCATTCCTGTCTATCTAAACTAGTAAAGACCAAACAAAAAAAATAATAATAGTAAAGCTCTTACTGTTGAAATCCGAAAAGAGAAGGGGAGCGCGGTCGGATCTGCGGAAGAGAGAGGCGTCCGAAGGGAGGGGCTTCAGGTCGACGCGGTGGTCTCAAAAGGGCAAGGTGGCAGCGGTTTTCAATAGGTTAAGGGGGGTGTGGTTTTCAGGGTTTGCTGAACGGCGGGGGAGGGGGGGCTATCGAGGAATGCGAGGAAGGGGGTCTGGATCGGAGCGGCGGCGAGGTTTGGTGGTGGGAGGCGCGGTGGACGAGGGGCTGGAGGTGGCGCGGTCTTCGATCGTGCCCTTTTTTTCTTTCTTTTTTCTTTTCTCTTTTTTTTATTTGTTTTTACTTCTGATCGAAGAATGAGAGGGGGTGAGTATAGGGAGAGGGTAAGGTTAATATAATATATATTTTTTATTATTTAATTATTTCAAAAAGTAACTTTTACATTCAAAATCGAACCCACCGTCTGTAGTCCATAGCTAATTACCCTCATTCCAAACACAATGGGATATGTATCGTATGCTGTTTCGATCAGTTTCCGTCAAAATCAAAATATAACTCTATATATTGAATTTGAACGCACATTTCAATTTACTGGGGCAACATACTAACTAGAAAAATTCCCAAAAAATATTTTCTAGCTTCGTATTGACGATACGGTCCGAACAAAACCAATTTCGTCAAATTCTGAGACCGTTTGAAAAATGGCTATTTTCCAGTCGATTAAAATCAACTAAAATTGGTCAAACGCGTTTTCCTTTTCCACGCTCACATATTGAATCGAAAAATTATGAATTTTGGAATCTAGCAATAACTTGACATCACGGATCCAACAAAAGTAGTCTCGTCGAAAACCGAGGTCGTTTGCAAAATTCCCATTTTTAAGGGCTAGAATTCCATAGCGACTATTCTGAATTTTCAACTGGACATATCTTTCGATTCTCGCTATGAAATTAAAAAAATTCGGATTTGTTGGAAAGATATTCTCAATTAGATTCTATTATTTTTGGTTTTACTAAAATCTGGTTTAATTCGAATCCTGTACATTCATTTGAACTTTGAAATCGAATTTTCGAACTACCTCACCATTTTCAATTCCTTTTATATATATAAATAAATATTTATATTCTAACGACAATCTATATAAATATATACGTTCGAATTCTATTCAAAATAAATTTCTCGTCGATATTATTTAAAATAATTCATTTTAAATATTCAAAATTCACTAAAATTGTTAAAATAAAAATTTTAAATTGGCTCGGATTTCCGGGTTGTTACACTAACAATAATTTAATATTCCGGATCCAACAAAATCAGTTTCGTCGAAAACGGAGGTCGTTTGTAAAAATGGCTATTTTTAAAGCTCTAAATATACCCATTTAAATATTAATATATTTAAAAATAATTGAATTAAATATTTATAAATAAATAGTATCGTATATATTCAAAATAGAATGCCATACGCCTCCAAAATATTTCTATCTGAATTTATAACTAGATGTTTCAAATCCGATGTTATATCTATAACCGATTTATATTAAAAACCCTTTTATAATATAAATAAATCGTTATAGTTTATAAAGGAATTCCATAGCGACTTTTCGAAAATTTGATTTGGACAAAACTCATAATCTACATAACGAAAACTCGATTTTTCTCTTCCATTAGAAAAATATAGTTTAACAGATTCGAATGTTTCTTGTTTCACAGAAATTCGGCTTAAAACGGATTCTGTACATTCGCTTAAAGTTCGAATCGCCAAATAACGAACTGCCGCGCCATTTTAAGCTCGATTATAATTATAAAATAATTACACGTTCAACTATCGTTTATATAATATATTCGTTAATATAATTCAACTCTAAACTGAATTATATATTATAAACGATCCAATTCACACAATATTGTGAATTCCAATATTTCCGACTATTTCGGAAATTAAATATATTATTCTATTATTTATTTAATTAAATATTCAATATTATTTAATTTTGGCCATTTTAAATTACCAAACCAGTATTTAAGTAATTAAATAAATTATTTATTATCCGTTAAAAATATAGGTCGTTACAGATGGCTCGCTATTTTAAATAGAGTAGTATGGACTGGAGTTTAGTGGACTGTCGACAGAGGTGGCGTGCTAGAAAAAGAAGTGGCAGTTAGTGGAGGAGGAGAGAAAATGCATGAGTGATAGGAAGAAACACGATCCTGTTGTGATGAAAGAATTATGGTGCGTAAGCACTAAAGTGTGCGTGAGTCCTGTTTTAAACATGAATGTATGGGTAGTTTTGTACATTTAACATGGAACACTTGGCTTCTCTAAATTACCTTCTACATGCCTCATTACACATGTGAGGACACATGTTTTTATTTAATTTCTTTTTAATGCATGTTTTCCAAATATCAACCCTTTATTTATTTAATAAAAATTGAATTTTAGCAACCTATTTGTAAACATATATATATATATATATATGTATGTATGAAACTGTTTATTAATACCTGTATGTGTAACATTACAATATAAAATGATACTACACCTTGTTTAACACGTACAGAAATATATTTATGTAATTTTCAAAATAGATTCTTATAAAATGTATAAATATTACATGTTATCGAATTTAAATAAAATTATCACTTAAAAAATATTCATTTACATCAAATATAGTCTTAAATAAAAATAATAATCTTTTTAAATATATCATTATATTTTATTATTACTTATAACATTAAAATAACCTTTAAAATTCATATATTAAATGTATAAAATCATATAGACCATATATGTAAGAAAAAAAAATAATTTTTCTTATAAAAATCATTGCATCTTTAAATATAGATGTTTAATATTCAAGAAATATTTGTAAATAATCCTATGTACTATATAAATAACATTTTTATACCAAAATCTTTATAAATCATCAAAAATTAAATAATGTAATACTTATAAAATCTTGACAATATCCTCAAAATAAGTTTTATAAAATAAAATTATTTATTCAAAAAAATAAAAATAATTATTAAATCAATATTTATTTTTAAACCTTATTAAATTCAAAATATATTTAGAAAAATCTCAAAATTTAATTTTAAACATAATTAAAAATTCATGGGTACTACAATAAATCATTGAGCCTGAATTTGGATAAGGATTTCAAGACGTATCGTTTATTTAATTTATAGAATTTTTCTATAATTTTTAATTTGGGAAATAAGCAACTTCTCAGTCAACATATTTTGCACCCTAAAGCAGCATTTTGGAAATTTCACAAAATAAGTTAGCTTGTTTATTTTATTATGTTTCTGGGATCGTTCCACATTGCTTGTCACAACAGTATTTTTATTTTTCTCCATAACGGTTTATATGTAAACGGAGTTTTGTGTAACAGGATACCGATATTGTCTAAAATTTAGGAAAACAAAACCTATGTGCTTCCTGTAACTCTATCTTCCTACATGACATGTGAATAATTATTTTTCTTTCAAATAGGAATAAAAATTAAATATTATATAATAAAATATACAATGTCTATTCCTTCATCTTTAAGGCTCATACGCTCCCATATCCTTCATATGCAGACCTCAACAACCTATGCTTTCAACATAAGCTAAGAAATGAAAATTCACTCCCATCGAATTCAAAAGAGTTAAGAAGTGAAAATTCATCACAGTCTGGAGCACCTACAACCTACCCTGTTTTACCCAAATACGTAGCCACCATGTTTCTGCGAGTATAAAGATTAGGGCAAGCTTCAGTTCGACGAGCCAGAAGAAATATATTGTCACGACCCGTCTTATTGCCCGGTTCTCGCCGGTAATTAAACCAACTTACACCGTTTATAAAGGAGGATTGTTATGGGTACTAACATATATTGAACAAATTAATAGAACTTTTCATTTTATAAAACAATATTACATGGAATATCAGAGTTACATACATATAGCAGTAGAAACATAAATATACTCTCAGTGGAAGAAGCGATATGATGCAGCAGAAACTCCAACTTTAGCTCGAAACTCCAACTCAGATAGCGCTCCAACTCTTGCTCCAAGGGTCTATAACTATAAAACTAAATCTCTAGCTGCCCGTGTGGGCACCCAGAGTTTAGGAAGGAACAATAAACTCCGAGTCAATCATGGGACTGGTGTGAGAACATAAAACATTTATTTTTAGGATTTATTTTAAAGTTGGGAGATTCACCGGACCACGCTGCAAATGCGGAACGGGTTTGCTCCATGTGAATGCCCATGCATATAAATTCGTAATGACTTTTGGAAAATGAAGCTATCATAAGCTCGATCCACACCACATAATGCATGCGCACACCAGATGAGCAAGTTTTGTTTTATGATAACCAAAAATGCTTTCATACGTGAAAATTCTCTTATATATTATTAGTGCATACTGTAGAAAACATTTTAAAAATAAATGTATCAATCTTAGATGGCATAGTACTCCATCCTACTATGTCGTCATAGTATACAAATAAAGATGTAGGGGCGCGTATTGGATATTGGGTTTCCAACTTGAAGATTCCTGGCATGATAGATCAATCAGGAACACAAGCAAAGTGTAATACGGTTTTCAGCTAGACTCAGATACCAACTACAAATCATGTGGTAAATAATCGGTTTTCATCCAACCTCGGACACCGAACATACATAATTCCCACAAGTTCACAAGAGGTACCTCAGCTGCATCTATCGATCGCAAAATGATGTATATGTCAACAACCTAACCGCCACTTTCTCATCATCCGAGGTATTAGGCTTGTCGACGTCGTGGTATACACAAAGCTATGCTTAAAAAGCCATGCCTTGATCATCACTAACTTATTCCATAAATTGAGTATGCCACATAGTCAATTTACAACATATCACTGATTTCTATCAATATATGACCTCTTAGCACGTAAAACTTAGAGACGGAAATAATTAATTGCAATAGTCCGATGTATATATACAAACAAAAATCACAATTATGCAGTCTATTACAATGTCAGACACACAATCCATACAAGTCCATTCTGGGTCTGAACGGAACAAAATCCAAAAATCCTCAAATATATTCAGACCTCCTGCCACTTATAACCTCGTATCGAGTATATGGCCCGATTTGAGACATCAGCAATCAATCCAAATAATCCAAAGATTCATGGTATTTATTTGTCGTTTCCAAATCTTCAAATAGCATCGTATTATTACTTGGAATGATTTTCGGACTTAATTCAATCCTGGTCTTTCCAAGTAATAAGCTTTTTAAAAACAAAAGCTTTGGACTATACCGGTTTCAATTCAAATCTCCTTCCAGTTGTTACCAATTCATTTCTGGATAAGGCTGGATAAATTTCCTTAATTTCTGTGTTATCTCTTCCTTACAAATCCCAATCAAAACTCTCTATTCATTGTTATCATTTCCATTTGTCTTTTCAAATTTAGATTGGAAGCCTTATATACAATCTTTTTTTAGTTTAAATAATAGTTCTCAAATTTAATCATTTTCATGGAATGGTAAAACGTTTCATAAGTACTATAGATTAGCTATTTACCAAATAGGTTCAATATCATTTAAGGGTTTAAACCTTTTACTCAAATTATTTTAAATAATGAATGACGCTTGTAAGATTCCAAAATTTGTTCTAAATTCAAGGGGTTTCAATTAACTTCCAAATTAGATTTTGAAAATAACCATCCCGCCGATCGAATCAGTTAGGGATAGCCAGGAAGAGCAGGAAACTTGTATTTCCCAAACCCAAGCCTTAGACACTATCATCTCTGTCACCCTAGAACGTTCTAGTATATAAATATGCATTCTTAAAAGAGACGTCGTCAACATATAAGCATTCGATAATGGTTCAAACATAAATTGTCCAATCCTTTTTAAATGTAATGACCCGCATTTTTCCAGCGTTATAAATAATTTATTTAATTATTTAAATAATTATTTGGTTATTTAAAATGACCAGAATTGAATAATATTGAATATTTAATTTAAATAAATAATATAATAATGTATTTAATTTCTGAAATAGTCAGAAATAGTGGAATTCACAAAATGGTGTGAATTGGTTCATCGACGATACTTAATTCAGTTTAGAATTGAATTAGAATAACGAATATATTATTTGAACGACAGTTTGAACGTATAATTATAATATAATTATAATCGAGCTTGAAATTGCGTGGCAGTTCGCTATTTGGCGATTTGAAATTTAACTGAATGTATAGAGAAAATTTTAAATCGGATTTCTATGAAATAAGAAACACTAGGAGCTGGTGAAGTATATTTTTCTAGTGGAAGAGAAAAATGGGGATTTCGCTTTATAGATTGTAAGTCATGATCAAATCAAATTTTAAAATAGTCGCTATGGAACATTTATAAGCCGTAACGAAATATTTAATTATAATTAAATATTGACTTCGAATTTGGAGAAATCCTTTTCGACATAGCTGTAATCAAATTTTTAGAATTTTAGTATAATTTTATTTTGGAAAATAAGCACATTTTATTTTGGAGTATTTTGCATCCTATATCAACATTTTAGGGTTTCACAGAATAAGTTAACGGACCTATATGATTGTATTTTTGGGATCGTGACGAATTCCTCGACACGTCCGTATTGTTATTTTTGTCCGTAGCAGCTTAAACGTGAATAGAGTTTGGTACATCAAGATACATAACTTCCTGACAACAGAAGAAGTAAAAAAACAATGATTCATTAAGGATTGAATAAAATAACTAAATGGAGTATGCTTGTAATGACCGGGTTTTTGTCGACCTTGGTTATCGCCATAAATTCAAGGATGACTAACCAAACATCGAAAAATATCGGATGATTAATGAAAGAAATTAGATGGTGAGGAAATATAAGATAGAAACTTAGAATAGAAGAAGAAGAAGAACACAACATCAGAGTAACCCGAACCTCACAGCGGAACGAATAACATATAATAGATAACATATCTTTGAAATATAAATCTGTACTTGAATATACATGTCATTTTCAAAGTACAGCACTTGCAACACAACGGAAATAAACTATAGCTATATAATCCTGAAGCTTCCTGCTCCAGCTCTTCAAGTATCTATAAATACTGACTACTTGACTGCCCATACAAAATTGGGCACCCAAGAGTTTAGGGAAAAAAAACTCTGGGTCAGTCATGGGACTGTTATGAGTAAAACAGTTTAAGCAGGTAAATGATATCTCATAAGACCACGCAATATAACGGAACGGGTATTTTCCTTATGAGAATCCAAATTATCTTTATATCAAAAACCTTTTGATATTATAATAATGTCTATCAACCAAAATATAATAATCATCTAACAGAAACGCTTTCATCTCACGTTCAACATATATAGTACAATCAAAACCGCAAGCACGTATTGGGTAATAGATTTCCAACTATGACAAGGTATGGAACCACCTTTCACTAGTGTACCTCTAGAGAGGAATGCACTGGGTTCAACAAGAACATCTTGCAACCTGGCCACACATGACCGACCACTCATTTCGCTTGAGTGTATCGAATGTATATCACCAACAGTTGGGATCAGCAACCGTTTCCCGAATGGGACAACATCGACAATAGATTTTTAGAAATAAATGAAACTCTAGATCAGGTGATTATACACCCTACTTCGGAGCGACCGACTTAGCCATGCTGCCTGCCCGATTTCTGTCATTTACCGGTTGATGAGGCTTGAGGTTACGCTTCATCATCACATTAGATTCACTTCGAATGCCACATTGTCAGATCCATCGAAAATCATTAATTGACATCTACAACAGTACATTACGTGTTAGCTAAAGAAGTTTCCTTCTCCTCTTCCAATCTTGGTACGGTTGAAGAAATCAATGTACGTGACCTTTCTGGAAATATTCTGTCAGACATTCGTCCATACAAGTCATCCAGGAACAGGATGAACCAAAGGCACTATTCAGTACATCCATCTTAGGCACTGTTATCTAAAACTTATACAATAGCCCTTGCACTTTACACCGTCTTCAATTATCTTTGGCATATATGATTCGCAACGCTTATGCCAATACAGAGTGGCTCTTTGGATAATAATCCAACCGGTCTCTCCATATTAACAATGTTAAAATGGTCAAAACATTGATAGTCTGTGATTTAACTATCAAAGAAAAACACGTGTGCAAACAACGATGTTATTTCCAAATGGAAATTATATCGATCAATCATCAGCCATATATATATATCTATATATATATATATATATATATATATATATCCTTATTTTCTATGTTTATAAAATATACGTTAATAACACTGGAAAACATTTCCATTGTTTATTAACATATCACTATCATTTCACAACTATAAGTCCCTGACTGTAAACTAGTAGGAGAACAATTCTCTAAGTATAAACCCCAAAGGCCGAAACCAACATCAGATCGATACTTAGAAAACTATTCAAATTAACTAATCTCTAGTCAGTTTCTAATCTTGTTTAATTCTATTTATTTACCTCTATTCGATTAACTCTAATTCGAATAACTATGTTCGATTAACTCTTTTATATCTCGTCAATTTCCTTTTTTATACTTCTATTTATTTTCTAAATAAATATTCCTTTATTAATTCTATTTATTTCCTAAATAAATATTTCCTTTATCAACTTTATTTATTTTCTAAATAAATATATCCTTATTCTATTCTATTCGTTTTATCAACATTTTTCCCTTTCATAAAACTCTATTCGTTTTATAAACATTTTCCTTTTATTTACATTCGAAATAATTCCTTTACATAAAATCTGTTGATTTTATAAAATCCCTTTATTTCAACATACATTGAAATAATTCTTTTTACATCCGAGGTTCTTTTTATGATATTAAAAATATCGAATAACAATGATCAACATCATTCTAACACACAGAATCCACAACAGATTATATATCACATCATATATTACAATATATGAACAGAACAGTATCATAAATATTGAGGAGTCCAGTTGGACCCCTCCAACCTGTTTGCCTGCATCACAGATGTTAAACACACGAATATAAAATATTCTATTAAACGGAATCAATATTCGATTAACGATTTATATATATATATATATATCGTTATCTATGATTTCAATCAATACACAAACAACCCAACCAACAATTAACACATAGCAATCAGTCATCATTTATCAGTTCTAAATATACGTTATAAAAATAGAACTGTTCAGAGTTGGTGAGTTTTACTCAAATTGCACGATCATCGTTAATAACAATAACCATCTTTCATTCTGACAGACAATTTATTTTGCTATAAATTGTAACGAACTCGAATCCACTCCTTGTCAGTTCCATGTTGTAGTGTCCGTCCCTACGATCACAGCGGATCTTGATTTTCTGAATTTCGTTAATGTATGCTCAAGTTATTTAGATTACAAGTTATACGATATTTAAATTAAATTAAACTGAATTTTTATTTCAATCCATACCTTACCAAAAGCACTCGGCCCAAAACCCATCCCCACAACCCGTTCGGCCTTCCTTAGGTTTGCTTCTTCCCTGATGAAAAATCCTCCTGCTACTCTCGTTTACTATGGCCATTACAGACCTTTACCTCCACCGAACTCCATCCTCATTTCTCCTCCATAGTTTCAGCAACAGTACTCCCAAACACTACCCGCGCAAATCCCTACCACCCACTCGCCATCTCGTCATGACCGCCTCCATGCTTTATTATCGCGTTCAGACTTCCATCACCGCTCCAGGGGAAAAGAGTGCGAACTTTCCATTGTCGGATTCCACTTGAAATCCTCGATCAGGTGCTAAACATCATGACAACTCCAATACCTCATCAACATCCGAACAGATGTCTGAATCTCCCAAAAACCACTAACCCAAAGTAACGTGTTCAACTTTCGGCTTCCAGCGATGTTCCTTTGAAATACAGCAAAGACACTCATCACTTAGTCCTCCCACTATGTACACTCGACACACAGATGGAAATCCATTCGAAAAGTCTTCATCGCGGTTACAGGCATTCACTACGACTGTTTCAACAAGCCAGCGTACCCTTCTATTTCACGTTCCTCTTATCCCAGTATTTTAATTATGGCCATCTCGTGTTCCTTCTCTTCATTATTGACGAAACCGCTCCTGTACGTGGACACCCCATTTCCTTCCGCACACTACGCCATCAGATTTGCTCATCTCTTTTCTTTTCGCAAACAGTATAAAGTTGAATGAGGGATCTCAGTGCGGTTCTTGGTTGCTGAAATGAATAAATGGCCTTCGTTTTATTATATATATCAGTAAGTAATCTTTATGGCTCGGCAAACAGTAACGTGGACTCGGGTATACCGTAAAAGTTGGAATTAAACAATAGTATAGTTATGGTATGGAAAGGAACAAGTTGCTTTAGTTCATGAGGTTTTAGTCAGACCCTTCTACGGACCGTTTTCCATTATAAATATTATAAATGATTTCTAATGCATTTTCCAACTGAAGTATTTAATTTTATATATATATATATATATATATATATATATATATATATATATATCAGATAACTGTATTGTTATTAAGAAGTATGAAAAGTGGTCAATAATTATAAAGTCATGTACCCCAATGTATCCAGCTTTGTTCACTTACAAGCTGCTATGGACAAAATTAAAAATATCAGTGAGACGAGCAGTGTGCTACAATCCCAAAAATATAATAATACCAGTAGATTAACTCATATTTTGAAACCTCAAAATGTTGATTACAGGGTGCAAAATACTCCAAATAAAAAGTTGCTTATTTAATTATTTAAAAATTTCAGTAAAATTCTAAAAATTAAATTATTACTATTTCCCAAAAGAACCTTGTCTAAATTCAAACCCGATCTCTAGTTATATCGAATAAACTGTTATGGTCGATAAACGATTCTATAGCGACTATTTTAATATTTGATTTGGACATATCTCAAAATCTACACGACGAAATCCTGATTTTTCTCTTCCACTAGAAAGATATACTCCACCAGCTCCGTATGTTTCTTGTTTAATAGAAATCCGATTTAAAACGAACTCTGTACATTTAGTTGAAGTTCAAATCGCCAAATAGCGAACTACCGCGCCATTTCGAGCTCGATTTTAATTATAATATAATTATACATTCAAATTGCCGTTATTTAAATATATTCATTATTCAAATTAAATTTTAAACTGAATTATATATTTTGAATTGCCCAGTTCACAACATATCGCCATTTCCACCAATTCTGGTTATTTCAAAATTAAATATATTATTTAATTATTATTTTAATTAAATATTCAAACTTTATTTAATTCAACGACCATTATATCCTTTTAATCACCTTTAAATAATTAAACAAATTAATTATTATACCGCTGAAAATGCGGGTCATTACATTCTTCCCTACTTAAAATAATTTCGTCCTCGAAATTGCTAAGGTAGAGAAAAACCCTATTAACTGGTTAGAACCTATTTGTTCACTTCTTAAATTATTTTCAACTGAACCAATTTAATTTAAATTAAAATATTAATTAATTCTTACCAACGAAAATTTTCAAAAATCCTGAAAATTTTCTAATGCCTTAACTTTTCGAAAATTTTTGCCAGCACCTCCTTTGTACTAGTCAATAGGTCAAACTCCAACTCGCCTCTCTGGGCCATCTCCAACCCAAAAGAAAATCAAACAACCAAGCGGCTTGCCAATTCGGATCATAAATTTTATATCCAATCGAAATATAAACTTGTACCTTATTGTCGGCATATCATTATATCCTTTCCACCTGTTATCAATTCAACGGATACAAGGGTTATCCCAATCAAATTCCAATCTGCTTTTATCCATAACACAACCATTTGCTTATATCCGAGCCAAATATCATTTCAACTCGAGTTTCTTCACGATTCCCAACTCTTAACTTGATTATCACATTACACTTCAAATTTGAATCTCACAATCCAATTTGTCTTGATATCATTCTAATTCAATCTCAGTTACCACTTTACTGGATTTACTTTAATTCAAATTTGCTTTCACAAATTTCTGTTAAATTTGTTTTAATTCAAACAGTCTTTCCCTGGGAATTTTTAAAGAGTTTATTCTTTTCAAAAATCAGATTTTCCTTTTTGAAATTCAACACAACTTGTCTTTCCCAAAACAAATTCAAAATAGTACCTCTGGTAGTAATTCATCACTTACAACTCGAAAATGAATACTGATGATGCAGCTGTCATCATCAGAATCTATTTCCCAGCGATCGAAGTGAGTTCAATACTATAAAACCATTTCTAAACATTTCCACTTTGAAATTCATTTCAAAATATAATTCACACTGCTTGTAAACAATTTAAAATCTCCCAAGATCTTAAATTTTCCTTATTTTTAATCAAAATCCATTTATAAACACTTATCCAAATTTTCCAGAATTTTAATTCAATTTCTGATTTAAATTTCAGATTTAAATCATCTGATTTCATGTATTTCACTTATATGAATTCTGATCGGTTATTTACATAACCATTTAATTTATAATCTTAGTCGATTATAATAACAACCAATATATCCACTATTTATAATTTTGATATATATATATATATCTTCTCTATATCAAGATATACCTTGGGTAAACTTATTTTAATTTACCCTCTTTTCAAAACATATCGTGTCGACCCATCGTGTTCGAGTGTTTAGTAACTCCTACCGATACAATGGATCAAACTGATCGACCGGAACTCATAAACTACTCAATCAATAAATCTTCATAATATAAAATTATTTTTATATCATCTACAAATACGTTCACTCATATATATACACTCAAACTCAATCTAGGGTATTTCTAACCCCATCTTTACTGAGTCATGCCACAGAGCCAAGGTAAATCACTTAACTTAAGCTCTGATTCCAACAGTAATGACCCGGGTTTTTGTAGACCTTGGTTATTGCCATAAAACTCAAGGATGAATAACCAAACATCGAAAAATACCGGATGATTAATGAAAGAAATTAGAGGGTGAGGAAAGATAAGATAGAAACTTAGAATAGAAGAAGAAGAAGAACACAACATCAGAGTAACACGAACCTCACAGCGGAACGAATAAATATAATAGATAACATATCTTTGAAATATAAATCTGTACTTGAATATACATATCATTTTCAAAGTACAGCACTTGCAACACAGCGGAAATAAACTATAGTTATATGATCCTGAAGCCTCCTGCTCCAGCTCTTCAAGTATCTGTAAATCCTGACTACTTGACTGCCCGAACAAAATTGGGCACCCAATAGTTTAGGGAAAACAAAACAAAATAAACTCTGGGTCAATCATGGGACTGGTATGAGTAAAACAGTTTAAAACAGTTTAAGCAGGTAAATGATATCTCATAAGACCACGCCGTATAACGAAACGGGTTTTGTCCTTATGAGAATCCAAATCATCTTTATATCAAAAACCTTTTGATATTAGAATAATGTCTATCAACCAAAATATAATAATCATCTAGCAGAAACGCTTTCATCTCACGTTCTACATATATAGTACAATCAAAACCGCAAGCACGTATTGGGTAATGGATTTCCAACTATGACAAGGTATGGAACCACCTTTCGCTAATGTACCTCTAAAGAGGAATACACTGGGTTCAACAAAAACATCTTGCAACCTAGCCACACATGACCGACCACTCATTTTGCTTGAGTGTATCGAATGTATATCACCAACAGTTGGGATCAGCAACCGTTTCCCGAATGGGACAGCATCAACAATAGATTTTTAGAAATAAATGAAACTCTAGATCAAGTGATTATGCACCCTACTTCGGAGCGACCGACTTAGCCACGGTGCCTGACCGATTTCTGTCATTTACCGGTTGATGTGGCTTGAGGTTACGCTTCATCATCAAATCAGATTCACTTCGAATGCCACATTGTCAGATCCAACGAAAATCACTAATTGACATCTACAACAGTACATTACGTGTTAGCTGAAGAAGTTTCCTTCTCCCCTTTCACTCTTGGTACGGTTGAAGAAATCAATGTACGTGACCTTTCTGGAAATACTCTGTCAGACATTCATCCATACAAGTCATCGAGGAACAGGATAAACCAAAGGCACTATTCATTACATCCATCTTAGGCATTGTTATCTAAGACTTATACAATAGCCCTTGCACTATACACCATCTTCAATTATCTTTGGCATATATGATTCGCAATGCTTATGCCAATACAGAGTGGTTCTTTAGATAATAATCCAACCGGTCTCTCCATATTAACAACGTTAAAATGGTCAAAACATTGATAGTCTGTGATTTAACTATCAAAGAAAAACACGTGTGCAAACAACGATATTATTTCCAAATGGAAATTATATTGATCAATCATCAACCATATATATATATATATATATATATATATATATATATTTCCTTATTTTCTATGTTTAGAAAATATACGTTATTGACAATGGAAAACATTTCCATTGTTTATTTACATATCTCTATTATTTCACAACTATCAGTCCCTGACTGTAAACTAGTAGGAGAACAATTCTCTAAGTATAAACCCCAAAGGCCGAAACCAACATCAGATCGATACCCAGAAAACTATTCAACTTAACTAATCTCTAGTCAGTTTCTAATCTTGTTTAACTCTATTTCCTTACCTCTGTTCGATTAACTCTAATTCGAATAACTATGTTCGATTAACTCTTTTATATCTCGTCAATTTCCTTTTTATACTTCTATTTATTTTCTAAATAAATATTCCTTTATTAATTCTATTTATTTCCTAAATAAATATTTCCTTTATCAACTTTATTTATTTTCTAAATAAATATATCCTTATTCTATTCTATTCGTTTTATCAAAAAAATTCCCTTTTATAAAACTCTATTCGTTTTATAAACATTTTCCTTTTATTTACTTTCGAAATAATTCCTTTTATAAATTCTGTTGATTTTATAAAATCCCTTTATTTCAATACACATTGAAATAATTCTTTTTACATCCTAGGGTCTTTTTATGATACTAAAAATATCAAATAACAATGATCAACATCACTTTAACACACAGAATCCATAACATATTATATATCATATCATATATTACAATACATGAACAGAACAGTATTATAAATATTGAGGAGTCCAGTTGGACCCCTCCAACCTGTTTCCCTGCATCACAGATGTTAAACACACGAATATAAAATATTCTATTAACCAGAATCAATACTCGATTAACGATATATATATATCGTTATCTATTATTTCAATCAATACACAAATAACTCAACCAACAGTTAACACACAGCAATCAGTCATCATTTACCAGTTCTAAATATACGTTATAAAAATAGAACTGTTCAGAGTTGGTGAATTTTACTCCCATTGGACGATCATCGTTAATAACGATAACCATCTATGACTCTAACAGACAATTTATTTTGTTATAAATTGTAACGAGCTCGAATCCACTCCCAGTCAGTTCCGTGTTGTAGTGTCCGTCCCTATGATCCCAGCAGATCTTGATTTTCTAAATTTCGTTAACGTATGCTTAAGTTATTTAGATTACAATTTATACGATATTTAAATTAAATTAAACTAAATTTTTATTTGAATCCGGACCTTACCAAAAGCACTCGGCCCAAAACCCATCCCCACAACCCGTTCGGCCTTCCTTAGGTTTGCTTCTTCCCTGATGAAAAATCCTCCTGCTACTCTCGTTTACTATGGCCATTACAGACCTTTACCTCCACCGAACTCCATCCTCATTTCTCCTCCATAGTTTCAACAATAATACTCCCAAACACTACCCGCGCAAATCCCTACCACCCACTCGCCATCTTGTCATGACCGCCTCCATGCTTTCTTATCGCATTCAGACTTCCATCACCGCTCCAGGGGAAAAGAGTGTGAACTTTCCGTTGTCGGATTCCACTTGAAATCCTCGATCAGCTGCTAAACATCATGACTACTCCAATACCTCATCAACTACCGAACAGATGTCTGAATCTCCCAAAAACCACTAACCCAAAGTAACGTGTTCAACTTTCGGCTTCCAGCGATGTTCCTTTGAAATACAGCGAAGACACTCATCACTTAGTCCTCCCACTATGTACACTCGACACATAGATGGAAATCCATTCGAAAAATCTTCATCACGGCTATAGGCTTTCACTACGACTGTTTCACCAAGCCAGCATACCCTTCTGTTTCACGTTCCTCTTATCCCATTATATTAATTATGGCCATCTCGTGTTCCTTCTCTTCATTATTGACAAAAACGCTCCTGTATGTGGACACCCCATTTCCTTCCGCACACTACGCCATCAGATTTGCTCATCTCTTTTCTTTTCACAAACAGTATAAAGATGAATGAGGGATCTCGGTGCGGTTTTTGGTTGCTGAAATGAAAAAATGGCCTTCGTTTTATTATGTATATCAGTAAGTACTCTTTATGGCTTGGCAAATAGTAACGTGGACTCGGGTATACCGTAAAAGTTGGAATTAAACAATAGTATAGTTATGGTATGGAAAGGAACAAGTCGCTTTAGTTCATGAGGTTTTAGTCAGACCCTTCTACGGATCGTTTTCCATTATAAATATTATAAATGATATCTAAAGCATTTTCCAACAGAAGTATTTAATTATATATATATATATATATCAGATAACTGTATTGTTATTAAGAAGTATGAAAAGTGGTCCATAACTATAAAGTCATGTACCCCAATGTATCCCGCTTTGTTCACTTACGAGTTGCTATGGACAAAATTAAAAATACCAGTGAGACAACCAGTGTGCTACGATCCCAAAAATATAATGATATCGGTAGATTAACTCATATTTTGAAACCTCAAAATGTTGATTACAGGGTGCAAAATACTCAAAATAAAAAGTTGCTATTTAATTATTTAAAAATTTTAGTAAAATTATAAAAATTAAATTATCACTATTTCCCAAAAGAACCTTGTCTAAATTCAGACCCGATCTCTAGTTATATCGAATAAACCGTTACGATCGATAAACGATTCTATAGCGACTATTTTAATATTTGATTTGGACATATCTCAATATCTACACGATGAAATCCTGATTTTTCTCTTCCACTAGAAAGATATACTCCACCAGCTTCGTATGTTTCTTGTTTGACAGAAATCGGATTTAAAACGAACTCTGTACATTCAGTTGAAGTTCAAATCGCCAAATAGCGAACTGCCACGCCATTTCCAGCTCGATTTTAATTATAATATAATTATACATTCAAACTGCCGTTATTTATATATATTCTTTATCCAAATTAAATTCTAAACTGAATTATATATTTTGAATTGCCCAGTTCACAACATATCGCCATTTCCGCCAATTCTGATTATTTCAGAATTAAATATATTATTTAATTATTATTTTAATTAAATATTCAAAGTTTATTTAATTCAACGAACATTATATCCTTTTAATCACCTTTTACATAATTAAACTAATTAATTATTATACCGCTGAAAATCCGGGTCATTACAATGCTTAAACTCTAAGCAAAATTATAGAAATCAACAAGCCATCACGTCCATATACTGAAATTGGAGAAGACAACTCATTGACGGCCTACCCTTATTTCCAAACTCACAAATCAATTCGCCTATATATTTATTTATATTTCCCCTTTTTGAAAACTTCTGGCAATACAAACCATACCCACATGCTAAGGTACTACGCACGTCCCTTTCCCGGATACTTCAGGGCAAAGTAAACCAACAATAATGTATTGACAGGACACAATAAATGTTGAACTATCATATCCTATGCATTGAACAATCACCGTCAACTTCAGGGCAAAGTAAAGCAACAGTAATGTATTGACAGGACATAATAAATGCTGAACTATCATACCCTATGCATTAATCAATCACCATCAAATTCATGCTACCTACCATACCTCCTAGGTTACATAAGCTTTAAGTATTTTTCCCATATAAATACACCACCAAACCTTCTGCGCTTTTTTCTTCTGGCTTCAGGGAAATTCTTCAGTACCAAACCCTTTAAGCCCATTCTAAATTTCCGAACTAAATATAGTTGAAATAAGTGAAGTAAATGTCTTGAATAAACTGAACGTGAGCGAAATAACGTGAAGGTGAAGGATGTGAAGGGGAGGCGTTTTATGCTTTCACAGACAGAAGGGTAATACTGGAGCAAGTCTGGAAAAAATATTATGGGAAGATAATGTACCGTTCAAGATGGTGGAGCTTGACTGGTACCAAAGAAGTGTACGCAGAAGGAGAAACTATGGCGTGGTTTATGGATGCGGGCACTGGTTTAACGGTAGACTTGGGCCAGAAAATAACGTTGGGACTTATATATGTAGATATATATGAAAAGGATAGAGGGCAGATTGGAATAGAAATGAGAAGTTAAGGAGCTCTCGAAGGTGATGATGCCAGTGGGTTCGGTTTTGTGAAACAGGGAGAGATGAGGGAGCGGGAGGGTATTAACAAGAGGCGGAAATGGTTGGGGAGTGTGGATCGAAAAACATTGGAGCAGGTGTCTTTAGAGAAGAAGAAGAAAAACACGGGCTATATGGTATGGGCTGATGGATGTGAGGCCCAATTTGTACTTGAAGGGATGGAGCAATTATATTTTGTGAGGAGATGGC
Organism: Allium sativum; assembly: GCA_030737875.1. Classification (NCBI taxonomy): domain Eukaryota; kingdom Viridiplantae; phylum Streptophyta; class Magnoliopsida; order Asparagales; family Amaryllidaceae; genus Allium; species Allium sativum. The sequence continues at coordinate 30,258,112 of JASFAX010000021.1, read as the reverse complement.
ACCATGCAGAGGAAAAGGTATGCGGATTAGAATGGGGTTAAAGGTTGGGCATATTGTAAAGTAAGGTCCAAATTTACTTTAATTTCGTTTAATTAATTAAATAAGTATAAGAAGTCATTAACGTGATTATCCGCTCATACAATGTCAGAATTACGGACCATTTATCACGTCGGAATCGTATGGTCATAAGCTACACAATAGAACCAGTCTGAAGAAATTTGGAGACTATTTTAGTTGTGACGAAATAAAACATCTGATCAGATCTAGAAAACGTAAATCGTTATTTAACGATCAACGACCAAGGTGAGTAAATCTCATTAACTCTACTAAACTAATATTTTTATAAAATATTTTTAGAATTTATAAATATTGGTTGATTTGCTGTGTGTGGGCTATTTGGTTGAACTGCTTTTCAGTTGACTGAAAACATGGATAACGGTATAGATATAAAACGTTAATCAAATATTGATTCTGTTTAACAGAATATTTCATAGTGAAATAAAATTGATGTTAATTTTATTGTTTAACATCTGTGGATGCAGGGAAACAGGTCGGAGGGACCCAACCGGGTTCCTCAACATATATTTTACTGTTTTTCATATATTGTGTTATATGATGTGATATGAAATCTGTTGTTGATTTTGTATGTTTGAATGATACCGATAATTGTTGTATGGTATGTTAAATACCATAGGGAATATTGGAATGTTAAAAATGAAATTTTCAATGTTATATTGAAAAAGAAATATTGATAAAATCAAAAATTTTATAAAAAGAAAACTATTTATGTAGAAAATAAATAGATTAAAAGGGAATACGTATTTGTTAATCAAACAAATGGAATTGAAAAGAAATATTTGTAAACTATTTAAAAATAGAATTGAAAGGGATATTTATTTGAAAAATAAATAGAATAGAAAGGGAAAATATGTTTAAAATAAATAAAAAAAGGAAATAGTTAGATTATCAAAGGATTTACTTATAAAATCAATAGATTTTATAAATAGAAAATATTTTATAGAATGAATAGAATTATCAAAAAGGGGATTTATTTTATAAATAAATAGATTATAAAAGGAATACTGTGAAAACCTGTAACTTCCCCGGTAAGGAAAGCGCGGATAGTTCGAGAACAAGCCACAAAATAGAATGCAGACAGAAGGACATTTCATTGTATATTACAACAATGCATCAGATCACAAGAATATACAGAGTATAAATGAATAAATATTACACAGAAATATCAGAGATTTAAATTACATTTAAATACATTACATAGCAGTGGAAAATAATACAATACACAACTGAAGGAGATATACGGATATAAAGCTTTCCGGATATCATTCCAGCTGTAAACCAGGATCCTGTGAATATAAATCTGCAAAACCAAAACTACTAGCTTCCCGTGTCGAAAATAAGGGCACCCAGAGTTTAGGTTCAAAACAATAAACTCCAGGTCAGTCATGGGACTGGTGTGAGAACTAAAACAGTTGTAAGGGACCACGCCGTATAACACGGAACGGGTTTCCTCCCGAGAATACCAGTGCATAAAACAAGAGCGCAATGCTAAATAAAGAAAAATGAAGCTATTATAAGACCCAGGTCCTATCACACAATGCAACGCAAGCCGGAGGATAGGGTTTTCCCTTATAATAGCCAAACATGCTTAGTACGTTTAAAACAAATCATTTGATACTACTATAAGTGCATAGCGTGTAAAACAACTTCAAATCATAAGTATCAATCATAGACGGCATGGGTACCATATGTCATGTCGCCATACTAGTTCTACAATTAAAACCGCAATATTGCGTATTGGAAATTGGATTTCCGTCATGATGGCTCCTGATTCGAAAGATCGATCGCGTAATGCAATTCCCCACGGCTTACGTCCCAACAAGAGAAACACCGTTTGCACATCCGCACTTTTGGGACCAGAGTATCACCGCGGCTTACGTACCAGCGAGAGAAAACACTGCTTACTCTATATATCCCTGAGCACTAAGCTCATCTCGGTCGACCGAATCCACACCACCACTAAGGTGCCCATCCACTAAAAAGCATACTGATCAAACCATCAGTTTACCACCATACCGAGGTGTGAGGCTCGCGAATCAACGCTATACACAAAGCCATGCTATATCAAAGCTGCGCTTTGATCATCATCCACAAACTTTGCTTTTCAATAAAAGTCTGGATCACTGCATCTCAGCATGCCACACTATCAATCCATATCGTACCACTGATTTCTGCCAATATATAACCTCTGAGCTCGTATGTCTCAGAGAAGGGCGTTAAGAAAGAGAATAAATTCCCCGCCGCCAAACAGATATACATTTAGCAAAGATCAACGAATACAATATAAAGGAATACAATGTCAGACACACCATCCATTTACAAGTCCGTTCTAAGTCTGAACGAAACCGGAGGCAGTTTCCTCGCATATCCGTCGATCTCCAAGTACGTCTGGACGACTGTAATGACCCGTATTTTTGAACGGTCGAATAATGAAGTTATTTAATTATTTAAATAATGAATATATTAAATAAACGACAGTTGAACATATAAATTATAATAATAATTATAATCGAGCGCGTAACGACGCGGCAATTCGTTATTTGGCGAGTTGAACTTCAACTGAATATACAGAATCCGTTTTAAGTCGGATTTCTGTGAAACAAGAAATGTATGAATCTGTTAAGTGATATTTTTCTAATGGAAAAGAAAAATGAAGATTTTGTCATATAGATTGTAAGTTATGTCCAAATCAAAATTTAAAATAATCGCTATGGAATTCGTATATAATTCGTAAAGCTTTATTTACGTTTTAAAAGGGTTTTCAATATATTTGAATATCAGGTTTGAATTTAGACGTGGTTCTTTTGAGGCGTTGCGATAATTTAATTTTTAGAATTTTATGGTAATTTTTAATTAATTAAAATATGCGACTTTTTATTTGAAGTATTTCGCACCATGAAATCAACATTTTGAAGTTTCACAATATGAGTTGAACTACCGGTATTATTATATTTTTGGAATCACGACACAGTACTGGATTTAATGATATTTTCATATCAGTCCGTGAACAAACAGAGTTTTATATATATTGAGGTACATAACCTTTTAAACTCTAAGACAAACGCGTTGAGTCCTCATATGTATTTCAAATGATGGAACGCGCCTAAGTTTTTGTAACTGATCACCTATGTACAAACGCACATGGTCTCGGACCTGTATTCAAAAAGGATAAAACTAAAAAAAAATCCTAACTTGTGAACATAAACAAGTCCACATAGCTCCTCTTCTCAACCACACAAATCACACAGTGACCACGTTTCCAAGGTTGTCCCTATAAATATAAATTGATCTTTCTAAGAACCTAATTTCCGCAAACAAAAGCCAGCCGCCGCAAACATCAAATGAACGGCAGAAAACTCAATTCCTTTCTCCTCTTTAAGACTTGTAATCCATCAATTAGTCCGAGATGTGCATAACTGGAAAAGGGTAGAGCGTGGAGAGGTCTTCACTTTGACCGGTGGAGATGGTGTTTGGAGCAGCGGTTTGACCGGATCGGGCCTCAACAACGTCTGCCTTCGGGGTCAGTTTTGAAGCAACGAGGGACGTCGGACCTGGGGAGACTGTGTGCGATGGGAGATGGGGCCTAGGCGGTCAGTTCAGCGGTCGGGGATCATCTGTCAGGTCGACAGTGGGGAGATCAGCGTGAGGGAGATACTTTCTGTTGGGAGGAATGAAGGCGGAGTCAGTAGTTTTGGAGCGTGGGGTGCACGAGAATTAAATGTCGAATTGTTTGGGGTATTGCAATTCGAACCTGGAGGAAGAAAATGATGTGCCGGTGATGACTGGGAGTCGGACAGAGGGGGCGTAGAGGAAGATGTGAACCATGGAGTTTATGCGTGTGGGGTTTTCAAAAGACTGAAGCTTGAAAAGGATTGGGAACAGCGGGGTTCAATGGATGCTGCATATTCTGTTTTGCATGGAAATACTAGGAAAAAGTGTTTGAGTTCATCATATAGGAGTTGTGATGGACGTGGGTTCACCTGCGGTGACAGGAAGAGCTGGAGCTCATTTCTTTGAGGATCGGGTATTATCAGAAATGGGTGAAGGCGCTGAAGCTTGGGGAGGAGTAAGGATGGTCTTAGTTTGAGAAATGAGGAGCAGATGGACTACAGGGATCGGGGAAGAAGGGGCTTCATTCACGGGTGGATAAGGTTGGTAAGTGGGCCGGATTAAAAGGGACAAGCCCAATTATATGAATAAGTTAGTTGATTTTCATGTTTTATAATGTGTTAACTTGAAAAATACGTAACTTCCTTATACGATATCGGTTTTCAGCAAAACAAAATCCAACAGGATCGTATGGACGACGGCTATGAAATGGAACTGACCGGGAGTGGATCCGAGCTCGTTACAATTTATCGCAAAATAAATCGTCCGTATGAATCAAGCGACAATTATCGTTGTTTAACGATGATAGTCCAATGTGAGTAAAACTCACTAGCTCTCCTTAATTTATATTTTAATAAAAATTGTACTTTATTTTGACTGCTGTATATTGATTGTTAAACTGGACTGTTAAATAGATTGATTGAAAACGCAGTTATAGTTATCTATAGAAAACCGACAATCAATATTTGATTCTGTATCAGTATATTTCATGTTAGGATGAAATTGATGTATATTATACTGTGTAACATCTGTGGATGCAGGGAGACAGGTTGGAGGAATCCAACAGGATTCCTCAACAGTTATTTTACTGTTTTCATATACTGTGATATATGATGTGTTAGAAAATCTGTTATGGGTTATGTGTGTTAGAATGATATTGATCATTGTTGTTTGATATTTTAGATATCGTAAGAAACCCTGAGTTGTAAAAAGGAACATTTCAATGTATATTGAAATAAAGGAATTTTATAAAATCATAGGATTTTATAAAAGGAAATTATTTATAAAACGAACACGGTTTTATAAAAGGAGAATTTTTATAAAACGATTAGAGTTTTATAAAAGGAATATTTATTTAGATAATAAATAGAAATTAAAAAGGGACATTTATGTAGAAAATAAATGAAATTGTAAAGGGAACATTTATTCACAAAATAAATGGAAACGTTATAAATAGGAGAATATTTGTAACGGAAATCAAACGTTATAAATAAGGAAATATTTGTAACGGAAATTAGAAGTTATAAATAAGGAAATATTTGTAATGGAAATTAGAAGTTATAAATAAGGAAATATTTGTAACGGAAATTAGAAGTTATAAATAAGGAAATATTTGTAACGATAAATAGAAGTTATAAAAAGGAAATGAACGAGATATAAAAGAGATAATCGAATAGAGTTAAATCAAATTTAGTATTCGAAAGGAGCTAATCGAATCTAGTTATTTGAAAAGAGTTAATTGAATATTAGTTATTCAATTAGAGATAATCAAATAAAGTTAATCGATTAGAGATAATCAAATTGAGTTAGCGAGTTAAGTTAATCAAATTGAGTTAGCTAGTTAAGTTAATCAAATTGAGTTATCCGGGTTAATCGAATATGGTCAGTCGAACCAAGTTAGAAGAGTTATTCGAATTTGTTATTCGAATAGATTTAAACACATAAGAGAAATTCGAATTAGTTATTCGAAGGAGTTAATGAAATAGAATTAATTGAATATTAGTTATTCAATTAGAGTTGATCGAATCTAGTATTCGAGAAGAAGTTAAACAGACACAGTTATTTGAATAAGTTTTCATTTAGCACGACTGCTAGCGTAATTTGCGGGGCTGCAGATAGCCTAAGGCGGTCGGATGTTTCCTGAGAGAATCAGGCGTAACCATTGTGATCGCTGCGATCTAGAGTCAAGCGAATGGAGTTAAATCGAATATGTTATTCGATAGGAGTTAATCAAGTCGAGTTAATTAAGTTAAGTTAGTCAAAAGGAGTTAATCAAACCGAGTTAATCCAAATGAGTTGATCTAAAGGAGTTAATCGAATATTAGTTATTCGAATAGAGTCAAAGGGGTTAGTCGAATATTAGTTATTCGAATAGAGTCAAAGGGGTTAGTCGAATATTAGTTATTCGAATAGAGTCAAAGGGGTTAGTTGAATATTAGTTATTTGAATAGAGTCAAAGGGGTTAGTCGAATATTAGTTATTTGAATAGAGTCAAAGGAGTTAGTCGAATATTGGTTATTTGAATAGAGTTAAAAGAGTTAGTCGGATGTTAGTTATTCGAATGGAGTTAAAAGAGATTATCGAATATAGTTTATTCGAATAGAGTTAAAGGAAAGGAGTATCGATTATAGTTTAATCGAAAGGAGTTATCAATTTGTTTAATTTAAAGGAGATTATCGAATATAGCGTATTCGAAAGAAAGAGATCGAATATAGTTTATTTGAAAGAGAGAGATTTCGAATATAAGTTATTCGAAGAGAGATAATCGAATATAGGTTATTCGGAGAAGAGTTAATCAAATAGAGATTGCTCGAAAGGGAGTTATACGTCGAATTCGATTATATTGAATTTGGGAAAGTATTATTTACTTTCCGGTGTTTAAATCAGGAGTCATTTATTTATAAATAAATTAGAGTAGGTTAATTATTCACGCTAAAGAATAAAAGTTATAATTGAAGTTAGATATCTCGAAAGTAGGGATTATAACGCTATCATTATATTCCAATGTTTTCAATAAAGAAGTGGATTCGTAAATAGAATCCGAGAGTTACGTAAAGAAGTTGTTAAAGGTTTAAAAGATAAACTGTTACTATTTCGAAGTTATAACGTTGTTCAGTTAAGGTCTGAGAGGTAATTATACCCCAACTTGATTGACTTCCTTCTTAACTGAGAAATGGTAAGGTTTGATAGTGAATGATGGTTAAGTGAATTTAATAAATGAGTTGTGTTGGCATAGCGATGTTTTATTTAAACATCAGTTTAAATACAATGAAGGAACTTTGGAAATGTTTTTCAGATAAGAAATCAGAAATGTTTTTATTATAGAAAACATGAAATGGAAATGTTTTCCATTGTAATAACGTATATGTTCTAAAATTAGAAAATAAGAAATGTTGAATATAGGGAAAAAGGAGATAAGTAAAGAAATGAAATAAAGAGATAAATGTTGAATGATGATTGATTGATATAATTTCCATTTGGAAATAATATCGTTGTTTGCACACGAGTTTTTCTTTGATAGTTAAATCACAGACTATAAATGTTTTGACCATTTTACGCTGTTAATATGGACAGACCGGTTAGATTATTATCCAAAGAACCACTCTGTATTGGCATAAGCGTTGCGAATCATATATGCCAAAGATAATTGAAGACGGAGTAAAATACAAGGGCTATCCTGTTTACAGAATAGTGCCTTTAGTTTGTCCAGTCCCAGGACAACTTGTATGGACGAATGTCTGACAGAGTATTCCTAACGAATCATATATGTTGATCTCTTCAACGTATTACGTTTGGTGGCCGAGGAATTCGTTTCTCTTAGCTTCATACCCGTGATACCGTTAGGGAAATCAATAATGATTTGACGGGTATGACGATGTGGCATTCTAAGTGAATGAAGATATGATGTGGAAAGATAAGCGTAGCTTCTAAGCCTCACATCCGGTAAATGACAGAAATCGGGCAGGCAGCATGGCTAAGTCGGTCGCACCGAAGTAGGGTGTATAATCACCTATTTAGAGAATATTCATTTGCTTCTTTAATCTATCAATGCTGTCCCATATATATATACGGGAACGGTTGCTGATCCCAACCGTTGGTGATATACATTCGATACACTCAAGCGAAATGAGTGGTCGGTCATGTGTGGCTGAGTTGCAAGATGTTCTTGTTGAACTCCAGTGTATCGTTCCTAGAGTACACTGATCGGAAGGTGTTTCCATACCTTGTCATAGACGGAATCCAATCTCCAATAAGCGCCTGCGGCTTTGATTGTAAATTATGTATGTAGAACGTGAGATGCAAGCGTTCTGCTATATTGATATTACTTGTATGTAGACATTATTATAATATCAGAATAATACTGTTTTCAAAGATGATTTGGGTTATCGTAAGGTAAAAACCATCCGTGTTTATGTGTGGATCGGTCTTACGATTATTCTTTCTTTTGAAAAGATGTTTGGATTCTCATAAGGGAAAAACCCGTTCCGTATTCACGGCGTGGTCTTATGAGATATCATATACCTGTTTTAAATGATTTGAGTTTATTCACACTAGTCCCATGACTGACCCGGAGTTTGTCTTGTTTTGTTTTCCCTAAACTCTTGGGTGCCTAAATTTGTATGGGCAGTCAAGTAGTCGTGTAACGACCCATAAAATCTGAACCAATTTAAAATTTTTAAATTGGCTAAAATAATGGATTTTAAATATTTAAAATAAATATTTTAAATAATGGCGATGAAAACTGAGTTTGAATCGACATTTGAAACGAATATAATTAATTATAATTATATATAGAATTGAAAATGGCGCGGTAGTTCGATAATTCGATTTCAAACTTCAATTGAATATACCGGGTGCAAAACAATCCGGATTTTAGTGAAACCAAAAAAAAAAAAAGGGAAAACCCTAAAACTAACGACGGCGACGCCATCACCGAAGACCGTCGTGCCCCGCTCCACGCCCCTCTGATCGTCTCCCCCCTCCTCTCCTTCTTCCCCGTTCACCTCTCCTCCCCGTCGAATCAAATCGCGAGCCCCTGAAGCAGAGCGACGCCAAGACCCGAGCCCGCCGTGCCTCGCTCCACCCTCCGCTTCGCCAACTCCTCCTCCCAGCAGCGCAGACGTCTTCTTTTCCCCCCTTCTTCGCAGAGCAATGTAAGTGTTTTTTTTATTTTTTTTTATTTTTTTAATTTCTGAAAAACTAATTTTAATTAGGTTTAAAACTGAATTTTTAAAAAGGATTAAAACTGATTTTAATTAGGAACAACAGATTTTTTTTAAATGATTTAAGATTGATTTTTAAAATGTTGTAAAACAGATTTTTAAAAAATGTTGTAAAACAGATTTTTGAAATGTTGTAAAACAGATTTTTGAAAATGTTGTAAAACATATTTTTGTAAAAGGTAAAAAAACTGTTTTTTTGTAAAAGATAAAAAAACTGTTTTTTTGTAAAAGATAAAAACTGATTTTTGTAAAAGATAAAAACTGATTTTTGTAAAAGATAAAAACTGATTTTTTTTAAAAGAAGTTAAAAACTGATTTTTAACAGATTTAAAAACTGATTTTTAATTTAAACTATAAAAGGAAAAAGGTTTAAACTTTAGATAGAAAAAGATCAGGTTTTTTAGAATAGAAAAGATCATATTTTTAAAATAGAAAAGACGGAATTTTTATTAAATAGAAGAAGTAAAATATGATTTTTATATTTTTAAAGTAATAAAAATATAATCTTTACATCATAGGAATATTAAAAATATAATCTTTATTTTTGAAAAGGCGGAATATATATTTTTGAAATGCAGTTTTTATATATTGAATAACATAGTAAAAATTCGATTTTTACATATGTAGAGAATACGGGCAACGAAAGCGACGAAAGGAGAGATTGGCGAAGATTTTATGCAAGGAAGTGTCGTGCAGTTGGATAGCTATTGGTGAGATTTCTGATTTAAAAATATTATATATGCGTGAAATGAAAGTGAATTGCTATATATAAATATATATCTATATATATATACGCCCCTCGTCCACAAACCATGGACGATATTTATTGGTTGAAATTGTTGTGAAAATTGATTGATAGCGAATGATTGTTTGGGATTGTTTGTGATTGATATTGGTTGTTTGTGGTTGAAAAATACCCGTTTATGGTTGAAAAATATATGGTTGAAACCACATAGGATTAGTTTGTGGAAAAGAAATAAATATATACATGCCGCCTGCGTGCGAACTAGATGCATGATCCCCATTGTCAAAAACCGCGAGGTTTTAAGGTAGAGCGAGGAGTCGTACTAGGGACGGTCCCGGTTTAACTACCCTGCCGTTATGCTGCCGAAATTTTGAATAATATTCGTGTGTTTGAATTATTTTCATATGCTTAAACTATATAAATTCATTGAATAGAAAACATTCATGTGTTGAACTGATATTCATTCGTTGATTAGAAATTCATGTGTTGAATGGTATTCATATTTTGAAATAAATTGTTTGATAATAAAAATCACCTTTTATCGACTATATGAACTGTGTAAAATAACCTCGTTTTAAAAGAAATTGTTTTATGATAAAAATCCTATTTTTGTCACCTATATGAACTATATAGAAAAATAGTGTTTTGAAATGAATTGTTTTGCAATAAAAATCACATTTTTTATTGTATGCATAAATCGTTGAAATGTGAAGTGTTAAAAATAGCCACTTGTTCAAAATAAACATATATGAGTTGAAATATTCATTAATTAGCTAATGAAATGATTTGCACCTATTTATGTAACATTAGAATGAATGGTGTTTTTAAACCAAATAGAAATCAAATATGAAGTTGAATAGAAAATGATAAATGATAAGAACTGTATATATATGTACATGCATATTCATTGAACAGGTTATAGCAAAGGGGCTAGAGAAGAGGAATAAAATTTTGTGCCCGACAAATAGGTACACATTTACTGCTTTGTTTGGGTGATGATTTTATGAGCCTGTTGGCTAGCCGCTTGGCTTTTTCTTTTTCTTTTTGAGATTAGAAGGACCGGGAAAGCTATTTGCAATTTCCCGATGCTCCCGGTGCAGGGGAGGTTATGGCGAAATTTTCCAAAAATTTAAGGTGTTAGAAAAATATTTGAAGTGAAAACGATATGGAAATCATTGAATGGACTATATTTATATAAATATATAAATATAAATAAAATTAAAACGAAACGAGGCCGTGCAGTTCGTATTTCGAAACCGTGATTTCAAATGACTAGTGCGTGAAATCCGACCATTGGATTTTCCCTAAACCTCAACCGTCGGGTTCGCCTTGGAAATATCTTCCCAACGGCACCAACCTGGTAAAAATCCAACGGTTGGATTGTCTGGAATGTTTAATTCAAATCTGAAGAAAAACAGCGCCAGAAACGATTATATTTATATATATATAAATATAATTATATATTTAATCGAATAACGACGCTGCAGTTCGTAATTTGAAATCGAAAATTCAAACGATTGTACCGGGAGATCCGACCGTCGGATTTTCCCAAAACTGGAACCGTTGGATTCGTTTTGAAAAGACCTTTCTAATGATGTAAATTTTGTGAAGATCCAACGGTTAGATTTTCATATATGTGTAAATCAAATCTGAAGAAAAACAGCGCCACGGCCGCCTTATGGCCCGAAGCGTCGTTTTGTATAAAATGGCTATTTTAAAATAAATAAAAATAGCGATAAATCATCATAAAATATTATAAACGATATGGAATGGATATAAACGGAATTTGCTTGATTTATGTTGCTTTTGATGGTTGAATGTGTTTGGTGTGAAAACTACATTAAGGAACAATATTGGTGTTGTCGAATAACTTAACCACTGAAATAAATCGATTTGAAATTCTAAATATGCGTGAATTATTTGAAAAGGCCGAGTTAATTCTCATTTCGAATAATTGACCGACGATTGAAATTCGAAGATGAAGACGGTGGTCGAAGACCGGAGATCTTCACCTCGTTTGGATGGTGACCGAGGTCCTGATTGGGAGGCATCCCGAAATACGGATAATGAGTGGTGATCGTCCAGACGTACGTGGTGATCGATGGGTTTGCGAGGTATTTAGTGCCTCCGGTTTCGTTCAGACCCAGAACGGACTTGTAAATGGACTGTGTGTCTAACATTGGAGTTTATTCTGTGTTGATTGATTTCTGTTAAATATACCTCTGTTTGGCGGCGGAGAATTTATTCTTTTGCTTAACGCCCTTCTCTGAGACGCACGAGCTCAGAGGTTGTATATCGATGGACATCAGTCGCTTGGCATGAATTGCCTGTGTGGCATGCTAAGATGCAGTGATCAGGGCTTCTGTTGAAAAGCAAAGTCTTGTGGTGATGATCAAAGCACCGCCCGTGTGGCGTAGCTTTGTGTATAACGTGAATTCGCGAGCCTCATACCCCGGTATGAACCTAAAACGGGAGAGGACATCAGGGAGGGCCTGCGTTTCTTTCTATCTAGGGTGGTGTCAGTGACCTACCATCCCTGACATTTATATACTTTTCACCTATGTGGTTGTTGCTGTTGCGAGGCGCCTCGGTTTGATCGGACGATCCGGGTCCGATGGAGTCATTCGTTGGCTCGTTTACGCCCCAAAGGGCGGAGAAACGTAGTGTTCATGCATAATAATCCACATCGGTGGACCGGCCCTGACGATCTAAAGGGTTGATGCGTTCTGATCCTGAGACATGGGCTAGATTGTCTCGAATTCGGTAAGGACTATCTTTTGCCTTGGTTCATGACGGAAATCCAATTTCCAAATACGACATCGTGCGGTTTTGATTGTATATATATATGGCGACATGATATATGGTACCCATGCCGTCTATGAATATAGTTATGATTTGAAATTGTTTTCAAAAACATATAAACACTAGCAATAATATCAATTGCCTTTTTTTTATTCGTATCAATCATATTTTGGCCATTATAAGGTAAAACTCTATCCTCCGGTTTGCGTTGCATTGTGTGATGGGAACTGAGTCTTATAATGGCTTCATTTTTATAAAAAGCATAGCGATGTTTAAAAGAAAGATTTGTTTTAAAAGCACTGGCAATCCAATGGAGTAAACCCGTTCCACGAAAGTGGCGTGGTCCTGTGATTAGCCAATTATATATGTGTTGAGTGGATTTCTCATACCAGTCCCATGACTGACTCATAGTTTGTTTCACTTTCAAACTCGGGTGCCCCTTTTTCTACACGGGTAGCCTTGTATTCAGGTTTAGCTGGTTCTTCCAGGGTAGCTGGAGCTGAAGATGGATTCTATCATTTATTTCTTTTTATCTGTTCAGCTCCTATTGTACATATTTTGTTTATTTCCGCTGTAGACATTTACGTATAGCTGAACTGTATTTGTACTAAGTAAGATCCTGTATACTGTGTAACTCTGATGATTACTTTTATCCAGTATATTTTGTTGTTCATTATCTGGTGTATTTATTTAATTTTATTCTGCTATTTTCTGTTTCTGTGTTATATTCCAAAGATAACCTTGTTTCCGTGTGAACGGGAAATCGGGTTGTCTCAAGTCGGGATTTTACAGATACGTGAAGAGCTTGGAAAAGGAGGCTTCAGGATGTTATAGCTATTATTATTTCCGCTGTGATGTTATGTGTTGTACTCTGAGATGGTATGTATATACAGTTATAACTTTGTATTTCAAAAGTTATGTTATATTTTATTCGTTCCGCTGTGAGATTCGTGTTTACTCTGATGATGATGTTCTTCTTCTTCTTCTTCTATTCTAAGTTCCTACCTTATCTTCCTCACCCTCTAATTTTTTTCATTAACAATCTGGAATTTTCGACTCTTGAACGGTTGTTCAAAGTCGAAAATTTCCGGGTCGTTACAATGACCATCAACTGATTCCCTCATCTTGGGTGTACAGCCCAATCAAGATCATCAGTAATCACCCAAACGATGTGAAGACTTCCGGTCTTCGACCACCGTCATCATCTTCGACTTATCGTCGAATCGGTTATTCAGAATGGGTATAAACCCGGCCTTTCCGAACAACCCGCATATATTATAAACAAATGTTACACAAACACAACATACGCCTCATTCCAATTCAGCAGTCACTAACCGTAAATTAGCAAGAGAACAATTCCCCAAATATTAACCCCGAAGGCCGAAACCAACATCAGATCAATACCTAGGAAACCATTCTTCTTACCTAACCTACAGTTAGTTTCTTTAATTTCACGTTCTTAGGGAAAGGTTCCCATTAATTTTATTAAAGATAAATTCTTTAAAATTTATTCTTTAATCTTCCTTTGGATATCATTTCAAACCAAATTATGGTTTTCCAAACTAGTTGGGATTAGCGAACCACACCGAAGTAATTATTTATTTTATTTCCCAATCCCAAACTATTCATCCCATGAAGCAAAACTGGTAATACTCCATATCTAATACCACAGTGTTATCGGTAAAATTAATTACCATTCCACGTCCAAATCTAATTAAAGATTTAACTATCGCTTTGGAGCAAAACTGGTGATACTCCATTCTCGATCTTTTCAATCTAATTAAAGATTCATTAAAACTCCACTTAGTTTTAATCTTTAACTGGGTTAAAGAATCAGTGTCATTTAAAACACGGTCTACTATAAACCCAAAATCACTTTACATTTCAATCAGACCCTAACCATAAATTAGCAAGTGAGCAATTCCCTAAGTATTAACCTCGAAGGCCGAAACCAACATCAGATCAGTACCCCAGAAACCATTCAACTTAACTGATCTCCAGTTAGTTTCTGATTTTCTTAACTCCTTTGGATCTAAGAACAGTATTGTTGAAGATACCGTTCACGACAACCCAAAATTACATTCTATTAATTATCAAGTTAAAGAATAAGTGTTATTTAAAACACTGTTCACGATAAACCCAAAAATCAATACCAATTCAATTCCAATTAAATATTATTTAATTGGTACACTTCATTAAATCTAAATAAAAGATTTAATCTTTTCCTCAACTGGGCTTAAGAACAGTGTTAATGAAGACACCATTCACGACAAACCCAAATCACATTTGATATTAAATACAAGGCTCTGAATAGAAAGTATATCGGCTTATATTCAATATCAAATTCTACGACCAACAAATATCGTATTGAAAATAACGATATAAATATATCTTTCAAATTTCCATAACAATATCTGTATAATCACGAAATCCAACATTGAAATAATCCAAAGACAATTTCGATTCAAATCCATTCCAATTCAATTATTGGAAATCCTGGTTACTTTTAAAACCCTTTCAAATCAAATTTATTTATCTAAAAATAAATAGAATTTTAATTCTAATTCAAAACTAGTTCATTTCAATAAAAATCTATTTCTATCTTTTCAAATATGGGGTTTTTCACCCCAATTTTTCCCAAATCGTTTCTTATGATTATACACAAATTATTGATAATTTTAATAATTTTATCAAGGCCCGTACAGTCGATTTCAATCAACGGCCATCGAACTGCACTTACATCGACCTTTTCCAAATTTGATTTGGACATAATTCCAAATCCAACCGCTAGATTTCAAATTTCTAATATTCGTTAGAAAGCTCTTTTCGATACAAACCCAACGGTTTAGGTTTTAGGAGAATCCGACGGTCGGATCTCCCGCAATGTCCGTTCGAAGTCAATGTTCGAAATTCACGAACTGCCGCGGCGCGGCGCGTTCTATTCAGGCCATTATATATATAATATATATATATATTATATATATTTCGTCGATTCCCTTTTTAAAACGAATTTTATAAATCATTTCAAAATTGTTTCAAAAACAATTTCAACCTTTATTTCAAATTCAAATCAAAATTGAATTTTCCCTTATAAATTCTTTTTACATTCACTTCGATTTGATTTCAATTCAAATCGATTTCAATTTTATTTCAATTCGTTTTCAATTGAATTCAATTCAATTCAGATTTGTTTTCTATTCGATTCAATTCAAATTCGTTTTCAATTCAATTCAAATTAGTTTTCTATTCAATTCAATTCGAATTCAGTTTGAATTTCAATTCTTTTCAAAATATCAGATTTTGAAATCACTTTCGATATTCATTATAAAATGAATAAAATCGATATTCATTATAAAATCGATATAAATATCGTTCACGTCAAAATGGCGTCAATCTAATCAACACGGCTTCATATATTTCTATTTTCAAATATTCTGTTTCAAATATTTCTTTTTCAAATATTTCTATTCAAATATTTCATTTTCAAATATTTCTATTTCGAATATTTCTATTTCCAATATTGAATGAGGTACAGTAAATTAACATATAATGTTAATTATATGGATTTTCTACAACACATGTATACAATAACAACGATGAATAATCAACCATCATCCAAAGTGCATTCTACACTGTATAAGCATCGAATATAAATATTTAACGCTCATAACAGTCTGTCAATCAATCGATCGACATACAACTAAACAATCGGGATTAGTGTATGTCAAATATCATCCCAATACCCGTGTGGGGTTTCAAACAATCAAACACAGATTTTGTTTGTGCAGTTGGGCGATGTGTAAAATTTATCGTCCCAATCAATATCAGTCAAAGGTGTGTATATAAACAAATCGTTCGATTTGTTTATATTAATTTATTTCATTTCATATACACGTTAAAAATTCTATTTTTAACTATAAAATATTTTCCACTATAAAATATTTTATTTCGTTTCACATCACATCACACAATGAACTACACATCAAAATCAAACAAACATGCATACAAGCCGTCCATGATCTGTGGACAATGGGTGTCGGGTGCTACTAAACACCGTCTGCATCCTAGTATATATTTTTAACTAGAAAACAAAATTAAAAGGTGAGAAGTTCTCACCAAAGCTATCCCAACTCCACGACACTTCTAATGTAGGGAATCTTCACCATTCTCGCCTTTTGCTACTTTCGTTGACCGTAGCCACTACATATATAAAAGTCACATTTTTACTTTGTTATTCAATATATAAAAATCGAATTTTTACTTTGCTATTCAATATATAAAAATCAAATTTCTACTTCGCTATTCAATATATAAAAATCGAATTTTTACTTCGCTATTCAATATATAAAAATCGAATTTCTACTTCACTATTCAATATATAAAAATCGAATTTTTACTTCGCTATTCAATATATAAAAATCGAATTTTTACTTCTCAATTCAATATATAAAAATCGAATTTTTACTTCGCTATTCAATATATAAAAATCTAATTTGTAATGACCCGAATTTTGAGCAACTTTGGTTATCGACATAAACTCGATGTCGATAACCAAAACACTGAAAAATCCTGGTAATTAGTGAAAGAAATTAGAGGGTGAGGAAACATAAGATAAAATCTTAGAATAGAAGAAGAAGAAGAAGAACACAACCTCAGAGTAACACGAATCTCACAGCGGAACGAATAACATATAATAGATAACATATCCATGAAATAAATCATTATATGTATACAATACATTATCAGAGTACAATACTTACAACACAGCGGAAATAAACTATAGCTATATGATCCTGAAGCCTCCTGCTCCAGCTCTTCCGGTATATCTGTAAAATCCCGACTACTTGACTGCCCGTACAAATTTAGGCACCCACACTACAACAAAATGTGTTTTCAGTTACACTTATTAGCGGCGTTTATACAGTATGTGCAGCCACTGTCCATTCACAAAAAGTAAAATAAACAAAGGAACACTGCTACTCTATTCCCGCCAACAAGTACTAAAATTTGGGGTACTTTTTTTTATTCGGCCGCTCAAATTTCATTTTTACTTCTTTCCTCAAACTAAGAACGATGCCCTAAAAGAAGTATCCTCGTCGTTGTTTCCTCATGCCCGTTCCACGTTAACTTTACCTTACTCAAGCTGATTCCAATCTCAATCCACCGCTTCTCACCGCCAGCTCAAATAAAGGTAATCCAAAAATAAACTTTATTTTTAGTTTTTATGTCGAGTTTGTGCAATGGCTTTTGAGGGTTGTTGCTTGATTCCATCACATGTTCTGAGTTCAATTTATTTCGAAATTAAAATTAAAAATTAGGTATTTTTCTGCTATCCAGATCTGAAATTAGAAGTGCCATTGAAAGATATTTGAGATTCCTTCATTAGCATTTGCAGGACCATTTTTAATTTCTTTTCTTAAAGTGAATCTTCATTTCGGTTTATTTCATGGATTTCAAGTTTTATTATTAACTTCATATAAGAGTAAGTGCATATTCATAGTGAGATGTAAGTTTGAAGCTTTAGCATTTTCATTTGTGGGGATGTTGCTATTGGTAGTACTTGTAGAAAATTTGATTGAATACCCATAGAAACTCCTATTCTAGAGAAAGGGCGTCTATTGAAAACGTTGATTCAGACATAATGAGGAAAATCCCAAATTTCAATACAACGGAGTAAATACCTAGGAAACTGTCGATTGTAGTAACTCTGACATATAAGATACCCTTTAAAGCATATTAGCTAAATTGGTTGGCTTAGATGATAAGGGCTGTGCCACCACAACTTCTTTAGATTGTAGTGGAGATGTCTACACAGTCAAACTGGAATAAAAAAATCTTGAGAAATATGGGTGTTGTTTATAGAAATCTCATGTGCAAAGATCATACCCTTAACATGCGAAATATATATTTTTACCAAAGAAATGTCGCAGTTTCACATATTAAAAAACGCAAGCTACTGAAACTATCATGTATAATACCTTGTCGCAGTTTCATATGTTAACGAAACTTATGGATTTAGTTCTTATAGATCCTACTAAAGGAATGGGAGGAACAGTCAGGAAAGCCTACCAGCCTATGGATTCTAATCTTGATGCTTCCATGCTTCAGCGGTTTAATAATCCTGCTAATGTTAAGGTTATATACATTTTCTTTCTGCAACTTTTAAAATACTTTATATATGATCAAGGCATCTTTATTTACTACAAAATGAATGTTAAATGTATATTATAATCAACAAAAGAAAATGGAAACAAATATGGAATAGTATTAGTGTGCCTATCTTTAAAAAGTGAATAAACGGTTTTCCTTACGAGTGCAGCTATAGAAAGGTAATCAACCATATATTTGTTGAAATGTTTTCCCTACAAGTGCAACAACCAAATAAAACCAAACAGAACAGACTGTTAAAAACAGGATTTATTCCATAATATTTAAAATGTTTTCCCTACCACAATAGCATCAAAATTAGCTTTATATTATAATTTTGAATCAATGAGCATTTCCTAGACTTTGTGCTATATTTAACTAAATTTGACATGGGATTATTTGAAAGTCAGCATTCGGTAACTTGTTTTTTTTTTTTTGTAATCTTTGAATTAGCAGCTTGCACTGACGGCAACAAGATACTGCAAATGTAAAGTTGCATTTGAATTACGGTTATGATTTAGCATAGGTGGCTTTGTAGAAGGTCCACCAGGTTTTAGTTTTCTTTTTCTTTACTCTTCTTCTTAATTTTTTTTCTCTTTTTAGTGCGCTGTTGCATATCGCAGTAGCGACAAGCCATGGTCAATGCCAATAAGATGTTCTAATTTTTTGTTTCCAAATTTGTGTCATATTTTATGATCATACTCTGTTTAAAGGAGTAGAAGTGAACTCAATTTATAATGGAAAACAATCTCAAGCAAAGATCAGTATATCGTAATCTAAAGTTAGTCTATATGTATCAGTCCACTTAATTCTGAAGTTGATGTATGTTGGAAAACAATGGCTGAGTCGCGGACTAGGTCGCTTTCTTGAAGACGATTCGGCGATTTGGTCAGAGGTGCAAACCAATTCGTTCCTTCGCCGCCGCCTCTAGGATAAAACAGCCTCTAAAATAGTAACTGATTTGCTTGCACAAACAAATCGGTGCAGATTTGCACTTTCGAAAAAATACTGCTCGAAATTTCTTAGAAGTTTTAATGGCGGCTGAGAAGAAGAGAATATAAAATTCGGTGTTTTTCTCGTCTCAGATAAAATAGTATATATAGAACGAGAATTAGGTTTTGGGAGAAAATATCGGATCTGCTAAAATTTCGGGGGGATTAATTATTTTACCGTTGCAAAACTTTTCCGTTGCAGAATAAATATCGGTGCGCAAAATAATTTTTCCATAAAAGAAACGGTTCGAAAACAACTAAGTTTTATGGTCCAAAAATATAAGTGCCTACACCACCAAGCCCAAGCCCAAGCCCAAACCCGAACCGAACCGGGCCGGGCCGGGTCGGGTCGGGTCGAGTCGAGTCGGTCGGTCGCGCGCGCGTGTGTGGTGGTCATAATGCATGGTCTCCCTCCTCACAACAATGCATGTATTGGGAGCCCAAGGCCCCAACATGACTTCTTAGAAACAAGTATAAATCCTTGCCTCTTCCCTATAATCCCATGATGTGGGACTACTCAAACATAGGAGC
The DNA here is from genome assembly GCA_030737875.1 of Allium sativum. NCBI lineage: Eukaryota > Viridiplantae > Streptophyta > Magnoliopsida > Asparagales > Amaryllidaceae > Allium > Allium sativum. Next base: position 30,237,986 of record JASFAX010000021.1, on the reverse strand, counting down.
CATTCATACACTTATTCAATCATTTTTAATAATTCACATAATGTTTGTAAACATTTCCAACAATCCCCCACTTGAATTTTTAAAAATATTTTCGAGCAGTTTCTTAAAAACATAAGATTGTGCATAAACAAAGGTGTCCAAGGACTTGAACCTTTGCATAGTGAGTAAGATTCAGTTTTTTACTAGAGTGACACGTAGTCTTGAACTCTATTCCTGACATCAAACCACACACAACCTTTTCTATAGTGCAATCAGATAAGCCCGTGCATTTATGGCCCTGCACGTCTATCCCAGTTTAGTGAATGCTCTAGAAGTTTTGCCCAAACTCCATAGGAAACGGCCACATTTCCACATTAACAAAGGTGAGTCTATCAAGAGCACTCCTGAAGGTAGGTACTCCACTCCAAATAGAGTATAGATCTCATTAAGAGTTTCTATTAACTCATCCTCTAATCACTTCAGGAATACATGCTTCTTGGTTTATTAACTAGCATGTTCAACTCATATCACTACACAACTTGTTATTACCCATTGAACCTAGTTCTTGGGATCTCCAGTCATTTAGGTCGGGTTACCATTGTGCGTGACTCAACAATCTAAGGGCAATAGTCCCATTCTTTTAGAAGAGTTATGGACTTTCTCTCTGGACAGTCCTTTCGTCAAAGGATCTGCCAAATTTTCCTCACTACGTACGTAATCCACTCTAACGGTACCTGTGGAAAGTAGTTCTCTAACAGTGTTGTGCTTACGACGTATTTGTCGTCTCTTACCGTTATAGTAACGGTTCTGAACTTTTGCAATAGCCGCGGTACTATCGCAATGTATCAACACTGCTGGTATCGGTTTTTCCCATAAGGGAATCTCAGCTAGCAGATTTCTCAAATATTCTGCCTCTTCACCAGCTGTAGCTAGTGCTATCATCTCAGACTCCATAGTAGACTGAGCCAAAATAGTCTGTTTCTTTGATTTCCAAGAAACAGCTCCTCCAGCGATGCTAAATATGTAGCCACTGGTCGCTTTAGAATCATCAGATAAGGTATTCCAGTCTGCATCAGAATATCCTTCAAGTACAGCTGGAAACCTTTCATAATGTAATCCAAGGTTCATGGTTCGTTTAAGGTATCTCATTACCCTTTCAATAGCTTGCCAGTGCTCTATACTAGGTCTACTGGTAAACCTGCACAATAATCCCACGACATAGGCAATGTCGGGTCTAGTACAATCAGTGGCATACCGAAGGCTGCCAATGATGCTCGCATAATCAGACTGTCTTACACCTTCACCAGTGTTCTTAAATAACTTTACACTGTGATCATATGGCGTACTTGCAGGTTTACAGTCAAAGTAATTGTATTTCTTTAGTATCTTCTCAATGTAATGAGATTGGTCCAAAGAAATTCCCTTTTCTGACCTAGTAATCTTAATACCAAGGATTACACTCGCTTCACCTAGATCTTTCATATCAAAATTGACACTTAATAAGGATTTGACTAAGTTTATGGCATGAATATTTGACCCAAAAATGAGTAGGTCATCTACATAAAGGCATATAATAGTGCAAATGTCATTCTCAGATTTGTAATATATGCATTTGTCACTTTCATTAACTTTAAAACCATTTGAAATGATTAAGTTATCAAATTTTTCATGCCATTGTTTAGGTGCTTGTTTTAAACCATATAATGATTTATCCAATTTACATACTTTATGTTCTTGATCATGTACTACAAATCCTTCAGGCTGGTCCATATAAATTTCTTCGTCTAATTCACCGTTCAAAAAGGCAGTTTTAACATCCATTTGGTGTATAAGTAAATTATGAATGGATGCAAGTGAGATTAATACCCGAATGGATGTTATTCTAGTTACAGGTGAAAAAGTGTCAAAGAAGTCTATATTTTCCTTTTGTTTAAAACCTTTAGCTACTAGTCGTGCTTTATATTTATCTATAGTGCCATCAGGTTTTAATTTCTTTTTAAGTACCCATTTACAGCCTATAGACTTACAACCAGGGGGTAAATCTACCAAGTGCCAAGTCTTATTGGATTCTAAAGAATCCATCTCATCGTTTATAGCCTCTTGCCAGAAATCGGCATCTAAAGAAGATAAGGCTTCTTGGAGGTTTATAGGATCCTCCTCAATAGTAAAAGCACAAAAATCTGAACCAAAGTCTTTTATGGTTCTTGCTCTTTTACTTCTTCTAGGTTCAGCTTCAGAATTTTCATTAAGTTCTGTTCTAATAGGCATATTTGAAGTGCCCCCACTATTCCTTAATTTGAAAGGAAATTTAGTTTCATAAAAGTCAGCATCATTTGATTCAATTATATTATGTGCATTAAGGTCATAAAATCTATATGCTTTGCTATTAATAGCATAGCCTATAAATGCACATTCATATGCTCTACTTGCCAATTTTATTCTCTTAGGGTCTGGAATGCGAACATATGCTAAACAACCCCAAGTTCTAAAGTATGATACATTGGGTTTATGATTCTTTAAAATTTCATAAGGTGAAATTTTATTCTTAGATTTAGGGATTCTATTCAGAACGTAGCATACAGTCAATAAAATATCCCCCCACCAATGTTTTGCTGCACCAGAATTTAATAATATGGCAACTACTAGCTCGGTAAAGGTCCTATTTTTCCTTTCTGCTTTACCGTTCATTTCAGGTGAGTAGGGTGCAGTTCTCTCATGTACTATACCATGTTGTTTATAGAAATCCAGAATAGAATTAGATTCATATTCTGTTCCTCTATCACTACGAAATCTCTTAATTTTTCTATTTGTTTGATTCTCAATCTCAGTTTTGAATGTTTTAAACATGTCAAAAGCATCACTTTTATTTTTCATAAGATATACATATGTGAAATCAGAGCAGTCATCAATAAAAGTGATAAAATAACGATGTCCCTGTCTAGTTAAAGTGCCATCAAGTTCACATATGTCAGAATGAATCAAGTCTAAGGGTTCAGAAACTCTATCAACAGATTTGTGAGGTTTCTTTGTGATTTTAGCTTGTGTACAGAATTCACATTTATCAGATTCAGATTCTGTCATTTTAGGTATCATATCTAGGGTGCTCATGTTTTGAATTATTCGTTTATTAACATGACACAATCTAGAATGCCAAATATTAAAATCACAAAGCATATAAGCAGAAGAAGTCACTTTATTAGATTCAACATTCAGTTTAAACATACCCTCACAAGCATAACCCTTTCCCACAAAAGTTCCCTTATAAGTAAGAGTGTACAAATCAGCCCCAATAACTTGAGTGAAACCAGCCTTATTAAGGAGGAAGCCAGAGACCAGATTCTTTCTTATCTCTGGAGTGTGCATAACATCTTTCAGAATTACAGTTTTTCCAGAGGTGAACTTGAGTTCCACGTTTCCAATCCCCGCAACTGTAGTGGTGTGAGAGTCTCCCAACAACACTTTCTGATTTTCAGCAGCCGTGTATGTAGAGAACATGCCACGATCATAGCAGACATGGCGAGAAGCACCAGTGTCTACCCACCAACCCTCTGATCCACCAACAAGGTGAATCTCAGTAATCATAGCCGTAAGAGGCTCCTCAGTCAGGTTAGCCTGCGGTGCAGAGCTTGGCCTGTTCCGGCACTTTCGTGCCATATGCCCTGGTTTTCCACAGTTGTAACAAAGAAACAACTGTCCAGAGTCATTCTTTTGGGCTGCTGCTGTCCTTTTGGGTTTCCTTGCGGATTCCCATTCTGTTTGTTGCGCCTGTTCTGATTCTTAAAAGATTTCTGATTTGGTTTCAGAACAGCGGGAGTGGTCTTCTTAGTACTGCTGTTATTCACAATCAGCACCTCTTCTTTCTGGTCTTGCTTGCGTGCTTCCTCCTCAATACGGAGGCGTGTAATCAAGCTCTCTAAGGAAAATTCCTTAGTCTTATGTCGCAAAGTGTTCTTAAAATCTTTCCAGCTAGGGGGTAATTTGTCAATGATAACAGCAATTTGAAATTGTTCGTCCAAGACCATACCTTCGGAGATGATCTCTTGAGCTATTTTCTGAAGCTCATGAGACTGCATCTCTACCGATCTATCATCAGTCATCTGATACTTTAGGTAGCGACTTACAGCGTATTTCTTTGCCCCTGCCTCCTCTGTGTCATATTTCTTCTTTAGTGCTTCCCAGATCTCCTTTGCCGTCTTTTCATCTGAGTTATAATAATCATACAGATCATCGCTCAGTCCATTCAGTATGAAATTCTTGCATAAGTAATCCTGTTCAGTCCAGGTCTGCAGTTGCTTTGACTGTTCAGTCCATGATGCCATCTTTGCTGCATCAGTCTCGTCAGGCTTGTCTGGTAGCTGCGGTTTTTCAGCAGTCAGAGCAGCCACCACCTTCCTGATCGTGAGGAAGAACTCCATCTTCTGACGCCAGCGCTTGAAATGCAAACCTTCGAACTTGAAAGGAGCAACAGTCACCAGAGGGCCGTGAAAAGCAGAGGGAGGAGCAGAATCGTCCATGGTTGAGTTGGAGGCCATTGTTTCAGCTCGTCTTCAAATTGTTGGAAAACAATGGCTGAGTCGCGGACTAGGTCGCTTTCTTGAAGACGATTCGGCGATTTGGTCAGAGGTGCAAACCAATTCGTTCCTTCGCCGCCGCCTCTAGGATAAAACAGCCTCTAAAATAGTAACTGATTTGCTTGCACAAACAAATCAGTGCAGATTTGCACTTTCGAAAAAATACTGCTCGAAATTTCTTAGAAGTTTTAATGGCGGCTGAGAAGAAGAGAATATAAAATTCGGTGTTTTTCTCGTCTCAGATAAAATAGTATATATAGAACGAGAATTAGGTTTTGGGAGAAAATATCGGATCTACTAAAATTTCGGGGGGATTAATTATTTTACCGTTGCAAAACTTTTCCGTTGCAGAATAAATATCGGTGCGCAAAATAATTTTTCCATAAAAGAAACGGTTCGAAAACAACTAAGTTTTATGGTCCAAAAATATAAGTGCCTACACCACCAAGCCCAAGCCCAAGCCCAAACCCGAACCGAACCGGGCCGGGCCGGGTCGGGTCGGGTCGAGTCGAGTCGGTCGGTCGCGCGCGCGTGTGTGGTGGTCATAATGCATGGTCTCCCTCCTCACAACAATGCATGTATTGGGAGCCCAAGGCCCCAACATGACTTCTTAGAAACAAGTATAAATCCTTGCCTCTTCCCTATAATCCCATGATGTGGGACTACTCAAACATAGGAGCCATTCATACACTTATTCAATCATTTTTAATAATTCACATAATGTTTGTAAACATTTCCAACAATGTATATGTTTCAGCCCACTTGATTCTTAAGAAGAAAAATTGAAATCTATGATGTAAGTGCTTTATTAGCGATGTAACATTAAAATGTTTATCTACATGGAAATAGATTTAGATTCCCCAAGCTTAGACTTACAGTACTAATTGCACTGTAAAAAGGAATTTACTTTTTATTTTATTACTAATTTGGGCTAGTTTTCAAAACCAATAACAAGTTTATGTCAAAGGTGCTGAGATATTTGTTGGAGGATGATTCAATGAAGATGACTGGAACTAATTTTGGAGCAGGACGGATAGGCCTAGAGACTACTGCTTCATCAAGGATACACCACTGTGATATCTTCTTGCAGCAGTACGATAACTCAGGCAATAAAGTTCTTAATGGTCTTCGTAATGGAGGTGTTGATGTAGTTGACGTCAGAGAATATTAATTTGGATCATCTGAGAGTTCTTGCAGAAATCCTGCTGTTGTAGCAAGCGTCAGAACATCGACACATTGAAGGAAGTTAAGGAAGAAACCAGATCTCATCACGTTCATGCCTTCATCTATTTGCAGCTTGGTAGCGCTTCAATCTGATGATCAACGCTTCCTAAGCAGCTCAATAGATGGTTCTATAAATTTCTTTGACCAAAGAAAAGAGGAGCAATTTGATATTACAAATGACATGCTAACTCACACAGCCACCTGCATCTTTCTGTCAATCCGACAGAAACGCTTGTGTTATCCGATAGTGAGGAAATGTATACTAGGATCAGGAGCATCAAAAATGGAGATATGGTATTCGAGGAGAAAATTTCTGATTTCGCAATACATACATCACGTTGGTCCCATGATTGTTTTGATCGCAACTCTTATGGGAAAAATCATAGTTTGGCACATGGTTGGGATCTGACAGCGGCTTATATTACATGCATGGCTCCAGATTATTAATTCACGAAGTACGTTGGCTTATATTATTATTTATACGTATTCTGGTAGTTGCTATGTGTAGCTATTGTTTTATATACAAAATAGTGCTAGTAAATTAGCATACGCTTTTCTGTACCAAGATAGCAAATTAGTAGTTTTTCTAATACAGAAAACTCAACAAGTCGAATGGTGTTATGTTGAAATTGTGTACTTACAAAAATGAGATAAAAGATTGTGTTTTTATACAGTATTCATTAAGCATTTTCTTGGAATGTCAAAAGAAAAAGTTTACTTGAAAATTTATTATAAATAGACATGTTTTACCACATGGAGGATGATCGGAAAAAAAATTCAAAAAAATTCCGTTGGTGTAAAATTAATAGAAAAAGAATAATTTGTACAGCATTTTCAAATTGAGCCATTAGATTAGCATTGACTCAGCATCAACATTGTAAAAACAGTTATGTAAATAAGTTTTCCAAGTGCATTCATATGTTGTTATCTTTCCATGTAGGGCTTTCTTATGTGTTCGGGTTGGCAATATCGTTTTTTGGTTTTTCAGGCAGAAGGGAAGTCTTAGGAAATGGTTTTACAGTCCGTGAATTGTCAGCAAGCTGCTTACTATGCTGATTAATTTGGTTGTATAGGACAAGCATTTTACATTGGTGGGGACTATCAGGTTTATTATATGCATGACTGGTGGTCTTCTTTGTCAGCAGTCCACTGTTGAACTGAAAGTCTGGAATCAACATTTGATAATTCATCCAATCAACAGTGACAGCTTGTTCAAATTTTAGTTTGGTATGACATCTACTGTTTTCATCTTGCAACAACCTGCCTTTAATTTCAACTTGTGATAGCTTTGCTGCTGGCCTTAGTATGTTGTAGCTTATGTTATGGTTGATCTTTGATATATTTTTCTTTATCAGCCTGCAGTGACTCATTGCTTCAACCTGCGATGGCTTACAGTCATCAAACTGCAAAAGTTTACTTAAGTTTTCAACCTGCGATGGTCTATGGCTGTCAACTTGTGATTGTTTTCTTAAGTTTTCAACATTCAATAATTTTCACTCTATCAACTTGCGATAACCCAAAATTTTTAATATGCGATAACTTGTATATTTAGGCATAACATTTACCCCATTTTATAAAAACATTTTATATTATAGTATAAAATTTTAATCCCTCTTGAAGACTTCTAAATTTACGTATTTAGTAGTTTCTTATCTTCACCTTGTATTTTCTGAAACAACTGATTAAAAAGCGATAGTGTATTTGTTATCTTACGAAAATGCTGTTCAGACCGAAATTTTGTTAGTCAATTTGTGTGAAATAAATAATAACAGTTGGATTGGATGACACCCGTGATTTGCACCATTGAATCTTAGATCCGTATTTTTTGACTAACAAATTTCGGTTCACCTAGCAGTGTCCGTTATCTTAGCATGCCATAACTCAACTTTCTTGTCTTACTCAACACGCGTTGGCTCAATTCCCGACAACTCATTTTGCTTTCCTTACTCAAAAATGCGATAGCTCATTTTGTTTACCTACTCAACATGTAATGGCTTAGTATGTGGTAGTTCATTTCTTTATACCTTACCCAACCCGTTATTGCTCAAAGTACAATAATTCATTTGGCTTACCTTAATCAATTAATGATAGCTTAATATGCGATAGTTCTGGTAATATATATTATTTATGCCCTTTGACAGCAGGTTTATCTGTGACTCGGTCAATAAAACAAAGAGGTGAAGCCATCATTTTTTGAATATAAGATGCTACTCTATAGAAAGTTCTGGTAAACTCTCTGTTCCTAACATCATTTTTTGAATATAACAGGAATTGACATGCTCAATTCAATGTTCCAAAAATACTAGATTACTTTTCGTCTATCTTTTTGGTCTGGTGCGTTTATTTATGCTTAACGATTGTACAAGTTGCCGACTATTTGTTTTTAACTGGTCCATTGTACCAAAGTAATATTTCATGCTTAACAACTGTTTTTACGCATCTCTACTGTTTCTTTCCATGTATTTGTATTTTTATATAATTTTTTTTATATGCAGTAGCACCTGGAGTGTCTTCAAAACACATCACATTCAAGGAAAAAGTGCTCCATTTAAGGTACATGTGCCTGAATTTTTCCAGTTCATTTTGTTACATTAGCTATAGTTAAAAAAATATTGCATTAATTAAGTTCAATTTTTGGCATACAATTTACATCTGTAATTATTATTGGAAATAATTTTGTTAATGGACACCGTTTTCACAACTCAAGTTTCATGTATGTCTAACGGGTTTTATAAAATTAACCAAGTTTAAGTTAATTAAATTTTATTAGTTTTAAAAGGTTTTATAATTAATAATGAAGATGACGATGAATAACAAAGTTTATAAAATTTAACTAAATTTATAATAATAATAATAATAGTAATATAGTTAAGTTAACTGAGCTCTAACAATAATAATTATAGTACCTATAATTATTACTATATATTATAATAAATTAATTAAGTTAACTAGGTTAATAGAATTAGCTATGTTTTGTTAAACTTAAACAAGTTTTATAAAATTGAATATGAGTTCCACTAAAAATTTGAGCTATATGAATGAATTTGAGAGTGTTCGTAGTGTGAAAGGAGGCATTTGGTGTTGATTGTACAATAAAGTCATTTAATTCATAATAAAAGTTTTAACAGGACCAAATTTGAGAGTGTTCGCAGTGTGAATTTGAGTTGATTGTACAATAATAAACCTGAACCTATACAATAATAAAAGTTTTAACAGGACTAAAAGTATTAAAACTAGCCAGAATCAAATTGGGATGCATGAGTCTTACTATTAAGGAATTACTGCATAGCTTCTCACTCTGCTTAAACAGAGATCTAGAGCCACATCCACAGGACCACGGCTGCCAATTTTAGCACTGAGTTCTCTTAGAAGCTAGAACCTTCAGGAAAAAAATTGTAAGGCATAAATTTGGTTAGCTTTAATAGTAATTAATTGCAAAATCAAGGGCTTTAAAGAAATATATCTAGTTATAAGTACAAAATGTTTGAGTTTTACAGTTTTTATACAATATTGTACCCAAATCATGTAAATTTTCGGTTCTATCTGAAAAAACATAGAGATTTGAAATTACGAAAATGTGTAGGACAATGCATACGGCTTCATATCTATCGTCATATTTTAAATGCACCATATCTATCATCATAATGTACAATATTGTCTGAATGTTATTTGATATTCAGTTTAATTATTTATGTGTTTGTTTTAATAATAATCAATTAACATTATTTGAATGTTATTTGATAATTCATGACAAATACTTATTGTTGATTATCGAATGTGTTTACAGGTAATTAGCTTTTCCGGAGTAAAGACCATCACCAACAATGGACGTGACTTCAATTGTTATATGTACAATGATATTAGTCGGTACTTAAGTAAAACTCTTTGAAGATGTTTGTGGTATGTGAACTTGCTCATTTTGTCAAACAATTATTATCTAAATGGTCATGGATAGTACTCATGTAATTACATGTTTTCAATTATATAAATATGATGATTATATGATTGGTTGATTGTTGGTTTAAATATGATATTTATATGATTGTTGCTGATTTTGGTATGATTATTACAAAGCTGGTTGCTGGAAACAATGTAAGCCATTAACAATATATAGTAGCATCTAAAATATGCAACAAAACAATCAATACATTTCAGCAGCGTTTCTGAAACGTTACTGAAACAAACGTAAAATATTATTTGAATTTACAGTGGCATAAATTAAATGCAACGAAAAGTTTTTAGTTACTTAAAATAAACGCTACAGAAAATCAAATAAAAGGGCCAAGCACAAACACAACCAAAAAATGTTAGTTTTGGTTGGATTTTTTAAACGCTACAGAAAATATTTGGTTGCTTTAGTTTGGCAGCGTTTATGGAAACGCAACAGAAAAAACAGACTTTTAGTTGCGGGACCTGTAGTAGCGTTCTCTAAAACGCTACCAAAGGCTTTGGTAGCGTTTTTTAAACGCTGCTAAAGGCATTTTCTGGTGTAGTGCCAAGAGTTTAGGGAAGACAACAAAATAAACTCCGGGTCAGTCATGGGATTGGTATGAGTAAAACAGTTTAAAAACAGTTCTAACAAGTAAACGATATCTCATAAGACCACATCGCATAACGGAACGGGTTTTTCCCTTATGAGAATCCAAAATAACTTTATATCAAAAATCTTTTGATATTATAATAATGCCTATCCATCACAGTATATATAATCATCTAGCAGAAACGCTTTCATCTCACGTCCTACATATATAGTATACAATCAAAACCGCAAGCACGTATTGGGTAATGGATTTCCAACTATGACAAGGTATGGAACCACCTTTCGCTAGTGTACCTCTAGAGAGGAATACACTGGGTTCAACAAGAACATCTTGCAACCCGGCCATACATGACCGACCACTCATTTCGCTTGAGTGTATCGAATGTATATCACCAACGGTTGGTTGGGATCAGCAACCGTTTCCCGAATGGGACAGCATCAACAATAGATTTTTAGAAGTAAATGAAACTCTAGATCAGGCGATTATACACCCTACTTCGGTGCGACCGACTTAGCCATGCTGCCTGCCCGATTTCTGTCATTTACCGGATGATGAGGCTAGAAGCTAGGCTTTATCATCATACCAGATTCACTTTGAATGCCACATCATCAAATCCATCAAATCACCAATTGATGTCCTCAACCATACATTATGTGTTAGCTAAAAGAAGTTTCCTTCTCCGCTTCCACTCTTGGTACGGTTGGAGAAATCAATATACGTAATCGTCTAGGAATACTCTGTCAGACATCCGTCCATACAAGTCACCCAGGAACAGGATGAACCGAAGGCACTATTCTGTAAACAGGATAGCCCTTGCATAACTCCGTCTTCAATTAAATTTGGCATATATGATTCGCAACGCTTATGCCAATACTGAGTGGTTCTTTGGATAATAATCCAACCGGTCTCTCCATATTAACAACGTTAAAATGGTCAAAACATCGATAGTCTGTGATTTAACTATCGAAGAAAAACAGGTGTGCAACCAACGATATTATTTCCAAATGGAAATTTATATAAATCAAACATCATTTAAAATTAATCTCTTTATTTCATTAATTTACTTATCTCCTTTTTCCCTATATTCAATATTTATTATTTTCTAAATTTGGAAAATATACGTTATTAACAATGGAAAACATTTCCATTTCTTGTTTTCTTTATTAGAAAACATTTCTGGTTTCTTATTTGGAAAACATTTCCAAAGCTTCTTCATTGGACTTAGACAGATGTTTTAAACAAACCACCGCGATGCCAACTCAAACCATTTCTTTTACTGCCGAACCTTAACTATTCCTTAGTTAAAAACGAAGCCAATCAAGTTGGGGTAGAACTACCTCTCAGACCTTAACTGAATAACATTTCTAACTTTGAAATAGGCAAAGTTCACTTTATATTCCTTTTACTAACTTCCTTACTTAACCCTCCTTCGAATAGCTATATTCGATTGACTCTTTTCACTTAACTCTATTCGATTAACCCTTATCAATTTACTCTATTGAATTAACACTATTGGATTAACTCTATTTGACTAACGCTATTGATTTACTCATGTCACTTAACTCCTTTCGAATAAACTATATTCGATAACTCCTTTTACTTTCTTCGAATAAACTATATTCGATTAACTCCTTTTACTTTAACTCTAATCGATTAACTAACATCGATTAACTCCTTCTAGCTTCAACTCTAATCGATTAACTAACATCGATTAACTCCTTTTACTTTATTCTCTAATCGATTAACTAACATCGATTAACTCCTTTTAACTTTATTCTCTAATCGATTAACTAACATCGATTAACTCCTTTTAACTTTATTCTCTAATCGATTAACTAACATCGATTAACTCCTTTTAACTTTATTCTCTAATCGATTAACTAACATTGATTAACACCTTTTAACTTTATTCTCTAATCGATTAACTAACATCGATTAACTCCTTTTAACTTTATTCTCTAATCGATTAACTAACATCGATTAACTCCTTTTAACTTTATTCTCTAATCGATTAACTAACATCGATTAACTCCTTTTACTTTATTCTCTAATCGATTAACTAACATCGATTAACTCCTTTTAACTTTATTCTCTAATCGATTAACTAACATCGATTAACTCCTTTTAACTTTATTCTCTAATCGGTTAACTAACATCGATTAACTCCTTTTAACTTTATTCTATAATCGATTAACTAACATCGATTTTTTAACTTTATTCTCTAATCGATTAACTAACATCGATTAACTCCTTTTAACTTTATTCTCTAATCGATTAACTAACATCGATTAACTCCTTTTCGAATAAACTATTCATTTAAAAAGATTTACTTTTAGTAACGGTTCTTCACTTTACAAATGATTTCCTTTTATTCTAACTTATCCTTTGATTTTTTAAATATTTCTTTTATAAAAATTCTTTTCCTTTTCTATATAAAATCCATCGATTTTATATAAATAATTCATTTTCAAAATACACTTTGAAAATCCCCTTCCCCATATCCAGTATTTCTTATGGTATTTATCATACCATATAACAACGATAAATATCGTTCAAACACACATAATCAACAACAGATTATATATCACATCATATATCACAATATATGAATCACAGTAAAATAAATGTTGAGGAATCCCAATGGATTCCTCCAACCTGTTTCCCTGCATCACAGATGTTAAACAATATAGATAACATCACTTTCAGTTCCATATGATATATTCTGTTAAACAGAATCAATATAGAAATTCAACTAACTGACTAGCAGTTCAATCAAACAGTCAACATACAGTCAATCAGCCAATATTTAACAGTTCTAAAAATACAACATGAAATTATAAACTGTTCAGAGTTAGTGAGATTTACTCACTTTGGCAGTTCATCGTTAAAGAACGATAAACTGTTGTTTGATTTGAATCAAACAATTTATTTTGCTGTAAATCCAAACGAGCTCCAATCCACTCCCAGACAGTTCCATTGTGTTGCTCCCATCCATACGATCCCAATGGATCAAACCGTTCGAAAATCTGATGTCATATGACGATGTTATGGTTTTACGAAGTTAGAACGCAATTTAAATCAATTTAAGAACTTGGATTATAAAATAAATCGGCCTCAACCTTTTCAAACCCGACTCAATACCATCAACAAAACCGAACCCGCATTGTTGTCTTCCCCAAATCCTTCAACGCGAGCTCCAGACTTTGCTCCAAACCAATTCGGCCGATCTCCCCTTGCTTCCATCTCCTTCTTCCTTCGCTTTAAAATCCGACTAAAATCACCAAAAATTCCCTTATCAACTCCTCTTCAACCTCCTCATCCCAACCTTCAACTCGAGTTCACCAGCGAGCCCGCGCCACCAAAGTACCAGTGACCGAAACCATCACCGAATACCCCCACTCCATCACCACATTCGGAATCCAACCCTAAGTATAAATACCAACTCGGTTTTGCCAATCCATGCCTTAGTACCTCGAATCCTTGAACACTAGGTCCACGGTGGACTTTTGAGCTCCAGGAAAAATTGATCGCGACCAAAACAAGAGGTACCAGCTTGAAGAGGAACTCACGCTGAACCTAGATATATATGGTTTAGGATTTATGTAACGACCCAGAAAATCTGAACCAATTTAAAAATTTTAAATTGACTAAAATAATGGATTTTAAATATTTAAAATAAATATTTTAAATAATGGCAATGAAAAGTGAGTTTGAATCGACAATTGAAAACCAATATGATTAAGTATAACTATAAACAAGGCCTGAAATGGCGCTGCAGTTTCAAAATTTGAATTCAAACTTTGTCGGACTGTACCGGGTGCAAAACAAAAAAGATTTTAGTGAAACCAAAAATATTTAAATCTATTAGTGAATACCTTTCTAACGAATCTGAAAAATCGAATTTTCATAGCGGAAAGCAAAAGTTATGGCCGAATGAATTTTCAGAAAGGCCGCTATGGAATTTATATAGCCCGTGAAATTGGCCATTTTGCATACGACCTCGGAATTCGACGAAACCACTTTTGTTGAATCTGGGATGTGAAGTTTTTGCTAGGTTTCAAATTTCATAATTTTAAGCTAGTATGTGAGCGTGGCAAAGGAAAATGTGTTTTGGTCAATTATAGTTAAATTGGATCGACCAAAAATGGGCCTTTTTGCAAACGGTCTCAGAATTCGACGAAACTAGTTTTGTTGGGACTGTATCGTCAAAACATAGCTAGATTTATTTTTCTGGAATTTTTCGAATCAGTTTATGGCCCTGGCAAATTGAAATGTACGTTCAAATTAAATATTGAATGTTTTATATTTTAATCTGAAGGAAAAATGACTGAAACTTTCGAATGGGCCTTCGAAACATATCCCATTGTGTTCGGAATGGGGGTAAAACGCTAGGGACGACAGTCGTTGGGTTTGAATTGGCGTTTGTCGGTGACAAGGGGTATTTTAGAGATTTTAAAAATTATAAAATAAAATAAAAAAATCCTATTGGCCTATTTAAATTTCTCTCTCCCCGCTTTCTCTCTCTCCCTCTCCCGATCGACGGTGAAACCGTGCTCCCTCCTTCTCTCCTCATTTTCTCTCTCTACAAGCCATAAAACCCATCGACCCTTTGGGGTTTTCTGAATCCCTCGTCCTCCTCTTTAAATCAAAACTGACCACGTCCACCCTCGTCGCTCCATCATCGCGAACCACCGCCTCAAAGTGGGCCCGCATCATGCCTCCTAGCGCCGCAAGCAGGAGTTCGAACTGAGGGTGGTGGCCATCGCCGGAAAGCCCTTTCGAAGGCCTACGTCATGGCACAACTGGATCTGGGTCTCGAGCAACGGATTAGACGAAAATGGCAAACCTAGATTTGAACCCATTTAGAAAGGTACGGCAGTGTCAATTTTAAATAGATTACAATGCTTTAAAGCGCTACGGATTTTGATTTCACTGAAAACAAATCATATCTTTTTGCTATGTTGACGAAATCCAGTGAAACAAGAGACAGTGGACTCGTGTGGACGCCTTCTACATTTTAGAAGAGACCGCATATTTTTCTGAGCCTTCTGCTATTTTTGGTGGAGTGGAACCCAATGTGAGATTTCTAATTTATAAACGATATGGAAAACGATGATGTATAAATTATATAGTCGATGTATGAGTTATATAAGCGTTGTACACCTCTTGTATAAGCGTTGTATAAGTTGTACGTTCGATGTATAAGTTATATATGCGTTGTAAAAATTATATATGAGTTGAAATAGAAGTGAATTGCTATATATAAATATAAATATATATATATACGCCCCTCGTCCACAAACCATGGACGATATTTATTGATTGTGATTGGTGTGAAAATTGATTGATAGCGAATGGTTGTTTGGGATTGTTTGTGATTGATATTGATTGATTGTGGTTGAAAAATACCCGTTTGTGGTTGAGAAATATTTGGTTGAAACCATATAGGATTAGTTTGTGGAAATGAAATAAATATATACATGCCGCCTGCATGCGAACTAGATGCATGATCCCCATTGTCAAAAACCGCGAGGTTTTAAGGTAGAGCGAGGAGCCGTACTAGGGACGGTCCCGGTTTTAATTACCCTGCCGTTATGCTGCCGAAATTTTGAATAATATTCATGTGTTTGAATTATTTTCATTTGCTAAAACTATATTTATTCGTTGAATAGAAAACCTTCATGTGTTGAATCGATATTCATTCGTTGATTAGAAATTCATGTGTTGAATGGTATTCGTGCTTTAAATATAAAAATCACATTTTTATCTATATATAGAAACTATAGAAAACCTTCATGTGTTGAATCGATATTCATTCGTTGATTATGAATTCATGTGTTGGATGGTATTCATATTTTCAAATAAATTGTTTTATAATAAAAATCCTATTTTTATCACCTATATAAACAATATAAAATAATAGTGTTTTGAAATGAATTGTTTTACAATTAAATCACATTTTTATTTTATACATGAATTGTTGAAATGTGAAGTGTTAAAAATAGCCACTCGTTCAAATAAATATATATGAGTTGAAATATTCATTAATTAGCTAATGATATGATTTTTGCCTATACATGCAACATTAGAATGAATGGTGTTTTTAAACCAAATGGAATCAAATATAAAGTTGAATAAAAAATGATAAGTGATAAGAACTATATATATGTATATGCATATTTATTGAACAGGTTATAGCAAAGGGGCTAGAGAAGAGGAATAAAATTTTGTGCCCGACAAATAGGTACACATTTACTGTTTTGTTTGGGTGATGATTTTATGAGCCTGTTGGCTAGCCGCTTGGCTTTTTCTTTTTCTTTTCGACATGAGGCGCCCGTGTGGCTATTTGGGAATTTTCCTAGCCCTCCCGTACAAAGGGGGTTATGGCGAATTTTTTCGAAATTTAAAGGCGTTAGTGAAATATTTGAAGTGAAAACGATATAGGAATTTTTGAATGAACTATATTTATATAAATATATAAATGTAAATAAAATTAAAACGAAACGTGGCCGCGTAGTTCACATTTTGAAACCGTGATTTCAAACGATTATACCGGGAGATCCGATCATCGGATTTTCCTGAAATCGCAACCGTTGGGTTCGCTTTGGAAAAATCTTTCCAACGGCACCAACTTTGTAAAAATCCAATGGTTGGATTGTATGGAATGTTTAATTCAAATCTGAAGAAAAACAGCGCCAGAAACGATTATATTTATATATATATATGTGTGTGTATATATGTATATATATAATTATATTTAATCGAATAACGACGCTGTAGTTCGTAGTTTGAAATCGAAACTTCAAACGATTGTACCGGGAGATCCGACCGTCGGGTTTTCCCGAAATTGGAACCGTTGGATTCGTTTTGAAAAGACCTTTCTAATGATGTAAATTTTGTAAAGATCCAACGGTCAGATTTTCAGATATGTGTAAATCAAATCTGAAGAAAAACAACGCCACGGCCGCGTTATGGCCCGAAGCGTCGTTTTGTATAAATTGACTATTTTAAAATAAATAAAAATAGCGATAAATCGTTATAAAATATCATAAATGACATGGAATGGATATAAACTGAATTTGCTCGATTTATGTGGTATTTGATGGTTGAATGTGTTTGGTGTGAAAATTACATTAATGAACAAAATTGGTGTTGTCGAGTGATTTAACCATTGAAATAAATTGATTTGAAATTCAAAATATACGTGAATTATTTGAAAAGGCCGAGTGAATTCTCATTTCAAATAATTGACCGACGATTGAAAGTCGAAGATGAAGACGGTGGTCGAAGACCGGAGATCTTCACTCGTTTGGATGGTAACCGAGGTCCTGATTGGGACGCATCCCGAAATATGGATAATGAGTGGCGATCGTCCATATGTACGTGGTGATCGATGGGTTTGTGAAGTATTTAGTGCCTCCGGTTTCGTTCAGACCCAGAACGGACTTGTAAATGGACTGTGTGTCTGACATTGGATTTTATTCTGTGTTGATTGATCTCTTTTAAATATACATCTGTTTGGCGGCGGAGAATTTATTCTTTTTCTTAACGCCCTTCTCTGAGACGCACGAGCCCAGAGGTTGTATATCGATGGACATCAGTCGCAAGGCATGAATTGCCTGTGTGGCATGCTAAGATGCAGTGATAAGGGCTTCTGTTGAAAAGCAAAGTCTTGTGGTGATGATCAAAGCACCGCCTGTGTGGCGTAGCTTTGTGTATAATGTGAATTCGCGAGCTTCACACCCCGGTATGAACCAGAAACGGGAGAAGGACCTCAGGGAGGGCATGCGTTTCTTCCTAGCTAGGGTGGTGTCAGTGACCTACCAGCCCTGACATTTATATACTTTTCACCTGTGTGGTTGTTGCTGTTGCGAGGCGCCTCGGTTTGATCGGACGATCCGGGTCCGATGGAGTCATTCGTTGGCTTGTTTACGCCCCAAAGGGCGGAGAGACGTAGTGTTCAAGCATAATAATCCACATCGGTGGACCGGCCCTGACGATCCAAGGCTTGCCTGCGCACTTGCCTGAGACTCGGGCTAGGCAGTCTCGAATTTGGTAAGGACTATCTTTTGCCTTGGTTCATGACGGAAATCCAATTTCCAAATACGACATCGCGCGATTTTGATTGTATACCTATATATGGCGACATAGTGGTATGGGGCATTAATGCCGTCTATGATTGATAGTTATGATTTGAAATTGTTTTCAAAACATATAAACACTAGTAATAATATCAAATGCTTTTGTTTTATTCGTATCAAGCATATTTTGGCCGTTATAAGGTAAAAACTCTATCCTTCGGTTTGCGTTGCATTGTGTGATGGGAACTGAGTCTTATAATGACTTCATTTTTATAAAAGCATTGCGTTGTTTAAAAGAATGATTTGTTTTAAAGCACTGGCAATCCAATGGATTAAACCTGTTCCACGAAAGTGGCGTGGTCCTGTGATTAGCCAAATTATATATGTGTTGAGTAGATTTCTCATACCAGTCCCATGACTGACTCGTAGTTTGTTTCACTTTCAAACTCGGGTGCCTCTTTTTCTACACGGGCAGCCTTGTATTCAGGTTTAGCTGGTTCTTTCTGGATAGCTGGAGCTGAAGATGGATCCTATTATTTATCTCTTTTTATGCTGTTCAGCTCCTATTGTACATATTTTGTTTATTTCTGCTGTAGACATTTATGTATAGATGAACTGTATTTGTACTAAGTTAGATCCTGTATACTGTGTAACTCTGATGATTACGTTTATCCAGTATATTCTATTGTTCATTATCTGGTGTATTTAATTATTCTGTTCTGCTATTATCTGTTTCTATGTTATATTCCACGGATTACCCTTGCCTCCGTTACACGGGGTCTGGGGTTGTCTCATTTGGTATCAGAGCTTTGGTTAAGCTTAATTCTGGAATATAACACTTGAACGAACTCGTCAGAAATAGAACCAGTAGTGTTCTAGGACGGGCAACTCAATACAGATAGTATCAGCAATATCCTAGTATGAGTAAAGCAGAATGAAATTACACCTTGATAGACACATTTACATTCAAGTATTTGTCTCTATATTTTGAAATATCTTTTCTGTTGACCTGACACTTGATCTGCTATTTGCAGAAGAACTAGAAAATGAGTGCCAGAAACAGAAGAAGTGATATAGACCCGGATATCGAAGCCCTATATATGAAATATAGAAATCTGGGTGGAAAGCCATTCTCGGGCGAAGAATCTATTATGAAAACACAAGCCTGGATTCGTTCGGCTGAGAAAATCTTTGAAGGATTAAAGCTGAGGGATGACCAGAAAAGATTACTGGCCTCCTGGGCACTCAAAGATGAAGCTTTATTCTGGTGGGATTCTGTTGTTAAGGACAATCCAGAAGGTGATATCACCTGTGATAGATTCAAAGTGATTTTCCTGGAAAGATTTACTCCCCCAGAAGCGATTGAGCGACTATGCGACGAATTTTCTTATCTGATACAAGGAGATATGACCATCCCAGAATATCATAAGAAATTCAACAAACTTTCTCACTTTGCCCCTCATCTAATTGAAAATCCGAAGAGGAAGAATATGAGATTTATCAACAGGCTTCAAAGAAAATATCAGAACAGTGTAATGAGGAACGTGAAGCTCCCCTTTTCTGAAATGATATACATGGCTTATCAGTACGAAGATCTAGACAAGAAGGGTATGCTACAGTACGAAGAAGAAGTCTGCTCTAGTAATAAAATTGAGTCTGAAACTGATCGTCCTGAGGCGAGTATAATGTCTGAAGTCGGTAAGGAGCCCAAAGTTAATCGAAAAAGGGCCAGATCCGAAAAGGGACCGACAACGACTGCCACAAGCTCTAACTGCAATAAACAGGGGCATTTGACTAGGAAGTGTAAAACCTCGAAGAAGCGAAAGGAGGGTGGGTCTAAATCCAAGGGCAAGTTTCCTGTGACTCGAGAGTGCAATCTTTGTCATCAGGCCGGTCTTATAAAGCGAGATTGCTGGCTGTTAAAAAAGACCAAAGAGGCTCGGGTAAATGAAGTGGCCGAAGTGCCTGCATCTTCGCCTGCTCAGGAAAGGGCTGATGTTTTAGAAGCAATGCTTACTGTTAAAAACATTCCGGTCAAAGTACTGTTTGACACAGGTGTGTCACGAAGTTTCATTGCCAAAGATGCAGCTAAGAAACTGGATTTGAATTTGAAAAACTCAAAGAACCAATGACTGTCCAGAATCCGGTTGGGGGTTCCATTGATCTCAGTTGGGTTTGTGGAGTGCCGGTTTCTTTCTCTCGTTATCGGTTTCCTATCTTCGCAGTCGTCATGAATTTTAAAGAGTTTGATCTTATCTTGGGGTTAGACTGGTTGACCAAATATGAAGCTGAAGTTAAATGCGCCGACAGAGTCGTAAAGGCGAGGATTAAATCAGGTGATTATATAACCATCCCCTGTGAAGGTCAGAATGCTAATAGAAAAGACTTCTGGGTAGCTTTGAATGTTTCTCCATCCCAAATAGAAAATGTCCCTGAAATCACAGAGAATATTCCCGACCTAGTGAAAGATATTCATGTCGTCAAGAACTATGCGGATGTGTTCGAAGAAGTTGTTCGCTTACCTCCGCAGAGAGAAATTGATTTCAAGATTGCTTTGATTCCCAATGCAAGGCCGGTAGTTCATGCTATTCGAAGAATGTCCTTGAAAGAGAAGGAGGAATTAGATAATCAAACATGACAGCTAGTATGGAAGGGTCTGATCAGGCCTAGTTTCTCTGATTGGGGTGCAGCAGTGGTGTTTGTCCCAAAATCTGATGGTACTCTACGTCTATGTGTAGATTATCGTGATTTGAACAAGCAGACCATAAAGAACAAATATCCATTGTCGCGGATTGATGATTTGTTGGATCGATTAAATGGCGCACAAGTATTTTCACGAATGGACCTAGCTACAGGCTTCCATCAACTTCGAATCGCCGAAGAGTGTGTTCCTATGACAGCATTCAGAGGTCCCGACTTATTCTACGAGTGGTTAGTAATGCCATTCGGCTTATGTAACGCTCCTGCTTACTTCGTCGATCTGATGAATAGGGTGTTTAGAGGGGTTTTGAATAAATTTGTTCTGGTTTTCATTGACGATATTCTAATCTTCTCTAAATCAAAAACCGAACATGAAAAACATTTGGAACAAGTGTTAGAAATCCTCAGAAGGAATGTATTGAAAGCAAAGTTTTCCAAATGTATCTTCTGGTAAGATGGAGTAAAATTTCTAGGCCATGTCGTATCGAAAGAAGGAATCGCTGTGGATCCGAGCAAAATCACAGCTATTCTGAATTGGAAACAGCCCAGCACTCCCACTGAAGTCCGCAGTTTTCTCAGATTGGCTAGCTATTACCAGAAGTTATTTAAAAACTTTTCAAAGATATCTGGTCATTTAACGAAGCTTACGAAGAAGCACTCTAAGTTCAAATGGACTCCAGAAAGTGAGGAGGCTTTTGAAGAGCTAAAGTTAAGGTTAACGACTGCTCCAGTGTTAACCATCATCGATGGCAACCAGGATTTAAAAGTCTGGACTGATGCTTCTAGAGAAGGCCTTGGCGCAGTGTTAATGCAAAGGAGTCAAGTGATTTCTTATGCTAGTCGTTAGCTGAAGCCGCACGAGAAAAACTACGTAACTCATGATCTTGAGTTATTGGCTATAGTATTTGCCTTGAAAATCTGGAGGCACTATCTTTTGGGCGAGAGATTTGAACTGTTTACAGATCACCGATCGTAAAAGTATCTGTTCACCCAGAAAGACTTGAATTTGAGGCAGCAACGTTGGCTGGAATTTCTAGCAGCATATGACTTTGAAATTATATATACTCCAGGGAAAGCCAATGTCGTGGCCGATGCGTTAAGCCGAAAGAATGAGATGATCGCCAGCTTTATTATCACGACTTCCTTGATTGACAAAATATCTATTCTTCAGAAGGAGGATAACTTAATTAAGGATATGATCACAAGGATTCGGAAAGGCGAACCCTCGTGTTTTCAAATAGACAACGACGAGACCCTGAGGTTAAAAGGAAGGATTTGTGTTCCTGATATCCCAAAGTTAAAAAGGGAAGTGTTAGACGAGTGTCACAAGTCCAAGCTGAGTATCCATCCTGGTGTAGCCAAAATGTATAACGATCTCAAACGAACATTCTGGTGGAAGGCTATGAAAAGAGACGTTTCAATATACGTTAGCCGATGCCCTACTTGCCAACTAGTTAAGAGCGACCAACAGAAATTGGCTGGATTGTTACAACCGCTAGAAGTTCCTGGTTGGAAGTGGGAGCATATTTCTATGGATTTCATTGATGGTCTGCCCAGAACCAGAAAGGGAAATGACAGTATTGGGGTGATCGTAGATCGCTTCACGAAGACCGCCCATTTCATACCTGTCAGATCAAACAGAACTGCTCAGAGTCTGGCGCAGATATACTTCAAGGAAATAGTTAGACTGCATGGAGTGCCGCTCAGTATAGTCAGTGATAGAGATACAATATTCACTAGCAAATTCTGGGAAGCATTTCACGTCGAGCTGGGAACGAAGCTGAACTTGAGCACCGCTTATCATCCTCAGACAGATGGTCAGACGGACAGGGTGAATCGTATTTTAGAAGATCTATTGCGGGCTTGTGTTCTAGATTTTGGTGGATCATGGGAAGACCATCTGCATTTGGCTGAGTTCTCTTATAATAACAGCTACCAGGCGAGTCTGACAATGTCGCCATTTGAAGCATTGTATGGTAGACCGTGTCGATCTCCCGCTTGTTGGGTCGAACCTAGAAATTGACTTGTGTTAGGACCTGACATGATTCGAGAAGCCGCCGACAAAGTTGATTTTATTAAGAAGCGATTACTCGCCGCTCAAAGCCAACAAAAGAGCTATGCTAATAGAAGAAGAAGAGATATATCCTTTGCTGTTGGCGACTATGTATATTTAAAAGTATCGCCGATGAGAGGGGTGATCCGGTTTGGTAAAACTGGAAAGTTGGCGCCCAAATTCATTCGTCCGTTTCCTATTCTGGAACGGATCAGAACTCTCACTTATAAGGTTAAACTGCCTGACTGGTTGCCTGGAGTTCATGATGTATTCCACATATCTCAACTCCGAAAGCACGTTCATGATCCAGACTTGATCGTGGAAGAAGCAGCTCAGCAGGATATTGAAATTACTCCAGAATTAGCTGTGAGAAGAGAGCCGCTAAAGATTATCGGCAAAGAAACCAAAGAGCTGAGGAACAAGAAGGTTCACTTAGTCAAAGTGCAATGGAGTGGAGATCCGCGAGATTGTACTTGGGAAACTGAGGAGAGCATTCAGAAAGCTTATCCTAGATGCCGAGTGGATATCTCTGATTGACTCTGGTGCAAGGTACATTTACCCTACTTTGCATTACCATTTAATTCTCTACTCTGTTGTTTATTTTCTTTCCATGGATGTGCACTTTTAAATTCTATGGTCTGAATGATTTTAAAAAGAGTATAGAAGTTGATTAGTATATTTTTGAAAGGTTGAAAACAATTGGATTGGTTGTTGTGTTGTGTGATTGTAGATTTATCAAACCACTTTCGACTTTGTTCCTTTTCGGGGACGAAAAGTTTTAAGTGGGGGAAATTGTAACGACCCAGAAAATCTGAACCAATTAAAATTTTTTAAATTGACTAAAATAATGGATTTTAAATATTTAAAATAAATATTTTAAATAATGGCAATGAAAAGTGAGTTTGAATCGATAATTGAAAACGAATATGATTAAGTATAATTATAAACAAGGCCTGAAATGGCGCTGCAGTTTCAAAAATTGAATTCAAACTTTGTCGGTCTGTACCGGGTGCAAAACAAAACGGATTTTAGTGAAACCAAAAATATTTAAATCTGTTAGTGAATACCTTTCTAACGAATCTGAAAAATCGAATTTTCATAGCGGAAAGCAAAAGTTATGGCCGAATGAATTTTCAGAAAGGTCGCTATGGAATTTATATTGCCCGTGAAATTGGCCATTTTGCATACGACCTCGGAATTCGACGAAACCACTTTTGTTGGATCCGGGATGTGAAGTTATTGCTAGGTTTAAAATTTCATAATTTTTTAAGCTAGTATGTGAGCGTGGCAAAGGAAAATGTGTTTTGGTCAATTAAAGTTAAATTGGATCGACCAGAAATGGGCCATTTTGCAAACGGTCTCAGAATTCGACGAAACTTGTTTTGTTGGAACCGTATCGTCAAAACATAGCTAGATTTATTTTTCTGGAATTTTTCGAATCAGTTTGTGGCCCTGGCAAATTGAAATGTACGTTCAAATTAAATATTGAATGTTTTATATTTTAATCTGAAGGAAAACTGACTGAAACATTCGAATGGGCCTTCGAAACATATCCCAATGTGTTCGGAATGGGGGTAAAACGCTAGGGACGACAGTCGTTGGGTTTGAATTGGCGTTTGTCGGTGACAAGGGGTATTTTAGAGATTTTAAAAATTATAAAATAAAATAAAAAAATCCTATTGACCCATTTAAATTTCTCTCTCCCCGCTTTCTCTCTCTCCCTCTCCCGATCGACGGTGAAACCGTGCTCCCTCCTTCTCTCCTCATTTTCTCTCTCTACAAGCCATAAAACCCATCGACCCTTTGGGGTTTTCTGAAGCCCTCGTCCTCCTCTTTAAATCAACACCGACCACGTCCACCCTCGTCGCTCCATCATCGCGAACCACCGCCTCAAAGTGGGCCCGCATCATGCCTCCTAGCGCCGCCAGCAGGAGTTCGAACTGAGGGTGGTGGCCATCGCCGGAAAGCCCTTTCGAAGGCCTACGTCGTGGCACAACTGGATCTGGGTCTCGAGCAACAGATTAGACGAAATGAGACGACCCGAATTCCCGTTCAGACGGAAACAAGGGTTATCTTTGGGATATAACACAGAAACAGATAATAGCAGAACAGAATTAAATAAATACACCAGAATATGAACAATAAAATATACTGGATAAAACTAATCATCAGAGTTACACAGTATACAGGATCTTACTTAGTACAAATACAGTTCAGCTATACATAAATGTCTACAGCGGAAATAAACAAAATATGTACAATAGGAGCTGAACAGCATAAAAAGAAATAAATGATAGAATCCATCTTCAGCTCCAGCTATCCAGAAAGAACCAGCTAAACCTGAATACAAGGCTGTCCGTGTAGAAAAAGGGGCACCCGAGTTTGAAAGTGAAACAAACTACGAGTCAGTCATGGGACTGGTATGAGAAATCCACTCAACACCTATATCATTGGCTAATCACAGGACCACGCCACTTTCGTGGAACGGGTTTACTCCATTGGATTGCCAGTGCTTTAAAACAAATCTTTCTTTTAAACATCGCTATGCTTTTTATAAAAATGAAACCGTTATAAGACTCCGTTCCCATCACACAATGCAACGCAAACCGGAGGATAGAGTTTTTACCTTATAACGGCCAAATATGCTTGATACGAATAAAGCAAAGGCATTTGATATTATTGCTAGTGTTTATATGTTTTGAAAACAATTTCAAATCATAACTATCAATCATAGACGGCATTAATGCCCCATACCACTATGTCGCCATATATAGGTATACAATCAAAACCGCACAGTCACGTATTTGGAAATTGGTTTTCCGTCATGAACCAAGGCAAAAGATAGTCCTTACCGAATTCGTGACTCTCTAGCCCGAGCCACAGGCAAGTACTCAGTCAAGCCTTCGGAGCGACAGGGCCGGTCCACCGATGTGGATTAAAATGCCTGAACACTACGTTTCCCCGCCCTTTGGGGCGTAAACGAGCCAACGAATGACTCCATCGGACCCGGATCGTCCGATCAAACCAAGGCGCCTCGCAACAGCAACAACCACATAGGTGAAAAGTATATAAATGTCAAGGCTGGTAGGTCACTGACACCACCCTAGCTAGAAAGAAACGCATGCCCTCCCTGAGGTCCTTCTCCCGTTTTAGGTTCATACCGGGGTGTGAGGCTCGCGAATTCACGTTATACACAAAGCTACGCCACACAGGCGGTGCTTTGATCATCACCACAAGACTTTGCTTTTCAACAGAAGCCCTGATCACTGCATCTTAGCATGCCACACAGGCAATTCACGCCATGCGATTGATGTCCATCGATATACAACCTCTGAGCTCGTACGTCTCAGAGAAGGGCGTTAAGCAAAAGAATAAATTCTCCGCCGCCAAACATATGTATATTTAACAGAGATCAATCAACACAGAATAAAATCCAATGTCGGACACACAGCCCATTTACAAGTCCGTTCTGGGTCTGAACGAAACCGGAGGCACTAAATACCTCGCAAACCCATCGATCACCACGTACGTCTGGACGATCACCACTCATTATCCATAT
The DNA here is from genome assembly GCA_030737875.1 of Allium sativum. Classification (NCBI taxonomy): domain Eukaryota; kingdom Viridiplantae; phylum Streptophyta; class Magnoliopsida; order Asparagales; family Amaryllidaceae; genus Allium; species Allium sativum. The sequence goes on along the minus strand of JASFAX010000021.1, from coordinate 30,211,278 downwards.
TTCGGGATGCCTCCCAATCAGGACCTCGGTTACCATCCAAACGAGGTGAAGATCTCCGGTCTTCGACCATCGTCTTCATCTTCGACTTTCAATCGTCGGTCAATTATTTGAAATGAGAATTAACTCGGCCTTCTCAAATAATTCACGTATATTTAGAATTTTAAATCAATTTATTTCGATGGTTAAATTATTCGACAACACCAATTTTGTTCTTTAATGTAATTTTCACACCAAACACATTCAACCATCAAATATCACATAAATCAAACAAATTCAGTTTATTTCCATTCCATATCGCTTATGATATTTTATAACTATTTAACGCTATTTTTATTTATTTTAAAATAGCCCATTTATTCAAAACGACGCTTCGGGCCATAAAGCGGCCGTGGCGCTGTTTTTCTTCAGATTTGATTTACACATATCTGAAAATCTAACCGTTGGATCTTCACAAAATTTACATCATTAGAAAGGTCTTTTCAAAACGAATCCAACGGTTCCAGTTTTGGGAAAATCCGACGGTCGGATCTCCCGGTACAATCGTTTGAAGTTTCGATTTCAAAATACGAACTGCAGCGTCGTTATTCGATTAAATATATAATTATATTTATATATATATATAAATATAATCGCTTCTGGCGCTGTTTTTCTTCAGATTTGAATTAAACATTCCGACAATCCAACCGTTGGATTTTTACAAGGTTGGTGCCGTTGGGAAGATCTTTCCAAGGCGGACTCGACGGTTGAGGTTTTTGACAAACGCTTTAAATAGATTACAACGCTTTAAAGCGCTTCGGATTTTGATTTCACTGAAAACAGATCATATCTTTTTACTATGTTGACGAAATCCAGTGAAACAAGAGAGAGTGGACTCATGTGGACGCCTTCTACATTTTAGAAGAGACCGCATATTTTTCTGAGCCTTCTGCTATTTTTGGTGGAGTGGAACCCAATGTGAGATTTCTAATTTATAAATGATATGGAAAACGATGATGTATAAATTATATAGTCGATGTATGAGTAATATAAGCGTTGTACACCTCTTGTATAAGCGTTGTATAAGTTGTACGTTCGATGTATAAGTTATATATGCGTTGTAAAAATTATATATGTGTTGAAATAGAAGTGAATTGCTATATATATATATATATACACACGCCCCTCGTCCACAAACCATGGACGATATTTATTGATTGTGATTGGTGTGAAAATTGATTGATAGCGAATGGTTGTTTGGGATTGTTTGTGATTGATATTGATTGATTGTGGTTGAAAAATACCCGTTTGTGGTTGAGAAATATTTGGTTGAAACCACATAGGATTAGTTTGTGGAAATGAAATAAATATATACATGTCGCCTGCGTGCGAACTAGATGCATGATCCCCATTGTCAAAAACCGCGAGGTTTTAAGGTGGAGCGAGGAGCCGTACTAGGGACGGTCCCGGTTTTAACTACCCTGCCGTTATGCTGCCGAAATTTTGAATAATATTCATGTGTTTGAATTATTTTCGTTTGCTGAAACTATATTTATTCGTTGAATAGAAAACCTTCATGTGTTGAATCAATATTCATTCGTTGATTAGAAATTCATGTGTTGAATGGTATTCGTGTTTTAAATATAAAAATCACATTTTTATCTATATATAGAAACTATAGAAAACCTTCATGTGTTGAATCGATATTCATTCGTTGATTAGGAATTCTTGTGTTGGATGGTAATCATATTTTGAAATAAATTGCTTTATAATAAAAATCCTATTTTTAGTACCTATATAAACAATATAAAATAATAGTGTTTTGAAATGAATTGTTTTACAATAAAATCACATTTTTATTTTATACACGAATTGTTGAAATGTAAAGTGTTAAAAATAGCCACTCGTTCAAATAAATATATATGAGTTGAAATATTCATTAATTAGCTAATGATATGATTTTTGCGTATACATGCAACATTAGAATGAATGGTGTTTTTAAACCAAATGGAATCAAATATGAAGTTGAATAGAAAATGATAAGCGATAAGAACTATATATATGTACATGCATATTTATTGAACAGGTTATAGCAAAGGGGCTAGAGAAGAGGAATAAAATTTTGTGCCCGACAAATAGGTAACATTTACTGTTTTGTTTGGGTGATGATTTGATGAGCCTGTTGGCTAGCCGTTTGGCTTTTTCTTTTTCTTTTCGACATGAGGCGCCCATGTGGCTATTTGGGAATTTTCCCAGCCCCTCCCGTACAAAGGAGGTTATGGTGAATTTTTCCGAAATTTAAAGGCGTTAGTGAAATATTTGAAGTGAAAACGATATAGGAATTTTTGAATGAACTATATTTATATAAATATATAAATATAAATAAAATTAAAATGAAACGTAGCCGCGCAGTTCGCATTTTGAAACCGTGATTTCAAACGATTATACCGGGAGATCCGACCATCGGATTTTCATGAAATCGCAACCGTTGGGTTCGCTTTGGAAAAATCTTTCCAACGGCACCAACTTTGTAAAAATCCAACGGCTGGATTGTCTAGAATGTTTAATTCAAATCTGAAGAAAAACAGCGCCAGAAACGATTATATTTATATATATATATATAAATATAATTATATTTAATCGAATAACGACGTTGTAGTTCGTATTTTGAAATCGAAACTTCAAACGATTGTACCGAGAGATCCGACCATCGGGTTTTCCCGAAACTGGAACCGTTGGATTCGTTTTGAAAAGACCTTTCTAATGATGTAAATTTTGTAAAGATCCAACGGTTAGATTTTCAGATATGTGTAAATCAAATCTGAAGAAAAAAAGGGCCACGGCCGCGTTATGGCCCGAAGCGTCATTTTGAATAAATTGGCTATTTTAAAATAAATAAAAATAGCGATAAATCGTTATAAAATATCATAAACGACATGGAATGGAAATAAACTGAATTTGCTCTATTTATGTGGTATTTGATGGTTGAATGTGTTTGGTGTGAAAATTACATTAAAGAGCAAAATTTGTGTTGTCGAGTGATTTAACCATTGAAATAAATTGATTTGAAATTCTAAATATACGTGAATTATTTGAAATGGCCGAGTGAATTCTCATTTCAAATAATTGACCGACGATTGAAAGTCGAAGATGAAGACGGTGGTCGAAGACCGGAGATCTTCACCTCGTTTGGATGGTAACCGAGGTCCTGATTGGGAGGCATCCCGAAATATGGATAATGAGTGGTGATCGTCCAGACGTACGTTGTGATCGATGGGTTTGCGAGGTATTTAGTGCCTCCGGTTTCGTTTAGACCCAGAATAGACTTGTAAATGGACTGTGGGTCTGACATTGGATTTTATTCTGTGTTGATTGATCTCTTTTAAATATACATCTGTTTGGCGGTGGAGAATTTATTCTTTTGCTTAACGCCCTTCTCTGAGACGCATGAGCCCAGAGGTTGTATATCGATGGACATCAGTCGCATGGCATGAATTGCTTGTGTGGCATGCTAAGATGCAGTGATCAGGGCTTCTGTTGAAAAGCAAAGTCTTGTGGTAATGATCAAAGCACCGCCTGTGTGGCGTAGCTTTGTGTATAATGTGAATTCGTGAGCATCACACCCCTGTATGAACCAAAAACGGGGGAAGGACCTCAGGGAGGGCATGCGTTTCTTCCTAGCTAGGGTGGTGTCAGTGACCTACCAGCCCTGACATTTATATACTTTTCACCTGTGTGGTTGTTGCTGCTGCGAGGCGCCACGGTTTGATCGGACGATCTGGGTCCGATGGAGTCATTCGTTGGCTCGTTTACGCCCCAAAGGGCAGAGAGACGTAGTGTTCAGGCATAATAATCCACATCGGTGGAACGGCCCAGACGATCCAAGGCTTGCCTGCGCGCTTGCCTGAGACTCGGGCTAGGCAGTCTCGAATTCGGTAAGGACTATCTTTTGCCTTGGTTCATGACGGAAATCCAATTTCCAAATACGACATCGCGCAATTTTGATTGTATACCTATCGACATAGTGGTATGGGGCATTAATGTCGTCTATGATTGATAGTTATGATTTGAAATTGTTTTCAAAACATATAAACACTAGTAATAATATCGAATGGTTTTATTCGTATCAAGCATATTTTGGCCGTTATAAGGTAAAAACTCTATCCTTCGGTTTGCGTTGCATTGTGTGATGGGAACTGAGTCTTATAATGGCTTCATTTTTATAAAAAGCATTGCGTTGTTTAAAAGAATGATTTGTTTTAAAGCACTGGCAATCCAATGGAGTAAACCCGTTCCACGAAAGTGGCATGGTCCTGTGATTAGCCAAATTATATATGTGTTGAGTAGATTTCTCATACCAGTCCCATGACTGACTCGTAGTTTGTTTCACTTTCAAACTTGGGTGCCCCTTTTTCTACACGGGCAGCCTTGTATTCAGGTTTAGCTGGTTCTTTCTGGATAGCTGGAGTTGAAGATGGATCCTATTATTTATCTCTTTTTATGCTGTTCAGCTCCTATTGTACATATTTTGTTTATTTCCACTGTAGACATTTATGTATAGCTGAACTGTATTTGTACTAAGTAAGATCCTGTATACTGTGTAACTCTGATGATTACGTTTATCCAGTATATTCTATTGTTCATTATCTCGTGTATTTAATTATTCTGTTCTGCTATTATCTGTTTCTGTGTTTTATTCCACGGATTACCCTTGCCACCGTCACACGGGGTCTGGGGTCGTCTCAATTTAAGGATTTTCATTTGAATTGTTTTGATTTTTCTTTGTGGGAGTTTTGCTTGCTGTGTTTGGTTTATACGGTATTTATAGGCTGTGTTGGTAGGTAGGGTTTATGGTTGAGAACGAAGGCTGAGTGGCCTGTGCTGGATCATAAAAAAATGGAGGGGATATTTTGAATTTGATTTGTTTATTTTATTTTATCGATTTTCTCCTTATATCTGGCTTCTAAAAATCCCTGTGACTACATATGATATTAAAAAATCACCAAACTGGACCTGCATCTAGATTTTGATATTACGGTCCTAACGAAACTGGTTTCGTCGAATTCTGACTTCGTATGCTCACACAGTGTATTTTTAACCATCAAAATATCGACTGTTTTTCACTCTAAAAATCGGTACGGCCACATACTGACTCAAAAAATCACGAAACCGGAAATCTAACAACTATTTGACATTGTGGATCCAACAAAATTAGTTTTTTCGAATTCCGACTTCGTTTGCAAAACCGGCTATTTTTAAAGCTCTGGATGACCCATTTAAATATATAAATATATTTTAAATAATTAAATTAAATATAAATAAATTTATATTATTGTATATATCCATAGTGGAATACCATACAGCTTCGGAATATTCCTATATGAATTTCCAGCTTGATATTTCAAATCCTGATTAAATCGATATTCGATTTATACTGAATTCCCTTTTAAAAATATAATTAATTCCTTTATAAATTATAAAGGAATTCCATAGCGACTTTTATGAAATTTTATTTGGACATAAATCAAAATCTACACGACGAAATCCCGATTTTCCTCTTCCACTAGAAAGATATACTTCACCATCTCCCAACGTTTCTTGTTTCACAGAAATCCGGCTTAAAACGAATCCTGTACATTCAGTTGAAGTTTAAATCGCCAAACTACGAACTACAGCGCCATTTCAAGCTCGATTTTAATTATATTATAACTCTATGTTTCAAACTGTCATTTATATAATATATTCGTTATTCAAATTCAATTCCAAGCTGAATTTAAATATCATAGATGATTTGGTTCACACCATATCGTCATTTCAGCCAATTCTGATTATTTCAGAATTAAATATATTATTTAATTTATTACTTTAATTAAATATTCACCATTATTTAATTCCATGACCATTAAATTCTCTAAACCACCATTTCAATAATTAAATAAATTAATTATAATACCCCTGCCAATGCGGGTCATTACAATCTTCCCCACTTAAAATAATTTCGTCCTCGAAATTGCTAAAAGGTAGAGGACGACCCTATCGACTGGTTAGAACATATTTGTTCACTTCTTAACTTTAGTTTCAACTGAACCAATTTAATTTCAATTAAATTATTAATTAGTTCTTATCAACAAAAAATTTCAAAAATCCTGAAAATTTTCTAACGCCTTAACTCTTCGAAAAAAATTTGGCCAGCACCTCCTTTGTACTGGTCAATACGTCAAACCACCACTTGCCTCTCTGGGCCATCTCCATCCCAAAAGAAAATCAAACAGCCAAGCGGCTTGCCAATTTGGCTCATAAATATCATGCTTATATCGAATATAAACTTGTACCTTTTTGTCAGCATATCATTATATCATTTCCACCTGTTATCAATTTAGCGATGGATACAAGGGTCATCCCAATCAAATTCCAATCTGCTTTTATTCACAACACAACCATTCGCTTATATCCGAGCCAAATATCATTTTAACTCGAATTTCTTCTCGATTCCCAACTCTTAACTTGATTATCACATTACACTTCAAATTTGAATCTTACAATCCAATTTGTCTTGATATCATTCTAATTCAATCTCAGCTACCACTTTACTGCCATTACTTTAATTCAAATTTTCTTTCACAAATTTCTGTTAAATTTGTTTTTAATTCAAACAGTCTTTCCCTGGGAGTTTTTAAACAGTTTACTCTTTTCAAAAATCAAAATTTCCTTTTGAACATGTCACTGAGCCCTTAATTAATATTCCATTAGTTAAATTAATTCTCTATTTCTTTATCAATATTTGTTAACCAAATATTTTCAATAACCATATTGGCCTTTTATGTTATTGGGAAAACATTTCCGAATATCGCCTTCCTTTATTTTCTAAACTTTAGAAAATATATGATATTTATAATTGGAAAATATTCCAATTATTTATCTCTTTTGCGATCTCGTCTATTTCTATACTTAGGAAATATTCTTTATTATATTTCCAAGCTTACAGTTATTTGGGTTAAAACGGATTTTGTGTAAAACATCGTTACGACAACCCAAATACTATATTCACTAACTCTAATTCAACATTGATCTTCGAGCATGAAATCTTACTATTTATTTGTTAATAATGAAATCAATCAAGTTGGGGTATAACTACCTCTCAGACCTTGACTGAATAACATTTATAACGTCAAAACAGATATGACTACTTACTCGAATAATCAATACCATACAACTACTTCTTCACTTTCAAACACGTATACGCTTCCTCTTTCTATTCTTACTAGATTTTGTTCTTAGTCTTCCTTTTTGATTTTACTATTCTATTTCTAAGTTCGTTTCCTTATCGACTTCTATATATATACATCGATACGATGATTTCTAAATATCAAATCATCTTAAAAATATTCCAACTCCTTAAATTCACGGAAAAATTCGCCATAACCTCCTTTGTACCAGAAGCATCGGGATCTTTCAAATAGCTTCCCATGGCCCTCACCAATCTAAAAGAAAAAGAAAAAGCCAAGCGGCTAGCCGATACGGCGCATAAAATCTCATATGTGAATTAAATACATACCTTTCCGTCGAGCATTCTATTTATATACCTTCATACCTTATCCAAACCTGTCTCATGTATATTTATACATGTCAACTTTATTTTAACTATACCCGATCGTTTTAACTCAATTCGTTAATTAATTTGTTAATTAACTCTTTAGTCTATTTCACTTTTATATTTGAACATGAGATGTTCAAATATATTTTAATTTGCTTATTAACTAATTTGAATCCAAATTTCAAATTTAAGTTCTATATTCGATTTCGAATATCCATTTACAAATCCAATTCACCTTTCAAAGTTCAACTTCAAATTCAAAACTTGATTAACTAATTCTTCTGCAACTTAGTTAATTTTATTCAATTTCTATAGTTTAAATTCCATTTGAATTCTATATTCAAATTCCATTTGAATTTCTATATTCAAACTCTATTTCAATTCCATTGAATTTCATATATTCAAACTCTCCTTTTGAATTTCTATATTCAATTCTATTTGAATTCTCTTTATTCAAATTCTATATTCAATTCTATTTGAATTATATATATTCAAATTCCGTTTCAATTTTATATTCAAATTCCATTTCACCTTTGATATTCAAATCCTATATTCGAATTCCTTTATATTTTTTTATATTCAAATTCTATATTTGAATTTTCTATATTCAAATCCCCTTTGAATTTCTATATTAAAATCCCCTTTGAATTTTCTTATTTAAATTCTATGTTTGAACTTCCTTTATTCAAATTCCTTTTCAAACTTTCTTTTTCTATTCTTTAAATAAGTCTCGATATCAATTCCGTTTGAAATCGATATTTCTACCTTTGGAAAATAGATTTCCCTTCCAATTTCACACTTGTATTTTTTTTTATTTTTTTCTGAATTATCCAATGATAATTCTTTTCACTTCATTTATAAACTTCGTTTATAAAGGAACTTCTCGTTTTATTTCTTTTAAAACAAATTAATATTTCAAATCTATTTCAAAATTCAAACTCTATATTTTAAATCCCATTTTGAAATTCAACACACTTGTCTTTCCCAAAACAAATTCAAAAAAAAATATCTCTGGTAGTAATTCGTCACTTACAACTCGAAAATGAATACTGATGATGCAGCTGTCATTATCAGAATCTATTTTCCAGCGATCGAAGTGAGTTCAATACTATAAACCATTTCTAAACATTTCCACTTTGAAATTCATTTCAAAATATAATTCACACTGCTTGTAAAACAATTTAAAATCTCCCAGGATCTTAAATTTTCCTTACTTTTAATCCAAATCCATTTACAAACACTTATCCAATTTTCCAGAGTTTTAACTCAATTTCTGGTTTAAAATTTCAGATTTAACCCATCTGATTTCACGTATTTCACTTATATGAATTCTGATTGGCTATTTGCATAACCATTTAATTTATAGTCTTACTCGATTATAATAACAACCAATACACCCACTATATTATAATCATTTCAATATAATTTCTTTATATCAAAATCTAATTTGGGTAAAATTATTTCACTTACCCACTTTTCAAAACATACCATGACGGTTCATCGTATTCAAGTGTTTACAAAATCCCTACCGATACAGTGGATCAAACTGATCGACCAGAACCCATAAACAACTCAACCAATGAATCTCCACAATATAAACAATTTTTTTATCAATAACAAATACGCTCACTCGTATATATACACTCAACTAAATCTAGGGTATTACTAACCCTATCTCTACCGAGTCACGCCACAGAGCCAAGTAATTCTTAACTTAAGCTCTGATACCAACTGTAATGACCCGGATTTTGAGCGACTTTGGTTATCGACATAAACTCGATGTCGATAACCAAAACACTGAAAAATCATGGTAATTAGTGAAAGAAATTAGAGGGTGAGGAAAGATAAGATAGAAACTTAGAATAGAAGAAGAAGAACACAACCTCAGAGTAACACGAAACTCACAGCGGAACGAATAACATATAATAGATAACATATCCTTGAAATAAATCATTATATGTATACAATACATTATCATACTACAATACTTACAACACAGCGGAAATAAACTATAGCTATATGATCCTGAAGCCTCCTGCTCCAGCTCTTCCAGTATATCTGTAAAATCCCGACTACTTCACTGCCCGTACAAATTTAGGCACCCAAGAGTTTAGGGAAGACAACAAAATAAACTCCGGGTCAGTCATGGGACTGGAATGAGTAAAACAGTTTAAAAACAGTTCGAACAAGGAAATGATATCTCATAAGACCACGCCGCATAACGGAACGGGTTTTTCCCTTATGAGAATCCAAAATAACTTTATATCAAATACCTTTTGATATTATAATAATGCCTATCCATCACAGTATATATAATCATCTAGTAGAAATGCTTTCATCTCACGTCCTACATATATAGTATACAATCAAAACCGCAAGCACGTATTGGGTAATGGATTTCCAACTATGACAAGGTATGGAACCAACTTTCGCTAGTGTACCTCTAAAGAGGAATACACTGGGTTCAACAAGAACATCTTGCAACCCGGCCACACATGACCGACCACTCATTTCGCTTGAGTGTATCGAATGTATATCACCAACGGCTGGGATCAGCAACCGTTTCCCGAATGGGACAGCATCAACAATAGATTTTTAGAAGTAAATGAAACTCTAGATCAGGCGATTATACACCCTACTTCGGTGCGACCGACTTAGCCATGTTGCCTGCCCGATTTCTGTCATTTACCGGATGATGAGGCTAGAAGCTACGCTTTATCGTCATACCAGATTCACTTTGAATGCCACATCATCAAATCCATCAAATCACCGATTGATGTCCTCAACCATACATTATGTGTTAGCTAAAAGAAGTTTCCTTCTCCGCTTCCACTCTTGGTACGGTTGGAGAAATCAATATACGTGATCGTCTGGGAATACTCTGTCAGACATCCGTCCATACAAGTCACCCAGGAGCAGGATGAACCGAAGGCACTATTCTGTAAACAGGATAGCCCTTGCATAACTCCGTCTCCAATTTCCTTTGGCATATATGATTCGCAACGCTTATGCCAATACAGAGTGGTTCTTTGGATAATAATCCAGCCGGTCTCTCCATATTAACAACGTTAAAATGGTCAAAACTTCGATAGTCTGTGATTTAACTATCAAAGAAAAACAGGTGTGCAACCAACGATATTATTTCCAAATGGAAATTTATATAAATCAAACATCATTTAACATTAATCTCTTTATTTCAATAATTTACTTATCTTCTGTTTCCCTATATTCAATATTTCTTATTTTCTAAATTTGGAAAATATACGTTATTAACAATGGAAAACATTTCCATTTCTTGTTTTCTTTATTTGAAAACATTTCTGGTTTCTTATTTGGAAAACATTTCCAAAGCTTCTTCATTGGACTTAGACAGATGTTTTAAACAAACCATCGCGATGCCAACTCAAACCATTTCTTTTACTACCGAACCTTAACTATTTCTTAGTTAAAAACGAAGCCAATCAAGTTAGGGTAGAACTACCTCTCATACCTTAACTGAACAACATTTCTAACTTTGAAATAGGCAAAGTTCATTTTATATTCCTTTTACTAACTTCCTTACTTAACCCTCCTTCGAATAGCTATATTCGCTTGACTCTTTTCACTTAACTCTATTCGATTAACCCTTATCAATTTACTCTATTGAATTAACACTATTGGATTAACTCCATTTGACTAACGCTATTGATTTACTCATGTCACTTAACTCCTTTCGAATAAACTATATTCGATAACTCCTTTAACTTTCTTCGAATAAACTATATTCGATTAACTCCTTTTACTTTAACTCTAATCGATTAACTAACATCGATTAACTCCTTTTAAATTTAACTTTAATTGATTAACTAACATCGATTAACTCCTTTTACTTTATTCTCTAATCGATTAACTAACATCGATTAACTCCTTTTACTTTATTCTCTAATCGATTAACTAACATTGATTAACTCCTTTTAACTTTATTCTCTAATCGATTAACTAAAATCGATTAACTCCTTTTAACTTTATTCTCTAATCGATTAACTAACATCGATTAACTCCTTTTAACTTTATTCTCTAATCGATTAACTAACATCGATTAACTCCTTTTAACTTTATTCTCTAATCGATTAACTAACATCGATTAACTCCTTTTAACTTTATTCTCTAATCGATTAAATAACATCGATTAACTCCTTTTAACTTTATTCTATAATCGATTAACTAACATCGATTAACTCCTTTTAACTTTATTCTCTAATCTATTAACTAACATCGATTAACTCCTTTTATTTTATTCTCTAATCGATTAACTCCTTTTAACTTTATTCTCTAATCGATTAACTAACATCGATTAACACCTTTTAACATTATTCTCTAATCGATTAACTAACATCGATTAACTCCTTTTAACTTTATTCTCTAATCGATTAACTAACATCGATTAACTCCTTTTAACTTTATTCTCTAATCGATTAACTAACATCGATTAACTCCTTTTAACTTTATTCTCTAATCGATTAACTAACATCGATTAATTAACTCCTTTTCGAATAAACTATTCATTTAAAAAGATTTACTTTTAGTAACGGTTCTTCACTTTACAAATGATTTCTTTTATTTTAACTAATCCTTTGATTTTATAAATATTTCTTTTATAAAAATTCTTTTCCTTTTCTATATAAAATCCATCGATTTTATATAAATAATTCATTTTCAAAATACACTTTGAAAATCCCCTTCCCCATATCCAGTATTTCTTATGGTATTTATCATACCATATAACAACGATAAATATCGTTCAAACACACATAATCAACAACAGATTATATATCACATCATATATCACAATATATGAATCGCAGTAAAATAAATGTTGAGGAATCCCAAAGGATTCCTCCAACTTGTTTCCCTGCATCACAGATGTTAAACAATATAGATAACATCACTTTCAGTTCCATATGATATATTCTGTTAAACAGTATCAATATAGAAATTCAACTAACTGACTAGCAGTTCAATCAAACAGTCAACACACGGTCAATCAGCCAATATTTAACAGTTCTAAAAATACAACATGAAATTATAAACTGTTCAGAGTTAGTGAGATTTACTCACTTTGGCAGTTCATCGTTAAAGAACGATAAACTGTTGTTTGATTTGAATCAAACAGTTTATTTCGCCGTAAATCCAAACGAGCTCCAATCCACTCCCAGTCAGTTCCATTGTGTTGCTCCCGTCCATACGATCCCAACGGATCAAACCGTTCGAAAATCTGATGTCGTATGACGATGTTAAGGTTTTACGAAGTTAGAACGCAATTTAAATCAATTTAAGAACTTGGATTATAAAATAAATGGACCTCAACGTTTTCAAACCCGGCCCAATACCATCAGCAAAACCGAACCCGCATCGTTGTCTTCCCCAAATCCTTCAACGCGAGCTCCAGACTTTGCTCCAAACCAATTCGGCCGATCTCCCCTTGCTTCCATCTCCTTCCTTCACTTTAAAATCCGACTAAAATGACCAAAAATTCCCTTATCAACTCCTCTTCAACCTCCTCATCTCAACCTTCAACTCGAGTTCACCAGCGAGCCCGCGTAACCAAAGTACCAGCGACCGAAACCATCACCGAATACCCCCACTCCATCACCACACATTCGGAATCCAACCCTGAGTATAAATACCAACTCGGTTTTTCCAATCCATGCCTTAGTACCTCGAATCCTTGAACCCTAGGTCCATGGTGGACTTTCGAGCTCCAGGAAAAATTGATCGCGACCAAAACCAGAGGTACCAACTTGAAGAGGAACTCACGCTGAACCTAGATATATACGGTTTAGGATTTAAGGATTTTCATTTGAATTGTTTTGATTTTTCTTTGTGGGAATTTTGCTTGCTGTGTTTGGTTTATATGGTATTTATAGGCTGTGTTGGTAGGTAGAGTTTGTGGTTGAGAACGAAGGCTGAGTGGCCCGTGCTGGATCAAAAAAAAATGGAGGGGATATTTTGAATTTGATTTGTTTATTTTATTTTATCGATTTTCTCCTTGTATCCACCTTCTAAAATTCCCTGCGACTACATATGATACTCAAAAATCACCAAACTGGACATGCAGCTAGATTTCGATATTACGGTCCCAACGAAACTGGTTTCGTCGAATTCCGACTTCGTATGCTCACACAGTTATTTTTAACCATTAAAATATCGACTGTTTTTCACTCTAAAAATAGGTACGGCCACATACTGACTTCAAAAATCACGAAACTGGAAATCTAACAACTATTTGACATTGTGGATCCAACAAAATTAGTTTCGTTGAATTCCGACTTCGTTTGCAAAACCGGCTATTTTTAAAGCTCTGGATGAACCATTTACATATATAGATATATTTTAAATAATTAAATTAAATATAAATAAATTTATATTATCATATATATCCACAGTGGAATACCATACAGCTTCAGAATATTCCTATATGAATTTCCAGCTTGATATTTCAAATCCTGATTAAATCGATATTCGATTTATACTGAATTCCCTTTTAAAAATATAATTAATTCCTTTATAAATTATAAAGGAGATTTGGACATAAATCAAAATCTACACGATGAAATCCCGATTTTCCTCTTCCACTAGAAAGATATACTTCACCATCTCCCAACGTTTCTTGTTTCACAGAAATCCGGCTTAAAACGAATCCTGTACATTCAGTTGAAGTTCAAATCGCCAAACTACGAACTGTAGCCCATTTCAAGCTCGATTTTAATTATATTATAACTCTACTTTTCAAACTGTCGTTTATATAATATATTCGTTATTCAAATTCAATTCCAAGCTGAATTTAAATATCACAGATGATTCGGTTCACACCATATCGTCATTTCAGCCAATTCTGATTATTTCAGAATTAAATATATTATTTAATTTATTACTTTAATTGAATATTCACCATTATTTAATTCCACGACCATTAAATTCTCTAAACCACCATTTCAATAATTAAATAAATTAACTATAATACCTCTGCCAATGCGGGTCCCTACAGAATTTTTACTTCGCTATTCAATATAAAAAAATCGAATTTTTACTTCGCTATTCAATATATAAAAATCGAATTTTTAATTCGCTATTCAATATTTAAAAATCGAATTTTTACTTCGCTATTCAATATATAAAAATCGAATTTTTACTTCGCTATTCAATATATAAAAATCAAATTTTTACTTCTGTTTTCATATACTTAAAAATATATCTTTTATCACATAAAAAGTCAAATCTTTATCATATAGAAAATATCATCCTTATCTAATCAAAAATCTAATATTTTTTTTGTTTATAAAAATTCAATCTTTACATTGCATTAGCAAAAATCATCTCCTTTAATTTTCTAAAAACAATGTGTATTTTTAAAACAATTTCATTTTAAAATAATGTAGTATATTTAAAATTTCAGATTTTAAAATACTATAATATACTAGAAAAAGAAACCCAGATTTTATTTAGACAATGTCAAACACATTTTTAACTTGATTAACAAAGGTAATTAATTAAATTAACTACCTTCCTCACGCTGTAACCCTCGTGAACCATGGCCGTTCCTTGCTCGAATGCTAGGGCTTCGAAATGCGTTGACTTCGTCGCGCCGGAGACCAATCAGAGGGTGCCACATCGGAGTGCTTCGAACGAGCTTTCCAGCACCCCCGTCAAGTCGAGCTCGGTGGCACACCGGCGGAGCATTCCTCCCTCGAACGGCGCGGGTTGAGGAGGGTGGATCGGCCAGAATACGAGGCTATAGCGGATCAAACTTGTCTTGATTTGGAGAGGATGGAAATCTCCACAAAATTGCTTCAGAAACCCTTTGATTTCACTTAGAGGAACGAAATTTAGAGACGCGGAAAGATTGGAGCTCCTCCGCCATTTATCTCTTTGAAGAAAGTGGCGGCCCCAATGGAATGAATTAAAATTAGGGTTGTGACGGCCCGCCCCGCACCAGCCTGCATTTCCTCCGAAAGTGCGCTGTACA
The DNA here is from genome assembly GCA_030737875.1 of Allium sativum. Taxonomy (NCBI): domain Eukaryota; kingdom Viridiplantae; phylum Streptophyta; class Magnoliopsida; order Asparagales; family Amaryllidaceae; genus Allium; species Allium sativum. The sequence continues at coordinate 30,195,703 of JASFAX010000021.1, read as the reverse complement.
CATGCCCAGCTAGCACAGAACGGTCGTCAGAAGAGTAGAAAGAAGAGAATGAACTAATCAAGGAACCTGTAGAATGTCTCACAGCGCATGGGATAAAATATAATAGTGACATACTTGACATAAAACAGGCGAGACAGTGCATAAGCTGATAACTAATAATCAATGTCAACATCAAAGCAGCGGAAATCCAAATACAGCTTATTACAACTTTCCAAATTTACTGTCTCTAAACAAAAGAAAGCTAAAATAGAAGATACACCAACAATGCCCAAGCAGTGATCTTCAACAACACAGGGAGAATATTATGTATATAGTACGTGGAAGCCTCCTGCTCGTCTCCGGATCATCTACCCGTGCATCACCAGCTAACCTGTCTCTAGTCTGCTCGTGTGAGCACCCAGAGTAATAAGAGGAGACATAAAACTCTGGGTCAGACATAAAGCCTGGTATGAGCGATAAGCATCTAAACAGAGTAACAACAGGTATACTAAACCATACCTGAACCTGGACCTGCAACCAAAGAGTTAGTACCACATACCGTACAATACTCCAAGGTGCCATAATAAATAGTGTAGAATACGGGGGTGGGGTGTGCATGTCACAATGATAGCAAACAAATCATCCATAGCAACCATCCTCACATCTCTCACTCAGTGCTTAAAGCGTACGACATCTACCACTTTGGAACACTAGACAAACTGAGGTAACGACGAATCCCGACTTGTAGAAACCCTGCTATGACCAAGCCAAACACTTGGAGTCATGACCAAACATTTCAATGACCCACTTCATTGGTCGTAGTCCTTGGTTCTACCGATGCCATAATGGCCCTGAATCCGCCTTCGTACCTCCTACCATAGTGGTCCAAAGCTATAGACGTCGATAGCTCCTTGGCACGCGTCCCGCAGCAAAGCCCAACCATGAAGTGAACTCGTTGGTTCCCATCTGGATCCTGAGCTCTAACTTCCACTTGAACTACCTTTGCATTTCGGGTTATGGATCTTCCTCCTTCGGATCGGTTCGGATCATCATCTCTTCCACCAAATCGGGTCGGGTCGGGTTCGTGACCACCCATCGGATCGGTCCGGGTCCACCATCTCGGTTCGGTTCGCACCCTCCATCATGTCGTGGTTTGTGCCGCCTTCAACTACCAAGCATCAGCCCTCGGATCGGGTCGGAGCCTTCTTCACGCCAGGTCGGTTCGCACGCGAGAGCTCGGTCGTGGCGCCATCACTTCAGGCAGGTCGGTTCGTGGCGTCTTGGGCTCACCATCTCGGAGCGGGTCGGATCCTCCAGCTCATGGCGCAGCTTGCTTCGCTATAACGATCCGGTTCGGTTCGTAGTGAAGGGAAATGGGCGGTTCGGGTCGGGTAGGGGCGATCCGATCCGATTTCCTGCACTAATTCCTGCAACTTTCCAGCAAGTGTTTATACGCCTCTCGACGGCGTTTTCGACCAATCTAACTATTGGAATCAATCACAAAGCATACCAAAGGGTCATAGCAACATGTAACAGCAACCACAAGCAACAAACAACAATTTAAATGAATCAAAATGGATCAAAAGTGGCCAAAACCTCACATTTTCCTATAATCCCTTTTAATCATGTTTAAGCATACGATTAGCAAAACACATCGAAATTAACCCAAATTTCTAACAGAGCCTTAAAACATTATTTTAGAATTTTAAGAATTTTTCCAGAATTTATTTACGTATAAATTCGCTAATCTTCACTAATTACCCTTAATTAACTGTAATTAGTGTCAAAATGATGCTATCACTCACCTTTGCCACAACTAGAACCCCAAAACTGAAATATTCTCTGATTTGGCGCTGTTCCCAATCTTACACAGCAGCTCCACCTCGGTTCTTGTGCTAATACTCCTTGATTAGATGTTTGCTATGCCTAATCTCCAATTAGAAAGTGATTTTTGGGTGTTTTGGAGAGATTTAGAGAGTGGAGGCCATGGCTAGGTCAAGAGAAATGAAAGTGGCGGCTGGAAAATGTCTAAAGAAATGTTTTCTAACCCTAATCAGCCTCCATATACCCCTAAACCCGAAATTCCCCTTGGGCCTAGCTGTTAATCACCCGGTTAAGCCCAATTAAGCTGTTTTTAACCATATGAAACTTGTTTCAGCCATATCTCCCAAACGGTGAATCCGTTTGGCTAATGTGACCACTCTACGGAAAGAGAAACCATCATCCGAAGCCAATGGAAGTAGTCTCAGGTCAAAATTCCTTTCCAGTCAAAAGTTATGGCCAAAACAGTGCCAACTAGGGGTAAAATGGTCATTTAAAAATCGAGAAAAATCATGAACATGGGAAATGACCCCGATAGTCGTCTCCCAAAGTTACATGACCATACGACTTCGTATGTGAAAGAAATAAATATCCTACGATCCTATGATGCGTAGAACGCGGGTCGTTACACTCTCCCCCCCTTAAGAAATTTCGCCCCCGAAATTCCTTAACCCAAAACATACAAAGGATCCCGCATGCCTAACAACCATATACAACAATCAAATATGCAAAATAAGCAAACAAGCCTATCCTAGCATGCGGAAAACAAAATCGAAGTCAAAATCTTACCAGACAAAGAGTTCTGGATACTTCTTCCTTATGTCCTCCTCTGTTTCCCAAGTACAATCATTCTCGTCCTCGCTCCACTGTACCTTGACTAGCTTCACCGCCTTCCTTCGAAGTTGCTTCATGTCGTGTGCGACAATACGGGCCGGCTTGCGGTTCCCAACCGCCTCGGGTTCCACTTCGAAGTCCTCTAATTGATCAGGTGAAATAGTCATATCTGAGTCGTGAACGAACTTCCTTAGTTGGGAAACATGAAATACATTATGAACTCCCGCCATCTTCTCTGGTAAGTCAATTCTGTATGCCAAATTCCCGACTAATTCAAGAACAGGGAATGGGCCAACAAACCTTGGTGCCAACTTGCCTCTCCTGCCAAATCGTATTACGCTCTTCAACGGGGAAATCTTGACAAACACTAAGTCACCAACGGAGAATTTTAAGTCTCTTCGCCTCTTATCAGCATAACTCTTCTACCTATCTTGGGCTGCCTTTATTCGTTGCTGAATGATCTTGATCTTGTCTGAAGTTTCCCTCACCATATCTGGTCCAAGCATAAACTTCTCGCCAGTCTCTATCCAACATGATGGTGAGTTACACGGCCTTCCGTACAAAGCTTCAAACGGAGCCATACCGATACTGGATTGGTAGCTATTATTATATGCAAACTCTACTAGATGCAAATGGTCATCCCATGATCCACCAAAATCCAATATACACGCTCTCAAAAGATCTTCCAAAATACGATTCACCCTCTCTGTCTGACCGTCGGTCTGAGGATGATATGCGGTACTGAGATGTAACTCTGACCCTAGCGCCTCTTGCAAGCTCTTCCAAACCCCACTAGTGAACAACGGGTCTCGGTCGCTCACAATGCTTTTAGGTACTCCATGAAATCTCACTATCCACTTCATATACAATTCTGCTAATTTAGCTGTCGTTCTGGTCGATTTAACTGGTATAAATCTTGCACTTTTAGTCAGTCGATCTACAATTACCCAAATGCTGTCATATCCCGATCTAGTCCTTGGTAAACCATCGATGAAATCCATCGAGACTTGCTCCCATTTCCATTCGGGAATTTCTAAGGGCTGTAACAATCCACTAGGCTTCTTTTGCTCTGCTTTAACTAGCTGGCAATTCATGCATTTGGATATAAACTTCCCAACGTCTCTTTTCATCCCTTCCCAGTAGTAAGTCTGCTTCATACCTCGATACATCTTGTTACCACCAGGGTGTATAGTCAACTTTGAGTGATGACATTCTCTAAGCACTTCATCTCTCAATCCATTGACATTGGGTACAACAAGCTTTCCATTCTTTCTAAGCCATCCATCTCGATCAAGCCCATACTTGTTCATCTCCTCATCGATACACATCTCTAACTTGGAGATGATTTCCAATAGGTTAGGATCGTCCCTCTGACTAGAGCCGATCCGCTCAATTAAAGTGGGTCTGATCGTCAAACTTGCTAACATTTCTGGATCCAATTCGCACTTTGGTCTGAAATCAAACCCCGCGATAAACTCCAGTTGCTTCCATTCAAGGAACATAGCCCCTAAGCTGGCATGTCTTCTACTCAATGCATCAGCCACCGCATTGCCCTTTCCTGGCGTGTATGCGATGTCAAAATCATAGGAAGCTAAGAACTCTAACCATCTCTGCTGACGGAGATTTAAATCCTTCTGGGAGAATAGGTACTTCAACGACATATGATCTGTAAACAGCTCAAATCTTCCTCCCAAGAGATAGTGTCTCCACATCTTTAACGCGAACACGATCACTGCCAATTCTAAATCATGGGTAGGGTATCTTCTCTCGTGCGGTTTCAACTGCCGACTTGCGTAAGCTACAACCCTACCGCCTTGCATCAATACAGCACCCAGTCCGGTACCACAGGCATCCGTGTATACCGTCATCTCTTCATCCCCTTTAGGAATGACTAACACTGGTGCGCTTGTCAACTTGTCCTTTAGACTTTTAAATGCATCCTCGCACCTTTCATCCCAGACAAAAGCTTGATTCTTCTTGGTCAACTGGGTCAATGGTGCTGCTATCTTGGAGAAACCTTGGATAAACTTACGATAATATCCAGCTAATCCCAAGAAACTTCTTACATCCGTTGCATTCTTGGGCGTAGGCCAATCTTGTACCGTAGCCACCTTTGCTGGGTCCACGGCAATACCGCTCTCTGATACAACATGGCCCAAGAACCTCACTTCCCTCTTCCAGAAGTGACACTTAGAAAACTTGGCTTTCAATCGGTGTTTTCTCAACACCTCCATCGCTACTCTTAGATGTTCCTTGTGTTCTTCCTCTATCCTTGAATAGACCAAAATATCATCAACGAACACAAGGACAAACTTATTCAACTGATCTCTGAATACCCTATTCATAAGATCCACAAAATATGCTGGGGCATTGATCAGCCCGAATGGCATGACCAACCACTCATAAAACCCAGACGGCGTCCGAAATGCCGTTTTAGCTATACTCTCAGCTTCCACTCTAAGCTGATGAAAACCTGTCGCGAGATCCAACTGAGAAAATAATCTCGCGCCACTCAACTGATCGAAGAAATCATCTATCCGCAGTAGAGGATACTTGTTCCTCCTCGTCACTTTATTCAACTCACGGTAGTCTACACACAAACGAAGGGAACCATCCGCCTTGGTAGCAAACACAACTGGTGCTCCCCATTCAGAAACACTCCTTCTGATAAATCCCTTCTTCAAAAGATTGCTGACTTGCACCTCGAGCTCTCGCTGCTCCCTTGGTGCCATACGACGAAGTGGCATCACTATAGGTCGGGCATCTTTTACCAAATCAATACGAAACTCAATCTCTCGGTGTGGTGGAAGTCCGGTCACTTCTTCGAAAACATCCGGATACTGGCCAACCACGGGCAAACCTGACAACTCACTATGCGGAATGTCGAGGGAGTTTAGAAAACTAGCCAATACCCCCTTACTGGGTAGACCACCAAACACTATCCTCCGCCCATTATCCGCTCTAGCTGTCACCAACAAGCCCTCACAGTCTACCACCACCCCATATCTTTGGAGCCAATCTACTCCCAAAATAATGCCAAACCCAGTAAAGCCCAAAACAAAGCAATCACAAACAAACATGCATCCATGACTCGATAAGACCACATTACGACAAATCATGCTAAGGCTAGTCGAACCACCAATCGGGTTCGTCACTACTAAAGGTCTATAGACAATCTCGGACTCCAATCCCAACCTATCTACCAGGTCACTAGATATGAAAGAACTGGAAGCTCCGGTATCAAACAAAACTCTAACAGGAACATCACAAACAGAAAGCATACCTTGAATGACGACATTCTTTCCCTTCTCCGCCGCTGTTGGGGCATTCGACGAAGAAGGAATAGCATTAAGGGCATATGCTTTCACCATCTGCTTTTCCTTAGAGGGCTGTGGACACTTGTCCTTGTGATGTCCCATTTGGCCACAGTTGAAGCACTTCCTATCCGCTGGCTTGGCCCAACAATTACTAGCATAATGGCCCTTCATACCACAGCTGAAGCACTCCACATCTTGCTTATTCTTTTTCTTCTGGCCATCCTTAGTTTGATTCTGTTTTCTCTTATTCTGGGAACCACCTTTGCCTCCACCACTAGCTTGTGGCTTTGGCTCATCTGCGGATGCAACCTCAGTCTTCGACTTAGGGTAGAGACTTTCCGATCTTAACGCTTTCCCCACAATCGATTCAAACGTCTCATCGATGTGGTTAATAAGTTTTTCCCCCAAGTACTGATCCAAACCAGTTATGAATTTCTCATTCTTTTTCTCGGCAGTATCAATAAGAGATAACCCATATTTTGACAAAGTGTCAAATTCAGCAATATACTCCGAGACAGCCCTGCCATTCTGCTTGAGCTCCAAGAATTTCTTAAACAACATTGACTTCTGAGCAGCTGGGATGAACTTCTCACTAAAGCGAGCCTTAAACTGCTCCCAAGTAATCTGATCTTCGGGAGTAGCTGCCTTCGTAGCATTCCACCAATTCATTGCCCGCCCTTGCAGCTGACGGGACGCTAGCTTCCTCTTCATCGCATCCTCGATACCCAAATCCTCGAAGATACGTTCGCAACTATCCAACCAATCTTGAACATCCGTAGCCGACTCCGTTCCGTGGAACGACTTCCCACCAAGGCTAGTATAATCCTTATTCAGCTTGGCGAAGTCGACTCTTGGCGCCTGCACCATTGGACCACCACCATTTCCACCATGGGGAGCTGCCCTCTGTACATCTCTAAGCATCTCTCTCATGAGGTCAGTAAACATCGTCCTCATGTCAGCAGCATTCCCATTGTTGGCTCCCCTACCAGCACCTCTAGTATATCGGCTCATCGTCAATCTGAAAAAGGAAACGATTAACGACTCCATAGTGGTGCTAGTGCAGTACGACTTCATCCTTATACTACTAATAGTATATATATATATATATATATATATATATAGCTTTTAAAAACCAAAGTAATCACAAATACGCTCTCTCGTATACGTATATTATCTCTCCCTGATAACTTCCCTAGGTTAACTACGCAACCTAGAGCTCTGATACCAAGTGTGACGGCCCGCCCCGCACCAGCCTGCATTTCCTCCGAAAGTGCGCTGTACACATGCCCAGCTAGCACAGAACGGTCGTCAGAAGAGTAGAAAGAAGAGAATGAACTAATCAAGGAACCTGTAGAATGTCTCACAGCGCATGGGATAAAATATAATAGTGACATACTTGACATAAAACAGGCGAGACAGTGCATAAGCTGATAACTAATAATCAATGTCAACATCAAAGCAGCGGAAATCCAAATACAGCTTATTACAACTTTCCAAATTTACTGTCTCTAAACAAAAGAAAGCTAAAATAGAAGATACACCAACAATGCCCAAGCAGTGATCTTCAACAACACAGGGAGAATATTATGTATATAGTACGTGGAAGCCTCCTGCTCGTCTCCGGATCATCTACCCGTGCATCACCAGCTAACCTGTCTCTAGTCTGCTCGTGTGAGCACCCAGAGTAATAAGAGGAGACATAAAACTCTGGGTCAAACATAAAGCCTGGTATGAGCGATAAACATCTAAACAGAGTAACAACAGGTATACTAAACCATACCTGAACCTGGACCTGCAACCAAAGAGTTAGTACCACATATCGTACAATACTCCAAGGTGCCATAATAAATAGTGTAGAATACGGGGGTGGGGTGTGCATGTCACAATGATAGCAAACAAATCATCCATAGCAACCATCCTCACATCTCTCACTCAGTGCTTAAAGCGTACGACATCTACCACTTTGGAACACTAGACAAACTGAGGTAACGACGAATCCCGACTTGTAGAAACCCTGCTATGACCAAGCCAAACACTTGGAGTCATGACCAAACATTTCAATGACCCACTTCATTGGTCGTAGTCCTTGGTTCTACCGATGCCATAATGGCCCTGAATCCGCCTTCGTACCTCCTACCATAGTGGTCCAAAGCTATAGACGTCGATAGCTCCTTGGCACGCGTCCCGCAGCAAAGCCCAACCATGAAGTGAACTCGTTGGTTCCCATCTGGATCCTGAGCTCTAACTTCCACTTGAACTACCTTTGCATTTCTGGTTATGGATCTTCCTCCTTCGGATCGGTTCGGATCATCATCTCTTCCACCAAATCGGGTCGGGTCGGGTTCGTGACCACCCATCGGATCGGTCCGGGTCCACCATCTCGGTTCGGTTCGCACCCTCCATCCTATCGTGGTTTGTGCCGCCTTCAACTACCAAGCATCAGCCCTCGGATCGGGTCGGAGCCTTCTTCACGCCAGGTCGGTTCGCACGCGAGAGCTCGGTCGTGGCGCCATCACTTCAGGCAGGTCGGTTCGTGGCGTCTTGGGCTCACCATCTCGGAGCGGGTCGGATCCTCCAGCTCATGGCGCAGCTTGCTTCGCTATAACGATCCGGTTCGGTTCGTAATGAAGGGAAATGGGCGGTTCGGGTCGGGTAGGGGCGATCCGATCCGATTTCCTGCACTAATTCCTGCAACTTTCCAGCAAGTGTTTATACGCCTCTCGACGGCGTTTTCGACCAATCTAACTATTGGAATCAATCACAAAGCATACCAAAGGGTCATAGCAACATGTAACAGCAACCACAAGCAACAAACAACAATTTAAATGAATCAAAATGGATCAAAAGTGGCCAAAACCTCACATTTTCCTATAATCCCTCTTAATCATGTTTAAGCATACGATTAGCAAAACACATCGAAATTAACCCAAATTTCTAACAGAGCCTTAAAACATTATTTTAGAATTTTAAGAATTTTTCCAGAATTTATTTACGTATAAATTCGCTAATCTTCACTAATTACCCTTAATTAACTGTAATTAGTGTCAAAATGATGCTATCACTCACCTTTGCCACAACTAGAACCCCAAAACTGAAATATTCTCTGATTTGGCGCTGTTCCCAATCTTACACAGCAGCTCCACCTCGGTTCTTGTGCTAATACTCCTTGATTAGATGTTTGCTATGCCTAATCTCCAATTAGAAAGTGATTTTTGGGTGTTTTAGAGAGATTTAGAGAGTGGAGGCCATGGCTAGGTCAAGAGAAATGAAAGTGGCGGCTGGAAAATGTCTAAAGAAATGTTTTCTAACCCTAATCAGCCTCCATATACTCCTAAACCCGAAATTCCCCTTGGGCCTAGCTGCTAATCACCCGGTTAAGCCCAATTAAGCTGTTTTTAACCATCTGAAACTTGTTTCAGCCATATCTCCCAAACGGTGAATCCGTTTGGCTAATGTGACCACTCTACGGAAAGAGAAACCATCATCCGAAGCCAATGGAAGTGGTCTCAGGTCAAAATTCCTTTCCAGTCAAAAGTTATGGCCAAAACAGTGCCAACTAGGGGTAAATTGGTCATTTAAAAATCGAGAAAAATCATGAACATGGGAAATGACCCGGTAGTCGTCTCCCAAAGTTACATGACCATACGACTTCGTATGTGAAAGAAATAAATATCCTACGATCCTATGATGCGTAGAACGCGGGTCGTTACAAGGGTTCTTTAATTTATTTATATATTTTTATAATATTTTAACTTGTTTTAAAGGTTCAAACCGTCACGAACCCCAAATCAAACCCAATGATAGTCGCCCCCAGCTAATTACCCCCATTCCGAACACAATGGGATATGTTTCATAAGACAATTCTAATGTTTAGATTTGTTTTCTATTCGAATTAAAATATAAATCAATGTATATTGAATTTGAACGCACATTCCAATTTACCAGGGCCACATATTAACTCGAAAAATTCCAGAAAAATATTTTCTAGCTTTGTATTGACAATACGGTCCTAACAAAACTAGTTTCGTCGAATTCTGAGACCGTTTGAAAAATGGCCACTTTCCAGTCGATTAAAATCAACTAAAACTGGTCAAACGCGTTTTCCTTTGCCACGCTCACATATTGATTCAAAAAATTATGAAAATTGAAACCTAGCAATAACTTGACATCGAGGATCCAACAAAAGTGGTTTCATTGAAATCCGAGGTCTTTTTAAAGATCTCCATTTTTAAGGGCCCGAATTCCATAGCGACTATTCAGAATTTTCAATTGGACATATCTTTTGATTCCCGCTATGAAATTTCAATTTTTCGGATTCGTTGGAAAGATAGCCACAATTAGATTCCATTATTTTTGGTTTCACTAATATCCGGATTATTTTGCACTCGGTACATTCATTTGAATTTTGAAATTGAATTATCGAACTACCACGCCATATCAATTCCTTTTATAATTATATATAATTATTTATATTCTAACGACGACGTATATAAATATATTCGTTCGAATTCTATTCAAAATAAATTTCTCGTCATTATTATTTAAAATAATCTATTTTAAATATTCAAAATTCGCTAAAATTGCCAAAATAAATTTTTTTAAATTGGCCCAGATTTCTGGGTTATTTCAAATACTTGAAAGGTGACTAGAATTATAGAAAAGGAGAATTTTACATTTGAAAGGTTTAGACCTGTGCTTCGCACATGGGTATAACATGATATGGATTTAAAGCAAAATTTTAAAATAGAATCTATTTTGACCGATAGATTGAGAAGATAAATTTATAAATAATATTTTATAAATTAAATGGAATATTTATCAATGTATAAATAGAATATATAAGTCAGGACTTATATAGAGAAGTAAGAATCGATCTCAACATCGATATTTGAAATGGAATAAACGTAGAGTAAATCAAAGGAGTTAACCAGTAGAGTAAATCAGTTAGTGTTAATCAGTTAGAGTTAATAAGATAGAGTTAATTAGATAGTTTAATCAAATTGGAATTAATTGAATATTAGTTATTCAATTAGAGTTGATCGAATATAGTTATTTGAGATTGAGTTAGTCAAACATAGTTAATTAGTATGTGTTGCCATTTCGTACGACTGCTAGCGTAATTCGCTGGGCTATAGATAGCCTACGGCGGTCGGATGTTTCCTGAGGGACTCAGGCGTAACCATTATGATCGCTGCGATCTAGAGTCAAGCGAATGGTGTTAAATCTAATATTAGCCTTTCGAAATAAAGTTAAAACAGACATAGTTATTCAAAAATAAATTAATCGAATATTATTTATTAGATAGGAGTTAAATAAGTTGAGTTAGATAAGTGGAGTTAGATAAGTTGAGTTAATCAAACTGAGTTAATCCAAATGAGTTAATCCAAAGGAGTTATTCGAAATAGTTTATTCGAATAAGAGTTAAATGAGTTATAGAATATAGTTTATTCGAAAGGAGATTTATCGAATGTAAATCGTTCGTAGGAAGTCAATCGACTGTAAATCATTCGAAGAAAGAGTTATCGAATATAGTTATTCGTAGAAAGAGTTATCGAATATAGTTTATTCGAAAAGGAGTTATCGAATAGAGATCATTCGAAAAGAGGAATTATACATTGAATTCGATTATATCGAAATTCGGGAAAGTAATATTTGCTTTTTAGTTAAATCAAAATTTTAATTATTTATTTATAGATGACTGGTTATGTTATTAAGTTAAATTAAGGATAAAAGTTATACTTTGAAATTTGATATTCAAGAAGAAAGGAATTTTAACGCTATAGTTAAATCGATGTTTTAAAATAAAGAAGAGGATTCCTTAATAGAATCCGTGTACATAAGGAAGTGTTAAGGATGTGAAAGGTGAACTTTGTCTATTTCGAGGTTAAAAATGTTGTTCAGTTAAGGTCTGAGAGGTAATTATACCCCAACTTGATTGACTTCATTTTTAACTAAGGAGTAGTTAAGGTTCGATAGTGAAGATGGATTAAGTGAGTTTAGTTAAGGAGTGTAATGGTTTAAATTGGCTTGGTGATGTTTTATTTAAACACCTGTTTAAGTCAAATGTATAAATTTTGGAAACATTTTCCAAATATAACTAGAGATATTTTCTAATCATAGAAAATGAAATGTTAATGAGAAAGAATACTGGAATGACAATGATACGTGAAACAGAGTTGGAAATGTTTTCCAATGATTGATGATTTATATTTTCCAAATTTAGAAAATAAGAATTTACAAATAGATAGAAATGGGGAAATGGATAAATTAAAGATAATTTTATAGAAAGAGATAAATGTGGATTGATGATTGATCGATAGAATTTCCATTTGGAAATAATATCGTTGTTTGCACACCTATTTTTCTTTGATAGTTAAATCACTGACTTTCGAAGTTTTGACCATTTTATCGTCGTCAATATGGAGAGACCTGGATTAGATATATTGTCTGAAAACCACTCTGTATGGACGTTAGCGTTGCAATCAAATATTGAAGACGGAGTTCTGCAAGGGCTATCATGTTTACACAATAGTGCTTTCGGTTTGTCCAGTCCCAGGACAAACGTGAATGGACGAATCTCTGACAGAGTATATCTAAAGGATCGCGTAAGTTGATCTCTTCAAACGTACTTAAGCTTGGTGGCGGAGGAATTCGTTTGTCTTAGCTTTATACCCGTGGTATTTTTAAGGAAATCAATTTGTGATTTGGCGGGTATGACGATGTAGCATTCAAAGTGAATGGTGGTCAAGTGTTTCAAAAGATATGTAATGACCTCAAGCCTCATCAATAGGGAAATGACAGAAATCGGGTAGGCAGCATGGCTAAGTGGGTCGCTCCCATTAGGGTGTATATCACCTATCTAGAGAAAATCCATTTCATTCTTTTATCTATTATCGATGCTGTCCCTTTTCGGGGAGACGGTGGGTAGCTCCCAACCGTTGGTGATATACATTCGATACACTCAAGCGAAATGAGTGGTCGGTCATGTGTGGGCCAGGTTGCAAGACATTCTTGTTGAACCTAGTGTATTCGTCTCTAGAGATACACTATCGGCAGGTGGTCCCATACCTTATCATAGTTGGAATCCAATCTCCAATAAGCGCCCGCGGTTTTATTTGTATACTATATATGTGGAACGTGAGAGGTAAGCGTCCTGCTAGATTGTTAATTACTTGCGATTGAACATTATTATAATATCAGAGAAGTATTGATCTCCAAACTGTTTTGGGTTATCGTAAGGTAAAAATTGTCCGTGTTTATGTGTGGATCGGTCTTATGATTATCTTTTCTTTTGAAAAGGATTTTGAAAAGTTAAACCGATGATATGAGTTTACTCACACCAGTCCCATGACTGACCCAAAGTTTATTTTGTTTTGTTTTCCCTTAAACTCTTAGGTGCCCAAATTTATACGGACAGTCAAGTAGTTCTGGTCTTTACAGATATACTTGGAGGAGCTTGAAGCAGGAGGCTTCAGGACCATATAGCTATTGTTATTTCCATTGTGTGTATGTGTTGTACTCTGATAATGTTATTGTATACATATACTGTTTTATTTCAAAGTTATGTTATAATATATTTATTCGATCTGCTGTGAGATTCGTGTTTACTCTGATTGTGTTCTTCTTCTTCTTCTATTCTAATTTTCTATTTTATCTATCCTCGGCCTCTAATTTCTTTCTATTAATGATCTGGAATGTTCGATACCTGAATAATTAACATGGGTTTTATGTTGATTTTCTAGGTCGAAAATCCCAGTTCGTTACAGTGGTATCAGAGCTAAAGGTTAAGTGATTACCTTGGCTCTGTGACGTTACTCAGTAGAGATGGGGTTAGTAATACCCTAGATTGAGTTTGAGTGTATATGTACGAGTGAACGTATTTGTAGATTGAATAAAAATGATTTTATATTGTGGGGATTTATTGGTTGAGTTGTTTGTGAATTCTGGTCGATCAGTTTAATCCACTGTATCGGTAGAAATTTCTAAACGCTCAAGTACGATAAACCGACACGGTATGTTTTGAAAAAGGGTAGATGAAATAATTTTACCCAAAGTATATTTCGATATAAAGAAATATTTATATTCGAATTATGATAGTATATTGGATGTGTTGGTTGGTTATAATTGAAATGGTTATATAAGTAACCAATTTGTGTTCGTATAATATAAAAGCAGATTAATTAAATCTGAATTAAATCAGAATTGGAATCATAATTCTAAAAACTGGGAGAAGTGTTTATAAGTGGATTTGTGTTGAGTATAAGAAAATTTTAAAATCCTAGGAGATTTTAAATTGTTTAGAAGCATAGTGAATGATATTTTGAAAAAGATTTAAAAATGAAATTGTTTAAAAATGGTTTTTAGAGTGATATAGTATTGAACTCACTTTGATAACTGGAAAATAACTCTGATAATGCTGGCCACATCATCAGTGTTCATTTTCGAGTCCTAAGTGACGGATTACTACAAAGATTTTGTGTTGAATTGTTTTGAGGAAAACATGTTGTTTTGAATCTCGAAAAGGAAATATTTGATTTTTTGTGGAAAGCAAAGTTATTTATAACTCTCAGGAAAAGATCGTCTGATTAAAAACAAATTAAAGTTGAAATTTGTGAAAAAAAATATGAATTGAATTAAAAACCAATTAACTGGAAATTTAATTGGAATATAATATATCAAGTGGAATCAGATTTTGAATTGTGAGATAGGAATCTGAAATGGTATTGGATTGATGAGTTAGGGGTTTGAAATCGAGAATGAAACTTGAGTTTGAAAGGGTAAATTGTCTTGTTTAAGCGAATAGCTGTGTTGAGGATAAATTGATCAGAGATTGATTTGGATGACTACGGTATATGCTGAATTGGCAGCAGAATAAAAGGATTTAATGATAAGCCCGACAAAAAGGTACACATTTATTTTATGGATTTGGTGATTTATGGGCCGATTTGGCAAGCCGCTTGGCTATTTGATTTTCTTTTGGATTGGAGAGGGCCTAGAAACGCAAGCTGGGGTTTGAACTATTGACCGGTACAAAGGAGGTGATGGCAAAAAAATTCAAAAAATTCGAGTGTTAGAAATTTCTCAGGATTTTAGAAAATTTTCGTTGATAAGAATTAATTAATATTTTAATTGAAATAAATTGCTTCAGTTGAAACTGAAGTTAAAAGTGAACGAATAGTTTTTAAACTAGTTAATAGGGTCTGTCTTCTACCTTAGCAATTTCGAGGACGAAATTATTTTAAGGGGGAAGAATATAACGACCCGCATTTTTTCAGTGTTATAAATAATTTATTTAATTATTTAAATAATGGTTTGGTTATTTAAAATGACCAGAATTGAATAATATTGAATATTTAATTTAAATAAATAATATAATAATGTATTTAATTTTTGAAATAGTCATAAATAGCGGAATTCACAAAATGGTGTGAATTGGTTCATCGGTGATATTTAATTCAGTTTAGAATTGAATTAGAATAATGAATATGTTATTTGAACGACAGTTTGAACGTATAAATATAATATAATTATAATCGAGCTTGAAATGGCGCGGCAGTTCGCTATTTGGCGATTTGAAATTCAACTGAATGTACAGAGTCCATTTTAAATCGGATTTCTATGAAATAAGAAACGCTAGGAGCTGGTGAAGTATATTTTTCTAATGGAAGAGAAAAATGGGGATTTCGCTTTATAGATTGTAAGTTATGATCAAATCAAATTTTAAAATAGTCGATATGGAACGTTTATAAGCCGTAACGAAATATTTAATTATAATTAAATATTGACTTCAAATTTGGAGAAATCCTTTTAGACATAGCTATAATCAAATTTTTAGAATTTTACTATAATTTTTATTTTGGAAAATAAGCACATTTTATTTTGAAGCATTTTGCACTATATGTCAGCATTTCAGAGTTTCACAGAATAAGTTAACGGACCTATATGATTGTATTTTTGGGATCGTGACGAATTCCTCGACACGACCGTATTGTCATTTTTGTCCATAGCAACTTAAACGTGAATAGAGTTTGGTACATCAAGATACATAACTTCCTGACAACAGAAGAAGAAGAAAAAACAACGATTCATTAAGGATTGAATAAAATAACTAAATGGAGTATGCTTAAACCCTAAGCTCAATTATAGAAATCAACATGCCATCACGTCCATATACTGAAATTGGAGAAGACAACTCATTGACGGCCTACCCTTATTTCTACACTCACAAATCAATTCACCTATATATTTATTTATATTTCCCCTTTTTGAAAACTTCTGGCAATAAAAACCATACCCGCATGCTAAGGTACTATGCACATCCCTTTCCCGGATACTTCAGGGCAAAGTAAAGCAACAGTGATGTATTGACAGGACACAATAATTGCTGAACTATCATACCCTATGCATTGAACAATCACCTTCAACTTCAGGGCAAAGTAAAGCAACAGTAATGTATTGACAGGACACAATAAATGCTGAACTATTATACCCTACGCATTGATCAATCACCATCAAATTCATGCTACCTACTATACCTCCTAGGTTACATAAGCTTTAAGTATTTTTTTCCCATATAAATACACCACCAAACCTTCTGCGTTTTTTTCTTCTGGCTTCAGGGAAATTCTTCAATACCGAACCCTTTAAGCCCATTCTAAATTTCCGAACTAAATATAGTTGAAATAAGTGAAGTGAATGTCTTGAATAAATTGAACATGTGCGAAATGACGCGAAGGTGAAGGATGTGAAGAGGAGGCGTATTATGCTTTGGCAAACAGAAGGGTAATACTAGAGCAAGTCTGGAAGATGTATTATGGGAAGATAATATACCGTTCAAGATGGTGGAGCTTGACTGGTACCAAAGAAGTGTACGCAGAAGGAGAAACTACAGCGTAGTTTATGGATGCGGGCACAGGTTTAACGGTAGACTTGGGCCAGAAAATAATGTTGAGACTTATATATGTAGATATATATGAAAAGGATAGAGGGCGGACTGGAACAGAAATGAGAAGTGAAGGAGCTCTCGAAGGTGATGATGCCAGTGGGTTCGGTTTTGTGAAACAGGGAGAGATGAGGGAGCGGGAGGGTATTGACATGAGGCGGAAATGGTTGGGGAGTGTGGATCGGAAAACATTGGAGCAGGTGTCTTTAGAGAAGAAGAAGAAAAACACGGGCTATAGGGTATGGGCTGATGGATGTGAGGCCCAATTTGTACTTGAAGGGATGGAGCAATTGTATTTTGTGAGGAAATGGCACCATGCGGAGGAAAAGGTATGCGGATCAGAATGGGGTTAAAGGTTGGGCATATTGTAAAGTAAGGTCCAAATTTACTTTAATTTCGTTTAATAATTAAATAAGTATACGAAGTCATTAACGTGATTATCCGCTCATACAATGTCAGAATTACGGACCATTTATCACGTTGGAATCATATGGTCATAAGCTATACAATAGAACCAGTCTGAAGAAATTTGGAGACCATTTCAGTTGTGACGAAATAAAACATCTGATCAGATCTAGAAAACGTAAATCGTTATTTAACAATTAACGACCAAGGTGAGTAAATCTCATTAACTCTACTCAACTAATATTTTTATAAAATATTTTTAGAATTTATAAATATTGGTTGATTTGCTGTGTGTGGGCTATTTGGTTGAACTACTTTTCAGTTGATTGAAAACATAAATAACGGTACAGATATAAAACGTTAATCAAATATTGATTCTGTTTAACAGAATATTTCATAGTGAAATAAAATTGATGTTAATTTTGTTGTTTAACATCTGTGTATGCAGGGAAACAGGTCGGAGGGACCCAACCGGGTTCCTCAACATTTATTTTACTGTTTTTCATATATTGTGTTATATGATGTGATATGAAATCTGTTGTTGATTTTGTATGGTTGAATGATACCGATAATTGTTGTATGGTATGTTAAATACCGTAAGGAATACTGGAATGTTAAAAAGAAAAATTTCAATGTTATGTTGAAAAAGAAATATTTATAAAATCAAAAAATTTATAAAAAGAAAACTATTTATGTAGAAAATAAATAGATTAAAAGGGAATACGTGTTTGTTAATCAAACAAATGGAATTGAAAAGAAATATTTGTAAACTATTTACAAATAGAATTGAAAGGGATATTAATTTGAAAATTAAATAGAATAGAAAGGGGAAATATGTGTAAAATAAATAGAAAAGGAAATAGTTAGATTATCAAAGGATTTACTTTTAAAATCAATAGATTTTATAAATAGAAAATATTTTATAGAATGAATAGAATTATCAAAAAGGGGATTTATTTTATAAATAAATAGATTATAAAAGGAATAATTGAAAGGTGACTAGAGTTATAGAAAAGGAGAATTTTACATTTGAAAGGTTTAGATCCGTGCTTCGCACACAGATATAACATGATATGGATTTAAAGCAAAGTTTTAAAATAGAATCTATTTTGACCGATAGATTGAGAAGATAAATTTATAAATAATATTTTATAAATGAAATGAAATATTTATCATTGTATAAATAGAATATATAAGTCAGGACTTATATAGAGAAGTAAGAATCAATCTCAACGTCGATATTTGAAATGGAATAAACGTAGAGTAAATCAAAGGAGTTAACCAGTAGAGTAAATTCTTAGAGTTAATCAGTTAGAGTTAATCAGTTAGAGTTAATTAGATAGGGTTAATCAAATTGGAATTAATTGAATATTAGCTATTCAATTAGAATTGATCGAGTATAGTCATTTGAGATAGAGTTAGTCAAACATAGTCAATTAGTATGTGTTGCCATTTCGTACGACTGCTAGCGTAATTCGCAGGGCTACAGATAGCCTACGGTGGTCGGATGTTTCCTGAGGGACTCAGGCGTAACCATTGTGATTGCTGCGATTTAGAGTCAAGCGAATGGTGTTAAATCGAATATTAGCCTTTCGAAATAAAGTTAAAACAGACATAGTTATTCGAAAATAAATTAATCGAATTTTAGTTATTAGAGAGGAGTTAAATAAGTTAAGTTAGATAAGTTGAGTTTATCAAACTGAGTTAATACAAATGAGTTAATCCAAATGAGTTAATCCAAACGAGTTATTCGAAATAGTTTATTTGAATAAGAGTTAAAGCAGTTATAGAATAATGTTTATTCGAAAGGAGATTTATCAAACATAAATCATTCGTAGGAAGTTAATCAAATGTAAATCATTCGAAGAAAGAGTTATCGAATATAGTTATTCGAAATAAGAGTTATCGAATATAGTTTATTCGAAAAGGAGTTATCGAATAGAGATCATTCGAAAAGAGGAATTATACATTGAATTTGATTATATCGAAATTCGGGAAAGTAATATTTTCTTTCCGGTTAAATCAAGAATTTACTTATTTATTTATAGATGAGTGGTTTAGTTATTGAGTTAAATTAAGGATAAAAATTATACTTTGAAATTTGATATTCAAGAAGAAAGGAATTTTAACACTATAGTTAAATCAATGTTTTGAAAATTTGTAGGGGATTCCTACATAGAATCCGAGTACATAAGGAAGTGTTAAAGATGTGAAAGTTGAACTTTGTCTATTTCGAGTTTAGAAATGTTGTTCAGTTAAGGTCTGAGAGGTAATTATACCCCAATTTGATTGACTTCGTTTTTAACTAAGGAGTAGTTAAGGTTCGATAGTGAAGATGGATTAAGTGAGTTTAGTTAAGGAGTGTAATGGTTTAAATTGGCTTGGTGATGTTTTATTTAAACATCTGTTTAAGCCAAATGTATAAATTTTGGAAACATTTTCCAAATATAACCAGAGATATTTTCTAATCATAGAAAATGAAATGTTAATGAGAAAGAATACTGGAATGACAGTGATACATGAAACAGAGTTGGAAATGTTTTCCAATGATTGATGATGTATATTTTCTAAATTTAGAAAATAAGAATTTACAAATAGATAGAAATGGGGAAATGGATAAATTAAAGATAATTTTGTTGAAAGAGATAAATGTGGATTGATGATTGATTGATAGAATTTCCATCTAGACATAATATCGTTGTTTGCACACCTGTTTTCTTTGATAGTTAAATCGCTGACTATCGAAGTTTTGACCATTTTATCGTCGTCAATATGGAGAGAACGGGATCAGATATATTACCTGAAAACCACTCCGTATTGACGTTATCGTTGCGATCAAATATTGAAGACGGAGTTTTGCAAGGGCTATCCTGTTTACAGAATAGTGCCTTCGGTTTGTCCAGTCCCAGGACAAACGTGAATGGACGAATGTCTGACAGAGTATATCTAAAGGAGCGCGTAAGTTGATCACTTCAAACGTACTTACGTTTGGCGCTGGAGGAATTCGTTTCTCTTAGCTTTATAACTGTGGTATTTTTGAGGAAATCAATTTGTGATTTGGCGGGTATGAAGATGTGGCATTCAAAGTGAATGGTTGTCATGTGTTTCAAAAGATACGTAATGACCTCAAGCCTCATTAACCGGGAAATGACAGAAATCGGGCAGGCAGCATGGCTAAGTTGGTCGCTCCCATTAGGGTGTATATCATCTATCTAGAGAAAATCCATTTCATTCTTTTATCTATTATCGATGCTGTCCCTTTTTGGGAAGACGGTTGGTAGCTCCCAACCGTTGGTGATATACATTCGATACACTCAAGCGAAATGAGTGGTCGGCCATGTGTGGGTCGGGTTGCAAGACGTTCTTGTTGAACCCAGTGTATTCGTCTCTAGAGATATACTATCGGCAGGTGGTCCCATACCTTGTCATAGTTGGAATCCAATCTCCAATAAGCGCCCGCGGTTTTATTTGTATACTATATATGTGGAACGTGAGATGCAAGCGTCCTGCTAGATTGTTAATTACTTGAGATTAGACATTATTATAATATCAGAGAAGTATTGATTTCCAAACTGTTTTAGGTTATCGTAATGAGACGACCCGAAATCCCGTTCAGACGGAAACAGGGCTATCTTTGGAATATAACACGGAAACAGATAATAGCAGAACAGAATTAAATAAATACACCAGATAATGAACAATAGAATATACTGGATAAAAGTAATCATCAGAGTTACACAGTATACAGGATCTTACTTAGTACAAATACAGTTCAGCTATACATAAATGTCTACAGCGGAAATAAACAAAATATGTACAATAGGAGCTGAACAACATAAAATGAAATGAATGATAGAATCCATCTCCAGCTCCAGCTATCCAGAAAAAGAACGAGCTAAACCTGAATACAAGGCTACCCGTGTAGAAAAAGGGGCACCCGAGTTTGAGAGTGAACAAACTACGAGTCAGTCATGGGACTGGTATGAGAAATCTACTCAACACATATATAATATGGCTAATCACAGGACCACGCCACTTTCGTGGAACGGGTTTACTCCATTGGATTGCCAGTGCTTTAAAACAAATCTTTCTTTTAAACATCGCTATGCTTTTTATAAAAAATGAAGCCATTATAAGACTTAGTTCCCATCACACAATGCAACGCAAACCGGAGGATAGAGTTTTACCTTATAACGGCCAAAATATGCTTGATACGAATAAAACAAAGGCATTTGATATTATTGCTAGTGTCAATATGTTTTGAAAACAATTTCAAATCATAACTATCAATCATAGACGGCATGGGTACCATATATCATGTCGCCATATATATATACAATCAAAACCGCACGATGTCGTATTTGGAAATTGGGTTTCCATCATGAACCAAGGCAAAAGATAGTCCTTACCGAATTCGAGACGCTCTAGCCCGCCCCTCAGGAACAGCCGCAACTGCCCCTTGGATCGTCAGGGCCGGTCCACCGATGTGGATTATTATGCCTGAACACTACGTCTCCCCGCCCTTTGGGGCGTAAACGAGCCAACGAATGACTCCATCGGACCCGGATCGTCCGATCAAACCGAGGCGCCTCGCAACAGCAACAACCACATAGGTGAAAAGTATATAAATGTCAGGGCTGGTAGGTCACTGACACCACCCTAGCTAGAAAGATACGCAGGCCCTCCCTGATGTCCTCTCCCGTTTTAGGTTCATACCGGGGTGTGAGGCTCGCGAATTCACGTTATACACAAAGCTACGCCACACAGGCGGTGCTTTGATCATCACCACAAGACTTTGCTTTTCAACAGAAGCCCTGATCACTGCATCTTAGCATGTCACACCGGCAATCCATGCCATGCGACTGATGTCCATCGATATACAACCTCTGAGCTCGTGCGTCTCAGAAAAGGGCGTTAAGCGAAAGAATAAATTCTCCGCCGCCAAACAGATGTATATTTAACAGAAATCAATCAACACAGAATAAACTCCAATGTCAAACACACAGTCCATTTACAAGTCCGTTCTGGGTCTGAACGAAATCGGAGGCACTAAATACCTCGCAAACCCTTTGATCAACACGTACGTCTGAACGATCACCACTCATTATCCATATTTCGGGATGCCTCCCAATCAGGACCTCGGTTACCATCCAAACGAGGTAAAGATCTCCGGTCTTCGACCGTCGTCTTCATCTTCAAATTTCAATCGTCAGTCAATCATTTGAAATGAGAATTAACTCGGCCTTTTCAAACGATTCACGTATATTTAGAATTTCAAATCGATTTATTTCAATGGTTAAATTATTCGACAACACCAATTGTGTTCTTTAATGTAATTTTCACACCAAACACATTCAACCATCAAAAACCACATAAATCGAACAAATTCAGTTTATTTCTATTCCATATCGCTTATGATGTTTTATAACTATTTATCGCTATTTTTATTTATTTTAAAATAGCTATTTTATTCAAAACGACGCTTCGGGCCATAAGGCGGACGTGGCGCTGTTTTTCTTCAGATTTGATTTGCACATATCTGAAAATCTAACCGTTGGATCTTCACAAAATTTACATCATTAGAAAGGTCTTTTCAAAACGAATCCAACGGTTCCAGTTTCGGGAAAATCCGACGGTCGGATCTCCCGGTACAATCGTTTGAAGTTTCGATTTCAAAATACGAACTGCAGCGTCGTTATTCGATTTAATATATAATTATATTTATATATATATAAATATAATCGCTTCTGGCGCTGTTTTTCTTCAGATTTGAATTAAACATTCCAGACAATCCAACCGTTGGATTTTTACAAGGTTGGTGCCGTTGGAAAGATTATTCCAAGGTGAACCCGACGGTTGAGGTTTCGGGAAAATCCAATGGTCGGATTTCCCGCATTAGTTATTTGAAATCACGGTTTCAAAATACGAACTGCACGGCTTCGTTTCGTTTTAATTTTATTTATATTTATATATTTATATAAATATAGTTCATTCAATGATTTCCATATCGTTTTCACTTCAAATATTTTTCTAACACCTTAAAATTTTGGAAAATTTCGCCATAACCTCCCCTGCACCGGGAGCATCGGGAAATCGCAAATAGCTTTCCCGGTCCTTCTAATCTCAAAAAGAAAAAGAAAAAAAGCCAAGCGGCTAGCCAACATGCTCATAAAATCATCACCCAAACAAAACAGTAAATGTGTACCTATTTGTCGGGCACACAATTTTATTCCTCTTCTCTAGCCCCTTTGCTATAACCTGTTCAATGAATATGCATGTACATATATATACAGTTCTTATCATTTATCATTTTCTATTCAACTTCATATTTGATTTCTATTTGGTTTAAAAACACCATTCATTCTAATGTTACATAAATAGGTGCAAATCATTTCATTAGCTAATTAATGAATATTCAACTCATATATGTTTATTTTGAACAAGTGGCTAATTTTAACACTTCACATTTCAACGATTCATGCATACAATAAAAATGTGATTTTTATTGTAAAACAATTCATTTCAAAATACTATTCTTCTATATAGTTCAAGTTGGTGATAAAAATGGGATTTTTGTTATCAAACAATTTATTTCAAAATATGAATACCATTCAACACCTGAATTTCTAATCAACGAATGAATATCAATTCAACACATGAATGTTTTCTATAGTTTCTATATATAGATAAAAATGTGATTTTTATCTATCAAACAATTTATTTCAAAATATGAATACCATTCAACACATGAATTTCTAATCAACGAATGAATATCAATTCAACACATGAATGTTTTCTATAGTTTTTATATATAGATAAAAATATGATTTTTATTATCGAACAATTTATTTCAAAATATGAATACCATTCAACACATGAATTTCTAATCAACGAATGAATATCAATTCAACACATGAATGTTTTCTATTCAATAAATAAATATAGTTTAAGCATATGAAAATAATTCAAACACACGAATATTATTCAAAATTTCGGCAGCATAACGGCAGGGTAGTTAAAACCGGGACCGTCCCTAGTACGGCTCCTCGCTCTACATTAAAACCTCGCAGTTTTTGACAATGGGGATCATGCATCTAGTTCGCACGCAGGCGGCATGTATATATTTATTTCATTTCCACAAACTAATCCTATGTGGTTTCAACCAAATATTTCTCAACCACAA
Organism: Allium sativum; assembly: GCA_030737875.1. NCBI lineage: Eukaryota > Viridiplantae > Streptophyta > Magnoliopsida > Asparagales > Amaryllidaceae > Allium > Allium sativum. The sequence goes on along the minus strand of JASFAX010000021.1, from coordinate 30,171,222 downwards.
ATGGGTATTTTTCAACCACAATCAACCAATATCAATCACAAACAATCCCAAACAATCATTCGCTATCAATCAATTTTCACAACCATTTCAACCAATAAATATCGTCCATGGTTTGTGGACGAGGGGCGTATATATATATATATATATATATTTATATATAGCAATTCACTTTCATCTCACACATATATAATATTTTTAAATCAGAAATCTCACCGAATAGCTAATTCAATCCCACGACTCTTCTTCGCCAATCTCTCTTTCTTGTCGCTTTCGTTGCCCGTATTCTCTACATATGTAAAAATCGAATTTTTACTTTGTTATTCAATATACAAAAATCGAATTTTGACTTCGCTATTCAATATATAAAGATCATATTTTAAAAATAAAGATTATATTTTTAATATTCCTATGATGTAAAAATTATATTTTTATTACTTCAAAAATACAAAAATCATATCCTACTCCTTCTACTTAATAAAATTTCCGTCTTTTCTCTTTTAAAAATATGATCTTTATTTTTTTCCAAGTTCAAATCTTTTTCTATTCAAAGTTCAAATTTTTTTTCTATTCAAAGTTCAAATCTTTTTCTTTTAAAAGTTCAAATCTTTTTCTTTAGAAAGTCCAAATCTTTTTCTTTAAAAAGATTAAACCTTTTTCTATTTAAAGTTTAAATCCTTTTCCTTTTAAAGTTTAAACCTTTTTCCTTTTTAAAGTTTTAAAATCAAATCAGTTTTAAACTCTTAAAAAAAAATCAGTTTTAAAGCCTTTCAAAAATCTGCTTTAATCCTTTATAAAAATCAGTTTTTAAATCCTAAAAAAAAACAGTATTCTTTCTTTTTAAAGTATAAAATCAATTCAGTTTTAAAACCTTTTTAAAATTCAGTTTTAACCTTTTAAAAAAAACAGTTTTACTATAATTGAAAAATCAGTTTTTATCCTTTATAAAAAATCTGTTTTTCCTTTATAAAAAATCAGATTTAAACCTATTCTAATATCAGTTTTAAAATCCTTTAAAAATCAATTTTAAAATCCTGAAAAAAAATCAGTTTTAATACTTTTTAAAAATCAGTAATTTCAGAATTAAAAATAAAAAAAATAAAAAAAATAAAAATAAAATACTTACATTGATTTGCGAAGAGGGGGTGGTTTTTTTGTCAGGTGGCGGTGGGTCTCGAACTGGGCGGAGCGGTGGTGCGGTCGGCGGTGGGAGGTCGTCGGCTGGGGGGCTCTCGAATCGCGTCGCGATGGGAGGGTTCGAACAGGGAGGAGCAGGCGAAGTGGACGGAGGGAGAGGGGTGTGGAAGCGGTGGGCTTGGAGGAAGAACAGGCGGTCGCGGGCGGAGCTTGGTGGAGGCGGTCGTCAGCGATCGATTAGGGTTTTATCTTTTCTTTTTCTTTTTTTTTATTTCGAACTGAAGAGAGAGAAGAGGGAATAGGGGGGGGGGTTTATATAAAATATATATTTAATTATTTAATTTTTTCAAAAAGTTGACTTTTACATACGACCTCTAAGCGAGGCCCACCGCCTGTCGCCCATAGCGTTTTACCCCCATTCCGAACACAATGGGATATGTATCGCAAGCTGATCTGATCGTTACAATCAGTTTCCGTTGAATTTACATTTAAACCAACATATTGAATTTTAAACGTACATTTCAAATTACCGGGGCCACATACTAACTAGAAAAGTTCCAGAAAAATATTTTCTAGCTTCGTATTGACGATACGGTCCTAACAAAACTAGTTTCGTCGAATTCTGAGACCGTTTGAAAAATGGCCAATTTCCAGTCGATTAAAATCAACGGAAACTGGTCAAACGCGTTTTCCTTCGCCACGCTCACATATTGATTCGAAAAACTATGAAATTTGAAACCTAACAATAACTTGACACTGCGGATCTAACAAAAGTGGTTTCATCGAAATCCGAGGTCATTTGCAAAATGTCCATTTTTAAGGGCCTGAATTCCATAGCGACTATTCAGAATTTTCAACTGGACATATCTTTTGATTCCCGCTATCAAATTTCGATTGGTCGGATTCGTTAGAAAGATATTCACTAACAGATTTAAATATTTTTGGTTTCACTAAAATCCGGATTGTTTTGCACCCGGTATATTCAATTGAAGTTTGAAATCGAATTATCGAACTACCGCGCCATTTTCAATTCTATATATAATTATAATTAATTATATTCGTTTTCAAATGTCGATTCAAACTCAGTTTTCATCGCCATTATTTAAAATATTTATTTTAAATATTTAAAATCCATTATTTCAGCCAATTTAAAAATTTTAAATTGGTTCAGATTTTCTGGGTCGTTACAATCTCCCCCACTTAAAACTTTTCGTCCCCGAAAAGGAATAAAGTCGAAAGTGGTTTGATAAATCTACAATCACACAACACAACAACCAATCCAATTGTTTTAGCCTTCAAAAATATACTAATCAAATCCTATACCCTTTAAAAATCCTTCAGACTATATAATTAAAAGTGCACATCCATGAAAAGAAAATAACAATAGAGTAGAGAATTATGTGGTAATGCAAAGTATGGTAAATGTACCAGGCACTGGAGTCAATCAGAGATATCTACTCGGCATCTGGGATAAGCTTTCTGAATGCTCTCCTCGGTTTCCCAAGTACAATCTCACGGATCTCAACTCCATTGCACTTTGACTAAGTGAACCTTCTTGTTTCTCAGCTCTTTGGTTTCTTTGCCGATGATCTTTAGCGGCTCCCGCCTCACAGCTAATTCTGGAGTAATTTCATTCTGCTTTACTCATACTAGGATATTGCTGATCCTATCTGTATAGAGTTACCCATCCTAGAACACTACTGGTTCAATTTCTGATGAGTTCGTTCAAATGTTATATTCCAGAACTAAGCTTAACCAAAGCTCTGATACCACGATGAGACGACCCGAAATCCCGTTCAGACGGAAACAGGGCTATCTTTGGAATATAACATAGAAACAGATAATAGCAGAAAAGAATTAAATAAATACACCAGATAATGAACAATAGAATATACTGGATAAAAGTAATCATCAGAGTTACACAGTATACAGGATCTTACTTAGTACAAATACAGTTCAGCTATACATAAATGTCTACAGCGGAAATAAACAAAATATGTACAATAGGAGCTGAACAGCATAAAAAGAAATGAATGATAGAATCCATCTCCAGCTCCAGCTATCCAGAAAAAGAACCAGCTAAACCTGAATACAAGGCTGCCCGTATAGAAAAAGGGGCACCCGAGTTTGAGAGTGAACAAACTACGAGTCAGTCATGGGACTGGTATGAGAAATCTACTCAACACATATATAATATGGCTAATCACAGGACCACGCCACTTTCGTGGAACGGGTTTACTCCATTTGATTGCCAGTGCTTTAAAACAAATCTTTCTTTTAAACATCGCTATGCTTTTTATAAAAAATGAAGCCATTATAAGACTCAGTTCCCATCACACAATGCAACGCAAACCGGAGGATAGAGTTTTACCTTATAACGGCCAAAATATGCTTGATACGAATAAAACAAAGGCATTTAATATTATTGCTAGTGTCAATATGTTTTGAAAACAATTTCAAATCATAACTATCAATCATAGACGGCATGGGTACCATATATCATGTCGCCATATATATATACAATCAAAACCGCACGATGTCGTATTTGGAAATTGGGTTTCCGTCATGAACCAAGGCAAAAGATAGTCCTTACCGAATTCGAGACGCTCTAGCCCGCCCCTCAGGAACAGCCGCAACTGCCCCTTGGATCGTCAGGGCCGGTCCACCGATGTGGATTATTATGCCTGAACACTACGTCTCCCCGCCCTTTGGGGTGTAAACGAGCCAACGAATGACTCCATCGGACCCGGATCGTCCGATCAAACCGAGGCGCCTCGCAACAGCAACAACCACATAGGTGAAAAGTATATAAATGTCAGGGCTGGTAGGTCACTGACACCACCCTAGCTAGAAAGAAACGCAGGCCCTCCCTGATGTCCTCTCCCGTTTTAGGTTCATACCGGGGTGTGAGGCTCGCGAATTCACGTTATACACAAAGCTACGCCACACAGGCGGTGCTTTGATCATCACCACAAGACTTTGCTTTGCAACAGAAGCCCTGGTCACTGCATCTTAGCATGTCACACCGGCAATCCATGCCATGCGACTGATGTCCATCGATATACAACCTCTGAGCTCGTGCGTCTCAGAGAAGGGCGTTAAGCGAAAGAATAAATTCTCCGCCGCCAAACAGATGTATATTTAACAGAAATCAATCAACACAGAATAAACTCCAATGTCAAACACACAGTCCATTTACAAGTCCGTTCTGGGTCTGAACGAAACCGGAGGCACTAAATACCTCGCAAACCCTTCGATCAACACGTACGTCTGAACGATCACCACTCATTATCCATATTTCGGGATGCCTCCCAATCAGGACCTCGGTTACCATCCAAACGAGGTGAAGATCTCCGGTCTTCGACCGTCGTCTTCATCTTCAAATTTCAATCGTCGGTCAATCATTTGAAATGAGAATTAACTCGGCCTTTTCAAACGATTCACGTATATTTAGAATTTCAAATCGATTTATTTCAATGGTTAAATTATTCGACAACACCAATTGTGTTCTTTAATGTAATTTTCACACCAAACACATTCAACCATCAAAAACCACATAAATTGAACAAATTCAGTTTATTTCTATTCCATATCGCTTATGATGTTTTATAACTATTTATCGCTATTTTTATTTATTTTAAAATAGCTATTTTATTCAAAACGACGCTTCGGGCCATAAGGCGGCCGTGGCGCTGTTTTTCTTCAGATTTGATTTGCACATAATTGGATCTTCACAAAATTTACATCATTAGAAAGGTCTTTTCAAAACGAATCCAACGGTTCCAGTTTCGGGAAAATCCGACGGTCGGATCTCCCGGTACAATCGTTTGAAGTTTCGATTTCAAAATACGAACTGCAGCGTCGTTATTCGATTTAATATATAATTATATTTATATATATATATATATATATATATATATATATAATCGCTTCTGGCGCTGTTTTTCTTCAAATTTGAATTAAACATTCCAGACAATCCAACCGTTGGATTTTTACAAGGTTGGTGCCGTTGGAAAGATTATTCCAAGGTGAACCCGATGGTTGAGGTTTCGGGAAAATCCAATGGTCGGATTTCCCGCATTAGTTGTTTGAAATCACGGTTTCAAAATACGAACTGCACGGCTTCGTTTCGTTTTAATTTTATTTATATTTATATATTTATATAAATATAGTTCATTCAATGATTTCCATATCGTTTTCACTTCAAATATTTTTCTAACACCTTAAAATTTTGGAAAATTTCGCCATAACCTCCCCTGCACCGGGAGCATCGGGAAATCGCAAATAGCTTTCCCGGTCCTTCTAATCTCAAAAAGAAAAAGAAAAAAAGCCAAGCGGCTAGCCAACAGGCTCATAAAATCATCACCCAAACAAAACAGTAAATGTGTACCTATTTGTCGGGCACACAATTTTATTCCTCTTCTCTAGCCCCTTTGCTATAACCTGTTCAATGAATATGCATGTACATATATATACAGTTCTTATCATTTATCATTTTCTATTCAACTTCATATTTGATTTCTATTTGGTTTAAAAACACCATTCATTCTAATGTTACATAAATAGGTGCAAATCATTTCATTAGCTAATTAATGAATATTTCAACTCATATATGTTTATTTTGAACAAGTGGCTATTTTTAACACTTCACATTTCAACGATTCATGCATACAATAAAAATGTGATTTTTATTGTAAAACAATTCATTTCAAAACACTATTCTTCTATATAGTTCAAGTTGGTGATAAAAATGGGATTTTTGTTATCAAACAATTTATTTCAAAATATGAATACCATTCAACACCTGAATTTTTAATCAACGAATGAATATCAATTCAACACATGAATGTTTTCTATAGTTTCTATATATAGATAAAAATGTGATTTTTATCTATCAAACAATTTATTTCAAAATATGAATACCATTCAACACATGAATTTCTAATCAACGAATGAATATCAATTCAACACATGAATGTTTTCTATAGTTTTTATATATAGATAAAAATATGATTTTTATTATCGAACAATTTATTTCAAAATATGAATGCCATTCAACACATGAATTTCTAATCAACGGATGAATATCAATTCCACACATGAATGTTTTCTATTCAATGAATAAATATAGTTTAAGCATATGAAAATAATTCAAACACACGAATATTATTCAAAATTTCGGCAGCATAACGGCAGGGTAGTTAAAACCGGGACCGTCCATAGTACGGCTCCTCGCTCTACCTTAAAACCTCGCGGTTTTTTACAATGGGGATCATGCATCTAGTTCGCACGCAGGCGGCATGTATATATTTATTTCATTTCCACAAACTAATCCTATGTGGTTTCAACCAAATATTTCTCAACCACAAATGGGTATTTTTCAACCAATATCAATCACAAACAATCCCAAACAATCATTCGCTATCAATTAATTTTTACAACCATTTCAACCAATAAATATCGTCCATGGTTTGTGGACGAGGGGCGTATATATATATATATATATATATATATATATATATATTTATATATAGCAATTCACTTTCATCTCACACATATATAATATTTTTAAATCAGAAGTCTCACCGAATAGCTAATTCAATCCCACGACTCTTCTTCGCCAATCTCTCTTTCTTGTCGCTTTCGTTGCCCGTATTCTCTACATATGTAAAAATCGAATTTTTACTATGTTATTCAATATATAAAAAAACGAATTTTGACTTCGCTATTCAATATATAAAGATCATATTTTAAAAATAAAGATTATATTTTTAATATTCCTATGATGTAAAAATTATATTTTTATTACTTCAAAAATACAAAAATCATATCTTACTCCTTCTACTTAATAAAATTTCCGTCTTTTCTCTTTTAAAAATATGATCTTTATTTTTTTTCCAAGTTCAAATCTTTTTCTATTCAAAGTTCAAATTTTTTTTCTATTCAAAGTTCAAATCTTTTTCTTTTAAAAGTTCAAATCTTTTTCTTTAGAAAGTCCAAATCTTTTTCTTTAAAAAGATTAAACCTTTTTCTATTTAAAGTTTAAATCTTTTTCCTTTTAAAGTTTAAACCTTTTTCCTTTTTAAAGTTTTAAAATCAAATTAGTTTTAAACTCTTAAAAAAAATCAGTTTTAAAGCCTTTCAAAAATCTGCTTTAATCCTTTATAAAAATCAGTTTTTAAATCCTAAAAAAAATAGTATTCTTTCTTTTTAAAGTATAAAATCAATTCAGTTTTAAAACCTTTTTAAAATTAAGTTTTAACCTTTTAAAAAAAACAGTTTTACTATAATTGAAAAATCAGTTTTTATCCTTTATAAAAAATCTGTTTTTCCTTTATAAAAAATCAGATTTAAACCTATTCTAATATCAGTTTTAAAATCCTTTAAAAATCAATTTTAAAATCCTGAAAAAAAATTAGTTTTAATACTTTTTAAAAACCAGTAATTTCAGAATTAAAAATAAAAAAAATAAAATACTTACATTGATTTGCGAAGAAGGGGGTGGTTTTTTTGTCAGGTGGCGGTGGGTCTCGAACTGGGCGGAGCGGTGGTGCGGTCGGCGGTGGGAGGTCGTCGGCTGGGGGGCTCTCGAATCGCGTCGCGATGGGAGGGTTCGAACCGGGAGGAGCAGGCGAAGCGGACGGAGGGAGAGGGGTGTGGAAGCGGTGGGCTTGGAGGAAGAACAGGCGGTCGCGGGCGGAGCTTGGTGGAGGCGGTCGTCGGTGATCGATTAGGGTTTTATCTTTTTTTTTTCGAACTGAAGAGAGAGAAGAGGGAATAGGGGGGTTTATATAAAATATATATATTTAATTATTTAATTTTTTCAAAAAGTTGACTTTTACATACGACCTCTAAACGAGGCCCACCGCCTGTCGCCCATAGCGTTTTAACCCCATTCCGAACACAATGGGATATGTATCGCAAGCTGATTTGATCGTTACAATCAGTTTCCGTTGAATTTACATTTAAATCAACATATTGAATTTTAAACGTACATTTCAAATTACCGGGGCCACATACTAACTAGAAAAATTCCAAAAAAATATTTTCTAGCTTCGTATTGACGATACGGTCCTAACAAAACTAGTTTCGTCGAATTCTGAGACCGTTTGAAAAATGGCCAATTTCCAGTCGATTAAAATCAATGGAAACTGGTTAAACGCGTTTTCCTTTGCCACGCTCACATATTGATTCGAAAAATTATGAAATTTGAAACCTAACAATAACTTGACACTGCGGATCTAACAAAAGTGGTTTCATCGAAATCCGAGGTCATTTGCAAAATGTCCATTTTTAAGGGCCTGAATTCCATAGCGACTATTCAGAATTTTCAAAGTTTGAAATCGAATTATCGAACTACCGCGCCATTTTCAATTCTATATACAATTATAATTAATTATATTCGTTTTCAAATGTCGATTCAAACTCAGTTTTCATCGCCATTATTTAAAATATTTATTTTAAATATTTAAAATCCGCTATTTCAGCCAATTTAAAAATTTTAAATTGGTTCAGATTTTCTGGGTCGTTACACGTAAGGTAAAAACCGTCCGTGTTTATGTGTGGATCGGTCTTACAATTATCTTTTCTTTTGAAAAGATTTTGAAAAGTTAAACCAATGATTTTAGTTTACTCACACCAGTCCCATGACTGACCCAGAGTTTATTTTGTTTTGTTTTTGCCTAAACTCTTGGGTGCCCAAATTTGTACGGGCAGTCAAGTAGTTCAGATCTTTACAGATATACTTGGAGGAGCGTGAAGCAGGAGGCTTCAGGACAATATAGCTATTGTTATTTCCGCTGTGTGTAAGTGTTGTACTCTGATAATGTTATTGTATACATATACTGTTTTATTTCAAAGTTATGTTATAATATATTTTATTCGTTCTGCTGTGAGATTCGTGTTTACGTTGATTGTGTTCTTCTTCTTCTTCTATTCTAATTTTCTTTCTTATCTATCCTCACCCTCTAATTTCTTTCTATTAATGATCTGGAATGTTTGATACCTGAATAATTAACACGGGTTTTATGTTGATTTTCTTGGTCGAAAATCCCAGTTTGTTACATTAAATTCATAATGAACGTTTACATAACTTCAATTAAAACTGGCATTTAAATTTCCTAAGAAACTTAATGTAATATTACCCAATTTGTTTGATTGTTTGAAGCTTACAATTGGTCCATTTAAAAAAAAATAGTACCAAGTGTATTTAAATAAAACTAATGTTCATTATGCAACTCAAATCCTTTTCTCAATTTAATTTCAAAGCTTATGGAACAAATGTTTACGTAAACCAATTGGTACTCAAAAATCAATTTTCTCTTTAAATGAATTTTTAAACTTGCTTAATTGATTTCATGCTTACAATTAGTCACAAAAAGAAATAGAACCAAGTGCTTTTAATGAACCAATATTTAGTAAAATAACTCAAATCATTCTTCTAACTATATTTCAAAGCTTATGGACAATAAGGAACCAAATGTTTATGCCAACTAATGGCACTCAAAATCAATCTTAAATTTGGGAATTTATTTAAATCTTGAGGGTCCAAACCAATTTTTTTTAGATATTTCAAAAAAAATCATTTTGCTTTTGAAGGCAATTGCAAAATTTTAGAATTGCCATTTCGTTTAAAAACCCAAACCAAAGATTTACTTCTAAATTTTGTTTTATTTTTACTAATCGTTACTCGCATACGAAGGAGATTTTAAATCAACCACCATATACTCCACAACTACAGGGTGTGTGTGTGATGCAACAAAATAAATCTATATGAACTCAAGTCATTTATCGACATGGCAACAATCAAACACTTATAAATAGTGTGCAAGCGTTACATTGACTAACGCTTAGTGTTCAGTGTTAATTTCCAAGCATGCATCAACCACCACAACAATAGCAACAATTTATGAGCAGTCAAAATCGTAGATAAATCAACAAATTGAGATTTACGTTTATAATCAAAATAATTTAGAGTAATGTTCTCACCCAAAGCTCTCCCCAAAAGCCCTTCTCAAGATCCGTTTCACGTCGTCTTCTCTGCCACCACCAACGTTATTGCTTTCGGACGATTGCTCCTACGATGGTCTTTGCTTCTCCTTCGACCCAATATATATATATATATATATATATATATATATCCAGACCACATATCTACGCATGGACACAAACAACACTTCCTTTCTCGCATGCAGGCATCATTGAACCGTAACTACTCGACTCAAGGCACAAGAAATCAATGCATGAAACATGATTTCAACAGCAAATCTTCTATTATCGGTTCCCCTTTTATAAATAAATGTATATATGTTTCTTAAGGTAGGAAGAGGCCAAGCTTGGGGTTCAAATTGTAGTATTTGGGAAAGAAATACCCTTCAGCAATTTAAAGAGAATGAGGAGAGAATTGTTGTGAAGGATCAGCGAAGAAGGAGGTAGTCCTTTTTATAGCGAAAGAAAAGGAACAAAATGCAGAAGAAATATCACAAATTTTTGCACTGATATGGCAAGATTTGCAACCAGATTTATTCCAGATATTGTTGGAGTAAACATTGGGCTAAATGGAAAAGTGGTTTCAATGAAGTAAATATCTAGTCAAAAATTCTAGAGTGCACATATGTAATGAATAATATCCTTTGGTTAACGGATAAAATAAACGCACTGTATTGTATATATTTCTCTCTACAATTCCAAATTACTTGACAAAATTGAATTATGGTGAATGGATTAAACATTAAACACTCGTATTAAATTTTGGAATTTATTTCTTGATTAAATTGCAACTAAATTAATAATGGTAATAACTCTTTCTTATTATATTATTATTTCCAATTCAAAATCTAAATTGCATATAAAGCTAAACGTATTTATTACATTGGTTGTATTCCAAGTTGCGCCATTTTATAGTAAATTTTAAACTTAACATTTTATTTAAACAAAATTAATTACTGCCTAAATTAAAACTTCAATATTAATTTAACGTTAAATTATGCCATTTATACCTAACGGTTTGATTTGAAATCAATAAGTCGTTTCTTAATAAGGCTGCAGAATCTATTTTATGTTGATTTTGTTTTCACCGTCACCTTTCAACACAAATTTGGTAATAATGTTAATTCTAGAAAATGTTTTTGGACCAAAATTATATTTACAATGCAATTTTATTTAAAATTGAATACTACGCTCAAAATAAAAATCCAAGTTCTCTTTTGCATTTAAAAAATATATATTTTAAAACCTATTCTTTGAAATATGTGTCAATTAATGCCCAATTAATTTCTTACACGTACAATTAAACCTTTGCCATATATAAAATTGAAGGCATTTCTATGTATACATATATAAGATAATTCGAATTTATAATAAATATTTGCAAGATGCGCAGTTAACCTTTCCATACTATATAAAGTTAATAAAATAGAAGTCATCCATAAATATTTAATAAGTAGAATATATTGACAATTAATCCACAATTGATTGCCAATCTTTGTAATTAATTCTTATTAGAAAAAGCTTTAAATATAGAATTTTAAGCATATATTTTCCTCATATCAAATTGCAATACCAAAAATAATTTCTTAATTAAATTACAAAATAAATTCATTATGGTAAAAATCTTTTTTTTCTAAAAATTAACTTAAATATCACTAAAAATAGACAAAATTCCAAATATAAATATTTTTTTGCAGTAAATCTTAATTTAATTTATATTTTTAAATGTCAAATTTTCTAGGTCATTACAATCTCCCCTACTTAAAACTTTTCGTTCTTGAAAAGGAGAGCTGTTAAATTTTTCTTAAGTAAAATAAATATTACTTATAAAATTTATGGTTTATAAATACGCTCTCTCGACGAAATATTCCAAAATCCCATGCTAAGTCATTTCTAAGCCTATCTCTAATGAGATACTCTAACTCTGATGAGATCTATTTTTTGTTCAAATATGTCGTACCCCGTAGCTTTGTATAACCATAGCTTTGATACCAAAATGTCATGATCCGTCTTTTTACCCGGTTCTCGCCGGTAATTAAACCAACTTAAACGGTTCATAAAGGCGGATTTCTATGGGTACTAACATATATTGAACGAAATAGTAGAACATTCCATATCATAAAACAATATTACATCAGAGTTACATGGAATATCAAAGTTACATACATATAGGAGCGGAAACATAAATATACTCTCAGTTGAAGAAGCGATATGATGCAGCGGAAACTCTAGCTTTAGCTCGAAGCTCCAACTCAGATAGCGCTCCAACTCTTACTCCAAGGGTCTATTACTGTAAAAATAAACCTCTAACTGCCCATGTGGAAATTAGTAGGCACCCAGAGTTTAGAAAGGAACAATAAACTCCGGGTAAGTCATGGGACTTGTGTGAGAATGTAAAACAGTTATTTTTAAGATTTATTTTAAAGCTGGTAGATTCACCGGACCACGCCGCTAATGCCAAATGGGTTTACTCCATGTGAATGCTCGTGCATATAAATTCATAATGACTTTTGAAAAATGAAGCTATCATAATCTCGTCCCACATCATAGAATGCAAGCGCACATGAGATGGGCGAGTTTTGTTTTATGATAACCAAAAATGCTTTCATACGTGAAAATTCTCTTTCATATTATTAGTGCATAATGTAGAAAATAGTTTCGAAAATAAATGTATCAATCTTAGATGGCATAGTAACCCATCCTACTATGTCGCCATAGGTATACAAATAAAGTCGTAGGGGCACGTAACAGAGATTGAGTTTCCAATTTGATGATTCTAGGCATGAAAGATCGATCAGGAACACAAGCGAAGTGTACCACGGTTTTCATCCAGACTCGGACACCAACTACAAATTGCGAGGTAAATCACCAGTTTTCATCCAGACTCGGACATCGAACATACCTAATTCCCACAAGTTCACAAGAGGTACCTCCACCACAGCCATCGATCGCAAATTGATGTATATGTCAACAATCTAACCGCCAGTTTCTCATCATCCGGGGTGTTAGGCTTGTCGATGTCGCGGTATACACAAAGCTACGCTTAAAAAAGCCATGCTTTGATCATCAATAGCTCATTCTATAACTTGAGTATGCCCCATTGTCAATTTACAACATATCACTGGTTTCTATCAATACATAACCTTTAAGCACGTAAAAATTAGAGATGGAAATATTTAATTGTCATGGTCCGATGTATATATACCAACAGAAATCACTGCTATGCAGTTAATTACAATGTTAGACACACAATCCATAAAAGTTCATTGTAGGTATGAACAGAACAAAATCCAAAAACCCTCAAATATATTCAAACCTTATGCCACTTATAACCTCGTATTAGGTGTACGTCCCGATTTGAGACATCAGCAATCAATCCAAATAATCCAATGATTCCTAGTCTTTATTTGTCCTCTCCAAGTCTTCAAATAGCATCATATTATTACTTCGAATGGTTTTCGGACTTAAATCCAATCCCGGTCTTCCCAAGTAATAAGCTTATTTTAAAAACAAAAGCTTTGGACTATACCAGTTTCAATTCTAATCTCCTTCCAGTTGTTATCACTACATTTCTGGATATGGTTGGATAAATTTCCTTAATTTCTGTCTTTTCTCTTCCTTACAAATTCCCTGTTCAAAACTCTTTATTCATTGTTATCATTTCCATTTGTCTTTTCAAATTCAGATTGGAAGCCTTATACACAAACTTTTTTTAAAGTTTAAATAATAGTTCTCAAATTTAATCATTTTCATGGAATAGTAAAATGTTTCATAAGTACTATAGATTAGCTATTTACCAAATAGGTTCAACATCATTTAAGGGTTCAAACCTTTTACACAAATTATCTTAAATAATGAATGACGCTTGTAAGATTCCAAAATTTGTTCTAAATTCAAGGGGTTTTAATTAACGTTCAAATTAGATTTTGAAAATAACCACCATGTCCGTCGGATCAGTTAGGGATAGCCAGGGAGAGCAAGGAACTTGTATTTCTCAAACCCAATACTTAGAAACTATCCTCTCTGTCACCCTAGAACGTTCTGGTATATAAATATGTATTCTTGAAAAAGATGTCATTAATATATATACATATACATTCGATAATGGTTCAAACATAAATTGTCCAATCCTTTTTAAATTCATAATTAAAGTTTGCATAACTTCAATTAAAACCATCATTTAAATTTCCTAGGAAACTTAATGTAATACTACCCAATTTGTTTAACTGTTTGAAGCTTACAATTGGTCCGTTTAAAAAATAATAGTACCAAGTGTATTTAAATAAAACCAATGTTCGCTATGCAACTCAAATCCTTTTCTCAATTTAATTTCAAAGCTTATGGAACAAATGTTTATGTAAACCAGTTGGTACTCAAAAATCAAATTTCTCTTTAAATGAATTTTTAAACTTGCTTTATTGATTTCAAGCTTACAATTAGTCATAAAAAGAAATAGAACCAAGTTCTTTTAATGAACTAATATTTAGTAAAATAACTCAAATCATTCTTCTAATTATATTTCAAAGCTTATGGACAATAAGGAACCAAATGTTTACGTAAACTAATGGCACTCAAAATCAAACTTAAATTTGGGAACTTATTTAAATCTTGAGGGTCCAAACTAAGTTTTTTTCTAGATATTGCAAAAAAAATCATTTTGTTTTTCAAGGCAATTGCAAAATTTTAGAACTGACAATTCGTTTAAAAATCTAAATCAAAGATTTACTTCTAAATTTTATTTTATTTTTACTAATCGTTACTCGCATACGAAGGAGATTTTAAATTAACTCCCATATACTCCACAACTACAGGGTGTGTGTGATGCAATAAAATCAGTCTATATGAACTCAAGTCATTTATCAACATGGGAACAATCAAACACTTATAAATGTTGCACAAGCGTTACATTGACTAACTCTTAGTGTTCAGTGTTAATTTCCAAACATGCATCAACCACCACAACAATTTATGAGTAGTCAAAATCACAAATAAATCAACAAATTGAGATTTACATTTCAAATCAAAATAATTTAAAGTAATGCTCTCACCCAAAGCTCTCCGCAAAAGGCCTTCTCAAGATCCATTTCTCATTGTCTTCTTTATCACCCCCATCGTCGTTGCTTTCGGACGATTGTGCCTACGCTTGTCTTTGCTTCTCCTTCTACCTAATATATATATCCAGACCACATATCTACGCATGGACGCAAACAACACTTCCTTTCTCGCACGCAGACATCGCTGAATGGTAATACTCGACTCAAGGCACAAGAAATCAAATCATGAAAAATGACTTCAATAGAAAAGCTTCTGCTATCGGTTTCCCCTTTTATAAATAAATGTATATATGTTTCTTACGACAGGAAGAGGCCAAGCTTGGGGTTCAAATTGTAGTATTTGGGAAAGAAACGTCCTTACAGCAATTTCAAAAGAATGAGGAGAGAATTGTTGTTAAGGACCAATGAAGAAGGAGGTAGTCCTTTTTATAGTGAAGGAAAAGGAACAAAAAGCATAAGAAATACCATAAATCTTTGCACCGATATGGCAAGATTTGAAACCTGATTTATTTCAGATATTGTTGGAGTAAACATTGGGCTAAATGGAAAAGTGGTTTGAATGTAAATTTATCTAGTCAAAAGTTCCAGAGTGCACATATTTAATGAATCATATCCTTTGGCTAACGGACAGAATAAATGCACCGTATAGTATATATTTCTTTCTACAATTGCAAATTACTTGACAAAATTAAATTATGGTGAACGGATTAAACATTAAACACTCGTATTAAATTTTGGAATTTATTTCTTGATTAAATTGCAACTAAATTAATAACGGTAATAACTCTTTCTTAATATATTATTATTCCAATTCAAAATTTAAATTGCATATAAAGCTAAACGTTTTTATTACATTGGTTGTATTCCAAGTTGCGTTGTTTTACAGTAAATTTTAAACTTAACGTTTTATTTAAACAAAATTATTTACTACCTAAATTAAAACTTTAATATTAA
Organism: Allium sativum; assembly: GCA_030737875.1. NCBI lineage: Eukaryota > Viridiplantae > Streptophyta > Magnoliopsida > Asparagales > Amaryllidaceae > Allium > Allium sativum. The sequence goes on along the minus strand of JASFAX010000021.1, from coordinate 30,155,092 downwards.
TTTAACGTTAAATTATGTCATTTATATCTAACGGCTTGATTTGAAATCAGTAAGTCGTTTCGTAATTAAGCTACAGAATCTATTTTATGTTGATTTTGTTTTCACCGTCACCTTCCAACACAAATTTGGTAATAATGTTAATTCTAGCAAATTTTTTTGGACTGAGAATATATTTACAATGCAATTCCATTTGAAATTGAATACTACGCTCAAAATAAAAGTCCAAGTTCTCTTTTGCATTCAAAATATATTTTTCAAAACCTATTATTTGACATATGCATCAATCAATGCCCAATTAATTTCTTACATGCACAATTAAACCTTTTCCATATATAAAATTAAAGACATTTCTATGTATACATATATAAGATAATTCGAATTTATAATAATTAATTGCAAGATACGCAGTTAACCTTTCCATACTACATAAAGTTAATAAAATAGAAATCATCCATAAATATCTAATAAGTAGAATATATTGACAATTAATACACTATTGATTGCCAATCTTTGCAATTAATTCTTATTACCAAAAGCTTTAAATATAGAATTTTAATCATATATTTTCTTCATACCAAATTGCAAGACCAAAAATAATTTCTTAATTAAATTACAAAATAAATTCATAATGGTAAAAATCTTGTTTTCTATAACGTTCACTTAAATATCGCTCAAAATAGACAAAATTCCAAATATAAATATTTATTTTACGATAAATCTTAATTTAATTTATACTTTTAAATGTCAAATTTTCTAGGTCATTATATATATACATTGAATAGAAATGGTGATTCGAGATCTTTAAAAAATGATTCCAACCTTGATTATTGATGAAAATTCTAAAGGAGACTCGTTGAGCTTCTTTAATCACAGGCTTCAACCTCATGTTTGACTTATTGGTTGCAAGCATTGTTTTAATCGTTGCAAAATAATACCGCACTCGAATATTGTTCGAGGGTTAAGGAACTCTAGGACTTTAAGCATTTATTCGTGAACTCATGGTTTTATTCGAATTCATGGAGTAAAATGGAGATAGCATCGATTTTTCTTTGGAATTTGAAGACCAATAATGTTGCGGCCTTTTTTGAGCAGTAGCCGACGATGCATCTTTTAAGGAGGGGCTAAAGTTAGGCGAGGGTGATTGTCGGGAGGAGGAGGAGTGAGGAAAATAATGATGATGGCGGTGTGAAGTTCGATGATAAAATGACGAAGATGGAGGCTTGTGAAGTTTCGGAAATGAAAGGTGTTTACTAGAGTACGTGGTTTTAAAAAGATGGGGGAATAAAGTGCTATTTGATTAAGAGCGCGTGCGTATGAATTTTGGGTCGATTTTATAAAGGTGAAGCCCAATTTAAATTAAATTAAGTCTGTTTAATTTAGAATAGTGTATAATCCTATAAAATTAATAATTATCTTATATGTTATACGAATTAACGAACCAGGATCCGTTAGTTTTGTATGGTCACAGGTTACACACTGAACTAGTCTGGAGCGATTTGGAAGTCGTTACAATTTTAAGCAAATTAAAACGTCCGGTACAAGCTGTCGAATGATTAATCTTTATTCAACGATTAACGACCGAGGTGAATAAACTCACTAACTCTGTCCAGTTCTAGAATATTATAAACGTTATTTAATATTGATAAGTAATGATTGAATGTTGTGTGATGGTTTTTTGGATGAAATGCTTATAAATTGGTTAAAATTATAGATACACTTATATATATAACATTAGTTAAATATTGATTCTATTTATTTGTAATATCTCATATTGATATGAAATTAGTGTTATTTATGTTGATTAATATTTGTGGATGCAGGGAAACAGGTTGGAGGTATACAATTGGATTCCTCAACAATTATATTTTTATTTTTCATATATTGAGTATATAATGTGACAAATAATCTGTGGTTGATTATTGTGTGTTTGGGATGTTTGAATAACATTGACCCTGAAATAATTGGTATTTAAATATCGTAAAATATAATGGAAAATAATTCGAGTTTTAAAAAGGAACAAAATTCATTTTTATATAGAAATTGAATTTCGAATGGACTAGAATATTAAAACAAGAAGTTTGGTTTATAAACGATATTTAGAAATGAGATGACATAAATATTATAAAATAATTTGTAAATGTAAATTCAAGAATGAATATTAGAAAGGGAAATGGAAATCATTTTCAAAAGAAAACGATGAAATTTATTTTGATGTTCAAAATGTGGATTTGTAATATAATTTGACGATGTAGAATGTTATTAAAATAATTTATTTTTGAAATGACATATTATATAATTTGGGATTAGATACGATAATTAAGATTTGGTTTGAAACCAATAATTTATAATCGAATATGAAGTCGAGATTAAGTTATAAACTTAATATAAAAATTAACAAGAAATTTACTTGTAGATAGAAGTATGAAGTGGAATACGAATATGAGTTTGAATTTATAAAATAATTCGATAGATGGAGTTTTAACTTGTAATTGGTATTTACTTCTTAAGTCTTTATTTTTTTATTTAATAAATTAAATATTATTTATTTATTGATTTAAAGTAATGAATCAAAGTTATATTTTAAAGTTAAAAAGGTTGGAAGCATGGATTATAACGATGATTATAATGTTATCGTTATAATCAATGATTTTTAGTGAAAAAGTAGGTTCGTAAACTGAATTCAAGAGTTGCATAAGCAATGATTTGATAAGAAATTAAGAAATGGAGTTAAGGAAATTAGAAACTGACTAGAGATTAGTAAAGTTGAATGGCTTTCTAATTATCAATCTGATGTTGGTTTCGACCTTAGGGGTTGATGCATAGGGAGTTGTTATCTTACTAGTTCATGGTAAGGGGATAATGAATGTGGAAGAATAGAGATGCAGGAATAAGAAATGGAAATGTTTTCCAATGACAACGTATATTTTCTAAATATAGAAAATAAGAAATTGTGGACATATGGAAATGTTTTCCGCGAGTCATGAGAGGCTAAACGTGTTTAAGAAATATAAAAAACGAGTGAGCGGGAAATGAATAAATCAATGATAAATTAATTTAAAGGGGCTTAGTGTTGATTGATGGTTGATTGATATAATTTCCACTTGGAAATAAAATCATTGTTTTTATGGATATTATCCTTTGATAGATAAATAACAGACTATCAAAGTTTTTGGCCATTTTTCCATTGTCAATACGAAGAGACCGGGATTAGATTTATCATCTGGAAACCACTCCGTATAGGCATTAGTGATGCGAATTAAATATGCTGAAGATAATTGAAGACGGAGTTTGTGACGACCCCATTTCCCGTACAGACGGTGACAAGGGTAATCTTTGGAATATAACACAGAAACAGATAACAGCAGAGCAGAATTAAATAAATACACCAGATAATGTACAATAGAATACACTGGATAAATGTAATCATCAAAGTTACACAATATACAGGATCATACTTAGTACAAATACAGTTCAACTATACATAAATGTCTACAGCGGAAACAAACAAAATATGTACAATAGGAGCCGAACAGCATAAAAAGAGATAAATAATAGAATCCATCTTCAGCTCCAGCTATCCAGAAAGAGCCAGCTAAACCTGAATACAAGGCTGCCCGTGTAGAAAAAGGGGCACCCGAGTTTGAAAGTGAAACAAACTATGAGTCAGTCATGGGACTGGTATGAGAAATCTACTCAACACATTTTAAATATGGCTAATCACAGGACCACGCCACTTTCGTGGAACGGGTTTACTCCATTGGATTGCCAGTGCTTTAAAAACAAATCATTCCTTCAAACATCACAATGCTTTTTATCAAAATGAAGCCATTATAAGACTCAGTTCCCATCACACAATGCAACGCAAACCGGAGGATAGAGTTTTACCTTATAATGGCCAAAATATGCTTGAAACCATTCGACTTAGCTAACCTTCAGTTAATTTCTAAATCACATCCTTATCATTTATAATATTTTATAACGATTTATCGCAATTTTTATTTATTTTAAAATAGCCAATTTATTCAAAACAACGCTTCGGACCATAACGCGGCCGTGGCGCTGTTTTTCTTCAGATTTGATTTACATATATCTGAAAATCTAACCGTTGGATCTTCACAAAATTTACATCATTAGAAAGATCTTTTCAAAACGAATCCAATGGTTCCAGTTTCGGGAAAATCCGACGGTAGGATCTCCCGGTATAATCGTTTGAAGTTTCGATTTCAAAATACGAACTGCAGCGTCGTTATTCGATTAAATATAATTATATTTATATATATATATATATAATCGATTCTGGTGCTGTTTTTCTTTAGATTTGAATTAAACATTCCAGACAATCCAACCGTTGGATTTTTACAAAGTTGGCGCCGTTGGAAAGAAATTTCCAAAGCGAACCCAACGGTTGCGATTTCAGGAAAATCCGATGGTCGGATCTCCCGGTATAATCGTTTGAAATCACGGTTTCAAAATACGAACTACAGCGTCGCTATTCGATATATTTTAATTATATATATATATATATATATATATATATATATATATATATATATATATATCGATTCTTCGATTTCAAAACTATATTCTTTTCATACATTTGATAAAATGATATTTTTATCTAACTATCTTCTATTTCAACACTTCACTATATTTAACAACTCATGTATATAATAAAAATGTGATTTTTATTGTAAAACAATTTATTTAAAAACACGATTATTTTATATAATTAATATAGGTGATAAAAATAGGATTTTTATTTTAAAACAATTTATTTCAAAACAAGATTATTTTATACATTTCATATTGATGTTAAAAATGGGATTTTTATTATAACACAATTTCTTTCAAAATATGAATACCATTCAACACATGAATTTCAATTCAACGAATGAATATCGATTCAACACATGAAGGTTTTCTATAGTTTATATAAATCGATAAAAAGGTGATTTTTATATTTGAAACACGAATACCATTCAACACATGAATCTAAATTCAACGAATGAATATTGATTCAATACATGACGGTTTTCTATTCAATGAATAAATATAGTTTCAACAAATGATAATAATTCAAACACATGAATATTATTCAAAATTTCGGTAGCATAACGGTAGGGTAGTTAAAACCGGGACCGTCCCTAGTACGGCTCCTCGCTCTACCTTAAAACCTCACGGTTTTTGACAATGGGGAATCATGCATCTAGTTCGCACGCAGGCGGCATGTATATATTTATTTCATTTCCACAAACTAATCCTATGTGGTTTCAACCAAATGTTTCCCAGCCACAAACGGGCATTTTTCAACCACAATCGATCAATATCAACCACAAACAATTCCAATCAACCATTCGCTATAAATCAATTTTCACACCAATCACAACCAATAAATATCGTCCATGTTTTGTGGACAAGGGGCGTCTATATATATATATATATATATATATATATATATATATATATATATATATATATAGCAATTCACTTCTATTTCAACACATATATAATTTTTACAATGCATATATAACTTATACATCGAACGTACAACTTATATAACGCTTATACATGAGGTGTACAACGCTTATATAACCCATACATCGACGTATAATTTATACATCGTCGTTTTCCATATCGTTTATAATTTAGAAATCTCACATTGGGTTCCATTCCACCAAAAATAGCAGAAGGCTCAGAAAAATATGTGTCTCTTCTAGAATGTAGAAGACGTCCACACGGTCATGATGTTTCCTGTTTCATCGAATTTCGTCAAGAAACGAAAAAGATATGATTTTTCAAAGTTTGCAACACTTTAAAACTATTGAAATCAGTTTTAAATATACAAGGACGTACCTCTCTGAAAATCTTCAAAACTAGGTCGCGATTTATCTTCCAATCCGTTGATTGTTGCTTCGATCGGCCAGCGCCACCTTGTCGGGCTAGGAGAGGCGCACGTGCACCAGGAGGTAGGGCCTGTTCGGTGGTCCCAGGCGGCGGCGGCGAATTGAAGTTGTTGACTTCAGGGAGGTTGTTCTCTCAATTCAGGCAACGAAAAAATACCACCCTTGTATGGATTTGAAGCTCTCGCCGAGCTCTACAAAATTCCCAACTGGAGCAGGGTCTAATTTTGCGTGTAGGAGGAGGAATGGAGGAGAGAAGGTGGCGCCTCTATTTCCGTCGTGCGCGATAATAGTCGGGGAGAGAGAAAGATTTTCAGACCAATGATATTTTTTGTTTATTTATATAATTTAAAAATCTGAAAATACCCTCTTTCCCACACGAACACCAATTCAAACCCAACGACTGTCGTCCCTAGCATTTTACCCCCATTCTGAACACAATGGGATACGTTTCGAAGGCCCATTCGAATGTTTCAGTCAGTTTTCCTTCAAATTAAAATATATAACATTCAATATTCGATTTGAACGTACATTTCAATTTTCCAGGGCCACAAACTGATTCGAAAAATTCTAAAAAAATAAATCTAGCTATGATTTGACGATACGGTCCCAACAAAACAAGTTTCGTCGAATTCTGAGACCGTTTGCAAAAAGGCCCATTTCTGGTCGATCCAATTTAACTATAATTGACCAAAACACGTTTTCCTTTGCCACGCTCACATACTAGCTTCAAAATTTATGAAATTTGGAACCTAGCAATAACTTCTCATCCCGGATCCAACAAAAGTGGTTTCGTCGAATTCCGAGATCGTTTGCAAAATGGCCAATTCACGGGCTATATAAATTCCAAAGCGACCTTTCTGAAAATTCATTTGGCCATAACTTTTGCTTTCCGCTATGAAACTTCGATTTTTCAGATTCGTTAGAAAGGTATTCACTAACAGATTTAAATATTTTTGGTTTCACTCAAATCCGTTTTGTTTTGCACCCGGTACAGTCCGACAAAGTTTGAATTCAATTTTTGAAACAGCAGCGCCATTTCAGGCCTTGTTTATAATTAGAATTAATTATATTCTTTTTCAAACGTCGATTCAAACTCACTTTTCATTGTGATTATTTAAAATATTTATTTTAAATACTTAAAATCCACTATTTTAGCCAAATTAAAAAAAATATTGGTTCAGATTTTTTGGGTCATTACATTCTCCCCCACTTAAAACTTTTCGCCCCCGAAAAGGAACAAAGGCAAAAGTGGTTTGATTAATCAATTCTACGTTGAATCTGGCTTCCATTCTCCAACTTTTTAGTTTCTGAGAATTTTCAAATTCTTCAAAAATTTGGCTAACACCCGGAATTTTCGAAAAATTTCGCCATAACCTCCTTTGTACGGGGAGAGGTTTGGAAATTTATTGGGCCATATTAGGTACCCAAAAAATCCTAATAAGCATACACATATTTATAGTGATATATTCTGGTGTTTACAGGGGAGCGTGTATTGATAATAACTCCAGAGAATAAATTCTCGTCACCCTGTCAAAGCCTGAGGGAGTGTGTATGTTAAATGCTCCAGAGGATAAATCCTCGTCACCTCATCCCGTGTGGGAAACAAATAGTCCATGTGCCGTATCTAATAACTAGAGAGACGTGGTTATTGTCAACTCCAGACCCGTGTGGGCTTTTTATTAATATGGCAATTTTATCGTTACAATTTAAATAGTCCATATCAGTCATCAGTTCAACCTGTAAAATATAGTCATCGCCATACAAGCCTCTCGCTCGTATTGTAAATCTTCCACCTCGTCACACAAGCTCCAAATGCTTATGTGGTATATGATGAAGTATGCCTATCTTCAGAAGTGTGCCATGTAATGTAGTTCAAAATTAATTGTTACTATCCTATGGCGATATTTATTATTTCACACGGAACAACCAGCACTCCGCATCCAATGGCATTCACGGGAGTTGATATAATAATATTTCGCATCCAACTCATTAAGGTTTACCTATTTGTCGGGCACGCAAATAAAATCTTTACTCAACAGCTATCCATTTACCTGTTCAAACAAATATAATGCACATGTATATAATTCTATCTATTTTCTAATCAGTTCAATGTGTGATATAATCGAATAAATTCTACCATTCATTCTCTTATTAATTAAATTAACCATCATTTCAATAATTTTAATTAATCAAATCTACTATCACACAACACAAACAAATATCAAACTGTTTTTAACTTTTCAAAAATATACTAATAAATTTCTATACTCTTTTAAAATCATTCAGACTATAGAATGAAAAGTACACATCCATGGAAAGAAAATAACAACAGAGTAGAGAACTAATTAGTAATGCAAAGTACGGTAAATGTACCTTGCACCGGAGTCAATCAGAGATATCCACTCGGCATCTAGGATAGGCTTTCTGAATGCTCTCCTCAGTTTCCCAAGTACAATCTCGTGGATCTCCACTCCATTGCACTTTGACTAAGTGAACCTTCTTGTTCCTCAGTTCTTTGGTTTCCTTGCCGATAATCTTGAGCGGCTCTCTTCTCACAGCCAATTCTGGGGTAATTTCGATATCCTGTTGAGCTGCTTCTTCCACGATCAAGTCTGGATCATGAATGTGCTTTCGAAGTTGAGATATGTGAAATACATCATGAACTCCAGGCAACCAATCTGGCAATTTAACCCTATAAGCGAGAGTTCCGATCCGTTCCAGAATAGGAAACGGACCAATGAATTTGGGCGCCAACTTTTCAGTCTTACCAAACCGGATAACTCCTCTCATCGGCGATACTTTCAAAAATACATAATCGCCAACAGCAAAGGATATATCTCTACTTCTTCTATCGGCATAGCTCTTTTGTCGGCTTTGAGCGGCCAGTAATCGTTTCTTAATAAAGTCGACCTTGTCGGCAGCTTCTCGGATCATATCTGGCCCCAACACAAGCCTATTACCGGGTTCGACCCAACAAGCAGGAGATCGGCACGGTCTGCCATACAATGCTTCGAATGGCGACATTGTCAGACTCGCCTGGTAGCTGTTGTTATATGAGAATTCAGCCAAATGCAGATGGTCTTCCCATGATCCACCGAAATCTAGAACACAAGTCCGCAATAGATCTTCTAAAATACGATTCACCCTCTCAGTCTGACCGTCTGTCTGAGGATGATAAGCGGTGCTTAAGTTCATCTTCGTTCCCAGCTCTACTTGAAATGCCTCCCAGAATTTACTAGTAAAAATTGTATCTCTGTCACTGACTATATTGAGCGGCACTCCATGTAGCCTAACAATTTCCCTGAAGTATATCTGCACCAGACTCTGAGCAGTTCTGTTTGATCTGACAGGTATGAAATGGGCGGTCTTCGTGAAGCGATCTACGATCACCGAAGTACTATCATTTCCTTTTCTAGTTCTGGGAAAACCATCAATGAAGTCCATGGATATATGTTACCACTTCCAACCAGGAACGTCTAGCGGTTGTAACAATCCAGCCAGTTTCTGTTGGTCGCTCTTGACTAGCTGGCAAGTAGGGCATCGGCTAACATATAGAGAAATGTCCCTCTTCATCGACTTCCACCAGAAAGTGCGTTTGATGTCATTATACATTTTGCTTACTCCCGGATGGATACTGAGTTTTGACTTGTGGCATTCATCCAGAACTTCCTTGCGGAGCTCAGCAATGTTAGGGACACAGATTCGACCTTTGAGCCTTAGAATCCCATCATTATCAACTTGAAAACTCGAGGGTTCGCCTTGTTGAATTATCTCTCTGATCTTCTGAATGAAGTGGCCATCCTTCTGAAGAGCAGATATTTTATCTAGCTACGAAGTTGTGATAATAAAACTAGCGATCATTTCATTCTTTCGGCTTAACGCATCGGCTACGACATTGGCTGTGACGGCCTGCCCACACCAGCCGGCATTTCCTTCGAAAGTGCGCTGTACACATGCCCGACTAGCACAGAACGGTCGCCAAGGAAAGGAAAGAAGAGAATGAACTAATCAAGGAATCTGTAAAATGTCTCACAGCGCATGGGATAAAATATAATAATAATATACTTGACATAAAACAGGTGAGATAGTGCATAAGCTGATAACTAAAACCAACATCAACATCAGAGTAGCGGAATCCAAATACAGCTTATTACAACTTTCCAAATTTACTGTCTCTAAACAAAAAGGAAGCTAAAGTAGAAGATGCACCACAAATGCCCAAGCAGTGATCTTCAACAACACAGGGAGAATACTATATATATTACGTGGAAGCCTCCTGCTCGTCCCCGGATCATCTACCCGTGCATCACCAGCTAACCTGTCTCTAGTCTGCTCGTGTGAGCACCCAGAGTAATAAGAGGAGACATAAAACTCTGGGTCAGACATAAAGCCTGGTATGAGCGATAAGCATCTAAAAAGAATAATAACAGGTATACTAAACCATACCTGAACCTGGACCTGCAACCAAAGAGTTAGTACCACATACCGTACAATACCCTAAGGTGCCATAATAAATAGTGTAACGATACGGGGGTGGGGTGTGCATGTCATAATGATAGCAACCAAATCATCCATAGCAATCATCCTCACATCTCTCACTCAGTGCGTAAAGCATACGGTATCTACCACTTTGGAACACTAGACAAATTGAGGTAACGACGAATCCCGACTTGTAGAAACCCTGTTGTGACCAAGCTAATCACATGGAGTCATGACCAAACATTTCAATGACCCACTTCATTGGTCGTAGCCCTTGGTTCTACCGATGCCATAATGGCCCTGAATCCGCCTTCATACCTCCTACCATAGTGGTCCAAAGCTATAGACACCGGTAACCCCTTGGCACGCGTCCCGCAGCAAAGCCCAACCATGAAGTGAACTCGTTGATTCCCGTCTAAATCTTGAGCTCTAACTTCCCATTTGGACTTCCTTTGCATCTCGGGTTTGGTCGAATTGGAGTGGGTCTTCAGAAGAGTTGTCGCGCAGTAGCAACCCTAGAATTCGGTTCGGTTCGGTAGTCATTATCTTCGTCGGTTCGGTTCGGTAGTCGTTACCCTCCTTCCTTGTCACCTTTCCATTCGGTTTGGGTGCCCCCTAGTTCGGTTCGGTACACCGACCCGATCCCATCTTTTGTCCAAGCCTCTACTTTCCCCGTTCCGACCCCATGCTCCTCATCTTCATCCCATCCGGTGCTCCAGTCCGATCCGATCTGGCCCGCATTGTTCTTCCGATCTGATCCCCCTTGTCCACTCCAACTCTAAGAACGGCCTTCCTTCTCGCCAAGCCTCCTCCAGTAACAAGTTCCAATCCAGTTCGAATTCCCTTTGTCAGTTCACAAATCCTATCCGACCCCTACTCCGATCCGGTTCGGAACCTGCACATTTCTGCAACTTTCCAGCGAGCTTTCTACGCCATTCGACGGTGTTTTCGACCAATCTAACTATTCTAATCAATCACAAAACATACCATAGAGTCATAGCAACATGTAAGAGCAACCACAAACACCAAACAACAATTCAAATGAATCAAAATGGATCAAAAGTGGCCAAAACCCCACATTTTCCCATAACCTCTCTTAATCATGTTTAAGCACATACTTAGTAAAACTTAATCAAATCGTCTAAATTTTCTAACAGAGGCATGAAATATTATTTAGAATTTCTAAACTTTTTTCCAGAATTTATTAGTGTAAAAATTCGCTAATCTTCACTAATTACCCTTAATTAACTGTAATTAGTGTCAAAACGATGCTATCACTCACCTTTGCCACAAAATAAAACACCAAATCTAAAAAACTTTCTGTTTGGGGTCGAATTCCTATGTATAGCAGCAGCTCCAACCTTGCTTTGTTGCTATTTGGCCTTGCTTTGATGTAGTTTAGGTTTAATCTTCACTAAAAATGTGTTTTGGAGTGGTTTTGGAGAATGGAAGCCATTACTAGGGTCTCAAGAAGGTTTGTGGCGGCTCAAAACTGAAATGAAAGTGATTTCCTAACCCTAATCAGTCCTCCTATACCTCTAAACCCGAAATCCCCCCTGGGCCTAGCTGCTAATCACCCGGTTAAGCCCATTTAAGCTGTTTTTACCATCTGGAACTTGTTTCAGCCATATCTCCCAAACGGTTAGTCTGTTTGGCTAATGTGACCACTCTATGGAATTGTAAACCATCATCCGGAGCCAATGGAAGTGGTTTCAGGTCAAAATTCCTTTCCAGTCAAAAGTTATGTCCAAAATAGTGCCAACTAGGGGTAAAATGGTCATTTAAAAATCGGGAAAAATCATGAATATGGGGAAATGACCCCAATAGTCGTCTCCCAAAGTTACATGACCATATGACTTCGTATGTGAAAGAAACAAATATTCTACGGTCCTATGGTGCGTAGAATACGGGTCGTTACACTCTCCCCCCCTTAAGAAATTTCGTCCACGAAATTCCTTAACCCAAAACATACAAAGGATCCCGTATGCCTAACAACCACATACAACAATCAAACATGCAAAACAAGCAAACAAGCCTATCCTAGCATGCGGAAAACTAAATCGAGGTTAAAATCTTACCAGGCAAAGAGTTCTGGGTGTGTCTTCCTAATGTTCTCCTCTGTCTCCCAAATACAATCATTCTCGTCCTCGCCCCACTGAACCTTGACTAGCTTCACCGCCTTCCTTCGAAGTTGCTTCATGTCGTGCTCGACAATACGGGCCGGCTTGCGGTTCCCAACCGCCTCGGGTTCTACTTCGAAGTCTTCTAACTGATCAGGTGAAATAGTCATATCTGGGTCGTGAACGAACTTCCTTAGTTGGGAAACATGAAATACGTTGTGAACTCCCGCCATCTTCTCTGGCAAGTCAATTCTATATGCCAAATTCCCGACCAGTTCAAGAACAGGGAATGGGCCAACAAATCTTGGTGCCAACTTGCCTCTCCTGTTAAATCGTATTACGCTCTTCAACGGAGAAATTTTGACAAACACCAAGTCACCCACAGAGAATTTTAAGTCTCTTCTTCTCTTATCAGCATAACTCTTCTGCCTATCTTGGGCAGCCTTCATTCGTTGTTGAATGATCTTAATCTTATATGAAGATTCCCTCACCACATCTAGTCCAAGCATAAACTTCTCGCCAGTCTCTATCCAACATGATGGTGAGTTGCACGGTCTTCCGTACAAAGCTTCAAACGGAGCCATACCGATACTGGATTAGTAGCTATTATTATATGCAAACTCTACTAGATGCAAATGGTCATCCCATGATCCACCAAAATCCAATATACATGCCCTCAAGAGATCTTCCAAAATACGATTCACCCTCTCTGTCTGACCGTCGGTCTGAGAATGATATGCGGTACTGAGATGTAACTCTGACCCTAGAGCCGGTTGTAAGCTCTTCCAAAACCCACTAGTGAACAACGGGTCTCGGTCGCTCACAATGCTTTTAGGTATTCCATGAAATCTCACTACCCACTTCATATACAATTCTGCTAACTTAGCTGCCGTTCTGGTCGATTTGACTGGTATAAATCTTGCACTTTTAGTCAATCAGTCCACAATCACCCAAACGCTATCATGTCCCGATCTAGTCCTTGGTAAACCATCGATGAAATCCATCGAGACTTGCTCCCATTTCCATTCGGGAATTTCTAATGGCTGTAACAACCCACTAGGCTTCTTTTGCTCAGCTTTAACTAGCTGGCAATTCATTCATTTGGATAGAAACCTCCCAATGTCTCTTTTCATACCTTCCCAGTAGTAGGTCTGCTTCATGTCTCGATACATCTTGTTACCACCGGGGTGTATAGTTAGTTTTGAGTGGTGACATTCTCTAAGCTCTTCATCTCTCAATCCATTGACATTGGGTACAACAAGCTTTCCATTCTTTCTAAGCCATCCATCTCGATCAAGCCCATAGTTGTTCATCTCCTCATCGATACTCATCTCTTACTTGGAGATGATTTCCAATAGGTTAGGATCGTCCCTCTGACTAGAGCCGATCCGCTCAATCAAAGTGGGTCTGATCGTCAAGCTTGCTAACATTTCTGGATTCAATTCGCACTTTGGTATGAAATCAAACCCAGCGATGTACTCCAGTTGCTTCCATTCTCGAAACATAGCCCCTAAACTGGCATGTCTTCTACTCAATGCATTAGCCACCGCATTACCCTTTCCCGGTGTATATGCGATGTCAAAATCATAGGAAGCTAAGAACTCTAACCACCTTTGTTGCCGGAGATTTAAATCCTTCTGGGAGAAGAGATACTTCAACGACTTATGATCTGTAAAAAGCTCAAATTTTTCTCCCAATAGATAGTGTCTCCACATCTTCAACGCGAACACGATCGCTGCCAATTCCAAATCATGGGTAGTGTATCTTCTCTCGTGCGGCTTCAGTTGCCGACTTGCATAAGTTACAACCCTACCGCCTTGCATCAATACAGCACCCAGTCCGGTACCACAGGCATCCGTGTATACCGTCATCTCTTCATTCCCCTTAGGAATGACTAACACTGGTGCTCTTGTCAACTTGTCCTTTAGACTTTTGAATGCATTCTCGCACCTTTCATCCCAGACAAAAGCTTGATTCTTCTTGGTCAACTGGGTCAATGGTGCTGCTATCTTGGAGAAACCTTGGATAAACTTACGGTAATATTCAGCTAATCCCAAGAAACTTCTTACATCTGTTGCATTCTTGGGCGTAGGCCAATCCTGTACCGTAGCCACCTTCGCCGGGTCCACGGCAATACCATTTTCTGATACAACATGGCCCAAGAACCTCACTTCCCTCCTCCAGAAGTGACACTTAGAAAACTTTTCTTTCAATTGGTGTTTTCTCAACACCTCCATCACTATTCTTAAATGTTCCTTGTGTTCTTCCTCTGTTCTAGAATAGACCAAAATATCATCGACGAACACAAGGACAAACTTATTCAACTGATCTCTGAATACCTTATTCATATGATCCACAAAATATGCTAGGGCATTGCTCAGCCCGAATGGCATGACCAACCACTCATAAAATCTGTACGGCGTCCGAAATGCCGTTTTAGCTATACTCTTAGCTTCCACTCTAAGCTGATGAAAACCTGTCGCGAGATCCAACTGAGAAAATACTCTCGCGCCACTCAACTGATCGAACAAATCATCTATCCGCGGTAGAGGATACTTATTCTTCCTCGTCACTTTATTCAACTCGCAGTAGTCTACACACAAGCGAAGGGAACCATCTGCCTTGGTAGTAAACACAACTGGTGCTCCCCATTCAGAAACACTCCTTCTAATAAATCCCTTCTTCAAAAGATTGCTGACTTGCACCTCAAGCTCTCGCTGCTCCCTTGGTGCCATACGACGAAGTGGCATCACTATAGGTCTGGCATCTTTTACCAAATCAATACGAAACTCAATCTCTCGGTGTGGTGGAAGCCCGGTCACTTCTTCGAAAACATCCAGATACTGGCCAACCACGGGCAAACCTGACAACTCACTATGCGGAATGTCGAGGGAGTTTAGAAAACTAGCCAATACCCCCTTACTGGGTAAACCACCAAACACTATCCTCTGCCCATCATCCGCTCTAGCTGTCACTAAAAAGCCCTCACAGTCTACCACCACCCCGTATCTTTGGAGCCAATCTACTCCCAAAATAATGCCAAACCCAGTAAAGCCCAAAACAAAGCAATCACAAACAAACATGCATCCATGACTCGATAAGACCACATTACGACAAATCATGCTAAGGCCAATCGAACTACCAATCGGGTTCGTCACTACTAAAGGTCTATCGACAATCTCGGGCTCCAATCCTAACCTATTTACCAGGTCACTAGATATGAAAGAACTGGAAGCTCCGGTATCAAACAAAACTCTAACAGGAACATCATAAACAGAAAGCATTCCTTGAATGACGACATTCTTTCCCCTCCCCGCCGCAGTTGGGGCATTCGACGAAGAAGGAATATCATTAAGAGCATATGCTTTCACCATTTGCTTTTCTTTAGGGGGTTATGGACACTTGTCCTTGTGATGTCCCATTTGGCCACAATTGAAGCACTTCCTGTCCGCTGGCTTGGCCCGATAATTACTAGAATAATGGCCCTTCTTACCATAGCTGAAGCACTCAACATCATGCTTATTCTTTTTCTTCTGGCCATCCTTAGTATGATCCTGCTTCCTCTTATTCTGGGAACCACCCTTGCCTCCACCACTTGCTTGTGGCTTTGGCTCATCTGCGGATGCAACCTCAGTCTTCGGCTTAGGATAGAGACTCTCTGATCTTAATGCTTTCCCCACAATCGACTCAAACGTCTCATCGATGTGGTTAATAAGCCTTTCCCCTAAGTAATGATCTAAACCAGTTATGAATTTCTCATTCTTCTTCTCAGCAGTATCAATAAGAGATAACCCATACTTTGAAAAAGTGTCGAATTCAGCAATGTACTCCGAGACAGCTCTGCCATTCTGCTTGAGCTCCAAGAACTTCTTAAACAGCAATGACTTCTGAGCAGTTGGAATGAACTTCTCGTTAAAGCGACCTTTAAATTGCTCCCAAGTAATCTGATCTTCGGGAGTAGCTGCCTTTACAGCATTCCACCAATTCATTGCCCGCCCTTGTAGCTGACGGGACGCTAGCTTTCTCTTCATCGCATCCTCGATACCCAAATCCTTGAAGATACGTTCGCAACTATCCAACCAATCCTGAACATCCGTGGCCGACTCCATTCCGTGGAACGGCTTCCCACCAAGGCTAGTATAATCCTTATTTAGCTTGGCGAAGTCGACCCTCGGCGCCTGCACTATTGGACCACCACCATTTCCACCATTGGGAGCTGCCCTCTGCACATCCCTCAGCATCTCTCTCATGAGGTCAGTAAACATCGTCCTCATGTCAGCAGCATTCCCATTATTGGCCCCTCTACCGGTACCTCTAACATATCGGCTCATCGTCAATCTGTAAAGGGAAACGATTAACGACTCCATAGTGGTGCTAGTGCAGTACGACTTCTTCCTTATACTAGTAATAGTATATACATAGCTTTTAAAAACCAAAGTAATCACAAATACGCTCTCTCGTATACGTATATTATCTCTCCCTGATAACTTCCCTAGGTTAACTACGCAACCTGAGCTCTGATACCAAGTGTGACGGCCCGCCCGCACCAGCCGGCATTTCCTTCGAAAGTGCGCTGTACACATGCCTGACTAGCACAGAACGGTCGCCAAGGAAAGGAAAGAAGAGAATGAACTAATCAAGGAACCTGTAAAATGTCTCACAGCGCATGGGATAAAATATAATAATAATAATATACTTGACATAAAACAGGTGAGACAGTGCATAAGCTGATAACTAAAACCAACATCAACATCAGAGTAGCGGAATCCAAATACAGCTTATTACAACTTTCCAAATTTACTGTCTCTAAACAAAAAGGAAGCTAAAGTAGAAGATGCACCACCAATGCCCAACAAGTGATCTTCAACAACACAGGGAGAATACTATATATATTACGTGGAAGCCTCTTGCTCGTCTCCGGATCATCTACCCGTGCATCACCAGCTAACCTGTCTCTAGTCTGCTCGTGTGAGCACCCAGAGTAATAAGAGGAGACATAAAACTCTGGGTCAGACATAAAGCCTGGTATGGGCGATAAGCATTTAAACAGAATAATAACAGGTATACTAAACCATACCTGAACCTAGACCTGCAACCAAAGAGTTAGTACCACATACCGTACAATACCCTAAGGTGCCATAATAAATAGTGTAAGGATACGAGTGTGGGGTGTGCATGTCATAATGATAGCAAACAAATCATCCATAGCAATCATCCTCACATCTCTCACTCAGTGCGTAAAGCATACGGTATCTACCACTTTGGAACACTAGACAAATTGAGGTAACGACGAATCCCGACTCGTAGAAACCCTGCTGTGACCAAGCTAATCACATGGAGTCATGACCAAACATTTCAATGACCCACTTCATTGGTCGTAGCCCTTGGTTCTACCGAGGCCATAATGGCCCTGAATCCGCCTTCATATTTCCTACCATAGTGGTCCAAAGCTATAGACACCGATAACCCCTTGGCACGCGTCCCGCAACAAAGCCCAACCATGAAGCGAACTCGTTGATTCCCATCTAAATCTTGAGCTCTAACTTCCCATTTGGACTTCCTTTGCATCTCCGGTTTGGTCGAATTGGAGTGGGTCTTCAGAAGAGTTGTCGCGCAGTAGCAGCCCTAGAATTCGGTTCGGATCGGTTCGGTAGTCATTATCTTCGTCGGTTCGGTTCGGTAGTCGTTACCCTCCTTCCTTGTCACCTTTCCATTCGGTTGGGTGCCCCCTGGTTCGGTTCGGTACACCGACCCGATCCCATCTTTTGTCCAAGCCTCTACTTTCCCCGTTCCGACCCCATGCTCCTCATCTTCATCCCATCCGGTGCTCCAGTCCGATCCGATCTGGCCTCCATTGTTCTTCCGATCCGATCCCCCTTGTCCACTCCAACTCTAAGAACGGCCTTCCTTCTCGCCAAGCCTTCTCCAGTAACAAGTTCCAATCCAGTTCGAATTACCTTGGTTAGTTCACAAATCCGATCCGAGCTCTACTCCGATCCGATCCGGTTCAGAACCTACACATTTCTGCAACTTTCCAGCGAGCTTTCTACGCCATTCGACGGCATTTTCGACCAATCTAACTATTCTAATCAATCACAAAACATACCATAGAGTCATAGAAACATGTAAGAGCAACCACAAACACCAAACAACAATTCAAATGAATCAAAATGGATCAAAAGTGGCCAAAACCCCACATTTTCCCATAACCTCTCTTAATCATGTTTAAGCACATACTTAGTAAAACTTAATCAAATCGTCTAAATTTTCTAACAGAGGCATGAAATATTATTTAAGAATTTCTAAACATTTTTCCAGAATTTATTAGTGTAAAAATTCGCTAATCTTCACTAGTTACCCTTAATTAACTGTAATTAGTGTCAAAACGATGCTATCACTCACCTTTGCCACAAAATAAAACACCAAATCTGAAATGCTCTATGTTTGGGTCGAATTCCTATGTATAGCAGCAGCTCCAACCTTGCTTTGTTGCTATTTGGCCTTGCTTTGATGTATTTTAGGTTTAATCTTCACTAAAAATGTGTTTTGGAGTGGTTTTAGAGAATGAAAGCCATTACTAGGGTCTCAAGAAGGTTTGTGGCGGCTCAAAACTGAAATGAAAGTGATTTCCTAACCCTAATCAGTCCTCCTATACCTCTAAACCCGAAATTCCCCCATGGGCCTAGCTGCTAATCACCCGGTTAAGCCCAATTAAGCTGTTTTTCACCATCTGGAACTTGTTTCAGCCATATCTCCCAAACGGTTAGTCTGTTTGGCTAATGTGACCACTCTACGGAATTGTAAACCATCATCCGGAGCCAATGGAAGTGGTTTCAGGTCAAAATTCCTTTCCAATCAAAAGTTATGGCCAAAATAGTGCCAACTAGGGGTAAAATGGTCATTTAAAAATCGGGAAAAATCATGAACGTGGGGAAATGACCCCAATAGTCGTCTCCCAAAGTTACATGACCATATGACTTCGTATGTGAAAGAAACAAATATTCTACGGTCCTATGGTGCGTAGAATACGGGTCGTTACATTGGCTTTCCCTGGAGTGTATATAATCTCAAAGTCATATGATGCAAGAAATTCCAGCCAACGTTGCTGCCTCAGATTCAAGTCTTTCTGGGTGAACAGATACTTTAACGACTGGTGATCTGCAAAACAGTTCAAATCTCTCACCCAGAAGATAGTGTCTCCAGATTTTCAAGGCGAATACTATAGCCAATAACTCAAGATCATGAGTTACGTAGTTCTTCTCGTGCGGCTTCAGCTGACGGCTGGCATAAGCAATCACTTGGCCCCTTTGCATTAACACTGCGCCAAGGCCTTCTCTAGAAGCATCAGTCCAGACTTTTAAATCCTGATTGCCGTCGATAATGGTTAACACTGGAGTAGTAGTTAATCTTAACTTTAGCTCTTCAAAAGCCTCCTCACCTTCTGGAGTCCATTTGAATTTAGAGTGCTTCTTTGTAAGCTTTGTTAAGTGACCAGATATCTTCGAAAAGTTTTTAATGAACTTCCGGTAATAACTAGCCAATCCGAGAAAACCGCGGACTTCTGTAGGAGTACTGGGCTGCTTCCAATTGTGAATAGCGGTGATTTTACTTAGATCCACAGCAATTCCTTCTTTAGATACGACGTGGCCTAGAAATTTCACTTCATCCTGCCAGAATATACATTTGGATAGTTTGGCTTTTAATACATTCCTTCTGAGGATTTCCAGAACCTGTTCCAAATGCTTTTCATGTTCGGCCTTTGATTTAGAGAAGATTAGAATATCGTCAATAAAAACCAGAACAAATTTATTCAAAACCCCTCTGAACACTCTATTCATCAGATCGACGAAGTAAGATGGAGCGTTACACAAGTCGAACAGCATTACTAACCACTCGTAGAATAAGTCAGGACCTCTGAATGCTGTCATTGGAACACACTCTTCGGCAATTTGAAGTTGATGGAAGCCTATAGCTAGGTCCATCCTTGAGAATACTTGTGCTCCATTCAGACGATCCAATAAATCATCGATCCGCGGCAATGGATATTTATTCTTTATGGTCTGCTAGTTCAAATCATGATAATCCACACATAGCCGTAGAGTACCGTCTGATTTTGGGACAAACACCACTACTGCTCCCCAATCAGAGAAACTAGGCCTGATCAGACCCTTCCATACTAGCTGTCGTGTTTGATTGTCTAATTCCTCTTTCTCTTTCAAGGACATCCTTCGAATAGCGTGAACTACCGGCCTTGTAACAACCCGCACTTCCGTTCACGCAAGATATTGTCCCCAACTTAGCCACCGTATAGGTGTGGGGTTTTGTTCCTCAAAAGGCCTCGGCGTTAGTAAGAGATGTGATCTACTATATAAGTACCCACTTCACACAGGCTTCCACGATGTGGGACTTAGGGGTATTACATTCTCCCCTCCTACAGAGCCCAACGTCCTCGTTGGCTCACAAACACCTCACCCAGGCGCTGCGGTCCACACAGGAGCCACAATTCCGGCTGGGTATTGGCTCTGATACCACTGTAACAACCCGCACTTCCGTTCACGCAAGATATTGTCCCCAACTTAGCCACCGTATAGGTGTGGGGTTTTGTTCCTCAAAAGGCCTCGGCGTTAGTAAGAGATGTGATCTACTATATAAGTACCCACTTCACACAGGCTTCCACGATGTGGGACTTAGGGGTATTACAGGCCTTGCATTCCGAATTAAAGCAATTTTGAAATCTATTTCTCTTTGCGGAGGTAAGCGAACAACTTCTTCGAACACATCCGCATAGTTCTTGACGACAGGAATATCTTTCACTAGGTCGGGAATATTCTCTGTGATTTCAGGGATATTTTCTATTTGGGCTGGAGAAACATCGAGAGCTGCCCAGAAGTCTTTTCTATTAGCATTCTGACCTTCACAGGGAATGGTTATATAATCACCTGATTTAATCTTCGCCTTTACGACCCTGTCGGCGCATTTAACTTCAGCTTCATATTTGGTCGACCAGTCTAACCCCAAGATAAGATCAAACTCTTTAAAATTCATGACGACCGCGATGGTAGGAAACCGATAACCAGAAAAAGAAACCGGCACTCCACAAACCCAACTGAGATCAATGGAACCCCCAACCGGATTCTGGACAGTCATTGGTTCCTTGAGCTTCTTCAAATTCAAACCCGGCTTCTCAGCTGCATTCTTTGCAATGAGACTTCGTGACGCGCCTGTGTCAAACAGCACTTTAACAAAAATGTCTTTGACAGTAAGCGTGCCTTCTAAAACATCATGCCTATCCTGTGCAGATGAAGATGCAGGCACTTCTGCCACTTCATTTACATGTGCTACTTCGGGCTTGTTTAAAAGCGGGCAATCCTTTGCAAGATGACCAGCCTCGTGGCACTGTTTGCACTCCTATTCCCTTGAAACTCCCCAACTGTTCTAAACCTTTTCTTCTTTTTCTTTCGATTGGCTCTATATTCCTCTTTTCTTTGTTTCTTTAAAGATCTGCAACTCATCGACAAATGTCCTTTCTTATTGCAGTTAGAGCAAATAGCAGTTACTACTGGTTCTTTCCTAGATTTAGCCCTTTTCCTCTTGGCACTGGGCTTCTTACTGACTTCAGACCTCGTACTGGCTTTAGGAATATCAGTTTCCGACTCTTCTTTGTTACTAGAACAAACTTCCTCTTCGTCCCGCAACATTCCTTTCTTATGGAGATCTTCATGCTGATAAGCCATGTATATCATTTCAGAAAAAGGAAGCTTCACATTCCTCATCACACTATTTTGATATTTTCTTTGCAGGCCATGAATAAATCTCAGATTTTTCCTCTTTGGATCTTGAATCAGATGAGGGGCAAAGTGAGAAAGTTCATTGAATATCTTATGATATTCTAGGATGGTCATATCACCTTGTATCAGATAAGAAAATTCATCACATAATCGCTCCGTCGCTTCAGGAGGAGTAAATCTTGCTAAGAACATCTCTTTGAATCTATCCCAGGTTATATCACCTTCTGGATTATCTTTGATGATTGTTTCCCACTAGATTAAAGCTTCTTCTTTGAGCGCCCAAGATGCTACTAGTCTTTTCTGATCATCTCTCAACTAGATACGTTCAAATATCCATTCGACAGAACTCATCCAAGCTTGAGTCTGAATTAGAGATTCATTGCCCGAGAACTGTGCTCCGTTCAGATTTCGATATCTCTTTAATAGAGCCTCTAGATCGGGTTCTATATTTCTTCTGTTTCTAACACTCATTTTTCTAGTACTTCTGCAAATGGAAGATCAAGTGTCAGGTCACAGAAAAGATATTTTAAAATATAGAAACACATACTTCAAATGTAAATGTGTCTATCGAGGTGTAATTTCATTATGCTTTACCCATACTAGGATATTACTGACCCTATCTGTATAGAGTTACCCGTCCTAGAACACTACTGGTTCTATTTCTGACGAGTTCGTTAATATGTTATACTCCGGAACTAAGCTTAACTTGGCTCTGATACCACGTTGTGACGACCCCATTTCCCGTACAGACGGTGACAAGGGTAATCTTTGGAATATAACACAGAAACAGATAACAGCAGAGCAGAATTAAGTAAATACACCAGATAATGTACAATAGAATACACTGGATAAACGTAATCATCAGAGTTACATAGTATACAGGATCATACTTAGTACAAATACAGTTCAACTATACATAAATGTCTACAGCGGAAACAAACAAAATATGTACAATAGGAGCTGAACAGCATAAAAAGAGATAAATAATAGAATCCATCTTCTGCTTCAGCTATCCAGAAAGAGCCAGCTAAACCTGAATACAAGGCTGCCCGTGTAGAAAAAGGGGCACCCGAGTTTGAAAGTGAAACAAACTACGAGTCAGTCATGGGACTGGTATGAGAAATCTACTCAACACATTTTAAATATGGCTAATCACAGGACCACGCCACTTTCGTGGAACAGGTTTACTCCATTGGATTGCCAGTGCTTTAAAAACAAATCATTCCTTTAAACATCGCAATGCTTTATATCAAAATGAAGCCATTATAAGACTCAGTTCCCATCACACAATGCAACGCAAACCGGAGGATAGAGTTTTACCTTATAATGGCCAAAATATGCTTGATACGAGTAAAACAAAAGCATTTGATATTATTACTAGTGTTTAAATGTTTCAAAAACAATTTCAATCATAACTATCAATCATAGACGGCATGGGTACCATATATCATGTTGCCATATATATATATATATATATATATATATATATATATATACAATCAAAACTGCATGATGTCGTATTTGGAAATTGGATTTCCGTCATGAACCAAGGCAAAAGATAGTCCTTACCGACTTTGAGACTCTCTAGCCCGAGCCTCAGGGTCAGAGCGCATTGACCCTTGGATCATCAGGGCTGGTCCATCGATGTGGATTAAAATTCCTGAACACTGCGTTTCCCCGCCCTATGGGGCGTAAGTGAGCCAACGAATGACTCCATCGGACCTGGATCGTCCGATCAAACCGAGACGCCTCGCAACAGTAACAACCACATAAGTCAAACTCGTCAGGGCGTGTAAAAGCACTGACGCCACTTCTAGCTAGAAAGAAACGCATGTCCTCCCTGAGGTCCTTCCTCCCGTTTCTGGTTCATACCGTGTGTGAGGTTCGCGAATTCACGTTATACACAAAGCTATGCCACACAGGTGGTGCTTTGATCATCACCACAAGACTTTGCTTTTCAACAGAAGCCCTGATCATCTACCACTTAGGCATGCCACACTAGCAATTCATGCCATGCGATTGATGTCCATCGATATACAACCTCTGAGCTCGTGCGTTTCAGAGAAGGGCGTTAAGCAAAATAATAAATTCTCCACCGCCAAACAGATGTATATTTAACAAAGATCAATCAACACAGAATAAAATCCAATGTTAGACACACAGTCCATTTACAAGTCCGTTCTGGGTCTGAACGAAACCGGAGGCACTATATACCTCGCAAACCTATCGATCACCACGTACGTCTGGACGATCACCACTCATTATCCATATTTCGGGATGCCTCCCAATCAGGACCTCGGTTACCATCCAAACGAGGTGAAGATCTCCGGTCTTCGACCACCGTCTTCATCTTCGATTTTTTATCGTCGATTTAGTTATTCAGAATGGGATAAACCCGGTCTTTCTGAGCAAATCGCGTATATAATAAAGAAGTGCAACACTAACATATACACGCATCATTTCAATTCATTAGTCACTAACCATCATTCAGTAAGAGAACGATTTCCCAAATATTAACCCCGAAAGCCGAAACCAACATCAGATCAACACCTAGGAAACCGTTCGACTTAGCTAACCTTCAGTTAATTTCTAAATCAAATCCATATCGTTTATAATATTTTATAACGATTTATCGCTATTTTATTTATTTTAAAATAACCAATTTATTCAAAACGACGCTTCGGGTCATAACGCGGCCGTGGCGCTATTTTTCTTCAGATTTGATTTACATATATCTGAAAATCTAACAGCTGGATCTTCACAAAATTTACATCATTAGAAAGATCTTTTCAAAACGAATCCAATGGTTCCAGTTTCGGGAAAATCCGACGGTAGGATCTCCCGGTATAATCGTTTGAAGTTTCGATTTCAAAATACGAACTGCAGCGTCGTTATTCGATTAAATATATATATATATATATTTTTATATATATATATATAATCGATTCTGGCGCTGTTTTTCTTTAGATTTGAATTAAACATTCCAGACAATCCAACCGTTGGATTTTTACAAAGTTGGTGCCGTTGGAAAGATATTTCCAAAGCGAACCCATCGGTTGTGATTTCAGGAAAATCCGATGGTCGGATCTCCCGGTATAATCGTTTGAAATCACGGTTTCAAAATACAAACTGCAGCGTCGCTATTCGATATATTTTAATTATATATATATATATATATATATATATATATCGATTCTTCAATTTCAAAACTATATTCTTTTCATACATTTGATAAAAATGATATTTTTATCTACCTGTCTTCTATTTCAACACATCACTATATTTAACAGCTCATGTATATAATAAAAATGTGATTTTTAATGTAAAACAATTTATTTCAAAACACGATTATTTTATTTAGGTGATAAAAATAGGATTTTTATTTTAAAACAATTATTTTCAAAACAAGATTATTTTATACAATTCATATTGATGTTAAAAATGGGATTTTTATTATAACACAATTTCTTTCAAAATATGAATACCATTCA
The DNA here is from genome assembly GCA_030737875.1 of Allium sativum. Classification (NCBI taxonomy): domain Eukaryota; kingdom Viridiplantae; phylum Streptophyta; class Magnoliopsida; order Asparagales; family Amaryllidaceae; genus Allium; species Allium sativum. Next base: position 30,129,311 of record JASFAX010000021.1, on the reverse strand, counting down.
ACACATGAATTTCAATTCAACGAATGAATATCGATTCAACACATGAAGGTTTTCTATAGTTTATATAAATCGATAAAAAGGTGATTTTTATATTTGAAACACGAATACCATTCAACACATGAATTTCAATTCAAAGAATGAATATTGATTCAACACATGTTGGTTTTCTATTCAACGAATAAATATAGTTTCAACAAATGAAAATAATTCAAATACATGAATATTATTCAAAATTTCGGCGGCATAACGGCAGGGTAGTTAAAACCGGGACCATCCCTATTACGGCTCCTCGCTCTACCTTAAAACCTCGCGGTTTTTGACAATGGGGAATCATGCATCTAGTTCGCACGCAGGCGGCATGTATATATTTATTTCATTTCCACAAACTAATCCTATGTGGTTTCAACCAAATATTTCCCAACCACGAACGGGTATTTTTCAACCACAATCCATCAATATCAACCACAAACAATTCCAATCAACCATTCGCTATCAATCAATTTTCACACCAATCACAACCAATAAATATCGTCCATGGTTTGTGGACGAGGGGCGTATATATATATATATATATATATATATATATATATATAGCAATTCACTTCTATTTCAACACATATATAATTTTTACAATGCATATATAACTTATACATCGAACGTACAACTTATATAATGCTTATACATGAGGTGTACAACGCTTATATAACCCATACATCGACCATATAATTTATACATCATCGTTTTCCAAATCATTTATAATTTAGAAATCTCACATTGGGTTCCACTCCACCAAAAATAGCAGAAGGCTCAGAAAAATATGCGGTATCTTCTAGAATGTAGAAGACGTCCACACGGTCACGATGTTTCCTGTTTCATCGAATTTCATCAAGAAACGAAAAAGATATGATTTTTCAAAGTTTGCAACACTTTAAAACTGCTGAAAACAGTTTTAAATATACAAGGCCATACCTCTCTGAAAATCTTCAAAACTAGGTCGCGATTTATCTTCCAATCCGTTGATTGTTGCTTCGATCGGCCAGCGCCACCTTGTCGGGCTAGGAGAGGCGCACGTGCGCCAGGAGGTGGGGCCAGTTCGGTGGTCCCAGGCGGCGGCAGCGAATTGAATTCGTCGACTTCAGGGAGGTGGTTCTCTCAATTCAGGCAACGAAAAAATACCACCCTTGTATGGATTTGAAGCTCTCGCCGAGCTCTACAAAATTCCCAACTGGAGCAGGGTCTAATTTTGCGTGTAGGAGGAGGAATGGAGGAGAGAAGGTGGTGCCTCTATTTCCGTCGTGCGCGATAATAGTCGGGGAGAGAGAAAGATTTTCTGACCAATGATATTTTTTTGTTTATTTATGTAATTTAAAAATCCGAAAATACCCTCTTTCCCACACGAACACCAATTCAAACCCAACGACTGTAGTCCCTAGCATTTTACCCCCATTCCGAACACAATGGGATAAGTTTCGAAGGCCCATTCGAATGTTTCAGTCAGTTTTCCTTCAAATTAAAATATATAACATTCAATATTCGATTTGAACGTACATTTCAATTTTCCAGGGCCACAAACTGATTCGAAAAATTCCAGAAAAATAAATCTAGCTATGTTTTGACGATACGATCCCAACAAAACTAGTTTCGTCGAATTCTGAGAAAGTTTGCAAAAAGGCCCATTTCTGGTCGATCCAATTTAACTATAATTGATCAAAACACGTTTTCCTTTGCCACGCTCACATACTAGCTTCAAAAATTATGAAATTTGAAACCTAGCAATATCTTCTCATCCCAGATCCAACAAAAGTGGTTTCGTCGAATTCCGAGGTCGTTTGCAAAATGACCAATTTCACGGGCTGTATAAATTCCATAGCGACCTTTCTGAAAATTCATTTGGCCATAACTTTTGCTTTCCGCTATGAAACTTCAATTTTTCAGATTCGTTAGAAAGGTATTCACTAATAGATTTAAATATTTTTGGTTTCACTCGAATCCCTTTTGTTTTACACCTGGTACAGTCCGACAAAGTTTGAATTCAATTTTTGAAACTGCAGCGCCATTTCAGGCCTTGTTTATAATTAAAATTAATTATATTCGTTTTCAAGCATCGATTCAAACTCACTTTTCATTGTGATTATTTAAAATATTTATTTTAAATGTTTAAAATCCACTATTTTAGCCAAATTAAAAAAAAATTGGTTCAGATTTTCTGGGTCGTTACAGAGTTTATGCAAGGACTTTACTGGCAATCCCAGGTAGAAACTGCCTAAGATGGATTTACACAATAGTGCCTTCAAATGGACAAATGTCTAATAGAATATATCTAATGGATCATGTAAGTTGTTCTCTTCAAACGTATTTACGTTGGTGGTAGAGGAATTCGTTTCTCTTAGTTTTATACTCGTGGTATTTTTGGGGAAATCAATTTGTTTCTCTTAGCTTTGTACCTGTGTTATATAATTGAATTCAATTCCTTCATCTATATGGCTCGTACGCTCCCCTATCCTCCATTTACAGACCTCAACAGCCTATGCTTTAAACATCAGCTAAGAAATGAAAATTCATCTCATTGAAATCAAAACAGCTAAGAAGTGTAAATCTATCACAGTCTGCAGTAGCTATAACCTACCCTGTTTTACCTAAATACGTGATCACCAAGTTTCAGTGAGTATAAATATAAGGGCAAGCTTCAGTTCGACAAGCCAGATAAATATATACAGTGAATAGAAACGGTGGTCGAGATCTTTAAAAAATGATTCCAACCTCGATTCTTGACGAAAATTTTTGAAACAAGATTCATTGAGCTCCTTTAATCATAGGCTTCAACCCCATGTTTGATTTGTTAGTTGCGAGCATTGTTTTTATCGCTGCAAAATCATAATTCATACGAGGTTTTTCTAGGGTTAAGGAACTCTTGGATTTTAAGCATTTTTTCGTGAAATCATGGTGGTATTCGGATTCGTGGAGTAAAATGGAGATAACATGGATTTTTCCGTGGAATTCGAAGACCAATAATGTCGCGACCTTTTCTGAGCAATAGCCGATGATGCAACTTTTAAGGAGGGGCTAAAGTTAGGCGAGGGTGATGGTCACGAAGAGGAGGAGTAAAGGAGAATAATGGTGATGATGGTGTGAATTTCGGTGATAAAATGAGGAAGATCGAGGCTTGTGAAGTTTCGGAAATGGGATAATGTTTACTAAAGTACACCATTGTAAAAACATGGAGGAAGACGATGTTGTTTGTTTTGGAGTGGGGGCGTATTAATTTTGGACAGATTTTATAAAGGTAAAGCCCAGTTTAAATCTAATTAAGTTTGTTTAATTTAGGATAGTGTGTAATCTTATAAAATTAATAAGTATCTTATATGTTACCCAAATTCAACGAAATAGGATCTGTTAGGATCATATGGTCGCAGGTTACACAATGGAATTAGTGTGGAGCAACTTGGAATTTGTTACAATTTTAAGCAAATTAAAACGTCCGATATAAGCTGTCGAACGATTAATCGTTATTCAACAATTAACGACCATGGTTAGTAAACTCACAAACTTTGTCCAGATCTAGAATATTATAAACGTTATTTAATATTGATAAGTAATGATTGAATGTTGTGTGATGGTTGTTTGGATTAATTGCTTATAAATTGGTTGAAATTATAGATAAAATTATATACAAAAAACGTTATATATAAAATGTTAGTTAAATATTGATTATATTTATTTATAATATCGTATTTATATGAAATTAGGGTTATTTATATTGATTAACATCTTTGGATGCTAGGAAACAAGTTGGAGGGATCCATTCTTAACAATTATATTGTTATTTTTCATGTATTGTAGTAAATGATGTGGCACATAATCTATGGTTGATTATTATGTGTTTGGGATATTTGAATAACATTGACCTTGAAATAATTGGTATTTAAATGCCTTAAAATATATTGGAAAAGAATTCGAGTTTAAAAAGGGAAAAATTCATTTTTAAATAGAAATTGAATTTCGAATGGACCAAAATATTAAAACAAGAAGTTTGGTTTATAATGATATTTAGAAATGGGATGAAATACTTATTATAAAATGATTTGGAGATGTAAATTCAAGAATGAATATTATAAAGGGAAATGGAAGTCAAGAAAACAATGAAATTTATTTAGATGTTCGAAATCTGGATTTGTAATTATAATTCGACGATATCGAATGTTATTAAAATAAATTATTTTTAGAAATTACATATTATATAATTTGGGATTTGACAGGATAATTAAGATTTGGTTTGAAACCAATAGTTTATAATCGAATATGAAGTCGAGATTAAGTTATAATCTTAATATTAAAATTAACAAGAAATCTACTTGTAGATAGAAGTTATGAAATGGAATGTGAATATGAGTTTGAATTTATAAAATAACTCGATAGATGGAGTTTTAACTTGTAAATAGTATTTACCATTTAAAACAGGATTTATTTATTTAATAAATTAAATATTATTTATTTATTCATTCAAAGTAATGAATCAAAGTTATATTTTGAAGTTAAAACTTTTGGAGTCAGGGATTTTAAATATGATTATAATGTTATCTTTGTAATTAATGATTTCCAGTGAAGAAGTAGGTTCGTAAACTGAATTTGAGAGTTGATGCAATGATTTGATAAGAAATTAAGAAATTGAATGGCTTTCTGAGTATTAATCTGATGTTGGTTTTGGCCTTTAAGGTTGATACTTAGGGAGTTATTCGCTTACTAGTTTATTGTTGAGGGCTAATAAAATGAATGTGGAATAATAGAGATGTAGAAATATGAAATGGATATGTTTTCCAATGACAACTTATATTAAAGAAGAAAATATGGATATATGGAAAAGTTTTCCAGTGACAAGAAAAGAAGAAATTATGGATATACGGAAATGTTTCTGCAAATCATAAGAGGCTAAACGAGTTTAAGAAATATGGAAAGTGGGAGATTGGTACATGAATAAATTAATGATAAATTAATTTAAAGGGGCTTAGTGTTGATTGATATAACTTCCATTTGGAAATAAAATCGTTGATAGTATGGATGTTTTCCTTTGATAGTTAAATAACCGACTATCAAAGTTTTTGGCTATTTTTTCCATTGTCAATACGGAGTGACCAGGATTAGATTTATTATCTAAAAACCACTATGTACAGGGTTGCAAATTAAATATGACTTGAAGATGGAGTTTATGCAAGGGTTCAACTTGCAATCCTAGGTAGAAATTGCCTGATATGGATTTACATAATAGTGTCTTCGGTTTGTCCAGTCCCATGACAATTTGTATGGACGAATGTCTGATAGAGTATATCTAATGGATCGCGTAAGTTGATCTCTTCAAACGTATTTACGTTGGTGGTGGAGGAATTCGTTTCTCTTAGCTTTATACCCATGGTATCTTTTAGGAAATCAATTTGTTATTTGGAAGGTAGGAAGATGTGGCATTCAAAGTAAATAAAGGTGTGACCTGTCAAAAGATACGTTATGACTTCAAGCCTCATCAACCAGAAATTGACAAAAATCGGGAAGGCAACATGGCTAAGTGGGTCACTCTTAATTAGGTTATATGGTCACCATCTAGAGAATATTCATTTTTGTTCTTCTTTCACTTATGTATCTCCGAGGAATGGTTATATTGGTATATCAATCATAAGTGTAACGTCCCAGAAATTTCGATAACTGCATATGAAATTAATTAAAGATTTTCTGTGAAATGTCACCTTTTTTAATCAATATTTGGGTTAGAAAATCAAATATATTGTTTTAAGTATGAATTGAACTCAATATTTAATTTAGAGTTGTAGGTTGGGGAATTAAATATTTATTGTTGAATATTTGAATTCAATTTGATTGGATAATTGAATTGAATCAAATTGAATTCGGAATTCGACTGAAAAATATAAATGGTTGAATTTAAAAATAAATGTTGTTAACGTTAAATAAATTGGAAATTTTATATATTAAAATCTATGGAAAATGGCTTGGACATGTGTGTGTTTTGTATGCATAAAAAGATTGAAACTTAAAGTTTAAAATTTGGAATCGAACGGAGTTGTTGGTGAACAAACGGAATAAAATCGATGAATCGATAAATGATTTGAAATTTAAAATAACGTCATATATAAATAGAGTCGGATTACATCCAAACTAATTTTATTAGATTCAGAACGCAAAGACGAAGAGGTACATATAATTTTCATTGCATTCGGAGATTATGTTGGCGGTACGAAGTTAGAACGTTACGTAGTAATTCACAGTAGAATACACTATCTGATTTAAAACACTATCACCTACCTTAGAAAAATTAATGCCGACTCATATCTGATAATCATTGTTACCATAACCTACATGGTATTACGTTGCTCTTATCCCCACCATTTTCCTTATATAAAAAATCATGCTACCCCATTTTCAATCAGCTAGAAATCATTTCTCCCCTTGCTATCTTTAATGGCATCCGCCCCAAATCGCCTCCCTAAAAATCAGGCTCAGAACTTTAATGGCTGCCTCCAATTGAATTTCTCGTTCCTCCCCTTGTCAACAATTAAAGTCGAAGCCACCACTAAACAACCGCAGGCGAACGCTTCTAGCTTTCTACTAGCCGCGAGCTCCTTCATGATCACTGATCCGGTCCACTTGAGAGCCCAGCACCGCCACTATCCACCGATGAACTCACGCAAGCTTTGGCCATCACAACCGAGCAACCATAACTGCTATCTGTTCCTATCCTAGCTCTGACCCTCTTTCTCGCCACTGCAGGTGAGTGTAAACTCACGATTTACTTGTTTCAAGTCTTTCGACTTTGATTTTATCTGAATTGTGATGGTTTTTTCCCGATTTTATTGGCTGTTGGAGGCTTGCGCACTTGCTTGTTTGACGTTGAACTTTGATTTGGGTATATGTGTGGAGGCCAACCCACATACATGTATATATATACTTACTTGTGTATGTATACCTGTATTGGCGGCATACGAATATGCCTAAATCGTTCATTATCTTGATTTGGATGTTTTGTTGTTCAATTACCTGAGTACTTTGTACTAGGTGGTCTGCAAATAACTCAGTGAAAGGTGTGACATTTCAAATATGAGTTTTAATCACTATAGACATAGGTAACATAGAAATTAAGCAGTAACCAATCCTGGTAATAGTAAGTTTTCATTATAAGAACAATGGTTAAAGCATTAGCGTTGGAGACATGGAATAATTATTTTCTTCTTGTAGGACACATTAAGTTTTGTAATTATTTAAGTTATTATGACCATTTTCTATTCACATAGGTACCCCTTATTATATGTTTTGATAGTAAATTATGTTTCTTTCTGTATTAGTGATTTACAGGGAACTAAGTAAGTGAATACATGGATACACATTTTGTTTATCATGCTGGTTATTGTATTGATACCCTTGAAAGCAAGAACTAGATATGATCCTGCTTTGTTGCTTCAATCAAGTATATATGAGCTATGTTTATGTTACCAGCCCACTTGTACAGTACCATTTACATGCATATGTTGCCCTTTGTGACTAATGTGTTCATACATACGCCGGGCTGCTTTATTCCTTCCACTCTTGGTTCACAGTCGAGGCTGCTCCTTATATGTCGTATATGTGTATATTATTTTGATCATATTATGTTTTATAATTGTTTGTTGCTCTCATTCACTTCAAGATCCTTTATGCTTTGTTGTATGCAGTAAAACGTGAGTCTCCGCATTTACCTTGATTTCCCTTAAGGCTTACTTCAAACTAGAATGAGAATATGTAACACAACCTGGGTCTTGAGATATATATATATATATATATATATATATATATATATATATATATATATATATATATATATATACACATAAGTTTGCAGCATATGTGTAACGACCCGTATTCTACGCATCATAGGATCGTGAATATTTATTTCTTTCACATACGAAGTCGTATGGTCATGTAACTTTGGGAGACGACTATTGGGGTCATTTCCCATGTTCATGATTTTTCCCGATTTTTAAATGACCAATTTACCCCTAGTTGGTACTGTTTTGGCCATAACTTTTGACTGGAAAGGAATTTTGACCTGAAACCACTTCCATTGGCTCCGGATGATGGTTTCTCTTTCCGTAGTGTGGTCATAATAGCCAAACGGACTTACCGTTTGGGAGATATGGCTGAATGAAAATTTAGAGGGTTAATTTTAGTTAATTGGGCCTAACCGGGTGATTAGCAGCTAGGCCCAGAGGGGAATTTCGGGTTTAGAGGCATAGGAGGGCTGATTAGGGTTAGGAAATCACTTTCATTTCAGTTTTGAGCCGCCACAAACCTTCTTGAGACCCTAGTAATGGCTTCCATCCTCTAAAACCACTCCAAAACACATTTTTAGTGAAGATTAAGCCTAAACTACATCAAAACAAGGCCAAATAGCAACAGAGCAAGGTTGGAGCTGCTGCTATACGTAGGAATTCGACCCAAACAGAGAGGATTTCAGATTTGGTGTTTTATTTTGTGGCAAAGGTGAGTGATTTGCATAGTTTTTGCACTAATTACGGTAATTAAGGGTAATTAGTGAAGATTAGTGAATTTATACACTAATAAATTCTGGAAAAATGTTTAGAAATTTGAAAATAATATCTTATGCCTCTGTTAGAAAATTTGGACGATTTGATTAAGTTTTACTAAGTATGTGCTTAAACATGATTAAGTGGGATTATGGGAAAATGTGAGGTTTTAGCCACTTTTGATCCAATTTGATTCATTTGAATTGTCATTTTGCTGTTTGTGGTTGCTATTACATGTTGCTATGACTCTATGGTGTGTTTTATGATTGATTAGAAGTGTTAGATTTGTCAAAAACGCCGTCGAATACCCTAAAATACTTGCTGGAAGAGTTACAGAAAAGTGCAGGTTCTGGACCGGATCGGATCGGATATGGAGGCTCGGATCGGATGAGTTGAACTGGGCAAGGGATCTGATCGGATCGGAACTTGACACTTGAGACAATTGGGAAAAAGGAAGGCCACGCTAATTGAACTAGGATCGGATCGGATAAAGGAGGAGAGATCGGATCGACTTAAGGACGAAGGGCTCGGATCGGATCGACTGAAGGAGGAAGGGCTCGGACTGAAGTAAGGAAAAGGAATCAGATCAGGGCAAATGAAGGAACGAGGGAGCGGATCGGAGCGGAAACACGAACTGGAAGGGAGATGGTACCCGACCCGACCCGGAGGAGGACACCCGACCCGACCCGAAGTGGAATACCCGACCCGACCTGACGCAACGCTATGAACCCGAACCGAACCATTACAGAGGAAGAACCCGACCCGAACCGATGGCTAGAAGGAGAACCCGACCCAGTATTGACCAATAACCCGAGATGCAAAGGTAGTCCAATATGGGAAGTTAGAGCTCAGGATCCAGTTGGGAACCGATGAGTTCACTTCATGATTGGGCTTTGCTGCGGGACGTGTGTCAAGGGGCAGTCGACGTTTATGACTTTGGATCACTATGTATGGGAAGTATGTGAACGGATTTAGGGCTGAAATGGCCTAGGTACGGCTAAAGGGCTATAAACCAATGAAGTGGGGTCATTTGTAAAGATTTGGTCATGACTCCATGTGGTAAGCTTGGTAGTAGCAGTAGTTGTACAAGTCAAACTCCGTCACTACTTCGATGGGTCTAGTGATTGACAGTGGTGGACATCGTATGCTTTACGCATTGAGTGAGAGACGTGAGGATGGTTGCTATAGTTGATTTGTTTGCTATCATTATGACATGCACACCCCACCCCCGTATTCTTACACTATTTATTATGGCACCTTAGAGTATTGTACGGTACGTGGTACTAACTTTTTGGTTGCAGGTCCAGGCTCAGGTATGGTTTAGTATACCTGTTATAGTTCTATTTAGATGCTTATCGCTCATACCAGGCTTTATGTCTGACCCAGAGTTTTATATCTCCTCTTATTACTCTGGGTGCTCACACGAGCAGACTAGAGACAGGTTAGCTGGTGATGCACGGGTAGATGATCCGGAGACGAGCAGGAGGCTTCCACGTAATATATATATATATATATATATATATAGTATTCTCCCTGTGTTGTTGAAGATCACTGCTTGGGCATTGGTGGTGCATCTTCTACTTTAGCTTTCTTTTGTTTAGAGATAATAAATTTGAAAAGTTGTATTAAGCTGTATTTGGATTTCCACTGCTCTGATGTCGATGTTGATTTTAGTTATCAGCTTATGCACTGTCTCACCTGTTTTATGTCAAGTATGTTATTACTATTATATTTTACTCCATGCGCTGTGAGACATTCTACAGGTTCTTGATTAGTTCGTTCCCTTCTTTCCTTTCTTCTGACGACCGTCCCGTGCTAGTCGGGCATGTGTACAGCGCACTTTCGGAGGAAATGCAGGCTGGTGCAGGGCGGGCCGTTACAATATGTTACTGTTTCTTGACAGTAAATGTTTTCAAAATATTAACCTGCTAGATTGAATTTATTTGTCATTGCTAGTCTAAAATACTACATGGCATGTGCTTATACATAATGATGCTTGGAGATCTTGGCACTTAGCATCTAGAGAATATATATATGTTGATAAATTTCATGCATAGACTTTGGATATCATTGATACAGAATGATAATTGGGTAACCCAAAAATGCCTCTTTACTTTGATTTAATTGGAACTAATGTTGGCATGGATTTTCCAGCACTGTGCATGGTTCGACTTTTCTTGTTACATCAGTGTTAGCTGCAACACTTACATATTTATGCATTCCATTTGTTTAAGACATATCGGTGACTAACTCATGGGTTAAGAATATAATTATCATGCCATATTCATAAAACTAGAAGGGTTACCCATATGTTGCTTCATAATTATGCTACGTACCACCCAGATATTGGATCCCCTTTCATGCAATTCGAAACTGTGCTGCCTTAAACCACATGCATGCAGTTACCAAACCTTTGCTATGTTGAAATTGGAATAGCTTGTTATGCTTGACATTCCAATATTTGTGCTCTGGAGCACCGTTGTTTTAGCACTAATGCTTCACCCATTTTATCCTTGTTGTTTCGGAATTTCAGATCTGCAGCATGCCTACATTTTTACTTTGCCTACTACTTTAGTTTTCATGATAACACGAGAATTTCCTTACTGCGAATATGTTAAGGCGCTGCTAACACCTTGCTTGTAATAATCCTTTTTGCTTTGAACATCCCTTTTCCTCTTGTGGCCATACATGTTGTGAGCATGCTTGTATTTGGACCCTGAAACACTTGCATTTGTCCTCACTATTCTACTATCTGATATGAATGAGTTCTTCATTTGATATTCTTTCCTTTGCTTATCTCTTGGTGAATTGTTGACCCAAGTATTAACATGTTTTTTTGAGATACTACATGTCCTAAAAACTATATATATATATATATATATATATATATATATATATATATATGAGCCCTTTTAGGGTGCCTCGTTGCATACTGACATGTTACCTAAATATTGCCCTATTTGCATTTTAACCTGCTGCTTTTCCTTCTTGTCTACATATGAGAGGTGCAGATCTTGGTTGATTTAATGTTGGAATCACACTGTTGCTCACTGCCTTGATTTTTATGATTCACCTTGCATATGTGTTCATCCTGGATGATGGGGAAGTGCACACGTGTACTCATATACGTGTGTATGTGGAGGCTTCCAGGATTTTTCGTCCCTGAAATAAAAACTGATATGCGCATATATTATACTTGATACTTGTATATTTACGTACCCCGTTGTACACATATGTACCACTGTATGTGTATATATATGTCATCGGAGTACATATATATGTTTTTAGTATATATATGTGGTGGTCGACGTACACATATGTTTATATATACCACTGTATGTGTATATTATGTCATCAGCATACGTTTATATATAAATCCACATATTGTTCTGCCTTGTTTCGTTCCAAGTCGTTATGCTACATCTTAGCAGTTTTTTGTGGGTTTGATGCTTAAAGTTTAATAATATGTTAGGATTAACTATTATATTTCATATTTTTTTATTGAAATTGATATACTTGAACAATGATTAATCCTGACTGAAGTGTTTTATGTTTTTGCATTAAACACTCGGGTCAGACCTGAGCATTACAGATTTAAAGATTACAGCTTAGGATTCGAAGATAGGAAAAAGCTGGGGATTTCCGAAGATGTGCGCACTCTGAAAATTTTATACTAGTAAATATTTCCTTGTATTCAAATTGTACATACAATTCCACTGTATATAAACATCCTGTATTCAAAATTCCGGTTATATATAAAAGTTTATTTCATTGTTTAATACTGTGTTGTTTGTTTATTCTTTGTTTTTTTGTTAATTCTGTTTTAAACTCTATAAGATGAATAACTATCCGTTGATTTGAATGTTTTAAGTTGGTTTAATTAATGATTTGAAGTGGTCAAAAAGAGGGACGTTACGATAAGGTGACAATATATTCGGAACATTCAAGCTAAATGAATGGATGGTCATGCGCGGCCGAGTTGCAATATGCTCTTGTTGAACTCCAATGTATCCCCTCTAGAGTACACTGATCGGAAGATGGTCCCATTCCTTGTCATAGTTGGAAATGCATTCCCCAATAAGTACCCGCGGTTTTGATTGTATACTATGTATATAGAGCGTGAAATGCAAGCATTCTGGTAGATTGTTATTTACTTGTATTAGACACTATTATAATATCAAAATAATATTGTTTTAAAGAATGTTTTGGGTTATCGTAAGGTAAAAATCATCTATATTTATGTGTGGATCGGTCTTATGATTATCCTTTCTTTTGGAAAGGATTTTGAAAAGTTAAACTGAACGGTTGGATTTTACTTACACCAAGTCTCATAACTGACTCAGAGTTTATTTTGTTTTGTTTTACCCTAATCTCCTGGGCCCCCAAATTTGTACGGGCATTCAAGTAGTCAGGATTTTTCAAATATACCTAGAGGAGCTTTGTGAAAACCCGTAACTTCCCCGTAAAGGAAGGCGCGGATAATTCGAGAACAAGCCACCACAGAACGCATATAAAAGAACATTTCATTGTATATAATAACAATGCACCAGAATACAAGAATATACAGAGTATAAATGAATATTACATAGAAATATCAGAGATTTAAATTACATTTAAATAAATTGCAGCGGAAAATAATACAATACACAACTAGAAGAGATATACGGATACAAAGCTTTCCGGATATCGTTCCAGCTGTAATCCAGGATCCTGTGAATATAAATCTACAAAACCAAAACTACTAGCTACCCGTGTCAAAATAAGGGCACCCAGAGTTTAGGTTAAAACAATAAACTCCAGGTCAGTCATGGGACTGTGTGAGAACTAAAAACAGTAATCTTTATTTTTAAAGTTAGGTAAATCAAGGGACCACGCCGTATAACACGGAACGGGTTTTCGCGCAAGAATACCAGTGCATAAAACAAACAGCGCAATACTAAATAAAGAAAAATGAAGCTATTATAAGACCCAAGTCCCATCACACAATGCAACGCAAGCCAGGGGATAGGGTTTTTACCTTATAATAGCCAAGAATGCTTGGTACGTTTAAAACAAATCATTTGATACTATTATAAGTGCATAGCGTATAAAATAACTTCAAATCATAAGTATCAATCATAGGCGGCATGAATGCCCCATACCACTATGTCGCCATATATAGGTTATACAATCAAAATCGCAAAGTCACGTATTTGGAAATTTGGTTTCCGTCTATGAACCGAGGCAAAAGATAGTCCTCAACCGATTCGAGACTCTCTAGCCCGAGCCTCAGGATCAGAACACATCAACCCTTTAGATCGTCAGGATCGGTCCACCGATGTGGATTATTATGCCTGAACACTACGTTTCCCCGCCCTTTGGGGCGTAAATGAGCCAACGAATGAGTCCATCGGACCCGGATCGCCCGATCAAACCGAGGCGCCTCGCAACAGCAACAACCACACAGGTGAAAAGTATATAAATGTCAGGGCTGGTAGGTCACTGACACCACCCTAGCTAGAAAGAAATGCATGCCCTCCCTGATGTCCTCTCCCGTTTTTGGTTCACAACCGGGGTGTGAGGCTCGCGAATTCATGTTACACAAAGCTGTGCCACACAGGCTGTGCTTTGATCATCACCACAAGACTTTGCTTTTCAACAGAAGCCTCGATCAATTGCATCTTAGCATGCCACACAGGCAATTCACTCCATGCGTTTGATATCCATCAGTATATAACCCCTGAGCTCGTACGTCTCAGAGAAGGGCGTTAAGCAGGAGAATAAATTCTCCGCCGCCAAACAGATATATATTTAATAGAGATCAATCACACGGACTAAAATCCAATGTCAGACACACAGTCCATTTACAAGTCCGTTCTGGGTCTGAACGAAACCGGAGGCACCTAGTACCCCGCATATCCATCGATCTCCAAGTACGTCTGGACGATCACCAACTGTTTCCATCCTCTTGGGTGTACAGCCCAATCAAGATCATCAGTAATTACCCAAACGACGTGAAAACTTCTGGTCTTCGACCACCGCCTTCATCTTCGACTTATCGTCGTATCAGTTATTCAAAATCGGTTAAACCCGGTCTTTCCGAATAACTCGCGTATATTTTAAGTAAGTGTTACACAAACACAACATACGCCTCATTCCAATTCATCAGTCACTAACCGTAAATTAATCAAGAGAATAATTCCCCAAATATTAACCCCGAAGGCCGAAACCAACATCAGATCAATATCCAGAAAACCATTCTGCTTAGCTAACCGACAGTTTGTTTCTAAATTTCACATTCATAGGGAAAGGCTCCCATTAATTTTATCCAAGATAAATTCCTTGAATTTATTCTCTAATCTTCTTTTGAATTTCGATTCAACTAGTCGGGATTAACGAACCTTACCGAAGTAATCATTTGTTTTAATTTCCCAATCCCAACCTATTCATCCCATGAAGTAAAACTGGTAATACTTCATATTTAACACCACGGTGTTATCGGTAAATTCAATTACCATTTCACGTTCAAATCTAATTAAAGATTTAACTATCGCCTGGAGTAAAACTGGTGATACTCCATCCTCGATCATTTCAATCTAATTAAAGATTCATTAAAATTCCACTTAGTTTTAATCGTTAACTGGGTTAAAGAATCAGTGTCATTTAAAACACGGTTCACGATAAACCCAAAATCACCTTCCATTAATTATCGGGTTAAAGAACAAGTGTTATTTAAAACACTATCCACGATAAACCCAAAAATCAATATCAATTCAATTCCAATTAAATATTATTTAATTGGTACACTTCATTAAATCTAAATAAAAAGATTTAATCTTTTCTCAACTGGGTTCAAGAACAGTGTTAGTGAAGACACCATTCACGACAAACCCAAATCACATTTGATATTAAACACAAGGCTCTAAATAGAAAATATATCGGCTTATATTCAATATCAAATTCTACGACCAACAAATATCGTATTGGAAATAACGATATATATATATCTTTCAAATTTCCATAACAATATCTGTATAATCACGAAATCCAACATCGAAATATTCCGAAGACAATTTCGATTAAAATCCATTCAAATACAATCATTGGAAATTCTGGTTATTTTCAAAACCATTTCAAATTCAATTTATTTATTTAAAAATAAATAGAATTATAATTCTAGTTCAAAACTAGTTCATTTCGATAAAAATCTATTTTTATCTTTTTGAATATGGAGTTTTTCATCCCAATTCTTCACAAATCATTTCTTATGATTTTACATAAATTATTACTATTTTTTATAATTTTATCAAGGCCCATACAGCCGATTTCCATCAATGGCCATCGAACAACACTTATAGCGACCTTTTCCAAATTTGATTTGGACATAATTCCAAATCCAACCGTTAGATTTCTAATTTCTAATATTCGTTGGAAAGCTCTTTTCGATACGAACCCAACGATTCCGGTTTCAGGAGAATCCGACGGTCGGATCTCCCGCAATATCCGTTCGAAGTCAATGGTCGAATTTCGCGAACTGCCGCGGCGCGGCGCGTTCAATTCAGGCCATTATACTATATATATAATATATATAATATATATTTCGTCGATTTCAATTCAAAACGTGCTTTATAAATCGTTTTAAATTCATTTTCAAAACGGTTTCAACTTCATATTCGATTTCAAATCAAAATTGAATATTCCGATTTAAATTCATTTTAAATTCATTTCAAATTGATTTCTAATTCAATTTCAGTTCGTTTTCAATTCAATTTCAATTCGAATTCATTTCTTTTCCATTTCAATTCGAATTCATTTATATTCAATCTCAATTCGAATTTATTTATATTCAATTCTTTTCAAAATATCAGATTTTGAAATCACTTTCGATATTCATTATAAAATGAATAAAATCGATATAAATATCATTCACGTCAAAATGGCGTCAATCTAACCAACACGGCTTCATATGTTTCTATTTTCAAATATTCTATTTCAAATATTTCTTTTTCAAATATTTCTATTTTAAAACTGGAATGAGGCCCAATCAATTACCATATAATGTTAATTATATGGATTTTCTACAACATATGTATATATCAACAACGATGAATAATCAACCATCATCCAAAGTGCATTCTACACTGTATACGCATCAAATATAAATGTTCAACGCTTATAACAGCCTGTCAATCAGTCGATCGACATACAACTAAACAATCGGGATTAGTGTACGTCAAATATCATCCCGATACCCGTGTGGGGTTTCAAGCAATCAAACACAGATCTTTATTTGTGCAGTTGGGCGATGTGTAAAATTTATCGTCCCAATCAATGTCCTTCAAATAGGTGTACATAAACAAACCGTCAGGTTTGTAAATGAATATTTATTTATTCATATTCACGTTAAAATTATATTTTTAACGACCAAAATATTTTATTCAAACTATGAATATTCTATTCAGTTCATTTATTAAATAAAATGTTATCTTTATTTTTCTAACATATTTTAGAAAATTTCGGCGGCATAACGGCACAATACTAGAAGCGGGACAAGGCCTAGCCTTATCCCCGGTCTAGTGAAGGCCCACGCCATTCACACATCAATCAAATCAATTTCATTTCACCAAACAATTCAATTCAAACCAAATAATCTAACCAACTACACAACCAAACAATTTAACAAACAAGCCATCCATGGTCTGTGGATGACGGGTGTCGGGTGCTACTAAACACCGTCTGCATCCTAGTATATATTTTAACTAGAAAAAGAGATTGAAGAGTGAGAAATTCTCACCTATAGCTATCCCAACTTCACGACACTTCATTTATAGAAATCTTCTCCATTCTCGCTCTTTGTCGCTTTTGTTGCCCGTATTCTCTACATATGTAAAAATCGAATTTTTACTTTGCTATTCAATATATAAAAATCGAATTTTTACTTCGTTATTCAATATATAAAAATCGAATTTTTACTATGCTATTCAATATTTAAAAATCGAATTTTTTCTATGCTATTCAATATTTAAAAATCGAATTTTTACTATGCTATTCAATATTTAAAAATTGAATTTTTACTATGCTATTCAATATTTAAAAATCGAATTTTTTCTATGTTATTCAATATTTAAAAATCGAATTTTTTCTATGCTATTCAATATTTAAAAATCGAATTTTTTCTATGCTATTCAATATATAAAAATCGAATTTTTTCTATGCTATTCAATATATAAAAATCGAATTTTTACTTCTAAACCATTTCATATAAAAAGATTATATTTTCTTCATGAACACCCTATAAAAAATCATATTTTTAACTCTTGCCAAAGGTCCAAACTTTTTCTTTATAAAAATAGTTTTTTCTAAGTAAAAATCTTCCCTTTGCTACTATACAAATTCTTACTTTCATTCGTTCTTCATATTAATAAAAACCAAGTTTTTATAATGTTGAAAATCAGTTTTTTTACAAAGGAAAATTCAGTTTTATATAAAGAGAAATCAGTTTTATATTAAAAATAAAATCAGTTAAAAACTCACTTTTAATTCACGCCGGAAGGGGGAGAAGTTTCGTCGGTCGCTGGTGGCTTGCTGGAGGCGGTTGGCGGCCTCTGGTGTTCGGCGGAGGGTGGTGGGCGGTCAAAAGGGGCGCGCTAGGGTAGCAGGAGGCGGATGGGGGTGCGTCGCTCGTCGGGCTGGAGTGCGGTTTGCTCGAGAGCAGAAGGGGGCGGAAGAGAAGAGGTTGGAGGAGGAGTAGAGGGGAGCTCGAGGGTGGTGGGCGCTGGCTTCGACGGGCGGTGGCGATGGGCGGTGGTGCGTGGGCGACGGCTGAGCAATTTATATTTAATTCATTTTATTTTTCTAAAAGCAACTTTTTATTTCGAACACGAAACGAGACCCACCGCCTGTCGTCCCTAGCGTTTCACCCCCATTCCGAACACAATGGGATATGTATCGTACGCTGATTTGACTGTTTCGATCAGTTTCCGTTCAAATCAAAATATAATTCAATGTATATTGAATTTGAACGCACATTTCAATTAACCGGGACCACATACTAACTCTAAAAATTCCCGAAAAAATATTTCTAACTTCGTATTGACGATACGGTCCTAACAAAACTAGTTTCGTCGAATTCTGAGACCGTTTGAAAAATGGCCATTTTCCAGTCGGTTAAAATCAACTGAAACTGGTCAAACGCGTTTTCCTTTGCCACGCTCACATATTGAATCGAAAAATTATGAAAATTGGAATCTAGCAATAACTTTACATCACGGACCCAACAAAAGTGGTTTCGTCGAAATCCGAGGTCGTTTGCAAAATTTCCATTTTTAAGGGCCTGAATTCTATAGCGACTATTCAATATTTTCAACTGGACATATCTTTTGATTCCCGCTATGAAATTTCGATTTTTCGGATTCGTTGGAAAGATATTATCAAATAGATCCTAATGTTTTCGGTTTCACTAAAATCCGGATTATTTTGCACATGGTACATTCATTTGAAGTTTGAAATCGAATTATCGAACTACCGCGCCATTTTCAATTCCTTTTATAATTATATATAATTATTTATATTCTAACGACGACGCGTATAATATATACGTTATAAATATTTTCAAAATAAATCCCTCGTCGTTATTATTTAAAATAATTCATTTTAAATATCAAAATTTGCTAAAATTGCCAAAATAAAAATTTTAAACTGGCCCAGATTTTAGGGTTGTTACAATCTCCCCCACTTAAAACTTTTCATCCCCGAAAAGGAACAAAGTCAAAAGTGGTTTGATTAATCAACTCTACGTTCGATCTGGCTTCCATTCTCCAACTTTTCAGTTTCTGAGAATTTTCAAAAATTTCAAAAATTTGGCTAACACCCTAAATTTTCGAAAAATTTCGCTATAACCTCCCCTGCACCGGGAGCCACGGGAAAATCCCGAAATTGCCATATAGGCCTTCTGATCTCAAAAAGAAAAAGAAAAAGCCAAGCGGCTAGCCAATAGGCTCATTAAATCATCATCACCCAAACAAAACAGTAAATTGTAGTAAACATGTACCTATTTGTCGGGCAAACAAATTTTATTCTCTGCTTTAGCCTCCTTGCTATGACCTGTTCAATGTAAGTACATGCATATGCAATAAAATGCGACCAAATTTCAATACAATTCACTATTTGATCAAATTGGCTACATGGTCAAAATTTTAATTAATCAACCAATGATCAAACGACACAACCATCAATCAATTAGTGGATTAACGTTTCAAATTCATAATTTTGATACATAGTCAAAAATCAGATTTTTGATGCCAAATCACAACAATAAGCACTATCTAGTCTTGGTTCTCACACCAGTCTAATGGAAATATATAGAAATCCCACCTTCGAAACATGAACATAAGTTCTGATGATGATCGATCAATCATCAGAACCATCTCCGGGTGTCTAGAATGTGATTCTATATCTATCCAGTATATTAAAATTTCAAATACACGTTTGCGAGGCGTATATGCAAAATCTTTATACACTGGACTGTCCAAATCAATATAAACAAAATAATCAAATACGAATAATTGATTTTAAAATTTCAAAACAGAATTGGTTTTCATTTTAAAAATATACTCTTCACACTCGTTCTAGGATACTACTGATCCCATCTCTAACGAGTCATTCTAATTGGATATTACTAATCCAATATCTGATGAATGCTTTCGTATGGTTCCAATGTGTCTTGTTCTCTAAGCTTTGTAAACCAAAGCTCTAATACCAACTGTGAAAACCCGTAACTTCCCCGTAAAGGAAGCGCGGATAGTTCGAGAACAAGCCACCACAGAACGCATATAAAAGAACATTTAATTGCATATAACAACAATGCACCAGAATACAAGAATATACAGAGTATAAATGAATATTACACAGAAATATCAGAGATTTAAATTACATTTAAATAAATTGCAGTGGAAAATAATACAATACACAACTAGAAGAGATATACGGATACAAAGCTTTCCGGATATCGTTCCAGCTGTAATCCAGGATCCTGTGAATATAAATCTGCAAAACCAAAACTACTAGCTGCCCGTGTCAAAATAAGGGCACCCATAGTTTAGGTTAAAACAATAAACTCCAGGTCAGTCATGGGACTGGTGTGAGAACTAAAAACAATAATCTTTATTTTTAAAGTTAGGTAAATCAAGGGACCACGCCGTATAACACGGAACGGGTTTCCTCCCAAGAATACCGGTGCATAAAACAAACAGCGCAATGCTAAATAAAGAAAAATGAAGCTATTATAAGACCCAAGTCCCATCACACAATGCAATGCAACGCAGGCCGGGGGATAGGGTTTTTACCTTATAATAGCCAAGAATGCTTGATACGTTTAAAACAAATCATTTGATACTATTATAAGTGCATAGTGTATAAAACAACTTTAAATCATAAGTATCAATCATAGGCGGCATGAATGCCCCATACCACTATGTCGCCATATATAGGTTATACAATCAAAATCGCAAAGTCACGTATTTGGAAATTTGGTTTCCGTCTATGAACCGAGGCAAAAGATAGTCCTCAACCGATTCAAGACTCTCTAGCCCGAGCCTCAGGATAAGAACGCATCAAACCTTTAGATCGTCAGGGCCGGTCCACCAATGTGGATTATTATGCCTGAACACTACGTTTCCCCGCCCTTTGGGGCGTAAATGAGCCAGCGAATGACTCCATCGGACCCGGATCGTCCGATCAAACCGAGGCGCCTCGCAAAAGCAACAACCACACAGGTGAAAAGTATATAAATGTCAGGGCTGGTAGGTCACTGACACCACCCTATCTAGAAAGAAACGCATGCCCTCCCATATGTCCTCTCCCATTTTTAGTTCACAACCGGGGTATGAGGCTCGCGAATTCACGTTACACAAAGCTGTGCCACACAGGCTGTGCTTTGATCATCACCACAGGACTTTGCTTTTCAACAGTAGCCTCGATCAATTGCGTCTTAGCATGCCACACAGGCAATTCACTCCATGCGTTTGATATCCATCAGTATATAACCCCTGAGCTCGTAGGTCTCAGAGAAGGGCGTTAAGCAGGAGAATAAATTCTCCGCCGCCAAACAGATATATATTTAATAGAGATCAATCACACGGACTAAAATCCAATGTCAGACACACAGTCCATTTACAAGTCCGTTTTGGGTCTGAACGAAACCGGAGGCACCTAGTACCCCGCATATCCATCGATCTCCAAGTACGTCTGGACGATCACCAACTGTTTCCATCTTCTTGGGTGTACAGCCCAATCAAGATCATCAGTAATTACCCAAACGACGTGAAGACTTCTGGTCTTCAACCACCGTCTTCATCTTCGACTTATCGTCGTATCAGTTATTCAAAAAGGGTTAAACCCGGTCTTTCCGAATAACTCACGTATATTTTAAATAAAGTGTTACACAAACACAACATACGCCTCATTCCAATTCATCAGTCACTAACCGTAAATTAATCAAGAGAATAATTCCCCAAATATGAACCCCGAAGGCCGAAACCAACATCAGATCAATATCCAGAAAACCATTCTGCTTAGCTAACCGATAATTAGTTTCTAAATTTCACATTCATAGGGAAAGGTTCCCATTAATTTTATCCAATATAAATTCCTTGAATTTATTCTCTAATCTTCTTTTGAATTTCGATTCAACTAGTCGGGATTAACGAACCTTACCGAAGTAATCATTTATTTTAATTTCCCAATCCCAACCTATTCATCCCATGAAGTAAAATTGGTAATACTTCATATATAACACCACGGTGTTATCGGTAAATTCAATTACCATTTCACGTTCAAATCTAATTAAAGATTTAACTATCGCCTGGAGTAAAACTGGTGATACTCCATCCTCGATCATTTCAATCTAATTAAAGATTCATTAAAACTCCACTTAGTTTTAATCGTTAACTGGGTTAAAGAATCAGTGTCATTTAAAACACGGTTCACGATAAACCCAAAATCACCTTCCATTAATTATCGGGTTAAAGAACAAGTGTTATTTAAAACACTATCCACGATAAACCCAAAAATCAATATCAATTCAATTCCAATTAAATATTATTTAATTGGTACACTTCATTAAATCTAAATAAAAAGATTTAATCTTTTCTCAACTGGGTTCAAGAACAGTGTTAGTGAAGACACCATTCACGACAAACCCAAATCACATTTGATATTAAACACAAGGCTCTAAATAGAAAATATATCGGCTTATATTCAATATCAAATTCTACGACCAACAAATATCGTATTGGAAATAACGATATATATATATCTTTCAAATTTCCATAACAATATCTGTATATTCACGAAATCCAACATCGAAATATTCCGAAGACAATTTCGATTCAAATCCATTCCAATACAATCATTGGAAATTCTGGTTATTTTCAAAACCATTTCAAATTCAATTTATTTATTTAAAAATAAATAGAATTATAATTCTAGTTCAAAACTAGTTCATTTCGATAAAAATCAATTTTTATCTTTTCAAATATGGAGTTTTTCATCCCAATTCTTCACAAATCATTTCTTATGATTTTACATAAATTATTACTATTTTTGATAATTTTATCAAGGCCCGTACAGCCGATTTCCATCAATGGCCATCGAACTGCACTTATAACGACCTTTTCCAAATTTGATTTGGACATAATTCCAAATCCAACCGTTAGATTTCTAATTTCTAATATTCGTTGGATAGCTCTTTTCGATACGAACCCAACGATTCCGGTTTCAGGAGAATCCGACGGTCGGATCTCTCGCAATATCCGTTCGAAGTCAATGGTCGAAATTCGCGAACTGCGCGGCGCGGCGCGTTCAATTCAGGCCATTATATTTTATATATATTATATATTTCGTCGATTTCAATTCAAAACGTGCTTTATAAATCGTTTTAAATTCATTTTCAAAACGGTTTCAACTTCATATTCAATTTCAAATCAAAATTGAATATTCCAATTTAAATTAATTTTAAATTCATTTCAAATTGATTTCAATTCAAATTGATTTCTAATTCAATTTCAGTTCGTTTTCAATTCAATTTCAATTCGAATTCATTTCTATTCCATTTCAATTCGAATTCATTTATATTCAATCTCAATTCGAATTTATTTATATTCAATTCTTTTCAAAATATCAGATTTTGAAATCACTTTCGATATTCATTATAAAATGAATAAAATCGATATAAATATCGTTCACGTCAAAATGGCGTCAATCTAACCAACACGGCTTCATATGTTTCTATTTTCAAATATTCTATTTCAAATATTTCTTTTTCAAATATTTCTATTTTAAAACTGGAATGAGGCCCAATCAATTACCATATAATGTTAATTATATGGATTTTCTACAACACATGTATATATCAACAACGATGAATAATCAACCATCATCCAAAGTGCATTCTACACTGTATAAGCATCAAATATAAATGTTCAACGCTTATAACAGCCCGTCAATCAATCGATCGACATACAACTAAACAATCGGGATTAGTGTACGTCAAATATCATCCCGATACACGTGTGGGGTTTCAAGCAATCAAACACAGATTTTTATTTGTGCAGTTGGGCGATGTGTAAAATTTATCGTCCCAATCAATGTCCTTCAAATAGGTGTACATAAACAAACCGTCAGGTTTGTAAATGAATATTTATTTATTCATATTCACGTTAAAATTATATTTTTAACGACCAAAATATTTTATTCAAACTATGAATATTCTATTCGGTTCATTTATTAAATAAAATGTTATCTTTATTTTTCTAACGTATTTTAGAAAATTTCGGTGGCATAACGGCACAATACTAGAAACGGGACAAGGCCTAGCCTTATCCCCGGTCTAGTGAAGGCCCACGCCATTCACACATCAATCAAATCAATTTCATTTCTCCAAACAATTCAATTCAAACCAAATAATCTAACCAACTACACAACCAAACAATTTAACAAACAAGCCATCCATGGTCTGTGGATGACGGGTGTCGGGTGCTACTAAACACCGTCTGCATCCTAGTATATATTTTAACTAGAAAAAGAGATTGAAGAGTGAGAAATTCTCACCGATAGCTATCCCAACTTCACGACACTTCATTTATAGAAATCTTCTCCATTCTCGCTCTTTGTCGCTTTCGTTGCCCGTATTCTCTACATATGTAAAAAACGAATTTTTACTTTGCTATTCAATATATAAAAATCGAATTTTTACTTCGTTATTCAATATATAAAAATCGAATTTTTACTATGCTATTCAATATTTAAAAATCGAATTTTTTCTATGCTATTCAATATTTAAAAATCGAATTTTTACTATGCTATTCAATATTTAAAAATCGAATTTTTACTATGCTATTCAATTTTTAAAAATCGAATTTTTTCTATGCTATTCAATATTTAAAAATCGAATTTTTTCTATGCTATTCAATATTTAAAAATCGAATTTTTTCTATGCTATTCAATATATAAAAATCAAATTTTTTCTATGCTATTCAATATTTAAAAATCGAATGTTTACTTCTAAACCATTTCATATAAAAAGATTATATTTTCTTCATGAACACCCTATAAAAAATCATATTTTTAACTCTTGTCAAAGGTCCAAACTTTTTCTTTATAAAAATAGTCTTTTTCTAAGTAAAAATCTTCCCTTTGCTCCTATACAAATTCTTACTTTCATTCGTTCTTCATATTAATAAAAACCAAGTTTTTATAATGTTGAAAATCAGTTTTTTTTCACAAAGGAAAAATCAGTTTTATATAAAGAGAAATCAATTTTATATTAAAAATAAAATTAGTTAAAAACTCACTTTTAATTCACGCCGGAAAAGGGAGAAGGTCCGTCGGTCGTTGGTGGCTTGCTGGAGGCGGTTGGCGGCCTTTGGTGTTCGGCGGAGGGTGGTGGGGGGTCAAAAGGGGCGCGCTAGGGTAGCAGGAGGCGGATAGGGGTGCGTCGCTCAACGGGCTGGAGTGCGGTTTGCTCGAGAGCAGAAGGGGGCGGAAGAGAAGAGGTTAGAGGAGGAGTAGAGGGGAGCTCGAGGGTGGTGGGCGCTGGCTTCGACGGGCGGTGGCGATGGGCGGTGGTGCGTGGGCGACGGCTGAGCGATTTAGGGCCTAGGGTTTTTTTTCTTTTCTTCTGGTATCGAATTCGACGGGGAGGGCAAATGAAAGAGGGAGGGGGTTTTCTGAAAATATATATTTTATATTTAATTCATTTTATTTTTCTAAAAGCAACTTTTTATTTCAAACACGAAACGAGACCCACCGCCTGTCGTCCCTAGCGTTTCACCCCCATTCCGAACGCAATGGGATATGTATCGTACGCTGATTTGACTGTTTCGATCAGTTTCCGTTAAATCAAAATATAAATCAATGTATATTGAATTTGAACGCACATTTCAATCAACCGGGACCACATACTAACTCTAAAAATTCCCGAAAAATTATTTCTATCTTCGTATTGACGATATGGTCCTAACAAAATTAGTTTCGTCGAATTCTGAGACCGTTTGAAAAATGGCCATTTTCCAGTCGATTAAAATCAACTGAAACTGGTCAAATGCGTTTTCCTTTGCCACGCTCACATATTGAATCGAAAAATTATGAAAATTGGAATCTAGCAATAACCTTACATCACGGACCCAACAAAAGTGGTTTCGTCGAAATCCGAGGTCGTTTGCAAAATTTCCATTTTTAAGGGCCTGAATTCTATAGCGACTATTCAGAATTTTCAACTGGACATATCTTTTGATTCCCGCTATGAAATTTCGATTTTTCGGATTCGTTGGAAAGATATTATCAAATAGACCCTAATGTTTTTGGTTTCACTAAAATCCGGGTTATTTTGCACCCGGTACATTCATTTGAAATTTGAAATCGAATTATCGAACTACCGCGCCATTTTCAATTCCTTTTATAATTATATATAATTATTTATATTCTAACGACGACGCGTATAATATATACGTTATAAATATTTTCAAAATAAATCTCTCGTCGTTATTACTTAAAATAATTCATTTTAAATATCAAAATTTGCTAAAATTGCCAAAATAAAAAAATTTAAACTGGCCCAGATTTTCGGGTTGTTACAAGCTTTGAGCAAGAGGCTTCAATATTAGATATATATATAGTTTATTTCTGCTGTGATATGTATGTGATGTGCTCTGATAATACATGTAAGTACAAATATAGTTTTTCAATTCAAAGTTATGTTATATAATATATTTTATTTGTTCTATTGTGAGATTTTTATTTACCCTAATGTTGTTCTGTTGTGTTCTTCTTCTTCTATTCTAATTTTCTTTCTATTTATCACTTTCTAACTTCTTTCTATCAATGATCCGGTATTTCCGATGCTTGAATAGTTGACATGGTATTTGTGTGGACTTTCAGGGGCGAAAATCCTTGGGTCGTTACACCGAAGCCTACCAAGTGATATTTACACAAATTTGGCGCCTAATACAAATGACCCGAAGGTCCATATAATGTGTCATAAACTTCCCAATGGTAACCCTAATAGCGACAATAACCCGTCCCATGCCACACGTTCTTACTTATTGGTTTACTATAAGTTTATCAATTCCACACTAGTGTAGCTTCAATCGAACAAGTACAAAATTAATTGATATAGCAAGCATACATATTTCATACCACATGGTTTATTATATCGTTTAAATCACTTCTTTATTCTCCTAAAGAGTGCAAAAATATGTTATTTTATATAGAAAATATTTACTTTAAGGAAAAAAAGTTTTAAAGATGTTTTCGAAAACATTTTGAAAATTGTCTATACTAAAATCTCTTTAAATAAAGATTATATTTATATATAATAGCTTTGGAAATATATCTATTTTTAATAAATTGATTTATAAATAGTTATTTCAAAAGCTTGTTTTGAATCAAGAATTTCTTTAAAATCAATCTACAAAACACGTGTATGAAATCATCAAATTCAAATAGAAACTTAATGAAACTAGCATATGGAAACTCACATAAAAACTTGTTAATCTGAAATGCGAATGGAGGTTAATATATGTTGTAAAAAATATAGGGATAAGACACTTGAAATCAACATAAAACAAAACCAAGAATCGTCAAAACATTGCATTAAAAAGACTCAGGAAATAAATCACTAACTTCAGAAAAACTAGGCATTAAGATGTTGGAAGAATAACTCGACCTAGCATCAAAATCTCCAGTGCGAGGTCAACTAGTTATTTGGCTCATGCCGACCACAGGGTCGACCTAGACTTTCTCATGATTGACCTGTAGATCAATCCTATTACACCATCGGTTAACCTTAAGGTTATGAATTATACAGACATTCATGCCTTGTTCAATTCAAATTTTGAGTACATTTTTGACATGCGTGCAAGATAGAAGCATGGGTTTAAGCACAAATGAAGACTAATATATGAACTATAATTAGAAAAAGATTTGACATGAATCTGGTACGAAATAAATAATCTATAAGCCTACAAGACGAACACGCAATAGCTTGTGACTATAAGCTTAAAATCTCTGAAAACATTTATATGGAACACAAATCTACTACGTGAAACCACAAAGTCAAATATGCAAACTTATTCAAGCTAGAAGTATGAGTTTACAACTCGATTTCAGCAAATTAGCATAATTTTGTGAACAAAGTTGAATCTTTAAGCTTGAAAATATCTTCAAATACCTACTTGAAGAGAAAAAAGACATGCAAAACCTAAAAAGAAAGTTACTGCATTTTTCTCCAGATTTGAGAATTTAAACTATTTGATCTTTGGTTTTGAATAGCTACTTATTAGAATTAGGTTTAGCAAGCGTTTTTCAAATTTTGATTTAAAGAGGCCTGGATTTGTAAGTTTGAAGAGGAGGATTGAAAATTCTTTCTCAGGTTTTCACAAAGAAGAGAAACATGAGTGGGAGGAAGAATTAAATATAATACTTAATTTTTCTCTTCCTACGCATTCTAACTGGGTAAATGGGTTTGTGAAACACCCCGCCTCCGTTAAGGTCACTCACTAAGGGAATGCCTCAACTTTGGTGGAGCGCTTTGGGTAAAAGATGCAGATCAATTACAAGACAGACAAATAAAGCAGCGGAAAATGAAACTTTACTTTATTATAAAATAGCTTGTACAAAGATTGTTTACAATACCAAAGTATCTATCATGTTTAATAAAATAAAGAAGCACAAATGACAATAATATTCCCCAATAGAGCAAAGCAAGCCATAGTTGAAATGGGACTGAGTCCAAAGCAACACATGACGATCTTGAAGGAAAAATAATCCAAGCTAAGCAGAACTGTTTCCACCCTGACTACCTGGAGGGGGGAAACAGAAGAAAAGAAGACGAAAGAAAACAGAGTCAGACATAAAGCCTGATAAGTTCAGTTACTTTCAACATGTGAACAGGTAAATACAACATGACATGAATTAATTGGATACAAGACGTAACCATAATAATAAGGATAACAAGATAACAAAGGATAAGCATAAGATACGATAAGGCAAGATAAGCAGGATGCACTTCTACTCTTTTTCTGCCTCGCCACTACCGTATTATTCGGATTTCTATGTCTTTGCACTGCCTAACTAGTATCCCAACTAGTAATCTGTATACTATGATAATAATTACAACGTGATCCCAATCCCCTCAATTATGGTAGCCTTCAGGTGTACATCGATTATGAGGATTCCACCTCAATCAGCCCAATTGCCATGAATATGTTCGATGTACCCTTACTACCCTATCGATCGGCTCCCTACTCGCATATTCACATGTGTTATACGGCCCCTACTTGATTGTAGATACTTATGCTGTTCCCACCATGGGGTGTATCAAGTCCCATGGTAGCGACCCGACACAACTCTAGAGTGCATAGTGTATACTACTGATGCCCAGCGCCTTCTATTTCTGCTCCGGAGTGTGTGCATGCCCGCACTCCGTTAGATCCTACACTGCTGCACCAACCGCCGTCGCTTTGACCGCTTATAATCAGCCCAGTAACCGTGCCCCACCCTGCCTAGTTTCAGGGTACCATGATACATCTATGTGGGTTACTGCTGAAATGGGTCCCCGTTACTAGGTTTCCTAATGGTTAAATTTGTGCGCCTATATTTACTGATATTACCCACCAACCCTGACGTGTACTTAACCCTTCTACAGATCCAAGCACGTGTATTTAATGGTTAAGTGTGTGGGCCTATATTTACTGATATTACCCACCAACCTGATATGTACTTAACCCTCCTACTCGTCATGTTATGTTGGTTAAGTGTTCATATTAACTTAACCCCACCCGTTTACCATGTTATATTGGTTAAGTGTCATCAGTCAATTCAAGTTAACTTAACCCATCTACTTGTCATGTTATTATGGTTAAGTGTTTCCCTCTTGTATTAACTTAACCTTGCCACAAATCATGTTATGATGGTTAAGTGTATCCTCTTGTGTTACTTAACCCTAACACACGCCATGTTATATATATATATATATATATATATATATATATATATATATAGGTTAAGTGTTACCTTAGTTAATTTAACCCTACCGTCTGTTTGACTAACATGTTATATCGGTTAAGTGTCCTAAATTTACTTAACCTCACCCACTTGTCTAATTAACATGTTAGATTGGTTAAGTGTTCTAAATTTACTTAACCTTACCCACTTGTCTAATTAACATGTTAAATTGGTTAAGTGTTCTAAAATTAACTTAACCCTACCAAACTTGTCTTAGCTTTAATTCATTTCTTAAAGCACCAACCACTCACATTAGACAGTTATTGTTGCGGTCACTGGATGTGCCGGTCGGTTCCGGGAAGCTTTACACCGCAATTCAGTCTAACCTCGGGCTCTTATTGGGCTCAATGCCTTAATCTCTCACATTAGATAGGTATTGTTATGGTTACCTGACAGCCGGGAGGGTCCAGGCAGTTTTACACCATAACTCAATCTAACCTCGGATTAGGCCTATTCATATTTTCTACAATGTACACATTTCTCATTTAGAACAAATTCTATATGTAAATTATTCCTAATTTACTTATGCCATAATTACTCTTTTAATGTAAATTACCAACATCTATTATTATGGCCCACTTTCCCTCTAAATCATGTTTATAATTTTTGGTATGCAAATTATACCAAATTAAGTGTCACTAACCATGATTATACTAAACATGACAATTACATGTAATTTCAAGTTATTAATCAGAATAGGCTATACCCCACCTTCTCAAACTCGCCACAGTAGTCATGTCCAAAATCACTATGTCATATATTTGGCATTCCAAATCAATAGTTAAGCCTAATCTAGATTTAATGTTCCTATTTACATTTTACACCCAATCTACATTAAATATCCAAACTTACAATTCATGTTAAAATTAGATTTAATATTCTAGTTTACAGTTTATGCCCAAAACTTGGTTTACAAGCCAATTACATACTCTGCGGCCAATTAGCAATTTTACCATTTACGCCCTAGTCTAATATGCATGTAAATTATTTACGATTATAGCCAATTCAGATTATTCCATCATATTTGTTATGCTAAATTATCTTAATCAAGCTACACCATAATTCCCACGCTGTAATCGTACGTATAACATGATTTCACAAGTTTCTGAGTACTCATGAAATGAAACTAACAAAAGGAATAGGGGATAAGCACGAGAATTGACATAAAAGAATAGACATGCAAGAATGAACCAAATACAAAAATAATGGTTCCAATAGGTTCGAAGTACACAACAATAAATAGGAATAAACTAGACAAGTTACACCCTAAATATGAGATCCAACATAATTAAGGGAATAAGCATAGGTGATTTGGCCCAACTTAATGCCAATTCTAAGTACAACTTAATAGGTTAATGGGAATAGGCATAAGCCACTAACTACAATAGTTATAGGCAATTAACCACAATAGTCATGTACGACTAACCACGATAGTTTCTTAATCATAGTCATAGGTAGTAGTCTCATAGTCATGAAACATAGGCAATAGTCCCAAATTTATGAATCATAGTCATAGTCATAGGCAACAGTCTTATGTTCGTAGTCATAGGCATAGTCTTATGTTCATAGTCATAAGCATAGTCTTATGTTCATAGTCATAGTCATAGGCATAGGCATAGTCTCCTTGGTAATTAATCACAATAGTCCTGAATTAGGTCCAAAGGCAAGTACAAACACAGATTCAAATGAAAGGATCAGGCATATTCTCATATCCATTTGATTTCATGTCACAAATAGATCTAGGCATTCAAATCTAAAAAGTAACTGACTTACGTTGATCGGTTTTAGAAAAGGATAATAAGATAGCGTTGTGGTGATTTGTTATGATTCGCGTGACGTTTCTCGAAGCTATTGAACTACCCTCTCCTTCCCTTCTCGAAGCTTTAACTTGATTTGAATCTCCAATTTGAAGAAGAACCATAATTGGTTTTAGTGGAGAATAAGATTTATTTTAATGGTGGAGGCTTAGAATAGAGAGAAACAGCATGTAGATGGCTCAAAGAATTTGTGTGGAGAAACCGTAGGTCTAGGCATTCTTTTATAGGTGCAGAGAGTGTTTTAGATCCATTAGATCATCATAGAATCAATCAAGGCCATCTAGGCAAGATAGAATTATCCCAGTGACTCAGCAATAGGTCAGGAATGACTCAGCATTTGTATTAATAACTTTCTACTTTAATGTTAATGTACCAAATGTATATCTTTTCTTTTTTATTATTTATTGTCAATCAACCGAACATAAATACCTACTTAATATATATATATATATTCCCTTTACTGTATACATTAACTACCCATATATAAATATTTATTTATACATGAATAAATCTTTCTAACTTTTAATTTGTCATAAATCCAACTAGAGAAAGCCACGTAAAAAAAAACAATCCTTGACAACCAAAAATGCGCAACGTACGCCACATGATGTGTACACGTCATATATATATATATATATATATATGTATATTTATCTATCTTCCCAATTAACCATTTTTAAGCCATTCCCCCAAAAAAAAAAAGGCGTTGGTGGATCTCAAACTCTGTACCTCTTATATGCAAGTCGCATGTTCTAACCAAATGAGCTACTAAGTCTTTTGCTTACAAACCTTATAACAATGCTAAACATTATTCTTTTCTCATTCCTCTTTTTTCAAGTTTTGCTGCAATATTTAATTTAAGGATATCTTTTTCATACGAAGTCCAATTTACCCAAACTCGGACTCTATCTCAAGTAGAATTCCGAGATGAATGCAATGGCGCAACCCATTTCACCTAATTAATTATACCTCGATTTGTTATTTTTATGTTCACAGAAAATACGGGGTGTTACATTCTCCCCTCCTTAAAGGATTTCGTCCCCGAAATCTTCAAGTTAGGAAGAATGTGTCCTACCATCCAATCATCCATCTACTCAACCATTCCATCACATACATTCATTGTCCTAAAAAGGATTTCTAATGCTTTCATGTTCATATGCATATTGTGTGTGTATGTCCTTATCTAATGCAAAATCAGGTGGTCTGCTGATTCAGTTGACTAATGCGAATTGTGTCGGTGCCATGCGTCCAATATGTATGCAATCCTAATGATACATATCATTTCTATATGAGTGCACAACCATTCGCTCAAATGCAATGTCCATATGATAACACATCAAGTTCAATCCATAAACAAATACATATATGCAAATGTAATATGAAAATGACTGTGCCGATCTAGTGCCTAATGTGTGTATATGCATCCACGAGCAACCACTGGAAAACACTTGCATCCACCAAACATAACATGTCTCAAACACATGTTTCAACCAGAGGTTTATACCTACCTAAGGATTGAAGATATGACCTAGAGGATATACCTAAAAAGATAGAAACAAGCATGCAGAAGATTCCTACAAAAAGATTAAGGATATATCCTTAAGAAAAAGGGTATGATACGCGTGTCTTATCTTCAACCTCCCACGTCGCATCTTCTTGAGCTTCACTCCATTGTACCTTAACTAATTAACTTTCACGATTGCGAAGCTTCTTGATCTCCATTTCGAAAATTGTCGTTGATCGGATAACTGGATTAGCATTGTTAACTGGATATATGCGAAAGTCTATCTCGCGTTTTAGGGGACAAACCCCTAACCTAACCAAAAACATCTGCGTGCTCATGGACTACTCTAACGGATCGTAAACCGTCGATAGATGTATCAAGTGATTCTAGGTAGCTAGGCCTGACTGATCCTTTAGGATCGCACGAAATCTCGAGGGTATTTCTGAGGCGAATCAAAAGTTCAACTACCCTCCCTTCACAATTACTAGCTAACCAACCCATGCCTAGCATCAACCCATAGCCCATGAAACCCAAAGACATAAGCATTATGCTTAAACCCAATACTTAATTTTAGCTATTCTCAAATCCTTACAAACCAAAGATAAATGGGTCGAACCACCAATTGGATTTAAGACTAAAATGGGATCTTCTACTATACAAGTACTAATGTGCAGAGACTCAACTGTGGTAGTGGGTATAAACGAATATGAAGTGCTAAAATAAAAAGGGTGCTAACAGGCTGATCAAAAATAAAAGCTAAACTCTCAACAGAAACTTTACTACCCCTCTCTCCGGTACACTGGCGGTATGAGCATGCACTTGCCCTTGTCGTTATACCATAAAGATACCTCCTCTTGTCTTTGTATTTTACTATTCTTTCCTCCTTCGTGGGCCAACTCCATATCCATGAATTTCTTATCCTTGGGTTTTCTCCCTCATTCTCATCTTTACCATCCTTGTGTAATCATGTTGACAAGCCTCTCGAAAGCTGCCTCCATCGCATGGAAAATCCTACAAAGCTCGAATGAAAATTAACCGCAGGTGAAACTACTACGGCTATAGATGGAAGTCGGACACTTCTTTGTCCTTTGACAGGTGTCGTAGTCTCGTCAAGCCTATAGAAACATGCCGCGATGAGGTTACCTCCTAGAAAGCCAGAAGCCCCAGAGACTCAGGAAAGAAGGAAACAAGGATTCAAACAGAGGATCAAAAGATAGTGCATATGGCTTTGGGGAACATGCCTTTAAAACAAAACTTTTCTTTTGAAAAATGCTTCTTTTAAAACCGTTTTGAAGGTAATTTTTCAAATCTTTATCTAATCCGGTAACCTTCAGCTCTGATTCCTAGTAAAACACCCCGCCTCCGTTAAGGTCACTCACTAAGGGAATGCCTTAACTTTGGTGGAGCGCTTTGGGTAAAAGATGCAGATCAATTACAAGACAGACAAATAAAGCAGCGGAAAATTAAACTTTACTTTATTATAAAACAACTTTTACAAAGATTGTTTACAATAGCAAAGTATCTATCTTGTTTAATAAAATAAAGAAGCATAAATGACAGTAATATCCCCAATAGAGCAAAGCAAGCCATAGCTGAATTGGGACTGAGTCCAAAGCAACACATGATGATCTTGAAGCAATAAGAATCCAAGCTAAGCAGAAGTGTTTCCTCCCTAACTACCTTGGTAGGGTGAACGGAAGAAAAAAGACGAAAGAAAACAGAGTCAGACATAAAGCCTGGTAAGTTTAGTTACTTTCAGCATGTGAAAAGGTACATGACATGAATTAACTGGATACAAGACATAACCATAATAATAAGGATAAAGAGATAACAAAGGATAAGCATAAGATATGATAAGGCAAGATAAACTGGATGCGCTTCTACTCTTTCTCTGCCTCGCGACTACCCTATTATTCGGATTTCTATGTCTCTGTACCGCCTAACTAGTGTCCCAACTAGTAATCTGTATACAATGATAATAATTACAACGTAATCCCAATCCCCGCAATTATGGTAGCCTTCAGGTGTACATCGATTATGAGGATTCAACCTCAATCAGCCCAATTGCCATGAATATGTTCGATGAACCCTTACTACCCTATCGATCGGCTCCCTACTCGCATATTCACATGTGTCATATGGCCCCCACTTGATTGTAGATACCTATGTTGGTCCCACCATGGGGTGTATCAAGTCCCATGATAGCGACCCGACACAACTCTAGAGTGCATAGTGTATACTACTGACGCCCAGTGCCTACTTTTTCTACTCCGGAGTGTGTGCATGCCCGCACCCTGTTAGAGCCTACACTGCTGCACCGACCGTCGTCGCTTTGACCGCTTATAATCAGCCCAGTAATTGTGCCCCATCCTGCCTAGTTTCAGGGTACCATGATACATCTATGTGGGTTACTGCCGAAATGGGTCCCCGTTACAAGGGTTTCCTAATGGTTAGGTTTGTGGGCCTATATTTACTGATATTACCCACCAACCCTGACGTGTACTTAACCCTTCTATAGATCCAAGCACATGTATTTAATGGTTAAGTGTGTAGGCCTATATTTACAGATATTACCCACCAACCCGATATGTACTTAACTCTCCTACTCGTCATGTTATGTTGGTTAAGTGTTCATATTAACTTAACCCCACCCATTTACCATATTATATTTGTTAAGTGTCATCAGTCAATTCAAGTTAACTTAACCCATCTACTTGTCATGTTACTATGGTTAAGTGTTGCCCTCTTGTATTAACTTAACCCTGCCACAAATCATGTTATGCTGGTTAAGTGTATCCTCTTGTGTTACTTAACCCTACCACACGTCATGTTATATATATATATATATATATATATATATATATATATATATATATCTTGGTTAAGTGTTATCTTAGTTAACTTAAACCTACTGTCTGTTTAACTAACATGTTATATCGGTTAAGTGTCCTAAATGTACTTAACCTCACCCACTTTTCTAATTAACATGTTATAATGGTTAAGCGTTTTAAATTTACTTAACCTTACCCACTTGTCTAATTAACATGTTAAATTGGTTTAGTGTTCTAAATTTACTTAACCTTACCCACTTGTCTAATTAACATGTCAAATTGGTTAAGTGTTCTAAAATTAATTTAACCCTACCAAATCTTGTCTTAGCTTTAATTCATTTATTAAAGCACCAACCTCTCACATTAGATAGGTATTGTTGTGGTTACTGGACAGCCGGGCGGGTCCGGGAAGTTTTACACCACAACTCAATCTAACCTCGGGTTAGACCTATTCATATTTTCTACAATGTACACATTTCTCATTTAGGACAAATTATATATGTAAATTATTCCTAATTTACTTATGCCATAATTACTCTTTTAATGTACATTACCAACATTTATCATTATGGCCCACTTTCCCTCTAAATCATGTTTATAGTTTTTGGTATGTAAATTATACCAAATTAAGTGTCACTAACCATGATTACGCTAAACATGACAATTACATGCAATTTCAAGTTATTAATCAGAATAGGCTATACCCCACCTTCCCAAACTCCCTATAATAGTCATGCCCAAAATCACTATATCATATATTTGGCGTTCCAAATCAATAGTTAAGCCTAATCTAGATTTAATGTTCTTATTTACATTTTACACCCAATCTATATTAAATATCCTAACTTACAATTCATGTTAAAACTAGATTTAATATACTAGTTTACAGTTTATGCCCAAAACATGGTTTACAAGCCAATTACATACTTTGCGACCAATTAACAATTTTACCATTTACACCCAAGTCTAATATGCATGTAAATTATTTACGATTATAGCCAATTCAGATTATGCCATCATATTTGTTATCCCAAATTATCTTAATTAAGGTACACCCAAATTCCCGTGCCGTAATCGTACGTATAACATGATTTCACAAGTTTCTGAATACTCATGAAATGAAACTAACAAAAGGAATAGGGGATAAGCACGAGAATTGACATAAAAGAATAGACATGCAAGAATGAACCAAATACAAAAATAATGTTTCCAATAGGTTTGATGAACATTACAGTAAATAGAATTAAACTAGACAAATTACACCCTAAATATGAGATCCAACATAATTAAGGGAATAGGCATAGGTGATTTAGCCCAACTTAATGCCAGTTCTAAGTACAACTTAATAGGTTAATGGGAATAGGCATAAGCCACTAACTACAATAATTATAGGCAATTAACCACAATAGTCATGTACGACTAACCACGATAGTTTCTCAATCATAGTCATAGGTAGTAGTCTCATATTCATGAATCATAGGCAATTTTACCAAATTTATGAATCATAGTCATAGTCATAGGCAATAGTCTTGTGTTCATAGTCATAGGCATAGTCTTATGTTCATAGTCATAGGCATAGTCTTATGTTCATAGTCATAGGCATAGGCATAGTCTCCTTGGTAATTAATCACAATAGTCCTGAATCAGGTCCAAAGGCAAGTACAAACACAGATTCAAATGAAAGGATCAGGCATATTTTGATTTCATGTCACAAATAGATCTAGGTGTTCAAATCTAAAAGGTAACTAACTTACATTGATCGGTTTTAAAAAAGGATAATAAGATAGTGTTGTGGTGATTTGTTATGATTCACATGACGTTGCTCGAAGCCGTTGAACTTGCCTCTGCTTCCCTTCTTGAAGCTTTAACTTGATTTTAATCTCCAATTTTAAGAAGAATCATAACTTGTTTTAGTGGAGAATAAGATTTATTTTAATGTTGGAGGCTTAGAATAGAGAGAAACAGCATGTAGACGACTCAAAGAATTTGTGTGGAGAAACCTTAGGTCTAGGCATTCTTTTATAGGTACAGAGAGTGTTTTATAGCCATTAGATCATCATAGAATCAATCAAGGCCATCTAAACAAGATAGAGTTATCACAATGACTCAGCAATAGGTCAGGAATGACTTAGCAATGACTCATCATTTCTATTACTAACTTTCTACTTTAATGTTAATGTACCAAATGTACATGTTTTCTTTTTTATTATTTATTGTCAATCAACCAAACATAAATACCTACTTAATATATATATTTTCCCTTTACTTTATACATTAACTACCCATATATAAATATTTATTTATACATGAATAAATCTTTTTTACTTTTAATTTGTCATAAATCCCGCTAGAGAAGGCCACGTAAAAAAAAACAATCCTTGACAACCAAAAATGTGCAACGTATGCCACATGATGCGTACACATCATATATATATATATATATATATATATATATATATATATATTTAACTATCTTACCAATTAACCATTTTCACACTAAACCACCTTTTGAACTGCGTTCACACTAAGCCACTTTTAAGCCATTCCCCTAAAACAAAAATATGATGCTAGCGGGGATCGAACTTTATACCTCTTGTATGCAAGTCACATGTTCTAACCAAATGAGCTACTAAGTCTTTTGTTTACAAACCTTAGAACAATGTTAAAAATTATTCTTTTCACATTTCTCTTTTTTCATGTTTTACTGCAATATTTAATTTAAGGATATCTTTTTCATACTGAGTCCAATTTACGAAACTCGGACTCTATCTCAAGCAGAATTCCGAGACGAACGCAATGGCGCAACCCATTTCACCTAATTTATTATACCTTGATTTGTTATTTTTATGTTCATAGAAAATACGGGGTGTTGTAGTTTGGGTATAATCTTAAAATGTACCAAATAAGCAAAGTGTTACTAATTATAAGTTATCTCCAAATTAAACACAATCTTACACCATTTTAAGACATAATACACCTATTTACATAAAATTATTTACATTTCTTATGTTTTAACTTTACGCAAACTATAATGCAACATATTTAAAGCATTTATTTCCTTTTAAATATAATTTTTAATGTAAACACAATAAAATTTACTTTTTTGAGTAAGAGTCTATCTTACATTTTCTGTTATTTAAAACTTACATCTCAACAACAAAATTTGCAAAATGTTTGTTGACTTGGTTAAAACAACTTAATAACCCATAATAAAAAAAATTCACTCAAACATTGGTTTTTAATTAATGTTTCATATATTTTATCATTTGGCTACAACCCAACTTTAATTTAAAATACCACTTCAACATATAGAAATTTTTATTTTGCAATAATTTATAAAATTACTGCACTTTGCCAAATAATTTTTTTTTAACATATTTTACAACAACCAACATAATAAAGCTCTTAAAACTTAATTTTCTTTATCTGCACATTTATTTAATAAATTAATGACGAATCAATTTCTTTTATCCTTTTTTCAAATATAATTTACTACCAACTCAACATAATTCTTTATGATAACTCAAATTCCATATTTATTCCAACATAAATAGTTATAAGAATTCTTCCCTTTTTTAAATTCATATTTTATTTTCTCCATCTTTTAAATACAAATGTCATTTAAATTTATTTTCACTAATACCTAAAAACCAGGGTTGTTATAGACTCCTTTAAAGAAATCACGTCTCCGCAGTTCCCTTTATGATAATACATTTGTAGCCTAAGTTTCCAAACAACTCTTTCAAAATAATTCTCTTTCAAAGGAATATAGTATAAAGTTTTCAAAATTTTAATATCCATCTCAAATATAAGAAACAATATATACAATAGATCAAATTATCACATATTATTTGTTCCTTAGCATATATTTTGAAAATACACACTTAACTTTTCAAACCTTAAATCAGTGAATGATGATGCCTCGCCGTCTATTTATAGAAAATCACTCGGTCAGGTGGATGCAACTTTGATTATAGAATCAATTTAGCCTCTCTATTTTCCCTTTACCATTACTAAGACTAGATGGTTGCTTACATCATTTAAAATATGAGAGTGGATTTTATAAAATATTACTTATATCCAAGATATTTACTCTCTCAAATTATCTCTTCATACACAAGTATATAACATTTATATTATTTTCTCTTCCAAAAATACAATTTCACTTAAAAACATTTTCTTTAACTTCCCTTATTATATAAATAATATTAAGCCACCAAATTTTAGTAATT
This sequence comes from Allium sativum, assembly GCA_030737875.1. Classification (NCBI taxonomy): domain Eukaryota; kingdom Viridiplantae; phylum Streptophyta; class Magnoliopsida; order Asparagales; family Amaryllidaceae; genus Allium; species Allium sativum. The sequence goes on along the minus strand of JASFAX010000021.1, from coordinate 30,088,826 downwards.
CATTCCAATACTCTGCTGCAAGTTGATATAATATCAATATTGCATCGCTATGCTCTTTCACTTTTCACAATTCATTCAATGTCTCAACGTTATTTTAACTCAAACGTTTTTCTTTGGGTAACTATTTCTCATGTCAAAATGTCTCATACATGTTTGGGAACCCCTAACGATAACATGGCACCCTATATATTGACCAGAATCATTAAACGTTGGTTGGACAAGTCAACATAATAGATAATTACCATTTGTCTTTAGTTGTATTTATTTTACTATCACAATCATCTATTTATTTTATTGTAGACAAATATGATGAAACTACTAATTCCTTGAGTCCTATAAATCAAATATACACCATCTAATTTATCCCACATGTAAACCACTAATTATTATGCTTAGCCAAAACAATCTACCATTTTCCGCTATGCAACTCTGATCAAATTCTAGATTATTAACATATTATTATCCCAATATAAGTCTTAAACCTTTTTCTTGGAATTTAATTCATTTTCCTATCCCTATATAGATAATTACTATAATTGTATATTACACCATTATGGGACGTGATTCTAGGTCTCACAAAGTCTACACTAATGATATTACATGCTAAAAGAATTTGATAAGATAATGGTTTCCCACATGGGCATACTATCGATAATAGGATTCAAATCGTGGAATACTAGGTAATTAAACTGTCTTAGATGTCTTCCCAAACCTAATATTTACCCTAATAACTCAAAAAGTTAAAGGACAACGATTGAGGGCAATGACGAAAGGAGATAAAGATTAATACAATTGTTATCCTTTGTTGTTGTAACACAAGCACTATTCTGGTTCTACTCTATGTTCATCATCATTTTTTTTGAACTCAGCTCTGATACCATTTTGTAACACCGCACTCTGGGAGCCACACTAATAAAGAGCATTAATAAGTACTACAGTTTTTTACTGGAAAGAATAGGGCGGGTTAGGAGCAACTATCCATAAGCTTTGTCTTAAACGAGTATCGAATACATCGATTGGTTGCCCTAATTTTTTTCTTACCTTATGCAGATCGAAATACTCATCAAGTTTAATACAAAACTACTGTGGCTAAGGAAATACTCAAAACAAAGTATAATAATGTCACAGATAACATATAACAGAATATAATACGTGTATTTGTACAAAAAACAGAAAAACAACATTACATGTGTAACATAAACGAATGGATCTTAGAAACCATATATAATACATTTGTCCAAACAAATGAATAGACATAAGATACCACACATGACTACTCAAGTCAGGTAATAGCATCAGGTAAAATAGTACATAGACGAAGCAAGGCATAGTGGGAATTTACTGCAAGACTAACTTGAAATAACTCAGTCTAACCCGAGTACACATAGGTCGGTCTAGCTTAAAAAAGATAGTTAGAGCATGATAAGTGTAGGGTAAAGACACATACGAAGTAACTCCTCTTAATAGAGGAGGAATGCTATAAGCTCATAACATAGTGTACACGTAGGAGTTCACTAGGATTACATATAAGATTCTCATGTAAGGTAATAATCACAAAGCACTACACAAATAACCTAAGTTCAAGGCTAAAATATGCATAAAAACCTCGGATCACATAAAACACAAGATAGAAACCACAAAATATCAATATATAGAACTAGATTAGTTGTTCCAATCAAAAAAATATAATCGCTATGTTATAAGTCATCAAATAGCTCATAGGCTATATATATAAACCCAACATCAACAAAATGGTGAAAACATTTAGAAATCACAAATTCTAGAAATCAGAAATAATGAAATCTAGGAATAACATAAAAATGGATCCATATCACTGACAGAGAGTTTAATCTACGTCGCATATGCATTATGCAAATGGACAAAGCATACTAAATAGCATATACACAAATTTAGCGTCCAACACAAATTCCACCCCTCCCCATTTAACACAAATGACCCGAAGGTCAAGCGCAAATATCCCTCCCGGCCTGGACTCATTTAGCACTAGTAATACAAATGACCTAGAGATCCACAGTATATGTAACAAACTTTCTTATAGTAACCAAAACAGTGACAAAAATGTATCTCATCCAACACGTTCTCACTTATCGGTTTTCTACAAGTTTGTCAATTCCACTATAGTGTAACTTCAATCGTACAAGTCCAGAATTAACCGATATAGCAAACCCACATATCTCATACCATGTGATTTGCTATATCATTTAAATCATTTCCTCATTCTCTCGGAGAGTGCAAAAACATGTGATGTTATACAGAAAACATATACATTGAGAAAACGAGTTTTAAAGCTATCTTCGAAAACATTTTGGAAAATGTTTATATTAAAAATTCTTCATAAAAAAGTCTATATATATAATAGATTTGACATTCATTTTATTTTTATTAAATTGATTTATAAATATTTATTTCAAAAGTTGGTTCTAAATCAAGAATTTCTTTGAAATCAACTGATAAAACACGTATGAAATCATCAAATTTAAATAGATACTTAATGAAATCAGCATATGAAAAGTCACATGAAAACCTATCAATTAAAAATATGAATTGATGTTAATTTCGGCTCACCAATATGCAGGCATATGCCATTTTAAATCAATATAAAAAAGCACCAAAAACCTTCAAAATATTTCATGATGAAGACTCGGGAAACAAATCACTAATGTCAGAAAATCCAGGTTTAAGACACAGGAAGAATAACTTGACCTGGCACAAAAATCACAAGTGTCATGTCAACCTAGCGTTGCTCAGGGTCAACCTTTAGGTCGACCCTACTACACCATTTATCAATCTTGAGGTCACATATTATACATGCATTCATGCCTTTTTCGATTCAATTTTTAAGCACATTCTTGATATAGGTACATATAAGTTATAATCACAATTTTAGACAAGCTCAATATGCGAACTAATTCGAAAAAGGTTTGAATTGAATCCAATATGAAACGAGGAATCTATAAGCCTGCAAAGTGAACATGAAACAACTTATGATGATGAACCTAAAATCTCTAATAACATTTACAGTGAGCATAAATCTACTATAGGAAATCACAAATCCAAACATGCAAACTTATTCAAGCTAGAACTATGAGTTTACAACTCACCTTTAGGCTGTTTTAGTGAATTAGCATGAATTTGTGATCAAAATTGAATTTTTAGGCTTGAAAATAGATTCAAACATCTGCTAGATCAAAATAACAAGCGTGCAAAACCCAAGAAGAAAGTTATGCGTAGTTTTTCTCAGATTTGAGAATTTAAACCATTTGATCTTGGGTTTTGAATAGACAACTGTTAGAATAGATTCAACAAGATTGTTCGAAGATTTTGATTTAAAGAAGCTTGGATTTGTAAGTTTGAAGGATTGTAAATTTTCTTTCTCAGGCTTTCATAAAGAAGAGAAAGAGGAGTGCGACGAAGAAAGTATGTACAATACTAAGTTTTCGTCTTCCTACTCATTCCAATTGCGTATATAGGGTTGGGTATAATCTTTAAACCTTCCCGTTAAGCTAATTGTTACTAATTTTAAGTTAACTTAGTTTAACTATGTCATTAACGCAACTTCACACCATTTTAACAAAAAATACATCTACCAACACCAAATTATTTACATTTCTTACATTTTATTTTTTCGGCAAAGATGACCGGTTTTTTGAGTGCTTCATAAAATTTATTATTAATAAAATAATAAATATAGGGAATCCAGGTGATATACAAATAGTATATCAACTACAACAAGTAAAAAACACTCCATGCAGGGAGGACTTGCTACAAGAAAAGTAAAGGCAACGTACAAAGTACAAAACACCCATACAATGCAGCAAGAAACTATGTTATGAGCCAAATAGCATTGACCTTCATAACATGTAGAGAGTCACATTAATCGATGCAGTGACTAAGCTAAGTTATATCTTCAATAAATCACTCGTTGTTGAAAGGGTGTCCCTTCAACGGTTCAATCTTCTTACTTCTGGTGACAATACTAGGAAGTGCAGAGAGAGAGAGGAGCTGTGATACACTTTTATTTCTTTCTTTTTAACTTTAGACAAACTATAATGTAACATATTTACATTTATAACTTTTTAAACAGAAATTTTACTACAAACACAATCAAATTTACATTTTAATTAAGAGTAAATTTTACATTTCTTTTGTTTAAAACTTACAGGTTAACACCAAAATATATCTCTTGCTTAAAAAAATTTAATAACCTATACTAAAATTATTTTTCACATAAGCATTGATTTTTAATCAACGTTTCACATATTTTAATACTTAACTACAACCCAACTTTAATTTTAAATACCACTCAACAATAAAACTCGCAGTTTATTTATAATTTACAAAATTGTTGCATTTTAACAAATCAATTCTTTTAAACTTAGTTTTACTGCAACCAACATAATAAATCTCTTAAAACTTTATTTTCTTCGTCTACTCATTTATTCAACAAATTAATGCTGAATTAATTTCTTTTACCTTTTATTTAAACGCATTTACTATCAACTCAACGTAATAACTCATCCAATACCTATATTATAAGAATTCTCCCCTTTATAAATTCATATTTTATTTTCTTCATCCTTGATATAAACGTCATTATAATTTATTTTCACTAGCGCTCAAAAACCAAGGATATATTTCTTTCACCAACTGCTTCTGCTTTAGAAGCATCGGACAATCCTTTTAGATATGCCCTTGTTCTATTACAATTGTAGCACTTCCTACCTCCAGACCGGCAATCCTTTTTGAAATGAAATTTCATTTCGTAGTTCTAGCAGTAAGCCTCCACCTTAGCTTTCTTTCTCTGTTCATCCTTAGCATGATAAGGTTTCCTCTTACTACCTTACTTTTTCTAACACCCTCGCTCTCTTATGGATTTGGATCTTTCTTAGGAAGAACAACAACAACAAACATTGATTTGTAGTAAAGGCCCTCGTATCTCAAAGCCTTCCCAAATATCAGCTCAAAGGTCTCATCATAATGATTAATGACCATATCCCCCAAGTAGTCATATGGGTCAGTAATAAACTTTACATTTTCTTTTCTAGGGCATTTGTAACACCCCTCATTTTAAGTAATAAAATTATCAAAATAATTACATGAGTAACGTACGTTCGAACTTTGAAAACAAAACACATGTTATAAAATGAATTAAATCGATAAAGGAAAGGAAATTAACATTAAACTGCATGGTTTCTTTAATTAACAATGTGCATCATTAATGACATTAAAAGGGAAATAAATGAAATAATGTTAAAGTTTGAAGCAGATAATTAATTATGGAATGCTAACATGCATGTGAATGCATATGTATATAAAAATATGTATAGATATAAATATCAAAGGTGATGTGCCACTGAATTTGAAAATAAACATGCATCACAAACAAAATAAAATTATGGGGAATTTAATGATGTTAGGTAATGTTCTAATTTAAAATGAGTGTGTGCATATTAATTATAGAATGGTACACATTTGAAAGTAAAATTAAATGCATATTGAAAACGAAAGAAAATTAATGCGACAGTAATAAGATTGGATAAATTAACGTTAGAAATAATGTTTGAAATCTTGTGTAGGTATACATAAATAAATCTCAAAGAATACATGCTTATTAATTACGTGCTTAAATTATGTCAAAACCAGAAAAAGGTATAGAAACAAATAAAAACTATCCAGAAATAAATATACAATGGAACAAAATGGGAAAGGAGTAAATCATGCACAAAACAGGCTACCCGAAAATTTAGATTAATTCGCATGGGTGGACCCATACATTAGCTGGGTCAACCCGTATAGGAGTTGGGTCGACCCATGTGTCGACCCAGGCATAGGCATAGGTTGACCATGATCAACCAGGAATGTTTTTTTAATGTTTTTGTACATGATTCCTGGGCTGTGTTTGATTTGAATAAAGGGATTTATATTAATATTAATTCGACGTATGTGCTTTGTCAAGACATCTATAAATAAACTTGTAGGGCTTGTTCTTAAATACATATTTTACGAGAGGGCGCTAGAGCTCTACCATTCCTTTTCTCATCAAAATCTTTAAAAATAAAATATAATAGATATAGGTTATTTAATTTGAGATTTGGAGACAAAAACAATGGATTTAAGATTTAGATATCTAGATTTCCTATCCAAACAGATAATAAGCCTAGATACGAATCATATTCAAAAATTGGAGTTCAAATCGCAGATAAGTGGATTTAAATTATATTTTTATATAATGATATATGATATCATCTGATTCCATTAAATTAAAAAGACACTCTCCCAGTTGTGAAAACCCGTAACTTCCCCGGTGAGGAAAGCGCGGATAGTTCGAGAACAAGCCACAAAAGGACGCAGACGAAAGAACATTTCATTGTATATTACAACAATGCACCAGAATACAAGAATATACAGAGTATAAATGAATATTACACAGAAATATCAGATATTTAAATTACATTTAAATACATCGCAGCGGAAAATAATACAATAAACAACTAGAAGAGATTTACGGATACAAAGCTTTCCGGAAATCATTCCAGCTGTAAACCAGGATCCTGTGAATATAAATCTGCAAAACCAAAACTACCAGCTGCCCGTGTCGAAAATAAGGGCACCCAGAGTTTAGGTTAAAACAATAAACTCAAGGTCAGTCATGGGACTGGTGTGAGAACTAAAACAGTTGTAAATCTTTATTTTAAAGTTAGGTAAATCAAGGGACCATGCTGTATAACACGGAACGGGTTTCCTCCCAAGAATACCAGTGCATAAAACAAACAGCACAATGCTAAATAAAGAAAAATGAAGCTATTATAAGACCCAGGTCCCATCACACAATGCAACGCAGCCGGAGGATAGGGTTTTCCCTTATAATAGCCAAACATGCTTGGTACGTTTTAAAAATCAAATCACTTGATACTATAATAAGTGTATAGTGAACAATTTCAATCATAAATATCAATCATAGACGGCATGGGTACCATATATCATGTCGCCATACTAGGCTCTACAAATAAAGCCGAAATACACGTATTGGAAAGTTGGATTTCCATCATGGTGGCTCCTGATTCGAAAGATCGATCGTGTAGTGCAATTCTTCACGGCTTACGTCCCAGCAAGAGAAAACACCGTAATGCACATCCGCACTTTTGGGACCAGAGTATCACCACGGCTTACGTCCCAGAGAGAGAAAACACCGCTTACTCTATATATCCCTGAGCACTAAGCTCATCTCGGTCGACCGAATCCACGACACCACTAAGGTGCCCATCCACTAAAAAGCATACTGATCAAACCATCAGTTTACCACCATACCGGGGTGTGAGGCTCGCGAATCGACGCTATACACAAAGCTATGCTATATTAAAGCTGCACTTTGATCATCACCCACCAAACTTTGCTTTTCAACAAAAGTCTGGATCACTGCATCTCAGCATGCCACACTATCAATCCATATCGTACCACTGATTTCTGCCAATATATAACCTCTAAGCTCGTATGTCTCAGAGAAGGGCGTTAAGCAAGAGAATAAATTACCCGCCGCCAAACAGATATATATTTAGCAGAGATCAACGAATACAATATAAAGGAATACAATGTCAGACACACCATCCATTTACAAGTCCGTTCTAGGTCTGAACGAAACCGGAGGCACTTTCCTCGCATATCCGTCGATCTCCAAGTACGTCTGGACGACCACCAACTGATTCCCTCATCTTGGGTGTACAGCCCAATCAAGATCATCAGTAATCACCCAAACGATGTGAAGACTTTCGGTCTTCGACCACTGTCATCATCTTCGACTTATCGTCGAATCGGTTATTCAGAATGGGTATAAACCCGGCCTTTCCGAACAACCCGCGTATATTATAAACAAATGTTACACAAACACAACATACGCCCCATTCCAATTCAGCAGTCACTAACCATAAATTAGCAAGAGAACAATTCCCCAAATATTAACCTCGAAGGCCGAAACCAACATCAGATCAATACCCAGGAAACCGTCCTTCTTAGCTAACCTACAGTTAGTTTCTAAATTTCATGTTCTTAGGGAAAGGTTCCCATTAATTTTATCAAAGATAAATTCTTAAAAATTTATTCTTTAATCTTCCTCTGGATGTCATTTCAAACCAAATTATTGTTTTCCAAACTAGTCGGGATTAGCGAACCACACCGAAGTAATTATTTATTTTATTTCCCAATCCCAACCTATTCATCCCATGAAGCAAAACTGGTAATACTTCATATCTAACACCATGGTGTTATCGGTAAATTCAATTACCATTTCACGTTCAAATCTAATTAAAGATTTAACTATCGCTTTGGAGCAAAACTGGTGATACTCCATTCTCGATCTTTTCAATCTAATAAAGATTCATTAAAACTCCACTTAGTTTTAATCTTTAACTGGGTTAAAGAATCAGTGTCATTTAAAACACGGTTCACTATAAACCCAAAATCACATTACATTTCAATCAGACCCTAACCATAAATTAGCAAGTGAGCAATTCCCTAAGTATTAACCCTGAAGGCCGAAACCAACATCAGATCAATACCCCAGAAACCATTCAACTTAACTAATCTCCAGTTAGTTTCTGATTTTCATAACTCCTTTGGATCTAAGAATAGTATTATTGAAGATACCGTTCACGACAACCCAAAATCACATTCTATTAATTATCGTGTTAAAGAACAAGTGTTATTTAAAACACTGTTCACGATAAACCCAAAAATCAATACCAATTTAATTCCAATTAAATATTATTTAATTGGTACACTTCATTAAAATTAAATAAAAAGATTTAATCTTTTTCTCAACTGGGTTCAAGAACAGCGTTAATGAAGACGCCATTCACGACAAACCCAAAATCCCATTTGATATTAAATACAAGGCTCTGAATAGAAAATATATTGACTTATCCTCAATATCAAATTCTACGACCAACAAATATCATATTGGAAATAACGATATAAATATATCTTTCAAATTTCCCATAACAATACCTGTATAATCACAAAATCCCACATCGAAATATTCCGAAGACAATTTCGATTCAAATCCATTTCCCTTCTATATATTGGAAATCCTGGTTACTTTTAGAACCCTTTCAAATCAAATTTATTTATTTAAAAATAAATAGAATTTTAATTCTAGTTCAAAACTAGTTCATTTCGATAAAAATCTATTTTTATCTTTTCAAATATGGAGTTTTTCACCCCAATTTTTCCCAAATCATTTCTTATGATTTTACACAAATTATTGATATTTTTAATAATTTTATCAAGGCCCGTACAGTCGATTTCCATCAACGGCCATCGAACTGCACTTACAGCGACCTTTTCCAAATTTGATTTGGATATAATTCCAAATCCAACCGTTAGATTTCAAATTTCTAATATTCGTTCGAAAGCTCTTTTCGGCACGAACCCAATGGTCCCGGTTTTAGGAGAATCCGACGGTCGGATCTCCCGCAATGTTCGTTCGAAGTCAATGGTCGAAATTCACGAACTGCCGCGGCGCGGCGCGTTCTGTTCAGGCCATTATATATATAATATATATATTATATATATATTTCGTCGATTTCCTTTTTAAAACGAATTTTATAAATCATTTCAAATTTGTTTCAAAAACAATTTCCACCTTTATTTCAAATTCAAATCAAAATTGAATTTTCACTTATAAATTCTTTTTACATTCACTTCTATTTGATTTCAATTCAAATCGATTTCAATTCTATTTCAATTCGTTTTCAATTGAATTCAATTCAATTCAGATTTGTTTTCTATTCGATTCAATTTAAATTCGTTTTCAATTCAATTCAATTCGAATTCGTTTTCTATTTAATTCAATTCGAATTCGTTTTCTATTCAATTCAATTCGAATTTGTTTTCTATTCAATTATTTCTTTTCCAAATATTTCTATTCAATTATTTCTATTTCAAAAATTTCTATTCAAAAATTTCTTTTCCAAATATTTCTATTCAAATATTTCTTTTCCAAATATTTCTATTCAAATATTTCTATTTTAAATATTTCTATTCAAATATTTCCTTTTTCAAATATTTCTATTCAAATAATTCTTTTCCAAATATTTCTATTCAAATATTTCCATTTCAAATATTGAATGAAGCCCAATCAATTACCAGATAATGTTAATTATATGGATTTTCTACAACACATGTATACAATAACAACGATGAATAATCAACCATCATCCAAAGTGCACTCTACACTGTATAAGCATCGAATATAAATATTTAATGCTTATAACAGTCTGTCAATCAATCGATCGACATACAACGAACTAGTGGGATTAGTGTATGTCATATATCATCCCAATACCCGTGTGGGGATTTCAAACAATCAAACACAGATTTTATTTATGCAGTTGGGCGATGAGTAAAATTTATCGTCCCAATCAATATCAGTCAAATGTGTGTATATAAACAAATCGTCTGATTTGTTTATTTTTATTTCATTTCATATACATGTTAAAAATTCTATTTTTGACTATAAAATATTTTCCACTATAAAATATTTTATTTCAACTATATAAATGTTGTATTTCATTTCACATCACATCACACAATCAACTACACGTCAAAATCAAACAAACAAGCATACAAGCCGTCCATGGTCTGTGGACGACGGGTGTCGGGTGCTACTAAACACCGTCTGCATCCTAGTATATATTATTAACTAGAAAACAAAATTAAAAGATGAGAAGTTATCACCTTGGGATCCACTCCATCGGTTTTTATCTGAATTCTGAACAGTTTGGATTTGAATTTGCTCGAAATTCCAACATGCTCGGATTTGGACGCGGTCAGTTTTGTTGCGAAGCTCTCGACTCCACGATCGCAACGGATCCAAGTTTGTAATTTTTCGACCTCGTATGAAGAAGTTATGGTCGTTGATACATTGATTACAAAATTCGATGATTAATTAATAATTAATTAAATAATTAAGGGTTTTAATCCCTTTCTTCCTCACCCCGTAGTCTTCCAGAAACCGTGAACCCAAACCCTTGATTTGCAAAATCCATCGCCTCGCCTCCTGTAGATGATCGGAACCGAATCCGACCCTGCCCCTCTGACCGCCTTCGAATTCCGCGCCTCCTGCCAGAGTTCAGGCGAACTTGGTCGCCTCCAGCGTCGGAAAGCTGGCCTCGAACTCGGTGACATTGAGGATGAAATTCGCACGCCCTGCTCCACTATTTTAGATCATACCCCAATCATCTTGAAGCCCTTACTGAGCTCGGTGATTTTCGCTAATGGGTATCTGAAATTGTTGAAAGAATTGGTAGCGATTTAAGGGAGAAAATTTGGGCATTTTCCGCCGTGCATTCGTAAGTGGCGGCGCTTTTCTTCTGGGTTGGTCAATTAGGGTTTTGACCCTCTTATATAGAATATTTTATTAATTAATATTATTTATTTTCCAATTTTACCTGTTTATTGTGCCGAACTCCAAACGAGACCCAACGACTGTCGCCCCTAGCGTTTTACCCCCATCCCGGACACAATGGAATATGTTTCGTAGGCCAATTCGACTATTTTGATAGGTTTATCTCAAAATCAAATTATAAATCAGTATATATTTAAATTTAACGCACATTTCAAATTACTAGGGTCACATACGAACTCTAAAAATTCTAGAAAAATATTTTCTAGCATCGTATCGATGATACGGTCCTAACAAAATTAATTCGTCGAATTCTGAGACTGTTTGAAAAATGGCCAATTTCCAGTCGATTAAATTCAACCGAAAGTGGTCAAATGCGTTTAACTGCGCCACGCTCACATATTGATTCGAAAAATTATGAAATTTGAAACCTAGCAATAACTTGACATCACGAATCCAACAAAAGTGGTTTCGTCGAAATCCGAGGTCGTTTGCAAAATGGCTATTTTTAAGGGCCTGAATTCCATAGCGACTATTCAGAATTTTCAACTGGACATATCTTTTGATTCCCGCTATGAAATTTCGATCTTTCCGATTCGTTGGAAAGATAGTCACAATTAGATTCCATTATTTTTGGTTTCACTAAAATCAGGTTTATTTTGCACCTGGTACATTCAATTGAGGTTTGAAATCGAATTATCAAACTACCGCGCCATTTTCAATTCCTTTTATAATTATAAATAAATATTTATATTTCTAACGACGATCTATATAATATATACGTTCGAATTCTATTCAAAATAAATTTCTCGTCGATATTATTTAAAATAATTCATTTTAAATAATCAAAATTCGCTAAAATTGCCAAAAAAAAAATTTAAAATTGGCCCAGATTTTCGGTTATTACAATCTCCCCCACTTAAAACTTTTCGTCCCCGAAAAGGAATGAAGCCGAAAGTTGTTTTAAATACCAACTCAACTTTCATTGTTTTGATTACGGCTTAAGTTCTTCAACTTTTCAGTTTCAAAAAACTTTTCAAATTTTTCAAAAATTTGGCTAACACCCTAAATTTTAGAGAAATTTCGCCATAACCTCCCCTGCACCGGGAGCACGGGAAAATCCTGAAATTGCCATAAAGGCCTTCTGATCTCAAAAAGAAAAAGAAAAAGCCAAGCGGCTAGCCAATCGGCTCATAAAATCATCATCACCCAAACAAAATAGTAAATTATGATAAACATGTACCTATTTGTCGGGCAAACAAATTTTATTCTCTTCTCTAGCCTTCCTGCTATGACCTGTTCAATTTAAGTACATGTATATGCAAGCAAATGCGACTAATTTTCAATACAATTCAATATTTGATACAATTAGGCGTAATGGTTCAAAATTGTTAATTAATCAAACAATAATCAAACAACACAACCATCAATCAATTAGTTGATTAGCTTTTGAAATTCATAACTTTGATATATAGTCAAAAATCACATTTTTGATGCCAAATCACAACAATAAGCCCTATCTAATTTTGGTTCTCACACCAGTCAATAGGAAATATATAGACGTCCCACCTTCGTCACTCGAACATAAATACTGATGATGCGATCGCTATCATCAGAATTATCCCCGAACGACTACAGTGCAATTCTATATCTATCCAGTATATTAAAACTTCAAATACACACGGATCAGACGTATACGCAAAGTCTATATATACTGGACTGTCCAAATCAATACAAATAAATATTCAAATACGTATAATTGATTTAAATTTTTAAAACAAAAATTGTTTTCATTTTAAAAATATACTCTTCACACTCGTTCTAGGAAACTACTGATCCTATCTCTAACGAGTCATTCTCGTTGGATATTACTAATCCAATTTCTGATGAATTCTTTCGTATGGTTCTAATGCGTCTTGTTCTCTGAGCTTTGTAAACCAAAGCTCTGATACCAACTGTGAAAACCCGTAACTTCTCCGGTGAGGAAAGCGCGGATAGTTCGAGAACAAGCCACAAAAGGACGCAGACGGAAGAACATTTCATTGTATATTACAACAATGCACCAGAATACAAGAATATACAGAGTATAAATGAATATTACACAGAAATATCAGAGATTTAAATTACATTTAAATACATCGCAGCGGAAAATAATACAATACACAACTAGAAGAGATATACGAATACAAAGCTTTCCGGATATCACTCCAGCTGTAAACCAGGATCCTGTGAAAATAAATCTGCAAAACCAAAACTACGAGCTGCCCATGTCGAAAATAAGGGCACCCGGAGTTTAGGTTAAAACAATAAACTCCAGGTCAGTCATGGGACTGGTGTGAGAACTAAAACAGTTGTAAATCTTTATTTTAAAGTTAGGTAAATTAAGGGACCATGCCGTATAACACGGAACGGGTTTCTTTCCAAGAATACTAGTGCATAAAACAAACAGCACAATGCTAAATAAAGAAAAATGAAGCTATTATAAGACCCAGGTCCCATCACACAAAGCAACGCAGCCGGAGGATAGGGTTTTCCCTTATAATAGCCAAACATGCTTGGTACGTTTTAAAAATCAAATCACTTGATACTATAATAAGTGTATAGTGTCAAAACAATTTCAATCATAAATATCAATCATAGACGGCATGGGTACCATATATCACGTCGCCATACTAGGCTCTACAAATAAAGCCGAAATACACATATTGGAAAGTTGGATTTCCATCATGGTGGCTCTTTATTCGAAAGATCGATCGCGTAGTGCAATTCCCCACGGCTTACGTCCCAGCAAGAGAAAACACCGTACTGCACATCCACACTTTTGGGACCAGAGTATCACCGCGGCTTACGTCCCAGCGAGAGAAAACACCGCTTACTCTATATATCCCTGAGCACTAAGCTCATCTCGGTTGACCAAATCCACGACACCACTAAGGTGCCCATCCACTAAAAAGCATACTGATCAAACCATCAGTTTACCACCATACCGGGGTGTGGGGCTCGCGAATCGACGCTATACACAAAGCCATGCTATATTAAAGCTGCGCTTTGATCATCACCCACCAAACTTTTCTTTTCAACAAAAGTCTGGATCACTGCATCTCAGCATGCCACACTATCAATCCATATCGTACCACTGATTTCTGCCAATATATAACCTCTAAGCTCGTATGTCTCAGTGAAGGGCGTTAAGAAAGAGAATAAATTACCCGCCACCAAACAGATATATATTTAGCAGAGATCAAAGAATACAATATAAAGAAATACAATGTCAGACACACCATCCATTTACAAGTCCATTCTAGGTTTGAACGAAACCGGAGGCACTTTCCTCGCATATCCGTCGATCTCCAAGTATATCTGGACGACCACCAACTGATTCCCTCATCTTGGGTGTACAGCCCAATCAAGATCATCAGTAATCACCCAAATGATGTGAAGACTTTCGGCCTTCGACCACCGTCATCATCTTCGACTTATCGCCGAATCGGTTATTCAGAATGGGTATAAACCCGGCCTTTCCGAACAACCCGCATATATTATAAACAAATGTTACACAAACACAACATACGCCCCATTCCAATTCTGCAGTCACTAACCGTAAATTAGCAAGAGAACAATTCCCCAAATATTAACCCCGAAGGCCGAAACCAACATCAGATCAATACTTAGGAAACCGTCCTTCTTAGCTAACCTACAGTTAGTTTCTAAATTTCACGTTCTTAGGGAAAGGTTCCCATTAATTTTATCAAAGATAAATTTTTTAAAATTTATTCTTTAATCTTCCTCTGGATGTCATTTCAAACCAAATTATGGTTTTCCAAACTAGTCGGGATTAGCGAACCACACCGAAGTAATTATTTATTTTATTTCCCAATCCCAACCTATTCATCCCATGAAGCAAAACTGGTAATACTTCATATCTAACACCATGGTGTTATCGGTAAATTCAATTACCATTTCACGTTCAAATCTAATTAAAGATTTAACTATCGCTTTGGAGCAAAACTAGTGATACTCCATTCTCGATCTTTTCAATCTAATTAAAGATACATTAAAACTCCACTTAGTTTTAATCTTTAACTGGGTTAAAGAATCAGTGTCATTTAAAACACGGTTCACTATAAACCCAAAATCACATTACATTTCAATCAGACCCTAACCATAAATTAGCAAGTGAGCAATTCCCTAAGTATTAACCCCGAAGGCCGAAACCAACATCAGATCAATACCCCAGAAACCATTCAACTTAACTAATCTCCAGTTAGTTTCTGATTTTCATAACTCCTTTGGATCTAAGAACAATATTATTGAAGATACCGTTCACGACAACCCAAAATCACATTCTATTGATTATCGGGTTAAAGAACAAGTGTTATTTAAAACACTGTTCACGATAAACCCAAAAATCAATACCAATTTAATTCCAATTAAATATTATTTAATTGGTACACTTCATTAAATCTAAATAAAAAGATTTAATCTTTTTCTCAACTAGGCTTAAGAACAGCGTTAATGAAGACGCCATTCACGACAAACCCAAAATCCCATTTGATATTAAATACAAGGCTCTGAATAGAAAATATATCGACTTATACTGAATATCAAATTCTACGACCAACAAATATCGTATTGGAAATAACGATATAAATATATCTTTCAAATTTCCCATAACAATACCTGTATAATCACAAAATCCCACATCGAAATATTCCGAAGACAATTTCGATTCAAATCCATTTCCCATCTATATATTGGAAATCCTGGTTACTTTTAAAACCCTTTCAAATCAAATTTATTTATTTAAAAATAAATAGAATTTTAATTCTAGTTCAAAATTAGTTCATTTCGATAAAAATCTATTTTTATCTTTTCAAATATGGAGTTTTTAACCCCAATTTTTCCCAAATCATTTCTTATGATTTTACACAAATTATTGATATTTTTAACAATTTTATCAAGGCCCGTACAGTCGATTTCCATCAACGGCCATCGAACTGCACTTACAGCGACCTTTTTCAAATTTGATTTGGACATAATTCCAAATCCAACCGTTAGATTTCAAATTTCTAATATTCGTTAGAAAGCTCTTTTTGATACGAACCCAACGGTCCCGGTTTTAGGAGAATCCGATGGTCGGATCTCCCGCAATGTTCGTTCGAAGTCAATGGTCGAAATTCACGAACTGCCGCGGCGCGGCTCGTTCTATTCAGGCCATTATATATATAATATATATATATATTATATATATTTCGTCGATTTCCTTTTTAAAACGAATTTTATAAATCATTTCAAATTTGTTTCAAAAACAATTTCCGCCTTTATTTCAAATTCAAATCAAAATTGAATTTTCACTTATAAATTCTTTTTACATTCACTTCTATTTGATTTCAATTCAAATCGATTTCAATTCGTTTTCAATTGAATTCAATTCAATTCAGATTTGTTTTCTATTCGATTCAATTCAAATTCGTTTTCAATTCAATTCAATTCGAATTCGTTTTCTATTCAATTCAATTCGAGTTCGTTTTCTATTCAATTCAATTCGAATTCGTTTTCTATTCAATTCAATTCGAATTCGTTTTCTATTCAAATATTTCTTTTCCAAATATTTCTATTCAAATATTTCTATTTCAAATATTTCTATTCAAATATTTCTTTTCCAAATATTTCTATTCAAATATTTCTTTTCCAAATATTTCTATTCAAATATTTCTATTTCAAATATTTCTATTCAAATATTTCTATTTCAAATATTTCTATTCAAATATTTCCTTTTTCAAATATTTCTATTCAAATATTTCTTTTCCAAATATTTCTATTCAAATATTTCCATTTCAAATATTGAATGAAGCCCAATCAATTACCATATAATGTTAATTATATGGATTTTCTACAACACATGTATACAATAACAACGATGAATAATCAACCATCATCCAAAGTGCACTCTACACTGTATAAGCATCGAATATAAATATTTAATGCTTATAACAGTCTGTCAATCAATCGATCGACATACAACTAACTATTGGGATTAGTGTATGTCATATATCATCCCAATACCCATGTGGGGATTCCAAACAATCAAACACAGATTTTATTTGTGTAGTTGGGCGATGTGTAAAATTTATCATCCCAATCAATATCAGTCAAATGTGTGTATATAAACAAATCATCCGATTTGTTTATTTTTATTTCATTTCATATACACGTTAAAAATTCTATTTTTAACTATAAAATATTTTGCACTATAAAATATTTTATTTCAACTATATAAATATTGTATTTCATTTCACATCACATCACACAATCAACTACACGTCAAAATCAAACAAACAAGCATACAAGCCGTCCATGGTCTGTGGACGACGGGTGTCGGGTGCTACTAAACACCGTCTGCATCCTAGTATATATTATTAACTAGTATACAAAATTAAAAGGTGAGAAGTTATCACCTTGGGATCCACTCCGTCGGTTTTTATCTGAATTCTGAACGGTTCGGATTTGAATTTGCTTGAAATTCCAACACGCTCGGATTTGGACGCGGTCAGTTTTGTTGCGAAGCTCTCGACTCCACGATCGCGACGGATCCAAGTTTGTAATTTTTCGACCTCGTATGAAGAAGTTATGGTCGTTGATACATTGATTACAAAAATTCGATGATTAATTAATAATTAATTAAATAATTAAGGGTTTTAATCCCTTTCTTCCTCACCCCGTAGTCTTCCAGAAACCATGAATCCAAACCCTCGATTTGCAAAATCCATCGCCTCGCCTCCTGTAGATGATCGGAACCGAATCCGACCCTGCCCCTCTGACCGCCTTCGAATTCCACGCCTCCTGCCAGAGTTCAGGCAAACTCGGTCGCCTCCAGCGTCGGAAAGCTGGCCTCGAACTCGGCGACATTGAGGATGAAATTCGCACGCCCTGCTCCACTATTTTAGATCATACCCCAATCATCTTGAAGCCCTTACTGAGCTCGGTGATTTTCGCTAATGGCTATCTGAAATTATTGAAAGAATTGGTAGCGATTTAAGGGAGAAAATTTGGGCATTTTCCGCCGTGCATTCGTAAGTGGCGGCGCTTTTCTTCTGGGTTGGTCAACTAGGGTTTTGACCCTCTTATATAGAATATTTTATTAATTAATATTATTTAATTTCCAATTTTATTTGTTTATCGTCCCGAACTCCAAACGAGACCCAACGACTGTCGCCCCTAGCGTTTTACCCCCATCCCGGACACAATGGAATATGTTTCGTAGGCCAATTCGACTGTTTTGATAGGTTTTTCTCAAAATCAAATTATAAGTCAGTATATATTTAAATTTAATACACATTTCAAATTACTAGGGTCACATACGAACTCTAAAAATTCCCGAAAACCAATTCCCAGTCGATTAAATTCAACTTAAAGTGGTCAAACGCGTTTAACTGCGCCACGCTCACATATTGATTCGAAAAATTATGAAATTTGAAACCTAGTAATAACTTGACATCACGGATCCAACAAAAGTGGTTTCGTCGAAATCCGATGTCATTTGCAAAATAGCTATTTTTAAGGGCCTGAATTCCATAGCGACTATTTAGAATTTTCAACTGGACATATCTTTTGATTCCCGCTATGAAATTTCGATCTTTCGGATTCGTTGGAAAGATAGTCACAATTAGATTCCATTATTTTTGGTTTCACTAAAATCCGTTTTATTTTGCACCCGGTACATTCAATTGAAGTTTGAAATCGAATTATCGAACTACCACGCCATTTTCAATTCCTTTTATAATTATAAATAAATATTTATATTTCTAACGACGATCTATATAATATATACATTCGAATTCTATTCAAAATAAAATTCTCGTCAATATTACTTAAAATAATTCATTTTAAATAATCGAAATTCGCTAAAATTGCCAAAATAAAAAATTTAAATTGGCCCAGATTTTCGGGTTATTACACCAGTCCTCTCTGCCTCTTTTCTACGTCATATTTTACAGTTTTATGTTTAATTATGGTTATGCGCAAAATATGCATTATTAGCAAATGTATACCGCTGAATTATGCATCAAAGTTTTATATGATTAATATAATCCTTTCTGTTCGTGCACATTGGACAATACTATTCAGTTGGAATTACGAATTAAATAGGATTTGTTGATTAGAGGCTAAATAAACATGTGGTTCCAAAACTGCAATTAAAAGAGAATTTGGACTCAAAATAAGCAAGCTTGTTAAAACTTGTCGAATAGCAATGAAACAAGATGACGTGGCATAATTAATATAATGTATAGTAAATTTGTTGTTAAATGGTAAATCTAAGAATTTTATAGAATTTGTTAGAATTACCTTTTAGATTTGTAGTGGAATGAACAAAAAAATTGTTGGGATTGAAAGAAAAGAAAACGATATAGACCAAATTGTTTTCAAATTTACTGTAGTTAATGTCAAAAAGGGTAACATAACTGAAATATGTTATGTAGGTAAAATAAATAAAAAGAAGGCTTATTGTAAACTTACAATTGTAAATTTAATTTAGAAGCGCAATTTTATGACTATGGTATAGGTTGTGATAGAAAAATGAACCATAACCTAAATTTGCATAAATATGATAATTGAGAAATCATAATAAACAAACATGGTTTATTTGCAAATATGAATATGACAAAGAATGATAGAAAAGACAGTTCGGCTTAAATATGAACCTATTGATTTAAAGGGTGTTAAGTTACGAGCCTAAAATTCAACGGTGTTCTTGTGATTAGGCGTTAGGCTTTACTATGAATATACTGACTTATAAGTACAAAGTTACAAGCCAAAAATTCTATGGTGGCCTTACAACTGTGCAATTATATGATGATTGAATGGTGTTACGATAACTAATAAAGTTGATTATCAAATATTGAATATTAGAAATAAATGGATTAAAGAATATTACAAATCAATGAAAAGAAAAGTAAAAAAACGCATAATGGAAAATTTTACGTTGGGTCTAATAAAATAACAATATGTGTTTAGTCCAGTACAAGGGAATGTAGAGCCCAATAGGGAAAATCATTATTGGTGTCCCAAGATACGATGGGTGGACGTCCAATTTATTATTTAATGCGAGTTCTAGGGATGTGGGAATACTCTAAGATGACCCTTATGGTAGGCTTAATGAAGTTGCACCCACAGAGGAAGGTTTGCACGGTTCCATCCATAGAGTATGCATTGGCTGCATTTTAGTATAGAGCAGGCAGAAGACTGATGGGATGATTTTTAGGATATTTCGGGGGCTTCCTCAGCATTGAGATAAGGCTTCGTGGTCAGGACACAACATGAATAATAATTTGTTGTATACTTGTCATCGTCAGTCAGAGCGAGTATGTGAAAGACTGGAGATAAAAAACTAGGCCAATGATATTTCACTATCGTGACATTGGATGAGGGATAATGTAACACCCCACGTCCATTAATGTCACTCTCAAAGGGAGTGCATTAACTTTCATGGAGTATTATTGGTGAATAGAACAGAATAAAACAAGACAGATACATACATTGGTACTTGAAAATTTTAAAACAACTTTTATTGCAGCGGAGAAATAATTTGATTAAAACAACATCATAAACCAATAGAAAAACCAAGTACACTTAGTAACCATCTTGACAAATTATTTTCTGAGTACATAAAGTAAAAAAGCATAACCCCAACATAAGTAGCCATAAAGAGATGAGCTAAACTTTACTTTCAGCAATCCAAGCACTTCCAAAGAGAGAGAAAGATCCGAATCAAGCTCCACTAGCACTAGTCTCACCCTGAGAACCTGGGGTGAGGGGGGAAGGAAGAAAAGAGGCAAAAACAAAGGGGGTCAGACATAAAGTCTGGAGAGTACTATAACTTTAACAATATAATTATTAAAGTAATTAGAATAAGGCATAAACTGGTAAAATAAGGAATGACTGTGAAACAAGTGGGCAAGACAAAATGAACAAGAGGAATATTTTGGCGTTAATCTCGCTCCTAATCACTATAGGATAATTACTATACTGCACCACTACTAGTCACCCTAAAAGTTGATCCCGCCTACTAAACATAATAATCATAATGGTAGCTTCGTGTACCCCTAGTTGCCTTCATAGGTGTTGCCTGCCCCTATCTCCACTAGTTGTACCCACTATCCCCATGCGATCGGCTCCCTATCTCGTAGATACCCGTACTAGTCCCACAATGGGGTGTATCACTCCCCAAAGTGGAAACCCGATACCACTAAAGATGCATGGCTTATATCTACACGATGCAACAACGTCTTACCTACCAGCCTGGGCCCACGCACGCACATGACCCCATTGGACTTGCGTTGCCACCGTTAACCCATTTTGACCTCTTACAATCAAACCCAGTAAGCGTTTCCCGTCCTCGATCTAACTTGAGCTCACAAAGATACTTAATAGGTTACTGGTTTGAAATGGGTCCCCCATGTTTGACCCAAGCTTTCCACCTGTGCTTGGTCCCCACTAGAATTTTCCACTTAACCCCTCCTCATTCATGTCTTCTTACATGTTTAAATTTGGTTAAGTGTTTCTAATCGTATTTCACATGTCACCCATGTCACCCACTTAACCCCCATGTCCCACCACATGTTTAACTTGGTTAAGTGTTACTTAATTCATTATAACTATAACCTTGTAAGACCTCTCACATTAGACTACCATTTGCGGTTGCTGGATTTGCCGAGCGGGCCTGGGCAGTCTTATACCGCGAACGAGTCTAACCTCGTGTCTTTACAACTGTTACGCATTTAATTTATGCATTTGACCTCTCACATTAGACTACCTGTAACGACCTGTATTTTCTGCGATGTATAATTAACTAATTTAATTATATAAATAGTGATTTAGAATTTCAAGTGGTCGTTTAATTAAATTATATTGAATATTTAATTAAAATTAATAATATATATAATTTCTGAAATAGTCAGAAATAGTGGAATTCACAATATGGTGTGAACTGGATCATCTGTGATATTTAATTCAGTTTAGAATTGAATTAGAATAACGCATATATTATTTGATCGACAGTTTGAACGTATAATTATATTATAATTATAATCGAGCTCGAAATGGCGCTGTAGTTCGCAAATTGGCTATACGAACTTCAACTGAATATACGAGGTCTGTTTTAAATCGAATTTCTGTGAAACAGAAAACGTTAGGAGCTTGTGAAGTATATTTTTCTAGTGCAATAGAAAAATCGGGGTTTCGTCATGTAGATTTTGATTTATGTCCAAATTAAAATATTCAGAAAAACAAAGGTATATTCGTCCGTGGCCATAACGGTTATTTAAAAATATTTCAACATCGGGTTTGAATTTAGACAAGGTTCTTTGGGGACATAAGGATAATTTAATTTCTAGAATTTTACTGTAATTTTTAATTAATCAAATAAGCAACTTTTTATTTGGGATATTTTGCACCCTGTAATCAACATTTTGGGGTTTCACAATGTGAGTTAATCTACCGATATTATTATACTTTTGGGACTGGGGCACCGAGCTGGATACAACGGCATTTGTAATGACCCGGATTTTTAGCGACTTTGGTTATCGACATAAGCACGATGTCGATAACAAAAACATCGAAAAATCCTAGTAATTAGTGAAAGGAATTAGAGGTTGAGGAAAGATAAGATAGAAAATTAGAATAGAAGAAGAAGAACACAACATCAGAGTAACACGAACCTCACAGCGGAACGAATAACATATAATACATAACATAACTTTGAAATATAACAGTTATGTATACAATAGCACTTATCAGAGTACAACACTTACAACACAGCGGAAATAAACTATAGCTATATGATTCGGAAGCCTCCTACTCCAGCTCTTCAATGTATCTGCAAATCCCGACTACTTGACTGCCCGTACAAATTTAGGCACCCAAGAGTTTAGGGAAAACAACAAAGTAAACTCCGGGTCAGTCATGGGACTGGTATGAGTAAAACAGTTTAAACAGGTATATGAACAAGTAAACGATATCTCATAAGACCACGCCGCAGAACGGAACGGGTTTTTCCCTTATGAGAATCCAAAATATCTTTATATCAAAAACCTTTTGATATTATAATAATGTCTATGTACAAATAGATATCAACTAGCAGAAACGCTTTCATCTCACGTTCTACATATATAGTATACAATCACAATCGCAAGCACGTATTGGATAATGGATTTCCAACTATGACAAGGTATGGAACCACATTCCGATCAGTGTACTCTACGAACGATACACTGGAGTTCAACAAGAACATCTTGTAACTCAGCCACACATGACCGACCATTCATTTCGCTTGAGTGTATCGAATGTACATCACCAACGATTGGGATCAGCAACCGTTTCCCGTATATATATGGGGCAGCATTGATAGATTTAAGAAATAAATGAATATTCTCTAGATAGGTAATTATACACCCTACTTCGGTGCGACCGACTTAGCCATGCTGCCTGCCTATTTCTGTCATTAACCGGTTGATGAGGCTTGAGGTTACGCTCTATCATCACATCAAATTCACTTCGAATGCCACATTGTCAGATCCATCGAAAATCACTAATTGACGTCTACAACCATACATTATGTGTCAGCTAAAAGAAGTTTCCTTCTCCGCTTCCACTCTTGGTATGGTTGAAGAAATCAAGGTAAGTGACCTTTCTGGAAATACTCTGTCAGACATTCATCCATACACTTAGAATATCACATCGTCATACCCGCAAAATCACAAATTGACTTATCCAAACATAACCCGGGTATACAGCTAAGAGAAACGAATTCCTCCGCCACCAACGTGAATACGTTTGAATGGATCAACTTACGCGATCCATTGGATATACTTTGTCAGACCTTCGTCCATACAAGTTGTCCTAGGGCTGGACAAACCGAAGGCACTATTCAGTATATCCATCTTAGTCACTGTTATCTAAGACTTATACAACAGCCCTTGCACTTTATTCCATCTTCAATTATCTTGGCATATATGGTTCGCAACGCTTATGCCAATACAGAGTGGTTCTTTGGATAATAATCCAACTGGTCTCTCCATATTAACAACGTTAAAATGGTCAAAACTTCGATAGTTTGTGAGTTAACTATCAAAGAAAAACAAGTGTGCAAACAACGATATTATTTCCAGATGGAAATAATATCAATCAAACATCATTTAACTTTAATCTTTTTGGTTCATCTTACATCTCCTGTTTCCCTATATTCAACATTTTGCTATTTTCTAAATTTAGAAAATATATTTATAACAATGGAAAACATTTCCATTTCTTGTTAATTACTAAATTCACTTAACCATTCTTTACTGCCAAACCATACCCATTTCTTTGTTAAAAACGAAGCCAATCAAGTTGGGGTAGAACTACCTCTCAGACCTTAACTGAACAACATTTCTAACCTTGAAAATAGACAAAGTTCACTTTATATCTCTTTAACCAACTTTCTTACTTAACCCTTCTTTCGAATAACTATATTCGATTAACTCTTTTGAATTAACTCTAGTGGACTGACCCTATGGGATTATCTCTATTTGCTTACTCTATTCGATTAACTCCCTTGGATTACCTCTATTCACTTAACTCCTCTAACTCTATTCGAATAAACTATAATTGATTAACTCCTATAACTCTATTCGAATAAACTATATTTGATTAACTCACTTGGATTAACTAACTTCGATTACCTCGGTTTGATTTACTCATCTTGACTATCTCAACTTGATTAACTCAAGTTGATTAACTTACTTGATTTACCCAACTTCAACTAACTCCTTTGAATTAACTTCGACTAACTCCCTTGGATTAACTAACTTCTTTGGATTACTTACTTCGACGAACTCCCTTGGATTAACTAACTTCTACCATCTCCTTTGGATTAACTAACTTCGACTAACTCCTTTGAATAACCTCGACTAACTCCTTTGTTTTACTTAACCAATTCACTTGATTAACTTAACCAATTCACTTAGTTTGACTCAACTAATCCACTTTGTTTTACTTAACCAATTCACTTAGTTTAACTTAACTAATTCACTTCAATTAACTATTAGTTTAACTCAATTAATTCACTTCGATTAACTATTTAGTTTAACTCAACTAATTCACTTCGATTAACTATTTAGTTTAACTCAACTAATTCACTTCGATTAACTCTAACCAATTCACTTTGATTAACTGCTTAGTTTAACTCACTAATTCGATTAACTCTACCACAACGATCACTATCATTCAGCCACATATAATCCATACACATTTTACATCACGTCATATATCACACTATATGAAAAACGGTAAAATAAATGTTGAGGAATCCCGTCGGATTCCTCCAACCTATTTCCCTGCATCCACAGATGTTAGACAACACGATTAACATCGATTATACTTTGATATGAGTTATTCTGATAGCAGAATCACATATAAATATCTAACAGTTTATATATATATATATATATACAGATATATATATATATATAATTTCTACTAACTGACTAGCAGTTCAATCAAATAGTCAACACACAGTCAACCAGACAATAATTAATAGTCCTGAGAATACGTTGTAAAAATAGAACTGTACAGAGTTGGTGAGTTTTACTCACCTTTGGACGATCATCGTCAATGACGATAACCATCGCTTGATTCAGACAATTTATTTTGCTATAAATTGTAATGGGCTCCAATTGACTCGCGGTCAGTTCCATTGTGTTGCTCCCGTCCATACGATCCTAAGGATCTTGTTTCGTGGAATTCTGACCATGTATGATAAAGTTATCAACATTCAAAGTTTGTATACATTTTAATTGAAATAGAACTTGGATTTTATTTATTAAGTGGTCTTTCACCTTTTAAATCCTCTTCAGCCCATTCAAAAGCCCAACCCGCATCACCTTTTTAAAACCCAATCCGCCCATACATCTCCTCCCGAAATCGAATTATAAAATTTCAGAAGGAAAAACCTACCCACCGACCCACCGTTGACCACCCACTGCCACCTCGACATCCGCCGAACTCCTCCATCTTCACCACCGTTTAAATCCCCTTCCTTCCCTCTTCGATTCCATCACCAACTATGGAAACTCGCAGGCCCGAATCACCACTTCGACAGCAGCTGTACACGCGAGCCACCGGTCTTTGATCGACGGAAAGGGGTGCGGAAATCACCAGAAATGGGAGTACGAGTGCGGAATTCACTCACGAGCTTGAAACTGATCTCCATTCCTTCGATCGAACCATAAATCCAACACCAGATCCAACCCTAGCCTCGACAGTCTATTTCCAGCACACACGAGATTGCGTCGCACTCCCCAAACATTGTACCAGACCGACGTAAATCCATCTAGGAATGTATATGTATATAGAGAATGATTTGTATTATTTGTTTTATACTTCTTTGATTTTGTTTTTGGAAATTTTCTACTGTAAAAAAGAACATTGCGGTTATATAGTTGAGTTTGTGGTTGGTGAGGTTTGTGGTAGAGAAGAGAGGATGGCGTGGTCCTCATTTGGTCCACACAATGATAGGATATTTTTTTATTTGATTTCTATATTTGTTTTATTGATTTTATTCTCATTTTTTATCTTTAAAAATCGCTGCGACCATATACGATACCCAAAAATCACCAAACTGGACACGTAGCTAGAGTTCGACATTACGGTCCCAACGAAACTAGTTTCATCGAATTCCGACTCCGTATGCTCACACAGCGTATTTTTAACCATCGAAATACTGCTATTTTACACTCTAAAAATCCGTACGGCCACACAGTGACTCTAAAAATCACCAAACTTGGAATCTAGCAACTATTTGACATTGCGGATCCAACAAAACTGGTTTCGTCGAATTCCGACTTCGTTTGAAAAAGTGGCTATTTTTCAAAGCTCTAAATAGCCTATTTAAATATATAAATATATTTAAATATAATTAAATTAAATATAAATAAATTTATATTATCGTATATATTCACCATGGAGTACCATACTGCTCAGAATATTCTTGTATGTATTTATAACTCGATATTACATCGTCAGAGTAATGTCGACACTCGATTTCTTCTTTAAATCCTTATTTAAAATATAATTAAATTGTTATGGTCAGGGCGCTGCATTTCTGATAATTTGATTTGGACGTAACTCAAAATCTACACGACGAAATCCCGATATTTCTCTTCCACTAGAAAGATATACTCCACCAGCTCCACACGTTTCTTGTTTCACAGAAATCCTATTTAAAACGAACTCAGTATATCCACTTGAAGTCTGAATCGCCAAATAGCGAACTGCCGCGTCGTTACGCGCTCTATTTTAATTATAATATAATTATACATTCAAACAGTCGTCGACTGAATATATTCGTCAATATATTTCAACTCTAAGCTGAATTAAATCCTGGGGATGACCCCGTCTATATTATATCGTCAATTCACTATTTCTGGTTATTCCTGAATTAAATATATTATTTAAATTATTTAAATTAATTAAATATTCACTTTATTTAATTAAACGATGATTTAATTCCCTAAATCACCATATATATAATTAAATAAATTAATTATAATACCTCTGCCAATGCGGGTCATTACATTCTTCCCTACTTAAAATAATTTCGTCCTCGAAACTGCTAAGTTAGAGGACGACCCTATATATTGGAACTCCTAAGATTTGTTTACCCCTTATTTCTGATTTCAACTAAACCAATTAATATTGACAAAAATATTAATTCCTTCCGACTAACCTAAATTTTCAAAAATTCTAAAAAATTTCTAACACTTTAAATTCTCGAAAAATTTCGCCATAACCTCCTTTGTACCGGGTGCATCGGGATATTTCACATAGCCTCCCATGGCCTTTACCAATCCCAAAAACAAAAAGAAAAGCCAAGCGGCTAGCCGATACGGCTCATAAATCTCATGCTTATATCAAATATAAACTTGTACCTTTTGTCGGCATATTAACTTTATCACTTTCACCTGTTATCAACCCAACATATACCCGTATCATCTTAATCCAACCCTCAACTCAAACACTTAGTTCTATCCAAGTCAAATTCTATTCAAACTCCAATATCAGATTTCAAACTCTTAACCCATCAACTTAATTCCAATCCAGATTATTCTCTAACCAAATCCCGATTTATTTAACTTGGTTCAAGTTAAATTTTAATTTACTTATTTTTTTACCATCTTGATTTATTTAACTTAACAAGTTAAATTGAAATTTCAAGATTTAAATTCCTGGGTTTTATTTCAAATTCCATTTTGAAATCATAGTAACAATTCAAAACGTTTGAATTTCTTGAACAACTTGTTTTCTGGAAACAATTCAAAAACAATCTCCTTGGTAGTAATCCGTCACTTACCACTCGAAAATGAACACTGATGATGCTGCAGTCATCATCAAAGTTTATTTTCCAGCTACAGAAGTGAGTTCAATACTATATCAGCTTTCAAAACCATTTCTCAAACACTTCCACTTTGAAATGTATTTCAAATACCATTCACAATGCTTTAAACAATTTAAAATCTCCCAGGATCTTAAAATTCACTTATATTAATTCCAAGTCCATTTACAAACACTTCTCCAATTTCCAGTGTTTTAAATTTCAAATTCTGATTTAAATTTCAAATTTAACTTATCTAATTCCATGTACTACACTTATATGAATTCTGATTGGTTATTTACATAACCCTTTTATTTATAATCTTACTCGATTATAATAACAACCAATATATCCAACATATATATTATAATTCCAATATATGTTTTCTCTATATCCACATATACTTTGGGGTAAAATTATTTTCATTTACCCTCTTTTCAAAGTATATTGTGTCGACCCATCGTGTTCGAGTGTTTATAAACTCCTACCGATACAGTGGATCAAACTGATCGACCAGAACTCATCAACAACTCAACCAATGAATCTCCAAAATATAAAACAATCTTTATATTAAATACAAATACGCTCACTCGTATATATACACTCAAACTCAATCTAGGGTATTACTAACCCTATCTCTACCGAGTCACGCCACAGAGCCAAGTAATTCTTAACTTAAGCTCTGATACCAACTGTAATGACCCGGATTTTTAGTGACTTTGGTTATCGACATAAGCACGATGTCGATAACCAAAACATCGAAAAATCCTGGTAATTAGTGAAAGAAATTAGAGTGTGAGGAAAGATAAGATAGAAAATTAGAATAGAAGAAGAAGAACACAACATCAGAGTAACACGAACCTCACAGCGGAACGAATAACATATAATACATAACATAACTTTGAAATATAACAGTTATGTATACAATAGCACTTATCAGAGTACAACACTTACAACACAGCGGAAATAAACTATAGCTATATGATTCGGAAGCCTCCTGCTCCAGCTCTTCAATGTATCTGCAAATCCCGACTACTTGACTGCCCGTACAAATTTAGGCACCCAAGAGTTTAGGGAAAACAACAAAGTAAACTCCGGGTCAGTCATGGGACTGGTATGAGTAAAACAGTTTAAACAGGTATATGAACAAGTAAACGATATGTCATAAGACCACGCCGCAGAACGGAACGGGTTTTTCCCTTATGAGAATCCAAAATATCTTTATATCAAAAACCTTTTGATATTATAATAATGTCTATGTACAGATAGATATCAACTAGCAGAAACGCTTTCATCTCACGTTCTACATATATAGTATACAATCAAAATCGCAAGCATGTATTGGATAATGGATTTCCAACTATGACAAGGTATGGAACCACCTTACGATCAGTGTACTCTAGGAACGATACACTGGAGTTCAACAAGAACATCTTGTAACTCAGCCACACATGACCGACCACTCATTTCGCTTGAGTGTATCGAATGTACATCACCAACAGTTGGGATCAGCAACCATTTCCCGTATATATATGGGACAGCATTAATAGATTTAAGAAACAAATGAATATTCTCTAGATAGGTGATTATACACCCTACTTCGGTGCGACCGACTTAGCCATGCTGCCTGCCCGATTTCTGTCATTAACCGGTTGATGAGGCTTGAGGTTACACTCTATCATTACATCAAATTCACTTCGAATGCCACATTGTCATATCCATCGAAAATCACTAATTGACGTCTACAACCATACATTACGTGTCAGCTAAAAGAAGTTTCCTTCTCCGCTTCCACTCTTGGTACGGTTGAAGAAATCAAGGTAAGTGACCTTTTTGGAAATACTCTGTCAAACATTCATCCATACACTTAGAATATCACGTCGTCATACTCGCTAAATCACAAATTGACTTATCCAAACATAACCCAGGTATACAGCTAAGAGAAACGAATTCCTCCGCCACCAACGTGAATACGTTTGAACAGATCAACTTACGCGATCCATTGGATATACTCTGTCAGACCTTCGTCCATACAAGTTGTCCGGGGACTGGACAAACCGAAGGCACTATTCAGTATATCCATCTTAGTCACTGTTATCTAAGACTTATACAGCAGCCCTTGCACTTTACTCCATCTTCAATTATCTTGGCATATATGGTTCGCAACGCTTATGCCAATACAGAGTGGTTCTTTGGATAATAATCAAACCGGTCTCTCCATATTAACAATGTTAAAATGGTCAAAACTTCGATAGTCTGTGAGTTAACTATCAAAGAAAAACAATTGTGCAAACAACGATATTATTTCCAGATATAAATAATATCAATCAAACATCATTTAACTTTAATCTTTTTGGTTCATCTTACATCTCCTGTTTCCCTATATTCAACATTTTGCTATTTTCTAAATTTAGAAAATATATTTATAATACTGGAAAACATTTCCATTTCTTGTTAATTACTAAATTCACTTAACCATTCTTTACTACCGAACCATACCCATTTCTTAGTTAAAAACGATGCCAATCAAGTTTGGGGTAGAACTACCTCTCAGACCTTAACTGAACAACGTTTCTGACCTTGAAAATAGACAAAGTTCACTTTATATCTCTTTAACCAACTTTCTTACTTAACCCTTCTTTCGAATAACTATATTCGATTAACTCTTTTGAATTAACTCTAGTGGACTAACCCTATGGGATTAACTCTATTTGCTTACTCTATTCGATTAACTCCCTTGGATTACCTCTATTCACTTAACTCCTCTAACTCTATTCGAATAAACTATAATCGATTAACTCCTCTAACTCTATTTGAATAAACTATATTTGATTAACTCACTTGGATTAACTAACTTCGATTACCTCGATTTGATTTACTCATCTTGACTATCTCAACTTGATTAACTCAAGTTGATTAACTTACTTGATTTACCCAACTTCAACTAACTCCTTTGAATTAACTTCGACTAACTCCCTTGGATTAACTAACTTCTTTGGATTACTTACTTCGACGAACTCCCTTGGATTAACTAACTTCTACCATCTCCTTTGGATTAACTAACTTCGACTAACTCCTTTGAATAACCCCGACTAACTCCTTTGTTTTACTTAACCAATACACTTGATTAACTTAACCAATTCACTTAGTTTGACTCAACTAATCCACATTGTTTTACTTAACCAATTCACTTAGTTTAACTTAACTAATTCACTTCAATTAGCTATTAGTTTAACTCAACTAATTCACTTTGATTAACTATTTAGTTTAACTCAATTAATTCACTTCGATTAACTATTTAGTTTAACTCAACTAATTCACTTCGATTAACTCTAACCAATTCACTTTGATTAACTGCTTAGTTTAACTCACTAATTCGATTAACTCTACCACAATGATCACTATCATTCAGCCACATATAATCCATACACATTTTACAACACGTCATATATCACACTATATGAAAAACGGTAAAATAAATGTTGAGGAATCCCGTCGGATTCCTCCAACCTGTTTCCCTGCATCCACAGATGTTAGACAACACGATTAACATCGATTATACTTTGATATGAGTTATTCTGATAGCACAATCACATATAAATATCTAACAGTTTATATATATATATAAAGATATATATATATATATAATTTCTACTAACTGACTAGCACTTCAATCAAACAGTCAACACACAGTCAACCAGACAATAATTAATAGTCCTGAGAATACGTTGTAAAAATAGAACTGTACAGAGTTGGTGAGTTTTACTCACCTTTGGACGATCATCGTCAATGACGATAACCATCGCTTGATTCAGACAATTTATTTTGCTATAAATTGTAATGGGCTCCAATTGACTCGCGGTCAGTTCCATTGTGTTGCTCCCGTCCATACGATCCTAAGGATCTTGTTTCGTGGAATTCTGACCATGTATGATAAAGTTATCAACATTCAAAGTTTGTATACATTTTAATTGAAATAGAACTTGGATTTTATTTATTAAGTGGGCTTTAACCTTTTAAATCCTCTTCAACCCATTCAAAAGCCCAACCCGCATCACCTTTTTAAAACCCAATCCGCCCATACATCTCCTCCCGAAATCGAATTATAAAATTTCAGAAGGAAAAACCTCCCCACCGACCCACCGTTGACCACCCACTACCACCTCGACATCCGCCGAACTCCTCCATCTTCACCACCGTTTTAATCCCCTTCCTTCCCTCTCTGATTCCATCACCAACTATGGAAACTCGCAAGCCCGAATCACCACTTCGACAGCAGCTGTACGCGCGAGCCACCGGTCTTTGATCGACGGAGAGGGGTGCGGAAATCACCAAAAATGGGAGTACGAGGGCGGAATTCACTCACGAGCTTGAAACTGATCTCCATTCCTTCGATCGAACCATAAATCCAACACCAGATCCAACCCTAGCCTCGACAGTCTATTTCCAGAACACACGAGATTGCGTCGCACTCCCCAAACATTGTACCAGACCAAAGTAAATCCATCCAGGAATGTATATGTATATAGAGAATGATTTGTATTATTTGTTTTATATTTCTTTGATTTTCTTTTGGGAAATTTTCTACTGTAAAAAAGAACATTGCGGTTATATAGTTGAGTTTGTGGTTGGTGAGGTTTGTGGTAGAGAAGAGAGGATGGCGTGGTCCTCATTTGGTCCACACAATGATAGGATATTTTTTTTTATTTGATTGCTATATTTATTTTATTGATTTTATTCTCGTTTTTTATCTTTAAAAATCGCTGCGACCATATACGATACCCAAAAATCACCAAACTGGACACGTAGCTAGAGTTCGACATTACGGTCCCAACGAAACTAGTTTCGTCGAATTCCGACTTCGTATGCTCACACAGCGTATTTTTAACCGTCGAAATACTGTCTATTTTACACTCTAAAAATCCGTACGGCCACACACTGACTCTAAAAATCACCAAACTTGGAATCTAGCAACTATTTGACATTGCGGATCCAACAAAACTGGTTTCGTCGAATTCCGACTTCGTTTGCAAAAGTGGCTATTTTTCAAAGCTCTAAATAGCCTATTTAAATATATAAATATATTTAAATATAATTAAATTAATTATAAATAAATTTATATTATCGTATATATTCACCATGGAGTACCATACTGCTCAGAATATTCTTGTATGTATTTAAAACTCGATATTACATCGTCAGAGTTATGTCGACGCTCGATTTCTTCTTTAAATCCATATTTAAAATATAATTAAATCATTATGGTCAGGGCGCTGCATTTCTGATAATTTGATTTGGACATAACTCAAAATCTACACGAAGATATCTCGATATTTCTCTTCCACTAGAAAGATATACTCCACCAGCTCCACACGTTTCTTGTTTCATAGAAATCCGATTTAAAACGAACTCTGTATATCCACCTGAAGTCTAAATCGCCAAATAGCGAACTACCGCGTCGTTACGCGCTCTATTTTAATTATAATATAATTATACACTCAAACAGTCGTCGACTGAATATATTCGTCAATATATTTCAACTCTAAGCTGAATTAAATCCCGGGGATGACCCCATCTATATTATATAGTCAATTCATTATTTCTGGTTATTCCTGAATTAAATATATTATTTTAATTATGTAAATTAATTAAATATTCACTTTATTTAATTAAACAATGATTTAATTCCCTAAATCACCATATATATAATTAAATAAATTAATTATAATACCTCTGCCAATGCGGGTCATTACAGTATCTTTATTTCTGTTCGTACGTGGATGGAATTTAGGTAACATAGTATGTTAAAAACCAATTTTAAAACCATGAAACTTAACGTGCGTTTCCCATTTTCAAATTAATATCTCATCCTATTTTCTGATCAAACTAGAGTCCATGTGCCACCTAGTCCCTACACACTTCATGGCTAAGCAAAGTGATGGGTTTCAACGCCTACCACGTCTACATGTAACGTGTTTCTTTAAGGACCAAGTATCTCCCTATAAATGCACGCATAGTTATTTCTTCACTTGATAATGCCGAATCCATTTCTCCTCAACAAACTAAAAACGCGAGTTATCCAATTACTAAGATGCAAACTTTTTTTCCACATCTGGGTTGCGTGTTCTTCTCAAATCTTTGGCAACTACTGCTATATCTTTAATAGTATGTATAAGCCACCTTATCCGATCCATATTTTATAAAGCATGAAGAGGAATGTTGTGTAAATGTTTTCAAGTGAAAATGGGAATCCGTCGATGAAGGGAGGAAGAGGAGTTGGGTTCCTTTGCATGGAACTGGCCATTTTTCACGTGAACAGTCTCTGGAAATATGGGGTTTGAAAGCAGCAGTTTTACTATGGGGAAGAGTCTGTTTATGCAGCCTGGCAAGTAAGGGAGAGGTGCGAGTTTAGCACGTTGGGGTTGAGGTGATTGAGTACGAGAAAGGAGTCGCTCCATGGTGGTGTTTGGTGGGAAAAGCCGTTGCATTAGTTCTATTGGGTACTAGAGTCCGCGATTTCAAGGTAACGTCACACTTTATTGTAGGAGCTTGAATTCAAGGAGGGTAGTTGGAGGACATCGGGAATGGATCAGTGAAAGGTGCGGTTCCCATTTACTGCCAAAGTGGAAGAAGGGCTTCAGTAGTGGATCAGGTATCGTGGTTTTAATGTGAGGCCAGAACCGTATATTATGTAGAAGGAGAAGTTGCTTATGTTTGAGTTTGGGAAATAGTGAAGGAAATGGTTGAGTTTTGATTTGGGAACGGAGATGATTTTAGGGAAGAAGGATCAAGTACTGTGCGGTTTTGGGGTAAGGGTGAGGGTGGGCCGATGTAAATTTGGTGAGGCCCATGTATATATTCGATGGATTTGGATATATTTGACGGGGAAAGAAGATGTTATTGCTGAAGCCTTTTTGCTTTAAGTGGCAGTTGTTGTTAGGTGGATTCCAAGCATGGGTGATAGGTCAATTCCTAAGTGAAGAGAACTACACATACATGGAAGCACAACACACGTGAATGAGAAGTTGGAATGTGCAAGGATAGGATTGGTTGGGCCGAATTTAAATGGTAAGGACAAGAATAAAATAGTTTAATTTAATTTAAATGTATAGGAACTTCGTAAATTCATAACTTCGTCATACGTGATCAAAAATCAGCGAAACAAGATCCGCTGGGATCGTATGGACGGACGCTACCCAATGGTACCGACGAGGAGTGGATCGAAGCTTGTTACAATTTATAGCAAAATAAATTGTCTGTCTGAATCAAATCGAGCGATGTTTATCATTATTAACGATGATCGTCCAATGTGAGTAAA
This sequence comes from Allium sativum, assembly GCA_030737875.1. Lineage (NCBI taxonomy): Eukaryota > Viridiplantae > Streptophyta > Magnoliopsida > Asparagales > Amaryllidaceae > Allium > Allium sativum. The sequence goes on along the minus strand of JASFAX010000021.1, from coordinate 30,052,682 downwards.
ACTCACCAACTCTGAACAGTTATATTTTTATAATTTTAGAACTGTTAATCATCTGTTGATTGCTGTGTGTTAACTGTTTGGTTAAATTGCTTGTGTATTGGTTGAAATCGTAGATAACGATATGTACATAAATTGTTAATCCAATATTGATTCTGTTTAGAAGAATATTTCATATTGAAATGAAATAGATGTTAATTATACTGTTTAACAACTGTGCTACAGGGAAACAGGTTGGAGGGGTCCAACTGGACTCCTCAATATTTATAATACTGTTCTGTTCATATATTGTAGTATACGATGTGATATATAATCTGTTGTGGATTATGTGTGTTTGAATTATACCGATCACTGTTAACTGGTATTTTAAATACCGTAAGAAATACTGGGAAATAGAAATGGGATTTTCAAAGATTATTTGAAAATAAATTATTTATATAAAATCCATGGATTTTATATATAAAAGGAAAAAAGATTTTATAAAAGAAATAAATTATAAAATCAAAGATGAAATTGAAAAGGAGATATTTGTAAACCGCTTATAAATAGAAAGATTAGGAAAATATTTACTTGTTAAATAAATAGATTATGAAAGGAATATTTATTTGTTAAATAAATAGAATAAGATATCATAAGAAGGAAATTTATTTATAAAATCAAGGGATTTTATAAAATGGAATATTTATAAAATCAAGGGATAATATAAAAGAATTATTTGTGAAATCAAATATAAAGGAACACTACACCAAAAATGCCTTTAGCAGCGTTTAAAAACGCTACCAAAGCCTTTGGTAGCGTTTTAGAGAACGCTACTACAGGTCCCGTAACTAAAAGTCTATTTTTTTCTGTTGCGTTTCTGTAAACGCTGCCAAACTAAAGCAACCAAATATTTTCTGCAGTGTTTAAAAAATCGAACCAAAACTAACATTTTTTGGTTGCATTTGTGCTTGTCCCTTTTCTTTGACTTTCTATAGCGTTTATTTTATATAACTAAAAACTTTTCGTTGCATTTAATTTATGCCACTGTAAATTCAAATAATATTTTACGTTTGTTTCAATAACGTTTTAGAAACGCTGCTGAAATATATTGATTGTTTTGTAGCATACTTTAAACGCTACTATATACTGTTAATGTCTTACATTGTTTCCATCAACCAGCTTTGTAATAATCATACCAAAATCAACAACAATTATATAATTATCATATTTGAACCAACAATCAACCATTCATATAGTATTCATATTTAAATAATTGAAAACACGTAATTACGTAAGTACTATCCATAACCATTTAGATAATAATTGTTTGACAAAATGAGCAAGTTCACATACCACAAACGTTTTCAAAGAGTTTTACTTAAGTATCGACTAATATCATAATACATATAACAATTGAAGTCACGTCCATTGTTCGTGATGGTCTTCACTACGAAAAAGCTAATTACCTGCAAATAAGTTCGATAATCAACAAGAAGAATTTACCATGAATTATCAAATAGCATTCAAACAATATTAAGCGATTGTTATTAAAACAAGCACATGAATAATCAAGCCATGCATATATCCTACATATGCATTGTTAAACCATTCGCAATCATAATGCAATGGGACAATGGTATATTATTATTATGGTCCCATTCAAACTAAAATTTTACATTATTTATGTAGTTGTAGTATCAAACTTATGTTCATGAACTACCAACCAAAGTTATAATATGCTAAAAAAAATTAAAACTATCCAAATTCATGATATTAACATCTGAAGGTTGATAATATATCACTTCAAGCACCAATAATGAAAACAGACATAATTAATATCTAAAGCTTGATAATATATCAGTCAGATCAAACACCTCAAGCAAAATATAGAGAAGGCGTTTAGCAATTAAACAACATATTGTAGATGAAATCAATGAAAAGCTTATAGAATAGCAAAATTAGGCGGCTAACCTAAGGTGACAAATGGACCTAACTCTTTCAATCTAGTTTCGCTGATCATTCCATCGATATCAAAAACACACGACTGATCAAGATGGTACCATCTTAGTTTTTTTTTGTTAACATCAATAGGGAAGCAATAAATTCCTTTACTGAAACATACACCAGCAATTCTATTTATAGTAGCTTTCCTTTTATCATTTATGAAAATATTGTAATAGAACATTCAAGTGTGGACGTAGAAAAGCCATCTGAAATTGAAGAACTAAAAAGGCAGTTTTTCAAATTAACAATAATGGTTGTCCAGGCCCTGAACGTTATAACACTAAATTTTATAAGTTTCTGTAGGATCTTATAAAGACAGTTCTGCTAGAAACAATGAAGGATATATATATGGGAGATTAATTTATCTAGATATCATATCCAATGAACTCTTGTCCCAGAGTTAAAGCAGCTGCACTCAAAGTTGAATAATTTCAGCAAATTTGAAAGTGTTTCTAAAATTCTATACTGGGTTTTACTATAATTAAGCAATAACTTAATTTCAGAAGAAAACAAACCTCAGCTCGAAAGAATCCAAAGCAAAGCCATTGAAACAGTTAATGGCCGCCTGCTGAATATTAATACCAAGACCATCAAGTGCACTCACTGTAGACAGCAAGAGCCTGGGTCTTCAAGAACAGAACATATGAATGTTCACTGTATCGCCTTCCCTTATACTCACTTCCACCTATTTGGTGTAAACAGAAAGGGGGGAAAACATTATATTTTGCTTCAACAATACTGTAAATGAATGAACTCTTATTTATACTCTAGGTAAGAATAATACTATCATGATTTTCACCATAACACAGTGAAATTTTTGCTTTACAATGAGCTGATATCTTCTATACTCTAACCATGTCTCCAAAACTACTAACATATCTCATTACTATTACATATAATTCATTACTAACATTGGTACTAGGAACTTCTAAGCTAGCTCTAGACTCCATCCTACCATGATAATTCAAACATAATTAGATAACCAATTCAAAGAGTAGAGTCCATAAGGTAAGTTATATATTTAAGCAGATTTTATTTTTCATCGCAAACTTAGGTACATAGATTATTAGTTCTAAACCAACATAACAAACTAGGCATCCGGACACAATTGAACCAAGCATGATCAAGAATAGTAGAAGTAAAATTAATTATCGAGCACGAACTGTCTAACCGTTTTCACCTGTATCACAGTTGAGTCATAAGCTAACACAATTTCCTCACACCTTGGTAGAAAGGAAAAAAAGATATAAGAGACAAAATCGTTAATTGTATCGATATTCATGATATTTGTGCAAAAGTTAATCAAAGAACAAAAGCCATAGATAGTTCTCAAAGATTCATGCACTAATTAAATCACTTGCTTATTAATTTTACTCTAGCTAGAAAAAATTCAAGTGTAAAAGTCTAAATCTAAAAGATGTGTAAAACACATCAAATGCCTAGCTTAATTACAACCTGCGGGCTAGATAAGTGTCAAGTTATAAACATACATAGTATGCATGTGTTTATTTCTATAAATCTCGTCATCTATTTAAATACAAAATTCCTTGGTATCTTTGAGAACAAAACATAAATTTTAAAATTTTAAAAAACAAGGGGTTAGGATCCAAAGTGCTAACACTGTACATTCCCCTATGAGTACCAGGAAAAGTAAAGAGCTTTTTGCATGTTTAAAAACATATGAATATGTAGCCGGTGAGGATGAAAACCATTGATACAACGACCATGGCTGATGAGATTTCAGCAGCTACATCTGAACCCTGAAATATTTGAGTTTCTTAAAGTAAATGCCTTTTTCAGTCATATCTTCTAGTCTTTTCCAACAGTTATGGTCTACTTTTGGATCGCCAACATATAACCCCAGAAAAAGGTTTAATCTGTAACGTCCAGTTTATGAATCTATGACATAGGGATATAACAATATGTTAACCATATATATATATATATATATATATATATATATATATATATATATATATCCATTTGTTTTCGACGCAAAGGTTGAACTCCGTACAAATCACCAGAGACTTTTGCTTCGGCAATTTCCCTTTCCAAAAGTAAAGTAAGGGTTAAAAGCCTATCAAAAGCTAATAGCTACATCTTGAAAGACAAAAGCAGCTGCAACAAATATTTAAGGTGGCTAGTTTTGTTTTTCTTCATAATCACCCCTTACGGTGTAAACATCCAGAAAGCAAGATCTATTAATATGATCTCCTACTGTTGATTGAAACTCTCATAGAACTATCTAATTAACAAACACACAAAAATTCACCGATGGTGGATTTCCTTGTCACCTACATATGTTAGCTTACAGATGGAAAATAGCTGTAAGGTTTGACTCTTTTTATCCGCACATGAAGGATTATTGCATTCAACCAAAAACTATAGTACAGTAAACCATCTATAATATGCTATTTAAAGAATTAATACCAAATATTAACATTATATAAACATAGTACATATAACCATACCACTATTGAGTTGATACCGAAGAAATAATATGAAATTTGTAGCACAAAACAACATTTGACTGCAATTTTAATTTTAGTTTATTATTTTTGTTTTTAGGACAATATGTTAGATTAGCATGTCTGTTTTGGTCAATTACGGGATCCCTTAATAACTCTTGGCGTATAAATTAGAAACTTTATTAGCCTAAGTCCTAATAGCATGAGCTAATATTATTGTTTGTAACCTAAAGTAACTACACTGTAACTGATACACAATTGCATATAATTAACTCACTCAAAACTGTGGGTGTTCACATCATCATCTACTGTACGATGCTCCTCCCTAAGTCAAATCTGAAATAAAAATTTATGCTGCTAAGGTTTTGTATTTTGCATAACGTGCTCCTTAAAAGAACCACATATCGGAAAATTAAATGAGAAAAGCAAAAGTAACCTTTCTGTTATTGACTGTAGCAACAAGCGCACATGTCAAAGCCGTAAAAGGACTCCCTAGCAGGTATATGCAGCGATAGTACTTCTTGGCCATGATGAAACCACCAAACTGATAACAGCAACCAAAGGTACAAATGTCAAATCTCAGGATACAACTCATGTTACCCTGCACATACACCATAACCATTGCATCGATTACTGCTGCAACGTTGGAAACCATAAAGTGCCAGTTAAAGAACACATCTCGATCTTTGGTGATGTTTATTTAGTTTACTTTATGAAACTGAAATCATATATGAACATTTGCTTGGTAAAGAACCAGATCACATTGAAAAATCTCAAAAAAAAAAAAAAAAAAAATTGAAACAATGAAAAAAATATAGTCAATATACTAGGTTTGCACTTAACTGTGTGCACATTTGTTACTTTCGTTTACTGTACTGGAATCATGTCTGGCCACAGTTGATGAAGTACTCGAGGACAGAGTCGAAATGTTCTGAACCGATGTAGATGAGGGGGCCGAGCATGTAGGGAAAGGCCTGCAGCAGTAGGACGCACCTGTAGCATCTGTATTTGATGATGAAGAATAGGGCCTGGAACAGTAGGATGCACCTGAGGCATTTGCATTTGATGATGAAGGGTAGACCTGGAGAAGTAGGAGACACCTGTTGGTGTAACGACCCAGAAAATCTGAACCAATTTAAAATTTTTAAATTAGCTAAAATAATGGATTTTAAATATTTAAAATAAATATTTTAGCTAATGGCAATGAAATGTTAGTTAAATCGACAATTGAAAACGAATATAATCAATTATAATTATAAACAGGGCTTGAAAAGGCGCTGTAGTTTCAAAAATCGAATTCAAGCTTTGTCGGACTGTACCGGGTGCAAATCAATCCGGATTTTAGTGAAACCAAAAATATTTAAATCTGTTAGTGAATACCTTTCTAACGAATCTGAAAAATCGAATTTTCATAGCGGAAAGCAAAAGTTATGGCCGAATGAATTTTCGGAAGGGTCGATATGGAATTTATATAGCCCGTGAAGTTGGCCATTTTGCATACGACCTCGGAATTCGACGAAATCACTTTTGTTGGGTCCGAGATGTGAAGTTATTGCTAGATTTCAAATTTCATAATTTTTGAAGCTAATATGTGAGCATGGCAAAAGAAAATGTGTTTTGGTCAATTACAGTTAAATTGGATCGACCAAAAATGGGCCTTTTTGCAAACGGTCTCAGAATTCGACGAAACTAGTTTTGTTGGGACTGTATCGTCAAAACATAGCTAGATTTATTTTTCTGGAATTTTTCAAATCAGTTTGTGGCCCTGGCAAATTGAAATGTACGTTCAAATTAAATATTGAATGTTTTATATTTTGATTTGAAGGAAACTGGCTGAAACATTCGAATGGGCCTTCGAAACATATCCCATTGTGCTTGGAATGGGGGTAAAACGCTAGGGAAGACAGTTGTTGGGTTGGATTTCGAGTTCGTCCAAGAAAACCCCAATTTTTGAATTTATTATAACATCGGCCAATAGGATTTTTTATTTCATTAATTTAAAAAAATCAAAAAAAACCCCGTCGCTCAAACGATTGAACGGCGCCTGTATCTCCCCCCTTCCCTCTCGTTTTCCGGCCGCCACATGCGAAACCAGGCAGCGCCACCACCTTCCCTCGAAAGCTCCTTCGCCCCTCTTCAAATCAACCTCAGCCTCGCTCCGCCTCGTGGCCCCATCATTGAGAACGACGCCTCTGAAGTCATCGACTTCCAGTCGACACCGAGATCGCCAGAGGCGATCAGACCCGAAGCCCAGACCATCGCCAGAAGCGCCACACCCCCCTCTTCCACGTCGCACCCTCTGATCGAGCTACAACTTCGCGGATTCGACAAAAATCGAAAACCTAGATTCAAAGAAAAAAACAGGTATATGACTATTTTTATTTTAAACTGATTTCGACAGTTTTAAAGTGTTGCAAAATTTGAAAAACCATATCTTTTTCATTTGTTAACGAAATTCGATAAAACAGGAAACATCGTGACCATGTGGACGTCTTCTACATTTTAGAAGAGACCGCATATTTTTCTGAGCCTTCTGCTATTTTTGGTGGAGTGGAACCCAATGTGAGATTTCTAATTTAAAAACAATATGGAAAAAGACGATGTATAAATTATATAGTCGATGTATGAGTTATATAAGCGTTGTACACCTCATGTATAAGCGTTGTATAAGTTGTACGTTCGATGTATAAGTTGTATATGCGTTATAAAAATTATATATGTGTTGAAATAAAAGTGAATTGCTATATATATATATATATATATATATACACACCCCTCGTCTACAAACCATGGACGATATTTATTGGTTGAAATTGTTGTGAAAATTGATTGATAGCGAATGGTTGTTTGGGATTGTTTGTGGTTGATGTTGATTGATTGTGGTTGATAAATACCCGTTTGGGGTTGAGAAATATTTGGTTGAAACCACATAGGATTAGTTTGTGGAAATGAGATAAATATATACATGCCGCCTGCGTGCGAACTAGATGCATGATTCCCATTGTCAAAAACCGCGAGGTTTTAAGGTAGAGCGAGGAGCCGTACTAGGGACGGTCCCGGTTTTAACTACCCTGCCGTTATGCTGCCGAAATTTTGAATAATATTCATGTGTTTGAATTATTTTCATTTGCCAAAACTATATTTATTCGTTGAATAGAAAACCTTCATGTGTTGAATTGATATTCATTTGTTGATTAGAAATTCATGTGTTGAATGGTATTCGTGTTTTAAATATAAAAATCACATTTTTATATATATATAGAAACTATAGAAAACCTTCATGTGTTGAATCGATATTCATTCATTGGATTGAAATTCATGTGTTGAATGGTATTCATATTTGGAAATAAATTGTTTTATAATAAAAATCACCTTTTTATATCATCTATATGAGCTATGTAAAATGACCTCGTTTTGAAATAAATTGTTTCATGATAAAAATCACCTTTTTATCACCTATATAAACTATATAAAATAATACTGTTTTGAAATGAATTGTTTTACAACAAAAAAACACATTTTTATTTATATACATGAATCGTTGAAATGTGAAGTGTTAAAAATAGCAACTCGTTCAAATATTCATTAATTAGCTAATGATATGCCTTTTTGCCCATGCATGCAACATTAGAATGAATGGTGTTTTTAAACCAAATGGAATCAAATATGAAGTTGAATGGAAAATGATAAATGATAAGAACTGTATATATGTACATGCATATTTATTGAACAGGTTATAGCAAAGGGGCTAGAGAAGAGGAATAAAATTTTGTGCCCGACAAACAGGTACACATTTACTGTTTTGTTTGGGTGATGATTTTATGAGCCTGTTGGCTAGCCGCTTGGCTTTTCCTTTTTCTTTTTGACATGAGACGCCCGTGTGGCTATTTGGGAATTTTCCCAGCCCCTCCCGTACAAAGGAGGTAATGGCGAAATTTTCCAAAATTTTAAGGCGTTAGTGAAATATTTGAAGTGAAAACGATATAGGAATTTTTGAATGAACTATTTATATAAATATATAAATATAAATAAAATTAAAATGAAATGTGGCCGTGCAGTTCGCATTTTGAAAACGTGATTTCAAACGATTATACCGGGAGATCTGACCATCGGATTTTCCTGAAACTGCAACCGTTGGGTTCGCCTTGGAAAAATCTTTCCAACGGCACCAACTTTGTAAAAATCCAACGGTTGGATTGTTTGGAATGTTTAATTCAAATCTGAAGAAAATCAGCGCCAGAAACGATTATATTTATATATATATATATATAAAAATATAATTATATTAAATCGAATAACGACGATGTAGTTCGTATTTTGAAATCGAAACTTCAAACGATTGTACTGGGAGATCCGACCGTCGGATTTTCCCGAAACTTGAACCGTTGGATTCGTTTTGAAAAGACCTTTCTGATGATGTAAATTGCGTGAAGATCCAACGGTTAGATTTTCAGATATGTGTAAATCAAATCTGAAGAAAAACAGCGCCACGGCCGCGTTATGGCCCGAAGCGTCGTTTTGAATAGATTGGCTATTTTAAAATAAATAAAAATAGCGATAAATCGTTTTAAAATATCATAAACGATATGGAATGGAAATAAACTGAATTTGCTCGATTTATGTGGTATTTGATGGTTGTATGTGTTTGGTGTGAAAATTACATTAAAGAACAAAATTGGTGTTGTCGAATAATTTAACCATTGAAATAAATTGATTTGAAATTCTAAATATACGTGAATTATTTGAAAAGGCCGAGTTAATTCTCATTTCAAATAATTGACTGACGATTGAAATTCGAAGATTAAGACGATGGTCGAAGACCGGAGATCTTCACCTCGTTTGGATGGTAACCGAGGTCCTGATTGGGAGGCATCCCGAAATATGGATAATGAGTGGTGATCGTCTAGACGTACGTGGTGATCGAAGGGTTTGCGAGGTATTTAGTGCCTCCGGTTTCGTTCAGACCCAGAACGGACTTGTAAATGGACTGTGTGTCTGACATTGGATTTTATTCTGTGTTGATTGATCTCTATTAAATATACATCTGTTTGGCGGCGGAGAATTTATTCTTTTGCTTAACGCCCTTCTCTGAGACGCACGAGCTCAGAGGTTGTATATCGATGGACATCAGTCGCATGGCATGAATTGCCTGTGTGGCATGCTAAGATGCAGTGATCAGGGCTTTTGTTGAAAAGCAAAGCCTTGTGGTGATGATCAAAGCACCGCCTGTGTGGCGTAGCTTGGTGTATAACGTGAATTCGCGAGCCTCACACCCCGGTATGAACCTAAAACGGGAGAAGGACCTCAGGGAGGGCATGCGTTTCTTTCTAGCTAGGGTGGTGTCAGTGACCTACCAGCCCTAACATTTATATACTTTTCACCTATGTGGTTGTTGCTGTTGCGAGGCGCCTCGGTTTGATCGGACGATCCGGGTCCGATGGAGTCATTCGTTGGCTCGTTTACGCCCCAAAGGGCGGGAAAACGTATTGTTCAGGCATAATAATCCACATCGGTGGACCGGCCCTGACGATCCAAGGGGCAGTTGCGGCTGTTACTGAGACATGGGCTAGATTGTCTCGAATTCGGTAAGGACTATCTTTTGCCTTGGGTCATGACGGAAATCCAATTTCCAAATACGACATTGTGCGGTTCTGATTGTATATATATTGGCGGCATAGTGGCATGGGACGCTCATGTTGTCTATGATTGATAGTAATGATTTGAAATTGTTTTTGAAACAAATAGACACTAGTAATAATATCAAATGCTTTTGTTTTATTCGTATCAAGCATATTTTGGCCATTATAAGGTAAAAACTCTATCCTCCGGTTTGCGTTGCATTGTGTGATGGGAACTGAGTCTTATAACGGCTTCATTTTTATAAAAAGCATAGCGATGTTTAAAAGAAAGATTTGGTTTTAAAGCACTGGCAATCCAATGGAGTAAACCCGTTCCACGAAAGTGGCGTGGTCCTGTGATTAGCCAAATTATATATGTGTTGAGTAGATCTCTCATACCAGTCCCATGACTGACTCGTAGTTTGTTTCACTTTCAAACTCGGGTGCCCCTTTTTCTACACGGGCAGCCTTGTATTCAGGTTTAGCTGGTTATTTCTGGATAGCTGGAGCTGAAGATGGATTATATCATTTATCTCTTTTTATGCTGTTCAGCTCCTATTGTACATATTTTGTTTATTTCCGCTGTAGACATTTATGTATAGCTGAACTGTATTTGTACTAAGTAAGATCCTGTATACTGTGTAACTCTGATGATTACGTTTATCCAGTATATTTTATTGTTCATTATCTGGTGTATTTAATTATTCTGTTCTGCTATTATATGTTTCTGTGTCATATTCCTAAGATAACCCTTGTCTCCGTCTGAATGGGATTTGGGGTCGTCTCAACGTGGTATCAGTGCTTGGGTTAAGCTTAGTTCTGGATTATAACATTTGAACGAACTTGTCAGAAATAGAACCAGTAGTGTTCTAGGATGGGTAACTCATTACAGATAGGATCCGTAATATCCTAGTATGAGTAGCAGAATGAAATAACACCTCGATAGACACATTTACATTGAAGTATATGGTTCTATGTTTGAAAATTTTCTTTTTTGTTGACCTGACACTTGGTCTGCTATTTGCAGAAGAACCAGAAAATGAGTGCCAGAAACAGAAGAAGTAATACTGACCCGGATATAGAAGCTCTATTCATGAAGTATAGAAATCTAGGTGGAAAGCCGTTCTCAGGCGAAGAATCTATTATGAGAACACAAGCTTGGATTCGTTCGGCTGAGAAAATCTTCAAAGCATTAAAGCTTAGGGATGACCAAAAAAGATTGCTGGCCTCCTGGGCTCTCAAAGATGAAGCTTTATTCTGGTGGGATTCAGTTATCAAAGGTAATCCAGAAGGTGATATCACCTGGGATAGATTCAAAGTGATTTTCTTAGAAAGATTTACTCCTCCCGAAGCGACCGAGCGACTATGTGATGAATTTTCTTATCTGATACAAGGAGATATGACCATTCCCGAATATCATAAGAAATTCAACGAACTTTCTCACTTTGCTCCCCATCTAATTCAGAATACGAGGAGAAAGAATTTGAGATTTATTTACGGGCTTCAAAGGAAATATCAGAATAAAGTAATGGGGCATGTGAAACTTCCTTTTTCAGAAATTATTTATATGGCTTATCAATATGAAGATCTCCATAAGAAAGGCATGTTGCGCGACGAAGAGGAAGTCAGCTCTAGTAATAAAATTGAGTCTGAAACTGATCGTCCTGAGGCCAGTACGATGTATGAAGTTAATAAGGAGCCCAAAGTGAATCGAAAAAGGGCCAGATCAGAAAAAGAACCAGCAACGACTGCCATATGCAATAACTGCCATAAGAAAGGGCATTTGCAAGGAAATTGTAAATCCTCGAAGAAACGAAAAAATGATGGATTTAAATCGGGTGGAAAGCTTCAAGAAAATAGAAAATGCAATCTCTGCCATCAGGCTGGTCACGTAAAGCAAGATTGCTGGCAGTTGAAAAAGACTGAAATAGTTCAAGTGAATGAAGTGGCAGAAATTCCTGAGCCCTCAGCTATTCAGGAAAGGCCATATGTTTTGGAAGGCACGCTAATTGTAATAACCCGGAAAATGTGAACCAGTTTAAAATTTTTAAATTCGGTTATTAACAAGAAATTTGAATGATTAAAATTGCCTATTCCCATAAAATATAGAATATTTCAATAAATTAGTGAGTTAAGAAATAGTAAGTCAGTTTGAAAATTGATATTTTGCATATGGCCTCAGAATTCGACGAAACCACTTTTGTCGGGTCCGGGATGTCAAACTATTGCTAGGTTTCAAATTTCATAATTTTTCGAATCAATATGTGAGCGTGGCAAAAGAAAACGCGTTTGACCAGTTTCTATTGAATTTAATCGACTGGAAATTGGCCATTTTTCAAACGGTCTCAGAATTCGACGAAACTAGTTTTGTTAGGACCGTATCGTCAATACGAAACTAGAAAATATTTTTCTGGAATTTTTCTAGTTAGTATGTGACCCCGGTAATTTGAAATGTACGTTTAAAATTCAATATAAGGATTTAAATTGTAAATTCAACGGAAACTGATTGTAACGATCAAACCAGCTTACGATACATATCCCATTGTGTTCGGAATGGGGGTAAAACGCTATGGACGACAGGCGGTGGACCTCATTTCGAGGTCATATGTAAAAGTCAACCCTTGTGCATAATTTAATAATTAAATAATATAATAATAAAAAAAAAAAATATACATTTCCCCCTTTTCTTCCTCGTTGCCCCCCCCCCCGATCAGTATTCACAAAGGAAAAAAAAAAAAGAAGAAACCCTAAATACTCCGAAGCCGCCGCCTGACCGTCGAAGCCCCACCGCCTGGCCGCCGAACCCTTCGCCTGAGCCACCCTCGCAACCTCCTCCCACCGAACGACACAATCGAAGCAACGCCCTAGCCAATCGAAGCAGCACCCTCGTCGAAGCCTCGAACCACCGCCGCGACGTCTCAGAACCGCCGAGCCGCCCTTGACTTCCCTCCTCCCCTTCGCATACCACGGTGAGCGTTTAATTTGATTTTATTTTTATTTTTGCTTTTTGTTTTTGTTTTACAGAATGTATAAACTGTTTTTTTTTATGAATTATAAAACTGATTTTTGTTTTAAGTTTTTAAAACAGAATTTTTAAAAGAAGAAACTTATAAAAACTGTTTTTTTTATAAAGTTTTAAAAACTGTTTTTAAAAAAAGAAATCAAAACAGAAATTTAAAATTGAAAAACTGTTTGTTTTAAAAGAAATAAAAAACTGTATTTTTAATAAATTTAAAAACTGATTTCTTTTAGTTTTAAAAACAGACTGTTTTAAAAGAAATCAAAACAAAAATTTAAAAAGGAGAAATCAAAAAACTGTTTTTAAAAAAAAAAAAAAAGAAAAAGAAAAAAACTGATTTGAGATAAAGTAAAACTGCATTTTTAAGAAATAAAAACTGCATTAATTTAAAAGGCAAAAACTGCATTTTTAAAAAAAAAATAAAAACTGCATTTTTAAGAAATAAAAACTGCATTAATTTAAAAGGCAAAAACTGCATTTTAAAAAAAATAAAAACTGCATTAATTTAAAAGGCAAAAACTGCATTTTTAAAAAAATAAAAACTGCATTCATTTTTAAAAGGGATTTTTTTAAAAAAACTGCATTTTCTAGAAATTAAAAACTGCATTTTCTAGAAAATAAAAACTGCATTTTTCTAGAAGATGAAAACTATTTTTCTAAAAGGAAAAAATGCATTGTGAAAGAGAATAAGAAAGAAAAAAAAACTGTTTTCTTTATAAAAGAGTTTTTAAAACAGTTTTTTTTTAAAAGAAGTAAGTTATAAAAACTGCATTTTTAATAAAAGAAAAAAACTGCATTTTTGATAGATGAGAAAAAAACTGCATTTTTAAAAGAATAGAAAAAAAAACTGCATTTTTCTAAAAGGAAAAAAAACTGCATTTTTGAAAGAATAATAAAAATATAATCTTTATATTTAATAGCGAAGTCAAAATGCAATCTATATATATTGAATAACATAGTAAAATTCGTTTTTACCTATGTAGAGGATACAGTCAACAAAATCAACAACAAGGCGAAGTAGACGAAGTTTCTATTAAGGAAATCAATCGTGTGAGTGGATAGCTATTAGTGAGGATTTCTCACTCTTCAACTCCTTTTTATAAATATTATATATGAGTTGAAAATGAACTGCTATATATAAATATCTATATATATATATACGCCCCTCGTCCACAAACCATGGACGATATTTATTGGTTGAAATTGATTGATTGTTTGGGATTGTTTGTGATTGATATTGGTTGATTGCGGTTGAAAAATACCCAATTGTGATTGGAAAATATTTGGTTGAAACCACATAGGATTAGTTTGTGGAAATGAAAAAAATATAAACATGCCGCCTGCGTGCGAATTAGATGCATGATTCCCATTGTCAAAAACCGCGAGGTTTTAAGGTAGAGCGAGGAGCCGTACTAGGGACGGTGCCGGTGTAACTACCCTGCCGTTATGCTGCCGAAATTTTGAATAATATTCTTGTGTTTGAATTATTTTCATATGCTTAAACTATATTTATTCATTGTATAGAAAACATTCATGTGTTGAATTGATATTCATTCGTTGTTTAGCAATTCATGTGTTGAATGATATTCATATATTGAAATAAACCGTTCGATAATAAAAATCACATTTTTATCTAACTATAGAAACATTCATGTGTTGAATTGATATTCATCCGTTGTTTGGCAATTCATGTGTTGAATGATATTCATATATTGAAATAAACTGTTAGATAATAAAAATCACATTTTATCTATATATAGAAACTATAGAAAACCTTCATGTGTTGAATAGCTATTCATTCGTTGTTTAGCGATTCATGTGTTGAATGGTATTCTTATTTTAAAATAAACTGTTAGATAATAAAAATCACATTTTTATCTATATATAGAAACTATAGAAAACATTCATGTGTTGAATAGCTATTCATTCGTTGTTTAGAAATTCATGTGTTGAATGATATTCATATTTTGAAACAAATTGTTTGATAATAAAAATCACCTTTTATTGACTATATGAACTGTGTAAAATAATCTCGTCTTAAAAGGAATTGTTTTATGATAAAAATTCCATTTTTATCACCAACTTGAACTATATAGAAGAATAGTGTTTTGAAATGAATTGTTTTACAATAAAAATCACATTTTTATTGTAAGCACCAAATCGTTGAAATGTGAAGTGTTAAAAATAGCCACTTGTTCAAAATAAACATATATGAGTTGAAATATTCATTAATTAGCTAATGAAATGATTTGCACCTATTTATGTAACATTAGAATGAATGGTGTTTTTAAACCAAACAGAAATCAAATATGAAGTTGAATAGAAACTGATAATTGATAAGAACTGTATATATATGTACATGCATATTCTTTGAACAGGTTATAGCAAAGGGGCTAGAGAAGAGGAATAAAATTTGTGCCCGACAAATAGGTACACATTTACTGATTTGTTTGGGTGATGATTTTGAGCCTATTGGCTAGCCGCTTGGCTTTTTCTTTTTCTTTTTGAGATTAGAAGGACCGGGACGCTATTTGCGATTTCCCGATGCCCCCGGTACAGGGGAGGTTATGGCGAAATTTTTCCAAAATTTAGGGAGTTAGAAAAATATTTGAAGTGAAAACGATATAGAAATCGTCGAATGAACTATATTTATATAAACATATAAATATAAATAAAATTAAAACGAAACGAGGCCGTGCAGTTCGTATTTTGAAACTGTGATTTCAAACGACTAGTGCGGGAAATCCGACCATTGAATTTTCCCGAAACCCCAACCGTCGGGTTCGCCTTGGAATAATCTTTCCAACGGCACCAACCTTGTAAAAATCCAACGGTTGGATTGTCTGAAATGTTTAATTCAAAATTAAGGAAAAACAGCGCCAGAAACGATTATATTTATATATATATATAAATATAATTAAATTTAATCGAATAACGACGCTGCAGTTCGTAAATTGAAACCGTAACTTCAAACGATTAGTGTGGAAGATCCGACCGTCGGATTTTCCCAAAACTGGAATCGTTGGATTCGTTTTGAAGAGACCTTTCTAATGGTGTAAAATTTGTAGAAATCCAACGGTTAGATTTTCCGATATGTGTAAAACAAATTAAGGGAAAAACAGCGCCAGTGACACGAAACGACCTGAAACGTCGTTTAATTAATTAGGGCCATTTTTAAATAAATAAAAATGGCGAAAAATTGTTATAAAATATTATAAGCAACATAGGTTGCAAATAAACCAGTTGAGCTTGAATTGTTTGATATTTGTTGGTTGTATGTGTATGACATGAAAATAACACTAAATAACTGAAAGATGGATGTCGAATAATATAACCATATAAAGAATCGATTTAAATTCTAATGACGTGAGTTATTTGAAAAGGCCGAGTTACCCTCATTTCAAGTAATTCATCGAGCGATTCGAATTGGAAGATGCAAAGACGATTCAAGACCGACGATCTTCGTATCGGTTGGATGGGCGCTACTGAGGTTCCTAACCGGAGTAGCTACCGGAAAGGGACGGAAGTAGTAGCCGTCTGAACGTGTATGTTGATTGGACGGATATACGAGGAATTTGACGCCTCCGGTTTCGTTCAGACCCAGGACGGACTTGTAAATGGACTGTGTGTCTGACATTGGATTTTGTTCTATACTGATTGATCTCTGTTAAATATATATCTGTTTGGCGGCGGAGAATTTATTCTCTTGCTTAACGCCCTTCTCTGAGACGTACGAGCTTAGAGGTTATATATCGATGGAAATCAATCGTATGGAGTGGACTGCCTATGTGGCATGCCAAGTTGCTGTGATCAAGGCTTCTGTTGCAAAGCAAAGTCTTGTGGATGATGATCAAAGCAAGGCCTACGTGGCCTAGCTTTGTGTATTTCGTAGATTCGCGAACCTCACACCCCGGTATGAGTTAAAAACGGGATACGGACTGCAGGGAGAGCACGACGTTTCTTTCTAGCTATGGTGGTGTCAGTGACTTACCAGCCCTGACATATATATCTACTTTTCACCTTTGTGGTTGTTGGAATGCGAGGCGCCTCGATTATAGGTCTGTAAGGACCGGGAAACGTGTGTTCAGGAATAACTAATCCTCTAACGTAAGTGAGGACCGGCCCTGAAGATCCAGGGGTTACCCAGTGTGCGTAATCCTGAGGCATTTGCTAGAGTGTCTCGAAGCGGAGAGGAGCTTGCCCCTTGCCTCGACTCAGGACGGAAATCCAATTTCCAAGACGAGATAACGGCTTCGATTGTGACTTATATATGACGACATAGTGGCATGGGACGCTCATGTCGCCTATGATTGATATTTATGATGCTATTCGTTTTTGAAACATATATGCACTAGTAATAATATCAAATGATTTCTCTTTATACGTATCAAGCATATTTGGCTATTATAAGGTAAAACTCTATCCTCCGGCTTGCGTTGCATTGTGTGATGGGACCTGAGTCTTATAATAGCTTCATTCTTTCTAAAAGCATTGCGATTGTCTTAAAAAGAATTTACCTTGTTTTAATTGCACTAGCAATCACTGGAGTAAACCCGTTCCGCGAAAGTGGCGTGGTCCTATGATTTGCTATTACTATTGTTTAACTGTTAAATGGATTCCTCATACCAGTCCCCATGACTGACTCGTTGTTTGTTTCACTTTGCAAACGCGGGTGCCCTTATTTTCACACGGGCAGCCTAGTACACAGGTGACAGGTGATTTTTGGTTCTGCACTGCTGCATAGCATGCACTTTTGGCTCATGGCGAGGCTGACTTCATAGTGATGACTTAGATATTTTCCGCCATTACTGTGTATATTATGATTCCGCCACTGGCGAAGTAGACTGATTTACTTTCCGTATTTCTCACTATATGTATATGTATTCCGCCTTCGGCGATGTAGACTGATACTCTTATTATGTCACTGCATGTATGTATTCCGCCTTTGGCGATGATGACTGATCACTTCCTTTTCTTTTTACTAAGTGTATCCCCACGTTATGCTATTCTGATATTCCTACATGTTGTGATTCCGCTGTCATATCCATGTTAAATTATTTTATTTATTGTTTCTGCTATTATCTGTACTCTGCTATGATGATTAATGTGTTATTTCCTAATGATTATCCTTAATACCGCCCCTCGGATTTTGGGATCATCACAGTTGGTATCAGAGCTTTGGTTAACCTTAGTTCCGGGATCTAACACATTAAACACCTCGTCAGAATAGAATCAGTAGTGTTCTAATGCGAGTAGCTCATTAGAGATAGGATTAGCAATATCCTAGAATGAGCTAAACAGATTAGCAAAACAATTTGATCAGTACATCATCATTATCTTTCCTTGTATTTCCTTGCTTTATCATTTATGAAAATTATCAAATCTGTGAGCTTGACTCTTTTCTTGCTTATACAGTATTCTTAGATGGCTACACGAGCAGCAGCAGCCAGAGGAGGCCGTGGAGGCCGAGGAGATGCAGCAGGAGGACGGAGGAATACCCCCGTAGCTGCAGAGATCCCTATTATTCAGGCACCAGCTCTCGAAGACTTTGAGTTGGATAAAGTGGCAAAGAGATACCGAAATCTTGGAGGGAAACCTTTTACAGGCACAGGCACAGTGACTGAAGCTATCGCTTGGCTGAAGACCTGCGAAAAAATCTTCGAAGGTATGGGCATGGGAACTAACAATAAAGCCCGACTTGGCATATGGCTTCTGCAGGAAGAGGCAGAGCTGTGGTGGGACGCCATTACTTCTGGAGATGCAGCTGGTACTATCCGAACATGGGAGCAGTTCAGGACATTATTCAATGAGAAGTTTGTGCCAGAACAAGCTCTTGAGAGGATGCGGGAGCAATTTGCTAATCTCCAGCAGGGAGACCTCTCAATTCAAGACTATCTGAATAAGTTCACTCAGCTATCGCGCTATGCCCCAGAGTTGGTTTTGACCGACAAAGCGAAGAATAAGAGATTCATTTTTGGGCTGAAGCGCAAATATCATGATAGGGCGATGAGCAACATAAAACTTTCTTTTACAGAACTCGTAGAGATGGCTTGCAACTACGAGGACATGGATGAGAGGCATGCTAGCCAAGACCGCGCTAAGAGCCAAGCAGGGATGAAGCGCAAGACTTCAACTGACCAACCTGAATCTAGCATCACCGCGGCCGCGACTCAAAAACCCGCAAAGATCCCAAAAGGCAACTGCTACAATTGCGGGAAGCCCGGCCATTTCTCTAATGTATGCAAAGCTCCAAAGAAGCCAAGGGCCAGTGACTCAGTTGAATGCTACAACTGCCACCAGAAGGGGCACTACAGCAATAAGTGTCCTTTGAAGAAGAGCGCACAAGTGGCCCATGTATATGACGGGAATACCCCGCCAGCTATCACCGACGGCTCAGGTAAACCCGATGTCTTGGGAGGTACCCTTACTATCAAAAATATTCCTGTTTCTGTACTTTTTGATACTGGTGCATCACGTAGCTTCATATCTGGTAAAATTGTACACAAGTTAAAACTAAAACAAAGAATTCTAAAGGAACCGATTAAAGTTCAAAACCCGATAGGAGGTTCTGTTAGTCTCAGTTCATACTGTAGAGCGCCTATCTCTTATTCTTGCTACAAGTTCTCTTTTAAGGTGATTGTCATGGACCTTTCCGAATTTGATATGATATTGGGACTTGACTGGTTGACAACATATAAGGCCGAAGTTAGATGTGCCGAAAGAATTGTGAAAGTTGAAACAAAATCGGGGCATATCACTATACCTTGTCTCGGTGCAGAAATAAATAGAACCGAATTTTGGTCTTCTTTAGAAATTACTCCCCCTTCAATAGAAAAGATACCGGTCGTGAAAAATTATGCGGATGTGTTTGAAGAAGTAGAGAACTTACCACCGCAAAGAGAAATTGAATTTAGAATTGATCTAATTCCGAATGCTCGACCAGTAGTTCATCCAATAAGAAGAATGGCCCCAAAAGAAAAAGAAGAGCTAAGTAGCCAAACCCGAGAATTACTTTGGAAAGGTCTGATCAGACCAAGCTTTTCAGCATGGGGAGCCGCAGTAGTATTTGTCCCTAAATCAGACGGTACTCTAAGACTTTGCGTCGATTACAGGGATCTCAACAAACAAACACTGAAGAACAAATATCCTTTGCCCCGAATAGACGATCTGTTAGATCAATTAAATGGAGCAACCGTATTCTCCAGAATGGACCTAGCTACAGGTTTCCACCAATTGCGTATAGCCGAAGACTGTGTTCCTTTGACAGCCTTCAGAGGTCCTGATTTATTCTACGAATGGTTAGTAATGCCGTTCGGCTTGTGCAACGCTCCGGCATACTTCGTTGATCTTATGAACAGAGTGTTCCGTGGTGTGTTGAATAAATTTGTTCTAGTCTTCATCGATGACATTCTAATCTACTCTAAGTCGGAAGAAGAACATGCAAAACATTTAGAACAAGGGTTGGAAATTCTAAGAAGAAATGTTTTGAAAGCTAAATTTTCTAAGTGTGTCTTCTGGCAGAATGAAGTTAAATTCCTTGGCCACGTCGTATCAAAAGAAGGAATTGCTGTAGACCCAAGCAAAATTACAGCGATTCAGAACTGGAAACAACCTACTACACCCACTGAAGTTAGAAGTTTCCTTGGATTAGCTAGTTACTATCGGAAATTCGTTCAGGATTTTTCAAAGATATCAGGAGTTTTGACAAAGCTTACAAAGAAGCATGAAAAATTCAAATGGACTCCCGAATGTGAAGAAGCTTTCCAAGAGCTGAAACTGAAGTTAACAACCGCTCCGGTATTGACAATAATAGAAGGTAACCAAGACTTGACAGTATGGACAGATGCTTCTATTAGAGGGCTAGGAGCAGTGTTAATGCAAAAAGGCCAAGTGATCGCATATGCCAGTCGTCAACTAAAGCCACATGAAAGAAACTATGCTACTCATGATCTTGAGTTATTAGCTATCGTGTTCGCTTTAAGAATCTGGAGGCATTATCTATTGGGCGAGAAATTCGAACTGTACACCGATCATCAATCCTTGAAATACCTGTTCACCCAGAAAGATTTAAACCTGAGGCAACAGCGTTGGTTAGAATTCCTTGCAGCATACGATTTTGAAATTATATACACTCCAGGGAAAGCCAATGTTGTAGCAGATGCGCTCAGCAGGAAAAATGAAATCATTGCCAGTTTTATCATTACTTCTTCCTTACAAGATAAGATTGCTATTCTTCAGAAGGACGATGAATTCA
Source organism: Allium sativum (assembly GCA_030737875.1). Taxonomy (NCBI): domain Eukaryota; kingdom Viridiplantae; phylum Streptophyta; class Magnoliopsida; order Asparagales; family Amaryllidaceae; genus Allium; species Allium sativum. Next base: position 30,031,343 of record JASFAX010000021.1, on the reverse strand, counting down.
TTAAAAGGATTAGCCAGCGGATCCAAGAAGGAGAACCCTCAGATTTTAGCCTCGATAGCCAAGGGGTCCTAAGGTTAAAAGGGAGAATTTGTGTGCCTGAAATTCCAGAGCTCAGAAGGGAAATACTTGATGAGTGCCATAAGTCCAAATTAAGTATCCACCCTGGTGTGAGCAAAATGTATAATGATATTAAACGCACATTCTGGTGGAAGGCGATGAAAAGAGATATTTCAATATATGTTAGCAGATGCTCCACTTGCCAACTAGTCAAGAGTGATCAGCAGAAATTGGCTGGATTATTACAACCATTGGAAATTCCAGGTTGGAAGTGGGAACAAATCTCGATGGATTTTATCGATGGCTTGCCTCGGACTAGAAAAGGAAACGACAGTATATGGGTGATCGTAGATCGCTTCACGAAGACTGCCCATTTTATCCCTGTCCGATCCAACAGAACGGCTCAAAGTCTGGCGCAAATTTACTTCAAAGAAATTGTTAAACTTCATGGAGTACCGCTCAGTATAGTCAGCGATAGAGATCCCCTGTTCACTAGCAAATTCTGGGAAGCATTCCAAGGAGAATTGGGAACCAAATTAAATCTAAGCACCGCTTATCACCCTCAGACAGACGGCCAAACTGAGCGGGTGAATAGAATTTTAGAAGATTTGTTGCGGGCTTGTGTTATTGATTTTGGAGGCTCATGGGAAGATCATTTACACTTAGCAGAATTCTCTTACAACAATAGCTATCAAGCAAGTTTGGGAATGTCCCCATTTGAAGCACTATACGGTAGACCGTGCAGATCTCCCGCATGTTGGGTAGAACCTGGCAACAGACTAGTGTTAGGGCCCGATATGATTCAAGAAGCATCGGATAAAGTTGATTCCATTAAGAAGAGATTAAAAACCGCACAGAGCCGACAGAAAAGTTATGCTGATGCGAGAAGAAGGGATATATCGTTTGCCGTTGGCGATTATGTTTATCTAAGAGTTTCTCCAATGCGAGGAGTAATCAGATTTGGCAAGACTGGGAAGTTGGCACCGAGATTTATTGGTCCCTTTCCAATACTTGAACGGATTGGAACTCTTGCATATAGGGTATCATTACCTGATTGGTTGCCTGGTGTACATAATGTATTCCACGTATCTCAACTCAGAAAGCATGTTCATGATCCAGATCTTGTTGTGGAAGAAGCAGCACAACAGGATGTTGACATAACTCCAGAATTAGCACTCAAAAGAGATCCAATAAAGATAGTTGGCAAAGAAACCAGAGAGCTAAGGAGGAAAAAGATTCACTTAGTCAAAGTGCAGTGGAGTAGTGATCCTAGAGACTGTACTTGGGAAACTGAGGAAAGCATTAAACAAGCCTATCCCAAATGCAGAGTGGACATCTCTGACTAACTCCGGTGCAAGGTACCTTTACAATACTTTGCATTTACATTTTATTTCCTGCTTAACTATTATTTCCTTTTCGAGGACGAAAAGTTTTAAGTGGGGGAGATTGTAATAACCCGGAAAATGTGAACCAGTTTAAAATTTTTAAATTCGGTTATTAACAAGAAATTTGAATGATTAAAATTGCCTATTCCCATAAAATATAGAATATTTCAATAAATTAGTGAGTTAAGAAATAGTAAGTCAGTTTGAAAATTGATATTTTGCATATGGCCTCAGAATTCGACGAAACCACTTTTGTCGGGTCCGGGATGTCAAACTATTGCTAGGTTTCAAATTTCATAATTTTTCGAATCAATATGTGAGCGTGGCAAAAGAAAACGCGTTTGACCAGTTTCTATTGAATTTAATCGACTGGAAATTGGCCATTTTTCAAACGGTCTCAGAATTCGACGAAACTAGTTTTGTTAGGACCGTATCGTCAATACGAAACTAGAAAATATTTTTCTGGAATTTTTCTAGTTAGTATGTGACCCCGGTAATTTGAAATGTACGTTTAAAATTCAATATAAGGATTTAAATTGTAAATTCAACGGAAACTGATTGTAACGATCAAACCAGCTTACGATACATATCCCATTGTGTTCGGAATGGGGGTAAAACGCTATGGACGACAGGCGGTGGACCTCATTTCGAGGTCATATGTAAAAGTCAACCCTTGTGCATAATTTAATAATTAAATAATATAATAAAAAAAAAAATATACATTTCCCCCTTTTCTTCCTCGTTGGCCCCCCCCCCCCCGATCAGTATTCACAAAGGAAAAAAAAAAAAAGAAGAAACCCTAAATACTCCGAAGCCGCCGCCTGACCGCCGAAGCCCCACCGCCTGGCCGCCGAACCCTTCGCCTGAGCCACCCTCGCAACCTCCTCCCACCGAACGACACAATCGAAGCAACGCCCTAGCCAATCGAAGCAGCACCCTCGTCGAAGCCTCGAACCACCGCCGCGACGTCTCAGAACCGCCGAGCCGCCCTTGACTTCCCTCCTCCCCTTCGCATACCACGGTGAGCGTTTAATTTGATTTTATTTTTATTTTTGCTTTTTGTTTTTGTTTTACAGAATGTATAAACTGTTTTTTTTTTATGAATTATAAAACTGATTTTTGTTTTAAGTTTTTAAAACATAATTTTTAAAAGAAGAAACTTATAAAAACTGTTTTTTTTATAAAGTTTTAAAAACTGTTTTTAAAAAAAGAAATCAAAACAGAAATTTAAAATTGAAAAACTGTTTGTTTTAAAAGAAATAAAAAACTGTATTTTTAATAAATTTAAAAACTGATTTCTTTTAGTTTTAAAAACAGACTGTTTTAAAAGAAATCAAAACAAAAATTTAAAAAGGAGAAATCAAAAAACTGTTTTTAAAAAAAAAAAAAAAAAAAAAGAAAAAAACTGATTTGAGATAAAGTAAAACTGCATTTTTAAGAAATAAAAACTGCATTAATTTAAAAGGCAAAAACTGCATTTTTAAAAAAAAAATAAAAACTGCATTTTTAAGAAATAAAAACTGCATTAATTTAAAAGGCAAAAACTGCATTTTAAAAAAAATAAAAACTGCATTAATTTAAAAGGCAAAAACTGCATTTTTAAAAAAATAAAAACTGCATTCATTTTTAAAAGGGATTTTTTAAAAAAAACTGCATTTTCTAGAAATTAAAAACTGCATTTTCTAGAAAATAAAAACTGCATTTTTCTAGAAGATGAAAACTATTTTTCTAAAAGGAAAAAATGCATTGTGAAAGAGAATAAGAAAGAAAAAAAAACTGTTTTCTTTATAAAAGAGTTTTTAAAACAGTTTTTTTTTAAAAGAAGTAAGTTATAAAAACTGCATTTTTAATAAAAGAAAAAAACTGCATTTTTGATAGATGAGAAAAAAACTGCATTTTTAAAAGAATAGAAAAAAAAAACTGCATTTTTCTAAAAGGAAAAAAAACTGCATTTTTGAAAGAATAATAAAAATATAATCTTTATATTTAATAGCGAAGTCAAAATGCAATCTATATATATTGAATAACATAGTAAAATTCGTTTTTACCTATGTAGAGGATACAGTCAACAAAATCAACAACAAGGCGAAGTAGACGAAGTTTCTATTAAGGAAATCAATCGTGTGAGTGGATAGCTATTGGTGAGGATTTCTCACTCTTCAACTCCTTTTTATAAATATTATATATGAGTTGAAAATGAACTGCTATATATAAATATCTATATATATATATACGCCCCTCGTCCACAAACCATGGACGATATTTATTGGTTGAAATTGATTGATTGTTTGGGATTGTTTGTGATTGATATTGGTTGATTGCGGTTGAAAAATACCCAATTGTGATTGGAAAATATTTGGTTGAAACCACATAGGATTAGTTTGTGGAAATGAAAAAAATATAAACATGCCGCCTGCGTGCGAATTAGATGCATGATTCCCATTGTCAAAAACCGCGAGGTTTTAAGGTAGAGCGAGGAGCCGTACTAGGGACGGTGCCGGTGTAACTACCCTGCCGTTATGCTGCCGAAATTTTGAATAATATTCTTGTGTTTGAATTATTTTCATATGCTTAAACTATATTTATTCATTGTATAGAAAACATTCATGTGTTGAATTGATATTCATTCGTTGTTTAGCAATTCATGTGTTGAATGATATTCATATATTGAAATAAACCGTTCGATAATAAAAATCACATTTTTATCTAACTATAGAAACATTCATGTGTTGAATTGATATTCATCCGTTGTTTGGCAATTCATGTGTTGAATGATATTCATATATTGAAATAAACTGTTAGATAATAAAAATCACATTTTATCTATATATAGAAACTATAGAAAACCTTCATGTGTTGAATAGCTATTCATTCGTTGTTTAGCGATTCATGTGTTGAATGGTATTCTTATTTTAAAATAAACTGTTAGATAATAAAAATCACATTTTTATCTATATATAGAAACTATAGAAAACATTCATGTGTTGAATAGCTATTCATTCGTTGTTTAGAAATTCATGTGTTGAATGATATTCATATTTTGAAACAAATTGTTTGATAATAAAAATCACCTTTTATTGACTATATGAACTGTGTAAAATAATCTCGTCTTAAAAGGAATTGTTTTATGATAAAAATTCCATTTTTATCACCAACTTGAACTATATAGAAGAATAGTGTTTTGAAATGAATTGTTTTACAATAAAAATCACATTTTTATTGTAAGCACCAAATCGTTGAAATGTGAAGTGTTAAAAATAGCCACTTGTTCAAAATAAACATATATGAGTTGAAATATTCATTAATTAGCTAATGAAATGATTTGCACCTATTTATGTAATATTAGAATGAATGGTGTTTTTAAACCAAACAGAAATCAAATATGAAGTTGAATAGAAACTGATAATTGATAAGAACTGTATATATATGTACATGCATATTCTTTGAACAGGTTATAGCAAAGGGGCTAGAGAAGAGGAATAAAATTTGTGCCCGACAAATAGGTACACATTTACTGATTTGTTTGGGTGATGATTTTGAGCCTATTGGCTAGCCGCTTGGCTTTTTCTTTTTCTTTTTGAGATTAGAAGGACCGGGACGCTATTTGCGATTTCCCGATGCCCCCGGTACAGGGGAGGTTATGGCGAAATTTTTCCAAAATTTAGGGAGTTAGAAAAATATTTGAAGTGAAAACGATATAGAAATCGTCGAATGAACTATATTTATATAAACATATAAATATAAATAAAATTAAAACGAAACGAGGCCGTGCAGTTCGTATTTTGAAACTGTGATTTCAAACGACTAGTGCGGGAAATCCGACCATTGAATTTTCCCGAAACCCCAACCGTCGGGTTCGCCTTGGAATAATCTTTCCAACGGCACCAACCTTGTAAAAATCCAACGGTTGGATTGTCTGAAATGTTTAATTCAAAATTAAGGAAAAACAGCGCCAGAAACGATTATATTTATATATATATATAAATATAATTAAATTTAATCGAATAACGACGCTGCAGTTCGTAAATTGAAACCGTAACTTCAAACGATTAGTGTGGAAGATCCGACCGTCGGATTTTCCCAAAACTGGAATCGTTGGATTCGTTTTGAAGAGACCTTTCTAATGGTGTAAAATTTGTAGAAATCCAACGGTTAGATTTTCCGATATGTGTAAAACAAATTAAGGGAAAAACAGCGCCAGTGACACGAAACGACCTGAAACGTCGTTTAATTAATTAGGGCCATTTTTAAATAAATAAAAATGGCGAAAAATTGTTATAAAATATTATAAGCAACATAGGTTGCAAATAAACCAGTTGAGCTTGAATTGTTTGATATTTGTTGGTTGTATGTGTATGACATGAAAATAACACTAAATAACTGAAAGATGGATGTCGAATAATATAACCATATAAAGAATCGATTTAAATTCTAATGACGTGAGTTATTTGAAAAGGCCGAGTTACCCTCATTTCAAGTAATTCATCGAGCGATTCGAATTGGAAGATGCAAAGACGATTCAAGACCGACGATCTTCGTATCGGTTGGATGGGCGCTACTGAGGTTCCTAACCGGAGTAGCTACCGGAAAGGGACGGAAGTAGTAGCCGTCTGAACGTGTATGTTGATTGGACGGATATACGAGGAATTTGACGCCTCCGGTTTCGTTCAGACCCAGGACGGACTTGTAAATGGACTGTGTGTCTGACATTGGATTTTGTTCTATACTGATTGATCTCTGTTAAATATATATCTGTTTGGCGGCGGAGAATTTATTCTCTTGCTTAACGCCCTTCTCTGAGACGTACGAGCTTAGAGGTTATATATCGATGGAAATCAATCGTATGGAGTGGACTGCCTATGTGGCATGCCAAGTTGCTGTGATCAAGGCTTCTGTTGCAAAGCAAAGTCTTGTGGATGATGATCAAAGCAAGGCCTACGTGGCCTAGCTTTGTGTATTTCGTAGATTCGCGAACCTCACACCCCGGTATGAGTTAAAAACGGGATACGGACTGCAGGGAGAGCACGACGTTTCTTTCTAGCTATGGTGGTGTCAGTGACTTACCAGCCCTGACATATATATCTACTTTTCACCTTTGTGGTTGTTGGAATGCGAGGCGCCTCGATTATAGGTCTGTAAGGACCGGGAAACGTGTGTTCAGGAATAACTAATCCTCTAACGTAAGTGAGGACCGGCCCTGAAGATCCAGGGGTTACCCAGTGTGCGTAATCCTGAGGCATTTGCTAGAGTGTCTCGAAGCGGAGAGGAGCTTGCCCCTTGCCTCGACTCAGGACGGAAATCCAATTTCCAAGACGAGATAACGGCTTCGATTGTGACTTATATATGACGACATAGTGGCATGGGACGCTCATGTCGCCTATGATTGATATTTATGATGCTATTCGTTTTTGAAACATATATGCACTAGTAATAATATCAAATGATTTCTCTTTATACGTATCAAGCATATTTGGCTATTATAAGGTAAAACTCTATCCTCCGGCTTGCGTTGCATTGTGTGATGGGACCTGAGTCTTATAATAGCTTCATTCTTTCTAAAAGCATTGCGATTGTCTTAAAAAGAATTTACCTTGTTTTAATTGCACTAGCAATCACTGGAGTAAACCCGTTCCGCGAAAGTGGCGTGGTCCTATGATTTGCTATTACTATTGTTTAACTGTTAAATGGATTCCTCATACCAGTCCCCATGACTGACTCGTTGTTTGTTTCACTTTGCAAACGCGGGTGCCCTTATTTTCACACGGGCAGCCTAGTACACAGGTGACAGGTGATTTTTGGTTCTGCACTGCTGCATAGCATGCACTTTTGGCTCATGGCGAGGCTGACTTCATAGTGATGACTTAGATATTTTCCGCCATTACTGTGTATATTATGATTCCGCCACTGGCGAAGTAGACTGATTTACTTTCCGTATTTCTCACTATATGTATATGTATTCCGCCTTCGGCGATGTAGACTGATACTCTTATTATGTCACTGCATGTATGTATTCCGCCTTTGGCGATGATGACTGATCACTTCCTTTTCTTTTTACTAAGTGTATCCCCACGTTATGCTATTCTGATATTCCTACATGTTGTGATTCCGCTGTCATATCCATGTTAAATTATTTTATTTATTGTTTCTGCTATTATCTGTACTCTGCTATGATGATTAATGTGTTATTTCCTAATGATTATCCTTAATACCGCCCCTCGGATTTTGGGATCGTCACACTAATTGTCAAAGATATCCCAGTTAAAGTACTGTTTGACACAGGTGCGTCACGAAATTTCATTGCCAAGAGTGCAGCTAAAAAGCTGGATTTGAATTTGAAGAAGCTCAAAGAACCAATGACTGTGCAGAATCCGGTTGGGGGTTCCATCGATCTCAGTTGGGTTTGTGGAGTGCCGGTTCCTTTCTCTCGTTATCGGTTTCCTACCATCGCGGTCGTCATGAATTTTAAAGAGTTTGATCTTATCTTGGGATTAGACTGGCTGACCAAATATGAAGCTGAAGTCAAGTGCGCCGACAGAGTCGTAAAGGCAAAGATTAAATCAGGTGATTATATAACCATTCCCTGTGAAGGTCAGAATGCTAATAGAAAAGACTTCTGGGCAGCTTTGAATGTTTCTCCTGCCCAAATGGAAAATGTCCCTGAAGTCACAAAGAATATTCCCGACCCAGTGAAAGATATTTCTGTCGTCAAGAACTATGCGGATGTGTTCGAAGAAGTTGTTCGCTTACCTCCGTAGAGAGAAATAGATTTCAAAATAGCTTTAATTCCTAATGCAAGGCCGGTAGATCACGCTATTCGAAGAATGCCCTTGAAAGAGAAAGAGGAATTAGACAATCAAACACGACATCTAGTATGGAAAGGTCTGATCAGGCCTAGTTTTTCTGATTGGGGAGCAGCAGTGGTTTTTGTCCCAAAATCGGACGGTACTCTACGGTTATGTGTAGATTATCGTGATTTGAACAAGCAGACAATAAAGAACAAATATCCATTGCCGCGAATAGATGATTTGTTGGATCGATTAAATGGAGCACAAGTATTTTCACGAATGGACCTAGCTACAGGCTTCCACCAACTTCGAATTGCCAAAGAGTGTGTTCCGATGACAGCGTTCAGAGGCCCCGACTTATTCTACGAGTGGTTAGTAATGCCGTTCGGCTTATGTAACGCTCCCGCTTACTTCGTCGATCTAATGAACAGAGTATTCAGAGGAGTATTGAATAAATTTGTTCTGGTTTTTATTGACGATATCCTAATCTTCTCTAAATCAAAATCCGAACATGAAAAGCATCTAGAACAGGTTCTAGAAATCCTCAGAAGGAATGTATTGAAAGCCAAGTTTTCCAAATGTATATTCTGGCAAGATGAAGTGAAATTTCTGGGCCACGTTGTATCGAAAGAAGGAATTGCTGTGGATCCAAGTAAAATCACAGCTATTCAGAATTGGAAACAGCCCAGTACCCACACTGAAGTCCGCAGTTTTCTCGGATTGGCTAGTTATTACCGGAAGTTCATTAAAAAAAATTCGAAGATATCTGGTCATTTAACGAAGCTTACAAAGAAGCATTCTAAGTTCAAATGGACTCCGGAAAGTGAGGAGGCTTTTGAAGAGCTAAAGTTGAGATTAACAACTGCTCCAGTGTTAACCATCATCGATGGCAACCAAGATTTAAAGGTCTGGACTGATGCTTCTAGTGAAGGCCTTGGCGCAGTGTTAATGCAAAGGGGCCAAGTGATTGCTTATGCTAGCCGTCAGCTGAAGCCGCACGAGAAGAACTACGTAACTCATGATATTGAGTTATTGGCTATAGTATTCGCTTTGAAAATCTGGAGACACTATCTTCTGGGTGAGAGATTTGAAGTGTTTACAGATCACCAGTCGTTAAAGTATCTATTCACTCAGAAAGACCTGAATCTGAAGCAGCAGCGTTGGCTGGAGTTTCTTGCAGCATATGATTTTGAAATTCTATACACTCCAGGGAAAGCCAATGTCATGGCCGATGCGTTAAGCCGAAAGAATGAAATGATCGCCAGTTTCATCATTGCGACTTCGTTGATTGACAAGATATCTGCTCTCCAAGAAGACGACCAATTTATCAACGGAATGAGTCAGCGAATTCGTGAAGGCAATGCTTCGGATTTCCGGCTAGACAGCGAAGGGATTCTGAGGTTAGAAGGGCGAATTTGCGTTCCAGAGATTCCTGAACTCAGAAGGGAGGTGCTGGATGAATGCCACAAATCTAAGCTCAGTATCCATCCGGGTGTGAATAAAATGTATAACGATATCAAGCGCACATTCTGGTGGAAGTCGTTAAAGAGAGACATCTCGATATATGTTAGTCGATGCCCTACTTGCCAGCTAGTCAAAAGCGACCAACAGAAACTAGCTGGATTGTTACAACAGCTAGAAGTTCCTGGTTGGAAGTGGGAACATATTTCTATGGAATTCATTGATGGTCTGCCCAGAACCAGAAAAGGAAATGACAGTATTTGGGTGATCGTAGATCGTTTCACGAAGACCGCCCATTTCATACCTGTCAGATCAAACAGAACTGCTCAGAGTCTGGCGCAGATATACTTCAGGGAAATAGTTAGACTACATGGAGTGCCGCTCAGTATAGTCAGTGATAGAGATACAATATTTACTAGCAAATTCTGGGAAGCATTTCAAGTCGAACTGGGGACGAAGTTGAACTTGAGCACCGCCTATCATCCTCAGGCAGACAGTCAGACTGGGAGGGTGAATCGTATTTTAGAAGACCTATTGCGGGCTTTTGTTATAGATTTCGGTGGATAATGGGAAGACCATCTGCATTTGGCTGAATTCTCATATAACAACAGCTACCAAGCGAGTCTGACAATGTCGCCATTCGAAGCATTGTATGGTAAACCGTGCCGATCTCCTGCTTGTTGGGTCGAACCAGGTAATAGACTTGTGTTGGGTCCTGATATGATTCGAGAAGCTGCCGACAAAGTCGATTTTATTAAGAAGCGATTACTCGCCGCTCAAAGCCGACAAAAGAGCTATGCCGATAGAAGAAGAAGAGATATATCCTTTGCTGTTGGCGACTATGTATATTTGAAAGTATCGCCGATGAGAGGAGTTATCCGGTTCGGTAAAACTGGAAAGTTGGCACCCAAATTCATTGGTCCGTTTCCTATTCTGGAACGGATCGGAACTCTCGCTTATAGGGTCAAACTGCCTCACTGGTTGCCTGGAGTTCATGATGTATTTCATATATCTCAACTTCGAAAGCACGTTCATGATCCAGACTTGATCGTGGAAGAAGCAGCTCAGCAGGACATTGAAATTACTCCAGAATTAGCCGTGAGACGTGAGCCGCTAAAGATTATCGGCAAAGAAACCAAAGAGCTGAGGAACAAGAAGGTTCACTTAGTCAAAGTGCAATGGAGTGGAGATCCGCGAGATTGTACTTGGGAAACTGAGGAGAGCATTCAGAAAGCCTATCCCAGATGCCGAATAGATATCTCTGATTGACTCCGGTGCAAGGTACATGTACCGTACTTTACATTACCATTTAACTCTCTATTCTGTTGCTATTTTCTTCCCATGGATGTGCACTATTTATTCTATACTCTGAATGATTTTTAAAGGAATATAGGATTTGATTAGTATATTTTTGGAAGGTTAAAAAGAAATTGGTTGTTGTGTTGTGTGATTGTAGATTTGTCAAACCACTTTCGACTTTGTTCCTTTTCGGGGACGAAAAGTTTTAAGTGGGGGAGATTGTAACAACCCAGAAAATCTGAACCAATTTAAAATTTTAAAATTGGCTAAAATAATGGATTTTTAATATTTAAAATAAATATTTTAGCTAATGGCAATGAAAAGTTAGTTGAATTGACAATTGAAAACGAATATAATCAATTATAATTATAAACAGGGCTTGAAAAGGCGCTGTAGTTTCAAAAATCGAATTCAAACTTTGTCGGACTGTACCGGGTGCAAAACAATCAAGATTTTAGTGAAACCAAAAATATTTAAATCTGTTAGTGAATACCTTTCTAACGAATCTGAAAAAACGAATTTTCATAGCGGAAAGCAAAAGTTATGGCCAAATGAATTTTCGGAAGGGTCGATATGGAATTTATATAGCCCGTGAAGTTGGCCATTTTGCGTACGACCTCGGAATTCGACGAAACCACTTTTGTTGGGTCCGAGATGTGAAGTTATTGCTAGATTTCAAATTTCATAATTTTTGAAGCTAATATGTGAGCATGGCAAAAGAAAATGTGTTTTGGTCAATTACAGTTAAATTGGATCGACCAAAAATGGGCCTTTTTGCAAACGGTCTCAGAATTCGACGAAACTAGTTTTGTTGGGACCGTATCGTCAAAACATAGCTAGATTTATTTTTCTGGAATTTTTCGAATCAGTTTGTGGCCCTGGCAAATTGAAATGTACGTTCAAATTAAATATTGAATGTTTTATATTTTGATTTGAAGGAATCTGGCTGAAACAGTCGAATGGGCCTTCGAAACATATCCCATTGTGTTCGGAATGGGGGTAAAACGCTAGGGAAGACAGTTGTTGGGTTTGATTTCGAGTTCGTCCAAGAAAACCCCAATTTTTGAATTTATTATAACATCGGCCAATAGGATTTTTTATTTCATTAATTTAAAAAAATCAAAAAATAAAAAAAAACCCCGTCGCTCAAACGAATGAACGGCGCCTATAGCTCCCCCCTTCCCCCTCGTTTTCCGGCCGCCACAGGCGAAACCAGGCAGCGCCACCACCTTCCCTCGAAAGCTCCTTCGCCCCTCTTCAAATCAACCTCAGCCTCGCTCCGCCTCGTGGCCCCATCGTCGAGAGCGACGCCTCCGAAGTCATCGACTTCCAGTCGACGCCGAGATCGCCAGATGCGATCGGACCCGAAGCCCAGACCATCGCCAGAAGCGCCACGCCCCCCTCTTCCACGTCACACCCTCCGATCGAGCTACAACTTCGCGGATTCGACAAAAATCGAAAACCTAGATTCGAAAAAAAAGAAGGTATACGACTGTTTTTATTTTAAACTGATTTCGACAGTTTTAAAGTGTTGCAAAATTTGAAAAACCATATCTTTTTCATTTGTTAACGAAATTCGATAAAACAGGAAACATTGTGACCGTGTGGACGTCTTCTACATTTTAGAAGAGACCGCATATTTTTCTGAGCCTTCTGCTATTTTTGGTGGAGTGGAACCCAATGTGAGATTTCTAATTTAAAAACAATATGGAAAAAGACGATGTATAAATTATATAGTCAATGTATGAGTTATATAAGCGTTGTACACCTCATGTATAAGCGTTGTATATGTTGTACGTTTGATGTATAAGTTGTATATGCGTTATAAAAATTATATATGTGTCGAAATAAAAGTGAATTGCTATATATATATATATATACGCCCCTCATCCACAAACCATGGACGATATTTATTGGTTGAAATTGTTGTGAAAATTGATTGATAGTGAATGGTTGTTTGGGATTGTTTGTGGTTGATGTTGATTGATTGTGGTTGAAAAATACCCGTTTGGGGTTGAGAAATATTTGGTTGAAACCACATAGGATTAGTTTGTGGAAATGAAATAAATATATACATGCCGCCTGCGTGCGAACTAGATGCATGATTCCCATTGTCAAAAACCGCGAGGTTTAGGTAGAGCGAGGAGCCGTACTAGGGACGGTCTCGGTTTTAACTACCCTGCCGTTATGCTGCCGAAATTTTGAATAATATTCATGTGTTTGAATTATTTTCATTTGCCAAAACTATATTTATTCGTTGAATAGAAAACCTTCATGTGTTGAATTGATATTCATGTGTTGATTAGAAATTCATGTGTTGAATGGTATTCGTGTTTTAAATATAAAAATCACATTTTTATCTATATATAGAAACTATAGAAAACCTTCATGTGTTGAATCGATATTCATTCGTTGGATTGAAATTCATGTGTTGAATGGTATTCATATTTGGAAATAAATTGTTTTATAATAAAAATCACCTTTTTATATCATCTATATGAGCTATGTAAAATGACCTCGTTTTGAAGTAAATTGTTTCATAATAAAAATCACCTTTTTATCACCTATATAAACTATATAAAATAATAGTGTTTTGAAATGAATTGTTTTACAATAAAAAAACACATTTTTATTTATATACATGAATCGTTGAAATGTGAAGTGTTAAAAATAGCAACTCGTTCAAATATTCATTAATTAGCTAATGATATGCCTTTTTGCCCATGCATGCAACATTAGAATGAATGGTGTTTTTAAACCAAATGGAATCAAATATGAAGTTGAATGGAAAATGATAAATGATAAGAACTTACATGCATATTTATTGAACATGTTATAGCAAAGGGGCTAGAGAAGAGGAATAAAATTTTGTGCCCGACAAATAGGTACACATTTACTGTTTTGTTTAGGTGATGATTTTATGAGCCTGTTGGCTAGCCGCTTGGCTTTTCCTTTTTCTTTTTGACATGAGACGCCCATGTGGCTATTTGGGAATTTTCCCAGCCCCTCCCGTACAAAGGAGGTTATGGCGAAATTTTCCAAAATTTTAAGGCGTTAGTGAAATATTTGAAGTGAAAACGATATAGGAATTTTTGAATGAACTATATTTATATAAATATATAAATATAAATAAAATTAAAACGAAATGTGGCCGTGCAGTTCGCATTTTGAAAACGTGATTTCAAACGATTATACCGGGAGATCCGACCATCGGATTTTCCTGAAACCGCAACCGTTGGGTTCGCCTTGGAAAAATCTTTCCAACGGCACCAACTTTTTAAAAATCCAACGGTTGGATTGTCTGGAATGTTTAATTCAAATCTGAAGAAAAACAGCGCCAGAAATGGTTATATATATATATATATATATATATATATAATTATATTAAATCGAATAACGACGCTGTAGTTCGTATTTTGAAATCGAAACTTCAAACGATTGTACCGGGAGACCCGACCGTCAGATTTTCCCGAAACTAGAACCGTTGGATTCGTTTTGAAAAGACCTTTCTGATGATGTAAATTGCGTGAAGATCCAACGGTTATATTTTCAGATATGTGTAAATCAAATCTGAAGAAAAACAGCGCCACGGCCGCGTTATGGCCCGAAGCGTCGTTTTGAATAGATTGGCTATTTTAAAATAAATAAAAATAGCGATAAATCGTTTTAAAATATCATAAACGATATGGAATGGAAATAAACTGAATTTGCTCGATTTATGTGGTATTTGATGGTTGTATGTGTTTGGTGTGAAAATTACATTAAAGAACAAAATTGGTGTTGTCGAATAATTTAACCATTGAAATAAATTGATTTGAAATTCTAAATATACGAGAATTATTTGAAAAGGCCGAGTTAATTCTCATTTCAAATAATTGACCGACGATTGAAATTCGAAGATGAAGACGATGGTCGAAGACCGGAGATCTTCACCTCGTTTGGATGGTAACCGAGGTCCTGATTGGGAGGCATCCCGAAATATGGATAATGAGTGGTGATCGTCTAGACGTACGTGGTGATCGAAGGGTTTGCGAGGTATTTAGTGCCTCCGGTTTCGTTCAGACCCAGAACAGACTTGTAAATGGACTGTGTGTCTGACATTGGATTTTATTCTGTGTTGATTGATCTCTATTAAATATACATCTGTTTGGCGGTGGAGAATTTATTCTTTTGCTTAACGCCCTTCTCTGAGACGCACAAGCTCAGAGGTTGTATATCGATGGACATCAGTCGCACGGCATGAATTGCCTGTGTGGCATGCTAAGATGCAGTGATCAGGGCTTCTGTTGAAAAGCAAAGCCTTGTGGTGATGATCAAAGCACCGCCTGTGTGGCGTAGCTTTGTGTATAACGTGAATTCGCGAGCCTCACACCCCTATATGAACCTAAAACGGGAGAAGGACCTCAGGGAGGGCATGTGTTTCTTTCTAGCTAGGGTGGTGTCAGTGACCTACCAGCCCTGACATTTATATACTTTTCACCTATGTGGTTGTTGCTGTTGCGAGGCGCCTCGGTTTGATCGGACGATCCGGGTCCGATGGAGTCATTCGTTGGCTCGTTTACGCCCCAAAGGGCGGGAAAACGTATTGTTCAGGCATAATAATCCACATCGGTGGACCGACCCTGACGATCCAAGGGGCAGTTGCGGCTGTTCCTGAGACATGGGCTAGATTGTCTCGAATTCGGTAAGGACTATCTTTTGCCTTGGTTCATGACGGAAATCCAATTTCCAAATACGACATCGTGCGGTTCTGATTGTATATATATTTGGCGACATAGTGGCATGGGACGCTCATGTTGTTTATGATTGATAGTTATGATTTGAAATTGTTTTTGAAACAAATAGACACTAGTTATAATATCAAATGCTTTTGTTTTATTCGTATCAAGCATATTTTGGCCATTATAAGGTAAAAACTCTATCCTCCGGTTTGCGTTGCATTGTGTGATGGGAACTGAGTCTTATAACGGCTTCATTTTTATAAAAAGCATAGCGATGTTTAAAAGAAAGATTTGTTTTTAAAGCACTGGCAATCCAATGGAGTAAACCCGTTCCACGAAAGAGGCGTGGTCCTGTGATTAGCCAAATTATATATGTGTTGAGTAGATCTCTCATACCAGTCCCATGACTGACTCGTAGTTTGTTTCACTTTCAAACTCGGGTGCCCCTTTTTCTACACGGGCAGCCTTGTATTCAGGTTTAGCTGGTTATTTCTGGATGGTGGAGCTGAAGATGGATTATATCATTTATCTCTTTTTATGCTGTTCAGCTCCTATTGTACATATTTTGTTTATTTCCGCTGTTGACATTTATGTATAGCTGAACTGTATTTGTACTAAGTAAGATCCTGTATACTGTGTAACTCTGATGATTACGTTTATCCTGTATATTCTATTGTTCATTATCTGGTGTATTTAATTATTCTGTTCTGCTGTTATCTGTTTCTTTGTTATATTCCTAAGATAACCCTTGTCTCCGTCTGAACGGGATTTGGGGTCGTCTCAGTTGGTAAGGCTGTATGGTAGGTCTTGGAGCAGTGAGACCCGCCCATGTCATTTTCACTTCATGGTAAAGCTGCAGGGTAAGTCCAAGAGCAGTGGAACTTGCATGTATCATCTGCACTTGATGATGATTAAAACTGCATGGTAGGCCCTACATGTTGACTACCAAACTCTTCGTCCTTTCCTTTCCCATAAATTATAGCAAAAAAACTGCTTAGCAAATTCTTGGTTCATGACTAATTTTCTACGCATCATACTAAGGATCTTTATACCATTATTGAATTCACGTTTATCTTCCTCGCGAAGTGCATCGTACATCTTCCACACTTTATCCAACTCATGCTCGCATTTTACTTAATTTTTCAACTTCATTTTGTCATGTTCCTTTGTTCTCATCTTAGTATATTTACGTATTCCTGTGAGTTCATTTTGAAATGGGCCGGGATGTAGAGCTATTGGATGAACTACCAAAATTATCTGCAATATTTCAAAAGAAAGGGAAGTGTACTGCTACTTGTATTGTTTACTTCAGTTTCTAGTAGAGGCGACAGATGAAAAGTAGAAGGATGAGATGAATCATTCAAATGTCCTAGGTTCAGGTTGTCATTCACAAAAACTGGTTGTTGAGTGTGCAGATTTCCACTGTTTAAATTTGATGAACCGACGACCTCTTCTGATGATGATAGGGGTGAAGGCAGAGGAGATTGTGCGGCTAATTCTTCATAGTCCTTAGCACCGTCATTCGCCATGTTCGAAACTATAGTATTTTCAGCTTCATGGATTGATGTTATATTATTAACTAGAGCATTTTCACCATCAGTTATCAAAGGAAATGAATTTGGGCCAGCATGTCCTTGCGTAGGTGCTTTAGACATTGTGATTTCATTTTCCATACTGTAGGGTATTGATCCCAACTCAAAAATTTTAGTAGAACATCCATGCGGTTCAAAAGATTCGACGGTAGCCAGACCAATTGCTTCATTTTCTACAACAGTTTTATTTTGCAGCTTCTCGCAGCATGACTGTTGGAGTTTCGCATGTGCTTCGTTTGCTTCATATGATACTATGATTTCACGAGTCTCTACCAGTGATCTAACAGGGCTATCAAGTGACAGTATACCAGTTTTATTTGACTCAATAAGCTCCTCTTCAACTATAGATGATGGTACAAAATTGGGTCTTAATCCCAGATTTGCAATACACGCTATACTTGGATCAGAATTTGAATATATCTCAGAATTTTCTTCAATGGACATGGAAGATGGAGCTATAGTTGTAAAATTTGTTTGCTCCTATTATTATTACATTGAATCGAGTTCCTCCTGCACCAACTGAAAGAAGAGCCACAACTGCATACAGTAAAATATAGTTGAATGGCTGATAATCATTCGTAAATCATTCATAAATCATCTGCTAAGAAGAGAAATATGATCCATCCTCCTTTTTTAGACGAAAGATAAGTGCTTCCCAGTTATTATTTTATCATATGTTACATCTTCCAATTCAGTGTTCTATTTATACAACGAGATATAAAACAATATAGTCAATGCCAAACTCAGATAAGACCATTATTAATCATGTGAAATCATTGAAGTGCATGCTAAGAATAGCTTTGTATAGTGACAATGCATAATTTATAAATAATTGATGAACTTAAAGAACAATATGAATAATTTAAAACATGATTACACCGCAACATATCTTCTATTGGACGAGTGTGTGCACCTCTTTTGGCTTTCTAAGCCTATTCCGTACCTTATAATTCATTTATACACCTACGCTTTAAGAAGTCAAAATTTTCATATTTTTCTCAGTATCTTCACTTGATGTGGTGTAGATAAAAATCAAAAATGAGTTATGTATAATCATTCAAAAATCAGGCTTGTAAACATGATTACCTCGGTGGCACACCCACACCATTGTTAATTTTATTTATCTTGCAAATTTTAGACGCTGAAGGTAATGTGTCCAAAAGTTGTGTAAAATGAGGAAGTGGGCTTGTTATGCATTCTTTCCTGCATCAAAATATCCAGTTTCTACTTTTTTTCTTTGTCTGAATTTTCATAAGTGTGCATTTCTTTGAACTTCCAATGAATCCTAGCACAAAATGCATCACGTAACTTGTAAAGACCTAAATTGTTATTTTTTACAGGACTCAAAGACATGGGCCAGCATGAAAGATGACTAGATAAACACATATATTATCAGAAACCTTGCCTATTTCTATTTAAGCCGGGTAGAACATGAATATCTTCACTTAAAGCAGAGAGCAAAGGAACACTCGACTCATCATTTATGGATTCTAGTATCGCATTCAACAACTAGTACACAGATTTATGTTGTGAAGCTGCCCGATTTGCAAGAAGAGGGGCAGCAGCATGATTCTAGTTCAACAAAACAACCTAACAACATCCAAATCCTATATCTTTACCAACAAAAATACTGTAGTTGAAATATATAGTTGAAACGAAAATCCCTAACTCATAATTTGCAAATCCTAATTTAACAGCCAATGTCTATGATTGAGAAGAAACAAAATAAAAATTAACTTACATGAGATGAAGCAGCTTATCCTGGTTTTCTTCTACAAGACTTTGACGTTTTCTCTCCTTTAACTTCAAATCAGTAAAGAAGCCTTCTTTGATCTCAAGAGTGAAGAAAAACAAAGCCGAAGGCTAAAAAATGGAACTTGCAACTTCAAAATCAAAATATATTCGTGAATATAAATGTCCTAAATACTACTAATGTTTATTAGATGCCTTCTCTTTGGTGAACACCAGGTTAATGGATAGGGACATGAAAAATTATAGGGAGGTTGAAGAGATAGGTAGACGAAGTATTTGGAGGTTGATTTAGTGAAAATTTATCTTGGATCTGGAAGTGGAATTAGAAAGACGATAAGGAAAGAGACATCGTGGCCAGAGAATTAGAGCGAGGATCACAAGGAAAAAAATTGGTCAAGAGAAAAGGAGCGGCCACAGAAAATTTTAGTGAATTTTTTTGTGAATTTGTGGGCGGGAACCACTTTGGACGCATTTACTTAATTTGTGTTTAAAGTTAATTCACCCGATGGTTACATATAGTTATAAACGCCGCTTTCTGATGTAACTGATATCAAGTTTTGTTGTTGTGGAAAATATTTGTGAAATCAAATATAAAGGAAGATATTTGTAAAACAAATATAAAGGAAAATATTTGTTAGACAAATAGAAAGAGAAATATTTGTAAACCATTTACAAATAAATAGAAGTATAAAGGAAATATTTATTTAGGAAATAAATAGAAGTATAAAGGAAATATTTATTTAGAAAATAAATAGAAGAATAAAAGGAATATTAATTTGGGAAAATAAATAGAGAAGATAAAAGAAATATTTATTGGTTAAACAAATAGAATTGAAAAGGGAATAGTTACTTGTTAAGTAAATAAATAGAAAAGGAATTATTGGTATAAACAAACAGAAAAGGAATTAATCAAAGGAGTTAATTCAAAAGGAATAAATCGAAAGAGTTAATCGAAATGAGTTAATCCAGAAGAGTTAAATCGAATATCAGTTATTTGAAGAGAGTAATTGAATAGAATTAATAGTTAGAGTTAATCAGTTAGGGTTGACCAGTCATAGTTAATCAGTTAGGGTTGACCAGTCAGAGTTAATCATTTAGGGTTGATCAGTCAGAGTTAACCATCCAGAGTTAATTAATTAGAGTTAATCGATTAGAGTTAAATCGAGTTAGAGTTAAAAGGAGTTATTGAATTAGTTATTCAAAAGGAGTTAATTGAATTTAGTTATTCGAAAGTGAGATTTATCGAATATAAGTTATTAGAAATTAGTTAATCGAATATAGTTTATTCGAATAGAATTAAAGGAGTTAATCAAATATAGTTTATTTGAATAGAATTGAAAGGAGTTATGGAATATTAGTTATTCGAATCGAGTTAAAAGAAGTTATTGAACATTAGTTATTCGAAATGAGTTAATCGAATATAGTTTATTCGAATAGGATTAAAGGAGTTAATCGAATATAGTTTATTTGAATAGAATTGAAAGGAGTTATCGAATATTAGTTATTCGAATCGAGTTAAAAGGAGTTATTGAATCTAGTTATTCGAAATGAGTTCATCGAATATAATTTATTCGAATAGAATTAAATGAGTTAATCGAATATAGTTTATTCGAATAGAATTAAAGGAGTTATCGAATATAGTTTATTCGAAAGGAGTTAAGTAAGGAGTTAAGTAAAAAGAGTTAATCGATTAGGGTTAAATCAATAGAGTTAATCGAATATAGTTTATTCGAAGAAATGTTTTTCGAATCTAGTTATTCGTAAGAGAGATTAACAAATATAGTTATTCGAAGGGAGGAGTTATGAATATAGATTTATTCGAACGAGAGTTACGTAAGGAAGTTGTTAAAGGTTTAAAAGATAAACTTTGACAATTTCAAAGTTAAAATGTTGTTCAGTTAAGGTCTAAGAGGTAATTATACCCCAACTTGATTGATTTGCTTCTTAACTAAGGAATGGTAAGGTTTGATAGTGAAACATGGTTAAGTGAATTTAGTAAATGGTTTGAGTTGGCATGGAGATGATTGATTTAAACATCAGTTAAATCCAATGAAGGAATTTTGGAAATGTTCTCCAAATAAGAAATTAGAAATGTTTTTTGACAATAGAAAATAAGAAATTAGAATATATGGAAACAGGAGATAAGTAAAGTAATGAACTAAAGAGATAAATGTTAAATGATGATTGATCGATATAATTTCCATCTGGAAATAATATTATTGTTTGCACACGAGTTTTTCTTTGATAGTAAATCACAGACTATCAATGTTTTGACCATTTTACGTTGTTAATATGGAGAGACCAGTTGGATTATTTTCCGAAGAACCACTCCATATTGGCATAAGCGTTGCGAATCAAGTATGCTGAGTATAGTGAAGACGGAGTAAAGTGCAAGGACTGTTGTATAAATCTTAGATAATAATTTTCCTAAGATCGATGTACTAAATAGTGCCTTCGGTTTGTTCAGTCCCAGGACTACTTGTATGGACGAATGTCAGACAAAGTATTCCTAACGAATCATATATGTTGATCTCTTCAAACGTATCACTTTTGGTGGTAGAGGAATTCATTTCTCTTAGCTTCATACCCGTGATTCCATTAGGGAAATCGGAAATGATTTAGCGGGTATGACGATGTGGTATTCCAAGTAAATGAAGATATGATATGTAAAAAGATATGCGTAGCTTCTAGCCTCACATCCGGTGAATGACAGAAATCGGGCAGGCAGCATGGCTAAGTCGGTCGCCCCGAAGTAGGGTGTATAATCACCTATCTAGAGAATATTCATTTGCTTCTTTAATCTATCAATGTTGTCCCATATATACACGGGAAATGGTTGCTGATCCCAACCGTTGGTGATATACATTCGATACACTCAAGCGAAATGATTAGTCGGTCACATGTGGCTGAGTTGCAAGATGTTCTTGTTGAACTCCAGTGTATCGTTCCTAGAGTACACTGATCGGAAGGTGGTTCCATACCTTGTCATAGATGGAAATCCATTATCCAATAAGCGCCTGCGGTTTATGATTTTATATTATATATGTGGAACGTGAGATGCAAGCGTTCCGCTAGATTATTATTTACTTGATCTAGACATTATTATAATATCAGACAAGTATTGATTTTAAAGTTGTTTGGTTCTCATAACGGAAAAACCCGTTCCGTTTTCACGATGTGGTCTTAAGAAATATCCTTTATTTAACCAAGTGTTTGGAGTTTTATTCACACCAGTCCCATGACTGACCCGGAGTTTATTTGTTTGTTTTCCCTAAACTCTTGGGTGCCTAAATTTGTATGGGCAGTCAAGTAGTCGGGATTTTACAGATACACTTAGAGAGCTTGGAGCAGGAGGCTTCGGGATTATATAGTTATCGTTTATTTCCGCTATGTTGTAAGTGTTGTACTCTACAATGTTATTGTATACATATACTGTTTGTATTTCAAAAGTTATGTTATATTTTATTCGTTCCGCTTGAGATTCGTGTTTACTCTAATGATGATGTTCTTCTTCTTCTATTCTATAAGTTCAGTCTTATCTATCCTCACCCTCTGTTTTCTTTCATTAACCATTCAGTTATTTTCGATGTTTGGTTAGTCGTCATTGAGTTTATTGCGATAACCAAAGTCGTCAAAAACCGGGTCATTACAGTTGGTATCAGAGCTTAAGGTTAAGTGAATTACCTTGGCTCTGTGGCGTGACTCGGTAGAGATAGGGTTAGTAATACCCTAGATTGAGTTGAGTGTATATATAAGAGAGAACGTATTTGTTGTTTGATATAAAAATAATTTTATATTGTGGAGATTTATTGGTTGAGTTGTTTATGGGTTCTGGTCGATCAGTTTGATCAACTGTATCGATAAGGGTTACTAAACACTTGAAAACGATGGGTCGACATGATATGTTTTGAAAAGAGGGTAAATGAAAATAATTTCACCCGAAGTATATTTTGATATATATTGGATATATTGGTTGTTATTATAATCGAGTAAGATTATAAAAATGCGAAATGGTTATTAAATAACCAATCAGAATTCATATAAGTAAACTATATGAAAGCAGATGAACGAAATCTGGAATTCAAATCAGAAATGAAATTAAAACCCTAGAAAATTGGAAAGGTGTTTGTAAATGGATTTAGATTAAAAATAAGGAAAATTTAAGATCGTGGGAGATTTTAAATTATTTTACAAGCACTGTGAATTATATTTTGAAATGAATTTCAAAGTGGAAATGTTTAGAAATGGTTTTATAGTTTTGAACTCACTTCGATCGTTGGAAAATAGATTCTGATGATGACAGTTGCATCATGAGTATTCATTTTCGAGTTGTAAGTGACGGATTACTACCAAAAAGATTTTTCTTTTGAATTGTTTTGAGAGAAACAAGATGTTCGAAATCCAAAGAGGAATATTCAGTTTTAGAAAAGAAAAGTTATTTAAAACTCCCAGGAAGAGACTATTTGAATTAAAAACAAATTTAAATAGAAATTTGTGAAAACAGAGCTGGAACTGAATTGAAATCAATTAACTTGAAATTGAATTGGATACGATATATCAAGTAGAATCAGATTTTGAATTGTGAGATAGGATCTGAATGGTAGTGGATTGATGAGTTAAGAATTTAAAAATCGAAAATTGAACTTTGATTTGAAATTGAATTCGACTTAGGTATAAGCGAATGGTTGGATTTATGGATAAAAACAGATTGGAATTTTATTGGGATGACCCTTGTATCTGCTGGATTGATAACAGGGGAAAGGTTATAATGATATGCTCGACAAAAAGGTACAAGTTTATAATTTTTATGGGTTTGAGATTTTGATGAGCCGATTTGGCAAGCCGCTTGGCTGTTTGATTTTCTTTTGGGTTGGAGATGGCTTAGAGAGGCGAGTTGGAGTTTGAGCTATTGACCCGTACAAAGGAGGTGCTGGCGAAATTTTTCTAAAAGTAAAGGTGTAAGAAAATTATTAGGATTTTTGAAAATTAGCATAAATACAGAATAAATTAATATTTAATTGAAATTAAATTGGTTCAGTAGAAACTAGAGTTAAGAAGTGAACAAAAAAATTCAAACCAGTTGATAGGGTTTATTTTCTACCTTAGCAATTTCGAGGACGAAATTATTTTTAAGTGGGGAAGAATGTAACGACCCGTATTTTCTACGATATATAATTAACTTATTTAATTATATAAATAGTGAATTAGAATTTCAAGTGGTAGTTTAATTAAATTATATTGAATATTCAATTCAAATAAATAATATAATAATATATATAATTTCTGAAATAGTCAGAAATAGTGGAATTCACAATATGGTGTGAACTGGATCATCTGTGATATTTAATTCTGTTTAGAATTGAATTAGAATAACGAATATATTATTTGAACGACAGTTTGTACGTATAATTATATTATAATTATAATCGAGCTCGAAATGGCACTGTATTTCGTAAATTGGCGATTCGAACTTCAACTGAATATACAAGGTCTGTTTTAAATCGGATTTCTGTGTTACAAGAAACGTTAGGAGCTGGTGAAGTATATTTTTCTAGTGCAAGAGAAAAATCGGGGTTTCGTCGTGTAGATTTTGATTTATGTCCAAATTAAATATTCAGAAAAACAGCGGTATATTTATTCGTGGCCATAACGGTTATTTAAAAATATTTGAACATCGGGTTTGAATTTAGACAAGGTTCTTTGGGGACATAACGATAATTTAATTTTTAGAATTTTACTGTAATTTTCAATTAATTAAATAAGCAACTTTTTATTTGGGGTATTTTGCACCCTGTAATCAACATTTTGGGGTTTCACAATACGAGTTAATCTACCGATATTGTTATACTTTTGGGATCAGGGCACCGAGCTGGATACAACAGTATCTTTATTTGTGTCCGTACGTGGATGGAATTTAGGTAACATGGTATGTTAAAAACCAACTTTAAAACCATGAAACTTAACGTGCATTTCCCATTTTCAAATAAATATCTCGTCCTATTTTCTGATCAAACTAGAGTCCACGTACCACTTAGTCCCTACACACTTCATGGCCAAGCAAAGCTGTAACGTCCCGGATTTTTCGGCCATTTAAAATATAATATTTAAATCAATTTATATATTATATTGAACTTATAATGGATTTTAATCGAATTTATTTAAATTAAAGGATTTTTATATAAATGAAATATTATTTAAAAACTAGAATTTAATGTCAAGTGTGAATTCTATATGGTTTGTTGTTGAAAATGTTGTTTAATAAATATGGCGATATTTATTTATTTATTTTCATTAATCTAGCCATTTAAATTTAATTTATATTTTAAAAAATATAATATTAGATTTATAAATAAACCCTTGAATGTATATATTGACATATACATCAGCGTATGTCTTCATATAAAACAGCTAGTTGGCATTTAAAAGAATAGCTATTTTATTATTATTTAGAATTATAAAATAGTTAGTTTATTGCTGTATTTTTCGATCCGTCCCTTTCATAGTTGTCACATTTCTTAATGGCTCGTGGATGACCCTGTATTATTTGATATTTTAATCTTCGTAACAACTATCTCCTATTGAGATTTAGAACCATTTGCTTGTCATAAAGCTCTATAATCAAAAGTCCAAAAAAAATCAAAATCAAAATGATCAAGTATTTAATTTAAAGATCACGAGTTGTGTGTGAATAACTTAAAGGACATCGATCCCCATTTCCAACTTATTAATTCTTGCAACACCATTAACTATTAAGGATCTATGCATTACTGCAGATATTGACATTTTTCTTTATGGAAAACTATAACCAAACAATTAAGCAAAATTTCTGATGTATTCTTCTAAATAATATTCTATTTAGTAATGATAAATAACCCGGAGTTTGTTTTAACAACCTGTTTAAAAGGTTAATTATTGTTCCGGAACATTGTTGCCAAGGTAACCAATCTGTTTAAACATCCCGGCGCACACACTAAACCGATACCTTTGAAAACATAAATTAAGAGGTTGGTGCAGAAATATTTAAACCAATTCAGGTACTGTGCGAGTTGGAAACCAAGATAAATATCCTCCACATTTCACTGCCATGTTTGTTTTAAGTACATTGAGTTGTAATACTAAATATGAAACTGAAAACTGTAACCAAAACCATACTATATAAAAACTGGAAAGAAAAGATCAATGCTAGAAAAAAAACAGCACATGTATACATATTATTATTTTTACAAAGGAAAAACAAACTGAAATATATACATAGATAAGATGAAAGACAATACACCACCTAATCTAATATACAAACAGTTCGATCAACTCATGTAGGTCTGAGCAGAATTGGTACACAAAATCATTCATATTTTACTGCTAAGAAAAGTGGCCATCCAAGTCTTCATCATAGTACAATACAGCTCGATCCTGTACCCCATATACAGCTGTAAAGAAGAAAAAGAAGAAAAACCCCATAAGGGATGATTTCATAACAACAATGAACAGCAAAGGAAAAATAAAAGAAAAATCACTTTAGAACTAGGTACAGCTAAAATTAAACAAACAAATATATGGTATATATTCATATGTCAAACATGTACAATGAACAGCTATAGTGAAATGCATAGCTGAACAGAAAGAGGGAATACCATATGCAAACTCACTGTTTATACAGAAAAAAAATCTGAACACCAAATCTGTATTTCAGTTTCAAATCCCTGAATTGAAGTAAACAATCCATAACCACACCCCTACCTAGTCTAAAAATGTACAAGTTCGGTAACTGTTTCTTTTTGGTACAGATCAACAGTAGTGACAATACTTTACAAAATCCAACAAAATCAAAGCAAGAAAAATCTATGTTTAGTTTCGAAATCCCTGATTTAACTTAACTAGACATAGCCTATCCAAGATTCATCAGAATCCATTTCGAAAAGATCGATATGTGCTGGAAATCCTATACCAAAATCCAAACAAAAGTCTAACTTACAGATTTTGAATTTTGATTGACATAACAATTCGCAACCACTGAAAGACAGTGATCTTATCCCAAACCAAACCACAACTATAAATACACGCATTCACTCAACCAGTTTTCATCCATAATTCGAAACCAGAAAGAAAACAAAAATCAAACAAAATATTATAGCAATAAAAAAATCGGGTAAAAGAAAGACTTAGCTTAAGATGAAGGAGGCTGCATCGTTCTGGAGGGTTTGGGGTTGATCGATAAGTAGTCGCTGAAGTGGTTGTTTGGGGTTCATCATGCTTGGTAGGGGGTCGAAGGGGTTGCTGATGGTGGCTGACCGGTCGATGGAAGTGGAGGGGCACGAGAAAAGGGTTGCGACGCCAACAATCAGAAGGGAATTAGGGTTTTTGATTTGGGAAATTATGGAGGCAGCTGAACAAATAGGGAGTAAAGGATCGGATGAGGGTTTTTAAGGTGGAAGTGGGTCCGGTTATTTTGGGCCGAGGATTTAGGTAATGGCCCAACTAAATTTAAATCTAAACTCATGTTTAAATAATTTAATTAGTTTATAACCTTCGTAACGTGATTTCTCACTCATACGATGTTAGATTTACGCACGGTCAGTTGCGTTGGGACCGTGGAGACGAGTACTTCGAGATGGAGTAGGTCTGGTCCGGATCTGAAGTAACTGGAATTTTTAATCGAATTAAACGTTAGTTTAATTTGACTAAAACAGGCTGTTTATCAACGGATTTAAATCAAGGTGAGTTAAACTCACTCAGCTCTTCCCATTTATATTTTATATAAATTGGGCTTTTATTTTGCGTGTTCTGATTGTTAGTAGTTGAATGGTTGCTAGTTATATATTTATTGTTGATTCAATTTCTGAAATTAAGCAGTCATTCAATTTCAGTAAAACACCAATCGTTTTGATTTGACCCAAATAAAGAAATTCCCCTTGATTGGTCACGTTTATAAACGTGTTTGAAACTGTTTGAATGATCTGTTCATTGTTTGATGATCGTTATAGAAACTATCAGTCAAATAAAAAGAAACGATTGGTTATTGTTGACTGTTGAAACATATTTCAACATTTGTTCTGATGGGTAGTATGGTTGGTTAAACTGCATCACGTGGCATATAAATCAATCGATTTGTAAAATATGGGTTTTATCGACAGTGAATCGGTAATATTTTAGTTATAAATATATTTTAAAACGAAAAATAGATTTTGAAAGTTATTACATTGAAGGGTTGTTTTAAAAGGAAATAAATATTTAATTATTTATTTATTTAAAGTTTATAAGGAATTATGAAATTGTTCTATAAACCAAACTCTTATGTTGGTAAGAATTATAAACAAACGAGCAAGTAATAACCTAGGGGTTGAGTATTTCATTAATCACGTCAAGTGAAAAAATAAATGAAGTTATTTAAATTAATTATATTTTAATTAATTTAAAGAAGGAATTAACTAGATATTGGTTAAGAAAATAATCGTGTTTGAAATTAATTGATTTAACCGTTTAACTAGGATTGACTTTTAATTAGTTTGTCATTAGTGACCTAAGTAAAATCACATAACGAATAGTGTTTAGGGTTTAAGAAGATTTTAAAGAGATTTTTTTTGTCTTTGTAAATAAAACTGATTTTAAAATAATAATTGTAAAAGTAAAGTAATGGTTTTAGTTTAAATTAATTACTTCTTAAATGGGATATATTTAAGTAAGTGACTGTTTTTGGAAATATAAAGGGGTTTAGGTTAACTTGAGATGTATAAACATAGTTAATAATGGAATATGAGTTAAAACATTGTTTTAAATTTGAAATACTTAATAATGGTATTAAGTTGCATCAAAGGATTTAGAAGGGGATTTTCCGAAATAAAGGGGATTGAGAAAAGGGATTTGGTTTGAGCTTGGGAAACAAGGTTGGGAATAGGATTTGAAATTTAGTTTGTGAAACGAAGTCATTTGAATGAGTCGAGAGTAAATAAAGTGATGTTTAGTAAGGAATTATTTAAATAACAAATTAAGCGATATTAATTATATTTAAAAAGAAAGTCCAAAAGATAAGAAGTACTGTAAAATTATATTTTAACTAGTGGGATGTGTTGATGTAAGATTAAATATTTATTCTTGAATTACAACTCGTATTTGTCTGAAGATAAGAATGTTGTTGATCAAGGTCTGAGAGGTAATTAAAATACCCCAACTTGAACGACTTCGGGACTATCCAAGGGTAATACTAGTTGGTAATGGCAAGAATGTATGTTAATATTTCCAAAGTAACGGAAATGATATGAGATGATATTTCCCTAATTTAAGATTGGGCGATAAATTTTAGAAGCCAAGTGATGCTGAGTACTAGACCAGTAAATCTGTTTTTTTTTTCATGGGTGTTTACTTGATAGTTAAAGAACTGACTATCAGGTTTAACCTTTACGATAGTTGGTATGGAAAGATCAGGATCGAATGTATATTCGAAAACCATTCTGACCAACAAATACAAAATATACAGAAAAGATCAGACGACGATCGAGATGGAGCATGTGAAGACAATAGATCTTCATAAAGCGGAAGAACCACTTAAAATCTCTGATTCGATCTGGAGATATATTGGGGTTTTATCGTGGTTGGAATATGTGGATTGCAAGGACAATCGCTACTAATCCATGGGTTGATTCCTATATTGGATGCAGTAGGAGAGTACCTTCGGTTCATCCTGTTCCTGGATGACTTGTATGGACGAATGTCTGACAGAGTATTTCTTAAGAGTCACGTGAGTTGATTTTTACAAACGTATCTCAGTTAGTGGCGGAGAGGGGCACCTCTCTAGCTTAACGACTAGAATATTTTTGTGGACGTCAATTAGTGATTTGGCGGATCTGACGATGTGGCATTCAAAGTGTATGATGACCAGATGTGTTCTGACCTCAAGCCTCATCAACCAGGAGATGACAAAAATCGGGCAGGTAGCATGGCAATGTGGGTCGCTCCCATTACGGTGTATAATCACCTATCTAGAGAAAATCCATTTCATTCTTTAATCTATTTAGATGCTGTCCCTATTCGGGAAACGGTGGTTTGAGTCCAACCGTTGGTGATATACATTCGATACACTCAAGCGAAATGAGTGGTCGGTCATGTGAGGGCCGAGTTGCAAGACGTTCTTGTTCAACCCAGTGTATTTGCCTATAGAGATACACGATCGGCAGGTGGTCCCATACCTTGTCAAGGTCAGAATCCAATTTCCAATAAGTGCCAACAGTTTTGTTTGTATATATACGTGGAGCGTGAGATGCAAACGTTCCATTAGATTGATATTTACTTGTATTTAGACATTATTATAATATCAGAAAAGATATTGTTTTCAAAACTGGTTTGGGTTATTGTAAGGTAAAAACCGTCCGTGTTTATGTGTGGATTGGTCTTACGATTATCTTTTTCTTTCGAAAGGATTTTAACTTAAAAATCAAGTTTGTGTGATACCCTTAGTACTGTGCGAGTTTTTCTCACTCTGGTTCACCAGACTGACCCGGTGTTTTGTAAATGCTCGGGTTAGCCCGGGGTGTACATGTTTAGTTTATCAGGTACCGTGAAGTCCAGTAAGAAGCTGAAGGTGTTCAGATATGATTACTATTCCGCTGTGTGATTATATATGAGGACATACTATTAAAAACTGTCCAGATGTGTGTTGTACTCTGATAATGTAAGTATTTTTAAAAGCTCTCAATAAATATTTATTTCTGTATTATATTTTGTTCCGCTATGATGTGAGATTCTGTATTTGTTCTTCTTCTTCTTCTTCTATTCTAACTTTCTTTCTTTCTTATCTCACCCTCTAATTTCTTTCTATAAACGTTCCAGTGTTTTCAGTGTTAGAAGGTCGACATGAGTACGATAAGGGTATTTATGTCGATTTTCGAGGCCGAAAATCCCTAGGTCGTTACAAAAGTGATGGGTTACAATGCCTACCACATCTACATGTAATGTGTTTCTTTAAGGACCAAGTATCTCCCTATAAATGCACGCACAGTTATTTCCCTAGGTCGTTACAAAAGTGATGGGTTTCAACGCCTATCACATCTACATGTAACGTGTTTCTTTAAGGACCAAGTATCTCCCTATAAATGCACGCACAGTTATTTCTTCACCTGATAATGCAGAATTCATTTCTCCTAAATAAACTAAAAACGCGAGTTCTCCAATTACTAAGATGCAAGCTTGCTTTTCCACATCTGGGTTGCGCGTTCTTCTTAAATCTTTGGCAACTACTGCTATATCTTTAACATTATGTATAAGCCACCTTATCCAATACATGTTTTTATAAAGCATGAAGAGGAATGTTGTGTAAATGTTTTCAAGTGAAAAGGGGAATCCGACGATGAAGGGAGGAAGAGGAGTTGGGTTCCTTTGCATGGAACAAGCCATTTTTCACGTGAACAGTCTCTGGAAATATGGGGTTTGAAAGCAGCAACTTTACTATGGGGAAGAGTCTGTTTATGCAGTCTGGCAAGTAAGGGAGAGGTGCAAGTTTAGCACGTCGGGGTTGAGGTGATTGAGTACGAGAAAGGAGTCACTCCATGGTGGTGTTTGGTCGGAAAAGTCGTCGCGTTAGTTCTGTTGGGTACCAGAGTCCGCGAGTTTCAAGGTAACGTCGCACTTTATTGTCGGAGCTCGAATTCAAGGAGGGTAGTTAGAGGAAATCGAGAATGGCTAAGTGAAAGGTGCGGTTCCCATTTACTGCCGAAGTGGAAGAAGGGCTTCAGAAGTGGATCGGGTATCGTGGTTTTTATGTGAGGCCAGAACCGTATATTATGTAGAAGGAGAAGTTGTTGTTGTTTGAGTTTGGGAAATAGTGAAGGAAATGGTTGAGTTTTGATTTGGGAACAGAGATGATTTTGGGGAAGAAGGATCAAGTACTGTGCGGTTTTAGGGTAAGGGTGAGGGTGGGCCGATGTAAATTTAGTGAGGCCCATGTAATATATTCAATGGAGTTGGATATATTTAACGGGGAAAGGAGATGTTATTGCTAAAGCCATTTTGCTTTAGGAGGCGGTTGTTGTTAGGTGGATTTCAAGCATGGGTGATAGGTCAGTTCCTAAATGAAGAGAACTACACATACATGGGAAGCACAACACACGTGAATGAGAAGTTGGAATGTGAAAGGATAGGATTGGTTGGGCCGAATTTAAATGGTAAGGCCAAGAATAAAATAGTTTAATTTAATTTAAATGTATAGGAACATCGTAAATTCATAACTTCGTCATACGTAATCAAAAATCAGCGAAACAAGATCCACTGGGATCGTATGGACGGACAATACTCAATGGAACTGACGGGGAGTGGATCGAAGCTCGTTACAATTTATAGCAAAATAAATTTTCCGTCTGAATCAAATCGAGCGATGGTTATCGTTATTAACGATGATCGTCTAATGTGAGTAAAACTCACCAACTCTGAACAGTTATATTTTTATAACTTATTTTTTGAACTGTTAATCATCTGTTGATTGCTGTTTGTTAACTGTTTGGTTGAATTGCTTGTGTATTAGTTGAAATTATAGATAACGATATGTACATAAATCGTTAATCAAATATTGATTCTGTTTAGCAGAATATTTCATATTGAAATGAAATAGATGTTAATTATACTGTTTAACATCTGTGATGCAGGGAAACATGTTGGAAATGTCCAACTGGACTCCTCAATATTTATAATACTGTTC
Source organism: Allium sativum (assembly GCA_030737875.1). Lineage (NCBI taxonomy): Eukaryota > Viridiplantae > Streptophyta > Magnoliopsida > Asparagales > Amaryllidaceae > Allium > Allium sativum. Next base: position 29,998,610 of record JASFAX010000021.1, on the reverse strand, counting down.
TGTTCATATATTGTAATATATGATGTGATATATAATTTGTTGTGGATTATGTGTGTTTGAATTATACCGATCACTATTAACTGGTATTTTAAATACCGTAAGAAATACGGGGAAATAGAAAGGGGATTTTAAAAGATTATTTAAAAATTAATTATTTATATAAAATCCATGGATTTTATATATAAAAGGAAAAAGGATTTTATAAAAGAAATAAATTATAAAATCAAAGATGAAATTGAAAAGGAGATATTTGTTAATTGCTTATAAGTAGAAAGATTAAGAAAATATTTATTTGTTAAATAAATAGATTATAAAGGAATATTTATTTGTTAAATAAATAGAATAAAATATCATAATAAGGAAATTTATTTATAAAATCAAGGGATTTTATAAAAAGGAATATTTAAAAAATCAAGGGATAATATAAAAGAAATATTTGTGAAATCAAATATAAAGGAAAATATTTGTGAAATCAAACATAAAGGAAGATATTTGTAAAACAAATATAAAGGAAAATATTTGTCAGACAAATAGAAAGAGAATATTTGTAAACCATTTACAAATAAATAGAAGTATAAAGGAAATATTTATTTAGGAAATAAATAGAAGTATTAAGGAAATATTTATTTAGGAAATAAATAGAAGTATAAAGGAAATATTTATTTAGAAAATAAATAGAAGGATAAAAGGAATATTAATTTGGGAAAATAAATAGAGAAGATAAAAGAAATATTTATTGGTTAAATAAATAGAATTGAAAAGGGAATAGTTATTTGTTAAGTAAACAAATAGAAAAGGAATTATTGGTATAAACAAACAAAAAAGAAATTAATCAAAGGAGTTAATTCAAAAGGAATAAATCGAAAGAGTTAATCGTAATGAGTTAATCCAGAAGAGTTAAATTGAATATCAGTTATTCGAATAGAGTAATTGAATAGAGTTAATAGTTAGAGTTAACCAGTTAGAGTTAATCGGTTAGGGTTGACCAGTCAGAGTTAATCAGTTAGGGTTGACCAGTCAGAGTTAATCAGTTAGGGTTGATCAGTCAGAGTTAACCAACTAGAGTTAATCAATTAGAGTTAAATTGAGTTAGAGTTAAAATGAGTTATCGAATTAGTTATTCGAAAGGAGTTAATCGAATTTAGTTATTCGAAAGTGAGATTTATCGAGTATAAGTTATTCGAAATGAGTTAATCGAATATAGTTTATTCGAATAGAATTAAAGGAGTTAATCGAATATAGTTTATTTGAATAGAATTGAAAGGAGTTATCGAATATTAGTTATTCGAATCGAGTTAAAAGGAGTTATTGAATATAAGTTATTCGAAATGAGTTAATCGAATATAGTTTATTCGAATAGAATTAAAGGAGTTAATCAAATATAGTTTATTCGAATACAATTAAAAGGGGTTATCGAATATTAGTTATTCGAATCGAGTTAAAAGGAGTTATTGAATCTAGTTATTCGAAATGAGTTCATCGAATATAATTTATTCGAATAAAATTAAATGAGTTAATCAAATATAGTTTATTCGAATAGAATTAAATGAGTTAATCAAATATAGTTTATTTGAATAGAATTAAAGTAGTTATCGAATATAGTTTAATAGAAAGGAGTTAAGTATAAAGAGTTAATCGATTAGGGTTAAATCAATAGAGTTAATCGAATACAGTTTATTCGAAGAAAGCTTTTTCGAATCTAGTTATTCGTAAGAGTGATTATCAAATAAAGTTATTCGAAGGGAGGAATTATCGAATAGAGATTTATTCAAACGAGAATTACGTAAGGAAGTTGTTAAAGATTTAAAAGATAAACTTTGACTATTTCAAAGTTAAAGCGTTGTTCAGTTAAGGTTTGAGAGGTAATTATACCCCAACTTGATTGACTTCCTTCTTAACTAAGGAATGGTAAGGTTTGATAGTGAAAGATGGTTAAGTGAATTTAGTAAATGGTTTGAGTTGGCTTGGAGATGATTGATTTAAACATCAATTAAATCCAATGAAGGAATTTTGGAAATGTTTTCCAAATAAGAAATTTTTTCTGATAATAGAAAATAAGAATTTAGAATATATGGAAACAAGAGATAAGTAAAGTAATGAACTAAAGAGATAAATGTTAAATGATGATTGATCGAGATAATTTCCATCTGGAAATAATATCATTGTTTGCACACGAGTTTTTCTTTGATAGTTAAATCACAGACTATCAATGTTTTGACCATTTTACGTTGTTAATATGCAGAGACCAGTTGGATTATTATCCGAAGAACCACTCCGTATTGGCATAAGCGTTGCGAATCAAGTATGCTGAATATAGTGAAGACTGAGTAAAGTGCAAGGACTGTTGTATGAATCTTAGATAATAATTTTCCTAAGATGGATGTACTGAATAGTGCCTTCGGTTTGTCCAGTCCTAGGATAACTTGTATGGACGAATGTCTGACAGAGTATTCCTAACGAATCATTTATGTTGATCTCTTCAAATGTAACACATTTGGTGGCAGAGGAATTCGTTTCTCTTAGCTTCATACCCGTGATACCCTTAGGGAAATCGAAAATGATTTGGCGGGTATGACGATGTGGTATTCCAAGTAAATGAAGATATGATATGTAAAAAGATATGCGTAGCTTCTAACCTCACATCCTGTAAACGACAAAAATCGGGCAGGCAGCATGGCTAAGTCGATCGCTCCGAAGTATGGTGTATAATCACCTATCTAGAGAATATTCATTTGCTTCTTTAATCTATCAATGTTGTCCCATATATATATACGGGAAATGGTTGCTGTAACACCCCATATTTTCTGAGAATATTAAAATAACAAATTAAAGAATAATTTATTCGAAAAAGAGGAATGAGAAAAGAATGATAGCATTGTTCTAACGTTTGTAAGCAAAAGACTTAGTAGCTCATTTGGTTAGAACATATGACTTGCATACAAGAGGTACAGAGTTCGATCCACGTCAGTGCCATATTTTTGTTTTAGGGGAATGGCTAAAAAGTAGCTTAGTGTGAACACAGTTCAAAAAGTGGTTTAGTGTGAAAATGGTTAATTATGAAGAAGTTATTAAGCCTTGAAGTTTGTATGCATATGAGAGAAATATATATATAGATATATATAAAAAATAAATAAATAAATCTGCATAAAAGTTCAAAACAGCGAATTGGGAGGGAGAATAACCGAACCGGCCCATTTTTGAGGTCGACCCGAGCTCTGCTGGGTCAACTAGGGGTTAATCCAGGGTGTTTGGCTGTCAACCCATTGGCCGATTCGCTCAAATGCAGATTTTACATTTGATTGGTTCTCATGGTTCCGGGTTAATCTAATGGTCCTAAATAACTTCCTACACCTATATATACATCCCTAACCTAAACCTAAATCTCTTACACAATTCTCTAGCCTCCATTGCTCTCTTCCTCTCAAAAAAAATAAATCAATGGTGTCTCTACTCTGCTGAAACCTAAGCTAGGACTTGTGCTTCTTCTTCCTCCAATTCTGATTAGGATTAAAAGAGAACAGCTACAACACCTTTTTCTTTTAGAATCCAACCATGGCAAGTACAGTTATTTTCCGATATGAAATTTAATTATGATCCTAGCATGATAATGAATCTGAATATGAGGTTATGACTTTTTCTGCTTATTAGATTTGTTCTTCTGCTTTATTGTTATTATTTTGTTTGTTATGTATTTCTTCCTTCTTTCTTTCTTTTTGTTCGATAGCCAGGCTACCACGAGCTTGAGCCAAATCTCATAAGAGATGAACGTATAAACGATAAATTTTGGGAAGAATATTGAATGAGGGATATTTGGGTATAATTGATTTGTAACTAATTTGAGGACACAACGCATGTTGTAATTCTGGACAAAAATTTGAGGCATATTGCATAAGATGGCCTATGACTTGGAAGAAGAGGATTATTGTGACTTAAAACATAAAATAGGTTGCAACTTAGAAACATAAATCTGAGGCACATAATTGAATATAGTTTTGAGGTATAAAGAATATTAGACATATGACATGGGATTTGGGGCTTAAAAATTAACTGTGAACATGTAGCTGATTTGGATGCATAGTACAAGTTGTAATTCAAGATCTAGATTTGGACATACTATACATATTATAGTTTGTAATTTGGAAAAAAAAGATAATTAATTTGCATACGACTTAGGTGTAAAAATCTATATTAAGATTTGATAACTATTAAGTGTGAATACACCTAAATGGGGATTTTTGGATATGTGGCATGCATTGTAATTAATGGTTATATTTGGCATAATTTATGTGTGAATCACGATTGGGATTTTTGAGCATATTCTGTACTAAGCAAATTTAACTAAAATTTGGATATATGTTATATTATGAATCATGACCATGATTTAGGCATGTGAATTTAAGCCTAATTTATAATTAGGCAAGATTTGTCAATGAAACCTTAAGGAATATTTAAGATTTGCTAAATCTGTTGAATTGCCTAATCTGCTAAATCTGTTATCTTTTTAATCTGTTGAATTGCCTAAACTGCTAAATATGTTGAAACGCCAAATCTGTTAATTATGTTAAACTGCCTAATCTGCTAAATCTGTTCTGTCGCCTAATCTGTTGAAAAGCTGAATAATTGTAATTTGTAGGCAACCTAAGATTGAGTAAAACAAGTTAATTTGATTAATCTGCTGCGACTTGAGAAGAAGTTAAATTTGTTAAATGAACATAATTAGTCTGATATTTTCTGTAAGGGAATAAAGTGGCTATGACACGAGGTTAGACTCCGTTCGCGGTGGAAGCCTACCCGGAACCAATCGGCTTAACCAGCAACCGCAAACTGTCAGTCTAATGTGAGAGGTCGTAGGCATAACTAAAATATGCTTAGACACGAGGTTAGGTCTGGCTTGTGGCAGAAGTCTGCCCGGAACCGCCTGGCACATCCAGCAGCCACAAGCTAGTGACCTAATGTGAGAGGTCTGCGCAATAATAATTAATTAATGCAAATCTAAGATAAATATGATGTCTAAAACGTGTTGGGTGGGTAGGGTTAAACGAACTGGACTAATGAATTTAATAAACCCGTTTCGTGAATCTGTTGGCCCAATACATAGTTAGACAATCTGTAAGTTTGTTAAATCCGTATATCTGATCCATTTGTCTGAAAACTTGTTAACGGGATTGTCTGATCTGTGAACTAGTTGATCTGAACTCTGTACGTCTGAAACTTGTAAACAAGTTAATCTAAAATATGTTAGTTTGGGGACACAAGGTTAGGAGGGAAATTACTTGTGTTATTTGTTGTTTGGGACCCATATTAGTCAGTAACCCTTTCTAGTATCAAAATAATGACCCAACAGTAGGTAGGGTCCGGGCACGCTTACTGAAGTAATTATAAGAGGTTCATTCTGATAATGGCGAGGGGTGTTGATGGTGCGTTCCAACCGGGTCATGTGCGTGCATGGGTCCGGTCTGCCTCTGAGGATGTAAGATGTCGTGATATCTATAAATAGGTCTGTGTCATTCAAAGATTGCCACTTTAGGGAATGATACACCCTTCTGTGGGGCTGGCACAGGGTATTTATGTATTAGGGAACCGATCGTGTGGGGTAGGACTTAGGGTACACTTAACTCTGTCTATTTCTGTGGGGTACCGTTTGTTTCTGTTGGGTGGTAACACCTGTCTATTTCTGCATGGTACAGTCTGTTGGGGTGGTAAAGGCCCATTTACTAGTGTACACCTAATTCTACATTCTATTTCTGTAGGGATTAATCTGTTTCTGTTTCTGCACCTTCTGTTCGGGTAGTAAAGGCCCATTGTTGGCATTCTGTTTCTGTACCTTCTGTTGTGGCGGTAAATGCCCATTACTAGCATTCTCTTCTGTGGAAATTATTTTGTTTCCGTTTCTGTTTCAGTTTAGACATTAGGATAACACCTAATCTTGTTATACTAGTATTAGTGCAGAGAAGCGAAAAGTAATAGCTTATATCATTTTGTTTCTTCACTTTAACCTAAGTATATCTGCTACTCCTGTTACCGTTATCTCTCATCCAGTTTTATTTGCATGCCATGATTATTGTTATCTGTTCATATGCTGAAAGTCACTGGACTTGCCAGACTTTATGTCTGACCTTACTTGTTTTCGCCCCTTTTCTTCCGTCCACCCCCCCCCCAACCTAGGTTTCCAAGGAGGGAATACTTTATCTTGATCCGGATTTCTTCTGCTTGAAGTACTTGAAGTGCTTAAAGTATGGCTAGACTTATTATGGCATCTTCTGTGGGGATTATGATTTTAAAGTTTTGTACTCTGAGGACTTTTGAACAAGGCTGATATATGTACTTGAGTTTTGGTAAAGTGATTTTGAAAGATGTAACCAAACTGATTTCTGTTTTCCGCTGAAATAAAGTTATAAAATTTTCATGTACTGCTTTACATATCTGTTCTTGTAATATTCTGTTCAATCTACTAAAATGCTCAATCAAAGTTAAGGCATTCCCTTTGTGAGTGACCTTAACGGAGGTGGGGTGTTACAGTTGCTGATCCCAACCGTTGGTGATATACATTCGATACACTCAAGCAAAATGAGTGGTCGGTCATTTGTGGCTGAGTTGCAAGATGTTCTTGTTGAACTCCAGTGTATCGTTCCTAAAGTACACTGATCGGAAGGTGGTTCCATACCTTGTCATAGTTGGAAATCCATTATCCAATAAGCGCCTGCGGTTTATGATTTTATATTATATATGTGGAACATGAGATGCAAGCGTTCCGCTAGATTGTTATTTACTTGATCTAAACATTATTATAATATCAGATAAGTATTGATTTTAAAGTTGTTTGGATTCTCATAAGGGAAAAACCTGTTCCGTTTTCACGGCGTGGTCTTATGAGATATCCTTTATTTAACCAAGTGTTTGGAGTTTTATTTACACCAGTCCCATGACTGATCCAGAGTTTATTTGTTTGTTTTCCCTAAACTCTTGGGTGCCTAAATTTGTACGGGCAGTCAAATAGTCGGGATTTTACAGATACACATGGAGAGATTGGAGCAGGAGGCTTAAGGATTATATAGCTATTGTTTATTTCCGCTGTGTTGTAAGTGTTGTACTCTGCAATGTTATTGTATACATATACTGTTTGTATTTCAAAAGTTATGTTATATTTTATTCGTTCCGCTGTGAGATTCGTGTTTACTCTAATGATGATGTTCTTCTTCTTCTTCTTCTTCTTCTATTTTATAAGTTCTATCTTATCTATCCTCACCCTCTGTTTTCTTTCATTAACCATTCGGTTATTTTCAATGTTTGGTTAGTCATCATTGAGTTTATTGCGATAACCAAAGTCGTCAAAAACCGAGTCGTTACACTACTGTTTGTGGTTGCTGGATTTGCCGGGCGGGTCCGTGCAGTCTTACACCACAAACGAGTCTAACCTTGTGTCTTAGGCGTTTATTATTACAAATTATTTCACCCCAATATGAATTAATTATCCCTATTCAAATTGTCGATAATTTCTAAATAAATTATGTCCATAATTGTCACCTAGATTATGTCCATACTTTTTAGGTATAAAAATTATACCAATTAATGTCTCGATTTAATTATATGTTTTTGAAGCCATTTTACGCCAATTCACAATTTACATAGTTAATATTTTCCCATTGTCCCCATGCTATTCGTACGTTCAAATATGAAATATGTTAGACTCGCAAATAGTCTTACTTATAAAAAAAGAAACATCACAACTTGCGTAACACATGAAAATAGATCTAACTTGCAAATAGGAATTGTAACATAAAATTGCATAGCCAATAATTTGCATAGACAATGGTCATATGGAATCATATATTTGCATAAACTACCATGGATCTAAATATAGATCTAAACATGAAATTGTGAACTTGCATATATAAATTATGGGTCTCACCTAACTTGAATATGTGAATATAATTTTCACCCAAAAATGTGAATATAGTTTTTCACCTAAACTTGCATATGGATTTCTACAACTTGTATATGAATTTATCACATGTTTTTGCATATAAACTATCATATGTACATACTTAATTCACATATAAACTTGTGTACAATTCACATATAGACTTGCATAAGATTCATATTCAAACTAACATACAATTTAACATCCCAAACTTGCATAAAATTCACATACGAATTAGCATATGATTTAACATCCAAACTTGCATAAGATTCACATATGAATTGACATATGATTTAACATCCCAAACTTGCAAAAGATTCATATATGATTTAACATCATAAGATTCACATACAAATTAACATACGTAAAAACGGACTTGCATAAGATTCACATACAACTAGCATATGATTTAACATCCCAAACTTGCATAAGGTTTCACATACGAACTAGCATATGATTTACATCCCAAACTTGCATAAGGTTTTACATACAGACTAGCATATGATTTACATCCCAAACTTGCATAAAATGAATCAAGTTAAACATGTATAATTGGACATATGAAATAGATCTACCAACATAAGATAACAAAGTTAAACATCATCACCTGATTCAACAGACATGTTCTCATAATCCAATTATAACTCATCACAATTAATTTATTAATTATATTGTGAAAGAAATAGTACTCACAACGATAGGTTAGAGAAGAGAATGATTTCTTCATCTTTTTAATTAGAATTCTGACTTGGTAAATCCTAAGCTTTAGGAAGGAGAACTATCCTAGCAGCAGCATGGTGGCCAACAGACAAATTTTGTTTAGGTTTAGGGTTTGAGTCTAGGCACTCTTTTATAGAAGTTTGAATCAACCTAAGCTGTTAGATTATCATAGGAGCAAATCCAACCATCCAAACTCGATAGAGTTATCTAGAACAGCCACATCAGCCCTAATGGCTCGGCAGAGAGTCAGAAATCGTCACATTTCAGATCTGCCCGGGGGGGGGGGGGGGGGCAGAGGAGGGTAGGTCGACCTCCGGGTCGACCCGCTGGTCGACCTGGCCCTTGGGCGGGAGAATTCCCGCCCAGCCTGCTCCCCTGTTTGAATTTGAATTTCGAATTTATTATTTTGAACTATTTTAATTTATATAAAATTACTGAAACTTCCGAAGGCCATAACTTTTTCATACGAAGTCCGATTTATGAAAACTTGGACTCTATTCCAAGCAGAATTTCGAGACGAACACAACGGCGTAACCCGTTTCCCTTAATTCTCACTTTAATAATTAAGTATTCTTAGGATTGTTAATTTTAATATTTAAAATTACGGGGTGTTACAGGTAATGCCAATTGGATGTTTAGAATGTTCGATGGTGGACAGTCACTTAGCACTTTGAATGGTCTTTCATTAATTAGAGAGACCAAGTAAGGGTATAGCTACCGGAAAAAAAGAAAGATCAAAGTATGGGTGTCTGTATTGTAAGCTTAATGAAGTGGTCAATTAAAGATATAGAAATACCCTGACTAAGTTCTGCAGGGGAACACATGACTAGGGCATGTAACAACCCGGAATTTTGTGGCCAATTTAAATTTTTTATTTTAGAAATTTTAATGGGTTTTTAATATTTAAAATGATTTATTTTAAATAATAACAACTAAAAAAATTTATTTTAAAACGAATAAATATAATTTAATTATAAAAGGAGTTTAAAACAGTGCTGCAGTTTGAAAATTTGATTTTTAACTTTGACTGAATGCACAGGATTCATTTTAAATCAGAATTGAGCGAAACAAGAAATATTTGAATCTGTTTAATGATATCTTTCTAATGAATCTGAAAAATTGAAATTTCAGTTTATAAACGAAAAGTTATGTCCTGTTTAAAACTTAAAAAGTCGTTGTAGAATTTATATATATTTAAATATAATATATTGGCTTTAAAAATAACCATTTTGCAAACGACCTCGGTTTTCGACGAAACCACTTTTGTGGGAACCAGAATGTCTAATTATTGCTAGGTTTCAATTTTCATAATTTTTCGAATTAATATGTGAGCGTGGAAAAAGAAATGTGTTTTGTCAATTTCGGTCAAATTTAATCGACGTGAAAATGGCCATTTTTCAAACGGTCTCGGAATTCGGCGAAATTAGTTTTGTTAGGACTGTATCGTCAAAACATAACTAGAAATAATTTTACTCTAATTTTTAGAGTTCGTATGTGGTCCCGGTGAATTTAAACGTAAGACTGAATTTATTAAATAAATGATTTAAATACTAAATTAAATAAAACAGGCTGAAGAAGTTTGTTTCGGCTGACGGGACCTAGCCCATTGCGTCCGGAGTGTGGGTATTTGCCTAGGGACAATATAAGTTGGGCTGAATTTGGGGCTGTTAGAATTAACGAGCTTTATTTTGTAAATTAATGAATTAATTAATAAAATATTATAAATATTTCGGATTTCAGAAACCCTAGCACCAGAAAGAACGCAGCCGCCATCTCCTTTCTTGAATGGCCGATAAGCTCCTATTTTAATTCCCTAAAATATCTCAATCCACAAAATAAATTGTGAATCTCTCAACATAAAACAACAAGGATTTCTGAGGTCTTCATTTTCATACGTCGGTGATCTGAAACCGTCGACTATGAAGGCCTATTTTTCACCGTGAAGTCGCTACGTTTGGGTGCGGATTGGGGGCGTAGGACGTGGCTGAGCTGGCCATAGAGGATGGCATCGGGGAAAGCTCGAGGACATCGTGGAAGTTTTAAATCATCAGAAACGCAAGTGAAGGGGGTGTGATTTGGACCTAGAGTTGGCGGCTTTGGGTTTTTTTTTGGACGATGAGTTACAGTAAACGTGTAATAACCTGGAAATCTGAGTCAATTTAAAATTTTTATTTTGGCAATTTTAGTGAATTTTGAATATTTAAAATGAATTATTTTAAATAATAACGACGAGAAATTTATTTTGAATTGAGTTAGAATGACTATATTTATTTGGATCGACGTTAAAATATAAATATTTATTTATAATTATAAATGGAGTTGAAAATGGCGCGGTAGTTCGAAAATTCGATTTCGAATTTCAAATGAATGTGCAGGATTGAAAATAAACCGGATTTCAGCGAAACCAAAAATATTGGAATCTACTTGAGAATATCCTTCCAACAAATCCGAGAAATCAAAATTTCATAGCGGAAATCAAAAGTTATGCCCAATTGAAAATTCAGAATAGTCATGGAATTCAGGCCCTTAAAAATGGAAATTTTGCAAACGACCTCGGTTTTTGACGAAACCACTTTTGTTGGATCCGGGATGTCAAATTATTGCTAGGTTTCAAAATTCGTAAATTTCCGATTCAATATGTGAGCGTGACAAAGGAAAACGCGTTTGACCAGTTTTAGTTGATTTTAATCGACCGGAAAATTGCCATTTTTCAAACGGTCTCAGAATTCGACGAAGTTAGTTTTGTTAGGACCGTATCATCAATACGAAGCTAGAAAATATTTTTTAGGAATTTTTAGAGTTCGTATGTGATCCTGGTAAATTGAAATGTGCGTTCAAATTCAATATATATAGTTATGTTTTGATTTTGACGAAAACTGATCGAAACGATCGAATCAGCTTACAATACCTATCACATTGTGTTCGAAATGAGGATAATTAGCTATGGACGACAGTCAGTGGGCTTGATTTCGAGTTCGAATTTAAAACTTACTTTTTGGAAAATAAAATAAAAATAATATATATATATATATATAATTATACCTTTCCCCCTTTTTCTCCTACCCTCCTCAGTCAACGTTCTAAAAGGAAATAAAAAAAATCGCATCGAAGAAATCGCGCCTCCCTCCGATCTCATTCGCCGCCCACGCCGGAGTGTCGCGCCGCCGGCCGTCCTTCTTCCCCCCTCCTCTTCTCGATCCCCTCCAGGCTCCTCTCTCTCGCGATCTGAAGCCCCCCAGCGCGCCCTAGCTCCTGCCACCGAACAGAAGACCGCCATTTTCTCTTCCCCCAGGCCACCACGACGTCAGCCGCCACCTCAGCACCTCCCCTCCACCTCCGATCAACCAGTGGGCCCCCTATTCGCAGAAACCAGCGCCCTCTCTCAGTTCGTTGAAGACTATAAGCTTTTTAATTTATTTTCTTTTGTTTTTGTTTTTATTTCTTTCCTATCATATATAAAGTATAGGATTTATTTTTAGTTTTAAGGTAGGAAAAAGAATAGAATTTTTATATATTTACAAGATAAAAATTTGATTTCTAAATATAGATAAATTGGATTTTTCTTTATGTAAACGAAGTAGAAGAATTGGATTTTTCTTTATATGAATGACGTATAAAAATTGGATTTTTATTCACTTGAATGGCATATAAAAATATGATTTTTATATATGAAGAGCGATGGAAAGAAAGATAAGATTTTCATGGTGTGTTCATAGAAAGAAACATAAGATTTTCAAACTAGACATGATGTTGTTTATATGAAAAGAATTGATTTTTGAAAACAAAAGGATTTGATTTTTAATATATATATAGCGATATTAAAATATTATCATTTATATATATGAAGTAGTGAATTAAAAATATGATTTTAATTATATGAACACCGTTATAAAAATAGAATTTTTATCTATATAGTAGCAAAATAAAAATGTGATTTTTATCCATATAGATTGATTATAAAAATGTAATTTCTATATACATAGCAACAATATAAAAATGTGATTTTTATATAGGTAGTGAATACGGGCAACGAAAGTGGCAAAAGGCGAGAATGGCGTAGATTTTCTACATATGAAGAGTCGTGGTGTTTGGTTTAGCTATTGGTGAGAACTCCTCACTTTTTATTTATTTTCTAGTTGAAATATATACTAGGATGCAGACGGTGCTTAGTAGCACCCGACACTCGTCGTCCACAGACCATGGATGACTTGTTTGTTTGGTTGCTGTGTTGTGAAATTTGATTGTGTGATGTGGAATGAAATAAAATATTTTATAGTGTAAAATATTTTATAGTTAAAATATAATTTTTAATGTGTATATAAAATAAATATTTATAAACAAATCGGACAATTTGTTTATGTACACCCATTTGGCTGATATTGATTGGGATGATAAGTTAAGTAATCATTGATATTGATATTTGGGAAGATTAAAACTAAGTAGAGTTTTAATGAATCTTTAATTAGATTGAAATGATCGGGAATGGATTATCACAAGTTTTGCTCCAGGCGATAGTTAAATCTTTAACTAGATTTGAACGTGAAATGGTAATTGAATTTACCAATAACACCGTGGTGTTAGATATGAAGTATGACCAGTTTTACTTCATGGGATGAATAGGTTGGGATTGGGAAATAAAATAAATGATTACTTCAGTGTGATTCGCTAATCCCGACTAATTTGAATTCATATTCAAAAGGAGATTAAAGAATAAATTTAAAGAATTTATCTTTGATAAAATTAATGGGAACCTTTCCCAAAGTATAAGAATATTTGGATAAAAGGATATTCTGAATTGGAATGAGGCGTATGTTGTGTTTGTGTAACACTTGTTTATTATATACGCGAGTTATTCAGAAAGACCGGGTTTATCCCATTCTGAATAACTGATTCGACGTGGTGTTGAGGATGAAGACGGTGGTCGAAGACCGGAGGTCTTCATATCGTTTGGGTAATTACTGATGATCTTGATTGGGCTGTACACCCAAGAGGAGGGAATCAGTTGGTGATCGTCCAGACGTACTTGGAGATCGATGGATATGTGAGGTACAAGGTGCCTCCGGTTTCGTTCAGACCCAGAACGAACTTGTAAATTGACTGTGTCAAGCATTGGATTTTATTTGTCTGATTGATTTCTATTAAATATATATCTGTTTGGCGGCGGAGAATTTATTCTCTTGCTTAACGCCCTTCTCTGAGACGTACAAGCTCAGGGGTTATATATTGATGAATAACAATCGCATAGAGTGAATTGCCTGTGTGGCATGCCTAAGTGGCAAATGATCAAGGCTTTTGTTGAAAAGCAGAGTCTTGTGGTTGATGATCAAAGCACAACCTGTGTGGCATAGCTTTGTGTAACGTTGATTCGCAAGCCTCACACCCCGGTTGTGAACCAGAAACGGGAGAGGACATGAGGGAGTGCATGCGTTTCCTTCTAGCTAGAGTGGTGTCAGTGACCTACCAGCCCTGACATTTATATTATTTTCACCTATGTGGTTGTTGCTGTTGCGAGGCGCCTCGGATATATCGGTGACTGTGTGGAGCCAATGGAGTCATTTGGCTCATTTACGCCCCAAAGGGAGGCGAAACGTAGTGTTCAGGCATAATAATCCACATCGGTGGACCGACCCTGACGATCCAAGGCTTGTCTGCGTGCTTGCCTGAGACTCGGGCTAGACAGTCTCGAATTCGGTAGAGGACGATCCCTTGCCTCGGTTCACAGATGTAAATCCAGCTTCCAATACGTGACATTTGCGGTTTTATTTGTAGAGCCTAGTATGGCGACATAGTGGTATGGGGCACTTATGCTGTCTATGATTGATACTTATGATATGAAATTATTTTGACACTATACACTTTATAGTAATAATAAAACATGAAATTTCACGTACCAAGCATTCTTGGCTATTATAAGGTAAAAACCCTATCCTCCGGCTTGCGTTGCATTGTGTGATGGGACCTGGGTCTTATAATAGCTTCATTTTTCTTTATCTTAGCATTGCGCTGTTTGTTTTATGCACTGGTATTCTTGGGAGGAAACCCGTTCCGTGTTATACGGCGTGGTCCCTTGATTTACCTAACTTTAAAATAAAGATTAATAACTGTTTTAGTTCTCACACCAGTCACATGACTGACCTGGAGTTTATTGTTTTAACCTAAACTCTGGGTGCCCTTATTTTCGACACGGGCAGCTAGTAGTTTTGGTTTTGCAGATTTATATTCACAGAATCCTGATTGAAAGCTGGAACGATATCCGGAAAGCTCTGTATCCTATATCTCTTTTAGTTGTGTTTTGTATTATTTTTTCGCTTCTATGTAATGTAATTGAAATCTCTTATATTTTCTGTGTAATATTTATTCATACTTTGTATATTCTTGTATTCTGATGGAATTGTTGTAATTAACAATGAAATGTTCATCTGCTTGCGTTCCGATGTGTCTTGTCCTCAACTCAATCCGTGATTTCCCATAAGGGGGATTTCGGGTTGTAATAAACCGTGAAGAAGAAGGAGGAAGGGATTAAACGGCTAACTAATGTAATTAGTAAACTAATTTTATTCAATTTATAATTAAAGTTGTAAGGGTCATAACTTGTTCAAATCTTAACGAAATTCAGCGAAACGAAAGACGCTGGAATCGTGGAGCGGAGTTCTACGTGATGGAACAGATCAGAGCGGAAACCTAGCATGTTGAAAATTCAGGGAATTTCAGATCTGAATTAAAAAGCAATGTGAGATTTCTATATTTAAAAATAATTAAAATTTAATTATCTTCCATTATTTAAAATCCATATACGTATGTTAATTAAATTCAGATCTGTGATGTATGATATTGTATTTGTTGCTTGTTGATGATGATTGTTGTGGTATGTGTTTGGTTAGATTTAGATCTAAATTAAAAATCATAATTTTATTTTGGATATATAAATATTTATCTAAATTATAAAGTTAGATTTAACCAAAAGTATCATCCCGTTATTATATTGTTGTAGTTAACATTTAAGTTAATTATAAAATAAGATTAAATCAAAATTTTCACATGTTATTTGATTGCGGTAATTGACATTTTGATATAAAATGTATAAACATTTGATTTTACATTTTAATGTAAATGATACATTAGAAAATATACAATTTTATATAAAATGTATTTGCATTTGATTTCACTTTTTTAATGTAAACAGTACATTAAAATATAAACATTTTGATATCAAGATGTGTCTACTTTGAAATTTACATTTTATTCTAAATGAAACATATAATATGTGATTACATAAGAAACTTCACATTTTAAATGTAATAGGGGATTACATAAGAAACTTCACATTTTAAATGTAATTGGGGATTACATATAGAAACTCACATTTTCAATGAAAAGAAAAAATTACATTTTTATATGATGTAGCAAAAGAAAGGAAAACATTACATTTTTCATAAATGTAACATAAGAAAAGAAAGGATTACATTTTTATATAATGCAATAAAAGAATAGAAAAGTTTTACATTTTTATGTGACGTAAAAAGTTTACATTTTTAGGAAACAAAAAAGTTTACATTCTTTTATGAAATATAAAAAGGTTACATTTTTATACAATGAAAAAGATTACATTTTTATGTAATACCCAAAAAGACTATATTTATATGCAATATAAAGACGATTGTATTCTTATGCACATCTTTAATGTAAAGGAATAAAATAGGGAAAATTTCATGTTTAAGAATTAAAAGCATTCATTTTGACACTTTGAAAAGAATGAAGTAAATACATTCATTTTGGTCACTTTATGAAGAATGAATTAAAAACATTCATTTTGACATATTAAAAAGAATTAGACAAAAATGTACATTTTTGTATATTAAAAAGAAGTAGTTAAAAATAATTATTTTGCTCCTTAAAAAGAGTTGAACAAAAATAGACATTTTTGTTTACATTAAAAGAATTAGGAAAGATAATCATTTTTGTTTACATTAAAAGAATCAGACAAAAATAGACATTTTTGTCACTTAAAAAGAATGAAATAAAAATATTCATTTTTGGTAATTAAAAATGATAAGACCAAAATGTACATTTTAGTAATTAAAAAGGATTACACCAAAATATACATTTTTGGTCATTTAGAAGGATTGGATAAAAATATACATTTTTGTATATTTAAAACAATTAGATAAAAATATACATTTTTGTATATTTAAAAGGGTTAGACAAAAATTTACATTTTTGTTAGTTTAAAAGGAATAAACAACAATGTCATTTTAATGTAAATGTATACATCAGGATTTATATATAAAAGAGGAAATATCATTTTAATGCAAATGCATACATTAGTATTTGTATGCATGATGAAAATACCTTTTTAATGTAAATGTATACATTAGGATTAATTCAAAAGGAACATATCATTCTAATGTAATTGCATACATTTGAATTTGTATGCAAATAATAATGACATATATGTTGATTATAAGATGTCATCTATGTTAATTATTAAATGACATGCTTGTTAATTATGAAGGTAACATTATATTAAAATAACACCTTATTGTAAATTGTGTCATTAGAATAGAATGACATTTTATTGTCATTTGTCATTAGTATTGAAACTTTAGATTTTCATTGTCATTTGTCAACAATAAAAAGAATGGAAATAAAAGGCTAGATTTTTATTGTCATTTGTTCATAATAAAAAGAATAGAAATATATGTCTGTGATGTTGAAATGTTTGATGTGTTAAATATAATGTTTAGTATATTCAAATTTGAATATTACACTTCCATTTACAAGTCATCTGACTTGTTTATGTGATCGGGATGATAATTTTTCACACATTGCCCAAGTGCACAAAAAATTTATTATTTGTTGTTGGATGAAACCCCACACGGGTATTGGGTTGATATTTGACCGACACTAATCCGAATATTTAGTTGTAGAATCCACTTTGGTTGTTATTTGGATGTTTGATAATTGTTTATCATGATATTTGATTACATGCAATATATGGTTGTTCATTGAGTCACATTTCAATAAAGAATATTTTGGAAAAAGAATATTTTAGAAATATATTTTTATTGAAATAAACTAGTCATTAACTAGAATAAATCATTAAATTAAGATTTAATGAAGTTTTCCAATTAGTGAATATTTAACTGAAATTAAATTAAATGAATTGGATTTTGGGTTTTCCGTGAATGGTGTCTTCAGTAACACCTTTCTTAAACCCAGTTGAGAAAAGAATAAATCTTTTAATTAAGATTATTAAAGTTTTTCAGTTATATTTAATAGTTGGAATAAGATGAAATGTGAGTTGGGTTTATTGTGAACTGTGTTTTTTAAGTGACATGTGTTCTTTAACCCAACTGACAATAAAAATATGATTTGGAATTTATAAATCTTTTATTAATATTTAAAGGGGAATATTCCAAAAGCCAAGTTTTCCAATTTAATATATTAAATTGGAGTTGAATGGAATTCGAATTAATAATAACCGAGATAAGCTTATGTAAAAGAAGACCGATACTACATACGGAATTTAAGAGGCTTTGCTGTTATTCCATTTATATTATCGGTCGGATACAAAAATTTATAATGAGTATATACTGATTTGATTTCTGTGAAAATTCCATATTTTATGGAAGATGATTTTGGGTTTACCGTGAACTATGTTTTAAATGACATTAGTTCTTTGACCCAGTTAAAGATAAGATTAATTTCTTAAATTTAAATAATCATTGAATAATGATTTTTGATATTTAAAACCAAATTGGAGTTTTAATAAATCTTTAAAAGAAAGATTTAAGAATAAATTTAAAGAATTTAACTTTGATAGAATAATGCGAATATTTTATTTAAAAGAATATTCTGAATTGGAATGAGGCGTTGGATGTGTTTTTATAGTACTTGATTTATTAATTATAAAAATACGCGAGTTATTCGGAAGGACCGGGTTTAACCCATTCCGGATAATTACTATGACAATGAAGATTCAAAGATGAAGACGGTGGTTGAAGACTGTAACGTCCCGCAAATCTGTACTATCTGAGTCGACTAATAACACCACAAGTCCAACCCAAATTTTACAGAAATACGAATCATTATTAGAAAGAAGTTAGAGGATGAGAAATAGAAAGAAATAAATATTAGAATAGAAGAAAACAAAGAAGTCAAATCTCACAGTGGAACGAATAAAATATATTATATAACATAACTTTTGAAATACAAATCAGTAACTTTATATACATACCATCATCAAAGCACAACAGTTATTCCTGGAACAGTTATAAACACCTGTTTCTAGACACAAACATGGTTCACAGCGGAATATATGATAGTCTATATCTAACTGGTGAAGCCTCCTTCTTCCAGCTCTTCCAAGTGCATCTAAAAAATCCCGACTACTTGACTGCCCGTACAAATTTGGGCACCCAAGAGTTTAGGGAAAACAAACAAAATAAACTTTGGGTCTGTCATGGGACTGGTGTGAGTAAACTCCAGCCATTTGTTTAACTTTAAAAATCCTTTCTAAAGAAATGATAATAGTAAGACTAGCCACACATCAACATGGATGGTTTTTATTTTACTATAACCCAAAACATTTTGATACTAAAATCCAGTGATATTATAATAATGTCTAAATCAAATAAATAGAATCTAGTGGAACGCTTTCATCTCACGCTCCACATACATAGTATAAAAATCAGAAACCGCAGGCCGCTTATTGGAGACTGGATTTCCAACATAACAACATATGGAACCACCTTCCAATAGTGTATCTCTAGAGAGGAATACACTGGGTTCAACAAGAATGTCTTGCAACCTAGCCCACACATGACCGACCACTCATTTCGCTTGAGTGTATCAAATGTATATCACCAACGGTTGGGATCAGCAACCGTTTCCCGATTGGGACAGCATCGAATGGAATAGGGAATTAAATGAATCTCTAGATAGGTGATAATACACTCTAATGGAAGCGACCCACATAACTATGTTGCCTGCCCGATTTTTGTCATTTCCCGGTTGTTGAGGCCTGAGGCTACGATTACTTGCCATTCATTGATAGCACGATCACTTTGAATGCCACATTGTCAGATCCGTTAATCACCAAATTGATTTGCACAAATATATTCTGGATATTATGCTAAGGGAATAAATCCGTTGACACCATGTACATTTATACAGAACAACATATTTGACCATTGGAAATACTCTGTCAGACATTCGTCCATATACGTTCGTTCCGGGATTGAACGAAACGAAGGTACTATTCAGTATATCTATCCTAGGCAATCTCTACCTAGGATTTAAACCACATCCCTTGCACTTTACTCCGTCTTCAATATATTCAGCATACTTGGTTCGCAATGCTTATGCTAATATGGAGTGGTTCTTTGGATAATAATCCAACCGGTCTCTCCATATTGACAACGGTGGTCAAAAACTTCGATAGTCTGTGATTTAACTATCGAATAAAAACAAGTGTTTAGATAGTCGAAGATTTAACTATCGAAGGAAACAAGTGTTCATTCAACATATCAAACAAATCACTGGGCTCTTTAATTAATATTTCATTAATTAAATCTCTTCTCCATTTCCTTATCAATATTTGTTAACCAATCATTTTCAATAACCATATTGGCCTTTTACGTTTTTTGGAAAACATTTCCGAATATCTCCTTCCTTTATTTTCTTAAACTTAGAAAATATATGCTAGTTATAATTGGAAAATATTCCAATTACTTATCTCTTTTCCGATCTCATTCATTTCTACACTTAGGAAATATTTATTATTCTATTTCCAAGTTTACACTTATTTGGGTTAAAATGGATGTTGTGTAAAACATCGTTACGACAACCCAAATACTATATTCAACGAACTCTTATCCAACATTGATCTTCGAGCCTGAAATCTTACTATTTATTTGTTAATATTGAAATCAATCAAGTTGGGGTATAACTACCTCTCAGACCTTGACTGAATAACATTTATAACATCAAAACAGATAAGACTACTTACTCGAATAATCAATACCATACAACTAATTCTTCACTTTTAAACACATATACACTTTCTCTTTCTATCCTTACTAGATTTTATTCTTATACTTATTTTTTGATTATACTATTCTATTTCTTAGTTCATTTTCTTATCGACTTCTATATATATTGATATATAGATTTCTAGTTATCAAACCTTTTTAAAATATTCTAACTCCTTAAATTCCCGGAAAATTTCGCCATAACCTCCTTTGTACCGGGAGCATCGGGATATTTCAAATAGCCTCCCATGGCCCTCACTAATCAAAAAGAAAAAGCCAAACGGCTAGCCGATACGGCGCATAAAATCTCATATATGAATTTAAATATGTACCTTTTTGTCGGGCACACGAATTAAAATCTTCATACACTTCATCCCATACCTGCTCAACCTATATTTACCTGTTTCCAATTTATCCCAACTAAATTCGGTCATCCCTAACTCAATTTTCTCATTCCTTCTTTAATTAGCTATTTTTCCTATTTCACTTCTTTGTTTGAACATAACGTGTTCAAATAAAATATATAACTTGCTCAATACAAAATTGAATTCTAATTTCAATTCTAGCTTCCTTTTCAATTTCCAATATAAATTTTCAAATCGAATTCACTTATTCAAAGCCCAATATCAATTCAAAATCTCATTAACTAATTACCATTCAAAACAGTTAATTCTATTCAATAATCAAAAAAATCTGATTTCTGTTCAAAAATCAATTCATTACTCCACTTGAGTTCACATATAATTTACAACTCAAATCTGAAATTTTCTAAATAGAAATTCGGATTTTATTCGCTTAAAATCCTTTTATAAAATTAAATAAACCATTATGGTTTTTAAATGGTTATGGCGTTGTTTTTCTGAAAATTTGATTTTGATATAACTCAAAATTTATTCGACGAAATCCAGATTTTTCTCCTCCATTAGAAAACTATTATCAAATCGGTCCTGACGTTTCTTGTTTCAAAGAATTCCGACTTCAATTGAGTTCTATATACTCAATTGAAGTTCGAAACGCCAATTTACGAACTGCAACGCTACGGCGAGTTTGTTTTAATTATATTTTGATCTTCTATATTCAAATTCCGATTCAATTCTATTTGAATTTCCTATATTCAGATTCCATTTCAATTATATTTGAATTCTATATCCAAATTCCATTTCAACTCTATTGACACACTTTTTTGGTAAAAGCTGTCATAGTGAATATCTGGATAGCATCGCGCTCGGATATGGAGAACATCGTCAGATGACAGGCAACGATTTGGTCAAAGTCGCATCACTAAAAAAGAAGGGCCCGATACTCCTATCATATGACCTCTTTTGGGCCTGAAAACAGTGATTATGGAGCTAAGTTGTATAAGTCTTGTAGATCTCTGAATTAGCTTCAGTTTGAGCTTTGGATTGGCTCAATCGGACTTACGGTTTGAAAGTTATGCCCGTTTCCGTGAATGGGTGTAATATGGCAATATTTGGATGACGTGACGAAGCAACACCTCCTGAACCGGATCACCCCCTTTGGCTCGTGGGCTACTCCTTGGTTCGCACACACCAGATCGCTCCCATCAGCTCACCCACGGTTGGATTGCCCCCCTCGGTTCGCACTCCTGCATCACGAACCGTCCCGCTCTGCGCCATTACTTCACTTCAGCTCGCAACCAGTCCCTGATCGTGATAGCCATATCACGATCCGACCCATGACCACGAACCGATCTCCAAACCTGCAGATACAAGCACTATTTTGACCTATTCTTAAGGCTACTCCTGCTCCTATTTTCCAGGATCGGACGCCACGTACCCCATCACGAACCAGTCTTTCCAGAAGCTCTCCTACTGCTATAAATACACCATTTGAAGGCATTTTCAAGGATCTTTTGGGCTCTAGCTCCTCACAGCTTCCACCATTGCTCTCTGCAAAGCAATTTCAGCAGCAAAGAGCCAAATTCCACATTACAACATGAGGACTTCGTGTATAATCTTATTATTTCTTACCTCTTTTCATTGTAAACATGAGGATTTCGTGTATAAACCGAGAGAATTGTACTTGTAACTTCTTAGGATTTAAGAAGAGATAAAGTGGACGTAGGCTTGGTGTAACGACCTGTCATTTTGACCACTCCAAGATGGTAATTAAACCAACTCGAACCGTTCAAAACGACAGATTGTTAATGCTTATGAAGTTGAAATATAAATCATCACAGAATCACAGACACAGAACATAGGATATCTCACAGCGGAAGCAAAAATTTATACGATAATACAAAATCATTAAATTTACATGATATCAGAGTACATAAGATAAATTACAGAACCAACGGAAGACTGAACGAAGAATATTACTAACATCAGTAATAATTAGAGATGGGACTAATTGTAGCGGAAATAACAGGTGGATGACTGGAACTCCAACGAATTTCATGCTCCAATAGATAAATCTCCAAACTGGAATACTCGGTCTGACCCGGGCATTTTGCAAGAAATAAAACAACAAAATACACGAGTCAGGACTAACAGTCTCATATAAGTGAATTAACTCAAATGAAGTGTTCACTGAAATGTGCAATAACTTAAAGAATGTTTGGAATTTCCATCCTCTAAGGATCCACAGAACTAATATCTATATAATAGTACGCTATTATTGTAATGTCTATTCAGTAAAGTATAAATGATGAAAATAGCGTAAGCGGGATTACCATATTACCCTTACGCCGTTTATAAGCATCAACAGTCTATACAGTACCGTAAATTCACCGTACTGGTGTTATCAGAGGGCACTCCATAGACAGCAACACTAAATCAAAATCGTATGGGGCTCGTATGGGATAAATATGACAAGGCACTCAAGGCAATACCCAGGGTAGGATTCTACCAGTTGCACTCCCGGACCGGTGGTAACGCATAGCAGCCACTACCACCCACCTCGGAACACACTCCCATAAATCAAAAAGGGCGCCCAAATCATCAACATAGTCATAGAAATGGTATCGAAGAAGTGTGTCCGATCAAAGGTGCTACCTCAATTAGTCACGGTATAGCTCCTGTTTTAGTCATTTCAATTATGACCCGAAGGTCAAGGCCATTTCCTTATCGTTCGCCTTCTTCAATCCAGTAATCACTTTCAAGTCATCATGCTTCATTCCAGATACGTCATCACGTACACAGTTGTTAAAGTGGTATCGGCATTGACAGAGAGTATGCCACTTACCGACTCCGGTCTCTTTAACAACCAAACGTTTACATTTTTCACACCGTGGCCATTAGCTTTGAAATTATACTTCGAGTACCGCAAATCAATCTATTTCAACTATTGCCCTAAAATCAATTCCTCAAATAGTTGGTTCGATTTAGGTTGCAAATCTACTATTCAAAATTCCTTTGTCACAATTGGTTTCAAAGTTTCAACTTCCTCGAAATATCGCTATTGTTCGAATTTCTTTATTTCACCCTTTGGATTTCTAGACTGGATTGGACATAGCCTTTATTTGGATTATAAAAATAATTTTTGAAAAAATTAGTTTTGAAAGATAGTATAGGTATATTAAATTTGAAAATAATGTATATGCATATATATGTAGTAGAAACTATTACAAAGTGTATATAGTTAAAGTAATCAAATTTATTTTATAAAAGAATACTTACAAAAATCAAGTAATGCAGAAAAATTGCCTTTATAAAATTTATACTACTATTAAAAATATTAATCCAATCCAACCTAAATCCAAGTTCCACAATTTTCTTTTCTCATCAAAATTTCACCTTTAGATCAAATTCCCTTTGCTTAGTTCAAATTCAATGCTCCACGATTAACAATTTTCCAATCACTGTTTGCCTTGGATTTACATATCCATTTTTTTTTATATAATAAACCCCAAACAACTTTAACATTAGTTGTAAATCAAAATATGATCCATTAAATTCTAACTTGTTAACTAAACCCGTATTCACCATGATTTAGATAATCATATTCTTTCATACTTGAACTTAAGCACTTTCATTCCGACAAAATTCGTCTTACATTCATGTGGCAAAAATTCATTTAACAAATCATATATTAAAATAAGCTTTGAAACATTTATCAAGTCTTCTTTACATTAAATTATTCAATTCAAAGTTTATCATATTAAAAATATGAAGTTATGAAAAATTCATCTAGACAGATAAAGTTTAGGTGTTAACTTGAAACCCTCTTTAAAACTTATTTTCATGCAAATTGGATCCTTCATAAAATTCAAGAAAACCTTGCACAAAATTTCTTTTAACTTTTCTTTATGATATATAGAAAATTCCCTTAAATTTCAACTTGCCGAAGTCGATAAATTATTTAAAATAATTTTTTTGACCATGGTCCGTATAAAATTTTCTATCCTATGGTCAAGTGATACGGATATTTATCATTTCAATCCGTTCTTTTAAATATTCGAATCCCGGGTATGTATCATTTCAACCCGCATCCCAACTCGATTCGAATACACAAGGGGTTTGGGTATGTATCATTTCAACCCGTAATGTTTTCTAATCTAAAGGGGGACTTGCATGATGATAAAATAACATAGCATATCAATATACACCCATATTGTGTCAGATGAAATAACGGTGTGTGTCGCACGTGCACAATCACGAAGCAAACAATTCTAGAGCCACTAACATTTCATTCAACATTTCAAATTATTAATTTGCTTAATGAAAATATTAGTCTGTGAGTGAGTAGAAACTCACCTTTCGAGACGAGAATATGGCCCTGAAATTGATATGGGAACTGAAGGCAAAATCTGATAGCCAAATGACGAATGCATGTCCAATTCATTTATGCACATACATACATGTGTGTAAATATATGTACATAAATAGAATCCGAAACGTACAAACTCGATTCGAATTTACACAGCCCAAGGACTCGAGAACAACCAATATCACAACCTCGACATCCAATAACCCTCAAGTACAAGGCACGACAATTGACGACCCAAGATCAACTATGAGCCCTAAACCAGATAGCGACAAGTCCTTAAATTAAACACAGGATATATCACCGTTTACTCTTACTTTATTTTTATCTTACCACTTTATATATACACACGTAAAGTAAAAATTAAGGAGGAAATATACCTAAGCTCTCCTTCGTCAGCATGTACCTCCACAATCATGTGCAGAAGACTGAATTGTTGAAAGACAATACTGGCCTAACTCGAACGCCATCATCACGCCTCCAATCCAGTTGTAATCATTGCTTCAGGTCGTGGCCAGAAATCACTCTGCTCGAATCCAAAGCGTATTTCGTGCTTTTCTCTTTTTTTTTTCTTCGATGTTCTTGTCTAAGAAATGGACGAAGATCTGGTGGCGCGGGGGTAGTTTGACATCGGCACTGGAGCAGGTGGACACGTTGGTGGTGGTTCCTAGCTTTATCGCTCGTTTCTTCTTCGTTTTTTTTATACCGAATCGGGTTTGTAGTCTGGAAAAGGGAAGAGGAGATCAACAAGGAAGGAGGCGGTCGCGGGTCAGCAGGGAGGTGGGGTCGGAGAGGACGGAGCGCAGGCTGCCTTGACTGAAGATGAAGGCGTTTACTGTCGTGGGTTTTACTTTCGATGGAGGGAAGCAAAAGCAATGGAGCTTGAGGAGGAATCGATTTTTCTCCTCTATTGATTTTTTTCGATTTAGGTGAAGGAGGGGTTTTTCTTTCTTTTCTTTCTTCTGGAGGATGAACGAATTAAGGGGAGAAGGGAAGAAAAAGGAACACGCGATGTATAACACGTGTAATGAGTGTTCTGATGTTTTCGAATCGTGTTAGCATTGGAAATTTTCCATCTTTTTAATTTATAGTTTCTATGGTCTTGTATGCATAACATGTCGATATTAAGACAAATACAAATACATATAGGAATGTACAACGATATCATTTGTCATTTCCGCAAATCGATCGTCCAAAGCTATTTAAACAAAGCGAACAACTTAGACATTCTTATCATATATCTTTTTTTTTCTTTTTTTCCTAACTAAATAATATACCTACAATTAAGACTCAACATTTTATAAATGGTCAATTCACGTTTTCTGTTCAAACACCAAGTTCTAATTAGCACGTCGTTCTAATTCTATATTCAAACCAAATATACAAATTTAAGTAAATATTTGAATTTCAAATTCATAACTTCAGCATGAAATAAAATTTAAGTTTCTAACTCAATTTATAATAATAAACATTACTTAAACATTAATTTTTAATTAACATCGTATGCTTGAACGCTGAAATTATTGGTTCGTTACATTCTCCCCCACTTAGCGCTTTTCGTCCTCGAAAAGGAGCATCGTATAGATTTACATATATAACACATATAACTATACATATACTTTTACTTAGTTTAAAACGTATTTAGAAAGAAAATTAAGTTATAGAATTTTTAAAACTCAAAATTTTTTCTTACACCCTGATTTACGGAAAATTTCGGCAGCATCTCCCTTGCACGGTTCGCTCGGGAAAATTTTCCCGTTCACAAAAACAACAAAACACAAAATATACATCTCATCTATACGATGAGGCATCCCAAATTAGGGGAACCAAAACAAAAACAACCCAAAAGCGATAAATAATGCGAGATACGTACCTTTTTATGGCGTTTTAATGCATATTTTCTTATTTTTCTTAGCATTTTGCGCAAAAGCGAGCTTCGCAAGCCAAGTGCGCGCCAATTGCAACCTACTAAGACATTTAAACATGTAGTGAGAATCGTCATATATATGTTTAACGCTTAATGTACATAACACGCAAAATATGGCATGCATTAAATAGCATTTTACCAATATGAATGAAAACAAACCAAGCATGTAATCTTACTAATATACAACACATGCTTCCTTAAGACGACATATGAGTTTATGTCCATGCTCCTTAAAAAGATTCTTTTGTTAAACATGAAGCATAAATTGTTAAGAACATTCAACTACTTGCATAATGTCATTTATTCTACCTACAACATAGGTTCTTTTGTATGCATAGTTCCATTAAAGAAAAGTTTGCACAGTAGTCATAAATGCATTTATTACTACACAAATTAGTAAAGAAAATTAGCCACTTAGAGGTTTCACACATAAATGTATTATAGAAGCGGTGCCTGATTCAAAAGGAAATGGTGCTTATACTGGACCGCTTGAAATTTTAAGGGAAATGGGGCGTAGAACTGTCATCCTTTGTATGTTTGTGATATTGTAGGGGTGGTTTATTTAACTATATTTCCAACATTTTGAACCTGGCATTTCATTTGTGAAAGGTGCAGCAAGCATTTATAAGTAGAATTTTCCGTTTTTACCTTATGAATCGTGCACATATATGACCTGGTTTACTACATTATCGGTGTTTATACGTATCTATATGCGAACATACCTACCCAGCAGCACTAAGTTGAATTTTCCATTTATACCTTATGAATCGTGCACATATATGACCTGGTTTACTACATTATTGGTGTTTATACGTATCTATATGCGAACATACCTACCCAGCAGCACTAAGTTGAATTTTCCATTTATACCTTATGAATCGTGCACATATATGACCCGGTTTACTACATTATCGGTGTTTATACGTATCTATATGCGAACATACCTACCCAGCAGCACTAAGTTGAATTTTCCGCTTATACCTTATGAATCGTGCACATATATGACCTGGTTTACTACATTATCGGTGTTTATACGTATCTATATGCGAACATACCTACCCAGCAGCACCGGCAGTTTTTTTTTTTTTTCATTGCATTTGCTGCTGCGGCGGCAAACGCTGCTGCAGTAGCCGTTGCGGCCATAACTGCTGGCGGAAAGTAGCTAGCAGCCTAGATTTTTTTTTTCTTTCTGTTTTTGCCCTATGGCAGCAGCCTCATCCAGCAGCATAGCTGCTGTGTTTTCTCTTCCAAGTGCAGTTTTTTTTTCTTTTAGGTGCAGTTTCTTTTTTCAGTTTTGCAGTTTTTTTTCCCTTTTTTTTTCCTCTCTCTTTTTTTTTCAAGTACTATAAACTTGAAATTGTCATCATTCACAGTTTTTTTTCAAACAAGTTACAAGTTCATTACTGTTGAAGTTTAATTGTTAGTGCAACCATTTATAGAATAATGAAGACAACTTAAACACACACATTCTTACATTCTTCAATTTAAAGCAGAATTAAAGTTTCTTACTATGTAGTTTATAAATTCACAAACATATAACTCACTACTTTATCTCAACAGTATTTTACTTGTCCATGACCATCAAGAATTCAACTAAATCATTTAATTATCTTACAAGTTCTTATCTAAATTCTTTAATATATTATTTATTTGTTCATCATCGTATAATTCATTTGTCATCAAAGTGCTATTTATTAAGGTTCAATTATCTTGAGAGCTTATGCTATAAGCCTCCCACATTCTTAGTCTGGTTAATTTAATTCAAGTATTCAAATGTTAACGCTTTAATTGTTTTATTCTCGCAAAATTTCATCCAAATAATAAATGTTATAGTTATTCATTCAAATGTTTATTTTAATTCCCTGCATTGTTGATTAAGTCTGATTCAAGTCAAGTTTTCCTTCCTTTTTTTTTCGAAATAAGGTTTCAAGTATAATTTTGACATCTCAACTGGAAATTCTATATATTTTACCCCACTTTCGAAACTCGGAAACAAATTCAAATGATGTTGCGGTTATCACAAGCTTTACTCCCAAGAATCTAGAGTGCGGTCTTATCCCTATCTAGTACATAAAGAGTTTAGTACATACGTTAGCTAGGCGCATGTGCAAAATCTTCAAATACCAGATAGTCAAATCTTAATAAATACTCTTTTTTTTTAAAAAAAATAAAGGTATACACAGATTTCTAAATTTATGTCGAAATAGTATCTTTGAAATCATATCTTATCGTAAAATTTCTATGCGGAAAAATTATATATCTCTCCCTACTTATATTTTTTTTTCTTTTCTTTTTTTTTCTTTTTTTTATTTTTTATTTTTATTACAATCGCTCATCGATATACACTATTCTATAATTACAAAGGAAAATCATATACGTATGTCTTCGAAACATATTTTATATGAGATTTCTTTTTCATTTTAGGTTCCAATGCCAAATGGTTCCCACATCTCAAGTTTGGTATTTGCTTTATTTATTTGTATGCAGTCTTTATAAAATATTTACACGACTTACTTTTTCTAAGTTACGCGTTCACATAAACTTCTTTGATTTCAAGTAGGCTTTATAAATATCCAGTATACGGTAACTCGAATTAATTTATATCTATACTTTGAACTCCCATTTGCACCTATATAAAAAGTGTTATTATTTATTTTCAACATTCCAATCTTTACAGGTTCTATTATAATTTACCTTATTGTAGTACAGGAGTTCACAAATGTTTAAATCCATGAAATTTTATATAATTCAATGCTATTGGATTTTAATTACATTTATTCAATTCAACTAAGTATTTATCACTTAGTTGTTCATTCAATTTTATTTTATGTTCTTAAGCCTTAATCTAATTCGATTCGAGCTATATTGGAATATAAGGGTCTAAACAATCGAACAAACCAAATCAAATAGATTCACCAAAGATAGGTTAAACGAATCAAGGAAGATTTAGGACTTAGGAAGCGACAAATCTCAAATTTCCTAAAACGTAACAAAGCACGATCAAGACTTGGACTTGGATTCGAAAAATCAAACCTAAGAAGAATTTTAACTAAAGGAATGGGTTCAAAGGAATGAGATTTAAAAACAAGGAAATATTTTTAAAACAATCTAAAATTCAAATTATTTTCATTTTCAAAATACGCTCTCTCGAGTATGATTCCAAGACGATTTCACTCATTCTAGAGTATTTTTACTCTATCTCTAATGAGTGTTTCAACCTCATAAGCTATGCTTTGTCTGAACCAAAGCTCTGATACCAACTGTAACGACCTGTCATTTTGACCACTCTAAGATGGTAATTAAACCAACTCGAACCGTTCAAAACGAAAGATTGTTATTGCTTATGAAGTTGAAATATAAATCATCACAAAATCACAGACACAGAACATAGGATATCTCACAGCGGAAGCAAAAATTTATACGATAATACAAAATCATTAAATTTACATGATATCAGAGTACATAAGATAAATTACAGAACCAACGGAAGACTGAACGAAGAATATTACTAACATCAGTAATAAGTAGAGATGGGTCTAATTGCAGTGGAAATAACAGGTGGATGACTGGAACTCCAACGAATTTCATGCTCCAATAGATAAATCTCCAAACTGGAATACTCGGTCTGACCCGGGCATTTTGCAAGAAATAAAACAACAAAATACACGAGTCAGGACTAACAGTCTCATATAAGTGAATTAACTCAAATGAAGTGTTCACTGAAATGTGCAATAACTTAAAGAATGTTTGGGATTTCCATCCTCTAAGGATCCACAGAACTAAAATCTATATAATAGTACGCTA
This sequence comes from Allium sativum, assembly GCA_030737875.1. NCBI lineage: Eukaryota > Viridiplantae > Streptophyta > Magnoliopsida > Asparagales > Amaryllidaceae > Allium > Allium sativum. The sequence continues at coordinate 29,967,481 of JASFAX010000021.1, read as the reverse complement.
TTATTGTAATGTCTATTCAGTAAAGTATAAATGATGAAAACAGCGTAAGCGGGATTACCATATTACCCTTACGCCGTTTATAAGCATCAACAGTCTATACATTACCGTAAATTCACCGTACTGGTGTTATCAGAGGGCACTCCATAGAAAGCAACACTAAATCAAAATCGTTTGGGGCTCGTATGGGATAAATATGACAAGGCACTCGAGGCAATACCCAGGGTAGGATTCTACCAGTTGCACTCCCGGACCGGTTGTAACGCATAGCAGCCACTACCGCCCACCTCGGAACACACTCCCATAAATCAAAAAGGGCGCCCAAATCATCAACATAGTCATAGAAATGGTATCGAAGAAGTGTGTCCGATCAAAGGTGCAACCTCAATTAGTCACGGTATAGCTCCTGTTTTAGTCATTTCAATTATGACCCGAAGGTCAAGGCCATTTCGTTATCGTTCGCCTTCTTCAATCCAGTAATCACTTTCAAGTCATCATGCTTCATTCCGGATACGTCATCACGTACACAGTTGTTAAAGTGGTATCGGCACTGACAGAGAGTATGCCACTTACCGACTCCGGTCTCTTTAACAACTAAACGTTTACATTTTTCACACCGTGGCCATTAGCTTTGAAATTATACTTCGAGTACCGCAAATCAATCTATTTCAACTATTGCCCCAAAATCAATTCCTCAAATAGTTGGTTCGATTTAGGTTGCAAATCTACTATTCAAAATTCCTTTGTCACAATTGGTTTCAAAGTTTCAACTTCCTCGAAATATCGCTACTGTTCGAATTTCTTTATTTCACCCTTTGGAATTCTAGACTGGATTGGTCATAGCTTTTATTTGGATTATAAAAATAATTTTTGAAAAATTTAGTTTTGAAAGATAGTATAGGTATATTAAATTTGAAAATAATGTATATGCATATATATGTAGTAGAAACTATTACAAAGTGTATATAGTTAAAGTAATCAAATTTATTTTATAAAAGAATACTTACAAAAATCAAGTAATGCAGAAAAATTGCCTTTATAAAATTTACACTACTATTAAAAATATTAATCCAATCCAACCTAAATCCAAGTTCCACAATTTTCTTTTCTCATCAAAATTTCACCTTTAGATCAAATTCCCTTTGCGTAGTTCAAATTCAATGCTCCACGATTAACGATTTTCCAATCACTGTTTGCCTTGGATTTACATATCCATTTTTTTTATATATAATAAACCCCAAACAACTTTAACATTAGTTGTAAATCAAAATATGATCCATTAAATTCTAACTTGTTAACCAAACCCGTATTCACCATGATTTAGATAATCATATTCTTTCATACTTGAACTTAAGCACTTTCATTCCGACAAAATTCGTCTTACATTCATATGGCAAAAATTCATTTAACAAATCATATATTAAAATAAGCTTTGAAACATTTATCAAGTCTTCTTTACATTAAATTATTCAATTCAAAGTTTATCATATTATAAACATGAAGTTATGAAAAATTCATCTAGACAGATAAAGTTTAGGTGTTAACTTGAAACCCTCTTTAAAACTTATTTTCATGCAAATTGGATCCCTTCATAAAATTCAAGAAAACCTTGCACAAAATTTCTTTTAACTTTTCTTTATGATATATAGAAAATTCCCTTAAATTTCAACTTGCCGAAGTCGATAAATTATTTAAAATAATTTTATTGACCACGGTCCGTATAAAATTTTCTATCCTATGGTCAAGTGATACGGATATTTATCATTTCAATCCGTTCTTTTAAATATTCGAATCCCGGGTATGTATCATTTCAACCCGCATCCCAACTCGATTCGAATACACAAGGGGTTTGGGTATGTATCATTTCAACCCGTAATGTTTTCTAATCTAAAGGGGGACTTGCATGATGATAAAATAACATAGCATATCAATATACACCCATATTGTGTCAGATGAAATAACGGTGTGTGTCGCACGTGCACATTCACGAAGCAAACAATTCTAGAGCCACTAACATTTCATTCAACATTTCAAATCATTAATTCGCTTAATGAAAATATTAGTCTGTGAGTGAGTAGAAACTCACCTTTCGAGACGAGAATATGGCCCTGAAATTGATATGGGAACTGAAGGCAAAATCTGATAGCCAAATGACGAATGCATGTCCAATTCATTTATGCACATACATACATGTGTGTAAATATATGTACATAAATAGAATCCGAAACGTACAAACTCGATTCGAATTTACACAGCCCAAGGACTTGAGAACAACTAATATCACAAGCTCGACATCCAATAACCCTCAAGTACAAGGCACGAAAATTGACGACCCAAGATCAACTATGAGCCCTAAACCAGATAGCGACAAGTCCTTAAATTAAACACAGGATATATCACCGTTTACTCTTACTTTATTTTTATCTTACCACTTTATATATACACACATAAAGTAAAAATTAAGGAGGAAATATACCTAAGCTCTCCTTCATCAGCATGTACCTCCACAATCATGTGCAGAAGACTGAATTGTTGAAGGACAATACTGGCCTTACTCGAACGCCATCATCACGCCTCCAATCCAGTTGTAATCATTGCTTCAGGTCGTGGCCAGAAATCACTCTGCTCGAATACAAAGCGTAGTTTGTGCTTTTCTCTTCTTCTTTTTTTCTTCGATGTTCTGGTCTAAGAAATGGACGAAGATCTGGTGGCGCTGGGGTAGTTTGACATCGGCACTGGAGCAGGTGGACACGTTGGTGGTGGTTCCTAGCGTTATTGCTCGTTTCTTCTTCGTTTTTTTAATACCGAATCGGGTTTGTAGTCTGGAAAAGGGAAGAGGAGATCAAACAGGAAGGAGGCGGTCGCGGGTCATCAGGGAGGTGGGGTCGGAGAGGACGGAGCGCAGGCTGCCTTGACCGAAGATGAAGGCGTTTACTGTCGTGGGTTTTAATTTTGACGGAGGGAATCAAAAGCAATGGAGCTTGAGGAGGAATCGATTTTTCTCCTCTATTGATTTTTTTTCGATTTAGGTGGAGGGGTTTTTCTTTCTTTTCTTTCTTCTGGAGGATGAACGAATTAAGGGGAGAAGGGAAGAAAAAGGAACACGCGATGTATAACACGTGTAATGAGTGTTCTGATGTTTTCAAATCATGTTAGCATTGGAAATTTTCCATCTTTTTAATTTATATTTTCTATGGTCTTGTATGCATAACATGTCAATATTAAGACAAATACATATAGGAATGTACAACGATATCATTTGTCATTTCCGCAAATCGATCGTCCAAAGCTATTTAAACAAAGCGAACAACTTAGACATTCTTGTTATATATCTTTTTTTTTCTTTTTTTTTCCTAACTAAACAATATACCTACAATTAAGACTCAACGTTTTATAAATGGTCAATTCACGTTTTCTGTTCAAACACCAAGTTCTAATTAGCTCGTCGTTCTAATTCTATATTCAAACCAAACATACAAATTTAAGTAAATATTTGAATTTCAAATTCATAACTTCAGCATGAAATAAAATTTAAGTTTCTAACTCAATTTATAATAATAAACATTACTTAGACATTAATTTTTAATTAACATCGTATGCTTGAACGCTGAAATTATTGGTTCGTTACACTTGGTTTGAGACGAACCACTATAAAAACTTCGTGTGTCTCCTCTTTATTTACACTTTTCTGCATTCTGTGATTTGTGATCTGCAATTGGGTATTAGGACCAGATTTTGATCTAACAAACTCTATTTGAATTCTATATATTCAAATCTTATTTCATTTCTATTTGAATTTTCCTAATTCAAATTCTATTTTAACTCTATTTGAATTTTCCTAATTCAAATTCTATTTTAACTCTATTTGAATTTTCCTAATTCAAATTCTATTTTAAATAAATTCGAATTAATCGAATTCAAAATCATAAATCCTCTTGGTATTTATTTAGTTCAATTTATATACTGACATTAGAATAAATTCCATCGTTTATTTCTTTAAACGATTTTCCCCATTTCAATTTTTAAATTCACAATTGAATTTAAATATTCAAATTATCCAAATGATTATTTTTCCCTTTTTATTTACAAACCCTATTTATTTTACTTGTTTATATATTTAAACAAGTCCCGATTTCCATTTCCTTTGAAATAGATATTTCTACTTTGAAAAAATAGTTCTCCCTTTTCAAATTCAAACTTATAGTTTATGTCTGAATTATCCAATGAAAATTCTCTTCCCTTCATTTAAAACTTCGTTTATAAATGAACTTCTTGTTTTATTCCTTTAAAACAAGTTAATATTTTTATTCCATTCAAATTTCAAATTCCATTTTAGAAAAATAGAATTTACCCTTTTAACTCTGGAAATTTCCATTTTTGATATTTTTAAAATATCAACATTTAAGCCCAATGATTTTTAAACACCACACAACGAATTATTTATTTCAGTTTTTCTAACACATCATATATGACAGTTTATATGCAAACAAATAAACAAATAGATAATATATTTTTGAGGAATCCAGTCGAATTCCTCCAACTTGTTTTCCTGCATCCACAGACGTTAGTCAACATAGTAATACCCATCCTGCTTCGAGGCAGAATATAGCGGTATGAAGACCATCCACCAATATATATTTGTGGGGCGCATAGGGAAATCATCCGCTATGAAACTGCGTGCATCCACTAATGAGACTGTGGGAATCCAACCAAAAAAAATCATCAACCCAATATATATATATATATATATATATAATAGTCAACCCTAAATAACTAATATATTTAAAGCAACCAGAAAAAAATCCAAACAAGCAACAACAATTATTTTTAATGGATAAAAGTAATTCTAATTAACAGGTGAGTGAGATTTACTCACCGAAATTGCAGTTGTCGAATATCCTGTTTATTTCCAAATCATCGGCTACGAATCTTCTCGAATGAATTTGCACCTACGATAATTTTATTTAAATTTACTGATTAGACATTTTATTTATTTAAATTAACTATTAGACGAATAAATTACTTTTCCTATAATTTTCTTCTTCTTTTTAAATGGTTATAAATTTAAACTAATATATACATACATATATATATATATATATTTTACACTAAACCACTTATATTTTTAATGTTTACTTAAATAAATAAACAACACATTTAATTCCCTTTCCAAGTTTTCATTTCGAGTTTTAGCACAGATTCTATAACCGGAAAGGGTCATTAGCTAATTATATGGTTATAAACAAATTAATTTTAATCAACTAATATTTGTTTACCTTCTTCTTCAACGGCACCCCACCATAACCATTTTCCAATCACCACACTCGAAGCCCCTAATGCATCTCCTTCGAATTCCAGTCACCACTCATCCCACCAAATCAGAATACCTGCACAACCTTACACTATAGCTTTTATCCCGTCTCCACCAAAATCCAACAAGCATCTTGCTTCTGTTTACACTCTTTTCTTTTTCTGTTGCTAATCCCAACTCGATATCACCTAGTTACTCCATCAAACTATCGAACTCAATACAATCTTCATGGGCTCCTCCTTCAATCACGTTCCCCAATGCTGAACTCCACTGCTAACATCATCGAGTCCTCATCAGTATCTCGCACCAACCTTGAACCCTAACAACTCACTCGCACCTCCATCAGAACCGCACTTCGTTCACCAGATCCATCGCACACTTCCTTAACATCGAAACCCCTTCTGACAAACCCTTAATACCCATCGCATAAGCCATCGCACCCACTTTCGACTGGACATCACGATACCCAGCTCGAACAGTCCTCATCACGATTCATGATTTACCCTTCGCTACCCTAAATCGCGCACCAACATCGCCCTCCTCTGGCGATGATGAACCAATGCCAAACCTCACTCACGACTTTGATTTCCCTTACTGCTTAGAACGTGTTCCCAGATCTCGCAACTACCTTGATTGAAAAGTCGAGCTTCAATCCTTCTGTTGGAATCGCGATTTCCACCTTCTTCTTCTTTTTTCGCTGAGCGGTTTTCGAATTTTAGGAAATGGAATGAAAAAGACACGGGTTGCTCTTGATTTCCTCCAATCAATTTTATACTAGAAAAGGAAATCTAAAATGAAAGGTGCGGTTTTGATTTCAGAAGAATGGAAATGGAAATGGAAATTTACAGAGGATGTTGCGATTTTATAGAAGATGAAAGGAAACAAGAAGTACACGGTATTAAATAGTGGTTGGGTTAAGTACATAGCAAATATATTTAAAAAGATTTGATTTTGATATTAAATATAATTTAATTTGATTTGACTTAAAGAGATTTTTATTCTTTTTAAAATGATATTGATTTGATTTCTAACCTATCCACAATCAAATATCTTGGGGTCCATTAATTTAAACCACGAACCGCTATTTTAATGTAACCACTGTTGTTTCAACAGTGTAACACTATTCTGAATATATTTTGATATTTAATTTGAACGTACATATAAATAACCAAAATAAATTAATACAATATAATTTAAATTCAAAAGCAAGTAAATTCTCTGATAAAAATATATATTTATTATTACCTATATTCAAATACAACTAATACTGATCATCTGAATTGTTTTGATTTAATTCTAACTTCGAATTGAATTATTTTAGATTCTCGTATTATGAGGATTATATAAAATCAAAATAAATCGTATTTCGATTATTTACTTGATAACCCCATAAAATACCATTTATATTATAAATTCAATATTTAAAATCATACTAAATATTTAAAATAAATTTACCAAAAATGCGGGTCGTTACATTCTTCCCCCCTTAAAATAATTTCGTCCTCGAAATTGCTAAGGTAGGAAAAGTGTTTCAAACCCATTGCTTTTCAAAACTCACTAAATTTTAACTCAACATTTTATACTTCTGCAATTTTAGTTCTACCAAACTTTTGGTTTCCATTTATTTACCTTGAATGATTTTCAACCCATTCATTCATATCCAATTCATTTTCATTCACATTGATTTAAATCAATTTATTTTCTTCAATCCATTTAACTTGCTTTGAGTTAAATTTTATTTCCAAAATTCAAATCCCCGAGGTTTTCATTTGAAATCCTTTTGAAATCCCATATATAAATACATTTATTACCATATCAAATCCAAGACATTTGAATTTCCAAACCAGCTTTTTTTCTTTCAAACAAATTTCCATCAGAAAATTTTCTATGGTAGCAATCCATCACTTAGAAACTTGAAAATGAACACTGACGAAGCTGTAGTCCTCATCAGAATTATTTTCCAGCCACTGAAGTGAGTTCAGTGCTTAAACAATTTCAAAACCCATTCAAAATGATTTTTATTCAAAAATCCCTTTCAAAACAAAGCTATATTATTTTAATATACTTCAGAAAAATATTTTTCAACTTCCCAGGATTTAAATTCCAAATTTTGGTTTGAATTCAATTTTAATTCATCTCAATTGTATATCTTATTCATATACAAGTTCTATTGGGTTCTATATAACCATTTCATTTCTTATAATCTCATTTAATTATAATAATAACAACCAATACATCCATATATAATAATTTCAAAAACTATTCTTTCTATATCAAAATAGAATTTTGGGAAAAATAATTTCTATAACACCCCGTGTATTTTATAATAGTGAAATTCACAAATCAAAGTATAATAAATTTCAAATTAAAGTATTAAGGGAAACAGGATATGCCATTGCGTTCGTCTCGGAAAAATACGCGAAATAGAGTCCGAGTTTTCGAAAAACGGAGCCCGTATGAACAAATTATGGCCCAATGAAGTTTCAGAAAATTCAAATTTCGAAAACAGATTTTAATTTCAGCCCAATCAGAGTAGGCGGGAAAATTCCTGCCCAAATCCACCAGGTCGACCTGGGGGTCGACCCTAGGGTCGACCTGCCAGACCAGGTCGACCTGGGAGTCGACCTAGGTGTCGACCTTCCCAGGCAGGTTGACTTTAGAGTCGACCTGGGGGTCGACTGGGGAGACGACCTGGCCCCTGAGCCAGGTCGAACCCAGCCCACCGCGTCTGGCCTAGTCTGTGTTTGGTCGATTTTCTAAGCCTTACCTTGTAACTAGGGCTAGGTGTCAGCTCCTGGTTGGTCTCTCCTTTGAACGAACGGCTATTATTGAACCAAGCTTCATCGACGGTCTAAATCAACTCACAAACTCTATAAAAGGGACCTAAGACTAACCCTAATTCACTTAAACTAAAATGGAGATGAGACCGTCATGCTGTTGAGGAGAGACTGAGGATAGCCGTCAGAAATAGAGAGACAATTAGGAGATAATTCAAAGCTTAAAGCAACTTTAATCAAATCGAATCAATGCCTACAACAAAGGATAGCATCTCCAAATTCAGAATTCAGAATTTAGATTCCTGAATTGAAGATTCGTCATACGTTGTAATTAGAGTGCTATTCCGATGTGAATTAAATAATTGTGTTGATTTGTGTAAAGTAAGAAATGGAATTGTGGGGATAATAATATGTATTTGTATGTTGCTTTGATGCTAAACGATTTGGGAATATTATGGTATACGATTGGATATTTGCAAGTACGCGATTTGCGTTGGAAATTAACAACGAAATGGAATTGTGGCGATAATAACCTATATTTGTATGTTATTTTGATTCTAAACGATTTGGCAATGCTATGGTGTACGATTGGATTCATACAAGTATATGATTTATGTTGACAACCACATGTTGTGGAATTTTAATTGGGATTCATGCAAGCATATGATTCATATAGAAAACTACATGTTTGTGGTAGTTATTTACAACAACCATTTGATAATTGCAAGTATATGATTCATGTTGAAAATAACAACTATATGTTGTAATAGTTTATTTGAAATTCATGCAAGTATATGATTTATTGTTATGCCAACATGATGTATAATTCTATGGTCGTCTTTAGTGTAATTTGATCCACTTAAGTATTATGATTCATATGAAGGTTATGTTGGAATTGGCATCATAGTTCAAGTATAAAAATCATGATTTTGTGATAGTGACAAAAGCAAGCGTCTTTGTAAGCTTGTATTAATTTTATGAACATGACTAAACTATGTTTGTTATTATGCCTAGTTGAAAACATGTTTTTAGGCTTATGTTGTTATCATAATCATATGATAATATATTTGACACATAAGTTACATTAGAATTACACTAGAATTACTTACAAGTTACATAGATAAGATGAAAACCATGATTATATGGATAGTAGGATTCATGTTCAATTATGTTTATGCCATGACTATATGAATAGAAGGACTCATGTTCAATTATGATTATGCCATAATTATATGATTAGAATGGTTCATGTTTAAGTACTATTTATGCCATGACTACATGAATAGAATGATTCATGTTTTGTTTATACCATGATTATGTGAATAGAATGATTTATGTTTAAGTATTACTTATATTACATGTTGTTACAATTTCAAGTTCACATGAGCCAACCTTATGTTAATTGAATCGTTATGTTGCAAGTTCATGCGTTCACACTCCCCTTTTAATGTTACCTTATAAACACCCTGTTATAAGCCTCCCCTTTTCATATGGCTAAGTTGGGTTTAATGTTAAACCCAACATATCTTATATTGTAGCGAACGTGTAAAACGGGGGTAATGACGAAGGGGTTGAAATATAGAACATATGTGTTGGCATGTTTGACGCATGCCAACAACCTTGAAAAACAATTAAGTAACATAAATAAATCTTAATCAATAAAGATGAATTTGAATAATGGGCCGCAAATATTTACATATAAAAAGAAAAGAGACAAAATATGTAAATGTAGAAAATACGATGTGTTTAACCCGAGGTTGGATTGAGTTGTGATGTAAACCTGCCCGGAACCGCCCGGCTGTGCAGTAGTCACAACAATACCTATCCAATGTGGGTGGTTAAACACAGAGCCCAATAAGGACCCGAGGTTAGACTGAGTTGTGGCGTAAGACTGCCCGGACCCAACCGGCAACAGGCAGCCACAACAATACCTGTCTAATGTGAGAGGTCAAGGCTTTAATAAGACAATTAAGGCTGAGTCAGGATTGATAGGATTAAGTAAATTATATTAATACTTAATCAAAATGGAACATGCTAGACTAAACAGATTGTTTGGGGGTTTGGTTCATAAAACACTTAACCAACTTAGCATGTTGGCTAGAAATAGAAAACCTAGTAGCGGGGGACCCTTTTCAGCAGTAACCCTACAAGGTATCATGATACCCTGAAACTAGGCAGGGTGGGGCACGATTACTGGGTTGACTGTAAGAGGTCAAATCGACGGCGGTGGTGCAGCAGTGTAGGTTCTAACGGGGTGCGGGCGTGCACACACTCCGGCGCAGAAAAATAAGGCACTGGCCACCAGTAGCATACCTGTGCATTCTAGAATTGTGTCGGGCCGCCACCATAGGACTTGATACACCCCATGGTGGGACCAACATAGGTAACTACAACATCGAAGGCCGTAAGACACATGTAACTACGCGAGTAGGAGCCGATCATCATAAAATGGATCACTTCACCCTGATTATGGGGTGCCTGTTGGGAACTAGTTTATATGGGTACAGAGATTAATATGGGGTACGATAGTATATTCGACCCTAGACAACTTAACTTAGTTTATGGTGCTTTCCCATTTCTAGTTTATACTTATCATACCCAGTTCTTTGTTCATAGACTGAATAGTCCTAGACTTACTCAGGATTTATGTCTGACTCTACTTTTCTTTCATCTTCTTTTCTTCCGTTCCCCCCCCAGGTCCACAGGGAGGGAATACCGCAGCTTGACCAGCCTTCATATCCAGCTTGAAGAGAAAGAATGTATTGCTTGGATCTTTTCGTTTTGGACTATGGCTTTGGACAGCAATTTATGGGACTTTTGCTGTTTATTTATGTTTTCTTTATGCTTCTTTAAATAATGTAATCAAGACAGTTATGAAGATGTTATGTTTTTGGAAAGTATTGTACGACAATTATGGTATGGTTAGTGTAACACGTATTTTAATGAAATAAAAGTTGTTGTTTTCCGCTGTTCAAAAATATGTGTTATTATATCTGTCTTGTATATCTGTGATTTATACTTATAAACATCCACCAAAATTAGGGCATTCCCTTTGAGAGTGACCCTAACGGAGGTGGGGTGTTTCACTTGGTATCAGAGCATAGGTTTACCAGATAAGATAAAAAGTTTTGAAAATTTATTTTCAAAAAAAGAAATTTAAAGAAGCATTTTTTTTTAGATAAAATATTATTTAATTTTAAAAGGCAAAGTCCCCCCAAAGCCATAGGAACTATCTCTTATCCTTCGTTTTGAATCTATCCTTTTTGTTTCAGCATGTCCGAAGAACTTAACTTGCCAGAGGGTGTACCAATACCTGGTTGGTTTAGACGGTTCTTAGAAGCAAGGGCCACTCAGCCAGGTCCTACCGTTCCTCCTCCCCCAACTGCAGGAAATCATCCAGCTGCAGCAGCACCTCTTCCTCCACCTCCTCCGCGAGGAAACACTTTTGCTAAGATATGTAAAGATTTTAAAGCTATGGGAGGGAAGGATTTTCATGGAACTGAGTCCTTCGTGGCAGCTAGAAATTGGCTGAAAGAAACCGAGGACTTATTCATCATCTTTGAGGTAGAGGATAGACAGAAAGTACAACTGGCAGTATGGCTACTTAAAGGCGAGGCTTCCTACTGGTGGGAAGTCACTAATGCAGAAAGACCAGTGGAAACATTGGAGGACTTTAGGGCAAGGTTTGAGGCTAAATTTCTCTCAGATGCGGAAAGGAGTTTGCAGTTGGAAAAATTCTTATTTCTTAAGCAAGGGAACAAGACAGTCAAAGAGTATGTTAATCAGTTCGATGAGCTGGCTAGGTTCGGACTGGACCTAGTCAACACCCCGCACAAGAAGGCTCTCCGTTTGGTCAAAGGGTTGAATGAGCCATTACACAGTTTGGCCATGACCCATATACCCATGAGAGCTACGTATGAAAGGTTGGTACAGATGGCGTTGCTGAACGAAGAGGATAAGGGCAAGAAGGAGACAAAGGCATAAAACTCTCAAGGGAAGAAAGAAGGTTTGCAGCCTATGAAGACAGACTTTAAGAAGGGCGGGAAAGGCAACAAAGAGAAGAGGAAGTGTAATTTCTGTGGCAAAGTGGGGCACTTAGTGAAAGATTGCCGGAAAAAGAAGGCCAATATGAATGGTGGGTGCTTTTCTTGTGGTGAGACAGGCCACATGGCTAAGGACTGCCCAAAGAAACGAGGACAGGGGCAGAGGGCTGGACCCACCTCAGGGGCACAAGTTCATGTGCTAGAGGCGCCACCTCTGTAACAGCGAGGTATAAATACTTCTGTAGAAAGTGTAGTTTATCTTTATGATCACCCCGTTCGCACTTTATTTGATTCTGGCGCATCACACTCCTTTATCTCATCTGCTTTAGTAGAATCTCTGCACCTAAAAACTAGTATGGTAGAGGACCCCTTAATTGTTTCAAACCCAATTGGGGGCCCAGCTCATTTGTCTATGATCTGTTTGGGATTGAAAATTTCTATTCTAAGCGTAGAATTTAAATGTAGTGCCTTTGTTTTGGGCTTTTCGGGATATGGTTTGATTTTGGGCATGGATTGGCTATCCAGTAATGGGGCCATCCTCGATTGTGAGAAAAGAGTTGTTAGGCTCCTAACCCAGCTCGTCGGTAATACTTTGGAAATTTCTTGTAATCCCTCGTATGCGGTTATGCTTAGTTATCTTGAATCGCTAGATGCCTCCGTTGAAAATTTGCAATCGGTTAGAGTGGTCTGGGAATATCCGGATGTTTTCGAAGAGGTTAAGGGCTTGCCTCCGAAGCGGGAGATAGACTTCCGCATATACCTTGTAGATAATGCAAAGCCCGTTGCGTTGCCCGTTAGACACATGGCTCCACGGGAAAGGAAAGAGCTCAGTAAACAGATTAAAGAGCTTCTAGAAAAGGGGTTCATTAGGAGGAGTATTTCAGAATGGTGCGCTCCAGTGGTGTTCGCTACAAAGGCGGATGGTTCACTCCGTCTATGTGTTGACTATAGGGAGCTCAACAAGCTAACGAAAAAGAATAGGCACCCTCTCCCCAGAATTGACGATTTGTTTGATCAGCTTGTAGGAGCGTCTGTTTTCTCCCAACTCGATTTAGCGACCGGTTTTCATCAGCTAAGGGTGGCTGAAGATAGTATCGATAAAACGGCATACAGAACCCCAGACGGCTTCTTTGAATGGCTTGTCATGCCTTTCGGCTTGACAAATGCACCTGCTTACTTCGTGGACCTGATGAGTAGGGTATTCAGATATTTCCTCAATAAGTTCGTAGTAGTCTTCGTAGACGATATCCTTATCTTCTCAAAGAGTGAAGAGGAACATGCTCAGCACTTAAGGGCAATCATGGAAACTCTTCGAGTCCATCAGCTAAAAGCCAAATTCTCCAAATGCCACTTTTGGAGAGAAGAAGTGAGGTTCCTTGGGCACATAGCATCCAAACAAGGGTTAGCAGTGGACCCTGCTAAGGTAGTGGTGGTACAGGATTGGAAGACACCAAGGAATGCAACTGAGGTCCGAAGTTTTCTAGGACTAGCAAGTTTCTATCGAAAGTTCATAAGGTATTTTGCGAAAATCTCAGCCCCGCTCACAAAGTTGACCAAGAAGAATCTAGTGTTCAATTGGGATTTGGATTGCGAGTTTGCTTTCCAGCGACTGAAAAGGGCTCTTACAACAGCCCCGGTTTTAACGTTGCCAGATGGAAGCAAGATGTTCACAGTTTATACAGATGCATGTGGGACAGGGCTAGGCGCTGTCTTAATGCAAGAAGGAAGGGTAGTAGCTTATGGCAGAAGACAGTTGAAAGTGCACGAAAAGAACTACCCGACCCACGATCTTGAATTAGCTGCCATCGTCTTTGCACTCAAGTCTTGGCGACACTATCTCCTAGGTGAGAAGTTTGAACTTTACACTGACCATAAATCATTGAAATACCTTTTCTCGCAGAAGGACCTTGACTTGAGGCAACAGAGGTGGATGGAGTTTCTTGCCTCGTATGATTTCGAGATCTCCTATACTCCGGGCAAAGGCAACGTAGTGGAAGACGCGTTGAGCCGAAAGAAACTGACCCTAAGCCCGCTGTTTGTTGAAAGACAAAGCCTAGAGTTTATAACCAGCTTCGACTTTAGGCCTTCCTCCGATTTTGTACCAGGCTTGCTAGCATCTCTCGAAGTACGCCCGACTTTAGTGGACTCGATTAGGACAACACAACGAGAGGACCCTCAGCTTGTAGAGACGATTGATAGGCTAATTAGGGGTGAGACTTCAAGTCACCTCAACAGATACTCCATCGACGATAAGGGTTGGCTAAGGCGAGACAGAAGACTATGCGTCCCACAGACAAGGGATTTAGTAAAGAAGGTTCTCGAGGAAGCACATCACACCAAGATGACGATACACCCAGGCGGAGATAAAATGTACAAGGACATAAATAGAACTTTCTTTTGGAACGGCATGAAGAAGGATGTTGCAGAATTCGTCTCTAAGTGTATGGTGTGCCAACAGGTTAAGGCGGAACAGAAAAAGCCTGGCGGTCTGCTACATCCTCTAGAGGTCCCGCAGTGGAAATGGGATAGCATCTCAATGGACTTCATCGATGGGCTGCCTAGGTCTAGGAGAGGCAACACTAGCATTTGGGTAATAGTGGATAGGCTTACTAAAAGCGCCCACTTTTTACCTGTCAAAAGTAAAAGAACTGCCTCATCCCTAGCATCTCTTTACCTCAAGGAAATCGTTCGACTCCATGGAATACCATCCAGCATTATTAGCGACCGAGACCCTATCTTCACCAGTGAGTTCTGGCGGAGTCTGCAAGAAGCGGTAGGCACACAGTTATGCTTGAGCACAGCCTATCATCCCCAAACCGACGGCCAAACAGAAAGAGTGAACAGAGTTTTGGAGGACCTTTTAAGACTGTGCATCCTTGACTTCGGAGGGACGTGGGAAGACCATCTTCCTTTGGTAGAATTTTCCTACAACAACAGCTATCAAGCAACCATCGGAATGGCGCCCTTCGAAGCTTTATATGGAAGACCGTGCCGATCGCCTACTTGTTGGTGGGAGTCTACTGATAAGCTCATACTTGGACCAGATATGATCCGAGAGACTTCAGAAAAAGTAGACTTAATCCAAAGAAGGATGAAGACGGCCCAAGACAGACAAAAGTCCTACGCCGACAAGAGGAGGACCGACCTTGAATTTGAGATTGGAGACAGAGTTTTTCTTAAGGTATCTCCACTAAGGAACGTTGTTCGTTTTGGAACCACAGGAAAGCTAGCACCAAGGTTCATAGGGCCATTCCCTATCATTGAGAAAATTGTGAAAATGGCCTATAGATTAGAGCTACCCGAAAAATTGGCCGGAGTTCACAACGTCTTTCACGTTTCACATCTCCGAAAATGTCTACATGAGTCTGCTGAAGTGGTAGAGCCAAATATCCTAGAAGAAGTTGAAGTGGAACGCGAAGCAACCTTAAGGAAAGTTCCAACCCGCATATTAGGAACGGAAGTGAAGAAGCTACGCAACCGCGAAGTCAAGCTCGTCAAAGTTCAGTGGAGCGACGCCGAAGGAGATGCAACTTAGGAAACTGAAGCTAAAATACGCGCAGCCTACCCTTTTCTTTTCGAGGGTACATCTTTGATCTTTCCTTTTTCCTTAAGTTGCGCTTTTATCTATCTTTTTAGGTATATCTCCTCGACCTTATCTTTTAGGAAGAAACCCTTTGGATGGAAACATGTAATTGAAACATGTTATGGATGATGATTGCAAGTGGTTGCAAGTGATTGCTAGTGGTTGCTCGTGGTTGCATATACACACACAATCTAGGTTTTAGATCGGCTCAATCACTTCATATTGCATATGCATATATGTTTGCATTCGTATATGGTTGAACTTTAATGTGTTGTCATATGGATGTTGCATTTGTATGAATGATTGTGCACTCATGTAGAATCATGAATAGGAAAATTTGCATACATAATGGTTTCATGACACTTACATAATTTGCATTAAGGAGGTCAACTGAATCAGTAGACCGCCTGATTTTGCATTTGATAAGTACATGTACACACACACACTTCGCATATGATCATGAAGCATTAGAAGTCTTTTAAGGACAATGGATGCTCGTGTTTGATGGATGAGTAGATGGATGTTTGGATGTTAGGATATACATTCTTCCTAAACTTGAAGATTTCGGGATGAAATCCTTTTAAGTGGGGGAGAATGTAACACCCCGTGTATTTTAAACAGTGAAATTCACAAATTAAAGTATAATAAATTTCAAATTAAAGTATTAAGGGAAACGGGATATGCCATTGCGTTCGTCTCGGAAAAATACGCGAAATAGAGTCCGAGTTTTCGAAAAACGGAGACCGTATGACCAAATTATGGCCCGATGAAGTTTCGGAAAATTCAAATTTCGAAAACAGATTTGAATTCCAGCCCAATCAGAGTAGGTGGGAAAATTCCCGCCCAAACCCACCAGGTCGACCTGGGGGTCGACCCTAGGGTCGACCTGCCAGGCCAGGTCGACCTGGGAGTCGACCTAGGTGTCGACCTGCCCAGGCAGGTCGACTCTAGAGTCGACCTGGAGGTCGACTGGGGAGTCGACCTGGCCCCTGAGCCAGGTCGAACCCAGCCCACCCTGGCTGGCCTAGTCTGTGTTTGGTCGAATTTCTGAGCCTTGCCTTGTCACTAGGGCTAGGTGTCAGCTCCTGGTTGGTCTCTCCTTTGAACGAACGGCTATTATTGAACCAAGCTTCATCGACGGTCTAAATCAACTCACAAACTCTATAAAAGGGACCTAAGACTAACCCTAATTCACTTAAACTAAAATGGAGATGAGACCGTCATGCTGCTGAGGAGAGACTGAGGATAGCCGTCAGAAATAGAGAGACAATTAGGAGATAATTCAAAGCTTAAAGCAACGTTAATCAAATCGAATCAACGCCTACAACAAAGGATAGCATCTCCAAATTCAGAATTCAGATTCCTGAATTGAAGATTCGTCATACGTTGTAAGTAGAGTGCTATTCCGATGTGAATTAAATAATTGTGTTGATTTGTGTAAAGTAAGAAATGGAATTGTGGCGATAATAATCTGTATTTGTATGTTGCTTTGATGCTAAACGATTTGGGAATATTATGGTATATGATTGGATATTTGCAAGTACGCGATTTGCATTGGAAATTAACAACGAAATGGAATTGTGGCGATAATAACCTATATTTGTATGTTATTTTGATTCTAAACGATTTGGCAATGCTATGGTGTACGATTGGATTCATACAAGTATATGGTTTATGTTGACAACCACATGTTGTGGAATTTTAATTGGGATTCATGCAAGCATATGATTCATATTGAAAACTACATGTTTGTGGTAGTTATTTACAACACCCATTTGATAATTGCAAGTATATGATTCATGTTGAAAATAACAACTATATGTTGTAATAGTTTATTTGAAATTCATGCAAGTATATGATTTATTGTTATGCCAACATGATGTATAATTTTATGGTCATCTTTAGTGTAATTTGATCCACTTAAGTATTATGATTCATATGAAGGTTATGTTGGAATTGGCATCATAGTTCAAGTATAAAAATCATGATTTTGTGATAGTGACAAAAGCAAGCGTCTTTGTAAGCTTGTATTAATTTTATGAACATGACTAAACTATGTTTGTTATTATGCCTAGTTGAAAACATGTTTTTAGGTTTATGTTGTTATCATAATCATATGATAATATATTTGACACATAAGTTACATTAGAATTACACTAGAATTACTTACAAGTTACATAGATAAGATAAAAACCATGATTATATGGATAGTAGGATTCATGTTCAATTATGTTTATGCCATGACTATATGAATAGAAGGACTCATGTTCAATTATGATTATGCCATAATTATATGATTAGAATGGTTCATGTTTAAGTACTATTTATGCCATGACTACATGAATAGAATGATTCATGTTTTGTTTATACCATGATTATGTGAATAGAATGATTTATGTTTAAGTATTGCTTATATTACATGTTGTTACAATTGCAAGTTCACATGAGCCTACCTTATGTTAATTGAATCGTTATGTTGCAAGTTCATGCGTCCACACTCCCCTTTTTAGGTTACCTTATAAACACCATGTTATAAGCCTCCCCTTTTCATATGGCTAAGTTGGGTTTAAATGTTAAACCCAACATATCTTATATTGTTGTGAACGTGTAAAACGGGGGTAATGACGAAGGGGTTGAAATATAGAACATATGTGTTGGCATGTTTGACGCATGCCAACAACCTTGAAAAACAATTAAGTGACATAAATAAATCTTAATCAATAAAGATGAATTTGAATAATGGGCCGCAAATATTTACATATAAAAAGAAAAGAGACAAAATATGTAAATGTAGAAAATACGATGTGTTTAACCCGAGGTTGGATTGAGTTGTGATGTAAACCTGCCCGGAACCGCCCGGCTGTCCAGTAGTCACAACAATACCTATCCAATGTGGGTGGTTAAACACAGAGCCCAATAAGGACCCGAGGTTAGACTGAGTTGTGGCGTAAGACTGCCCGGACCCAACCGGCAACAGGCAGCCACAACAATACCTATCTAATGTGAGAGGTCAAGGCTTTAATAAGACAATTAAGGCTGAGTCAGGATTGATAGGATTAAGTAAATTATATTAATAATTAATCAAAATGGAACATGCTAGACTAAACAGATTGATTGGGGGTTAGGTTTATAAAACACTTAACCAACTTAGCATGTTGGCTAGAAATAGAAAACCTAGTAGCGGGGGACCCTTTTCAGCAGTAACCCTACAAGGTATCATGATACCCTGAAACTAGGCAGGGTGGGGCACGATTACTGGGCTGACTGTAAGAGGTCAAATCGACGGCGGTGGTGCAGCAGTGTAGGTTCTAACGGGGTGCGGGCGTGCACACACTCCGGCGCAGAAAAATAAGGCACTGGGCACCAGTAGCATACCTGTGCATTCTAGGATTGTGTCTGGCCGCCACCATGGGACTTGATACACCCCATGGTGGGACCAGCATAGGTAACTACAACATCGGGGGCCGTAAGGCACATGTAACTACGCGAGTAGGAGCCGATCATCATAAAATGGATCACTTCACCCTGATTATGGGGTGCTTGTTGGGAACTAGTTTATATGGGTACAGAGATTAATATGGGGTACGATAGTATATTCGACCCTAGACAACTTAACTTAGTTTATGGTGCTTTCCCATTTCTAGTTTATACTTATCATACCCACTTCTTTGTACATAGACTGAATAGTCCTAAACTTACTCAGGCTTTATGACTGACTCTACTTTTCTTTCGTCTTCTTTTCTTCCGTTTCCACCCCCCCCCCCAAGTCCACAGGGAGGGAATACCGCAGCTTGACCAGCCTTCATATCCAGCTTGAAGAGAAAGAATGTATTGCTTGGATCTTTTCGTTTTGGACTATGACTTTGGACAGCAATTTATGGGACTTTTGCAGTTTATTTATGTTTTCTTTATGCTTCTTTAAATAATGTAATCAAGACAGTTATGAAGATGTTATGTTTTTGGAAAGTATTGTAAGACAATTATGGTATGGTTGGTGTAACACGTATTTTAATGAAATAAAAGTTGTTGTTTTCCGCTGTTCAAAAATATGTGTTATTATAACTGTCTTGTATATCTGTGTTTTATACTTATAAACCTCCACCAAAATTAGGGCATTCCCTTTGAGAGTGACCCTAACGGAGGTGGGGTGTTTCAATTTCATTCGCCCACTTTAAAACAATATCGTGTTCAATCTTCTGTTCAAGTATTTACAAACTCTTATCGACGTCGTGGTGTCCCACAATTCGATCAGAATTCATAAATAGCTCAACAGACTAGCCAACACAATATAAAACAGTTTTTACATCAATTTGCAAATACGCGCTCTCGTATATACACTCAACTCATTCTACGGTACTACTGACCCTATCTCTAATGAGCACATGCCACACAAGCCTAGGTATTCGCCCAACCTAAGCTCTGATACCGATACCAACTGTAATGTCCCACAAATCTATACTATCTGAGTCGACCAATAACACCACAAGTCCAACCCAAATTTTACAGAAATACGAATCATTATTAGAAAGAAGTTAGAGAATAAGAAATAGAAAAAAAAAATAATAGAATAGAAGAAAACAAAGAAGACAAATCTCACAGCGGAATGAATAAAATATATTATATAACATAAATTTTGAAACACAAATTAGTAACTTTATATACATACCATCATCAGAGCACAACAGTTATTCTTGGAACAGTTATAAACACATGTTTCCAGATACAAACATGGTTCACTGCGGAATATATGATAGTTTATAGCTAACTGGTGAGGCCTCTTGCTTCCAGCTCTTCCAAGTGCATCTGAAAAATCCCGACTACTTGACTGCCCGTACAAATTTGGCACCCAAGAGTTTAGGGAAAACAAACAAAATAAACTCTGGGTCAGTCATGGGACTGGTGTGAGTAAACTCCAACCATTTGTTTAACTTTAAAAATCCTTTCTAAAGAAATGATAATAGTAAGACCAGCCACACATAAACATGGACAATTTTTACCTTATTATAACCCAAAACACTTTGATACAAAAATCCAGTGATATTATAATAATGTCTAAATCAAATAAACAGAATCTAGTGCAACGCTTGCACCTCACGCTCCACATACATAGTATAAAAATCAAAAACCACAGGGCGCTTATTCGAGTCTGGATTTCCAACATGACAAGGTATGGAACCACCTTCCGATTGTATCTCTAGAGAGGAATACACTGGGTTCAACAAGAACGTCTTGCAACCCGGCCCACACATGACCGACCACTCATTTCGCTTGAGTGTATCGAATGTATATCACCAACGGTTGGGATCAGCAACCGTTTCCCGATTGGGACAGCATCGAATAGAATAAGGAATTAAATGAATCTCTAGATAGGTGATAATACACCCTAATGGAAGCGACCCACATAGCCATGCTGCATTCCCCATTTTTGTCATTTCCCGGTTATTGAGGTACGATTATTTGCCATTCATTGATAGCGCGATCACTTTGAATGCCACATTGTTAGATCCATTAATTACTAAATTGATTTGCACAAATATATTCTGGATATTATGCTAAGGGAATAAATCCTTTGCCACCACGTATATTTATACAGACCAACATATTCGATCATTGGAAACACTCTGTCAGACATTCATCCATATACGTTCGTTCTGGGATTGAAAGAAACGAAGGTACTATTCATTATATCTATCCTAGGCAATCTCTACCTAGGATTTATACCACATCCCTTGCACTTTATTCCGTCTTCAATATATTCAGCATACTTGGTTCGCAACGCTTATGCCAATACGAAGTGGTTCTTTGGATAATAATTCAATAGGTCTATCCATATTGACAACGGTGGTCAAAAACTTCGATAGTCTGTGATTTAACTATCGAATAAAAACAAGTGTTTAGATAGTCGATGATTTAACTATCAAAGGAAACAAGTGTTCATTCAACATATCAAAAAAATTACTGGGCTCTTTAATTAATATTTCATTAATTAAATCTCTTCTCCATTTCCTTATCAATATTTGTTAACCAATCATTTTCAATAACCATATTGGCCTTTTACGTTTTTTGGAAAACATTTCCGAATATCTCCTTCCTTTATTTTCTTAAACATAGAAAATATATGCTAGATATAATTGGAAAATATTCCAATTACTTATCTCTTTTCTGATCTCGTTCATTTCTATACTTAGGAAATATTTATTATTCTATTTCCAAGTTTACACTTATTTGGGTTAAAACGGATGTTGTGTAAAACATCGTTACGACAACCCAAATACTATATTCAACTAACTCTTATCCAACATTGATCTTCGAGCCTGAAATCTTACTATTTATTTGTTAATATTGAAATTAATCAAGTTGGGGTATAACTACCTCTTAGACCTTGACTGAATAACATTTATAACGTCAAAACAGATAAGACTACTTACTCGAATAATCAATACCATACAACTAATTCTTCACTTTAAACACATATACACTTTCTCTTTCTATACTTACTAGATTTTATTCTTATACTTCTTTTTTGATTATACTATTCTATTTCTAAGTTCATATTCTTATCGACTTCTATATATATTGATATATAGATTTCTAGTTATCAAACCTTTTTAAAAATATTCTAAACTCCTTGAATTCCCAGAAAATTTCTCCAAAACCTCCTTTGTACTGGGAGCATCGGGATATTTCAAATAGCCTCCCATGGCCCTCACTAATCCAAAAGAAAAAGAAAAAGCCAAGTAGCTAGCCGATACGGCGCATAAAATCTCATATATGAATTTAAATATGTACCTTTTTGTCGGGCACACGAATTAAAATCTTCATACACTTCATCCCATACCTGCTCAACCTATATTTACCTGTTTCCAATTTATCCCAACTAAATTCGGTCATCCCTAACTCATTTTGCTCATTCCTTCTTTAATTAGCTATTTTGCCTATTTCACTTCTTTGTTTGAACATAACGTGTTCAAATAAAATATTTTACTTGCTCAACACAAAATTGAATTCTAATTTCAATTCTAGTTTCCTTTTCGATTTCAAATATAAATTTTCAAATTGAATTCACTTGTTCAAAGCCCAGTATCAATTCAAAATCTCATTAACTAATTACCATTCAAATCGGTTAATTCTATTCAATAATCAAAAAATATGATTTCTGTTTCAAAAATCATTCATTACTCCACTTGAGTTCACATATAATTTATAACCCAAATCTGAAATTTTCTAAATAGAAATTCGGATTTTATTCGCTTAAAATCCTTTTATAAAATTAAATAAACCATTATGGTTTTTAAATGGTTATGGCGCTGTTTTTCTGAAAATTTGATTTTGATATAACTCAAAATTTATTTGACGAAATCCATATTTTTCTCTTCCATTAGAAAACTATTATCAAATCGGTCCTGACGTTTCTTGTTTCAAAGAATTCCGACTTCTATTGAGTTCTGTATACTCAATTGAAGTTTAAAACGCCAACTTACGAACTGCAGCGCTACGGCGAGTTCGTTTTAATTATATTTCGATCTTCTATATTCAAATTCTGATTCAATTCTATTTGAATTTCCTATATTCAAATTCCGTTTCAATTATATTTGAATTCTATATCCAAATTCCATTTCAACTCTATTTGAATTCTATATATTCAAATCTTATTACACTTCTATTTGAATTTTCCTAAATCAAATTCTATTTTAACTCTACTTGAATTTTCCTAATTCAAATTCTATTTTAACTAGATTTGAATTTTCCTAATTCAAATTCTATTTTAATTCCTATTTCAAATTCTATTTTAACTCTATTTGAATTTTCCTTATTCAAAATCTATTTTAAATAAATTCGAATTAATCGAATTCAAAATCATAAATCCTCTCGGTATTTATTTAGTTCAATTTATATTCTGACATCAGAATAAATTCCATCGTTTATTTCTTTATTTGATTTTCCCCATTTCTATTTTTAAATTCACATTTGAATTTAAATATTCAAATTATCCAAATGATAATTTTTCCCTTTTTATTTACAAACCCTATTTATTTTACTTGTTTATATATTTAAACAAGTCCCGATTTCCATTTCCTTTGAAATAGATATTTCTACTTTGGAAAAATAGTTCTCCCTTTTCAAATTCAAACTAATAATTTATGTCTGAATTATCCAATGAAAATTCTCTTCCCTTCATTTAAAACTTTGTTTATAAAGAACTTCATGTTTTATTCCTTTAAAACAAGTTAATATTTTTATTCCATTCAAATTTCAAATTCTATTTTAGAATAATAGAATTTACCCTTTTAACTCTGGAAATTTCCCTTTCTGCTATTTTTAAAATATCAACATTTAAGCCCAGTGATTTTTAAACACTACACAACCAATTATTTATTTCAGTTTTTCTAACACGTCATATATGATAGTATATATGCAATCAAATAATCAAACAGATACTATATTTTTGAGGAATCCTGTTGGATTCCTCCAACTTGTTTTCCTGCATCCAAAGACGTTAGTCAACATAGTAATACCCATCCTACTTCGAGGCAGGATATCGCGGTATGAAGGTCATCCACTAATATATATTTGTGGGGCGCATAGGGAAATCATCCGCTATGAAACTGCGGGCATCCGCTAATTAGACTGCTGGAATCCGACCAATCATGAACCCAATATATATATAATAGTCAACCCTAAATAACTAATATATTTAAAGCAAACAGAAAAAAATCCAGACAAGCAACAACAATTATTTTTAATCGATAAAAGTAATTCTAATTAACAGGTGAGTGAGATTTACTCACCGAAATTGCAGTTGTCGAATATCCTGTTTATTTCCAAATCAACGGCTACGAATCTTCTCGAATGAATTTGCATCTACGATAATTTTATTTAAATTTACTGATTAGACATTTTATTTATTTAAATTAACTATTAGACGGATAAATTACTTTTCCTGGGAATTTTTTCTTCTTTTTAAATGGTTATAAATTTAAACTAATATATATATATATTTTACACTAAACCACATATATTTTTAAATGTTTACTTAAATAAATAAACAAAACATTTAATTCCCTTTTCAAGTTTTCATTTCGAATTTTAGCATAGATTTTATAACGGGAAAGGGTCATTAGCTAATTATATGGTTATAAACAAATTAATTTTAATCAACTAAGAATTGTTTACCTTCTTCTTCAACGGCACCCCACCATAACCATTTTCCAATCACCACACTCGAAGCTCCTAATGCATCTCCTTCAAATTCCAGTCACCACTCATCCCACCAAATCAGAATACCTCCACAACCTTACACTATAGCTTTTATCCCGTCTCCAGCAAAATCCAAAAAGCATCTTGCTTCTGTTTACACTCTTTTCTTTTTTTGTTGCTTATCCCAAATCGATATCACCTAGTTACTCCTTCAAACTGTCGAACTCAATACAATCTTCACGAGCTCCTCCTTCGATCATGCTCCCCAATGCTGAACTCCACCACTAACATCATCGAATCCTCATCAGTATTTCGCACCAACCTTGAACTCTAACAACTCACTCGCACCTCCATCAGAACCGCACTTCGTTTACCAGATCCATCGCACACTTCCTTAACATCGAAACCCCCTTCTGACGAACCCTTAATACCCATCGCAGAAACCATCGCACCCACTTTCCACTGGACATCACAATACCCAGCTCGAACATTCCTCATCGCGATTCCCGATTTACCCTTCGCTACCCTAAATCGCGCACCAACTTCGGCCTCCTCCGGCGACGATGAACCAACGCCAATCCTCACTCACGACTTCGATTTCCCTTACTGCTTTGAACGTCTTCCCAAATCTCGCAACTACCTTGATTGAAAAGTCGAGCTTCAATCCTTCTGTTGGAATCGTGATTTCCACCTTCTTCTTCTTTTTTCACGGAGCAATTTTCGAATTTTAGGAAATGGGATGAAAAATGCACGGGTTGCTCTTGATTTCCTCCGATCAATTTTATACTAGAAAAGGAAATCTAAAATGAAAGGTGCGGTTTTGATTTCAGAAGAATGGAAATGGAAATTTACAGAGGATGTTGCAATTTTATAGAAGAAGAAAGGAAACAGGAAGTACACGGTATTAAATAGTGGTTGGGTTAAGTACATAGCAAATATAATTAAAAAGATTTGATTCTGATATTAAATATAATTTAATTTAATTTGACTTGACTTTAATAGATTTTTATTCTTTTTAAAACGATATCGATTTGATTTCAAACCTATCCACAATCAAATATCTCAGGGTCCATTAATTTAAACCATAAACCACTATTTTAACGTAACCACTATTGTTTCAACAGTGTAACAGTATTCTGAATATATTTTGATATTAAATTTGAACGTAAATATAAATAACCAAAATAAATTAATACAATATAATTTAAATTCAAAAGCAAGTAAATTTTTTGATAAAAAAATATTTTTATTATCACCTATATTCAAATACAACTAATACTGATCATCTGAATTGTTTTGATTTAATTCTAACTTCGAATTGAATTATTTTAGATTCTTATATTATGATGATTATATAAAATCAAAATAAATCGTATTTCGATTATTTAATCGATAACCCCATAAAATACCATTTATATTATAAATTCAATATTTAAAATCATACTAAATATTTAAAATAAATTGACCAAAAATGCGGGTCGTTACATTCTTCTCCCCTTAAAATAATTTCGTCCTCGAAATTGCTAAGATAGGAAAAGTGTTTCAAACCCATTACTTTTCAAAACTCACTAAATTTTAACTCAACATTTTATACTTCTGCAATTTTATTTCTACCAAACTTTTGGTTTCCATTTATTTACCTTGAATGATTTTCATTTATTTACCTTGAATGATTTTTAACCCGTTCATTCATATCCAATTCATTTTCATTCACATTGATTTGAATCAATTTATTTTCTTCAATCGATTTAACTTGCTTTGAGTTAAATTTTAATTCCAGAATTCAAATCCCCAAGGTTTTCATTTGAAATCCTTTTGAAATCCAATATATAAATACATTTATTACCATATCAAATCCAAGACATTTGAATTTCCAAACCAGCTTGTTTTCTTTCAAACAAATTTCCATCAGAAAATTTTCTAAGGTAGCAATCCATCACTTAGAAACACGAAAATGAACACTAACGAAGTTGCAGTCTTCATCCGAATTATTTTCCAGCCACTGAAGTGAGTTCAGTTCTTAAACAATTTCAAAACCCATTCAAAATGATTTTTATTCAAAAATCCCTTTCAAAACAAAGCTATATTATTTTAATATACTTCAGAAAAATATTTTTCAACTTCCCAGGATTTAAATTCCAAATTCTGGTTTGAATTCAATTTTAATTCATCTCAATTGTATATCTTATTCATATACAAGTTCTATTGGGTTCTATATAACCAATACGTTTCTTATAATCTCATTTAATTATAATAATAACAACCAATACATCCATATATAATAATTTCAAAAATTATTCTTTCTATATCAAAATAGAATTTTGGATAAAATAATTTCATTCACCCACTTTAAAACAATATCGTGTTCAATCTTCTGTTCAAGTATTTACAAACTCTTATCGACGTCATGGTGTCCCATAATTCGATCAGAATTCATAAATAGCTCAACAGACTAGCCAAAACAATATAAAACAGTTTTTATATCAATTTACAAATACGCGCTCTCGTATATACACTAAACTCATTCTAGGGTACTACTGACCCTATCTCTAATGAGCACATGCCACACAAGCCTAGGTATTCGCTCAACCTAAGCTCTGATACCAACTGTAATGTCCCACAAATCTGTACTATCTGAGTCGACTAATAACACTATAAGTCCAACCCAAATTTTACAGAAATACGAATCATTATTAGAAAGAAGTTAGAGGATGAGAAATAGAAAGAAAGAAATATTAGAATAGAAGAAAACAAAGAAGACAAATCTCACAGCGGAACGAATAAAATATATTATATAACAAAACTTTTGAAATACAAATCAGTAACTTTATATAAATACCATCATCAGAGCACAACAGTTATTCCTGGAACAGTTATAAACACCTGTTTCCAGATACAAACATGGTTCACAGCGGAATATATGATAGTCTATAGCTAATTGGTGAAGCCTCCTGCTTCCAGCTCTTCCAAGTGCATCTGAAAAATCCCGACTACTTGACTGCCCGTACAAATTTGGGCACCCAAGAATTTAGGGAAAACAAACAAAATGAACTTTGGGTCAGTCATAGGACTGGTGTGAGTAAACTCCAACCATTTGTTTAACTTTAAAAATCCTTTCTGAAGAAATGATAATAGTAAGACCAGCCACACATAAACATGGACGGTTTTTACCTTACTATAACCCAAAACACTTTAATACAAAAATCCAGTGATATTATAATAATGTCTAAATCAAATAAATAGAATCTAGTGGAACGCTTGCATCTCACGCTCCATATACATAGTATAAAAATAAAAAACCGCAGGGCGCTTATTGGAGTCTGGATTTCCAACATGACAAGGTATGGAACCACCTTCCGATATTGTATCTCTAGAGAGGAATACACTGGGTTCAACAAGAACGTCTTGCAACCCGGCCCACACATGACCGACCACTCATTTTGCTTGAGTGTATCGAATGTAAATCACCAACGGTTGGGATCAGCAACCATTTCCCGATTGGGACATCATCGAATGGAATAAGGAATTAAATGAATCTCTAGATAGGTGATAATACACCCTAATGGGAGCGACCCACATGGCCATGTTGCCTGCCCGATTTTTGTCATTTCCCGATTGTTGAGGCCTGAGGCTATGATTACTTGCCATTCATTGATAGCACGATCACTTTGAATGCCACATTGTCAGATCCGCTAATCACTAAACTGATTTGCACAAATATATTCTGGATATTATGCTAAGGGAATAAATCCGTTGCCACCATGTATATTTATACAGGACAACATATTCGACCATTGGAAATACTCTGTCAGACATTCGTCCATATACGTTCGTTCTGGGATTGAACGAAACGAAGGTACTATTCAGTATATCTATCCTAGGCAATCTCTACCTAGGATTTATACCACATCCCTTGCACTTTACTCTGTCTTCAATATATTCAGCATACTTGGTTCGCAATGCTTATGCCAATACGGAGTGGTTCTTCGGATAATAATCCAACCGGTCTCTCCATATTGACAACGGTGGTCAAAAACTTCGATAGTCTGTGATTTAACTATCGAATAAAAACAAGTGTTTAGATAGTCGATGATTTAACTATCGAAGGAAACAAGTGTTCATTCAACATATCAAACAAATCACTGGGCTCTTTAATTAATATTTCATTAATTAAATCTCTTCTCCATTTCCTTATCAATATTTGTTAACCAATCATTTTCAATAACCATATTGGCCTTTTACGTTTTTTGGAAAACATTTCCGAATATCTCCTTCCTATATTTTCTTAAACTTAGAAAATATATGCTAGTTATAATTGGAAAATATTCCAATTACTTATCTCTTTTCCGATCTCGTTCATTCCTATACTTAGGAAATATTTATTATTCTATTTCCAAGTTTACACATATTTGGGTTAAAACGGATGTTGTGTAAAACATCGTTACGACAACCCCAAATACTATATTCAACTAACTCTTATACAACATTGATCTTTGAGCCTGAAATCTTACTATTTATTTGTTAATATTGAAATCAATCAGGTTGGGTTATAACTACCTCTCAGACCTTGACTATTCTATTTCTAAGTTCGTTTTCTTATCGACTTCTATATATATTGATATATATATTTCTAGTTATCAAACCTTTTTAAAAATATTCTAACTCCTTAAATTCCCGGAAAATTTTGCAATAACCTCCTTTGTACCGGGAGCATCGGGATATTTCAAATAGCCTCCCATGGCCATCACTAATCCAAAAGAAAAATAAAAAGCCAAGCGGCTAGCTGATACGGCGCATAAAATCTCATATATGAATTTAAACATGTACCTTTTTGTCGGGCACACGAACTAAAATCTTCATACACTTCATCCCATACCTGCTCAATCTATATTTACCTGTTTCCAATTTATCCCAACTAAATTCGGTCATCCCTAACTCAATTTGCTCATTCCTTCTTTAATTAGCTATTTTGCCTATTTCACTTCTTTGTTTGAAAATAACGTGTTCAAATAAAATATTTAACTTGCTCAATACAAAATTGAATTCTAATTTCAATTCTAGTTTTCTTGTCAATTTCAAATATAAATTTTCAAATCGAATTCATTTATTCAAAGCCCAATATCAATTCCAAATCTCATTAACTAATTACCATTCAAATCAGTTAATTTTATTCAATAATCAAAAAATCTGATTTATGTTTCAAAATTCAATTCATTACTCCACTTGAGTTCACATATAATTTATAACTCAAATCTGAAATTTTCTAAATAGAAATTCGGATTTTATTCGCTTAAAATCCTTTTATAAAGTTAAATAAACCGTTATGGTTTTTAAATGGTTATGGCGCTGTTTTTCTGAAAATTTGATTTTGATATAACTCAAAATTTATTCGACGAAATCCAGATTTTTCTCCTTCATTAGAAATCTATTATCAAATCAGTCCTGACGTTCCTTGTTTCAAAGAATTCCGACTTCAATTGAGTTCTGTATACTCAATTGAAGTTCGAAGCGCCAATTTACGAACTGCAGCGCTACGGCGAGTTCGTTTTAAATATATTTCGATCTTCTATATTCAAATTCTGATTCAATTCTATTTGAATTTCCTATATTCAAATTCCATTTCAACTCTTTTTGAATTCTATATATTCAAATCTTATTTCACTTCTATTTGAATTTTCCTAATTCAAATTCTATTTTAACTCTATTTGAATTTTCCTAATTCGAATTCTATTTTAACTCTATTTGAATTTTCCTAATTCAAATTCTATTTTAAATATATTCGAATTTTCCTAATTCAAATTCTATTTTAAATAAATTCGAATTAATCGAATTCAAAATCATAAATCATCTCGGTATTTATTTAGTTCAATTTATATTCTGACATCAGAATAAATTCCATCGTTTATTTCTTTAAACGATTTCCCCATTTCTATTTTTAAATTCTCATTTGAATTTAAATATTCAAATTATCGAAATGATAATTTTTCACTTTTTATTTACAAACCCTATTGATTTTACTTGTTTATATATTTAAATAAGTCCCGATTTCCATTTCCTTTGAAATAGATATTTCTACTTCGGAAAAATAGTTCTCCCTTTTCAAATTCAAACTTATAATTTATTTCTGAATTATCCAATGAAAATTCTCTTCCTTTCATTTAAAATTTCGTTTATAAATGAACTTCTTGTTTTATTCCTTTAAACCAAGTAAATATTTTTATTCCATTCAAATTTCAAATTCTATTTTAGAAAAATAGAATTTCCCCTTTTAACTTTGGAAATTTCCCTTTTTGATATTTTTAAAATATCAACATTTAATCCCAGTGATTTTTAAACACCATACAACCAATTATTTATTTCAGTTTTTCTAACACATCATATATGACAGTATATATGAAAACAAATAAACAAACAGATAACATATTTTTGAGGAACCCAGTCGAATTCCTCCAACCTGTTTTCCTGCACCCACAGACGTTAGTCAACATAGTAATACCCATCCTGCTTCGAGGCATGATATTGCGGTATGAAGGTCGTCCACTAATATATATTTGTGGGGCGCATAGGGAAATCATCCGCTATGAAACTGCGGGCATCCGCTAATGGGACTGCGGGAATCCGACCAATCATCAACCCAATATATATAATGGTCAACCCTAAATAACTAATATATTTAAAGCAACCAGAAAAAAATCCAAACAAGCAAAAACAATTATTTTTAACGGATAAAAGTAATTCTAATTAATAGGTGAGTGAGATTTACTCACCGAAATTGCAGTTGTCGAATATCCTGTTTATTTCCAAATCATCGGCTACGAATCTTCTCGAATGAATTTGAACCTACGATAATTTTATTTAAATTTACTAATTAGACATTTTATTTATTTAAATTAACTATTAGAAGAATAAATTACTTTTCCTAGAATTTTTTTCTTCTTTTTAAATGGTTATAAATTTAAACTAATATATATATATATATATATATATATATATATATTACACTAAACCACTTATTTTTTTAAATGTTTACTTAAATAAATAAACAACACATTTAATTCCCTTTTTAAGTTTTCATTTCGAGTTTTAGCACAGATTTTATAACTGGAAAGGGTCATTAACTAATTATATGGTTATAAACAAATTAATTTTAATCAACTAATATTTGTTTACCTTCTTCTTCAACGGCACCCCACCATAACCATTTTCCAATCACCACAGTCGAAGCCCGTAATGCATCTCCTTCGAATTCCAGTCACCACTCATCCCACCAAATCAGAATACCTCCACAACCTTACCCTACAGCTTTTATCCCGTCTCCACCAAAATCCAACAAGCATCTTGCTCCTATTTACACTCTTTTCTTTTTCTGTTGCTAATCCCAACTCGATATCACCTAGTTACTCCACCAAACTGTCGAACTCAATACAATCTTCACGGGCTCCTCCTTCAGTAACGCTCCCCAGAGTTGAACTCCACCACTAACATCATCGAATCCTCAACCGTATCTCGCACCAACCTTGAACCCTAACAACTCACTCGCACCTCCATCAGAACCGCACTTCGTTCAGCAGATCCATCTCACACTTCCTTAACATCGAAACCCCCTTCTGACGAACCCTTAATACCCATCGCATAAACCATCGCACCCACTTTTCACTGGACATCACGATACCCAGCTCGAACATTCCTCATCGCGATTCGTGATTTACCCTTCGCTACCCTAAATCTCGCACCAACATCGCCCTCCTCCGGCGATGATCTACCAACGACAATCCTCACT
Source organism: Allium sativum (assembly GCA_030737875.1). Taxonomy (NCBI): domain Eukaryota; kingdom Viridiplantae; phylum Streptophyta; class Magnoliopsida; order Asparagales; family Amaryllidaceae; genus Allium; species Allium sativum. Next base: position 29,934,792 of record JASFAX010000021.1, on the reverse strand, counting down.
CATGACTTCGATTTCCCTTACTGCTTCGAACGTCTTCCCAGATCTCGCAACTACCTTGGTTGAAAAGTCTATCTTCAATCCTTCTGTTGGAATCGCGATTTCCACCTTCTTCTTCCTTTTTCGCTGAGCGGTTTTCGAATTTTAGGAAATGGAAAGAAAAAGGCACGGGTTGCTCTTGATTTCCTCCGATAATTTTATACTAGAAAAGGAAATCTAAAATGAAAATTGCGGTTTTGACTTCAGAAGAATGGAAATGGAAATTTAAAGAGGATGTTGCGATTTTATAGAAGAAGAAAGGAAACAGGAAGTGCACGGTATTAAATAGTGGTTGGGTTAAGTACATAGCAAATATATTTAAAAAGATTTGATTCTGATATTAAATATAATTTAATTTGATTTGATTTGACTTAAAGAGATTTTTATTCTTTTTAAAATGATATCGATTTGATTTCAAACCTATCCACAATCAAATATCTTGGGGTCCATTAATTTAAACCACGAACCGCTATTTTAATGTAACCACTGTTGTTTCAACAGTGTAACACTATTCTGAATATATTTTGATATTTAATTTGAACGTAAATATAAATAAACAAAATAAATTAATAAAATATAATTTAAATTCAAAAGCAAGTAAATTCTCTAATAAAAAATATTTTTATTATCACCTATATTCAAATACAACTAATACTGATCATCTGAATTGTTTTGATTTAATTCTAACTTCGAATTGAATTATTTTAGATTCTCGTATTACGATGATTATATAAAATCAAAATAAATCGTATTTCGGTTATTTAATCAATAACCCCATAAAATACCATTTATATTATAAATTCAATATTTAAAATCATACTAAATATTTAAAATAAATCGACCAAAAATGTGGGTCGTTACAAAGACCGACGATCTTCACATCGAATGGATATGTTGCTATTGAAGCCCATGATTGGAGTAGCTACCTTGAAGGGGCTACAGTGGTAGCCGTCCGGACGTATTGTTGATTGTCCGGATATGCGAGGACCTCCCAGGTGTCTCTGGTTTCGTTCAGACCCAGAACGAACTTGTAAATGGATGTGTGTCTAACATTGGATTTCGTTCCATGTAAATTAAATTGATTTTTATTAATGTATATCTGATTGGTTGTGGAGAATTTATTCTCTGCTTAACACCCTGGTATATATTAATAGTGACTGATCGCATGGCGTGAATTATCAATGTGGCACACCAAAATGCAAATAATCAAGGCTTTTGTTGAAAAGCAGGGCCTTGTGGGATGATCAAAGTATACTCTATTACGGCATAGCTTTGTGTATAATGTGACTTCGCGAGCCTCACACCCCGGTATGAGTCAAAAAAGGGATATGGACCATGGGGAGTGCACACGTTTCTTTCTAGCTAGAGTGATGTTAGCGACCTACCAGCCCTGACATTTTTACTTATGTGGTTGATGGATTGAGGCGCCTCAGGATTATAGGCTGGAAGTGGTCATATGGAGGGCTAAAAGGATCAGGAAGCGTGTGTTCAGGCATAACTAATCCACTTTTGACAGATGTGGACCGACCCTACCGCTACAAGGGTTCACTACGGGGGATCCTGAGGCATTTGCTAGAGTGTCTCGAATCGGAGGGGACGATCCCTAGCCTCGAATCATGATGGAAACCAACTTCCAACACGACCTTGCGGTTTTGATTGTAGAACTAGTATGTCAACATAGTAGGATGGGGTACTATGCCATCTATGATTGAAATGTTTTTTTAGAAATATATATACCCATATATATACACACTAATATTAAATCCGTTTTACCGAATCAAGCTTCTTTTGACCATTATAAGGTAAAACTCTATCCTCCGGTTTGCGTTGCATTGTGTGATGGGACTTGAGTCTTATAATGGTTTCATTTTTCTAAAAAGCATTGCGGTGTTTAACGATTTACCTTATTTAATGCACTGGCAATCCAATGGAGTAAACCCGTTCCGCGTTAGCAGCGTGGTCTTGTGATTAGCCTTATTATTATCATTATATAGGTTAAGTTAAGATTTCTCATACCAGTCCCATGACTGACCTGTAGTTTGTTTCACTGGCAAACTCGGGTGCCCATATTTTCCACATGGCCAGTCGAGTAGCTTTTGCAGATATATTTACAGGATCCTGGTTTACAGCTGAAGCGGTATTCGGAAAGCTCTGTATCCGTGTATTCCTTTCGGTTGTATATTTGTATTATTTTTTCGCTGCTATTTAAATGTAATATAAATCTCTAGTATTATTGTATTTCTATTATGTAATAAGTTTTCATACTCTTTTATATTCTTGTACTCTGATGTAATTGTTGTAATCAGCAATAAAATGTTCTTCAGTTTATGTTCTAATGTGTGTTGTTCTCAAAGCAATCCAGGCTTTCCTTTATTGGGAAGTTTGGGTCGTTTCAGGGCACTTTCATGGCGTGTCAATGGAGGCTTAGTACACTTTCGTAGTGTAGCAATGGAGGATAGTTTTTCACATGTTAGCTTGATGGTTGCTTGGCAGATCAGATAGTTGATCCGCCTATACTCATTTTATCCTGTGACTATTGTTAGTTGTTTTGTCGCTCACTAACACTGATGTTTAACTCAGGGTTTTATGTCTCCCTCTTATTATCTTGGGTTGTTCATCAATGTTTATTGGTGAGCAGACTAAGATAGCAGGTAGAGGTGTGGTGGTGGTGTTGTGCGAAGACAAGCTGGAGGCTTATGTATTATATGCTATCTACTATATTATTAGTGCTTATCAACTTTCTCTATTAAGAGACTTTTCGTACTCTGAGGGATGTAGTGAGGAATGTTATATGCAGAGATTCACATATGGAAATGTATTGTACTCGGGATTTGTAACGATTAGGATTTCGCCTGGACCGAATTGATCGTTAAATCAACTAAGACCATTTAAAACCCGAATACGCTAACTCTGCGCATACAACACATCAGAACAAATAACAAAAGACTTTTATAAACATTATATCAATGTTACATCAGGGTACAGAATATATCAGAGTACGTCGAATATAATACAATGGAAGATTAATTTACAATAATTTAATACAATGCAGCGGAAGACTATCAATGCTCTAGACACAGCTTTAAGCTTCGATCCAGAATCCTGCCCAATATATCTGCAAAATGAGCTAATCGACTTCCCGTGTGGAAAATATGGGCACGGAGTTTGCAAGTGAAACAAAATACAGGTCAGTCATGGGACTGGTATGAGAAATCTTACTTAACCTATTTAATAATAAGGTCAATCACAGGACCACGCCGCTAACGCGGAAAAGGTTTACTCCATTGGATTTCCAGTGCATAAACATTAACCATAAATAAACATATGGATCTACAATGCATCAATCAACATGTAATTCCTTAATCTACCCATTTAGGGTTAATCCCTAAACTTAGATTTCAAAATCCAATTCACTTTACAGAAATTATTTCTTTGGACTTTATTTCCCGATTTCTTTTATTTCAAATCATTTGAAATACATATCTATTTTTTTATAATAAAGTAGATTTCACTTTGGGATTTCAAAACAAAATATTTGGAAATATGAATTCCAAAACGTAACAATATATACAAACAAGTATGAAACCAAATATCGGTCATATTCTTTTAGGACCGGGCAGTACGCACCCTAATCGAACTAATATATATATATATATACACACACACACACACACACATATATATATATATATGTGTGTGTGTGTGTGTGTGTGTGTGTGCGCGCGCGCGCGCACCTAACGGCTACACTGACAATGTACCATCCTACCAATTGGGGAATACATGCACGCCCTTGCACTGTTAGTCAATTTCGGGTCACCCGCATCTTCAGCCACATAATTGCTAAATCATTTTATTTTCCGAAGTAGGGAAAATCATTTCACAACATAATAATCACAAGTACTTTCAATCTATATAGATTTCTACTTCCAAATCATTTTGAAATCATCGGGAGTAGTCCTCGAAATCTTTTCTATTTTATAAAACATTCCCTATCCAAAATCGGGAATATTATTCTTTTTTACTTAAGAAATCACTTTTCAAAATCATTCATTAATTTTGAAATAAACAACATCACTAACCACATTATAGTCAAATCGTGAAGTTTTTCACAAGATGTTAGCATAAATATATTTCTACCCAACCCATTGCTAAATGTAACAACATATTTTGCTCATAAACTAGTCGAGCACAATCCATTCAATCAATCAATCAACCATAACATGTCAATTTTATATGTTGAATACATATGTTAAAAATTGTATTTTTAACAAACTAATAATTACTTGATAAACCAAGGAATTTGGTTTATTTACATTTCATATCGTTAATAATATTTTATAATGATTTATCGCAATTTTTATTTATATAAAAATAGTCCAATTTAATTTAACGACGCTTCAGGTCACTATGCGACCCTAGCGCTGTTTTATCGAAATTTGATTTACACATATCTCGAAATCTAACCTTTGGATTTTAACAAAATTTATATCATTGGAAAGATCTTCCCAAAGCGGTCCTAACGGTTCCAGTTTTAGGAAAATCCGACGGTCAGATCTTTCGGTATAATTGTTTAAAGTTACGATTCCGAAACGCAAACTACCGCGCGCGATTTGTTTACTTTTAGTTTATGTATATATATATATATATATATATATATATATATATATATATATATATATATATAATATAATATAAACATATTTCATTCGGCGATTTCAAATTGTTTATTTCTAATGCGCTAACATATAAATGATAGTGTTTTTAATAAACAAATCCTATGTTAACAAACGGTCATTTTTAATCCTTTCTTGTATACAATAAAAATGTAAGTTTTTATTGTTAAACATTTTCATTTCAAACAAATGATCATTTTTCATATTTCTTATATATAATAAAAATGTGAATATTTACTGTTAACATATCTTTGTTTCAAGCAAATGAACATTTTTAATCCTTTCTACATATACGATAAAAATGTAAATTTTATTGTTAACATAATTTAACAATTCTAATTTGTTAAACATGACAATTATAATTCAACAATTCTAATTTGTTAAACATGACAATTATAATTCAACAATTCTAATTTGCTAAACATGACAATTATACTTCAACAATTCTAATTTGCTAAACATGACAATTATTATTTAACAATTCTAATTTGTCATGACAATTATAATTCAACAATTTTAATTTGACAAAATTGTCAATTTTAATCCAATTATTCCATTTTGACATAAATGATAATTATAATTCAACTTTTTTCTTTCTTTCAACAAAAATTGGTATTTTTGTTCTCAACAATTTTATTCAACACAAATACCGTCAAATCAAATGATCTACATACAACAATCAATTCTAGATCAAATCACGTATCATAGAATTTAACAACAAATAATTTAACAACATTGATTCTAGATCAAATCACGTATCATGCAAATAGAATTTAATAGCGTATAATTCAACAACATCAATTCTAATTAACAAATACGTTTGATTTAACTAATCTAATTAATAAAAATGATAATTTTTGTTAAACTATTTTCTAATTAACACAAATATTAATTTCAACAGATCTACATAACACACCAATCACAGATCTAATTATGACTAATTAATTTTAATTATATTTAAAAAGTAGAATTTCTCCATCGATTTTTGTTTGAATCAACGTGCTCCGCTTCAGATCAGGTTAGTTCCATGTTGTAGATCTCATTATTGCAATTCCAACAGATCTGAAATCATTCAGTTTCGTTTTCGTTTGAAGAAGTTATGCTGGTTTAAATATTTAACACTTTAATCATATGATTAAATTATAATTAAAATTAACTTAACTTAATTTCCCCTTAATCACCTTTTACATTGTCTCTGTATATTACTGAAACCGTCGATTACAACATCGCGCCACTAGGGCTTCAACTTGCCACCAATACAGTCGACCGAACATCGATCAGTTAGCACCACCATGATGCCGCCTAGCTCCTCCACCTTCGCAGAGACCGAGGACGAGCTCGGTGGGCCCTGCCAGCCTAGAAACCACTGCGAACGAGCGGGCGTTGCGCTCAAAAATCGAGCCAATTACTTAATTAATTCTGATCATGACCGTACAGATTTGTAGCCCTCAATTTGCTCAACTATATTCGCTTTATATGTATTGAATAATTATGCTTTGATTTTGAGATATAAGGAGAGAATTTGGGATAAATTCGGCCATTGAACGATTTTAGTGGCGTCTGAGGTTTAGATAGGATTAAGGTTTCTTGGTTAATCCATATTTATAATATTTTAATATTTAATTGTCTAGTTTTTCAGAAAGGCCCGTTAATTCCTACTAGCTCCAATTTCAGCCCAACTAAAGTTGTTCCTACCCAAATGCCCCCGTTCCGGACACAATAGGCTAGGTCCCGTCAGCCCAAACGATCGTTTTCAATCTTTTTTCTTTAAATTAATATTTAAATCATTTATTTGTTTAATTCGATCGTACATTTAAATTCGCCGGGACCACATACGGACTCCGAAAATTCCCGAAAAATAAATCTAGCTATGTTTTGATGATACGGTCCTAACAAAATTAATTTCATTGAATTTGAAGATCGTTTGAAAAATGGCCATTTTCTAGTCGATCCAAATTGACTGAAATTGACAAAACACATTTTCTTTTGTCATGCTCACATATTAATTCCAAAAATTATGAAAATTAGAATCTTGCAATAATTTGTCATTTCGGATCCAACCAAAGTGGTTTCGTCAAAAATAGAGGTCGTTTACAAAATGGTTATATATATATTCCATAGTGACTATTTTGAATTTTAAAATGGGCATAACTTTTTATTCCCATTATGAAATTTCAATTTTTCGGATTCATTGGAAAGATATTTTAAAAAGATTTAAATATTTTTGGTTTTTCCAAAATCTGATTTATTTTGCATCCTGTATAGTCAGTCAAAGCTCAAGTTCAAATTTTCAAACTGCCGCGCTATTTCTAACTCCTTTTAAAATTAAAATAAATATATTTGTTCTAACTTCGATTTTAATAAATCTTTAGTTGTTATTATTTAAAATAAATTATTTTAAATTTTCAAAATCCATTGAAATTCCTAAAATAAAAATTTTAAATTGGTTCCAAAATTCCGGGTTGTTACAAGATTCTATGGACTTATGGAAATTTTATTCTCTGTTCAGTTAGCTCCATTACTATGTCCTATTGTATATTTTATTATTATTGCCCCGACCCGAAATCCCCGCCCGACCTAAACCGAACTGGAAGCGGATTGTGTGAGAACACGATGCATCGGAATGAAGAATGACAGAACTTTTTATTTATATTACAACAATTTACATCAGAGTACAATAATATCAGAGTACGAATAGATATTACATAGCAGAAAAATACAATATCAGAGAATAAAATACATAGCAGCAAATATAAAAATGTATAAATACAATACACAGCAGAACTACATCAACTACCACAACTAAAAGAAATATACGGATACAAAGCTTTTTGAATATAGCTCCAGTTGTAAACCAGGATCCTATTAAATAGAAACCTGCAAAACCCAAAATTACTGACTGCTCGTGTGGAAAATATGGATACCCAGAGTTTAGGCGAAAACAATAAACTCCAGGTCAGTCATGGGACTGGGGTGAGAACTAAAACAATTATTGAACTTTACTTTAAAAAAATAAGGTAATTCATGGTACCACGTCATATATCACAGAATGAGTTTACTCCATGTGAATACCAAAGCATGAAACTGGAAAATTTATAAACAACGCAATGTTTTTTGGAAAAATGAAGCTATCATAAGACTCAGGTCCCATCACACAATGCAACACAAACCAGTGTATAGAGTTTTACCTTATAATAACCAAGCATGCTTAGCACGTTGTAAAACAAATCCTTTTGATATACTATAAGTGCATAGTGTATCAAACAACTCCAAATATAAATGTATCAATCATAGACGACATAGGTACCATATATTTTGTCGTCATACATAAGTTTACAACTAAAACCCAAAAGTCACGTATTGGAAATTGGATTTCATCTATGTGTTGAGGCAAGGACCATCCTCAACTGTTTCGAGACACTTTAGAAAATGCCTCAGGATCACACTTATGGGCAACCCTTGGATCTTCAGGGTCGGTCCACATCTAACATTTGCGGATTAGTTATTCCTAAACAATACATTTCCGGGCACTATCGGACCTCTAAAATGGTCAGTACATCGACCATATAATCCTTTTAGTTGGCTCTATATCCGAGGTGCCTTGCAATCAAATAACCACATAAGTAAAAATGTTTGGGCTCCATACCATGACACAACTTCTAGCTAGAAAGAAACGCATGCACTCCCTGCAGTCATTATCCCATTTTTGACTCATATCGGGTGCAAGGCTAGCGAACTAACACTATACACAAAGTTATGCTACTTAATGATGTTCTTTGATCATCATCCCTAAGGCCCTTCTTTTCAACAAAAGCCTTGATCATTTTCATCTTAGCATGTCACATTGTCAATCCATACCATACCATTGATTTCTGCCAATATATAACCTCTAAGCTCGTACGTCTTAGAGAAGGGTGTTAAGCAAGAGGATAAATTATCCGCAACATACAGATATATATTTAGCAGAGATCAATAGATACAACACACAGTACGATGTCAGACATAATCCATTTACAAGTCCGTTTTGGGTTTGAACGAAACTGAAGGCACCTTATTCCTCATTCCATATGTCCAATACAGGAGAGAGGCCCTAACATATCTGAACAATCAACAAGTACGTCCGGACAACTACCACTATAACCCCCTCAAGGCTGCAAATCCATCCAAGGAATCAGTAGTAACCCATTCGATGTGAAGATTGTCAGTCTTGCACCATCTTCAATATCTTCGACTTTTAATCGTCAAAACAGTTATTCAGAATGGGTTAAACCTTGTCTTTCGGAATAACTCGCGACTCTTATAATCATGTGAAATATAAACACATCATACGCCTAATTTCAATCCAGAATATTCTTTTATTCAAATATTCATATCTTTGGGAAAGGTTACTTTTAATCTTATCAAAGATTTAATTCATTTAAACCTCTTGTTTCTTTGAAAACCATTGCAAAAGATTTTATTATATCTTTTCACAACCAAAACCAAATTAAGGTTTATATAACCAGTCAGGATTATCGAGCCTTACTGAATTAACCATTTATTTTATTAATCCAGATCCCAACCTATTCATCACATGGAGAAAAACTGGTAGTACTCCATATCTAACACCAACTATGTTATTGGTAAATTTAATTACCACTTAACGTTCAAATCTAATTAAAGATTTAACTATCGCACGGAGTAAAACTGATGGTACTCCATTCTCGAACGTTTATTGAATTTGATAAATCTAATAATCCCATTCTCATTTTAATCTACTTAAATATTAGTTAAAACTCTAGTTCAATTTTATTTTCAAAACTCATTACTTAATGATTATTCAACTTCTGGAAATTTATCTTGCCTTTACTTGGGTTAAAGAACAAATGTCATATAAAACACCATTCACGATAAATCCAAAATTATCTTCCATTTTATATGGAATCTTACGGAAATCTGAACCATTTATAATCCATATAAGTTTATGTATCAGACTAATACTATAAGTGGAATAGCGGAGAAATCCTTTTGAATTCCATAAATAGTAAACGTCTTCCTTCGTAGAAGCTCATTTCGATTATTATGAATCGAATTCCATTCCACCCTAATTTAATTAAATAAATTGGTAAAACTTCTCTAACTCTTAACCAAAGGTTGATTCCATTCACAAATAGGTTCAAGAATAGTATTAATGAAAATACCATTCATAACAAACCCAAAAATCTCATTCTCCATTTAATTCCAGATTATATGTTGGAAACTTTTGGTTATGTCAAAAACCATTTGCAAATCCAATTTATTATTTTTTAAAATCATTGGATTGTTACTATAGATATTAACTAGCTCATTCGGATAATAATACCTTTTGTCTTTCCAAATGTGGAATATTTCGTCCAAAATCTTTCCAAATCATTTATTTTGATTTTACATAATTTATTCATATGTGTAATAATCTTATCAAGACCCTAGTAGTCAGTTTCCAATATCGGCTACCGAACAGCATCCATAACGACATTTTCCAACATTGATTTGGACATATTTTAACATTTAACCGTTCAAATTTAAATCTCAAATATTTATTGGAAATATCTTTTCGATATGAATCCAACAGTTCCGGTTTTAGGAGAATCCGACGGTCGGATCTCCCATTACGTCCATTTGAAGTAAATGGATGAAATTCGTGAATGATCACTGTGCGATACGTTCTATTCAAACCATCTAAATATATATAACATATTTCATCGACTTCTATTTAAAAACGTATTTTATAAAATGTTTATACATTCATTTTAAAATGATTTCACTTCCATTGTGTAACAACCCGGAATTTCACAATAAATTTAAAAATTATTTTTAATATAATTTTTAAGGAAAAATGCGTCCGAATTTAAAATTTTGATTTTTAAGTCATCACATAGCCCTTAAAAAGTGAAATTTTCTAGGAAGCTCAGAATTCGACGAGATAAAAAAATTTGGATTCATAATGATAAATCATTGTTGAGTTCCAAAGTGCGCGTCAAACGGAGTTAGCATGTGGTCGTGCGGGGCAGACACATTTGCTAATAAACTGACGCACAAGGAACATTATTGAGACGATCTCAGAATTCAATTCCATTTTTTTATTTGTATCATCAAGTAATGGCTAAATCCAAAAGCCCATAATTTGTAGAATTAATGTGTGAGCGTGCTAGACAAAGAGGTACATAAAAATCGCATTTTTGGAGCTTATTTGAGCCTGTCTGAAAAAGTAAAACGAAAGGTCAAATAAACTTGGAATTTGACGAAACTTTGTTTGTTGGATTCGTAAGGCCATGTATTATCTCGTGCCTAATTTATAGAGCAAACGGAGACAGTTTGCGGTTCGACGGTCGGAGAGAGCGGGAGATAAATTCCTATATAACTTTAGCTTCTCTCCGCTTTCTCTTCACTTTTCTCATTTTCCTCCTACCTCAAATTCCCCAAATTAATGGCCTCCAAAACCCTAACCCTATCTTCATTACCTTCCTCCTCCTCCCTCTTCTCTTAGCCGCCTCCCCCCACCTACCCCACGTCGAGACCTACTCCCTTTACCCCACAGCGGATCCCCCTAAAGCCTACGACAATGCACCCCCCTGTTGGATCTAGATTAACCCTAGAGGGGGTGAATAGGGTTTATCACAGTTTTTAAACGGATTAAAAATCTAACGAGATATATATTAAAAAACAGATCTTAGAATATAGCAGTAACAGAAATGCTGAAAATAAATCACACACAGATATACCCAGCTTCGGCAAAACCATGCCTACTGCTGCATTTCTAAGGTTTCTACTAGGTGATAGAACAGATCCCACATACAAGACCATGTACACTCGCAATCCCTACTCCTATTCTAACCCTACGCTCAAAACCCTAATCTGGTCGATATCCCCTCGACCAGATTTTCCCGTATTACAAACCCGTAACACGTAACCCGGATTTTACAGACTTTGTCAACTATCAGTCAACATCCTGACTGATTCAACCTAGTATTTTACAGACACTAGAAAAAACTGCTTGATCGTTTACAAAACAAAAGAACATTACAAAAAAATAAAAACAACTAAGTAAACCCTAAAAGAAAATAAAGGAGTTTAGTATTAAAGGGTCATCCTCTTTTCTAGTTGTCTTAGTTTAACTCCATAGGCCGGGCCCTTTTGTAATTCAATAAGCCCAAATCTCGTTTGTCCTCTGGAGAAAAAAATATGGCGGCGGCTTCAAAGCAAAACTAGGGTTTTTGTGATCCCCAATCGGATTGATGCTTGATGAATTGATGATGTCGTTTCTCTGATTGCTCGAACATGCTGATGCTCTATTTGTCGATTGCTGATGATCTGATTTGGGCTTGCACTCACTCTCTCGATCGAAACTGTGTGAGTAATTTTGACTTTGAATTTCTGCTTGAAATTATTTGCTTGAGGTTTTGATTTCGATGTTCTCTTGTTTGTGGTTTCGATGCCCCTTTGCCAGTGATGAGTTGGTGTGATTAATTAGGATTCTGAAATCCTAATTTATCTCTCCTTTCGCCATATATGACTTGCCCCGATTTATGTTGATTTCTCGAGTTTCCCCTTTTTGCTGATTCTTGATAAAATCGGCATTGAAATGCTTGCGTGGCCTTTGAAAAATTCCTGGAAATATTTTGAATCGAATTGAATGTTGCGTGAAATCCTCGATGAAACTAGGGTTGATTATGTCCTTCAGAAAATGACTTGTCCCTTTGAAAACGTTTGTTGCCTGATTTAACACCTTTAATGTTTTTCTGAAAGCATATTTATCAAAATAGGAAAGCATTGATTTTGTCCCTTAAAACAAATCATATCAGGACACACAAAAAAATTGAACGGAATCTTCTTGGTTCCTTGTGAGATTTGAATTGTTTAACTTTGGAAAAATTTAGTTTCGAATTTAACACTTCCCAAAACTTTGCTTGCCTCATGGTTGATTGATACCTGACCATTATTCCATATATGATAAATACAAATCCATTTTTGATTTATGGAAAGTATTGATATGGTTCTTGCCTTTGCTGAGTAATCTTGACGTGATTCCTTGCTAAATAAAACCTTGAACATTGCTGGAAAAAAAACACTTGCCAAAAAACAGATCTTTCTCTTTGAATTTAAACTCTTGGCCTGATTGATTATGTAAATCTGGAAAATACTCGAATTGTTTTTCTGGCCATAAGCATATCCTTAAATCATGCTGATTTGATTTTGAATTCTCCAGTTTATTTTTATTTCATCCCATATATGTGATCACTTGCTCAATTTTCAAATAATGATATGCTCTCACTCTCTCAAGCATTGATTCCATTTCCTTTTATGCTCATTGCGGAAATTTGATTGCTGAATATTTGAAAATACTTCTCCATTTTGAACATTGATTTCTTGGACTTTAAATATTGCACCATGCACATACACCATGCTGTATATCTTGACTTCATGTTAAGCAACAATTTTCTTGCATTCATGCTTGTAGCACTTGTACACCATACTGCTTTCCAAAAGAAACATATTAAAATTTGCCAAAAAAAAAAATTTGTCTTTGATTTTCCTTGATTGAATCAAAACTGGAAAGTCATATTTCGAATTTCTGGATTGAAAAATGGTTTTGAATTGTTGCCATAAATCCTCAAATCAATTATTTCCTTGAATTTCTTCATTGCTATACACAGTCTTGCTTGTGCTCGGCCTGAAACTGGATGTCAACATGAACCATGCAATTTTATTTTATCTGGTCCATGTATATGTATATACAGCCATACATATATATACATATATCCGCGTGTATGTGTGTACTATCTCCATTAAGATTGCTCTGCTCTTGTATTACACTGATATGTTGCTATGCCATCACCTCGGCCAGTCTTGATTGTAATCTGGTCATATAAATGTGCACTTGAATTCATTGTTGCACCATGACACACTATCATATATATATTACTCGACCACTTGCTTGAATTCACATTTGCTTGCCACTATCTTGAATCTTTGCTGCATGAACAATTCTTGTTGGATTGCACCATTCTGAGTTGATCCATACTCATGTGCTTTGAAAAGTTGTGTTTCCATTTTCATGTATACTCATGTTTGCATGCTGCACTGATGTTGCTTGGCCATTCTGTTTTGTACTTATTCAACTAGTTTTGACCATTTTGAGATGTTATCATGTGCACTGAGTCGAGATGATCCACGTGGCTACTCCTCAGTTGCACACTGGACTGGCGAGGCAGTGCACACGTGTATATATATACACACGTGTGTATATGCAGCCATCAGTCAAGTTTTCCTGTCCCTGTACATATACAAACTGTCTACCTAGACACAGATGAATCAGATCAAGTCATGAAAAATGATGAGAAACCACACAAGAAAACTGAGGCAAATAAAATTTTAAAAATAAAATTTATATTCACTTGTATTCAGTTTTATTCTTGTTGCAGTGTACAGTGTGTTTCTGTTTCATGTGACAGGTATGAAGATGAGACTGGACTGAAGTGACTGGACTGAAACCTGTGAAGAGAGTGTGTTGGTGATTATATAAAAGTTTGTATGAATGTGTCAATAAAAAATCTGTATACTGAAATGTAAACTGAGTGAATGTATGAGTGTTGCAGTGAGGAGCTGTGTGTGTGTGTATATATATATATATATATATGTGAATTGTACTGATGTTTGTAATAAACAAGTTTGATCGAAGTAAAATATTATTTTAATGTTGTCAAACGAACTTGTCTATTTTATTCTGTTTATATACAAGTACAAATATTCTGTGAGATGAATAAATAGAGGAGTTATAAGAAATTGTACTGTTTGTATGTTTGAAATATAATATTCAATTTAAATAAAATACTCTGTGAATATATGAAATTCTGTACAGTCGTATTCTATTTAAATATAAATACTATATTCCTGTCTGTGATGTATAATAACAGTACAGTATCAAACACATTAAAATAATATTTATTTGGTTGTTATCATCAAACAAAAAATCATATAATTGTGTATACAACACCGTTATATACAACAATCTCCCCCTTTTGATGATGACAAACAAATAAAAGATTTTGTATATAATAAATGTGTTTGACAGTGAAAAATGAACTCCCCATATTTATTAGATCCCCCTACAACAGAAAGCTCCCCCTGTAACTGTGCTTGAGCGAAATTAACCGAATAATAATGAATTTTCATAATTCAAAATATTTATCAAAATATTCACTCGTAAATCAAAAACTAGATCAAAATCTTAACCCACTCTCCCTCTTTGGTTATCATCAAAAGTATACAGAAATTAAAATATAGACGAATAGTGACTAATAAATATAATATCAACATAAGAGGAAAACGATCATCATAAATCTCAATCAGTCAAACAAAAATCATAATAAACTAAGAACTGGTGGCATATTTCACAATGTAGAGAATGACAGATTTACGATGAATTTTATATAAAATGGAGAGAGTTTTAAAAACAAATCATTTCCAATTATTTTAAAAAGTTTTTTTTATATATAAAGCACAAAAACAGTGATGGATTTGGACTATAATTAATAATTCAATTTAAGTGACTCAATCATATAATCTCAAAACCCAGTAGCTATCAATCAACAAATCATAATACGTCATAAAATATCGACACATTTCACAAATTAGAAAGATGGATTGATAGGCTGATTCTTATACACCGAGGAGAATTTAAGAATAACTCCAATTTATAGCACAACATATCATTTTTCTTTTTCTTTTATTTAAGAGAACACTGACCACGCATAACCAGAGCTTGGATTTTTAAATGAGGTCCGTCGCAGCTTAAATTATAAGTTGTCTCATAACCATGCATGACCAGAGCTTGGATTTTTAAATGAGGTTAGAGACACACTAATGTATTAATTATATTTATTATTTTCAGCTTCAAAATAATAATAAAAACTCCTTAGTATATAAAACCAGTATGAATGATAGAAATGCGGTAGGTACAGAAATGGACTGTGAAATAAATTTCTAAATTAATTTTATTATGAAATATGATCGACTGTACCGAGATCATTGAAAATTTTCAATTATCACTAATTCTGAATAATAACATAGTCCAATTTCTATCACAAAAATTTTCACTGTTTATTCAAAAGAATTTTAAAACTTATTAACTCTCCTTATTAATATAAAATTATCATGGATGGCAGAATGATGATAGATAAAGGAGATGGTCGTGAAATAATTCCCAATTCAAAGATATTATAATGAATGTTCAACCATCATGAAGAATTTAAATAAAATCTCCTCTTGTTGTGAAATATACTGCAGTCACAATTCATCACAATTTCAAATTCTGATAATAATTTTGATGAATTATAAATACAGTTCAATTCGAATATTGATTTCAATTTCTAAATGAATAATCAATAAATAATTTTAAAATTGAAAATCAATTACAAGAGGAATTTATACAGATTTATACAAGGGGAAAAATGTGTATATGTCTATACAAGGTGAAAGTTCAAAAACAGATGGATGAAAAAGCTGATAACATTTGTAGTCTCCTTTATCGAGGAATTTATTCACACCCTAGATATCTTAGATTAAAGAAATTTCAAAACACAAACCCAAACAGACAAGATTACAAATTTGGCACAATTATCAGAGTAGTAGTCAGATTAAAGCAGGCAGTTATTTGAAAACAGTATCAGAGCAGCACAACAGAATCAGTTTCAAATCAGACTTGTCAAGATAATGATTCATGACCCGAGATTAAAAATACCGTTTATTTTAAATCATTTGATGGAAGATGAAGATATCAGGATTCAATGAATCGTTCACACTAGATTGTAATTTTTTTATTCGAGATATGTGTGAGATTCAGTAAATCAATAATTTCAAATGATTTTAAACAAACAGATATTCAAACCAAATAATCATGGAATAACAGAGAATTTTAAGACCAGTTTTACAAAAGAAAATTTCACAAGTATATCTGACAAGTGTGAGATGAAATTCAGATCATTTTCATCAAATTTGAGAGTTATTCATGAACTAGAAAATTAAAGTAATTTATTTGAAAGCACTTGAATCAATGTCAAGTTCTGGGATATAATAAATCAGTCACACAAGGTTGATAATTTCAAATTTAGGAGGTGTGTGAGATTCAAAATATCAGGAATTTCATAAGATTCCAAACAAACTAATTTTAACTGTACTAATCATGAATAAAAATGAATTTTAAGATGTATCACTGAGACAAGACATTTCAAAAAAAAGGCAAGCCAATCTGAAAATTACTGGAATTGTCACAACTGATAAATAACAGTGTGCTGTAATGAGTATAATATTTTGAGCTTTTCTAAAATGAATTAGAATAAACATAGAACAACAAAGGTGTGTGAATTTCCATATAATTTTCAGATCTTCAAAACAATTTAGAATTCAGATTAATAGTGTTCAAGATATAACAAGAACACGTCAACACCGTTAGGAATTCATAAAACAGAAAATGAACTCCAAAACAATTGCAGAAAAAAAATAGTATCTGGAAATGATTAAAAGTATCAGAGTTCTATACACGCAAAACAAATTTCCAGAATATCATGAATACTACAATTCAAGAAGCACAAAAAAATATGGCAGTGATAAATCAAATCAGAATAGACAGAAGAAAGAGATAGTAGGGAGAAGAAGAAGAAATAAACAAAAGAAAAAAAATCGAAAACAGAAAATATTTATAGAGGTGAGTTTAGAGATCATACCAGAATCCAGTGTAAATCAGAATCTCTAACTCAACAAATCTTGTCTAAAAGGAACTGTAAATGATACAGGAGTATAAACCTGCTTGATTTCAAATTTCTTTTCAGCACAGTAGTTCCTCAGTCATCCTTTGGTACCTAACAGTTGAGGGGATCGAGTGGTTTAATAAAATTAGTGAAACCACTCGCAGATGTATTCATATGTTTTGGTACCCAGACTTGTTTGTACAACAAACCATTTGAATTAACTTTTGTACCCTTAGGAACCCATATCTGTTTGAGTTTAATAAAACCCATTTTATTTCCTTTTGGGATCCAAGAATGTTTAAATGATTTACTATAAACACTTTCTCATTTCTCTTTTGATTTAAAAACCTTTTGAAATTATTTGTATTCAATTTTTCAAAACAAATATTTTCAAAACGATTTGAAGGATCCTTAAAATCATTAGAACTCCGTTTTTCAAAAACATTGTTTTTCCCAAAGCCAAGTCCACGTTTATTCCCAACAGAAATTTGGTTTTTCAACAACATATTCAAAGATTTTTCACCATTTGAAAATTTAGCCAAAATTGTTTCAAGTTGTTGAATTTCTGTTTTAAGATCACCGTTTTCTTTCAATAAGTCTAAACAACGATTTTTAGTGATCTTACATCTTTCAAAATCAGATTTTAAAACCAAATTTTCATTTTTAAGTAAAATAATTTTGGTTTGGGACTCGGCAATCTTACATTCAAAAAGTTTTTGTTTTTCAAACTCAAATTTCTTGGATTTTTCAATCTCGTTTTCCAGTTCTTTCAAAATCAAATCGGATTTCAACAAATTCTCCTTTTCAGCAATTTCAAATTTGGAATATATATCAGTCTTAAAATTTTCAAATTCCTTTTGTAAAAAATTATTCAAACTTGATAACTCAATCTTGATTTCTTTTAAGATCAGAATTTCTTTTTCAAACTTTTGAATATTCTTATTGAGATGAAAAAGATTGGTTTTCAATTTCAAATAATTTGTGCAATCTGAATTTGAAGAATTTTTAGAATGTTCTAGTTGTAATTCCAAATCATCATTTTGCTGGTCAACTCAGAATGATTAGATTTCAAAGATTTGTTTTTAGATTTGAGTTTATCAACAGATTTAGTCAAATCAACGCACATATAAACTAAATCTTCGTATGAAAATTTTTCTGTTTCAGCATCTGTTGATTCTCTATCATCTGATCCTTCTGAATTTTCATTTGTAAATCCTGTTAAACAGAAATCTGAATCTGAGTTGACTTTCTCGGGTTTTGAGCTACCGTTGTCAGATCATCCGTACTTCGTATTAAGAGTATCCCAGATTTCCTATGTAGATAAACAATGGCAGATAAGATTAAATTGTTCAATACTAGGATAATCAAATATAGTTTTCATAGCACGGATATTGAAAGTAATATCTACACTATCAAATCCATTGATAACAACATCCCAACATTTAATATTAACATATTTTAAATAAAATTCCATTTTGGATTTCCAGTTTAAAAAATCTGTTCCAGTGAAAATAGTTGGAGATGAACTGGACTAACTCTCACTAGACTGACGACTATGATTACCCATGACTCTAGAGTTAAAAATACCTGCTCTGATACCACTTGTTGGATCTAGATTAACCCTAGAGGGGGGTGAATAGGGTTTATCATTGTTTTTAACTGAATTAAAAATCTAACGAGATATATATTAAAAAACAGATCTCAGAATATAGCAGTAACAGAAATGCAGAAAATAAATCACACACAGATATACCCAGCTTCGGCAAAACCCTGCCTACTGCTGCATTTCTAAGGTTTCTACTAGGTGATAGAACAGATCCCGCATACAAGACCATGTACACTCGCAATCCCTACTCCTATTCTAACCCTACGCTCAAAACCCCAGACTGGCCGATATCCCCTCGACCAGATTTTCCCGTATTACAAACCCGTAACCCGGATTTTACAGACTCTGTCAACTGTCAGTCAACATCCTGACTGATTCACCCTAGTATTTTACAGACACTAGAAAAAAGTGTTTGGTCGTTTACAAAACAAAAGAACATTACAAAAAATTAAAACAACTAAGTAAACCCTAAAAGACAATAAAGGAGTTTAGTATTAAAGGGTCGTCCCCTTTTCTAGTTGGCTTAGTTTAACTCCATAGGCCGGCCCCTTTTGTAATTCAATAAGCCCAAATCTCGTTTGTCCTCTGGAGAAAAAAATATGGTGGCGGATTCAAAGCAAAACTAGGGTTTTTGTGATCCCCAATCGGATTGATGCTTGATGATGTCATTTCTCTGATTGCTCGAACTTGCTGATGCTCTATTTGTCGATTGCTGATTGTAACGACCCAGAAAATCTGAACTAATTTCAAAAAATTTAAATTGGCTAAAATAATGGATTTTAAATATTTAAAATAAATATTTTAAATAATAGTGATGAAAAGTGAGTTTGAATCGACAATTGAAAACGAATATAATTAATTATAATTATAAACAAGGCCTGAAATGGCGCTGTAGTTTCAAAAATTGAATTCAAACTTTGTCGGACTGTACCAGGTGCAAAAAAAACGGATTTGAGTGAAACCAAACATATTTAAATCTGTTAGTGAATACCTTTCTAACGAATCTGAAAAATCGAAGTTTCATAGCGGAAAGCAAAAGTTATGGCCAAATGAATTTTCAGAAAGGTCGCTATGGAATTTATATAGCCCGTGAAATTGGCCATTTTGCATATGACCTCGGAATTCGACGAAACCACTTTTGTTGGATCCGAGATGTGAAGTTATTGCTAGATTTCAAATTTCATAATTTTTGAAGCTAGTATGTGAGAGTGGCAAAGGAAAACGTGTTTTGGTCAATTACAGTTAAATTGGATCGACCAGAAATGGGCCTTTTTGCAAACGGTCTCAGAATTCGACGAAACTAGTTTTGTTGGGACTGTATCGTCAATACATAGCCAGATTTATTTATTTTTGAATTTTTCGAATCAGTTTGTGGCCCTGGCAAATTGAAATGTACGTTCAAATTGAGTATTGAATGTTATATATTTTAATCTGAATGAAAACTGACTGAAACAGTCGAATGGGCCTTCGAAACATATTCCATTGTGTTCAGAATGGGGGTAAAACGCTGGGGACGATAGTCGTTGGGTTTGAATTGGTGTTCGTGCGTGACAACGGGTATTTTAGGATTTCTAAAATTTTATAAATAAATAAAAAAATCTCATTGGTCCGAAAAAAACAACTCTCCCCCGTAACCCTATATCGAGCGGCGGCTACCAGTGCCCCCTTCCCTCTTCGATTCCGGCCAAACCGTGCATCAAAATCCTACACCCCAGTTGAACTTTTTGAAGATCCCACTCTCCTCTCCAAATCCATACCAATTGCTGAATTTTTCATTGAGTATTTCATTAGTTTGAAGCCTCCAAAGTCCGGCCGTTTCGAGCCCGATCCTGCCTCCACGGCCGCCGCGAGTTGGACCCCACCACCACCGACCGGCGTGTCGTTCAGAGCACTCCACGGTGGTACCCTCTGATCTTCGTCGCGAGCCACAGATTGGAAGAAATTCGAAGACCTAGTTTTGAACCTTTCAGCTGAGAGGTACGGCTATTTAATTAAAACTATTTTTAACTGTTTAAAACCGTTGCAAACTTTGAAAAATCATATCTTTTTCGTGTGTTGACGAAATTCAGTGAAACAAGAGACAGTGGACTCGTGGGGACATCTTCTACATTCTAGAAGAGACTGGATATTTTTCTGAGCCTTTTACAATTTTTAGCAAAGCAACGAACCATTGTGAGATTTCTAATTTATAAACGACATAGAAAACGACGATGTATAAATTATATAGTCGATGTATGAGTTATATAAGTGTTGTACACCTCATGTATAAGCGTTGTATAAGTTGTACGTTCGATGTATAAGTTATATATGCGTTGTAAAAATTATATATGTGTTGAAATAGAAGTGAATTGCTATATATATATATATACGCACCTCGTCCTCAAACCATGGACGATATTTATTGGTTGTGATTGGTGTGAAAATTGATTGATAGCGAATGGTTGATTGGAATTGTTTGTGGTTGATATTGATTGATTGTGGTTGAAAAATACCCATTTGTGGTTGAGAAATATTTGGTCGAAACCACATAGGATTAGTTTGTGGAAATGAAATAAATATATACATGCCGCCTGCATGCGAATTAGATGCATGATCCCCATTGTCAAAAAAAACGCGAGGTTTTAAGGTAGAGCGAGGAGCCGTACTAGGGACGGTCCCGGTTTTAACTGCCCTGCCGTTATGCTGCCAAAATTTTGAATAATATTCATGTGTTTGAATTATTTTCATTTGTTGAAACTATATTGATTCATTGAATAGAAAACCTTCATGTGTTGAATTGAAACTCATTCGTTGATTAGAGGTTCATGTGTTGAATGGTATTCGTGTTTTAAATATAAAAATCACATTTTTATCTATATATATAAACTATAGAAAACCTTCATGTGTTGAAACGATATTCATTCGTTGAATTGGAATTCATGTGTTGAATGGTATTCATATTTTGAAATAAATTGTTTTATAATAAAAATCACATCTTTATCATCTATATGAAATGTATAAAATAATCTCGTTTTGAAATAAATTGTTTTATAATAAAAATCACATCTTTATCATCTATATGAAATGTATAAAATAATCTCATTTTGAAATGAATTGTTTTACAATAAAAATCACATTTTTATTATATAAATGAATTGTTAAAAATAGTGGAGTGTTGAAATAAAAGACAGTTAGATAGAAATATCATTTTTATCAAATGTATGAAAAGAATATAGTTTTGAAATCGAAGAATCGATATATATATATATATATATATTTAAATAGAATTGAAATATATCGAATAACGACGCTGCAGTTCGTATTTTGAAATCGTGATTTCAAACGATTAGTACGGGAGATCCGACCATCGGATTTTCCTGAAATCGCAACCGTTGGGTTCGCTTTGGAAAAATCTTTCCAACGGCACCAACTTTGTAAAAATCCAACGGTTGGATTGTCTGGAATGTTTAATTCAAATCTGAAGAAAAACAGTGCTAGAGTCGATTATATTTATATATATAATTATATTTAATCGAATAAAGACGCTGCAGTTCGTATTTTGAAATCGAAACTTCAAACGATTATACCGGGAGATCCGACCGTCGGATTTTCCCAAAACTGGAACCGTTGGATTCGTTTTGAAAAGATCTTTCTAATGATGTAAATTTTGTGAAGATCCAACGGTTAGATTTTCAGATATGTGTAAATCAAATCTAAAGAAAAACAGCGCCACGGCCGCGTTATGGCCCGAAGCGTCGTTTTAAATAAATTGGCTATTTAAAAATAAATAAAAATAGAAAGAAATCGTTATAAAATATTATAGACGATATGGATGTGAAAATTTGAAATTAACTGAAGGTTGGCTAAGTCGAATGGTTTCCTGGGTGTTGATCTGATGTTGGTTTCGGCCTTCAAGGTTAATATTTGGGAAATCGTTCTCTTACTGATTGACGGTTAGTGACTAATGAATTGAAATGATGCTTGTGTATGTTAGTGTTGCTCTTGTTTATTATATACGCGAGTTGCTCGGAAAGAATGGGTTTATCCCATTCTGAATAACTGAATCGACGATAAGAAATCGAAGATGAAGACGGGGGTCGAAGATCTGAGATCTTCACCTCGTTTGGATGGTAACCGAGGTCCGGATTGGGAGGCATCCCGAAATATGGATAATGAGTGGTGATCGTCCAGACGTACATGGTGATCGATGGGTTTGCGAGGTATATAGTGCCTCCGGTTTCGTTCAGACCCAGAACGGACTTGCAAACGGACTGTGTGTCTGACATTGGATTTTATTCTTTGTTGATTGATCTCTGTTAAATATACATCTATTTTGGCGGCGGAGAATTTATTCTTTTGCTTAACGCCCTTCTCTGAAATGCACGAGCTCAGAGGTTGTATATCGATGGACGTCAGTCGCATGGCATGAATTGCTAGTGTGGCATGCCTAAGGGGCAAATGATTAGGGCTTCTGTTGAAAAGCAAAGTCTTATGGTAATGATCAAAGCACCGCCTGTGTGGCGTAGCTTTGTGTATAACGTGAATTTGCGAACCTCGCAGCCGGTATGAACCAGAAACGAGAGGAAGTACCTCAGGGAGGGCATGCGTTCCCTTCTAGCTAGATGTGGCGTCAGTGGTTTTACACGCCCTGACGAGTTTGACTTATGTGGTTGTTACTGTTGGGAGGCGCCTCGGTTTGATCGGACGATCCGGGTCCAATGGAGTCATTCGTTGGCTCATTTACGCCCCATAGGGCGGGGAAACGCATTGTTCAGGAATTTTAATCCACATCGGTGGACCGGCCCTGACGATCCAAGGGTCACTCGAGCTCTGATCCTGAGACATGGGCTAGATTGTCTCGAAGTCGTTAAGGACTATCTTTTGCCTTGGTTCATGACGGAAATCCAATTTCCAAATACGTGACAGTGCGGTTTTGATTGTATATATATATGGCGACATGATATATGGTACCCATGCCGTCTATGATTGATAGTTATGATTGAAATTGTTTTTGAAACATATAAACACTAGTAATAATATCAAATGCTTTTGTTTTATTCGTATCAAGTATATTTTGGCCATTATAAGGTAAAACTCTATCCTCCGGTTTGCATTGCATTGTGTGATGAGAACTGAGTCTTATAATGGCTTCATTTTGATAAAAAAAACATTGCGATGTTTAAAGGAATGATTTGTTTTAAAGCACTGGCAATCCAATGGAGTAAACCCGTTCCACGAAAGCGGCGTGGTCCTGTGATTAGCCATATATTTAATGTGTTGAGTAAATTTCTCATACCAGTCCCATGACTGACTCGTAGTTTGTTTCACTTTCAAACTCGGGTGCCCCTTTTTCTACACGGGCAGCCTTGTATTTAGGTTTAGCAGGCTTTATCCGGATAGCTGGAGCTGAAGATGGATTCTATTATATATCTCTTTTTATGCTGTTCAGCTCCTATTGTACATATTTTGTTTGTTTCTGCTGTAGACATTTATGTATAGATGAACTATATTTGTACTAAGTAAGATCTTGTATACTGTGTAACTCTGATGATTACGTTTATCCAGTGTATTCTATTGTACATTATCTGGTGTATTTATTTAATTCTGTTCTGCTATTATCTGTTTCTATGTTATATTCCAAAGATTACCCTTGTCTCCGTCTGTACGGGAAATGGGGTCGTCATAACGTGGTATCAGTGCTTTGGTTAAGCTTAGTTCTGGAATATAACATATTAACGAACTCGTCAGAAATAGAACCAGTAGTGTTCTAGGACGGGCAACTCAATACAGATAGGATCAGTAATATCCTAGTATGAGTAGCAGAATGAAATTACACCTCGATAGACACATTTACATTGAAGTGTGCGTTTCTATATTTTAAATTATCTTTTCTGTGACCTGACACTTGATCTGCCATTTGCAGAAGTACTAGAAAATGAGTGTCAGAAACAGAAGAAATGCAGAACCCGATCTAGAGGCTCTATTAAAGAGATATCGAAATCTAAACGGAGCACAGTTCTTGGGCAATGAATCTATTATTCAAACTCAAGCTTGGGTGAGCTCTGCATAAAGAATATTTGAGCGTATCTAGTTGAGAGATGATCTGAAAAGATTAGTAGCCTCTTGGGAGCTCAAAGAAGAAGCTTTAATCTAGTGGGAAATAATCATCAAAGATAATCCAGAAGGTGATATCACTTGGGACAGATTCAAAGAGATTTTCCTAGAAAGATTTACTCCTCCTGAAGCGACGGAGCGATTATGTGATGAATTTTCTTATCTGATACAAGGTGATATGACCATCCCAGAATATCATAAGAAATTCAAAGAACTTGCTCACTTTGCTCCCCATCTGATTCAAGTTCCAAAGAGGAAGAATCTGAGATTTATTCATGGCCTGCAAAGGAGATATCAGAATAGTGTAATGAGGAATGTGAAGCTTCCTTTTTCAGAAATGATATACATGGCTTATCAATATGAAGATCTCCATAAGAAAGGAATGTTGCGCGACGAAGAAGAAGTCTGTTCTAGTGACAAAGAAGAGTCTGAAACTGATCGTCCTAAGACCAGTACGGTGTCTGAGGTGAGTAGGAAGCCCAAAGTAAATCAGAAAAGGGCCAGATCGGAAAAAGAACCAGCAACGACTGCCATATGTAATAACTGCCATAAGCCAGGGCATTTTAAGGGGAATTGCAAACCCTCGAAAAAACGAATAAAGAGTGGATCTAAATCCAAGGAGAGATTTCAAGAGAATAGAAAATGTGGTGGATGTCATCAGACGGGTCATCTTTTAAAGGCCTACCCGCTATTCAGAAAACCTGAAACAATACATGTAAATGAAGTGGTAGAAGTGCCTACATCTTCGTCTGCTCAACAGAGGCCAGATGTTTTAGAAGGAACGCTAACTGTCAAAGATATTCCAGTTAAAGTACTGTTAGACACAGGCGTGTCACGAAGCTTCATTGCAAAGGATGCAGCTAAGAAACTGGATTTGAATTTGAAAAAGCTCAAGGAACCAATGACTGTCCAGAATCCGGTTGGGGGTTCCATTGATCTCAGTTGGGTTTGTGGAGTGCCGGTTTCTTTTTCTCGTTCTCGGTTTCCTACCATCGCGGTCGTCATGAATTTTTAAGAGTTTGATCATATCTTGGGGTTAGATTAGTTGACCAAATATGAAGCTGAAGTTAAATGCGCCGACAGGGTCGTAAAGGCGAAGATTAAATCAGATGATTATATAACCCTTCCCTGTGAAGGTCAGAATGCTAATAGAAAAGACTTCTGGGTAGCTTTCGATGTTTCTCCAGCCCAAATAGAACATATCCCTGAAATCACAGAGAATATTCCCGACCTAGTGAAAGACATTCCTGTCGTCAAGGACTATGCAGATGTGTTCGAAGAAGTTGTTCGCTTACCTCCGCAAAGAGAAATAGATTTCAAAATTGCTTTGATTCCGAATGCAAGGCCGGTAGTTCACGCTATTCGAAGAATGTCCTTGAAAGAGAAAGAGGAATTAGACAATCAAACACGACAGCTAGTATCGAAGGGTCTGATCAGGCCTAGTTTCTCCGATTGGGGTGCAGCAGTGGTGTTTGTCCCGAAATCTAACGGTACTCTACGTCTATGTGTAGATTATCGTGATTTGAACAAGCAGACGATAAAGAACAAATATACATTGCCACTGATCGATGATTTATTGGATCGTCTGAATGGAGCACAAGTATTCTCAAGGATGGACCTAGATACAGGCTTCCATCAACTTCGAAATGTCGAAGAGTGTGTTACATTGATAGCATTCAGAGGCCCGGACTTATTCTACGAGTGGTTAGTAATACCGTTCGGCTTATGTAATGCACCAGCCTATTTCGTCGATCTAATGAATAGAGTGTTCAGAGGAGTCCTGAATAAATTTGTTCTGGTTTTTATTGACGATATTCTAATCTTCTATAAATCAAAGGCCGAACATGAAAAGCATTTGGAACAGGTTCTGGAAATCCTCAGAAGGAATGTATTAGAAGCCAAACTATCCAAATGTATATTCTGGCAAGATGAAGTGAAATATTTGGGCCACGTCGTATCGAAAGAAGGAATTGCTGTGGATCCAAGCAAAATCACAGCTATCCAGAATTGGAAATAGCCCAGTACTCCTACAGAAGTCCGCAGTTTTCTCAGATTGGCTAGTTATTACCGGAAGTTCGTTAAAAACGTTTCAAAGATATCTAGTCACTTAACGAAGCTTACAAAGAAGCACTCTAAATTCAAATGGACTCCAGAAAGTGAAGAGGCTTTTGAAGAGCTAAAGTTAAGATTAACAATTGCTCCAGTGTTAACCATCATCAATGGCAATCAGGATTTGAAAGTCTGGACAGATGCTTCTAGAGAAGGCCTGGGTGCAGTGTTAATGCAAAGAGGTCAAGTGATCACTTATGCTAGCCATCAGCTGAAGCCGCACGAGAAGAACTACGTAACTCATGATCTTAAGTTATTGGCTATTGTGTTCGCTTTGAAAATCTGGAGACACTATCTTCTGGGTGAGAGATTTGAACTGTTTACAGATCACCAGTCGTTGAAGTATCTGTTCACCCAGAAGGACTTGAATCAGAGGAAGCAACTTTGGCTAGAGTTCCTTGCAGCTTACGATTTTGAAATTATATACACTCCAGGGAAAGCCAATGTCGTGGCCGATGCGTTAAGCCGAAAGAATGAAATGATCGCCAGTTTTATTATCACGACTTCATTGATAGATAAATTATATGCTATTCAGAAGGATGATCACTTCATTCAGAAGATCAGAGAGATAATTCAACAAGGCGAACCCTCGAGTTTCCAAGTTGATAATGAGGGGATTCTAAGGCTGAAAGGTCGAATTTGTGTTCCTAACAATCCTGAGCTCCGAAAGAAAGTACTGGATGAATGCCACAAGTCAAAACTTAGTATCCATCCTGGAGTAAGCAAAATGTATAATGACATCAAACGCACTTTCTAGTGGAAGTCGATGAAGAGGGACATTTCTCTATATGTTAGCCGATGCCCTACTTGCCAGCTAGTCAAGAGCGACCAACAGAAACTGGCTGGATTGTTACAACCGCTAGACGTTCCTGGTTGGAAGTGGGAACATATTTCCATGGACTTCATTGATGGTTTTCCCAGAACCAGAAAAGGAAATAACAGTATTTGGGTGATCGTAGATCGCTTCACGAAGACCGCCCATTTCATACCTGTTAGATCAAACAGAACTGCTCAGAGTCTGGCGCGGATATATTTCAAGGAAATAGTTAGACTACACGGAGTGCCGCTCAGTATAGTCAGTGATAGAGATACAATATTTACTAGCAAATTCTGGGAGGCATTTCAAGTCGAGCTGGGAACGAAGCTAAACTTGAGCACCGCTTATCATCCTCAGATAGACGGTCAGACTGAGAGGGTGAATCGTATTTTAGAAGATCTATTGCGGGCGTGTGTTCTAGATTTCGGTGGATCATGGGAAGACCATCTGCATTTGGCTGAATTCTCATATAATAACAGCTACCAGGCGAGCCTGACAATGTTGCCATTCGAAGCATTATATGGTAGACCGTGCCGATCTCCTGCTTGTTGGGTCGAACCCGGTAATAGACTTGTGTTAGGGCCTGACATGATCCGAGAAGCTGCCGACAAAGTTGATTTTATTAAGAAACGATTACTCGCTGCTCAAAGCCGACAAAAGAGCTATGCCGATAGAAGAAGAAGAGACATATCCTTTGCTGTTGGCGACTATGTATATTTGAAAGTATCGCCGATGAGAGGAGTTATCCGGTTCGGTAAAACTGGAAAGTTAGCGCCCAAATTCATTAGTCCGTTTCCTAATCTGGAACGAATCGGAACTCTCGCTTATAGGGTTAAGTTGCCTGATTGGTTGCCTGGAGTTCATGATGTATTTCACATATCTTAACTTCGAAAGCACGTTCATGATCCAGACTTGATCATGGAAGAAGCAGCTCAACAGGATATTGAAATTACCCCTGAATTGGCTGTGAGACGAGAGCCGCTCAAGATCATTGGCAAAGAAACCAAAGAGCTGAGGAACAAGAAGGTTCACTTAGTCAAAGTGCAATGGAGTGGAGATCCGCGAGATTGTACTTGGGAAACTGAGGAGAGCATTCAGAAAGCCTATCCTAGATGCCGAGTGGATATCTCTGATTGACTCCGGTGCAAGGTACATTTACCATACTTTGCATTACTAATTAGTTCTCTATTATGTTGTTATTTTCTTTCCATGGATGTGCAATTTTATTCTATAGTCTGAATGATTTTAAAAGAATATAGGAATTGATTTGTATGATTTTGAAAACTTAAAAACAAAGTGATTGTTGTTTGTGTTGTGTGATAGTAAATTTGATTAATTGAATTATTGAAACAATAGTTAATTTAATCAACAAAAGAATAATGGTAGAATTTATTCATTTAAATCACACATTGAACTGATTAGAAAATAGATAGAAACATATACATGTGCATTATATATGTTTGAACAGGTAAATGGATTAGCTGTTGAGTAAAGATTTTATTTGCGTGCCCGACAAATAGGTAAACCTTAATGAGTTGGATGCGAAATATTATTATATCAACTCCTGTGAATGCCATTGGATGCGGAGTGCTGGTTGTTCTGTGTGAAATAATAAATACCGCCATAGGATAGTAACAATTAATTTTGAACTACATTACATGGCATACTTCTAGAAGATAGGCATACTTCATCATATACCACATAAGCATTTGGAGCTTGTGTGATGAGGTGGAAAATTTACCATACGAGCGAGAGGCTTGTATGGCGATGACTATATTTTACAGGTTGAATTGATGATTGATATGGACTATTTAAATTGTAACGATAAAATTGCCAGATTAATAAAAATACCACACGGGTCTGGAGTTGACAATAATCACGTCTCTCTAGTTATTAGATATGACACATGGACTATTTATTTCCCACACGGGACGAGGTGACGAGGATTTATCCTCTGGAGCATTTAAAATACACACTCCTTCAGGCTTTGACATGGTGACGAGAATTAATTCTCTGGAGTTATTATCAGTACACGCTCCCCTGTAAACACCAGAATATATCACTACAAATATGTGTATGCTTATTAGGATTTATTGGGTACCTAATACGGCCCAATAAATTTCCAAACCTCTCCCCGTACGAAGGAGGTTATGACGAATTTTTTCGAAAATTCCAGGTGTTAGCCAAATTTTTGAAGAATTTGAAAATTCTCAGAAACTGAAAAGTTGGGGAATGGAAGCCAGATAGAACATAGAGTTGATTAATCAAACCACTTTCGACTTTGTTCCTTTTCGGGGAAGAAAAGTTTTAAGTGAGGGAGATTGTAACGACCCAAAAAATCTGAACCAATTAAAAAAAATTAATTGGCTAAAATAATGGATTTTAAATATTTAAAATAAATATTTTAAATAATAGCGATGAAAAGTGAGTTTGAATCGACAATTGAAAACGAATATAATTAATTATAATTATAAACAAGGCTTGAAATGGCGCTGCAGTTTCAAAAATTGAATTCAAACTTTGTCGGACTGTACCGGGTGCAAAACAAAACGAATTTGAGTGAAACCAAAAATATTTAAATCTGTTAGTGAATACCTTTCTAACGAATCTGAAAAATCGAAGTTTCGTAGCGGAAAGCAAAAGTTATGGCCAAATGAATTTTCAGAAAGGTCGCTATGGAATTTATATAGCCCGTGAAATTGGCCATTTTGCATATGACCTCGAAATTCGACGAAACCACTTTAGTTGGATCCGGGATGTGAAGTTATTACTAGGTTTCAAATTTCATAATTTTTGAAGCTAGTATGTGAGCGTGGCAAAGGAAAACATGTTTTGGTCAATTACAGTTAAATTGTATCGACCAGAAATGGGCCTTTTTGCAAACGGTCTCAGAATTCGACGAAACTAGTTTTGTTGGGACCATATCGTCAAAAACATAGCCAGATTTATTTTTCTGGAATTTTTTGAATCAGTTTGTGGCCCTGGAAAATTGAAATGTACGTTCAAATTGAGTATTGAATGTTATATATTTTAATCTGAATGAAAACTGACTGAAACAGTAGAATAGGCCTTCGAAACGTATTCCATTGTGTTCGGAATGGGTGAAAATTGATTGATAGCGAATGGTTGATTGGAATTGTTTGTGGTTGATATTGATTGATTGTGGTTGAAAAATACCCATTTGTGGTTGAGAAATATTTGGCTGAAACCCCATTGTCAAAAAAACCGCGAGGTTTTAACGTAGAGCGAGGAGC
Organism: Allium sativum; assembly: GCA_030737875.1. NCBI lineage: Eukaryota > Viridiplantae > Streptophyta > Magnoliopsida > Asparagales > Amaryllidaceae > Allium > Allium sativum. The sequence goes on along the minus strand of JASFAX010000021.1, from coordinate 29,903,440 downwards.
CGTACTAGGGACGGTCCCGGTTTTAACTACCCTGCCGTTATGCTGCCGAAATTTTGAATAATATTCATGTGTTTGAATTATTTTCATTTGTTGAAACTATATTGATTCGTTGAATAGAAAACCTTCATGTGTTGAATCGAAACACATTCGTTGATTAGAGGTTCATGTGTTGAATGGTATTCGTGTTTTAAATATAAAAATCACATTTTTATCTATATATATAAACTATAGAAAACCTTCATGTGTTGAAACGATATTCATTCGTTGATTTGGAATTCATGTGTTGAATGGTATTCATATTTTGAAATAAATTGTCTTATAATAAAAATCACATCTTTATCATCTATATGAAATGTATAAAATAATCTCATTTTGAAATAAATTGTTTTATAATAAAAATCACATCTTTATCATCTATATGAAATGTATAAAATAATCTCGTTTTGAAATGAATTGTTTTACAATAAAAATCACATTTTTTTTATATAAATGAATTGTTAAAAATAGTGAAGTGTTGAAATAGAAGACAGTTAGATAGAAATATCATTTTTATCAAATGTATGAAAAGAATATAGTTTTGAAATCGAAGAATCGATATATATATATATATATATATTTAAATAGAATTGAAATATATCGAATAACGACGCTGCAGTTCGTATTTTGAAATCGTGATTTCAAACGATTAGTACGGGAGATCCGACCATCGGATTTTCCTGAAATCGCAACCATTGGGTTCGCTTTGGAAAAATCTTTCCAACGGCACCAACTTTGTAAAAATCCAACGGTTGGATTGTCTAGAATATTTAATTCAAATCTAAAGAAAAACAGCGCCTGAGTCGATTATATATATATATATATATATAAATAAATATAATTATATTTAATCGAATAACGACGCCGGAGCTCGTATTTTGAAATTGAAACTTCAAACGATTATACCGGGAGATCCGACGGTCGGATTTTCCCGAAACTGGAACCGTTGGATTCATTTTGAAAAGATCTTTCTAATGATGTAAATTTTGTGAAGATCAAACGGTTAGATTTTCAGATATGTGTAAATCAAATCTGAAGAAAAACAGCGCCACGGCCGCGTTATGGCCCGAAGCGTCGTTATAAATTAATTGGCTATTTTAAAATAAATAAAAGTAGTGAGAAATCGTTATAAAATATTATAGACGATATGGATGTGAAAATTTGAAATTAACTGAAGGTTGGCTAAGTCGAATGGTTTCCTGGGTGTTGATCTGATGTTGGTTTCGGCCTTCGGGGTTAATATTTGGGAAATCGTTCTCTTACTGATTGACGGTTAGTGACTAATGAATTGAAATGATGCGTGTGTATGTTAGTGTTGCACTTGTTTATTATACATGCGAGTTGCTCAGAAAGACCGGGTTTATCCCATTTTGAATAGCTGAATCGACGATAAGAAATCGAAGATGAAGACGGTGGTCGAAGACCGGAGATCTTCACCTCGTTTGGATGGTAACCGAGGTCCTGATTGGGAGGCATCCCGAAATATGGATAATGAGTGGTGATCGTCCAGACGTACGTGGTGATCAATGGGTTTGCGAGGTATATAGTGTCTCCGGTTTCGTTTAGACCCAGAACGGACTTTTAAATGGACTGTGTATCTGACATTGGATTTTATTCTGTGTTGATTGATCTCTGTTAAATATACATCTGTTTTGGCGGCGGAGAATTTATTCTTTTGCTTAATGCCCTTCTCTGAAACGCACGAGCTCAGAGGTTGTATATCGATGGACATCAGTCGCATGGCATGAATTGCTAGTGTGGCATGCCTAAGGGGCAAATGATCAGGGCTTCTGTTGAAAAGAAAAGTCTTGTGGTGATGATCAAAGCACCGCCTGTGTGGCGTAGCTTTGTGTATAACGTGAATTCGCGAACCTTACAGCCGGTATGAACCAGAAACGGGAGGAAGGACCTCAGGGAGGGCATGCGTTTCCTTCTAGCTAGAAGTGGCGTCAGTGGTTTTACACACCCTGACGAGTTTGAATTATGTGGTTGTTACTGTTGCGAGGCGCCTCGGTTTGATCGGACGATTCGGGTCCGATGGAGTCATTCGTTGGCTCATTTACGCCCCATAGGGCGGGGAAACACATTGTTCAGGAATTTTAATCCACATCGGTGGACCTGCCCTGACGATCCAACGGTCACTCGAGCTCTGATCCTGAGACATGGGCTAGATTGTCTCGAAGTCGTTAAGGACTATCTTTTGCCTTGGTTCATGATGGAAATCCAATTTCTAAATACGTGACAGTGCGGTTTTGATTGTATATATATATATGGCGACTTGATATATGGTACCCATGCCGTCTATGATTGATAGTTATGATTGAAATTGTTTTTGAAACATATAAACACTAGTAATAATATTAAATGCTTTTGTTTTATTAGTATCAAGCATATTTTGGCCATTATAAGGTAAAACTCTATCCTCCGGTTTGCGTTGCATTGTGTGATGGGAACTGAGTCTTATAATGGCTTCATTTTGATAAAAAAAACATTGCGATGTTTAAAGGAGTGATTTTTTTTAAAGCTCTGGCAATCCAATGGAGTAAACCCGTTCCACGAAAGTGGCGTGGTCCTGTGATTAGCCAAATATTTAATGTGTTGAGTAGATTTCTCATACCGGTCCCATGACTGACTCGTAGTTTGTTTCACTTTCAAACTCGGGTGCCCCTTTATCTACACGGGCAGCCTTGTATTCAGGTTTAGCAGGCTTTATCCGGATAGCTGGAGCTGAAGATGGATTCTATTATTTATCTCTTTTTATGATGTTCAGCTCCTATTGTACATATTTTGTTTGTTTCCGCTGTAGACATTTATGTATAGCTGAACTGTATTTGTACTAAGTAAGATCCTGTATACTGTGTAACTCTGATGATTACGTTTATCCAGTGTATTCTATTGTACATTATCTAGTGTATTTATTTAATTCTGTTCTGCTATTATCTGTTTCTGTGTTATATTCCAAAGATTACCCTTGTCTCCGTCTGTACGGGAAATGGGGTCGTCATACTGATGCTCCGATTTGAGCTTGCACTCACTCTCTCGATCGAAACTGTGTGAGTAATTTTGACTTTGAATTTCTGCTTGAAATTATTTGTTTGAGGTTTCGATTTCGATGTTCTCTTGTTTGTGGTTTCGATGCCCCTTTGCCAGTGATGAGTTAGTGTGATTAAGTAGGATTCTGAAATCCTAATTTATCTCTGATTTCACCGTATATGACTTGCCCCGATTTATGTTGATTTCTCGAGTTTCCCCTTTTTGCTGATTCTTGATAAAATCGACATTGAAATGCTTGCGTGGCCTTTGAAAAATTCCTGGAAAGATTTTGAATCGAATTGAATATTGCGTGAAATCCTCGATGAACCTAGGCTTGATTTTGTCCTTCAGAAAATGACTTGTCCCTTTGAAAACGTTTGTTGCCTGATTTAACACCTTGAATGTTTTTCTAAAAGCATATTTATCAAAACAGGAAAGCATTGATTTTATCCCTTAAAAAAATCATATCAGGACACAAAAAAAGTTGAATGGAATCTTCTTGGTCCCTTGTGAGATTTGAATTGTTTAACTTTTGAAAAATTTAGTTTCGAATTTAACACTTTCCAAAACTTTGCTTGCCTCATGGTTGATTGATACCTGACCATTATTCCATATATGATAAATACAAATCCATTTTTGATTTTTGGAAAGTATTGATATTGTTCTTGCCTTTGCTGAATAATCCTTACATGATTCCTTGCCAAATAAAACCTTGAACATTGCTGGAGAAAAAAAAAAACACTTGCCAAAAAATAGATCTTTCTCTTTGAATTTAAACTCTTGGCTTGATTGATTATGTAAATCTGGAAAATACTCGAATTGTTTTTCTGGCCATAAGCATATCCTTAAATCATGCTGATTTGATTTTGAATTCTCCAGTTTATTTTTATTTCATCCCATATATGTGATCACTTGCTCAATTTTCAAATAATGATATGCTCTCACTCTCTCAAGCATTGATTCCATTTCCTTTTATGCTCATTGCGGAAATTTGATTGCTGAATATTTGAAAATACTTCTCCATTTTGAACGTTGATTTCTTGGACTTTAAATATTGCACCATGCACATGCTGTATATCTTGACTTCATGTTGAGCTCCAATTTTCTTGCATTCATGCTTGTAGCACTTGTACACCATACTGCTTTCCAAAAGAAACATATTAAAACTTGACAAAAAAAAAATTTTGCCTTTGATTTTCCTTGATTGAATCAAAATTGGAAAGTCTTATTTCGAATTTCTGGATTGAAAAATGGTTTTGAATTGTTGCCGTAAATCCTCAAATCAATTATTTCCCTGAATTTCTTCATTGTTATACATAGTCTTGCTAGTGCTCGGCCTGAAACTGGATGTGAACACGAACCATGCAATTTTATTTTATCTACTCCATGTATATGTATATACAGCCATACATATATTTACATATATCTGCATGTATGTGTGTACTGTCTCCATTAAGATTGCTCTACTCTTTATTACACTGATATGTTGCTATGCCATCACCTCGGCCAGTCTTGATTGTAATTTGGTCATATAAATGTGCACTTGAATTCATTGTTGCACCATGACACACCGTCATATATATATTACTCGACCAATTGCTTGAATTCACATTTGCTTGCCACTATCTTGAATCTTTGCTGCATGAACAATTCTTGTTGGACTGCAACATTCTGAGCTGGTCCATACTCATGTGCTTTGAAAAGTTGTGTTTCCATTTTCATGTATACTCATGTTTGAATGCTGCACTGATGTTGCTTGACCATTCTGTTTTGTACTTGTTCAACCAGTTTTGACCATTTTGAGATGTTATCATGTGCACTGAGTCGAGATGGTCCACGTGGCTGCTCCTCAGTTGCACATTGGACTGGCGAGGCAGTGCACACGTGTATATATATACATGTGTGTATATGCAGCCATCAGTCATGTTTTCCTGTTCCTGTACATATACAAACTGTCTACCTAGACACAGATGAATCAGATCAAGTCATGAAAAATGATGAGAAACCACACTAGAAAACTGAGGCAAATAAAATTTTAAAAATAAAATTTATATTCGCTTGTATTCAGTTTTATTCTTGTTGCAGTGTACTGTGTGTTTCTGTTTCATGTGACAGGTATGAAGATGAGACTGGACTGAAGTGACTGGACTGAAAGCTGTGAAGACTAAAGACTGAAGAGACAGTGTTGGTGATTGTATAAAAGTCTGTATGAATGTGTCAATAAAAAAATCTGTATGAAATGTAAACTAAGTGAATGTATGAGTGTTGCAGTGAGGAGCTGTGTATATATATATGAATTGTACTGATGTTTGTAATAAACAAGTTTGATTGAAGTAAAATATTATTTTATTGTTGTCAAATGAACTTGTCTATTTTATTCTGTTTATATACAAGTACAAATATTCTGTGAGATGAATAAATAGAGGAGTTATAAAAAATTGTACTGTTTGTATGTTTGAAATATAATATTCAACTTAAATAAAATACTGTGTGAATATATGAAATTCTGAACAGTCGTATTCTATTTAAATATAAATACTATATTCCTGTCTATGATGTATAATAACAGTACAATATCAAACACATTAAAATAATATTTATTTGGTTGTTATCATCAAACAAAAAAATCATATAATTGTTTATAGAACACCGTTATATACAATACCCCCTTCCCTCTTCCTTCTTCACTCCAAAATTCCTCCTTTCCTTCCTCGAAAGCTTCCTACGCCTCCTACCTCTCCTCCTACCACCTCTACACTTCTCTAAACTCACAAACCCTCTCTTTAATTCCTCTGCAAGGTCCGAGTACCAAAGATTAAGGTTCGAGCACCTCGCGCGAGCTTGATTTCATCTCCATTAGGCGTTGGAGCGAAGCTTGAGCACTCTGGGTCTTCGAATTGTTGCAAGCAAGCTTGAAATGGCTGCATTCATCCGCAAATTAAAGATTAGCTGAGTGAAACTCACGGTGAGAAATTTTATCTCACTTTAGAAAGGGGTAGATAGGTTTATAGAATTGTTAAAAAATTTTAGCAAGTTAAAAATACGATTTTTAACAAGTACATGATATGTAAATATTTTTAGCTAGTTAAAATTATGATTTTTAACTAGTACATGATATGTAAATATCCTTAGCAAGTTAAAAATATGATTTTTAACAAGTACATGATATGAAAATGTTCTTAGCAAGTTAAAAATATGATTTTTAACTAGTATATGATATGTGAATATTCTTAGCAAGTTAAAAATATGATTTTTAACTAGTACATGATATGTAAATATCGTTAGCAAGTTAAAAATATGATTTTTAACTAGTATATGATATGAGAATGTTTTTAGAATGTTAAAAATATGATATTTAACTAGTATATGACATGAGAATATTTTTAGCGAATTAAAATTATGATTTTTAACTAATACATGATATGTAAATACACTTAGTGAGTTAAAAAATATGACTTTTAACAAGTACATGATATGTAAATATTCTTAGCAAGTTAAAATATGATTTTTAACTAGTACATGATATGTAAATATTCTTAGCAAGTTAAAAATATGATTTTTAACTAGTACAAGATATGTAAATGTATTTAGCAAGTTAAAAATATGATTTTTTTTTTTAACAGTGTACAACATGGAATAAATTCTAGTTAGTTAAAAATGTGGTTTTTAACTAATTTATGCAATGTAGCTTACATGCACGAGATAAAAATGAAACTATCCGGGTAGCATGAGATATTAATGGGAATGAATGAAATTAACTATGGAGAAATATGATAATAAAAATTCATTAAGTCGTTTGGTAAAGAATGAACGATGTAGAAATATTTTTAACATGCTTTGTTAATATTCATGTTGCATACATGCATGTATATATATTATGTTAGTTCAACATTTGAACTATTAACAACTCATTTGCATTAGAAGTGTTGTATGGATATGTGACACTCGCATGACATACAACATGGATGGACACTTGGGGCGCCTTAAATGGCATCGAATGTTGAGTTCCTACTTATTTATGATTTTTGTGCGTGCATTGGATGTGAGTGATGAACTCAGGATTAATTAAACATCACCAAATGATAGAAAGCAGGTGTTGGACTATATTACGTAAGCATATCTGGATATACCCATATAAGCATGTAGCTGCTTGATGCTTATACAATATGAACCATATTGTATTCATTTATTTAATGCTATACGATGTGAATAATGACTGGAGACCAAGTATACTGCATATCGATCAGATTTGACAGAAGACAATGATTTGGACTTAGTAAAACATATAAATAAATTTTCAAAATAAATAATAAAACCTACACACGTCAGGAAGTGACCAAAATATACACGTCACTCTTATGTAGCTATGGTACGTGGGGATTGAGGTAATTAAATTGTACACATCATATAGGGTGATGTGTAAAGCACAAAATTTGTTCACATGATTTTTAATTTCCACACGGGCATTGAAATGATTTATTTTTATGCATCTCTTAGTGTGCACAAGTTATATTTATCTACTGTGATTTGTTGGAGCCTTTTTAGGTCATTTCCGATTTTTTGGAGCCCTCCGTAAAAAGGAGGTTATGGCAACTTCCGAAAATTTAAGGCTTTAGCCAAATATTTAGTAAAATAAATAGTGTAGAAGCCGTTAAATGAATTATAAATATGAAAATGTAAATTAAAATAAAACGAACAGCGTGGTGGTAGTTCGCGTTTTCGACTCAAAGTTTTAAGCGAGTATACCAGAAGATTCGATCGTTGGATTTTCCCAAATATTGAATTGTTGGGTTCGTCGTTTCAAAAAGATCTTTCCAACAATAATAAATATTTTAAGATCCGATGGTTAGATCGCCAGAAATGTTTAATTCCAAATTGAATGAAAACAATGCCAATGCAGTCGAATGACCTGAAACGTCATGCAACTGATTTGAGCTATTTTTACGTATATAAAAATAGCGAAGGATCGTTTTAAATTAAAATAAGCAATTTAGAATATGTATAAGCCGATTATGATTGGTTTATAAAAATGAAAAAGGTTAAGCGTAATTTGGCATTAAACTTATTTAATGAATTTTTCAGTATTTTGTGACAAAGTATTTAATTCGATGACCGAATTAAATCCTTGATTTTACCTTTTCAATAAGGTAGTGAAATGAATTGTAAATGCCAACGACTTATCCAAAGAAATAATTGATTTGATTTATATATGTGAGAATTATTTGAAACGACCGAGTTAATTCTCATTTCAAATAATTAAATGATGACTGAAAGTCAAAGAAAACGAAGACGGTGCAAGACTGGTAATCTTCACATCGAATGGAATACCACTGATGCCTTCGATATGGGTATCTCCCTTGAAAAGTTTATAGTGATAGTTGTCCGAATGTATTTGTTGATTGTCTGGATATGCAAGGGCCTCTCTCCCTTATTGGACATATTGGACGAGGAATAGGGTGCCTCCGGTTTCGTTCAAATCTAGTACGAACGTATGAATGGATTGTATGTTTGACATTGTAATATGTGCTATGTGGTTGATCTTTGCTAAATATGTATCTATTTAGTGGCGGAGAATTTATTCTCTTGCTTAACACCCTTCTTTGAGACGTACGAGTTTAGAGGTTACATATTGGTAAAATCAATAACATCCCATGAATTGACAATGTGGCATGCTGAGATGCAAGTGATCAAGGCTTTTGTTAAAAAGAAAAGTCTTGTGGATGATAATCAAAGCACTTTAAGTAGCATAGCTTTGAGTATAGCGTTAGTTCTTGAGCCTCACACCCTGATATGAGTCAGAAACGGGATAGGGGACGCAAGGAGTGCATACGTTTCTTTCTAGCTAGAAGTCGTGTCATGGTACGGAGCCCAGACATTTTTACTTATGTGGATGTTGGATTGCGAAGCGCCTCGGATATAGAGCCGACTAAAAGGTTCGAGTGATAGATCTGATAAGACCGGCAAACGTATGTTCAGGAATAACCAATCCACAAAAGTAAGTGTAGACCGGCCTTGCAGGATCCAAGGGTTGCCCATAGGTGTAATCCTGGATCATCTTGCAAGAGGTGATCCCAACCGGTAAGGAGACCATCCCTTGCTTTGACTCATGATAGAAATCCAATTTCAAATACGATATAGTGCGGTTTTAATTGTAAACCTATATGGTGACATAAAATATTGTAACTATGTCGTCTATGATTGATACATTTATGTTGAAATTGTTTTTGAAACATCTAGACACTAATGATAATACCAAATGTTTTTTCTTTTTTGCGTACCAACCATATTTGGACATTATAAGGTAAAACTCTATCCTCCGGCTTGTGTTGCATTGTGTAATGAGACCTGAGTCTTATAACGGCCCCATTTTTCTAAAAATCATTGTGTTGTTTTACTTGATTTATTTTACTGTATGCATCGGCAATCCATGGAGTAAACCCGTTCCGTGACATGCAGCGTGGTCATGTGATTTGCCTTATTCCTAATTTAGTTAAGTAACTATAGAATTTCTCATTCCAATCCGATGACTGACTCGTAGTTTGTTTTTCCCTTGTAAACTCGAGTGCCCTTATTTTTACATGGGCAACCTAGTGAACAGGTGATTGGATTTCTTTTGGAATGCACCATGGCATGAGGTGCTCTTTTGGTAAAAGATGAAGACTTGTCTTTTATCATTTCTTTTGGATTCTTATGCACTATCTTATGCATGTTTATATCTGATTCCACTGTAGACTTATATTCTACTTGATGAAACTCGTTATGTACTATGTAGGATCATGTATCTGTGCACCTTTGATGTTGATTATCACGTTGATGATTTCCGTTGTCATGTTATGATGTGAATTATTCTCTAATTTTATATTGTGACGACCCCAAACTCCCGTGTAACGAAACTAAGGAAAATCGTATGGAATATAACATAACCAGAATAATAACATATCTCAGAGTATAGCACAACATATAAATTATTGCAGTGGAAAGAAATGTCATCACTGAAACATCAGAGTATGCAGCACAGAATTACACTTAACAAAAATAGATGTCTCAAAGAAAAGAAATAGAGTCTCAATCTCTCAAATTACATCAAACCTAAATACTGTCTTAAAGCCTTAAGCAGAAAATAAAAGATAAAAAGAAAGTTTCTTCAGCATCTCCATCAGCAAGCTTCCATCCAGTGAATATCCAAGCCTAACCTGTCACTTGGCTGCCCGTGTATAAGAGGGCACCCGAGTTTGCAAAACGTGAAACATACTACGAGTCAGTCATAAGACTGGTATGAGATATCTTAATTAACTAACGGGTTTGACAATCACGAGGACCACGCCGCTATCACGGAACGGGTTTACTCCATGGGATTATCAGTGCAATAAATAAAGTATAACATTAAATAACGCAATGCTTTTTAGAAAAATGAAACCATTATAAGACCCAAGTCCCATCACACAATGCAACGCAAACCGGAAGATAGGGTTTTACCTTATAATGGTCAAAAGATGATAAATACGCAAAATATGATCTTATTATTAGCGTGTATATGTTTAAAGAAAATATTTCAATTATGATATTAATCCTAGACGGCATAGCTACCATCTACTATGTCGCCATACTAGTTATGCAATTAAAACTGCATGGTACGTATTGGTAATTGGGTTTCCATCATAAGTCAAGTCTAGGGAGGAGCTCCTGACCGATTCGAGACACTCTAGCAATGTCTCAGGATTCGGACGCTGGCGAACCCTCGGATACAGCAGGGCCGATCCACAAATACTTTAGTGGATTAGTTATTCCTGAACACACGTTCCCCGATCCTATTGGACCTACAAATCGGCCGAGGGCGACCGATAAGAATAAACCGAGGCCTCGCAAAAATATTCCAACAACCACATACGCAAATGTCAACCAGTTTAAGCACTGACACCACTTCTAGCTAGAAAGAAACATGTGCACTCCCTGCGTTCCCTTCTCCCATTTTAGACTCAACCGGTGTGTGAGGCTCGCGAAGTCACGATATACACAAAGCTATGCCTAAATAGACTATGCTTTAATCATCAACCACAAGGCCTGCTTTTCAACAAAGCCTTGATCATTTGCATCTTAGCGTGTCCCATTGACAATTCATGCCATGAAATTAAAATCTATCAGTACACAACCTCTAAGGGTGTTGAGCGAGAGAATAAATTCTCTTGCCACCAACGGTTGTATACCAACAGAAATCAATTTACATGGTATAAAATTCAACGTCAGACATGCATCCATTTACAAGTCCGTTCTGGGTCTGAACCAGACCGGAGATACCTAAGAGGCTCTCGTATATCCGAACAACCAGCACATACGTCCGGACGACTACCACCGAAGTCCCTTCAGGGTAGCTACTCCTATCGATGAACTTGGTATCAATACATCCGTTCGATGTGAAGACCGCCAGTCTTCAACACCGTCTTCGTCTCTTCATCGACGTATAATTATTTGAAATGAGTAGAACTCGGACTTTTCAAATAATTATCGAATAATTATCATTTAAGTCATTTCATATCGTTAATATTAATTTTTAACGATTTATCGCTATTTTTATTTATATATATATAAAAAATATAGCCCAAATTAATTAAACGACGCTTCGGGTCAAAGGGTGGCCCTGGCGTTGTTTTCCAAGAAATTTGATTTACACATATCTTGAAATCTAACCGTTGGATTTTGACAAAATTTGTCTCATTGGAATGATTTTCCCAAAGCGGTCCTAACGGCTCCAGTTTTGGGAAAATCCGACGGTCGGATCTCTCGGTATAATCGTTTAAAGTCACGATTACCGAAACGCGAACTACCACGCTCGATTCGTTATAGTTCTATTTATATTTATAAATATAAATTTTCAAGCGCTTTCACTCACATGAATATCACACCAATAAAGGAAATGAATAATGCAAATCACAACTTAAGTTTATCTCGTCTATTAAAATGTGTTCTATTTCATGCAGCAATTTTTATAGTAATTGACTATAAATTTATATTTTAGTTTGTTAATAAATTCCAACGTTTAAATCTTGATTTCAACCTTCTTATTCATACTAGGTGTAAATTCCTTCACAACGAATAAAACGAATATTTTTGTCCATTTTATTTCAAGGAGTAAATTTGTTGATTTCCTTCCAATGAACAAAAATGAATATTTTTGTTCAATTCATTTTTATGAGCAAAATGAGAATTTCTTTCCTACGCTTTTAATATTACATCAAAAATGTATTTTTTTAAAGTTAAATATATTTTTAGACTAAATATGATTCTTTTACTATTCTTTAAAATTTACATAAAAATGTAAATTTTTACTCTCATTTTATGTTTGCACTAGGGAATGCGAATAAAACGTATATTTTTATTTTCATGATTTATTTGCGTTTAAAGAACGCAAATAAAAATGTAGCTTTTAATTTCTAAATTTCATTTACATATAGGAATGTAAATAAAAGAGCGTCCTTTATTTTTCGTTTATTTACATCAAGGAATGTAAATAAACACATAAAAATATAATCTTTCTTTTTCTAATTTATCCCCATTTAAATTTTGCTACAAAATGTAACTTTAATTGCTACTTTGTTTACATCTAAAATTGCAAACAAAAAACATTTCTTTTTATTTCTAATTTTGTTTGCAGCTTAAATCACAAACAAAAACATATTTTTTTGTTCGCATTATAGAATGTAAACATAAAATAAAATTGTCTCTTCCCTCTTACATGTAGCGTTTGCATTTGTATGTAAATACAAAAAATGTAAATTATATTTTTAAGTAGCGTTTGCATTTGTATGCAAACACAAAAAATGTAAATTATATTTTTTAAGTAGCGTTTTCATTTGTATGCAAACACAAAAATGTAAATTATATTTTTAAGTAGCGTTTGCATTTGTATGCAAACACAAAAAATGTTAATTATATTTTTAAGTAGCGTTTGCATTTGTATGCAAACACAAAAATGTAAATTATATTTTTAAGTAGCGTTTGCATTTGTACGCAAACAAAAAAATGTAAATTATATTTTTATTTTTATTTTTTCTACATTACATTTGCATTACCGAGTGTAATAAAATGAGATTCTATTTTTCTACATATTGTTTGCATTAAAGAATGCAACAAAAATGAAATTTTATTCTTCATGTAAAATTTGTGTTTGAAAGCACACATAAAAATGTCTTTTAATTTTCTATTGAATATTTGTGTTTTAAAGCATAAAAAAAATGTCGCTCAACGTTCCATGTAATATTTGTGTTTTGCAGCACAAATAAAAATGTTAATCAATGTACGACGTATATATTTGTGTTAGAGACACAAATAAAATATAATTCAGTATACGATGTATGCATTTGTGTTTAAAGACACAAATAAAATGTATTTCAATGACGGTGCATGTGTTTGTATTTTAAAGACACAAATAAATATATTTTCAATGATGGTGTATGTATTTGTGTTTTAAAGACACAAATAAATATATTTTCAATGATGGTGTATGTATTTGGGTTTAAAGACACAAATAAATATATTTTCAATGACGGTTATATATTTGTGTTTAAAGACACAAATAAATATATTTTCAATGACGGTGTATGTTTAAAGACACAAATAAATATATTTTCAATGACAGTGTATGTATTTGTGTTTAAAGACACAAATAAATATATTATCTAATGTTCCATATAATATTTGTGTTTAGAAACACAAATAAAAATGATATTTTATTTTCTATGTAAATATTTGTGTTAAAACATAAATAAAAAGAACTTTTCATTTATATGAAAATATTTGTGTTAAAACACAAAATAAAAATAGACATTTCTTTTGCATGTTATTATTTGTGTTGAAACACAAAATAAAATAAACTTTTTTCTTCTGTGTAGTATCAAATCAATTTAAATAAAAAGGAAATTTTTATTTTCTGTTCTGAATCAAACCCATCTAAATAAAAAGAAAATTTTATTTTCTTTGTCAAATCAAATCCATTGAAATAAAAGGAAAATTTATTTTCCATATTGAATCAAATCTATTCAAGTAAAAAGGAAATTTTATTTTCCCCTTATTCTCTTTTCCCTTTTTGTATTTTTTTTTTATCATCATATAAACGAATGTTGAATTGATTATATAACTCAATTCAATAAAATCAAATATATGATTAAAATGTTCAAATACACACAACAATAAACATGATAATTCATAACATCCAACAATCAATCATCATAACACATCCATACAAATCAGATCTGAAACGAATACTATAGATAAAAATAAATTAATTATCTAATTAATTTAAAATAAAATATATCTCACAGTCGTTGAGAAATTTGTCCAAAATTCAAGTTGTTCTGAATTGCTTTGTTTCAGTCCAGAAGTGTAGATCCGCTCAATACGATCACAACGTCGCTGAAATCTTCGAATTCCTAGTTGAAACGAATTAATTATGATCAAAACAAGTTATAAAATAAATTAGATTAATTAGTAGTCATTAAGGAATTAACCTCTCTTCATCCTTCAGATAAATTGGCCTTGAACTTCGAAATTGTTCAAAACTTTGAACTCAGTTTTCAGGAGGTAGGAAGGTCGGTTTGGGGTGTGGTTTGTTGGAGGTGGTTGGCTTGGAGAGGGGCACGTGCGCCTAGTACGGTGGAGGGTGCGGCTGCACAAGGTGGGGCCGACGGTGACTGAAATGCCCGGGTTTCGGGGGCACGGTTCTCTGAAACCGGGGCACGAGAGGAGGTGAATCTTGTCTAGAAATGAAGAGGAAGGAGAACCCTAGATAAAACTCCAAAGAAGTATAGGGTAATTGTTTGTGTGGAGAGAGAATTTTGAGAGGGAATGATTGAAGAGGGAGGCGGCTGAAAATGGGATCGGGGATGATGAATACGACGGCTATAGGGATTAAATAATATTATATTTAGGGTTAGGTTTAATTATTTAATTAACCCAATAAAAGTCCATTTACCCACTTGCTCTGATTTCAGCCCAACGACTATGTTTCCTAGCTAATAACCCCTAGTCCGGATCCATCTAGCTATGTCCCGTAGGCCCAAGAGGTCATTTCAGCCCTCGTTTTTTGAATTTAAAATTAATTCTTTTAATACTTAATCCTGACATAATCAAAAATCCACCGGAGCCACATACGGAATCCGAAAAATCCAAAAATAATATTTTTGGCTATGCTTTGACAATACGAATCCAACAAAATTAATTTTGTCGAATTCTGAGACTGTTCGAGAAATGGCTATTTTCCAGTCATTCAATTTTGACTGTATTTGACCAAACACAGTTTCTTTTGCCACGCTCACATAAATAATCAGAAAATTCTAAAAATTGAAACCTAGCAATAATTTGACATTCCGGTTCCAACAAAAGTGGTTTCGTCGAAAACAGAGGTCGTTTGAAAATTGACTATTTTCACTGCCTCTAATATTATTTAAAATTAAAAATTTTAAATTCAGGCTCATTTTCTAACCAATTTATTTAAAAAAAAAAAATTTAAATTGGTTCGGATTTTCTGGGTTGTTACAGTTTCCCCTACTTAAAAACTTTTCGTCCTCGAAAAGGAAATAAAAGTAAAGTAGGAAGCAAAACGGAAAATGTAAGGTATTATAAATGTACCTCAATATAAAGTTACTCGGAGATGTCCACTCTGCACTTGGGATAGGCCTGTCTGATGCTATCCTCAGTCTCCCATGTGCAGTCTCTAGGATCCCCGCTCCACTAAACTTTGACTAGGTGGATTCTCTTGTTCCTTAGAACTCGGGTTTCCTTGCCCACTATCTTCACTGGCTCCCTTTTTACTGCTAGGGTCGGAGTGATTTCTAAATCCCGTTGTGCTGCTTCCTCCACAACTAAATCTGGATCATGTACATGCCTCCGGAGTTGGGATACATGAAATACATCGTGAACCCCTGGCAGGCAGCCGGGTAACTGCACTCTATAAGCGAGAGTACCAATCCTTTCAAGAACAGGAAACGGGCCAATGAATCGGGGTGCTAATTTTCCAGTCTTCCCAAGTCGAATAACACCTCTTAGTGGGGACACTTTCTAGTATACAAGATCACCAACAGAGAACTCCAAATCTCTTCTTCGAGTGTCAGCATAGCTCTTCTGTCGGCTTTAAGCAGCCAGCAATCGCTTCTTAATAAAGTAAACTTTGTTTGAGGCTTCATGAATCATGTCAGGGCCTAGTACTAATCTATTGTCGGACTCTACCCAACATGCGGGAGATCTGCATGGCCTTCCATATAAAGCTTCAAATGGCGACATCTGTAGGCTTGCTTGGTTGCAATTATTATAAGAGAATTCAACCAAGTGCAAATGATCTTCCCATGAACCGCCAAAATCGAGAATGCATGCTCTCAACAAATCTTCCAAGATGCAGCTTACCCTCTCAGTCTGGCCGTCGGTCTGAGGGTGATAAGCTGTACTCATATTCAATTTGGTTCCTAGCTCTTCTTGGAAAGCTTCCCAGAACTTGCTAGTGAATATTGGATCACGGTCACTGACAATGCTGCTGGGAACTCCATGCAGTCTGACTATCTCTCTTAAATAAAGCTGTGCCAAACTTTGAGCCGTTCTATTGGATTTGACGGGGATGAAATGAGCAGCTTTCGTCAAGCGATCTATAATCACCCATATGCTATCATTCCCTCTCCTAGTCCGAGGAAAACCATCAATGAAGTCCATAGAAACTTCGTCCCACTTCCAGTTAGGAACTCATAATGGCTACAATAGAACTGCTAGCTTTTGCTGATCACTCTTGACCAGCTGACAGGTGGGGCACTTGGCAACATATATGGAGATGTCCCTCTTCATTGCTCTCCACCAAAAGGTACGCTTAAGATCGTGGTACATCTTGCTTACTCCAGGATGAATACTGAGCTTGGATTTGTGACATTCGTCCATAACTTCCCTTCATAGTTCAGGAATGTTTGGGACACAAATCTGGCCTCGTAGCCTCAAAACTCCTTTGTCATCAATCTGGAAGCTCGTGGGTATGCCTTCTCGAATTCTTTTGCTAATCTTTTGGATAAACTCATCATCTTTTTGAAGGACAGAGATCTTGTCGATCAAAGAAGGAGTAATAATGATATGGGCAAGGATAAGATTGGTGCTAGCCATGTTCTTTCAACTGAGAGCATCTGCCACTACATTTGCTTTTCCCGGAGTATATAGGATATCCAGGTCGTAGGGTGCAAGAAATTAAATCCAACATTGTTGCCTCAGGTTCAAAACTTTTTGGGTAAATAGATGCTTCAAGGATTGGTGGTCCATATATAGCTCGAACTTTCCCCCAAGAGATAATGCCTCCATATCTTTAGAGCGAATACAATGGTCATTAGCTCAAGATCATGAGTGGCATAATTCCTTTCATGCGGCTTCAATTGCCTGCTAGCGTACGCTACCACTCTACCCCTTTGCATAAGCACCGCACCAATACCTTAAATAGACAGAAAGGTAACATGTTAAAATGAGATTTGACATCAAAAGAAAATGTTATTTCAGACATGTTTTACTCAGATAAAGAGAATGAACTTCTTTGGAAGCATCTATCCAGACCTTTAGATCCTCATTGCCATCTATGATGGTCAACACAGGAGCAGTGATCAATCTCTGTTTCAGCTCTTGGAAAGCTGCCTCGCATTTTGGTGTCCAAACGAACTTGGTGTGCTTCTTTGTAAACTTAGTCAGTGGACAAGATAATTTCGAAAAATCCTTAACGAATTTTCGATAATAGCCAGCCAGTCCTAAGAAACTTCTGAACTCTGTGGGGGTAGTATGTTGTTTCCAGTCTTGGATGGCTGAAATTTTTCCTGGATCTACAGAGATGCCTTCCTTTGATACCACGTGGCCGAGGAATTTCACCTCCTCTGCCAAAATATGCATTTGGAGAATTTAGCTTTCAATATATTTCTCCGCAGAATCTCCAAGACTTCTTTTAAATGCTTTTCATGCTCAGCAGTGCTTTTAGAGAAGATAAGGATATCATCAATGAACACTAGCACGAATTTATTTAGAACACCACGAAACACTCTATTCATCAAATCAACAAAGTATGCTGGAGCATTGCAAAGACCGAAAGGCATTACTAGCCATTCATAAAATAGATCAGGCCCTCTGAAAGCAGTTAAGGGAATACACTCCTCTGCAATGCGCAGTTGATGGAATCCTATGGCTAGGTCCATCCTAGAGAATACTCGTGCTCCATGCAGACGGTCTAGAAGATCATTAATCCGAGGCAATGGATATTTGTTTTTCATCGTTTGCTTTGTGTAACAACCCACGTCCATTAATGTCACTCACAAAGGGAATGCATTAACTTCCATGGAGGTTTTAAGTGAATATAGAACAATAAAATTACAACAAGACAGATATAAAATAGTACTTGGAAATTCAAAAACTTTATTTCATTGTAGCAGAAGTCAAAACATGTTTGATTACATCATAACACCATATTCAATGTCAAGTACAATATCTATCTTGATAAAACAAGTACATAATCCCATTACATGAATAGCCATTAAAAAGAAAGATAACAAGCTGGACTTTACTTCAGCAGTCCAAGCTTTCCAGAAGATAAGCGATCCAACTAGACTCCACTAGAACTTGGCCCAACCTGCGGACCTGAAGGGAGAAAAAGGATGGAAAAGAGGGGGTCAGACATAAAGTCTGGTGAATATGATAATTCTACAATACTATTACCAAAATAACTGGACTAAGGCATAAGCTGGAAAACAAGAAAATGTCTATGAAGAGCAGATTAAGGACATAGACAATCGCTAAAGGCAACGTTATAGGCGCTCCTAAATACTAAAGGATAAACACTATACTGCACCACACTAGTCACCCTAAAGATTCATCCCACTTAGCTTCACTTAGAAACTTTCCCAATGGCTTTACGTACCCCTAGCTGACTACATAGGTGCCGCCTGCCCCTATCTCCACTAGGTGTACCCTACTTCCCATTATTCGATCGGCTCCCTAACTCGTAGATACCCGTGCTGGCCCCACAGTGGGGTGTATCACTCCCCTAAAGTGGCAACCTGATACAACGGACATGCACGGCTTATACCTACACGATGCAACAACGTCTTACCTACCAGCCCGGGTCCACACACGCATATGAAACCCGTTGGACTTGCGTTGCCACCGCTCCCTGTTTTGGCCTCTTATAGTCAAACCCAGTATGCGTGTCCCGTCCTCGACTTGGGTCGAGCCCACAAAGATACGTTTTGGGATACTGGTTGAAATGGGCCCCCACTATTTACCACAAGCATTCCACCTAAGCTTGTCCCCATTAGTCCATCCCACTTAACCCACTTAGTCATGTTCATTTACATGTGTGTTTGGTTAAGTCTAATCCTATTTCAAATGCCTCTAAAGGCAACCACCAGATTCCTCATGCCACCCAAGGCACCTACTTAACCCCCATGTCCCACCTTACATGATTATCTGGTTAAGTATTTCTTAGTTCATTAAGGCCATAACCTCATAAAGACCTCTCACATTAGACTGGCATTTATGGCAGCTGGATTTGCCGGGCGGGTCCGGGCAGTCTTACACCATAAAAGAGTCTAACCTCGTGTCTTTACAACTGTTATGCTTTAGTTTGGGCCTAGGACCTCTCACATTGGGTCGACATTTGTGACTACTGGATTTGCCAGGCGGGTCCGGGCAGGTTTACATCACAAACGGGTCCAACCTCGTGTCCTAAGCATTGATTATTAATAATAATCCACTTTCCCCCAATTTTAATAATTCCCTACTTGAATTATTAATTACTTCCAATTTTTAACAATGTCCATAATTGACTCAATTATGGACATTCATTCATGGTATGCAACATCTTACAAAATTGCACCCAATTTATTAATTCCTAATATTACCCCTACCCCACGTTTGAACGTTTATTCGCAAAATATATGTTAGACTCGAATAGCCGAACTCATAGCATAAAAGAGATTATCATAATAACAACATGTATATGTGACCAAATGAATCATAATAAGGGGTGAAACTTGCATATGTCCAACTTGCATAGATTATACATGTCATGGATCTAAAGGTGTCAACTTGTTCAAAATTCACCTAATATGATCTCAATCAATTTTCATAAACTTACATATGAACATGTGTGAATCAACATCATCTAATTTTTTAACAACATGGCTTTATATGGGTACACCTAACTCAATAGGCAAATTCCCATAATCAAGTTTTATTTAATTATAGTTTCAAGTTTATGGGTACACCTAACCTAATAGGCAAATTCCCATAAACAAGATCCATTTAAATTAAGAAAAAAAAACATAACTTTAAGCATGATCCAACAACATGATTTTTCAACATAATATAGCATGATTTATAACATGGCATAGTATGATAGTATAACATAGCTTGACATGATTCTCAACATAGCACGACATAGCATAAGAGAATTTACAACATAGCATGACATAGCATATATAATTTACATCATACGACAACATAATAACATAATAAGAGATCCACAATATATAGAATTTACAATTACAAATCACATCACTTTCTTGTGATCCATTCATAATTGAGTCAAATTAGTTTGTAATAGTCTTGTGAGAATCATCATACTCACCAACAAAAGAAAAGAATTAGAGAAAGAGAGATCTTTTGATTTGATTTGTGTAGATTTAGTTGTAGATGATTAGGCTTCCTCTTCTTAGTTTGTGACGGCTATGCTGAACTCCATGGCAGCAGCATGACGGTAGCTTCTCTAATTTTACAAGTGATTTAGGTCTAGGGTCTACCCACTTATTTATAGATTTTAGAATTCATTTAGGCCATTAGATTTAACTTAGAAATAACCACAGCCGTTCAGACAAGATGGGGTTTATCTTGTTGACTCAGCAATGAGTCAGAAGTGACTCAGCAAACACTCAGCATATTAATAAACTTCTATTCATGTCATAAATATATATATATTTTCTACAATGTACATATTAGATACATCCCCCTTTACTTATTATTGTTTTTTATATACATATTAGATACATCCCCTCTCTCACATACTTATTAATATTTTTATATTCATATTAGATACATCCCCTCTCTTACACACTTATTAATATTTTTGTATTCATATTAGATACATCCCCTCTTCTACACACTTATTATTATTTTAGCAACTTTAGTGTTAATAGAAAATTCGGGGTGTTACATTCTCCCCTCCTTTTAGGATTTCGTCCCCGAAATCTTCAAGTCTGGAAGAATGTATATCCTACCATCCAAACGTCCATCTACCCATCCATCATACACAGGCATCCATTGTCCTTACAGACTTCTAATGCTTTCATGTTTAAATGCACAGTGTGTGTATATGTCCGTATCTAATGCAAAATTAGGCGGTCCACTGATTCAGTTGACCTCCTTAATGCAACTATGATCGTGCCATGCATCCATTATGTATGCAAAAGATTCTTAATGCTACATAATACTTCTATATGCGTGCACAACCATCATCTGAATGCAGCATCCACATGATAATACAACCATCGTTCATCCATTTTACTAAATACATCCATATATATGCAATATGCAATATGTAGTGACTGAGCCGATCTAGTGCCTAAAGTGTGTGTGTATATGCATCCACGAGCAACCACTAGCAAACACTTGCATCCATTTTGCATCCATCATACATAACATGTCTCAAACACATGTTTCAACCATAGGATTATCCTAACTAAAGGTCAAAGATACTAATGAGAGGACATACTAAAGATAAGATAAGATAAGCTAAGCGATAAAGGAGAAATTAAAAGACATACCCTCAAAAAGAAAAGGGTACAATGAATGCATCTTCTCTTCTGTCTCCCAAGTTGCGTTGCTCTCATCATCTCCCCATTGCACTTTAACCAGTCTGACCTCTCGATTCCTCAACTTTTTGATCTCCGACCCAAGAATGCATGTAGGAGCTTGTCTAATTGTTGCATCACGTTCTATTTCCACCTCTTTAAGCAAGCTCGGCTCTACCACCTCCGCGGTCTTGTGCAAACACTTCCTCAAATGTGATACATGGAATACGTCGTGTACTCCACTAAGTTTCTCAGGCAACTCCACCCTATATGCCATCTTCCCAATCCTGTTTTTTTACAGGAAACGGCCCTACAAACCTTGGTGCTAATTTCCCCACGGACCCAAAGCGAAAAACGTTCTGTAACGGAGATACTTTGATAAAAACCATGTCCCCAATGTCAAACTCAAGATCTGTCCTCCTCTTATCAGCATACGATTTCTGCCTATCTTGTGCTGCTTTCATCCTCCTTCGAATCAACTCAATCTTCTCCGAGGTTTCCCTAACCATATCGGGCCCAAGTAGGATTTTATCGGTAGATTCCCACCAACATGTAGGCGAACGGCAAGGCCTTCCATAAAGATCTTCGAAAGGTGTCATGCCAATACTAGACTGAAAGCTATTATTATATGCGAATTCTACTAACGGAAGGTGCTCTTCCCATGTACCCCCAAAGTCTAGGATACAAAGCCTTAAAAGATCCTCTAGAATGCGATTCACCCTCTCGGTCTGGCCGTCTGTCTGAGGATGATATGCGGTGCTCAAACATAGCTGAGTCCCTACCGCCTCTTGTAAACTCTTCCAAAATTCGCTAGTAAAGATGGGGTCACGGTCGCTTACTATACTAGAAGGAATACCGTGCAAACGAACTATCTCCTTAATGTATACAGAAGCCAACCACGGAGCAGTCCTCTTACTTTTCACGGGAATAAAATGGGCGCTTTTAGTAAGTCTATCTACTCTAACCCAAATCCCCGTGTTACCCTTCCTTGATCTTGGTAATCCATCCACAAAATCCATTGAGATGCTTTCCCATTTCCATAGTGGAACTTGTAATGGGTGAAGCAACCCACCGGGTTTCTTTTGTTCTGCTTTAACTCGTTGGCACACCAAGCATCTAGCGACGTACTCGGCCACATCCTTTTTCATACCGGCCCAAAAGAAAACCCGCTTCATATCTTTGTACATCTTATCCCCACCGGGATGAATGGTCATTTTTGAGCGATGAGCATCATCAAGAATGGCCTTCCTTAAGTCTTCATATTGTGGTACACAAAGTCTATTATCCCTTCGTAACCAACCCTTATCGTCTAGGGTATACCTACGAAGATGGCTTGACGACTCCCCCCCTTTGAGCTTTTCTACTATCTCAACCAACTGTGGGTCGTCTCGCTGTGCCTCACCAACCCGTCCTAGAAGTGTAGGTCTAACGTCCAAGGATGCTAACAGACCGGGTACTAAGTCAACGGAGGGTCTAAAGTCAAACATAGAGATGAATTCTAAGCTTTGTCGTTCAAAAAACAACGGACTCAAGGACAACCTTTTCCTACTTAAGGCGTCTGCCACCACGTTACCCTTGCCCGGGGTATATGCTATTTCAAAATCGTAGGAGGCTAAGAATTCCATCCACCGTTGCTGCCTTAAATTCAAATCCTTCTGAGAGAATAAGTATTTTAATGATTTGTGGTCAGTGAACAGTTCGAATTTCTCACCAAGAAGATAGTGACGCCAAGACTTAAGCGCGAAAACAATTGCGGCTAGCTCTAAGTCATGCGTGGGGTAATTCTTTTCATGAACCCTCAACTGCCTTCCACCATAGGCTATTACTCTTCCCTCTTGCATGAGGACCGCGCCAAGTCCCGTCCCACAAGCATCAGTATAGATGGTAAACGGTTTATTCCCGTCTGGCAGCACTAAGACTGGGGCTGAAGTTAAGGCTCTCTTTAAACGTTGGAACGCATCATCGCAATCTTTGTCCCACATAAAAACCAGGTTCTTCTTCGTTAACCGTGTTAATGGAGCTGATATTTTTGCGAAGTCTTTGATAAACTTCCTATAATAGCCAGCCAACCCCAAGAAACTTCTTACTTCGGTTGCATTTTTAGGGACCTTCCAATCTTGGATGGCCACCAACTTTGCGGGATCCACTGCTATCCCTTCTTTGGAAACCACGTGCCCTAAGAACCGTACTTCCTTCCTCCAGAAGTGACACTTAGAAAATTTTGCCTTAAGGTTATGCGCTCGAAGGGTTTCCAACACTTCCCTAAGATGTAGGGAGTGCTCTTCTTTATTCTTAGAAAAGACTAAGATGTCATCCACAAAGACTACCACGAATTTGTTAAGGTATTCCCTAAACACCCTACTCATCAAATCAACAAAATATGCAGGGGCGTTTGTCAAACCAAAGGGCATCACTAGCCATTAATAGAATCCGTCAGGAGTCCTAAAAGCAGTCTTATCTATACTATCCTCAGCCACTCTCAGTTGATGAAAGCCAGTGGCTAAGTCCAACTGCGAAAACATTGAGGCGCCAACTAACTGATCAAAGAGATCGTCAATCCTCGGCAGTGGGTGTCGGTTCTTTTTAGTAAGCTTGTTTAGTTCTCTATAGTCCATACAAAGTCTAAGAGACCCATCCGCCTTTGTGGCAAAAACTACTGGAGCACCCCACTCCGATATACTACGTCTTTTGAACCCCTTCTCAAGCAACTCCTTTACTTGCTTATTGAGTTCCCTCCTTTCACGAGGAGCCATGTGGCGCACTGGCAAAGATACGGGTTTAGCATTATCCACAAGATAAATTCGAAAGTCTATCTCCCGCTTTGGAGGTAAGCCCTTCACCTCCTCAAACACATCCGGATATTCCCGGACCACTTCTACCGATCGCAGGTTCTCTACAGACGCGTCAAGCGATTCAAGATAACTTAGCATAACGGAATTTATGGGATTACAAAAGATGTCGAGAGCATTACCAAGGCGAGTCACAAGCCTAACTACTCTCCTTTCACAATCAAGAATGGCCCTATTTCTAGACAACCAATCCATTCCTAAAATTAGCCCATAGCCCGTGAAGCCCAATACATACGCATCACATCTAAATTCAACGCTAAGTATAGAGATTTTCAAATCCAAACATATCATGGTCAAATGAGCCGAACCCCCAATTGGATTTGAAACGACCAAGGGATCCTCTACTAAACTGGTGTTCAAGTGCAGTGATTCAACTAATGATGCAGAGATAAACGAATGAGATGCGCCAGAATCGAAAAAGGTACGGACAGGATGATCAAACAGAAAAACTAAGCTTTCAACAAAAATTGTTCTACCTCTTTCTTGCAGCGGTGGGGCCGCAATAGCCTGAACTTGCCCCCTTGCCTGCCCTGGTGCCATAAGAGCCTGCACCTGTCCTCCCGAGGTAGACCCTGCCCTCTGCCCCTTCTTTAAACAGTCCTTCACTAAATGTCCCGCATCTCCACAATGAAAACAACCAGTCTTCTTTTTCTTTCTACAATCTTTGCTGAGATGGCCAGGCGTCCCACAATTGAAGCATTTCTTCTTCCCTTTGCCATTATTGTTTTTACCACCCTTCTTATTTTGCTGTTGGGGTTTCTTCTGATCCCCTTTTCTTTTCAACTGCCTTATCCTCATGCATAAGTGCCATTTCTACTAGCTTTTCAAAGGTGGCTCCCATAGGGATGTGGGTCATAGCCAACCCTTGCAACGGTTCATTCAAGCCTCTAACGAACCTCAAAGCTTTCTTCTCTGGCGTGTTCACCAACTCCAAGCCAAACCTTGCTAACTGATTAAATTTATTGACATATTCCTTTACTGATGAGCTCCCTTGCTTTAGTGCCAGGAATTTTTCCATATTTAAGTTCTCCTCTGCCCTTGAAAGAAACTTTGCCTCAAACCTTCATCTGAAATCCGCCCATGAATCAACTGGACGTTCCCCGTTAGTGACCTCCCACCAAAACGAGGCCTCTCCCTTCATTAACCAAGCAGCTAAACGGACTTTCCTCCCATCTTCCACTTCAAAGATATCCAACAATTCCTCAGTCTCCTTAAGCCAATCTCTGGCCTCCACAAATGTCTCAGTCCCTTGAAAAGTTTTTCCTTCCATAGCCTTGAATTCCTTGCACGTCTTTGCAAAAGTGTCAACACGAGGAGGAGGGGGAGGAGGAATGGGTGCAACTAGGGGTGGAGGAGTATCCGCTGGGCCTGCAGTGGTGGCCCTAGCCTCCAAGTATCTCCTAAACCACCCTGGAATCGTCACACCTTCTGGGAGATTAAGATCTTCAGCCATGCTGAAACGAAAAAGGAAAGATTCAAAATGGAGAATTCGAAAGATAAAGATAAGGATGTGGCTATTTGGGATTATGTTTTTCATAAAAACTCTCTTTAAATAACATGTTTTTTTTGAAAGCACTTCTTCCAAAAATACTTTAGAAAAAAAAATATTTTTCTAAAAAAAATTTTTTTATCTGTTCTGGTAACCTTATGCTCTGATACCACGTGTAACACCCCACGTCCATTAATGTCACTCACAAAGGGAATGCATTAACTTCCATGGAGGTTTTAAGTGAATATAGAACAATAAAATTACAACAAGACAGATATAAAATAGTACTTGGAAATTCAAAAACTTTATTTCATTGTAGGAGAAGTCAAAACATGTTTGATTACATCATAACACCATATTCAATGTCAAGTACAATATCTATCTTGATAAAACAAGTACATAATCCCATTACATGAATAGCCATTAAAAAGAAAGATAACAAGCTGGACTTTACTTCAGCAGTCCAAGCTTTCCAGAAGATAAGCGATCCAACTAGACTCCACTAGAACTTGGCCCAACCTGCGGACCTGAAGGGAGAAAAAGGATGGAAAAGAGGGGGTCAGACATAAAGTCTGGTGAATATGATAATTCTACAATACTATTACCAAAATAACTGGACTAAGGCATAAGCTGGAAAACAAGAAAATGTCTATGAAGAGCAGATTAAGGACATAGACAATCGCTAAAGGCAACGTTATAGGCGCTCCTAAATACTAAAGGATAAACACTATACTGCACCACACTAGTCACCCTAAAGATTCATCCCACTTAGCTTCACTTAGAAACTTTCCCAATGGCTTTACGTACCCCTAGCTGACTACATAGGTGCCGCCTGCCCCTATCTCCACTAGGTGTACCCTACTTCCCATTATTCGATCGGCTCCCTAACTCGTAGATACCCGTGCTGGCCCCACAGTGGGGTGTATCACTCCCCTAAAGTGGCAACCTGATACAACGGACATGCACGGCTTATACCTACACGATGCAACAACGTCTTACCTACCAGCCCGGGTCCACACACGCATATGAAACCCGTTGGACTTGCGTTGCCACCGCTCCCTGTTTTGGCCTCTTATAGTCAAACCCAGTATGCGTGTCCCGTCCTCGACTTGGGTCGAGCCCACAAAGATACGTTTTGGGATACTGGTTGAAATGGGCCCCCACTATTTACCACAAGCATTCCACCTAAGCTTGTCCCCATTAATCCATCCCACTTAACCCACTTAGTCATGTTCATTTACATGTGTGTTTGGTTAAGTCTAATCCTATTTCAAATGCCTCTAAAGGCAACCACCAGATTCCTCATGCCACCCAAGGCACCTACTTAACCCCCATGTCCCACCTTACATGATTATCTGGTTAAGTATTTCTTAGTTCATTAAGGCCATAACCTCATAAAGACCTCTCACATTAGACTGGCATTTATGGCAGCTGGATTTGCCGGGCGGGTCCGGGCAGTCTTACACCATAAAAGAGTCTAACCTCGTGTCTTTACAACTGTTATGCTTTAGTTTGGGCCTAGGACCTCTCACATTGGGTCGACATTTGTGACTACTGGATTTGCCAGGCGGGTCCGGGCAGGTTTACATCACAAACGGGTCCAACCTCGTGTCCTAAGCATTGATTATTAATAATAATCCACTTTCCCCCAATTTTAATAATTCCCTACTTGAATTATTAATTACTTCCAATTTTTAACAATGTCCATAATTGACTCAATTATGGACATTCATTCATGGTATGCAACATCTTACAAAATTGCACCCAATTTATTAATTCCTAATATTACCCCTACCCCACGTTTGAACGTTTATTCGCAAAATATATGTTAGACTCGAATAGCCGAACTCATAGCATAAAAGAGATTATCATAATAACAACATGTATATGTGACCAAATGAATCATAATAAGGGGTGAAACTTGCATATGTCCAACTTGCATAGATTATACATGTCATGGATCTAAAGGTGTCAACTTGTTCAAAATTCACCTAATATGATCTCAATCAATTTTCATAAACTTACATATGAACATGTGTGAATCAACATCATCTAATTTTTTAACAACATGGCTTTATATGGGTACACCTAACTCAATAGGCAAATTCCCATAATCAAGTTTTATTTAATTATAGTTTCAAGTTTATGGGTACACCTAACCTAATAGGCAAATTCCCATAAACAAGATCCATTTAAATTAAGAAAAAAAAACATAACTTTAAGCATGATCCAACAACATGATTTTTCAACATAATATAGCATGATTTATAACATGGCATAGTATGATAGTATAACATAGCTTGACATGATTCTCAACATAGCACGACATAGCATAAGAGAATTTACAACATAGCATGACATAGCATATATAATTTACATCATACGACAACATAATAACATAATAAGAGATCCACAATATATAGAATTTACAATTACAAATCACATCACTTTCTTGTGATCCATTCATAAATGAGTCAAACTAATAGTCTTGTGAGAATCATCATACTCACCAACAAAAGAAAAGAATTAGAGAAAGAGAGATCTTTTGATTTGATTTGTGTAGATTTAGTTGTAGATGATTAGGCTTCCTCTTCTTAGTTTGTGACGGCTATGCTGAACTCCATGGCAGCAGCATGACGGTAGCTTCTCTAATTTTACAAGTGATTTAGGTCTAGGGTCTACCCACTTATTTATAGATTTTAGAATTCATTTAGGCCATTAGATTTAACCTAGAAATAACCGCAGCCGTTCAGACAAGATGGGGTTTATCTTGTTGACTCAGCAATGAGTCAGAAGTGACTCAGCAAACACTCAGCATATTAATAAACTTCTATTCATGTCATAAATATATATATATTTTCTACAATGTACATATTAGATACATCCCCCTTTACTTATTATTGTTTTTTATATACATATTAGATACATCCCCTCTCTCACATACTTATTAATATTTTTATATTCATATTAGATACATCCCCTCTCTTACACACTTATTAATATTTTTGTATTCATATTAGATACATCCCCTCTTCTACACACTTATTATTATTTTAGCAACTTTAGTGTTAATAGAAAATTCGGGGTGTTACACTTTGTTTAGATCGCGGTAGTCTACACACAGACGGAGTGTGCCATCTGACTTTGGGACAAATACCACCGCTGCACCCCATTCTGAAAAGCTAGGTCTAATCAGACCCTTGGCTAAAAGCTACTTAGTTTGATTGCTCAGCTTTTCTCTTTCTTTTGGCGACATTCGCCTAATAGGATGCACCACAGGTCTTGCATTAGGAACCAAGTCAATTCTGAAATCGATTTCTCTGCGGGGAGGTAAGCTGTTTACTTCTTCAAATACGTCAGCATAGTCTTTGACGATGGGGATAGTTTCAATAGAAGGAAGGGTGACTTCTAAATAAGACCAGAATTCTTTTCTATCGGAGGCTGAGCCGTGGCATGGTATAGTCATTATATTCCCAAATTTCATTTTAATTTTAACTACCCTTTCAGAACACAGCAACTCAGCCCCATACTTTGTTAGCCAATCTAGCCCAAGTATGACATCATATCCAGAAAAGTTCATGATGATTAAATTGAAAGGAAATAGGAAGTGAGATTAAGAAACGGGCACTCTGCAGTACTGATCAAGAATAAGTGAACCTCCTATCGGGCTATGGGCTTTAATCGGTTCTTTAAGTTTTCTTGGTTTCAGTTTAAGCTTTTTAATAGTATCACTTGATATGAAACTTCTAGATGCACCAGTATCAAACAAGACAGTAATGGGAATATTCTTAATGTTAAGAGTACTGCCTAAAACATCAGGCTTGCCTGCCCCTTCAGAAGAAGCCGGTGCAGCCGTATCTTCGTAGACGTGAGCTACCTCAGATTTCTTGAGCAGAGGACAATTCTTGATAAGGTATCCAGGCTTGTGGCGGTTGTAGCACTCTTTTAGACCACGAGGATTCTGTCCACTGCTTTGGCTCGGCCCAGACTCATTCCTCTTTGGCTTCTTCGGGGCCCTGCACTCGTAGTCGAAATGTCCCATCTTCTGGCAGTTGAAGCATCTGACTTTAGACTTGTCTCTCTTCTTGTTTCCCTGAGGTTTTGTAGTCGAAGAACTGCCTTCCCCTGGTTTCTTGTCCGCCTCCTTCTTCTTATTAGCTTGATTATTGGCCTTTTCTAGCTGAGCACCCTTATGATCAATTTCTTCGTATCTGCATGCCATCTCTATCACCTTGGCAAATGGGCTCTCAATGTGGGCTGTCACTCTGTTATGATATCGCCTTGCAAGCCTATTTATGAACCACTTATTTTTCTATAAGGCGTTTTGCACTAGCTCAGGGGCATACCTAGATAGCTCCTCAAATTTCTTCACGTACTCTGCAATGGTCATTGCGCCTTGCTGCAGGTTAGCAAATTCATCGTGTAGACGTTCCACTTCATGAGGCAGGATAAACTTTTCATTAAAAAGCTCTTTAAATCTCGTCCAAGTTATCGCTGCAACGTCTCTCCCTATCATGGCTGTTTCCCACCAAGTTTGAGCCTGTCCTTGCATGAACCATACTGCCATAAAACGCTTCCTGTGATCCTCAAGCTCCAAACCTCCTAAGATCTTTTCCATCGTCTTAATCCATTCTTGCGCTTCTACCACCGTCTCTCTACCAGTGAAATGTACTCCTCCAAGATTCTTGATTTTCTTCGCCACTTTATCCAGGTCAAAAGCAACTGGGGGTGGTTGTGGTGGTGGCTCCTCGACCTCAGAATTGGGTTGGTCTTGCTCAGTTGGGGGTGTATCTCTCCCTCTACCCCTACCAGCTACTCCGCCACGACCTCTTCCTCTTGTCCTAGCTCTCGTGCTCATCTTTCAATCAGTCTGTACCATCAAGGAAAGAGTCAGACAAATAGAAATGATAAATTCGAAGAGAAGGTTAAAAGTAGAGACGTGTCCAGGTGATAATGAAGTAATGACTGATAAATATGCGCTATTCTGTTTAAGCTTATTCTAGGATATTGTTAATCCTATCTCTAATGAACCTCTCGTCTTAGAACACTACGGATTCTATCTAGACGAATTGTTCTAAAAATGTTATATTCCAAAGCTAAGGTTAACCAAAGCTCTGATACCAAATGTGACGACCCCAAACTTTCGTGTAATGAAAGTAAGGAAAATCGTATGGAATATAACATAACCAGAATAATAACATATCTCAGAGTATAGCAGAACATATAAATCATTGCAGCGGAAAGAAATGTCATCACTGAAACATCATCACTGAAACATCAGAGTATGCAGCACAGAATTACACTTAAAAAAATTAGATGTCTCAAAGAAAAGAAATAGAGTCTCAATCTCTGAAATTACATCAAACCTAAATACTATCTCAAAGTCTTAAGCAGAAAATAAAAGATAAAAAGAAAGTTTCTTCCGCATCTCCATCAGCAAGCTTCCATCCAACGAATATCCAAGCCTAACCTGTCACTTGGCTGCCCGTGTAGAAGAGGGCACCCGAGTTTGCAAAAGGTGAAACAAACTACGAGTCAATCATGGGACTGGTATGAGATATCTTAATTAAATAACGGGTTTGACAATCACGAGGACCACGCCGCTATCGCGGAACGGGTTTAATCCATGGGATTATCAGTGCAATAAATAAAGAATAATGTTAAATAACGCAATGCTTTTTACAAAAATGAAACCATTATAAGACCCAAGTCCCATCACACAATGCAACGCAAATCGGAGGATAGGGTTTTACCTTGTAATGGTCAAAAGATGATAAATACGCAAAATACAATATTATTATTAGTGTGTATATGTTTAAAGAAAATATTTCAATTATGATATTAATCCTAGACAGCATAGCTACCATCTACTATGTCGCCATACTAGTTATGCAATCAAAACCGCATGGTACGTATTGTTAATTGGGTTTCCATCATAAGTCAAGGCTAGGGAGGAGCTCCTAACTGATTCGAGACACTCTAGCAATGTCTCAGGATTCGGACGTTGGCGAACCCTCGGATATAGCAGGGCCGGTCCATAAATACTTTAGTGGATTAGTTATGCCTGAACACACGTTCCCCGATCCTATTGGACCTACAAATCGGCCGAGGGCAACCGATAAGAATAAACCGAGGCCTCGCAAAAATATTCCAACAACCACATAAACAAATGTCAGCCAGTTTAAGCATTGACACCACTTCTAGCTAGAAAGAAACGTGTGCACTCCCTGCGTTCCCTTCTCCCATTTTAGACTCAACCGGTGTGTGAGGCTCGCGAAGTCACGATATACACAAAGCTATGCCTAAATAGACTATGCTTTGATCATCAACCAAAAGGCCTGCAAATCAACAAAGCCTTGATCATTTACATCTTAGCGTGTCCCATTGACAATTCATGCCATGAAATTAACATCTATCAGTACACAACCTCTAAGGGTGTTGAGCGAGAGAATAAATTCTCTTGCCACCAACGGTTGTATACCAATAGAAATCAATTTACATGGTATAAAATTCAACGTCAGACATGCATCCATTTACAAGTCCGTTCTAAGTCTGAACGGAACCGGAGATACCTAAGAGGCTCTCGTATGTCCGATAAATTAGCACATACGTCCAGACGACTACCACCGAAGTCCCTTCAGGGTAGCTACTCCTATCGAGGACCTTGGTAGCAATACATCCGTTCGATGTGAAGACCGCCGGTCTTTAACACCGTCTTCGTCTCTTCATCGACGTATAATTATTTGAAATGAGTAGAACTCAGACTTTTCAAATAATTATCGAATAATTATCATTTAAATCATTTCATATTGTTAATATTAATTTTTAACGATTTATCGCTATTTTTATTTATATATATATATAAAAAATATAGCTCAAATTAATTAAACGATGCTTCGGGTCAGAGGGTGGCCCTGGCGTTGTTTTCCAAGAAATTTGATTTACACATATCTTGAAATCTAACCGTTGGATTTTGACAAAATTTATCTCATTGGAAAGATCTTCCCAAAGCGGTCCTAACGGCTCTAGTTTTGGGAAAATCCGACGGTCAGATCTCTTGGTCTAATCGTTTAAAGTCACGATTGCCGTAACGCGAACTACCACGCTCGATTCATTATAGTTCTATTTATATTTATAAATATAAATTTTCAAGCGCTTTCACTCACATGAATATCACACCAATAAAGGAAATGAATAATGCAAATCACAACTTAAGTTTATCTCGTCTATTAAAATGTGTTTTATTTCATGCACCAATTTTTATAGTAATTGACTATAAATTTATATTTTAATTTGTTCATAAATTCCAACGTTTAAATCTTGATTTCAACCTTCTTATTCATACTAGGTGTAAATTCCTTCACAATGAATAAAACAAAAAAATTTGTCCATTTTATTTCAAGGAGTAAATTTGTTGATTTCCTTCCGATGAACAAAAATGAATATTTTTGTTCAATTCATTTTTATGAGCAAAATGAGAATTTCTTTCCTACGCTTTTAATATTACATCAAAAATGTATTTTTTTTAAAGTAAAACATATTTTAGACTAAATATGATTCTTTTACTATTCTTTAAAATTTACATAAAAATGTAAATTTTTACTCTTATTTTATGTTTGCACTAGGGAATGCAAATAAAACGTATATTTTTATTTTCATGATTTATTTGTATTTAAAGAACGCAAATAAAAATGTAGCTTTTAATTTCTAAATTTTATTTAAATCTAGGAATGTAAATAAAAGAGCGTCTTTTATTTTCCGTTTATTTACATCAAGGAATGTAAATAAACACATAAAAATATAATCTTTCTTTTTCTAATTTATCCCCATTTAAATTTTGCTACAAAATGTAACTTTAATTGCTACTTTGTTTACATCTAAAATTGCAAACAAAACAACATTTCTTTTTATTTCTAATTTTGTTTGCAGCTAAAATCGCAAACAAAAACATATTTTTTTGTTCGCATTATAGAATGTAAACATAAAATAAAATTGTCTCTTCCCTCTTACATGTAGCGTTTGCATTTGTATGTAAACACAAAAAACGTAAATTATATTTTTAAGTAGCATTTGCATTTGTATGCAAACACAAAAAATGTAAATTATATTTTTAAGTAGCGTTTGCATTTGTATGCAAACACAAAAATGTAAATTATATTTTGAAGTAGCGTTTGCATTTGTATGCAAACACACATTTGTATGCAAACACAAAAATGTAAATTATATTTTTAAGTAGCGTTTGCATTTGTATGCAAACATAAAAATGTAAATTATATTTTTATTTTTATTTTTATTTTTCTACATTACATTTGCATTACAGAGTGTGATAAAATGAGATTCTATTTTTCTACATATTGTTTGCATTAAAGAATGCAACAAAAATGAAATTTTATTCTTTATGTAAAATTTGTGTTTGAAAGCACACATAAAAATGTCTTTTAATTTTCTATTTAATATTTGTGTTTTAAAGCATAAAAAAAATGTCGCTCAATGTTCCACGTAATATTTGTGTTTTGCAGCACAAATAAAAATGTTAATCAATGTACGACGTATATATTTGTGTTATAGACACAAATAAAATATAATTCAGTATACGATGTATGCATTTGTGTTTAAAGACACAAATAAAATGTATTTCAATGACGGTGCATGTATTTGTGTTTTAAAGACACAAATAAATATATTTTCATTGACGGTGTATGTATTTGTGTTTTAAAGACACAAATAAATATATTTTCAATGACGGTGTATGTATTTGTGTTTAAAGACACAAATAAATATATTCAATGACGGTGTATGTATTTGTGTTTAAAGACACAAATAAATATATTTTCAATGACGGTGTATGTATTTGTGTTTAAAGACATAAATAAATATATTTTCAATGACGGTGGATGTATTTGTGTTTAAAGACACAAATACATATATTTTCAATGACGGTGTATGTATTTGTGTTTAAAGACACAAATAAATATATTATCTAATGTTCTATATAATATTTGTGTTTAGAAACAGAAATAAAAATGATATTTTATTTTCTATGTAAATATTTGTGTTAAAACATAAATAAAAAGAACTTTTCATTTATATGAAAATATTTGTGTTAAAACACAAAATAAAAATAGACATTTCTTTTGCATGTTACTATTTGTGTTGATACACAAAATAAAATAAACTTTTTTCTTCTGTGTAGCATCAAATCAATTTAAATAAAAAGGAAAATTTTATTTTCTATTCTGAATCAAATCCATCTAAATAAAAAGAAAATTTTATTTTCTTTTTCAAATCAAATCCATTCAAATAAAAGGAAATTTTATTTTCCGTATTGAATCAAATCTATTCAAGTAAAACGGAAATTTTATTTTCCCCTTTTTCTCTTTTCCCTTTTTGTATGTAGATCTAAAATTTTTCTCTTTTTTTCATCATATAAACGAATGTTGAATTGATTATATAATTCAATTCAATAAAATCAAATATATGATTAAAATGTTCAAATACACACAACAATAAACATGATAATTCATAACATCCAACAGACAATCATCATAACACATCCATACAAATCAGATCTGAAACGAATACTATAGATAAAAATAAATTAATTAACTAATTAATTTAAAATAAAAGATATCTCATAGTTGTTGAGAAATTTGTCAAAAATTCAAGTTGTTCTGAATTGCTTTGTTTCAGTCCAGAAACGTAGATCTGCTCAATACGATCACAACGTCGCTGAAATCATCGAATTCCGAGTTGAAACGAATTAATTATGATCAAAACAAGTTATAAAATAAATTAGATTAATTAATTAGTTTAGTCATTAAGGAATTAACCTCTCTTCCTCCTTAAGATAAATTGGCCGTGAACTTCAAAATTGTTCAAAACTTTGAACTCAGTTTTCAGGAGGTAGGAAGGTCGGTTTGGGGTGTGGTTTATTGGAGGTGGTCGGGCTTGGAGAGGGGCACGTGCGCCTAGCACGGTGGAGGGTGCGGCTGCACCAGGTGGGGCTGGCGGTGGCTGAAACGCCCGGGTTTTGGGGGCACGGTTCTCTGAAATCGGGGCACGAGAGGAGATGAATCTTGTCTAGAAATGAAGAGGAAGGAGAACCCTAGATAAAACTCCAAAAAAGTATAGGGTAATTATTTGTGTGGAGAGAGAATTTTGAGAGGAAATGATTAAAGAGGGGGGCGGCTGAAAATGGGATCGGGGAAGATGAATACGACGGCTACAGGGATTAAATAATATTATATTTAGGGTTAGGTTTAATTATTTAATTAACCCAATAAAAGTCCATTTACCCACTTGCTCTGATTTCAACCCAACGACTGTGTTTCCTAGCTAATAACACTAGTCCGGATCCATATAGCTATGTCCCGCAGGCCCAAGAGGTCATCTCAGCCCTCGTTTTTCGAATTTAAAATTAATTCTTTTATTATTTAATTCTGACATAATCAAAAATCCACTGGAGCCATATACGGACTTCAAAAAATCCAAAAAAAATATTTTTGGCTATGCTTTTACGATACGAATCTAACAAAATTAATTTCGTCGAATTCTGAGACTGTTCGAAAGATGGCTATTCTCCAGTCGTTCAATTTTTACTGTATTTGACCAAACACGGTTTCTTTTGCCACGCTCACATATTAAATCGGAAAATTCTAAAAATTGAAACATAGCAATAATTTGACATTTCGGTTCCAACAAAAGTGGTTTCGTCGAAAACAGAGGTCGTTTGAAAATTGACTATTTTCACTGCCTCTAATATTATTTAAAATTAAAAATTTTAAATTCAGGCTCATTTTCTAACCAATTTGTTTTAAAAAAAAATGGTTCTTTGAAAATTAATGTGTAATATTCCAAAGACAGACCTTACCACCGTGGAGTGGGGGTTTGGTTCGTGTTAGGCATGGTATCAGAGCTTTGGTTAACCTTAGCTCTAGAATTAAGCACATTAAACAACCTATCAGAGATAGAATAATTAATATTCTAGGGCGAGTAACTCATTAGAGATAGGATTAGTAATATCCTAGAATGAGTACATCAGAATCGTATATAACTTACATCATTTTTCATGCATATATCTTTATGTTTTTGCTATTCCTCAAAATGTCTTTTCTATTGGCCTGACTCTTTTCTTGCTACATGCAAAACTGAAAGAAAATGAGCGGACGAGGCAGATGCATAAGTGGTAGAGGTCGAGGTGGGGGTAAAGCCCCCTTTGTCAATAGTTAGCATGATGTGGGTGCAGTCGAATCAGATGCCAACAATGAGGCAGTATTGCCACCGTAACCCCCACAACAACCATTTGATCTTGATACAGTTGCTAAGAAATATGAAAACTTCGGCAGAGTGCCATTCACAGGCATCAAAACCGTAATGGAAGCTCAAGCTTGGTTGAGGTCTTGCGAACGAATCTTCGCGGGCCTAGAATTAGCAGATCACATGAAAAGATTCTTGGCATCCTTGTTACTTAAGGACGAGGCCCTAATCTGGTGGGAAGCAGTGAATATAGGTGATCTTGAAGTTGACATGACATGGACCAGGTTCAAAGAAGTCTTCGAGGAAAGGTTTGTCCCACGATAGGAAGCCGAACGCTTGCATGATGAGTTCGCTAATGTTCAACAGAGTGACAATACCGTTCATGAGTATCTTAACAAGTTTAATGCACTCTCTCACTGTGGCCCAGAATTAATTCAGGAACCAATTAAGAAGAACAAGTGATTTATCGAGGGTCTTCAGAGAAGGTATCATAGCAGGATGATAATGCATATAGAACTTCCATTTGCTAAGGTCGTCGAAATGGCTTGTAGATACGAAGGTATCGATAAGAAAAACTCCCAAGCCGATCGGGAAAGAAGCCAAGATAATAACAAGAGAAAGCTTCCTAATACAAAGCCTGAAGCTAGCAAAACTGAAGCCACTAAGTCTCAAGAAGATAAGCGGAAAAAAATTAAGTGCTACAAATGTGATCAATATGGGCATTGGGCTAATGAGTGCAAAGCTCCTTAGAAGCCGAAGAGGAATGAGTCCAATTCTAGTCAGCAGCCTCGCAACAGTGGTGAATGCTATAATTGCCATAAGTCGGGACATTCTGCAAGGAACTGCCCATTGACTAAGAAAGCTGCAGTGGCTCATATTTATGATGGGACGAGTGCGCCATCTCCTTCTACTGGTGGAGGTAAACCTGATGTGTTGGAAGGTACACTTACAATAAAAAATATTCCTATTAAAGTATTATTTGATAGGGGTGCATCATGGAGTTTTATTTCAGGTAACACAGTTAAGAAATTATATTTAAAGTTGAGAAATCTAGAAGGATCTATTAGTGTTCATAATCTGATAGGGGGTTCACTTATTCTCCATTTGTATTATAGAGTACGTGTCTCCTATTCTTTTTATCGATTTGTTTTTTATTCAGTGATCATGAATCTATCCAATTTTGATATTGTACTTGGATTGGATTGGTCAACTAAGTACGGAGCCGAAGTAAAATGTGCTGAGAGAGTGGTTAAGGTTAAAACAAAGCTCGGAAGTATTATTATACCTTGCATAGGCCCGGATTCAGGTAGAAAAGAATTTTGGTCAGCGCTTGTTGTTTCTCCGACCTCTTTAGAGAATATACCCGTTGTCAGAAATTATGCAGATGCGTTTGAAGATGTTGATAGCTTACCTCCGCATAGAGAAATTGATTTTAGAATTGTTCTTGTTCCAAATGCAAGGCCAGTCGTGCATTCAATTCGTAGAATGACATCGAAAGAAAAAGAAGAGCTGAGTGATCAAACTCGGTTGCTTCTAGAGAAAGGTTTGGTTAGGACTAGTTTCTCATGTTAGGGAGCAGCGGTGGTATTCGTTCCTAAGTCAGATGGTACTCTTAGATTACGTGCAGATTACTGTGACCTAAACATGCAAACATTGTAGAATAAATATCCATTACCGTGGATTGATGATTCATTAGATTGCTTGAATGGAGTGAAAGTGTTTTCAAAGATGGACCTTGCTATAGGCTTCCATCAGTTGCGGATCGCCAAAGAATGTGTTCCTTTGATAGCTTTTAGAGGTTCAGACTTTTCTTACGAATGGTTAGTAATGTCGTTCTACTTATGTAATGCCCTGCTTATTTTGTTAATTTGATGAATCAAGTATTTCATGAAGTGTTGAATAAATTTGTGCTAGTTTTTATTGATGATATTTTAATCTTCTCTAAGTCAGCTAGCGAGCATGTGAAGCATTTGAAACAGGTTTTGGAAATTCTAAGAAAGAATGTATTGAAAGCCAAATTTTCTAAATGCATATAGTGGCAAGAAGAAGTGAAGTTCCTTGGTCATGTATTATCGAATGAACGAATTTTAGCAGATCCAGGCAAAATTATAGCCATTAGAGATTGGAAGCAACCCAGCACCCCCACGGAAGTTAGAAAGAAGGCTATTATCGGAAATTCATTAAAGATTTTTCGAGGTTATCCAGTTTATTGACGAAGCTTACAAAGAAGCATGCAAGATTTAATTGGACAACAGTATATGAGGAAGCTTTCCAAGAGCTGAAAGTGAGATTAACTACTGCTCCAGTATTGGCAATTATAGATGGCAATCAGGATCTGACTATCTATACGGATGTTTCTTATGAGGGAGTAGATGCGGTATTAATGCAAAGAGGCCAAGTAGTTTCTTATGCTAGCCATCAATTGAAGTAGCATGAGAGGAGGTATATTATGCATGATTTAGAGTTATTAGCAGTGGTATTTTCCTTAAAGATCTAGAGGCATTATGTTTTGGGTGAGAAGTTAGAGTTATATATCGATCATAAGTCGTTGAAGTTTTTGTTCACCCAAAAAGACTTGAATTTGAGGCAGCAGCGTTGGTTAGAATTTCTTGCAGCATACGATCTAGATATTTTGTATACTCCAGGGAAAGCCAATGTTGTAGCAGGCGCCCTTAGCTGAAAGAATGCGATTGTCGCTAATCTTATCATCACGCCTTCATTGATTGAGAAAATCTCTATTCTTCAGAAAGATGATAATTTTATTCAAAAGATTATCAAAAGAATTCAGCAAGGTGAAGCCTCGAGTTTCCAAATTGATAGCAAAGGGGCTCTGAGATTGTTAGGCCGAGTTTATGTGTCGAACATCCCCGAGCTCAAAAGAGAGGTAATGGATGAATGTCATAAATCTAACCATAGTATTCATCCAGAGGTAAGTAAAATGTATTATGATCTTAAGCGCACATTCTGGTGGAGGCTCTGAAGAGAGATATTTCTATATACGTTAGCAGGTGTCCAACTTACCAATAGGTTAAGAGCGAATCAACAAAAGGTCGTTGGTTTGTTATAACCCATAGAAGGTCCAGAATGGAAGTGGGATCAGATTTCTGTGGATTTCATTGATGGTTTACCTAAAACAAAAAAGAGCAATGATAGTATCTAGGTTGAAGAGCGCCAATTTTGTTCCAGTGAAATCAACGAGAACCACTCATAGTCTGGCTCAGATATATGTAAGAGAAATCGTCAGATTGCATGAAGTTCCCAACAGCATTGTCAGTAATTAGGACCCAATCTTTGCAAGTAAGTTCCAGGAAGCATTCCAATCTAAATTGGGAACGAAAATAAATCTTCGCACTGCCAATCATCCTCAGACAGACGGTCATACTGAGAGGGTGAATCATATGTTAGAATATTTATTGCAGGCTTGTATTCTTGATTTTAAAGGGTCTCGGGAGGATCACATACATTTGGTTGAATTCTCCTATAATAATAGTTATCAGGCGAGCTTAAATTATCTCCAGTTCAACATTGTATGGTAGACTATGTAGGTCTCCTGCATGTTGGATTGAGCCTGGTAACCAGTTAGTGTTGGGTCCTGATATGATATAAGAAGCTTCAGATAAAGTGGATTTCATGAAGAAGCGATTGCAAGTAGCATAGATCCCATAGAAGAGTTATGCGGATTCTAAAAGAAGAGATGTGACATTTTCTGTTGGTGATTTCGTGTATTTGAAAATTTCTCCAATGAGAGGAGTAAATCGATTTGGGAAGATAGGAAAATTGGCACCTAGATATATTGGCCCATTTCATATACTTAAGAGGATTGGGACTCTAGCTTAAAGGGTTCAGTTGCCAGATTGGTTGCCGTGAGTGCATGATTTGTTTCACATCTCTCAACTTCAAAAGCATGTACATGATCTAGACTGGATAGTTGAAGAGGCTAATCAACCAAAACTAGATATTACTCCGAGTTTAGCTGTTCATAAGGAGCCATTAAAGATTATTGGTAGAGAAACCCGAGTTCTAAGGAACAAGAAAGTGCATTTAGTCAAAGTGCAATGAAGCGGAGATCTAAGAGACTGTACATGGGAGACAGAAGACAGCTTTAAACAGGCTTATCCCAGGTGCAGGGAGGATATCCTGGATTAGCTCTTGTGAGAGGCACATTTATGATATGTCGTATTTCCATTTTATTTCCTAATTTACTGTCTTCTTCGTTTCCGGGGATGAAAAGTTCTAAGTAGGGAGGTTGTAACAACCCGGAATTTCACAACAAATTTAAAAATTATTTTTTAAGTCATCACATAGCCCTTAAAAAGTGAAAATTTGTTAGGAAGCTCAAAATTCGATGAGATAAAAAAAATTGGATTCATAATGACAAATCATTATTGAGTTCCAAAGTGAGCGTCAAACAGAGTTAGCATGCGGTTGTGCGGGGAACACACATTTGCTAATAAACTGATGCTCAATTTACAAAGGAACATTGTTGAGATGATCTCAGAATTCTATTCCTTTTTTTCTATTCGTAACATCGAATAATGGCTAAATCCAAAAGCCCATAATTTGTTGAATTAATGTGTGAGCGTGCAAAACAAAAAGGTACGTAAAAATCGCATTTTTGGAGCTTATTTGAGCCTGCCTGAAAAATTAAAACAAAAGGCCAAACGAACTCAGAATTCGATGAAACTTGGTTCGTTGGATTCATATGACCATGTATTATCTCATGTCCAATTTGTAGAGCAAACGGAGACAGTTTGCAGTTGGACGGTCGGAGAGAGCGGGAGATAAATTCCTATATAACTCAAGCTTCTCTTCTCTTTCTCTTCACTTTTCTCATTTTCCTCCTACCTCAAAATTTCCAAATCAATGGCCTCCATTACCCTAACCCTAGCTTCATCACCTTCCTCTTCCTCCCTCTCCCCAAAGCTGCCTCTCTTCCCCTACCCCATGTCGAGACCCCCTCCCCCACCCTACGGTGGAACCCCGTGTAAAGCCCACGGCGGCACACCCCCTCTTCTGTCTTCCTTCTTCACACCAAAATTCCTCCTTTCCTTCCTCCAAAGCTTCCTACACCTCCTACCTCTTCTCCTACCACCTCTACACTTCTCTAAACTCACCAATCCTCTCTTTAATTGCTCTCCAAGGTCCTTGTAGCAAAGATTAAGGTTCAGGCACCCCGCACGAGCTTGATTTCATTTCCATTAGGCGTTGGAGCGAAGCTTGAGCACTGCGGGTCTTCGGATTGTCGCATGCAAGCCTGAAAAGGCCGCATTCATCCGCAAATTAAAGACTGGCGTTGTGGAACTCATGGTGAGAAATTTTATCTTACTTTAGAACGGGGTAGATAGGTTTATAGAATCGTTAAAATATTTTTAGCAAGTTAAAAAATATGATTTTTAACTAGTATATAACATGAGAATATATTTAGCAAGTTAAAAATACGATTTTTAACAAGTACATGATATGTGAATATTTTTAGCAAGTTAAAATTATGATTTTTAACTAGTACATGATATGTAAATATTCTTAGCAAGTTAAAATTATGATTTTTAACAAGCACATGATATGTAAATATTCTTAGCAACTTAAAAATATAATTTTTAACTAATACATGATATGTAAATATTATTAGCAAGTTAAAAATATGACTTTTAACTAGTACATGATATGTAAATATTTTTAGCAATTTAAAAATATGATTTTTAACTAGTATATTGCATGAGAATATTTTTACCAAGTTAGAAATATGATTTTTAACTAGTATATGACATGAGATTATTTTTAGCAAGATAAAATTATGATTTTTAACTAGTATATGACATGAGATT
Organism: Allium sativum; assembly: GCA_030737875.1. Lineage (NCBI taxonomy): Eukaryota > Viridiplantae > Streptophyta > Magnoliopsida > Asparagales > Amaryllidaceae > Allium > Allium sativum. The sequence goes on along the minus strand of JASFAX010000021.1, from coordinate 29,860,113 downwards.
ATTTTTAGCAAGATAAAATTATGATTTTTAACTAGTACATGATATGTAAATAATCTTAACAAGTTAAAAATATGATTTTTAATAAGTACATGATATGTAAATATTATTAGTAAGTTGAAAATATGATTTTTAACTAGTACATGATATGTAAATATTCTTCACAAGTTAAAAATATGAATTTTAACTACTACATGATATATGAATATTTTTAGCAAGTTAAAAATATGATTATTAACCAGTGTACGACATGGGATAAATTCTAGTTAATTTAAAATGTGGTTTTTATCTAATGTATGCAATGTAGCTTATATGCACGAGATAAAAATTAAACTATATGGGTAGCATGAGATATTAATGGGAATGGATGAAATTAACTACGGAGAAGTGTGGTAATAAAAATTCATTAAGCCGTTTGGTAAAGAATGAACGATGTAGAAATATTGTGACACTCGCATGACAAACAATGTGGTTGGACACTTGGGGCGCCTTAAATTGCATTGGATGTTGAGTACCTAATTATTTATGATTTTTGTGCATGCATTAGATGCGAGTGATGGGCTCTGGATTAATTATACATTACCGTAGGATAGAAAGCAGGTGTTGGACTATATTACATAAGCATATCTGGACATACCCATATAAGCATGTAGCTGCTTGATGTTTATATGATGTGAACCGTATTGTATTCATTATTTGATGCTATATGACGAGAACAATGACTGAAGGCCAAGTATACTGCGTATTGATCAGATGTGATAGAAGACAGTGATTTGGACTTAATTGAATATATAGATAAATTTTCAAGACTAATAATAAACCCTACATAGGTCAGGAAGTGACAAAAATATACACGTCGCTCTTGCGTAACTACGGTACATGGGGATTGTGGTAATTAAATTGTACAGATCGCATGGGGTGATGTGTAAGGCGTAATGGTTGTTTGCATGATTTTTAATTCCCACATGGCATAGAGATGATTTATTTTTATGCATCTCTCAGTGTATACATATTGTATTGATCTACTGTGATTTGTTGATGCCTTTTTAGGCCATTTCCGATTTTTCGGAGCCCTCCGTACAAAGGAGGTTATGGCGAATTTTTCTGAAAATTTAAGGCGTTAGCCAATATTTAGTAAAATAAATAGTTTGGAAGCCGTTGAATGAATTATATTTTTATATGAAAATATAAATTAAAATAAAACGAACAGCGCAGTGGCAGTTCGCGTTTTCGACTCATAGTTTTAAGCGAGTATACCGGAAGATCCGACCTTCTGATTTTCCTAAATATTGAACCATTGGGTTGGGTTCGTTTCAAAAATGTCTTTCCAACGATAAATAAATATGTTAAGATCCGACAGTTAGATCGCTAGAAATGTTCAATTCCAAATTAAATGAAAACAGCGCTAGTGCACTCGAATGAGCTGAAACATCATGCGGCTGGTTTGAGCTGTCTTTACGTATATAAAAATAGTGAAGGATCGTTTTAAATTAAAATAAGAAAGTTAGAATGTGTATAAGCCAATTATGATTAGTTTATAAAAATGAAAATAGTTAAGAGTAATTTGGCATGAAACTTATTTAATGAATTTTTTAGTATTTTGTGACAAAGTATTTAATTCGATGACCGAATTAAATCCTTGATTTAACCTTTTTAATAAGGTAGTGAAATGAATTGTAAATGCCAATTACTTAACCAAAGAAAGAATTGATTTGATTTATATATGCAAGAATTATTTGAAAAGGCCTAGTTAATTCTCATTTCAAATAATTAAATGACGACTAAAAGTCAAAGAAAACGAAGACGGTGCAAGATCAGTAATCTTCACATTGAATGGATAACCACTGATGCCTTCGATATGGGTAGCTCCCTTGAAAAGGTTATAACGATAGTTGTCGGATGTATTTGTTGATTATCTGGATATGCGAGGACCTCTTCCCCTTATTGGACATATGGGATAAGGAATAAGTTGCCTCCGGTTTCATTCAGACCCAGTACGAACGTATGAATGGATTGTATGTTTGACGTTGTAATATGTGCTATGTGGTTTATCTTTGCTAAATATGTATCTATTTAGTAGCGGAGAATTTATTCTCTTGTTTAACACCCTTCTTTGAGACGTACGAACTTAGAGGTTACATATTGGTGAAAATCAATAACATGGCATGAATTGACAATGTGGCATGCTGAGATGCAAGTGATCAAGGCTTTTGTTAAAAAGCGAAGTCTTGTGATGATGATCAAAGCATATCTTTAAGTAGCATAACTTTGTGTATAACATTAGTTTAGTACGAGGGATAAAGAGCCCAGTGAGGCCAATCATCGCAAGTATCCGGAGACACGATGGGAGCACGTCCAACTTATTATTCGACGTGACTGGTAGGAATTACCAGACTTCTATGTGATTTGAGAATAATTTGAGATGGCCCTCTATGGTAGGCCTAACGAAGCTGCATCCACATAGGTAAGTCTATACGGTTAGATCCATAAAGTATGCCTTTTTTGCATTCTATTTGAGGTCAACCAAAAGACCGATGGGATGATTTTTAGGATGATTCAGAAGCTGCCTCGGCTTCGAGAGCAGGCTTCGTGGTCAGGACTCAACAATGATAGTAAGTCGTCAGTTACCTATCATCATCGATCACAGCGAGTACGGGAAAGACTGGAGCTGAACTAACAGGCCAATGATCTTTCATACCAAGACATTAGATGAGGAATAATTCCAATCAGTTGTTTGGTAGGGGCACGGTCACTTAACTCTTTGAATGATCTTTCATTAGTTAGGGGACCGAGTGAGGCCATAGCCATCGAAAAAAGAGATAGACAAATCTATGGATATATGTATTTTAGGCCTAACAAAGCTATCCATTATAGATAAAGAAATCCCCAACTGAGTTTTGTAGGGGGACTCCGGATTAGGGTGCTCTCGTAGTGCGATGATGGTGGCTTAGTATGTTTTTGTAGCATATCAATGGAGACTTAGTACGCCTTCGTAGTGCTGTCTAGCACGCTTTCATAACGTAGCGATGGAGATTTGGTACATTTTCATTGTACGGAAATGGAGACCACTCGTAAAAGGTACTATTGGGAGTACCCTTATATGTTGGGCATATAACTACATATATATGATATATTAGGTTAATCTACTTAGGAGTAGATGGTTATGGTTTATGCGTAAATCTAAAGTTATAATGTGTAATAAACCTAAATAACTTAATAAAGTTAAACTAGCGATAGAACAGTATATGCATTGTTATTAATAGAAAATATAAATTGCCATTCATTGAACTTTTGTTCCAGCCCCGTTCTCATAACAAACCCAGAGGTTAGATAGGTGGCAGAGGTTATACAGCTTAGAGAGACTAGTTAGACAATGTCATTATTATGGTAAATATTTACTTACTATTATATTCTATTCATTCCGTTGTGATATATTTTATCGTGAGCTCTAATATATTTTATCTTTTCCTTTCTGCGGGATATTAGACAAACCAACTCGGGTTTTGGTGGACTTGGAATTTAGCATTTTATGAAAAAATAGGAATAATTGAAATTTGGGCTGTTACATCTAGAGCTTATGCTTAGGATTCCTATATAAATAGTGAGTGAATGTATATAAATATGAATATATTATACATATACCTAGATTTATGTAGGAACATACTAAATAAGTGAAACAACACATGGAAGAAGTTGGAATGTCAGTTTTGTACACTAGGGAAATGGTTAAGGAAATTGGAGAATAGTTGGCTCGCGAGTGGCTAGAACGTACAATATGTATTGTGATAAAAAGGAGAATTCCATGTGTTAACATTTGAAATTTTGGTAACTGGGTTAGTGGGTTGGGCAGTAGAGCTTGGTAATTGAGAGAGTGTTTGAAGTAAAATGGATTTAGAATTTATATATGTACAGTTGGCGTAGAAGTACCACTAGATTTAGATTTCATTTTAGACATAGTGTTGGAGGAATTTAGCATGAAAGAGAATTTGGATTTAGAATTTGGTTTTGTGCAAAGGATTTGGGAATGATAAATTTATAAACCACTTTATGCTTTTCCCCGTAATTAAACTATTTAAAGAACCTGAAAAAAAAAATTAAAAGATTTCTAGAAAAGCTTTCAAGTTGAAATTTAATTATTTGTGATATTAAGTGTTGCATTAAAATAATTTTAGACAAAATTATGCAAATTTGTTTTCGAAAGAATAAAGTGCGAAAGCATGTTATAGGTTAGTAATATAAATGGTTACGAAAAGCACAAATATAAATGAATTAGTATATGTGGTGCATAAGTGGTTTTGAGTGAAAGAAAATATAGAGTTTTTTTATAAAGAACGGATTGTGACACACTTTAACTTGTTGGAATAAGAAGAATTATAAGATAAGTTTTTGTGAATCAATAAGTTGTAAGTAAACTTGGTTTTTTAAAGTGCCAGGAAAATATGTAATGAAATAGGTGTATAAAATATAGGTGAAACATTGTAATGACCCGTATTTTATGTGTCGTATAATCGTATGATAATTTTATTTAGTTCTTTAGTGATTGGATCATTCTCAGATTTTAGAATATCGCTCATGGGGACGCTAGACATGTCCATGATTTTTACCAATCTTATTTTTAACCATTTTTCCCTTGAGCTTATGTTTGGGCTATAAATTTTGATAGAGGTTGAATTAGGTGTTGACATCTGGGATGATTGTTTATGATTCCGTACAGTGGTCGCATGAAGGATTTGGTCTAGCACTTTTGGAGGATTTGTTGTTTTAAGTTTCAGCTACAGTTAGGTATACTAATTAGTAACTAATGAGTTGATTAGCCAAGCCCATTAGGATAATGAACTGCATATATAAATAGGGGGACTTAAGGAGAGAACTAAGGTTACTCTCTTTGTTCTAAACTTTAGGTTGGGCATCTGTGATTCTCTGGTTCAACATAAAACCCTATTACTACATTTTTTTCCTATAAATTCATCGTAGATTGTGTCTAGAAGATATATCAACACCAAGGAAGATAGATCACATCAAATTGCATCAAGTTCTGGGATTATCTATGCTATCCAGATCTGATCTCGTCAGATTTACGTTGAATCAAGGCTTAGGTGAGTGATAGATATCTCTCACATGGAAACTATAGAATGTATGGGTAAATTAGGATTTTATTCATATTATATATGTTAAAATCACCTTAGATCTGATCATATATGTTTAGTTCAGATTTAAAAACCCTCGAAAAGCATAACTTGATCATATTAATTAGATAATTATTAGATTAATCATGATACGTGTATGTCTATATCTAAATCATGTTAGATCTACGTTAATTTTGCTCATATATGCTAATATCATCCTAAATCGATCCATGCAAGTTTATTTCAAATCTAATAAGTTCATATGCTTTAAACTAACCTATTAAACTAGAGATTCATATGTTAATCATGATTTTAGGTATGTTTAAATCTACAATTTTAATTGGTTGATTGTTATATTGTGTTTTAATGATTTGGGTTTGTTTGTATGATCATGTACTATTGTATCGTTGTTTGATTAGTTTGAATTGATTTCATTGTTTGAGTTGTTTGTTAAAATTGGTTGGCATATATCTTAGGAATAAATAATAGAGAAAATTAGAGATTCAGATGATCAGATTCAAATGAAACTTGGCAGAGGCGCTCTGAAAGACAAGGGATTGGAGTACGAAAATTTTCGTGCCAAAATACTCTTAGTGTATCGATCGACACCGACCCATAACCAATGGTTGGATGGCTTTGAAATTTTGTGAAGAACATCTCCACGATAAATCAAAGCTATTGGTAAATTTTCATGTCATTCAGAATTGGTTTAGATGGATCGAAGGCTGATTGCCCAAGATACTAGGAAAATAGACCAGATGGATATGCTTGAGAAAAGGATGGATAGAGGCTAGCTACTTAGCCAAAATTGGCTAAGTAGATGGCTCGGCACTAACCCATAAGAGGAAGCCTGATGCAAATGATTTTCGGGGAGCTTGGTTGTAGTGGCTTTTGGAGGTTGCTGGTGAAGTTTGAATGGAAATGGACTTTAGACGATTGATGTTCAACTCAAAGATGGATGGTGCTTCGATTGTGAACTCGTGTTAGAGTGGTCACGACTGGATTGATGTGATACTAATCATGATGCATTATACGATCTAGTATGATGATGGATTGACAAAATGGGAGTCAATCATGAATGATAATGGAACGGTTCGAGAAATGGATTAAGTCGCCGAAATGAAAGACTTAACAAATTTAAAGTGCCAAGGATTGTTGGTTTTCGAAGTATTTTAGCAGACTCGAAGCAGGGGTGTCGTGGGGACGCCCATTAGAATCAGATTCGATAGATCGTGTACCTCGAGCAGTCATGACGGGCCTAGTTGTCAAGAATGGAAAAGACAAAGGTACTAGTCATGATGGCATGTGGTATTTTGGCTAGAACTGAGGTTTACCATTAGCCTTTTGATCGATGAAATGAAAATTCGATAATTAATATGTTTATGGCTGCAGTTGGTGATAACTAGGGTATTGAATGCTATGGTTGATTGTGCGACTTCTCTCTTTCTCTAGGTAGGCTATCACCGTAGGTCGTAGAAGAGAAGAGGGATTGGGGTTGTCCCCTCCTATTTCTGATGTGACATGTGATGGATGGTTTTTCACATGTTAGCTTGATGGTGCTGGGCAGATCAGATAGTTGATCCTCTTAAACTCAAAGTATCCTGTGTAACTGTTGTTAGCTATTTTATCCCGCACTATGACTGTTGTCTAACTCAAGATTTTATGTTTCCCTCGTATTACCTTGGGATGTTAATCAATGTTTATTGGTGAGAGGACTAGGATAATAGGTAGCAGGTTTGGTGGTGATACTGATTTTGTGCGAAAATGAGTTGGAGGCTTACTTATTATATGCAATCTACTACATTACTAGTCCTTGCTACTTCCACCGTTTATTGAGAGACTTTTGTTACTCTGAGGGATGTAGTGAGGCATGTTATGTACAGAGATTCGCGTATGGAAATGTATTATACTCGAGATTCTATGGATTTATGGAAATTTGATTGTTTGTTCAGTTGACCTCCATTTGTATGTCCTGTTGTATATTTTATTATTATATATTATCCATGCGCTGAGAGTTATATGATTGGTTCCATTTCGAGTTATTCTTCCTCGATGATCGTCCCATATTGGCCTGGCATGTCATACAACACATATTTTCCTTAATTCGATGCATGAGGTATGAGTGGTGGTCACATTTGGTATCAAAGTTTTGGTTAATCGATTTTACGCAAAGTTCGCAAGCTTATAGTGTATGAGAGACGTACTTGTAATTTTTAACTGGTGATTACTATATTATAGTGTAAATATATATAGTATAGTATACTAGTAAGCACTTGGACACCAATATGGTTTTTCTCTATTGTAGATGGATCATTCTCGTTTTAGATAGAGAATGAGTTGACGTACTACGAGAAATGCTGCTAGGGACGAGTCTACTACTAGAGGGGTAGGCGAACGTTTCTAGACGGGAGCTGTAACTGCTATGTCCGATTATCCTACTATGTTTGAGGCTATAATGGCAACGATCATGATGAGGATGCCCATTTTGGAAGCGGCATTAGAGCATAGTGTTCATGTGTAGGCGCATAGGGTTGATTCTGATATGCGGCAAATGATTTATCCTTCTTTGGATGAGGACGATGATTTGAGGAGGAGTATAGACTTGGAGCAACTGCGGCGTCGGGTTGAGAATCGAGAAGAGGGGAACATTGCCACTTTGGATAAGGCCTTAGGATATGAGAATGAACCTATTATGGAAACTTATACCAGTGCCGATGCTACAAAGGAACCAAAGCCTTGATGGAGTAATGGGAGTAAGAATAATCATATGGAAGGAAAGAAGTAGAATCAGCATAAAGGTAATGGGAAAAGGAAGCGACCACAGCAAGGAAGTAATGTCTGGAATAAATCTAAGAAGGACGATATCTGTTATAACTGTCAATAGAAGGGCCATCATTTCAAGAATTGCAAGAATCCTAAAAAGGAAGGGAGATATTATAAGTGTGACAAGCTTAGGCATAAGAAGAAGGACTGTCCAGATCTTTTTAAGAATAAGCAATTGGTGGAGGCTTGTGTTTTGGAAGTTGTTTCAATTTCTTATCATATTACTATCAGGATCTAGGTAAGCGTATTGTCGTTTTAGGTACGCCCTCTATTAGAAGTGTTCATGTTCGAGTTTTGTTTGATAATTTTTCATATGTGATTAACTTGTTTGTAAGTCAAGACTAGAACCCAGTATTGTTGATAGACCATTAGTTGTTGCTAGTCTAGTAAGGAATTTGTCTTGTCTTTGTATGCTTTGAAGTGGTCTAGCTTTATGGGGTCATGATTTCTCTTTTTGTGTGATTATTTTGAATTTTGTAGGGTATGGGATTATTATGGGTATGGACTGGCTCATGAGGTATGCTGCTATTGTGGATTTCAAGAGGCTTCAGGTGAAAATTGGGAATGTGGAAGGGAGAACGATGGTGATACGTTGTCTACCAAAGAATGGAATTCTGGTTAGCTTTTTATATTCATTTTTGATTCCACGAGATAGGTTGTCATCAGTGATAATTAGAGTTTCTGATGTGTTCGATAAGGCCAGAAGATTGCCGTAGCGGTTGGAGATCGAAATTTGAATTGATTTATGTGATAGAGCCAGACCTATAGGTATGCCTCTTAGGAGGATGGCGCTTAAGGGACAACGAGAGTTAGAAGTGCAAGTAAACGATCTTTTTAGTAAGGGTTTCATTTGGATAAGCATATCTGAATGAGGTGTACCGATTGTGTTTATGACCAAAACTTATGGATCATTGCAGTTATGTATTGATTATCGTGAGCTGAATAAGGTGGCCAAGAAGAACAAGTATCCATTGCCAAGAATCGATGACTTGTTTGATCAACTTCACAAAGACAAGGTACTTTCCCAAATGGATTTGGCAATGGAATTTCACTAACTAAGAGTGGCTAGGAATAGTATGCCAAAGATTGTTATTAGGACACCGTCTGGATTTTATGAATAGTTGGTGACACCGTTTGGAATGACTAACGCACCAACGTATTTTGTGGTTCTTATGAATTGAGTTTCAGAGACTAATTGAATAAGTTCGTATTTGTGTTCGTGGATGACATATTGTTTCACATCCTAAGTGGATAGCTCGATTCCATGGGATTCCAAAGTGTATTGTTAGTGATCGAGACCCATTGTTAGCTAGCGGATTTTGGAAGAGTTTGTAAGAGACGTTAGGGATCGTGCTACGTATGAGTATGGCCTATCATTTTTTAGATGGGTGGTCAGATCAAAAGAATTAATTGAGCATTGAAGGATCATCTATTTTTGGTCGAGTTTACCAATTGAGTATTGGAATGGCACCATACGAGGTGTTGTATGGTAGACCATGTAATTCTCCATCATGTTGGTTAGAAACTTGAGAAAAATTAGTACTTGGGCTTGAGATGATAAGAGAAACGATGGATAATATTAAAATCATTCAACAATGAATGAAGGCAGTCCAAGATTGTCAGTAAAATTATATTGATAAGCAAGGTAAGGATTTGGAATTCTCGGTTGGAGATTTAGTGTTCATTTAGATTTTCACCTCTAAGGAATATAGTTCGTTTCAGAAGTAAAGGAAAGTTAGCGTCAAGGTCTGTTGGGCCGGTTCCGAGCAACAAGCATATTGGAAAGCTCACTTATAAATTGGATTTACCTGAGTAGATAGCTAACATGCACAATATGTTTCATATATTGTTTCTACAGGAATTTTTGCACAGCTCGAATAGAGTGATATCTCCTGATCAAATTAAAGAATAAGAGGTCGAGCCCAAAGTTTCTAGGATTCGTAAGCGACTTCGTATCATCAGAAAATGGCGTGGAACAGCTTAAAATTTTGATTGTTATGATAGTCAAGGTGCAATGGGGCAAGGATGATGATAGTTGCACATGGGAAATAAGAAAAGAGTATGAAGTCGACCCATCCAGAACTCTTTGAGTGGTGTGTCTGATATTTCGTATCTTACTTGTACTATTGTGTCTTGTGATATTATAATTTTGCATGCTAGGATAGCACTTTTGGTTACATAGATGGTTGGATGCTAGATCGGATGGTAAGTTGAATGCTCGTGGATGATAGACATGCGGGATATTTTGTTTGCTCGTGTTTTCTTGGAATTTCAACGGCAAAATTCCTAAAGGTGAGGGGGGGAGAGAATGTAACGACTCGTACTTTTTCATGTCGAAAAATCGTAAGATAATTTTATTTAGTTCATTCATGATCGAATCATTCTCAGATTTTAGAATATCACTCACAGGGATGTGAGACCTGTCCATGATTTTTACCAATCTTATTTGTGACCATTTTCCCCTTAATCTTACTGTTCGGGCTATGACTTTTCATAGAGGTCAAATTAGGTACTGAATCTATCTCATTGGATCAAGATGGTTGTTTACGATTCCGTAGAGTGGTCATATGAAGGATTTTCTCCAATAGTTTGGGAGGAATCGATATTTTAAGTTTTAGTTATAGTTAGCTGACTGATTAATAACTAATGGGCTGATTAGCCAAGCCCATAAGGCTAATGAGATGCAGATATAAATAAGGGACGTTGGGAGAGAACTGGGGCTAGTCTCTTTATTCTAAACTTTAGATTGGGCGTCTGTGATTCTCCTGTTTTCCCTAAAACCATATTTCGCTAAAGTAAAATCCTACAAATTCATTGTAGACTATGTCTAGAAGATAAGTCACACCAAGGAGGATTAGACCACATCAAATTGCAACAAATTCAGGGATTATCAGTGTTGTCCAGATCTGATCCCGTTGGATTTACAATGGATCAAGGCTTAGGTGAGTGATAGAGATCTCTCATACAGAAACTTCGAATTGTATGGGTAAATTAAGATTATGTTATATAATATATGTTAAAATTACCTTAGATCTGATCATATATGTTTAGTTTAGATTTAAAAACCCTATAAAAACCTAACTTGATCATATTAACCGGATAATTGCTAGATTAATCACGATATGCATATGTCAAGATCTAAATCATGTTAGATCTTTGTTAATTTTGCTCATATATGCTAATATCATCCTAAATTGATCCATGTAAGTTTATTTTAGATCTAAGTAAGTTCATATGCTCTAAACTAATCTATTAAACCGGATATTAATATGTTAATCATGATTTTAGGAATCTTTAGATCTATATTTTTAATTGATTGATTTTTATATTGTGTTTTAATAATTTGAATTTTGTTTGTATGATCATGTATTGTTGTACCATTATTTAATTTATTCGAATTGATTTCATTTCTTGAGTTGATTGTTAGAATTGGTTTTCGTAGATCTTAGGATTGAAGCAACAAGAAACTCAAGGATTTAGATGATCAGGTTCAGATTGAACTTGGCGGAGGCGCTCTAGAAGACAAGGGATTAGAGCATGAAAAATTTTGTTCCAAAATACACTAAGTGTACGGGTCGCTATGCAGTTAAAGTGCTCGGCGGATCCATTGTGGCAGAGGCGTAAAAATTTGTAGCAGGGATAAAGCGAGGAAATGGCAGGATATAGCAGATGAGTGTAAAATAGTTATAATAATCATATCTGATGCATTTACAAAAATATAAATGACAAATAAATGGAAAAGTATCATTCAACTTAATTATTATTAGTACTTTCTTAATTTTAAATAAAAGCATAAGCAAATATATGTAAGTAAGTGTAAACTTTTATTTAGCTTGATCAAATTTAATAGAATGTTGTAGTATTTTATATTCTAAAAAATATATGTTAAAAAATTATATTGTAAAAGTAATTTTATAATGCATAAATGTCATTTTTAATTCATTTCTCTTATAGAAGATAAAGCGGAAATAGCGGGTATAGCTAAAATATCGGGAATATCGGAATATAATGGACTCAAAGCGGAAAGGCTTTTTGAGAGGCTATTTGGAAATTGCATAGCCTTAGAAACCCGCTACATGATATAGCCGGGATATGGCGGGGTAATAGCGGGGCATAATCTACACAGGCACCGATCCATAACCAGTGGTCGGATGGCTTTGTAATTTTTAGGGTGCATCACGGCGATAAATCAAATCTATTGGTGAATTTTCATGTCATTCAGAGTCTATTTGGGTGGGTCGAAGGCTGATTACTCAAGATATGGATATACCGGCAGAAGTTTCTATTGGAAAGCCTGATGCACTTGATTTTCAGGGAGCTTGGTTGTAGTGGCTTCTAGAGGTTGCTGGTGAGGTTTGGATGGAAACGGACTTCCAATTATTGATGTGCAACTCAAAGATGGATGTTGCATTGTTTGTGAACTCGTGTTGGAGTGGCACCAGCCGGATTGATTTGATATTGGCCATGATGCGATATACAATCTAGTATGATAAGGGATTGACAAAATGGAAGTCAATCATGGATGATAATGGAACAGTTCGAGAAATGGATTGACTTGTCAAAATGAAAGGCTTGATAGATATGAAGTGCCAAGGAATTGTCGGTTATCGAAGCGTTCTAGCGGACTCAAATCAAGGGTATCGTAGGGACACCCATTATGATCAGATTCTATAGATCATATACCCTAGGTAGTCATGATGTGCCTAGTTATCGAGAATGGAAAAGACAAACATACGAGTCACGATGGCATATGGTATTTGTAACACCCCGTAATTTTAAAAATGTGCATAAGGGATAATTAAAGAATACTTAATTTTTATAATAGGAATTAAGGAAAACGGGTAGTGCCATTGCGTTCGTCTCGGAATTCTGCTTGGAATAGAGTCTGAGTTTGTGTAAATCGGGTATCATATGAAGAAGTTATGAAGCTTAGAAGATTTCATCTTAAAACAGAATTTAAATTAAAATAATAATTAAAAATCAAAAAGGAATTCAAAAATTAAAAGCAGCCAAATGTGGGAGAGCGGAAAATCTCCCGCTCTAGGGTGTCGACCCCCCTAGGGGAGTCGACATAGGTGTCGACCCACCTATAGGGGTGTCGACCCCATCTACCCAGATTTGGTTGTGACATGTTTTGAGGTCTGGATAGTGACATGGTCATCCAGGATTGGCTGGATGACGTGTTTTTTTGGTTTGGATGGTTTAGATGGATCCTAATCTAATCTATGGGTCCTAATTCATCTAGAGCATATGTGAAATACCCCTAAACCTAACCCTAATCTCATTGTTATTCATCCATGGTGCCTCCATGCTGCTCTAATCTAAATTAACCTAGCCTTTCTTCTCCACCGAAGCAAATCAGAATAAGAGTATTCAAATTGGAAGATAAGAATCAAATTCTACAACAACGGTTTAGCTAATCAAATTCAGAATTCAGATCTATTCTCTCTTCTAAAGTCTGTCGCTATGAGTCCACGTTACTTTCACATATAATTAAATTAAAAGGGATTGTGATAAGATTGTAAATTGGAATTTATGAACATGCCGGTAAGATGAATCATACCAGGTTGTGTAATTCTTGTCTTTCAGATTCATACCCAAAGTTTTGTTATCATATGCCTATTGGATCTATTTCATTGTTCTATGCCAGTTCATACTATATGCCTATTGGATCTATTTTATTGTTCTATGCCAGTTCATATTTCATATGGCTTTCTTATCCAGTTTATCGTTATATATCTATTTATGTTTCATATGCCGTTTATATGTTTATGCCAATTTTGATATTGATTCTCTTCTCCTCTTCTTTTTTTAATGAGATTAGGCTAACTTTGAGCCTAACATTTTGCATTGAGATTTGCGTACGAATAACGTTTGAACGATTGGAAAAAGTTGGGGAAATATGCAATAAAATGAGATTATCGGCATAAATCAATTTGGGCATAATTGCGTATAAATTGTATATGCGAGATTTTGCATAAGTTGGATTAGGCATAGTTGGATATAATTTGTATACATGAGGTTTGGTATAAATTGTTAATAACAATGAACACAAATTAATTTGGGCGTAATTTGGCATAACATGTATACATAAGATTACAGGCATAATTTGGCATAACATATATACGTAAGATTATAGGCCTAATTTGGATTAAAATTATAAACATAATTTAGATTGGAAATTATGGGTAATTGGAATATATTTTAATCCAAGATTAAAATTGGGACTTAAATCAAGAAAGTGATAATGAACGCCTAAGAAACGAGGTTAAATTCGAATCGGGGTATAAGATTGCCTGAAACCGCCCGACACATCCAGCAACCGCAATTTGGTAATCTAATGTGAGAAGTCAAAAGTAGAAATTAGATATGTAATAATGTAAAGACACGAGGTTAGATTCGGATTGCATTATAAGACTGCCCGGAACCGCCCGGCATATCCAACAACCGCAAAACGACAATCTAATGTGGGAGGTCTTGCAAGACTACGATTATAATGAATTAACAAAAACTTAACCAAGCTGAGACATGTAGTAAGACATGGGAATAGTAAAAGGTTAAGCGGGTGACATGGATAGCATGTGAAGCACAATTAAAAACACTTAACCAAGATAAGACATGTGGGAAGACATGGGAACAGTAAAAGGGTTAAGCGGGTGACATGGATAACAGAAACACAATTAAAAACACTTAACCAAGACAAGACATATGGGAAGATATGGAAACGGTAAAAGGGTTAAGTGGGTAACATGGGTAGCATGTGAAACATAATAAAAGCACTTAACCAAGATGAGACACGTGATTAGACATGGGGATAAAGAGGGGTTAAGTGGGAATTCCAAGTGGGGACCAAGCTTGGGAGGGAAGCTTGTGTCAAATGGGTGGACCCTTTTCAACCAGTAACCCATTTAATATCTATGTGAGCTTGAACTAGGTCGAGGACAGGATTTGCTTACTGGTTTGATTGTAAGAGGTCAAAAGAGTAAAGAGCGGTGGCAACGCAAGTCCAACGGAATCATGTGCGTGCGTGGGTCCAGACTGGTAGGTAAGATGTTGTTGCATTGTGTAGATATAAGTTGTGCATTTTAGTAGTATCGGGTTGCCACTTTAGGGAGTGATACACTCTACTGTGGGACCAGCACGGGTATCTACGAGTTAGGGAGCCGACTGAATGGAGAAGGTAGTGGGTAAAACTAGTGATGATAGAAGCAGGCGGCACCTATGACAGCGGCTAAGAGTACACGAAACTACCATCATCATCATCATCATTATCATTATCATTATTATTATTATGTTTAGTAAGGGGTACAACTAGTGGAGATAGGAACAGGAGGCACCTATGACAACAGCTAGGAGTACACGAAACTACCATTATTATTATTATTAGTGGGGAGGGTACAACTAGTGGTGGTGGGAGCAAGTGGCGCACATACGAGAGCAGCTAGGAGTGCATAATCGAAGAAAGAGGATAGTGGTACATCTAGTGGTGATAGGTGTATAAAGGTTACCTATGATGGCAACTAGAAGTGCACGAAACTATCATCATTCTATTTAGCCAAGAGGGATCATCTTTTAGTATGAAAATAGTATAGGTGCAGTGCAGAGAATATCTTACAGTGGTTAGAAGCGCAGTCAATGTTACATCCTATCCATCTTGTTACCTTATCATATCTGCTTACGTTACAGTCATCTCTTATATCTAGTTTATGTTCTTATCATGTTGCTTTACTAATTATATTGTTAAAGTCACTGGACTCGCTAGACTTTATGTCTAACCCTTTTTGTTTCGCCTCTTTTCTTTCCTCCCCTCCCCAAGGTTCTCAGGGTAGGCACGTTGAAGCTTGATTCGGACTTTCCTGCTTGAAGTGTTGAAAGCAATGCTTAGCTTTGTTTCTCTTTCATATGGTATTTTGGATTGGGGATTATGGTTTTAAAAATTATGTACTCTGATGGCTTTTGTACAAGACTGATATTATATACTTAGTTTAGGTAAGATGGGTTTGAAGATGTAACCAAACTTATTTATGTTTCTGTTGCAATAAAGTTATAAATTTTTCAAGTACTATTTTATGTATTTTTCTTGTAATATTCTATTATGTTTACTTATAACGCTCCACGAAACTTAATGCATTCCCTTTGTGAGTGACTTTAACGGACATGGGGTGTTATACGTGGTATTAGAGCTTAAGGTTACCAAATCAGATAAAAGATTTTGAAAACTGGTTTCAAAACAGTTTTAAAAAAAGTATTTTCAAAAGAAAGGTTTGTTTTGAAAGACATGTTCCCCAAAGCCATATGTACTATCGTTTGATTTTTTTTCTGTTTGAATCCTTGTTTCCTTCTTTTCTGAGTCTCCGGGGCTTCGGGCTTTCTTGGAGGTAACCTCATCGCGGCATGGTTCTGTAGGCATGATGAGACTACGGCGCCTGTCGGAGGGCAAAGAAGTGCCTAACCTCCATCTATAGCCGCAGTAGTTTCACTACGACTATTCTTCTTTCAAGCTTCGTAGGGTTTTCCGTGCGATGGAGGCAGCCTTCGAGAGACTTATTAACATGTTACACAAGGATGGTAAAAATGGGAATGAGGGAGTTTAGGCTGAGGAGCACAACCCAAGGATGAGAAACTTATTGATATAGCTTTAATCCAAGAAGAAGGTAAAGGTGAAAAGAAAGTGGAAGAATCATAGAACAAGAAAGTAGAACCTAAGAAGGGTGGAAAGAATAGTAAACCCCATGACAAGAGGAAGTGTCTTTATTGTGGTATAATGGGCCATGTAATTAAGGACTGTAAAAAGAAGAAGAAGCATGGTTGTTTTCATTATGGTGAGGTAGGACATCTGATTAAAGACTGCCCGAGGAGGTAAGGACAAGGGAAAGGGTAGAGGACAAGGCCTACTTCTGGAGGGCAGGTTCATGCTCTCATGGCACCAGGACAGGAGAGAGGTAGAAACATTTCTGTCGAAAATTTGATTTTTCTTCATCATGTTCAAACTTTATTTTATTCTGGCGCTTCGCATTCGTTTAAATCTACTTCGTTAGTTGAAACACTGCACCTAAATACTAGTTTAGTTATGGATCCCATTGTAGTCTCAAATCCTATTGGTGGTTCGGCTCATTTATCTCTGATTTGTCGGGATTTGAGAATGCCTATCTTGAGCGTTAAGTTTGAATGCAACACCTACGTTCTTGGTTTCATTGGCTATTGTTTGATTATAGGGATAGATTGGTTAGCCGGATATGGTGCCACCCTAGACTGTGAAAGGAGGGTAGTTAGATTGTTGACTCATTGTGGAAAGACCCTTGATATTTCATGTGTCCCTAGGGGTTCGATGATGCTTAGCTACCTAGAATCATTTTACGCGTTCATCGATGATTTGAAATCTGTTCGAGTAGTCCGTGATTATGATGATGTCTTTGAGGAGGTTAGGGGCTTACCTCCAAAACGCGAGATAGATTTATGTATATACTTGGTGGACAATGCAAAGCCAGTTGCATTGCCTGTGTACCACATGGCTCCAAGAGAAAGGAGGAAGCTTAGTAAACAAGTGAAAGTGTTGTTTGAGAAAGGGTTCATAAGAAGAAGTATCTCGGATTGGGGTGCTCTAGTTGTTTTTTCCACGAAGGTTGATGGTTCACTTAGATTGTGCGTGGACTATAGGAAGCTGAATAAGCTCACAAAGAAGAATAGACACCCATTGCCGAGGATAGATGATTGGTTCGATCAGCTGGTTGGTGCTTCGGTTTTCTCGCAGTTGGACTTAGTTACAGTATTTCATCAGTTGAGGGTAGCTAAGGATAGTATAGATAAGACTATTTTTAGAACTCCCGACGGTATCTTCGAGTGGCTCATCATTGCCTTTTGGTTTGACGAATGCACCCGCATATTTTTTAGGTTTGATGAGTAGGGTGTTTAGCGAGTTTCTAAACAAGTTTGTAGTAGTCTTTGTGGATGACATCTTGATGTTCTCTAGAAGCGAGGAAGAGCATGCCCTACACCCTAGGGAAGTCTTAGAGACCCTTCGACCACATCAACTCAAGGCTCCACATGCCATTTTTGGAGGAAGGGAGTAAGGTTCTTAGGGCACGTGGCCTCTAAGGAGGGGATAGTAGTGGATCTCTCGAAGGTGGTAGTAATCCAAGATGGGAAGATCCCAAAGAACGCAATAGAAGTAAGAAGTTTTCTTTTGGGCCGGAATGAAGATGCATGTGGCAGAGTTTGTTTCTAGATGCTTAGTGTACTTGCAAATCAAGGCTGATCAAAAGAAGCCTGGCGGTTTGCTTCACCCTTTAGAGGTTCCACAATGGAAATGGGAAAGTGTTCCATGGATTTCGTCAACAGGTTGCCGAGGTTAAGGAAGGGTAATACGGGGATTTGGGTAGTAGTAGATAGATTTACCAAGGGCGCCCATTTCATTCCTGTTAAGAGTAAAAGAACAGCGGCATGGTTAACATCTGTTTATCTCCGAGAGATAGTTCGTCTACATGGCATACCTTCTAGTATTGTGAGCGATCAAGATCCCATTTTAACCAGTGAGTTTTGGAAGAGCTTGCAAGAGGCAGTAGGAACACAATTATGTTTGAGCACCACTAATCACCCTCATACGGACAGCCAAACAGAAAGAGTGAATCGGATTCTAGAAGAACTTTTAAGGTTATGCATCTTGGACTTTGGAGGGACAAGGGAGGAACATTTTCCATTAGTAGAGTTCGCCTACAACAACAGCTATCAGACTAGTATTGGCATGTCACCTTTTGAGGCTCTATATGGACGACCTTGCCGATCACTGACTTGTTGGTGGGAGTTTATGGATAAGATTTTTCTTGGGCCCGAGATGATTAGGAAAACTTCATAGAAGATAAACTTGATTCGAAGACGAATGAAGACGGCGCAGGACCAACAAAGTTCATATGCTGATAAGAGAAGGACCGATCTTGAGTTCAGTGTTGGAGACATGGACTTTATTAAAGTATCATCGTCGAGGAATGTAGTTCGTTTTGGGTCTGTAGGTAAACTGGCACCAAGATTCGTAGGGCCATTCCCCATTACAGAGCGAATTGGACAGATGGCCTACAGAGTGATGTTGCCTGAGAAGCTTAGTGGTGTTCATGACGTATTTCATGTTTCGCATTTGAGGAAGTGTTTACATGATACCGCGGAAGTAGTAGAGCTGAGCATGCTTAGGAACGCGGAAGTAGAGGGGGATGCCACGTTAGACGAGTTCCTACATGCATCCTTGGATTGGAGGTCAATAAATTATGCAATCGAGAGGTCAAGTTGGTTAAAGTCCAATGGGGAGATAATCAAGGAGACACGTCTTGGGAGATTGAAGACAAGATACGTGTGTCGTACCCTTTCCTTTTTGGGGATATGTTCTTAACTTCTCCTTTCCTACCAGCTTTGTTCATATTTGTTTATGTCCCTCTCGATTATATCTTCGATCCTTAGGTAGAATCCAATGGATGTATACATGTGTTTGAGACATGTTATGATTGATGGTTGCAGGTGGATGCAAGTAGTTGCTCGTGGACACATATACACACTTTAGGCACAAAGATCGGCTCAGTCACTTTCATATTGCATAAGAATGAGTGTGTATATTTAAGTTAATGGATGTATATTGAATGTGTTATCATATGGATGCTGCATTTGAATGAATGGTTGTGCACTCATATAGAAATGATATGTATCATTAGGATTCTTTTGCATACATAATGGACGCATGGCACTATCATATTTTGCATTAAGGAGGTCAACTAAATCAGTAGACCGCCTGATCTTTGCATTAGATAAGGAACATACACACACACTTTTGCACATGTTTATATGGTATTAGAAATCTTTTAAGGACAATGGATTCTTGTGGATGATGGATGAGTAGATAGATGATTGGATGGTAGGATACATTCTTCTTAACTTGAAGATTTCGGGGACAAAATCCTTTAAGATGGGGAGAATGTAACACGCCGTAATTTTAAAAACATGACATAAGGGATAATTAAAGAATACTTAATTTTTATAACAGGAATTAAGGGAAACAGGTTGCGCCATTGCGTTCGTCTCGGAATTTTGCTTGGAATAGAGTCCGAGTTTGTGTAAATCAGATATCATATGAAGAAGTTATGAAGCTTAGAAGATTTCACCTTAGAACAGAATTTAAATTAAAATAATGATTAAAAATAAAAAATGAATTCAAAAATCAAAAGCAGCCAAATGTGGGAGAGCGGGAAATCTCCCACTCTAGGGTGTTGACCCCTCCTAGGGGAGTCGGCCTAGGTGTCGACCCCCCTATAGGGGTGTCGACCAACCTATAGGGGTATAGACCCCATCGGCCCAGATATGGCCGTGACTTGTTTTGAGGTCTGGATGGTGATGTGGTCTTCTAGGATTGGATGGATGACTTGTTTTTCTGGTTTGGATGGTTGATATGGATCCTAAACTAATCTAAGGATCCTAATTCACCCAGAGCATCTATAAAATACCCCTAAACCTAACCCTAATCTCATTGTTATTCATCCATGGCACCTACTAGCTACTCTAATCTAAATTAACCTAGCCTTTCTTCTCCACCAAAGCAAATCAGAATAGGAGTATTCAAATTGGAAGATAAGAATCAAATTCTACAACAACAGTTCAGCTAATCGAATTCAGAATTCAGATCTATTCTCTCTTCTAAAGCCTATCGCTGTGAGTCCATGTTACTTTCACATATAATTAAATTAAAAGAGATTGTGATAAGATTGTAAATTGGATTTTATGAACAAGCATGTAAGATGAATCATATCAGGTTGTGCAAATTCTTATCTTTCAGATTCATACCCAAAGTTTTGTTATCATATGCCTATTGGATCTATTTCATTGTTTTATGCCGGTTCATATTCCATATGCCTATTGGATCTATTTTATTGTTCTATGCCATTCCATATTTCATATTTCATATGCCTTTCTGATCCAGTTTATCGTTATATGTCTGTTTATGTTTCATTTGTCATTCGTATGTTTACGCCAATTTTGATATTGATTCTCTTCTCCTCATCTTTTCTTTTTTTTATGAGATTAGGCTAACTTCGAGCCTAACATATTACGTTGAGATTTGCATACGAATAATGTTTGAACGATTGGGAAAAGTTGGGGGAATATGTAATAAAATGAGATTATTGGCATAAATCAATTTGGGCATAATTGTGTATAAATTGTATACATGAGATTTGGCATAAGTTGGATTAGGCATAATTGGATATAATTTATATACATGAGGTTTGGCATAAATTGTTAATAACAATTAACACAAATTAATTTGGGCATAATTTGGCATAACATGTATACATAAGATTACAGGCGTAATTTGGCATAACATGCATACGTAAGATTATAGGCCTAATTTCGATGAAAATTATAAACATAATTTAGATTGGAAATTATGGGTAATTGGAATATATTTTAATCCAAGATTTAAAATTGGGACTTGAATCAAGAAAGTGGTAATGAACGCCTAAGAAACAAGGTTAAACTCGAATTGCGATATAAGACAGCTAGGAACTGCCCGGCACATCCAGCAACCGCAATTTGGTAATCTAATGTGATAGGTCAAAGGAAGAAATTAGATACGTAATAATGCAAAGACACGAGGTTAGATTCGTATTGCGGTATAAGACTACCCAGAACAGCCTGGCATATCCAGCAACCGCAAACGGCAATCTAATGTGGGAGGTCTTGCAAGATTACGATTATAATGAACTAATGAACACTTAACCAAGCTGAGACATGTAGTAAGACATGGGAGTAGTAAAGGGGTTAAGTGGGTGACATGGATAGCATGTGAAACACAATTAAAAACACTTAACTAAGATAAGACATGTGGGAAGACATGGGAATAGTAAAAGGGTTAAGTGGGTGATATGGATAGCATGTGAAACACAATTAAAAACACTTACCAAGATAAGACATGTGGGAAGACATTGGAACAGTAAAAGGGTTAAGTGGGTAACATGGGTAGCATGTGAAACATAATAAAAGCACTTAACCAAGATGAGACATGGGGATAAAGGGGGGTTAAGTGGGAATTCCTAGTGGGGACTAAGCTTAGGAGGGAAGCTTGTGTAAAACGGGTGGACCCTTTTCAACTAGTAAACCATTTAGTATCTATGTGGGCTCGAGCTAGGTCGAGGATGGGACACGCTTACTGGTTTGATTGTAAGAGGTCAAAAGAGTAATGAGTGATGCCAACGCAAGTCTAACTGAGTCATGTGCGTGCTTGGGTCCAGGCTGGTGGGTAAGACGTTGTTGCTTCGTGTAGATATAAGCCGTGCATTTTAGTAGTATCGGGTTGCCACTTTTGGGAGTGATACACCCTGCTGTGGGACCAGCACGGGTATCTACGAGTTAGGGAGCCGATTAAATGGGGAAGGTAGTGGGTAAAAGTAGTGGAGATAGGAGCATGCAACATTTATGACAATAGCCAGGAGTACACGAAACTACTATCATCATTATTATTATGTTTAGTAAGAGGGTACAACTAGTGAAGATAGGAGAAGGCGGCACCTATGACAGCAGCTAGGAGTACACAAAACTACTATAATCATCATCATTATTATTATTAGTGGGGAGGGTACAACTAGTGGTGGTGGGAGCAAGTGGGGCACCTACGAGAGCAGCTAGGAGTACATAATCGAACAAGGAGGATAGTGGGTACATCTAGTGGTGATTGGTGCATAAAGGTTACCTATGATGGAAGCTAGAAATACATGAAACTATCATCATTATATTTAGCCAAGAGGGATCATCTTTTAGTATGAAACTAGTATCGGTGCAGTGCGGTGAATATCTTATAGTGGTTAGAAGTGCGGTCAATATTACATCCTGTCCGTCTTGTTACCTAATCATATATGCTTATGTTACAGTCATCTCTTATATCCAGTTTATGTTCTTATCATGTTGCTTTACTAATTATATTGTTAATGTCACCGGACTCGCCAGACTTTATGTCTGACCCTTTTTGTTTCGCCTCTTTTCTTTCCTCCCCCCCCCCCCTCCAAGTTCTTAGGGTGGGCACATTGAAGCTTGATTCGGACATTCCTGCTTGAAGTGTTGAAAGCAATGCTTATCTTTGTTTCTCTTTCATATGGTATTTTGGATTGGGGATTATGGTTTTAAAAATTTTGTACTCTGATGGCTTTTGTACAAGACTGATATTATGTACTTGGTTTTGGTAAGATGGGTTTGAAGATGTAAACAAACTTATTTCTGTTTCCGCTGCAATAAAGTTATAAATTTTTCAGGTGCTATTTTATGTATCTGTCTTGTAATATTCTGTTCTGTTTACTTATAATGCTCCACGAAACTTAATGCATTCCTTTTGTGAGTGACATTAATGAATGTGGGGTGTTGCAGTATTTTGGCTAGAAATAGGTTTTTCATTAGCCCTTTTGATCGATGAAATGCGAATTCGATAGTCAATGGGTTCGAGGCTGTAATCGGTGACATCTGGGGTATTGGATGTTATGGATGCTATGTTTGATTGTGTGACTTCTTCTCTCTTTTCTCTGGGTAGGCTATCACCGTACATCGTCAAAGAGAAGTGGGATTGGAATTGTCTTATCCTATTTCTGGTGTGACATGTGATAGATAGTTTTTCACATATTAGCTTAACGGTTGATGGGTAGATCAGTTAATTGATCCGCCTATACTCATATTATCCTTTGTAACTATTTTAAGCTATTTTATCACTCACTAAGACTATTGTTTGACTCAAGGTTTTATGTTTCCCTCTTATTACCTTGGTATGTTCATGAATGTTTATTAGTGAGCAGACTAGGATAGCAGGTAGCACGTTTGGTGGTAACGTTGATGTTGTACGAAGACGAGACGGAGGCTTACATGTTATATGCTATCTACTATATTACTAGTGCTTTTCTACTTCCGCTGTTTATTAAGAGACTTTTCTTACTCTGAGGGATGTAGTGAGGCAAGTTGTATACAGAGATTCATTTATCGAAATGTATTATACTCGAGATTCTATGGACTTATGGAAATTTGATTCTTTGTTCAGATGAGCTCCATTACTATGTCTTGTTGTATATATTATTAATATATTATCCATGCGCTGTGACTTATACGACAGGTTCCATTTCGAGTTATTCTTCCTTGATGATCCTTCCATATCGGCCTGTAGCGTAATACAACGTGTCTTTTCCTTAATTCAGTGCAGAAGCTATTGGGCGATCGTCACAAACATCATATTTTGTGCGACCTATTTCAACAAAGAAATGAATTTTTTTATTAAAATGATGAAGTTTCCTTGCTACACTACACATAAAACAAAAGTACTGTATAGAAAAGTTTTGTAGAAACTTAATCTTATTAATCCCTCTTGAAAAAGAAATGTGTATTAAAACAAATAAGAGTTCCAACTGAGTTAAAGTGCATAATCCTTTTTTTAACTTTTGGGAAAAGTTTTGAGAATGTAAAATTTATTGAAGCAAAGATAATTTAGTAAGAATGGTTCCACTAGTGTGCATGAACTATTGATAAAGATATGAAGAATTATTTTGGTATGTGAGTAAACCTTAAACTTGAGTGGTAATCATAAAAGCCTTAAGGAAGAAATTAAGAGGTAAGATTAAGAAATGATAAGCACTCAAATACTATGCAGTAATGTAAGCGAATTGGAAAAAAAGGAAATTTCAAAAAGATGTTTCAGGTGGTTACTATTTAAAAGAAAAGGTTAAACCAATGATAAAATGATATATATAGTGTTATTTATAGAAAGTATAATTTGTCCATTCATCAGACCTTTTTTCTGACCCCCTCCCCATAGCAAACCTGTAGGTTAGATAAGTGGCAAGATTATACAGCTTAGAGGCAGTTGTTAGAAAGTGTCTTTATTATGGTAAGTGTTTACTTACTATTTTATTCATTCTATTGTGAGATATTTTATCTTGAGCTTTGATAAAATTTATTTTTGCCTTTCTTCAGGATATCAGACATACCAACTTGGGTTTCAATAAACCTGGACTTTAGCATTTTATGAAAAAATTGGGATCCCTGAAATTTGGGTTTTGCATCTAATATTAGAGCTTAGGTTTAGGATTCCTATATAAATAGTGAGTGAACGTATTTGTATTTTTAAATATAAACATTATATATATATATACACACACACCTAAATCCATGTAGGAACCCACTAAATAAGTGAAACAACACATAAAAGAAGTTGGAACGTTAGTTTTGTATACTAAGGAAATGATTAAGGAAATTTGAGAATAGTTGGCCAATGAGTGGCTAGAATGTAAGTGTATAATATATTTTGTGATAAAAAAGAGAATTCCAAGTGCTAACATTTGAAATTTTAGTAATTCGGGTTAATGTGTAGGGTAGCAAAGCCTGGCAAATTGAGAGAGTGTCAGAATGAAAATGGGTTAGGAATTTATATATATACATTTGGCATAGAAGTAGCCCTAGACTCATATTTCAGTTTAGATATAAATTTAGATGGATTTTGTATGGACGAGAATTTGGATATAGAAATTGAATTCGTGCAAAGGATTTAAGAATGAAATTTTAGAAACCACTTTGTACTTCGCCCCACAATTAAGCTTTTGAAAGAACTTGAAAAAAAATATAAATATATAATAGGATTTCTAGAAAAAATTCAAGTTTACAATTTTAAAAATTGCTGGTTTGTAATATTAAGAGTTGTATTGAAATATTTTTTGATAAAACTATGCAATTTTTTTTCAAACGAATAAAGTGCTTAGGCACGTTATGGTTAAGTAAAAGCGCGAATATGAATGAATTCAATATTTGTGGTGCATATGTCGTCTTATGTGAAGGAAAATATAGAGGTGCTGCATAAAGAACGGATTGTGACACATTTAAACTTATTAGAACAAGAAGAACTATAAGATAAGTTTTTATGAGTCAATAAGTTTGTAAGTAAACGTGTTTTTTCAAAATGATAAGGAAATGTGCAATAAAAGAGGTGTACAAAATATAGGTGAAACACCATATTTTGTGCTACCTATTTCAATAATGAAATGAAAAAAAGTGTATTAAAAAGATAAATTTTCCTTGCTATTTTATAGAAAACACAAAAGTCCTCTTTAGGAAAGCCCATATAAACTTATTCTTATTAACTCCTCCTAAAAAAGAATTGTCTATTAAAACAAATAAGAGTTCCAGCTGACTTAAAGTGCATAATCTTTTTTTTAATTTTAGGAAAAGTTTTGAGAATATAAAATTTTATTGAATTGAAGATAATTCAGTAAGAATGGTTCCAGTAGTGTGCATGAACTTTGATATAAAGAATTACTTTCATATGTTAATAAACCTTAAACTTAAATGGTAATCTTAAAAAGTTATAAGAGAGAAATTAAGAGATAAGAATGAGAAATGGTAAACACTCAAAGACTATATAGTAATGTAAGAGAATTGAAAAAAAGAAAAAAGTTGGAAAGATGTTTCAAGTGGTTATTATTTAATAGAAAGAAGTTAAAGGTGATATAAAACTTGCATAGTTTATTTAAAGAGGATAAAGAGGAAATGGATAGAAAAGAGCAAGTTTAGGAAAAAAAATTATAAGTGAAATTATGACATGTTTTGTAATTAAAGGAAATCTTTTCTCAGCTGTTTTTGAGGAAATAGGAAGTTTTGACATGTTGTCTCAATCTATAATGGAATGAGAACTAAAAGTATGTGGCATGAGTTTATAGAGAACAGTAGGTGGAAAGGAGGAGCATTATGGTTGTCTAGATTAAGTGATGAGGACCTTTTTTATGTTAGAGGAACTTGGTCCTAGGCCCCCTAATCCTCCTATTCCTTGTGGGTAACCATATTTAGCCCTTGTATCTTTTACCTAGTAGTGATTGCAAAAAATGCCTATTTTCATTTAGTACAGATTTGCACTCCTATGTGTTGTTCTATTTTATTATTGAAAATAGAATAGTTTAGCATGATATTCTTTTTCTAGGTGCTTGTGATGATCGCTAGGAAACAACAAAGACATAGGATATTGTAAATAAAATAACCAGGAAAGTGAAAGATGAGTAACTAAAAGAAGAACAAACAAAATTTACAGAAAACAAGCAAGACAATAACTACAATAAATTAAAACAATAAGAGAAGATTAATTCTTCTAGAATAAGTTTGGGGAACTAAAAAAGAAATTCTTCTTATGTAAACTGTGTTTGGAATAGAAAAAAGGAAATGCTGTAAGATTAGCGATAAAGGTTTCCAAGTGTAGGGAAAGAGGTGCGTAAAAGTAAAGGGGAAAATATAAAATTTCCCACTTCCTATCTTTTTCTATCTTAAGAAACTAAATTCGAAATTTTTTATTTTTCTGAAATTCGCAAATTTAAAGTTTATTGGTAGGATTTGGATGCAAAAATTGGATGAACTATGCTCTTATTCTATAAGGGTGTGGAAAAAATTAGATGAAAAGATTTTTTAAATTATTGCATTGATGTTGAACTTGCCAGTATATTTAGGTTGTGTGCATCATATTTTCAAAGGATATTTAAAGAAAAGTGCATTCATATAGGAGGAACCTCTTAGGCGTCCATTGCGTTCTTGAATTTTCATGATGTATCACACTTTGCAGAAGTACACAGATGATTGCAAAATTGAATATTCACATGATGATTGATAATTGTGCGAGGAATTAAGTAATTTTGCCCATACGAAATTTCAGAGATGAAATTTCCTAAAGGGTGGGAGGATGTAACACACTACATTTTAAGTAATAAAATTATAAAAATAATTATATGAGTAATGTGCATTTAAAATTTGAAAACAAACACCTGTTATAAAATGAATTAAATTAGGAAAGGGAAGGAAATTAACTTCAAATTACATCGTTTCTTTAATTAACATTGTGTGTCATTAATGAAATTAAATAGAAATAAATGAAAACAACATTAAAGTTGGAAGCAATTAATTATGGAATATCGACATGCACGTGAACGCATATGTATATACAAATAGGTATAGACATAAATATCAGAGGTGGCTCGCATTTTGAAAATGAACGTGCATCACAAATAGAGTTTAATTATAGGGAATTTGATGACGTTAACTCACGTTATAACTTAAAATGAGTATGTCCGTATTAATTATAGAAATGGTGCATGTTTGTAATCAAAATTAAACGCGTATTGAAAACGGAAGAAAATTAATGCGAACTTAATAAAACTGAAATAAATATAATGTTAGAAATAACTTTTGAAATCTTGTGTTAATATACATGAATAAATCTCAAAGTATACGCGCATATTAATTACATGTTTGAATTTGAATGCATATCAAAACCGAAAAAATAAAATAATAAAAATATATAAACAAACAAAAACAATTTAGAAATAAATACATAATGGAACAAAAATATGCAAGGAGTAAATCATGCATAAAACAAGCAACCCAGCGATTTAAATTAAATCGCATGGGTCGACCTACAAATTAGCTGGGTCGACCCATATGTGACCTGAGTCGACCATATGTGACCTGAGTCGACCCATGTGTCGTCCTAGGCATGGGAATGGATCGATCCATGTTGGCCTGGAACATTTTTATTTTTTTCTACACGTGATTTTTGGACCCGGGTTGATTTGAACTGAGGGATTTATATTAATATAAATCCGGCATATGTGGTTTGTTTGGACATAATATAAATCCGACAAATATGGTTTATTTGGACATAATATAAATCCGAAAGATGTGATTTGTTTGGACATCTATAAATAAACCTATAGGGCCTAGCTCTTGAACTCAAATTTTCTTAGAGAGCGTTAGAGCTCTGCCATTCCTTTTCTCCTCCAAACTCATCAAAAACAAAATAGATTAGATTTAGGTTACTTGAGTTGAGATTTGGAGGCAAAAGCAATGGATTCAAGATTTAGATACCCAAATTCCTATACCAAAAGATACTAAGCCTATAATACGAATCAAATTCAGAAATTGGAGCGCAAATTGCAGGTGGGTGGATTTGAATTATATTTTTATATAATGGTATATGGTATCATTTGATTTCGGTTAAACTAATAAATATTCTCTCGGTCCCTTCTTCCCACTTCTTGTACCGAATTTTACAATTTTATGTTGAATTTTTATTATGTGCAAAGTGTGCAATATTAGCATTTGTATATGACTGAATTTTGCATCAAAATTTTATGCGACTTAAACCCTTTTTGTTTGTGCGTGTTGGAAAATATAATTCAATTAGAATTATGAATAAAAAAGAATTGATAACTAGAGGCTAAATGAACTTATGTTTCCAAAACTGTAATAAAAAGGGAATTTGGGATAAAGATAGGATAACCTGATAAAACTTGTTGAATAACTATGACACAAGTTTACACGGCATAATTAATATCATGAACATTAAATTTTGTAGTTAAATGGTAAATCTCAAAATTTCCACAGTGTTTGTTAAACTGACCTTTCAGATTTGGAATGGAATGAATATAGAAATTGTTGGGATTGAAAGAAAAGAAACATATAAACCCAATTATTTCCAAATTTACTGTAACTAAAGTCAAAAAGGCAACAATGAAAGATGTTATGTAGGTGAAAGAAATAAGAAGAAGGCTTATTATAAACTAACAATTGTTAATTTAGTTTAAAAGCGCAATTGTATGACAATGATGCAGTTGTGATAGAAAAATGAACAATAACCAATATTTGCATAAATATGATAATTGAGAAATCATAATAAACATACATGGTTTATTTGCAAATATGAAAAGGACAAAGAATGATGGAAAATACAGTTAGGCTTTAATACAAACATATTGACTTGAAGGGTGTTAAGTTACGAGCCTAAAAATCTATAGTGGCCTTGTGATTAGGCGTTAGGCAATAATATGAACATATTAACTTGCAAGATATTAGTTTATGAGCTTAAAATTCTATGATAGCCTTGCGACTAGGAAATTCTATTATAATTAAATGGTTCTACAATAGCTAATAAAGTTATTTAACAAATAATGAATATTTAGATTTAAAGGATTAAAAAAATAATGCAAATCAAAGAAAAGAAAAGTAAGCAAAACACATAATGGCAAATATGACATAGTGTCTAATAAAATAACGATATGTATTTGGTCCAGTCCGAGGGGATGAAGAGTCCAATGGAAAATCATCGAGGAGTCCGGAGACACAGCAAGAGCACATCCAACTTATTATTCGAAGGGACTGAAAGGAAGTGTGAACTTCTAGGAGACGTAAGGAAACTCTGAGATGACCTTCTGTAGCAGGCCAAATGAAGCTATACCCACAGAGGCAGGTCTGTACGGTTCTATCAATAGATTCTCCTTGGTTGCATTTTAGTTTAGGGCGACCAAAAAATTGATGGGATGATTTTTAGGATGATTCGGCGGCTGCCTCGGCTCTTAGAGCAGGATTCATGGTCATGATCCAATAAGGAAAGTAAGTCGCCGGGTACTTGTCATCATCAGTCAGAGCAAGTACGAGAAAGACTAGAGCTAAACCAATAAGCCAATGATCTTCCACTATCGAGACATTGGATTAGGGACAATGTCAAGTGGTAGGTTGTTTGGTA
This sequence comes from Allium sativum, assembly GCA_030737875.1. Lineage (NCBI taxonomy): Eukaryota > Viridiplantae > Streptophyta > Magnoliopsida > Asparagales > Amaryllidaceae > Allium > Allium sativum. The sequence continues at coordinate 29,829,618 of JASFAX010000021.1, read as the reverse complement.
GGGGCATAATCACTTAGCTCTTTGAATGGTCTTTCGTTATCTAGTGATGGCTGAGTAGGGCCATAACCACCGAGAACAGAGACATACCTATCAATAGGTATCTGTATTGCAGGCCAAACGAGGTTGTCCTTCACAGATATAGAAATCCCCCGACAGAGTTTTGTAGGGGACCCAACGGCAGGCTATGAACGGAACCTAAAGCACGTCGAAGTCGAGATGGAGATATGCGACAAAGATGTGAATCCGAGTTCTCTTAGTGAAAGCACCAGAATGTTGATGGCAAAATACGTCGTAAACACCTAAGATTCTTTATTGCTTAAAAATATAGTTTCACGTGAAATATAATTGCAGAAAGCAGTAAATAACTTGGGAGATTTATAATTGTTCGATCCCGTATGGGGCCTACGTCCACTTTGGAAAAGTCACTGATATTTTTTCGACAGTAAAGAGTTAGAAGCGTAGGACTATCTCATGACGTCCTTTACAAACATTTCTAATTACTTTAATGTCATAATTATCATATATAAATATTGGGAAAAAGTCACTTTGGTCTCTCTTCTTCCTCAAAGAAAGGATGCTATTAAAGAGGTCATTTGGAGCTCCCAAGATGTGTCAAATCAGCTAATTTCCAACCCCTTTGAAGTGTGAGCTTGGGGTTACTTATATTGGAGTGGTTAGGTAGGAGTAGAGGACAACAATAGTACATTTCAGATCCTAGAGTAAAGGCCTCTAGAAACTCGGACCTCCTTATCTCCCCTTGGAAACTCGTACCCCTCTCCTGGGTACGAATTCCGTACCCCTTGGGGAATGAAATTCGTACTCCATGGGGTACGTTGAATTCAGAAGTGCTGGGGTTCGAAACTTGGAGGAGGCGAGGCTAAAGGGACTCAAGACTTTAGGCACGAGGCTGGAGGGACTCAAGACTACGGGTACGAGGCTTAAGTGACTCGAGACATAGGGGTTCAAAATTATGGGTATAACATAGCTTTGAGGAGGTGTGAGGCTCGTTCTTGCATGACTTTTCCCGGCTTGTTTCCTTAGCTTCTTGGCGACACTTCAGGCTGTAACATCACGCGATGTGTTGAATCGAGCGTGTCTGGTGTACTTTTGGGAATCGAACCCAAAGGAAAGTTAACATTTTTCGCCCAAAGTACATATTGTTTTGACATGATGTGCTTTGAGTTGGCAAGAATTTTTTGTTGAACCGTCGAATTCCTGATAACTCATAAAGGTAAATGTTAGTTGTTGACTTTCATTCATGTTGTGTTGTAAATGAGTTGTCATTGATGTGACATCATGTATATGCTTACACGTTATTTGCATAACAATGTGCAACGCCATTGGAAGTAAGAAATGAAATGTAACATATGCAGAGTGAATGGGAACGTATTCAAGTACATGCTTGTGAGTGTTTGTTTTGTACATATGTTATTTCGTATGTGCGTACACGTACGCATAAAAATGTATACCTTCGCGATGTTATATCGCAAAGTATATGTACGCGTTAACATATATATGAATATATATACACACATTATTATATGTATTACTATTATTATTGTTTTGCTGGGGGGATACTCAAATCCCACGTTTGGGAGATGAAAATTTCTTATCCCACTTTTAGGATACGAAAATTTCGTTTCCTACGTGGGGATACGAAAGTTTCGTATTCCAGTGGGATACGAGATTTCGTATCCTACTATGATATGTGAGTTCATATTCCCACTGGGGATACGAAACATTAGTGGAACGGGCCCCTTTCTTCTCCTATAAATTCGAAACCTCTGTCCCACTCTCTCTTCTTCTCTTCTATTTCCACCGCCACTAACTTAAGGATTTACAAACTGAGAAACCGACTCACTTCGAAGGTTCAACTCAAGAGCAGGTAGGCCAAAGAGAAGCGGCTCTGCTGGTCATGCGGGGGTTCGAGCTCAAGCATGGCAATGGATCCTTTCCTCGAAGCCTGTGACTGATGTTTGAAAGGGGTTCATGCTTTGTCGATCTTCCTGTCGTCAGCAATGAGACCGACCGTGATCTCTATTCGAATCGAAGGACGAGGATTCAGAGTGAGGCATTTGATGATGCTTTTGAGCTCGAGTCTGATGCGTGGCATTATGGGAAATAAATCGGATACGGTAGAAATAGGAGCGGAGTTGGGCTCGGAGTGGAGAAGAAGAGGGAAAGCAATGTGTTGGGGGATCAAAGACGAGTTGCCGAAGTGGTGGAGATTCGTACCCCTCGGGGGGTATTAATTTTCGTACCCCTTCTAGGGGTACGAAATTTTCGTTCCCCTATAAGGGTTACAAAATTTCGTACCTCTTATGGGGGTACAAAATTTTCGAGCCTCTAAAGGGGTGCAAAGTCTTTGCTGGCCTTGGTATTTCAAGTGCACCCCAGCCACACTTTGCCTTCTTTGTTCGAGGCTCAAACTCTGCACAACTCGCCCCTGGGTTCACGTTGCTCTTGTGATATCATTCGATCGGGTCGACGTTTACTTTGACCATAATTCAATCGACACTTCAGCCTAGCACATAGGAGTAGAGCATATATTTGAGCTGTAACTGAATTGTCGAACTGTTGGATGTGTTTTATCAACTTCAATCACGATGTTGTCGTGATTCGATGCAAGTCCGGCGAAATTGGTCGACGACGACAATGGTTACAATCTAAGGGGCTCGTGATCGTCATCCCAAGTTTCTAAAGTATAAACTATATTAGCATGGCACTACGTAACGCTACACATACATGTTCGTTTATGCCGATACAAGGGGTACAGTTATACAACTACGATGGCTAACGCTAGTATGTTGAAAGTATAGCTAGCAATGAAGACAAATTCCATGACAGAGCATACCTCGGAAGCCGAGGCTTCATTATATTCGTCACACACATCTGATTCAATTAGCGATGACAGCTTAAGCACAGCGAGCTTGATACTTCTGGGGAGACCACTCCTTCTTAGGCGATGAGTTCGCCGAAAGCATCTGATCACGGGGTGCAGCCGAAAAGACGGCATTCCCTAGTTGACCATGAGGAGGTAGAGCACGTAGATATTGTTGATGGAAGCTTGTCGGCGATGCCGGATATGTTGGTGGACGCGGTTATACTTGAAAATCCGCATGAATCGGTGCCATTGCATATGGATGCAACTACGGTAAGGCACATGGCATTGTGGTTCCGTATTCCAAAAGAGACGTTCTTGCGCCCGAAAAGGATGGTAAGACTCACACACCACCAGAGGGGTATACTGCCTAGAAAAGGTAGGTATGTGTTTCTAAGTGCATTCCCCCGGCAAATAACTTTATTCGGGATAAGTTGTACTACTTTCGCCTTGCGCCATCGCAGCTTAATCTAAATGTGTACGCTTCCCTTTTAGCTATCTACGTTCTCTACAGGGAGTACCTGCAGCTGGATCCCACTGGAGAAGACATCCAGTATTAGCTTCAATTGAAGAGGAGAGCTAACATCTCGTCACCTCAATATTTCCTAGAAACTTCGCCCAGTACCAAGTTATTTAATGGAAAGTGGCCTAAGCTAAGTACATACAAACATGACTAATACTTTGTGTGTTGTCCTCCCGGATTTGTGAGGAGGTGGTTGGAAGGAAGTAAGCATTTTTTACTTTTATTGTGAAACTCATGGGTTTGGAAAACTTAAGTTTCACTTTGTTTTTGTATGGCAGGAAATCGTGAGGCGTCTAAAAAAATTGAGTACCAACAACGCCTTGAATCTTTGTTGGCTATTCCAGCCAAGGCTCGCTCGACCAGTAGCATCCTGGACCAAGATCTGCTTCGCCGTATTGGATTTCTCCCTGACGATCGAGCGATAATTAGGTCAGTCGTCACCGGAGGTGGAAGGAAAGTGGAGACTGGGAAAGAAGAGGGTTCCCCAAACTGGAAAAGGAAGGTGCCCCCTATCAGCCCTAAACCACATATATCATCGAAGATTTAGGAGGGAACTGGTGGAGGCGATATTGGCGATGAGGAGGTAATTGTCCGGGATGAGGACCAATCGAGCACCCTTATTCTACCTATGATAGATGAGGCACAAGTAGGAGTGTCGATCATGTCGCAGTCTCTAGTGACTCTCTCACATACCGCCATCTCACTCGAGAAAGAAGGCCAGTTTGATGAGCTAAACAAGCTCCCGCTTGTTGGGTTCTCTTGACCTAGCGCTACAAGCTTGGAGGAAATAAGTTTAGCCATTGGGGAATTTTCTCCATCAGGCGGACCATTACCTGGTCTGTTGAGAGAACACTTAGGATACACACACTCATAGACATTGCATAACACAACCTCTATTTGTATGTGTAGGGTGCTTGAGTCTAAACTTTAAACCATTTCTTTGACAGGTGACATAGCTAGAATTAGAGGCGGAGGTTGTGGTAATGGATAGGGAGTTAGGTGGCACTCGAGAAATGCCTTTCTTGATAGCTTCAGAAGATAGACTAACTTGTTTGGTGAACCTCTGCATTCACATGATCGTGGCGGCGAATATCGCTATAGATAACAATCCCGAAGGTCTCCAACTTCTCCACCTCCTGTTCGGACATCTAGGACAGACTCCCGATTTGATGTAGTAGGCATCAGGCATTCTTAGTCAACAAATCCTCCTCACATTGCACCTTTAGCTCTTACCCAAGTCTCCAAAGGGAAGGACTCAACACTTGTCTATTCGAGAAAGTGAAATAGTGAAAAAGAAGAAGCAGGATCTGGCGGTGCCCGAGAGGCAAGAGCTTTCCATTGAGGAGAGGAAAGCCTTGTTAAAGTAGAAATTCCCCCATCACTATTTTGACGAAATAGTGTACCTTCCTGACATCAGCTTGATCCCCCGTGTAGATACTGAAGAGGTGTGGATGCAGGTAAGGGATGTGTATTTCCAGGCTAAAGATCTTCTAAGTACTTCTTACACCTCTTGGACTTGATTAGAAAGAAGAATATGGAAATCCATAGTTGGGGGTTGACTATTGATGCTGAGTGGACCACGGTCCGAAACTTAAAGAAAGAGATTAGTGAGGCTTAACCCTCAATTGTTACTGTTTCTTTGCTTGTGGTTCCCCACTTGAATGTTAACATTTTTGCTCTCGTCGCAGCGGAGCTGAAGGGGACGTATGAGAAGCTGAAGTATGAGGCAGACCATGCAACTTCGTCCTTCAAGGATACTGTGGCCTCACTTACAACTGAAAATTCAGCCCTCAAGAAGGATAAAGTCGAGCTGATATAGGTGAACACTGAACTGGAGAAGGACAACGAAAGGGTATCCCGGTTTCAACTGGATAATGAGGCCCTAAGGAAGGAGAATGAGAGGCTGAAGGCTGAAAACGAGGTGACTCAGAGCTTCAGGAGGAGGTTTCCAAGCTGAGGATGCAGCTGGAGGTGGCTAGGAAGGAGAAGGAGTAGACTGAGTCTAGTAATAAGGATATATTGAGCTCGGTCGATAGGTTAAAGGCTGAGCACCAAAAGGAAGTGGATAGTTTGAGAGAGAAGATCGAAGATGCAGAGGTCAGGGTGGAGGCATCCATAAAGAAGCATGTCAAAAACATGTATGTCAAGGCCTTAAGATTTCTTGTAATCTCGTGGGTTGGAGACTACCCACAGGTGATGACCGAAACATCGGAAAGGTTGGTTCCATATGAGGTTTGACTGCATCAGGTGGATGTGGAATCTTTGAATGGGAATCAGCTGATGATCGATCTCCTGAATGAGGATGAGCGTAAGAAACTGGAGGAAGGGAGTAGATTATTGCAGGAGAATGCTATAAGAGAGTGAGAGAGAGAGTCTGGCGAAGCGCGCAGCCAAAATGGGAAAGTTTATAACTACTGAGAGCATAGTCGTCACTCAGAGATTTGCGGAGCGCATCTCCTATTGGCCGCCAACTCCAACATCTTCCACAACCAGCGGTCTTGCTATCCCATTTTAGGTCTTAGCTTTGAACATCCAGGATTGGGAGTAACAGGATCTTCTTTGACTGCTACAACAAGCACCCTCCCTATCTTACCCACACCATTCCTTTTTAAAGGTAAATTTTCGTTACCATGAAACACCCGAAGATGATGTGATTACCATATTCGTGGACTAAATTGTTGTGTTTTTACCGTGCAGCCCCTCTTGGCACTAATGTGACACAGGACTTCGCCCCATGCTTCCCCAAACGATAGAGTCTGGATTAGGGATACGAGGAGTAAATTTTAGAGAGGAAAGTGGTCATGTGGATACTTTCTCAAATGTCGAACTAGGGTCCCATATTTATAAGGATCTTCAGGGGGAAAAATAGGTCGCGGATGGCCAAAGTATACATGTAACAAGCCCGGTGGAGGCAAATGTACTGATAATGCAGGTGGAAGCCTAGAAAGCTCAGATGGTGGCAAAGTCTAAAGAGAAGGAGGAGAAAAGAAGGTAGGATGAGGCTTCCATGTAGGAGGCACATGCAAATGATAGGCATGATGTCAAGGAAAAAGCTACTGTCTTAGTGCCAAAGAAGAAAGCCGACACCGAGGCGAAGAAGGAAAGGGTCGCCGAAGAAGTTAGGAAGAAGAGAGTCGCCGATGAGGCTGAGAAGGAGAGAGTTGCTGAGGAGGCTAGGAAGAAGAAAGCTGACGGTGGCGCCAAATAAAGAGCCGTAGAAACTTTTGAACAACTTAAAGCGGATGACATTGTGAAACTCAAATCCAAGAAACATGCTGATCGGAAGGCTGCCAGAGAGGCTAAGAAGAAAGCGGAGCTAGAGGCCAAGAAAGCTCTGGGAGAGGGTGATGCTATATTGGCCCTCGCTTCTGGTATTTCCCCCAAACCACTACAATATATCACCCCTGTGGAGATCATGGATATTACAAGCGGCGAGGATGATGAAGGGAAGCGCACCTCGGTTTATCATGAGTCTATCACTCCTACAAAGGGTAAAGGAGGGAAAAGCGGGAGCGACTTTGGAAAGAAAAGGCCCATCATTTGAGACCCACCTAGTGTTAAATATGTACAAAAGCAGAAAAGAGAGAATAAAGATGAGTAGTACCAGTAATTGTTAAAGATATTACCGACATTTTTGTTATGTAGCTTGATATTATACGTGAGTATGACACTCACTCTTACTCTTTAAAGGCACGGTGTGGTTCTCATATACACCTTGTCGCTAGAAAGAAAGATATTAGATATGTAGTTTGCTTCTATATGTGAAAAAGAAATATAAATTAACTTTATCGAAAATTGCATTTCATGTTAAGTGTTCAAATTTTCGCCTTATGTTTTCCAACGTATGGTACTTGCATAAGCGTACTTGTTGTTACACTTACAGAAATGTAATTGGGGATTCCGCCATGGGAGTGCCCCTAATCGTGTGGAGATCACACGTTGATTCCACTCGTGGGGTTTCCTTTGTTCAGGAGTCTCGAGGTGCGTGAAATTCAAGCCAGGTTACCTCTCTCTTGGACCACCCGGAATTTGTTAGTCCTAATTCGTGAGATAGCATGTACATCGTGGATTCATCCTTTTTGGCTCTCCCGTCATTACTTCAGGTTTAGAGCGCGAGGCGTCGTTTATTCATCAAAGGGTACCCGAATCCTGACCCGGTGGGTTGGATAGGGTCGCGGGAGTGGTCAGTATCACACTAGCTTGGTAGGTGGGCTACCCCAAGTTCGAAGACTTAGGAGAAAAATGATTTATCCTCGCCTCGTCGTTGATTCGAGGTTCGAGAGATTGCCGGATCCTGACCAAATGGGTCGGACGGAGTTGCGGGAGTGGTCGGTATCACACTAGCTTGGTTAGTGGGCTTCCCCCAAGTCTGGAGACTTAGGAATGGAACGATTTACACTCAATCTCGTCATTGGTTCAAGAATCAAGTAGTGTTATTTAGACTCGGTCTCATCGCGGGCTGGAACTCGAGTAGTGTTATTTATACTTGGACTCGTCATTGGTTCGAGACTCGAGTGGTGATACCGGTTCTTATGCTTAGGGTGTCGGTCTGACATTATTTGCACTTGGCCTCATTGTTGTTTCGAGGTTTGAGCGGTGGCACCAGCTCCCAGCCTCGAGGTGCCGATCCGGTGTTTGTGTGTTTATGTCTGCAAGCCAGTTGTGACAGTCAATCAAACATATCATGCAGAGAGTAAACATATCAAGGACATAGGGAATTTGGAAAAAATCTTTACAAATAACTTTGGCAGTAACAGCCTTTACAATGCCTTGACTCTAAAGAAAACAAAACATTGTTGGAAAGCGGATAAACTATACAGTAAGTTGTGTGAAGTAGCAACGAATATGTTCGTTGTTCAGCACCATTGGGAGATTGGCTCCGTCAACAATCGCTAATCTGAAGGTTCTATCTCTAAGCCTTTGTTATATGACGTACGGACCTTCCCAACGAGGACTGAAAACAGTCGGTGCGGGAAGGACCTGCTTCAGGACGAGGTCACCGAGACTGAGGTCCTTATAGAGGGCTTTATAATTGAAGTACCGGGCTGTTCGTTGGCGTTGAGCGACAGCTCTGAGTTCAGCTTCGTTCCTTTTCTCTTCGAGTAAGTCGAGTGATTCCAAAAGCAAGTCTTGGTTGGTCTTTGGATCGTAATGGGTAACTCGATGAGACTGAAGTTTAGCTCAATGGAAATGACGGCTTCGGATCCATAGGCAAGAGCAAATAGAGTGTGATCGGTTGCTGACTTATGGGTGGTCTAGTAGGCTCATGGGGCCAGAGGGAGCTCGTCTTCCCATAAGCTTCCGAATTTTTCTAGATGCTTCTTGATAATAAATTTGAACACTTTGTTGATATCCTCAACTTGCGCATTGGCCCGAGGTTGAGCCACCATCGAGAATCTATTTTCGATGTTATGACGTTGACAAAAAGTCTTGAATTCCGTGCTCTCAACCCGTGCTCCATTGTCTGAGATAATGGCCTGGGGGACCCAGTAGCGGGTGATGATATTGCAAACGACGAAGTTGATTACTTTCTTGGTGGTGATTGTAGCGAGAGCTTCGGCCTCCACCCATTTGGTGAAGTAATCAACTACGACAATGATATAACGTGCCCCGCCTGTGGACATTGGAAGAATCCCAATGATGTCTATGCCCTACATGGAAAATGGCCAAGGGCTGACCATCTGCATTAGCTCGGTAGGCAGGGCTCTTGGATTCTTTGAGAACCGTTGGCTTTTGTCACACTTGCTGGCACAGTTCGCGGTGTCTTGGTCGAGTGTGTGCTAGAAATAACTATATCTAATAATTTTTCTTGTTAGAGTCTCCTTCCAGTGTGGCCGCTGCACTCGCCTTCATGCACTTCCAGTAGCACGCGGTCGGCGTCGTTATGTGCCACACACCGAAGTAATAGGATAGAGAAACCTCTTTGGTAGAGCATTCCATCCATGAAGATATAGTGAGACGATTGACAGGTGAGTGCTTGTCTTTCTTTGTAGCATTCCGGGAGGGTCCCATGTAGCAAGTAGTTCTTAGTTGTTGTCATCCAAGACTTAGGCTCGAGTTTGATCTCTGTTTCCATTACCGAATCAATCTTCATCTAATCAATGCTTGGAGAGATGAGCACTTCGACTGGGGCGAGTCCTGTAATTTGCGCATCCCCGGAGCTTGCTAGTTTAGCCAATGTGTCAGTCTTTTCACTTTATTCTCGAGGGATATGCGTGACGATATAGTGGTCAAAGTTGGTGAGCAGTTCATGAACCTGAGCGAGGTAGGGAGTGCGTCGTGCCACCTTAGCTTGGTACACTCCCCGCACCTGATGTACGATGAATTGTGAATTACAGTAGATCTGGATGGCCTAGATGTTAAGTTCAATTGCAATTCTAAGTCCAGCGATCAAGACCTCATATTTTGCATCGTTGTTGGTGGCAAGGAAGTTGATTCTTAATGCATAGAATATTGGGCACTCCTCCGGAGTGAGAAGTACTACTTCGGCGCCAAAGCATTTATCGTTCGAGCACCCATCCATGAACAGTTTCCATTGAACGTCTGGGTTTCGGTGTCTTCTAGAGGAGACTCCTCTAGGATAATGGATTCTGCTATGAAGTCGGCTAGGGCTTGTCTGAGGATGGCTCGGCAAGGGATGAATTTTATTTCAAACTGACTCGGCTCTATATTCCACTTTAGTAGTCGTACAAATGCCTCAGGTCGCTGCAGGACCTGTTGTAGTGGCTGATCAATGTAGACTTTAATGGGGTGAAACTAAAAGTATGGTCACAGCTTCCGGGAGGAGATCAAAAAGCAGTATGCTATCTTTTCGAGCTTTGGGTAGTTCTTTTCTACCTCGGTTAATCTCTTATTGATGTAGTAGATGGGTCATTAGACACGATCTTCAATGCCCATGAGTGTTGAGCTGATTGCCTGTATGGAAATAGCCAAATTAACACATAAGCCCCCATGGTCCACAGGTTTGGACAAGATAGGTGGTCACTCTAAGTGGTTCAGAAGGTCCTTGAATGAGGCGACGCATTCTGAGGTCCATGCGAAGTTGCGCTTCCCATTTCATAGTAAGTTGAAGAAGGGAACTCATTTTTTCGGTGGCTTTTGAGAAGAATTGAATTAAAGCAGCACCCTTCCAGTTTAAACTTTGAACATCCTTGATGTTCTGTGCGGCTTGAATGTCCAGGATAGCTTTGATCTTATCTGGATTGGCTTCGATGCCTCGTGAATTGATGATGAAACCCAGGAATTTTCCCACCGCAACGCCAAAGGAGCATTTCAAGGGATTGAGTTTCATGCCATACTAGCGTAGGACATTGAACATTTTGGAGAGATCGCGAATGTGGTAGTTCGATACTTTTGATTTTACAAGCATATCGTCCACGTATACCTCCATGAATCCCCAATCCGGTCCTTAAAAATGAGGCTAACCAGTCATTGACACGTGGCTCTCGCGTTCTTTAGACTGAAGGGAATGATGCAATAGCAGTAGAGCCTGAGGTTGGTTGTGAAAGAAGTATAATCCTAGTCAGGGAGGTACATTGGAATCTGGTTGTAGTCTGAGTAAGCATCCATGAAGGATAGAAGTTGGTATTCGACGGTTGAATCAACCAACTGGTCAATCTTCAAAAGAGGGAAGTTATCTTTTAGGCATGCCTTATTCAAGTTGGAGAAGTCAACACACGTTTGCCACTTGCCGTTTGGTTTCTTGACCCGGACTGGATTGGAGACTAATTCGAGGTAGTAGGCTTCGCGCATGAAATTGTTGTTCAGTCTATCTACTTCTACCTTAAGCGCAGTTGATCTTTTGATTCCCAAGAATCATTGTTTCTGTTAGATCGGAGATTGCAACTGATTAAGAGTTAGCTTGTGACAAGCGACTGTAAGGTTGGTGCCACACATACCAGAGTGGGTCCAGCGAACACGTCAAGGATGTCCCTTAATAATTAGACAAGGTCATTTTACTACGAGATGGAGTTGCAATCCAACTTTCAAGATCTTTGTTGGGTCGCTGGGGTTGACCGGAACATCCACCTTTGGTTCTACCGAGGTATCCCTTTCGGAATCGGAATTTTCATCCTCCCTTGGATCGGGATTGTCGGAAAGACGTTACTGGTGTATGAGCCAAGACTCAAACATTGTTGGTTGCTATGCAGAGACGGTAACACCCCGTGATTTTAAATATTAAAATTAACAAATTAAAGAATTCTTAATTTTAAATGTGAGAACTGAGGGAAACGGGTTAATCCATTGCGTTCGTCTCGGAATTCTTCTTGAGATAGAGTCCGAGTTTGCGTGAATTGGACTCCGTATGAAGAAGTTATGGCCCTCAGAACTTTCAAAAATTTATATAAAACAATTCAGAAAATTAAATACCAAGGCAGGTCGACCTGGGGGTCAACCTACCCCAGGCCATGTCGACTAGGGTGTCGACCTCCCTATATACAAGTCGACCTAGGGGTCAACCCCCCGCCCCCCCGGGCAGATCTAAAATGTGACATTGTTTTGACTCACTACTGAGTCATTAGGGATGAGGTAGTTATCCTATCTTGTCTGGATGGTCTAGATTGCTTCTAGGTTAATCTGACGGCTCTTAATTAATTAAAATCCTATATAAGCAACCTAACCCTCAACCTAAAATCACACTAATTCATACTAAGAGTCGCCATGCCGTCAATGGTGAACCTAGAGTAGCCACTGTTCTCTTTCAACTCAAAAGCAAGATAGAAGCAAGAATCAAAATCAAACCTAATCTAAATTAGAATAACAATTAGTCTACATCAAAGGCGAGCAATTCAGTTTAAGAATACAGATCCCAGAAAAATAAGACTGTTCTTTTGTTTGTGAGTACTATTTCTTTCACAATATAATTAATAAATTAATTTTGATGGGTTGTAATTGGATTATGAGAACATGTCTATTGAATCACGTGATGATTGTTTAACTTTGTTATCTTATGTTAATTTGTGAATCTTATGCAAGTTTATGTTATGTGAATCTTATGCAAGTTTGGGATGTTGGATCATATGTTAATTCGTATGTGAAACCTTATGCAAGTTTGGGATGTTGAATATGAATCTTATGCAAGTCTATATGTGAATTGTACACATTTCATATGTGAATCAAGTATATACATATGCTAGTTTATATGAAAAACATGTGACATTAATTTACATGTTTAGATCCATATGCAAGTTTGTAGGAATCTATATGCAAGTTCACATTTTTATATTAGAGATCCATGGGTTTAGGTGAAAACCCATATTTATGGACAAGTTCACATCTTTATTAGATCTATATTTAGATCCATGGCAGTAACATAATTATTTAAATTTATGACCATTTCCTTTGCTAGTATTGTATGTGAATCATATGTTAGTTTGAATGTAAGTTTGTATGAAATTCATATGCAAGTTGTAGGAAAACCATATCCATATATGCAAGTTCACGACTACATGTTTAGATTTATATTTAGATCAATGATAGTTTATGCAAATTTAAGTTATATATATATCCATTGCCTATGCAAGTTATTGGCTATACAAACTTATGTTATGATCTATTTTATGTGTTATGCAAGTTGTGATGTTGCTTTTCTTTTTATAAGTTAGACTATTTTCGAGTCTAACATATATCGTGTTAAAACGTACAAATAGCGTGGGGACAATGGGAAAATATTGATTTTGCAAAATTGTGAATTGGCATAAAGGCATATAATTAATTTGAGACATTAATTGGTCTAATTTATACGCATAGAAATTATGGACATAATTTAAGTGACAATTATGGACATGGATTAAAATTGGAAGTTATTGGCAATTCGAAATAGGGATATTAATTCAAATTAGGGTTGAATAATAATGTGTAATAATAAATGCCTAAGACACGTGGTTAGAGTCGTTTGTGGTATAAGACTGCCCGGACCCACCCGGCAAATCCAACAACCACAAACGGTAGTCTAATGTGAGAGGTCAAAGGCATAAACTAAACGTGTAATAAAGGCGTAAGACACGAGGTTAGACTTGTTTGTGGTATAAGACTGCCCGAAACCGCCCGGCAAATCCAGCAACCACAAACGGTAGTCTAATATGAGAGGTCAAAGGCATATCCAGAAGTCTGCCCAGAACCGCCCGGCATATCCAGCGGCCACAAGCAATCGACTTAATGTGAGAGGTCTGTGCATTAATAATTAATTAATGCTGATCAAAGACAAATATGAGGGACAAACAGAAGTTTGGTTGAGTTGAGTAATTCTTTGAGTACCAATCCGATGTTGATTTTGGTCATCGGGGTTGATACTTAGGGAGTTATTCTCTCAACCAATGTATTTGTGAACTAAGATGTACTTAATCATAAATTAAGTAAAACATGATAAGTGGATAGGGTTAAGACCATCTTAACCAATAATTTGAAAAGTGGGTAGGGTTAAGACCAGCTTAACCAATAATATATATATATATATATATATATATATATATTAATCTGATAAGTGGATAGGGTTACGACTAGCTTAACCAATAATTTGATAAGTGGGTAGGGTTAAGACCAGCTTAACCAATAATATATATATAAATCTGATAAGTGGATAGGGTTAAACCAGCTTAACCAATAATATATAAGTGGATAGGGTTAAGACCAGCTTAACCAATAATATATATATTGATCTGATAGGGTTAAGACAAACCTAACCAATAATATATATATATTGATCTGATAAGTGGATAGGGTTAAGACCAACTTAACCAATATATAAGTGGGTGGGGTTAAGACCAGCTTAACCAATAATATATTGGTCTGATAAGCAGATAGGGTTATGACAAGCTTAACCAATAACACATGTTGATCTGATGAGTGGGTAACATGGGTGACATGTGGGATATAACTATAAACACTTAACCAAGTTGAAACATGTAAGAAGACATGAATAAGAAGGGGTCAAGTGGGGAAATCTTAGTGGGAACCAAGCATAGGTGGAAAGCTTATGTCAAACATGGGGACCCTTTTCAAGCCAGTAACCCATTAAGTATCTTTGTGAGCTCGAGTTAGATCGAGGACAGGACACGCTTACTGGGTTTGATTGTAAGAGGTCAAAATGGGTTAACAGTGGCAACGCAAGTCCAACGGAGTCATGTGCGTGTATGGGCCTGGACTGGTAGGTAAGACGTTGTTGCATCGTATAGATATAAGTCGTGCATCTCTAATGGTATCGGTTTGCCACTTTGGGGAGTGATACACCCCAATGTGGGACCAACACGGGTATCTACGAGTTAGGGAGCCGATCGAATGGGGAAGGTTGTAAAGACCCGCAACTTCCCCGTAAAGGAAAGCGTCGGATAGTTCGAGAACAAACCACAATAGAACTCATACAGAAGAACATTTCATTGTATATTACAACAATGCATCAGATTACAAGAATATACAGAGTATAAACGAATAAACATTACACAGAATTATCAGAGATTTAAATTACATTTAAATACATAGCAGCGGAAAATAATACAATACACAACTAGAAGAGATATACGGATACAAAGCTTTCCGGATATCGTTCCAGCTGTAAACCAGGATCCTGTGAATATAAATCTGCAAAACCAAAACTACTAGCTGCCCGTGTCAAAATAGGGGCACCCAGAGTTTAGGTTAAAACAATAAACTCCAGGTCAGTCATGTGACTGGTGTGAGAACTAAAACAGTTATTAATTTTTATTTTCAAAGGTAAATCAAGGGACCACGCCGTATAACACGGAACGGGTTTCCTCCCAAGAATACCAGTGCATAAAACAAACAGCGCAATGCTAAATAAAGAAAAAAATGAAGCTGT
The DNA here is from genome assembly GCA_030737875.1 of Allium sativum. NCBI lineage: Eukaryota > Viridiplantae > Streptophyta > Magnoliopsida > Asparagales > Amaryllidaceae > Allium > Allium sativum. Next base: position 29,814,399 of record JASFAX010000021.1, on the reverse strand, counting down.
TATAAGACCCAGGTCCCATCACACAATGCAACGCAGCCGAGGATAGGGTTTTCCCTTATAACAGCCAAAGAATGCTTGATACGTTTAAAACAAATCATTTGATACTATTATAAGTGCATAGTGTATAAAACACTTCAAATCATAAGTATCAATCATAGGCGGCATGAACGGCCCATAACACTATGTCGCCATATATAAGTTTACAATCAAAACCGCAAATGTCGTATTGGAAGTTGGGTTATCATTTATGGTATGAACCGAGGCTAGGGGCAAGATCCTCAACCGATTCGAGACGCTCTAGTCCGCCCCTCAGGAACAGCCGCAACTGCCCCTTGGATCGTCAGGGCCGGTCCACCGATGTGGATTATTATGCCTGAACACTACGTTTCCCCGCCCTTTGGGGCGTAAGCCTGGCCCGTCAGCCGACCAGAAGCATCGGCCGAAACCGATATCACGAGGCGCCTCACTTTTCAGCAAGTAATAATAAGTAACATCCACATGAGTCAAACTCGTCAGCCAGTTCAAGCACTGACGCCACTCATAACTAGAAAGAAACGCATGCCCTCCCTGAGGTCCGTCTCCCGTTTTTGATTCATACCGGGTGTGATACTCGCGAGGTAAACGTTACACAAAGCTACGCCACAAAGGCCGTGCTTTGATCATCACCACAAGACTTTGCTTTTCAACAGAAGCCTCGATCAATTGCCACTTAGGCATGCCACACAGGCAATTCACTCCATGCGTTTGATATCCATCAATATATAACCCCTGAGCTCGTACGTCTCAGAGAAGGGCGTTAAGCAAGAGAATAAATTCTCCGCCGCCAAGCAGATATATATTTAATAGAGATCAATCACACGGACTAAAATCCAATGTCAGACACACAGTCCATTTACAAGTCCGTTCTGGGTCTGAACGAAACCGGAGGCACCTAGTACCCCGCATATCCATCGATCTCCAAGTACGTCTGGACGATCACTAACTGTTTCCATCTTCTTGGGTGTACAGCCCAATCAAGATCATCAGTTATCACCCAAACGACGTGAAGACCTCCGGTCTTCGACCATCGTCTTCATCTTCGACTTATCGTCGCATCAGTTATTCAGAATGGGATAAACCCGGTCTTTCCGAATAACTCGCGTATATTTTAAATAAGTGTTACACAAACACAACATACGCCTCATCCCAATTCATCAGTCACTAACCGCAAATTAATCAAGAGAATAGTTCCCCAAATATTAACCCCGAAGGCCGAAACCAACATCAGATCAATATCCAGAAAACCATTCTGCTTGGCTAACCGACAGTTAGTTTCTAAATCTCACATTCATAGGGAAAGATTCCCATTAATTTTATCAAAGATAAATTCCTTGAATTTATTCTTTATTCTATTTTTGAATCTCAATTCAAACTAGTCGGGATTAGCGAACTTTACCGAAGTAATCATTTATTTTAATTTCCCAATCCCAACCTATTCATCCCATGAAGTAAAACTGGTTATACTTCATATCTAACACCACGGTGTTATCGGTAAATTCAATTACCATTTCACGTTCAAATCTAATTAAAGATTTAACTATCGCCTGGAGCAAAACTGGTGATACTCCATTCTCGACCATTTCAATCTAATTAAAGATTCATTAAAACTCCACTTAGTTTTAATCGTTAACTGGGTTAAAGAATCAGTGTCATTTAAAACACGGTTCACGATAAACCCAAAATCACATTCCATTAATTATCGGGTTAAAGAACAAGTGTTATTTAAAACACTGTTCACGATAAACCCAAAAATCAATATCAATTCTATTCCAATTAAATATTATTTAATTGGTACACTTCATTAAATCTAAATAAAAAGATTTAATCTTTTCTCAACTGGGTTCAAGAACAGTGTTAGTGAAGACACCATTCACGACAAACCCAAATCACATTCGATATTCAATACAAGGCTCTGAATAGAAAATATATCGTCTTATATTCAATATCGAATTCTACGACTAACAAATGTCGTATTGAAAATAACGATATCAATATATATCTTTCAAATTTCCATGACAACACCTGTATAATCACGAATTCCAACATCGAAATATTCTGAAGACAATTTCGATTCAAATCCACTCCAATGCAATCATTGGAAATTTTGGTTATTTTTAAAACCCTTTTCGAATTCAATTTATTTATTTAAAAATAAATAGAATTATAATTCTAGTTCAAAACTAGTTCATTTCGATAAAAATCCATTTTTATCTTTTCAAATATGGAGTTTTTCATCCCAATTCTTTCTAAATCATTTCTTATGATTTTACACAAATTATTGCTATTTTTAATAATTTTATCATGGCCCGTACAGTCGATTTCCATCAATGGCCATCGAACTGCACTTACAGCGACCTTATTCGAATTTGATTTGGACGTATCTCCAAATCCAACCGTTAGATTTCAAATTTCTAACATTCATTAGAAAGCTCTTTTCGATACGAACCCAACGGTTCCGGTTTTAGGAGAATCCGACGGTCGGATCTCCCGTAATGTCCGTTCGAAATAAATGGTCGAAATTCGCGAACTGCCGCGACGCGGCGCGTTCTATTCAGGCCATTATATTATATATAATATATATAATATATATTTCGTCGATTTCTATTTAAAACGAATTATATAAATAGTTTTAAATTCGTTTCAAAAGCAATTTCAACTTCCGTTTCAATTCAAATCAAAATTGAATTCTTCTCTATAAATTCGTTTTAAAATTCATTTCTATTCAATTCAAATTTCAATTCCATTTGAATTCATTTCATTTTGCTTTCAATTTAATTTGAATTCGTTTTCAATTCAATTCATTTCGAAATCGTTTTCAATTCAATTCATTTCGAAATCGTTTTCAATTCAATTCATTTCGAAATCGTTTTCAATTCAATTCATTTCGAAATCGTTTTCAATTCAATTCATTTCGAAATCGTTTTCAATTCAATTCATTTCGAAATCGTTTTCAATTCAATTCATTTCGAAATCGTTTTCAATTCAATTCATTTCGAAATCGTTTTCAATTCAATCCATTTCGAAATCGTTTTCAATTCAATTCATTTCGAAATCGTTTTCAATTCAATTCGAGATTACTTTTCAATATTCATTTTAAAATGAATAAAATCGATATAAATATCGTTTACGTCAAAATGGCGTCAATCTAATTAACACGGCTTCATAAATTTCTATTTTCAAATATTCTATTTCAAATATTTCCTATTATCAAAATATTTGTTATTATCAAAATATTCTTTATTTTCACGATTGGAATGAGGCCCAATCAATTACCATATAAAATTAATTATATGGATTTTCATACAACACATGTATATAATAACATTGAAAATAATCAACCATCAACCAAAGTGCACTACACTGTATAAGCATCAAATATAGATATTCAACGCTCATAACAGCCTGTCAATCAATCGATCGACATATTTAATCAATCAGGATGAGTGAAATTCATATTTCATCCCAACACCCGTGTGGGGTTTCAAACAATCAAACACAGATTTTAGTTGTGCAGTTGGGCGATGCGTAAAATTTATCGACCCAATCAATGTCCTTCAAATAGGTGTACATAAACAAACCGTCCGGTTTGTAAATGAATATTTATTTATTCACATTCATGTTAAAAATTATATTTTTAACGATAAAACATTTTATTCCAACATATGAGTTTCTATTCAGTTCATTCTTTAAATAAAATGATATTTTTATTTTTCTAACATATTTTAGAAAATTTCGGCGGCATAACGGCACGATACTAGAAACGGGACAAGGCCTAGCCTTATCCCCGGTCTAGTGAAGGCCCACGTCATTCACACATCAATCAAATCAATTTCATCTCACCAAACAATTCAATTAAAACAAATAATTCAACTAATCTATGCAACCAAACAAACAAGTCCATGGTCTGTGGACGATTGTGTCGGGTGCTACTAAGCACCGTCTGCATCCTAGTATATATATATAACTAGAAAAATTAAATTGAAAGGTTAGAAATTCTCACATATAGCTATCCAATCATCTTGACTCTTCATTTATAGAAATCTTCGTCGTTTCGCCTTTTTGTCACCTTCGTTGCCCAAGGCCACTATATATATAAAAATCGAATTTTTATTTCGCTATTCAATATATAAAAATCGAATTTTTAGTTCGCTATTCAATATATAAAAATCGAATTTTTACTTCGAAGTTCAATATATAAAAATCGAATTTTTACTTCGAAGTTCAATATATAAAAATCATATTTTTACTTCGACGCTATATGGATAAAAATGCTATTTTTACACCGCTACTATATAGATAAAAATTCTATTTTACTTCGTTATTCTATATATAAAGATCTCGCCTTTTCAACTATAAAGATTTCATCTTTATAAAAATCAGCATTTTATTTCGACGTATAGAAAATAAAAATCAGATTTTTATTTTGTTACATACACAAAGATGATATTTTTATATTCTCTATCCCATAAAGGTTATATTTTTAATACTTTAAAAATATAAAAATCATATTTTTATCACTTTAAAAATATAAAGATCATACCTTTATCTTTCTACAATGTAAAAGATTATATTTTTCTTACTTTACAACATAAAATAAAAATTAGTTTTAAAGTAAATAAATAAAAAAACAGTTTTTTTTTTAAATAACGAAAATTCAGTTTTTAAAAATAAATAAATAAAATCAGTTTTAAACTTAAATTAAAAATCAGTTTTTAAAATCATTATAAATCAGTTTTTGAACTCAAATAAAAAAAATCAGTTTTTGAACTCACCTTTGTTCGAGTTGGAGGGGGTAAGGTTTCACTGTCGGCGCTGTAGAGGGGAGGAAGGGGTCGGAACATCGCGGAGCAATCGGGGGGGCGCGGTCAGGCGGATGTGAGGCCACGGCTGTGGTGGTGGGCTCGTGGGGATTTCGGGGTCTTCGTGCTTTGAAGGGGAAAGAGGACGAGCTGAAGGGGGCGAGGGTCTGGCGACTGGGGGAGCGGAGCGGCGGCGGATCACCAGGGCACGGTGGACGACAGGCGTGGGGAAGCGGGTTCAATCTCGTTTTTGGTTTTTTTTTTTTTTTTTATTAGTGGGTGTTGACCGAATGAAAAGGAAAGGGGAGAGGGAAGTCTATAATTTATATAAATTATTTTATTAATTTTATAATCCATAAAGTTACTTTTCATTTCGACTACGAAATCAAGCCCACCGACTGTCGTCCATAGCTAATTACCCCCACTCCGAACAAAATGGGATATGTATCGTAAGCCAGTTCAGCTGTTGCGATCGGTTTCTGTTGCATTTACATTTAAATCATTATATTGAATTTTAAACGTACATTTCAAATTGCCGGGGTCACATACTAACTCTATAAATTACAGAAAAATATTTTCTAGCTTCGTATTGACGATACGGTCCTAACAAAACTAGTTTCGTCGAATTCTGAGACCGTTTGAAAAATGGCCAATTTCCAGTCGATTAAAATCAACTAAAACCGGTCAAACGCGTTTTCCTTTGCCACGCTCACATATTGATTCGAAAAATTATGAAATTTGGAATCTAGCAATAACTTTACATCCCGGACCCAACAAAACTGGTTTCGTCGAAATCCGAGGTCGTTTGCAAAATGTCCATTTTTAAGGGCCTGAATTCCATAGCGACTATTCAGAATTTTCAACTGGACATATCTTTTGATTCCTGATATGAAATCTTGATTTTCCGGATTCGTTGGAAAGATATTCACAATTAGATCCCAATGTTTTTGGTTTCACTAAAATCCGGATTGTTTTGCACCCGGTACATTCAATTGAAGTTTGAAATCGAATTATCAAACTACCGCGCCATTTTTAATTCTATTTATAATTATATATAAATATTTATATTCTAACGACGACGTATATAATATATACGTTGAATTCCATTCAAAATAAATTTCTCGTCGATTTTAATTAAAATAATTTATTTCAAATATAGAAAATTCGCTATAATTGCCAAAATAAAAAATTTCAAACTGGCTCGCATTTTACGGGTTGTTACAATCTCCCCCACTTAAAACTTTTCGTCCCCGAAAAGGAACAAAGTCGAAAGTGGTTTGATTTATCAACTCTATGCTCGATCTGGCTTTCCTTCTCCAACTTTTCAGTTTCTGAGAATTTTCAAAATTTCAAAAATTTGGCTAACACCCTAAATTTTTGAAAAATTTCGCCATAACCTCCCCTGCACCGGGAGCATCGGGGAATTTCAAATAGCTTCCCCGGTCCTTCAGATCTCAAAAAGAAAAAGAAAAAGCCAAGCGGCTAGCCAATAGGCTCACAAAATCATCATCACCCAAACAAAACAGGAAATTATGTAGTAAACATGTACCTATTTGTCGGGCAAACAAATTTTATTCTCTGCTCTAGCCTCCTTGCTATGACCTGTTCAATGATATATATGTATATGCAAGCAAATGCAACCAATTTTCAATCCAATTTAATATTTGTTTCAATTAGGCTAAATGGCTAAAAATTAGCAAACAAATAAACAAACAACACAAACATCAATCAATTAGTGGATTAGAGTTTCAAATTCATAATTTCGATACATATACAAAAATTATGTTTTTGATGCCAAATCACAACAATAGGCCCTATCTAATTTTGGTTCTCACACCAGTCAATAGGAAATATATAGAAATCTCACATTCGTTACTCGAAAATAAATACTGGCGACAGTGCCCCATCACCAGAATTATCCCCGGGCAACTAGAGTATGATTCTATAACCATCCAGTATATTAAAACTTCGAATACACGTTTGCAAGACGCATATGCAAAATCTTTATATATCGGATTGTCCAAATCAATATAAATAAATAATCAAATACGAATAATTGATTTAAATTTTCAAAACAAAACTTGTTTTCATTTGAAAATGTACTCTTCACACTCGTTCTAGGATACTACTGATCCTATCTCTAACGAGTCATCCTAATTGGATATTACTAATCCAATATCTGATGAATTCTTTCGTATGGTTCTAATGTGTCTTATCCTCTGAGCTTTGTAAACCAAAGCTCTGATACCACGTGTAAAGACCCGCAACTTCCCCGTAAAGGAAAGCGTCGGATAGTTCGAGAACAAACCACAATAGAACTCATACAGAAGAACATTTCATTGTATATTACAACAATGCATCAGATTACAAGAATATACAGAGTATAAATGAATAAACATTACACAGAATTATCAGAGATTTAAATTACATTTAAATACATAGCAGCGGAAAATAATACAATACACAACTAGAAGAGATATACGGATACAAAGCTTTCCGGATATCGTTCCAGCTGTAAACCAGGATCCTATGAATATAAATCTGCAAAACCAAAACTACTAGCTGCCCGTGTCAAAATAGGGGCACCCAGAGTTTAGGTTAAAACAATAAACTCCAGGTCAGTCATGTGACTGGTGTGAGAACTAAAACAGTTATTAATTTTTATTTTCAAAGGTAAATCAAGGGACCACGCCGTATAACACGGAACGGGTTTCCTCCCAAGAATACCAGTGCATAAAACAAACAGCGCAATGCTAAATAAAGAAAAAAATGAAGCTGTTATAAGACCCAGGTCCCATCACACAATGCAACGCAGCTGAGGATAGGGTTTTCCCTTATAACAGCCAAAGAATGCTTGATACGTTTAAAACAAATCATTTGATACTATTATAAGTGCATAGTGTATAAAACACTTCAAATCATAAGTATCAATCATAGGCGGCATGAACGGCCCATAACACTATGTCGCCATATATAAGTTTACAATCAAAACCGCAAATGTCGTATTGGAAGTTGGGTTATCATTTATGGTATGAACCGAGGCTAGGGGCAAGATCCTCAACCGATTCGAGACGCTCTAGTCCGCCCCTCAGGAACAGCCGCAACTGCCCCTTGGATCGTCAGGGCCGGTCCACCGATGTGGATTATTATGCCTGAACACTACGTTTCCCCGCCCTTTGGGGCGTAAGCCTGGCCCGTCAGCCGACCAGAAGCATCGGCCGAAACCGATATCACGAGGCGCCTCGCTTTTCAGCAAGTAATAATAAGTAACATCCACATGAGTCAAACTCGTCAGCCAGTTCAAGCACTGACGCCACTCATAACTAGAAAGAAACGCATGCCCTCCCTGAGGTCCGTCTCCCGTTTTTGATTCATACCGGGTGTGATACTCGCGAGGTAAACGTTACACAAAGCTACGCCACAAAGGTCGTGCTTTGATCATCACCACAAGACTTTGCTTTTCAACAGAAGCCTCGATCAATTGCCACTTAGGCATGCCACACAGGCAATTCACTCCATGCGTTTGATATCCATCAATATATAACCCCTGAGCTCGTACGTCTCAGAGAAGGGCGTTAAGCAAGAGAATAAATTCTCCGCCGCCAAGCAGATATATATTTAATAGAGATCAATCACACGGACTAAAATCCAATGTCAGACACACAGTCCATTTACAAGTCCGTTATGGGTCTGAACGAAACCGGAGGCACCTAGTACCCCGCATATCCATCGATCTCCAAGTACGTCTGGACGATCACTAACTGTTTCCATCTTCTTGGATGTACAGCCCAATCAAGATCATCAGTTATCACCCAAACGACGTGAAGACCTCCGGTCTTCGACCATCGTCTTCATCTTCGACTTATCGTCGCATCAGTTATTCAGAATGGGATAAACCCGGTCTTTCCGAATAACTCGCGTATATTTTAAATAAGTGTTACACAAACACAACATACGCCTCATCCCAATTCATCAGTCACTAACCGCAAATTAATCAAGAGAATAGTTCCCCAAATATTAACCCCGAAGGCCGAAACCAACAACAGATCAATATCCAGAAAACCATTCTGCTTGGCTAACCGACAGTTAGTTTCTAAATCTCACATTCATAGGGAAAGATTCCCATTAATTTTATCAAAGATAAATTCCTTGAATTTATTCTTTATTCTATTTTTGAATCTCAATTCAAACTAGTCGGGATTAGCGAACTTTACCGAAGTAATCATTTATTTTAATTTCCCAATCCCAACCTATTCATCCCATGAAGTAAAACTGGTTATACTTCATATCTAACACCACGGTGTTATCGGTAAATTCAATTACCATTTCACGTTCAAATCTAATTAAAGATTTAACTATCGCCTGGAGCAAAACTGGTGATACTCCATTCTCGACCATTTCAATCTAATTAAAGATTCATTAAAACTCCACTTAGTTTTAATCGTTAACTGGGTTAAAGAATCAGTGTCATTTAAAACACGGTTCACGATAAACCCAAAATCACATTCCATTAATTATCGGGTTAAAGAACAAGTGTTATTTAAAACACTGTTCACGATAAACCCAAAAATCAATATCAATTCTATTCCAATTAAATATTATTTAATTGGTACACTTCATTAAATCTAAATAAAAAGATTTAATCTTTTCTCAACTGGGTTCAAGAACAGTGTTAGTGAAGACACCATTCACGACAAACCCAAATCACATTCGATATTCAATACAAGGCTCTGAATAGAAAATATATCGGCTTATATTCAATATCGAATTCTACGACTAACAAATGTCGTATTGGAAATAACGATATCAATATATATCTTTCAAATTTCCATGACAACACCTGTATAATCACGAATTCCAACATCGAAATATTCTGAAGACAATTTCGATTCAAATCCACTCCAATGCAATCATTGGAAATTTTGGTTATTTTTAAAACCCTTTTCGAATTCAATTTATTTATTTAAAAATAAATAGAATTATAATTCTAGTTCAAAACTAGTTCATTTCGATAAAAATCCATTTTTATCTTTTCAAATATGGAGTTTTTCATCCCAATTCTTTCTAAATCATTTCTTATGATTTTACACAAATTATTGCTATTTTTAATAATTTTATCAAGGCCCGTACAGTCGATTTCCATCAATGGCCATCGAACTGCACTTACAGCGACCTTTTTCGAATTTGATTTGGACGTATCTCCAAATCCAACCGTTAGATTTCAAATTTCTAACATTCATTAGAAAGCTCTTTTCGATACGAACCCAATGGTTCCGGTTTTAGGAGAATCCGATGGTCGGATCTCCCGTAATGTCCGTTCGAAATAAATGGTCGAAATTCGCGAACTGCCGCGACGCGGCGCGTTCTATTCAGGCCATTATATTATATATAATATATATAATATATATTTCGTCGATTTCTATTTAAAACGAATTATATAAATAGTTTTAAATTCGTTTCAAAAGCAATTTCAACTTCCGTTTCAATTCAAATCAAAATTGAATTCTTCTCTATAAATTCGTTTTAAAATTCATTTCTATTCAATTCAAATTTCAATTCCATTTGAATTCATTTCATTTTGCTTTCAATTTAATTTGAATTCGTTTTCAATTCAATTCATTTCGAAATCGTTTTCAATTCAATTCATTTCGAAATCGTTTTCAATTCAATTCATTTCGAAATCGTTTTCAATTCAATTCATTTCGAAATCGTTTTCAATTCAATTCATTTCGAAATCGTTTTCAATTCAATTCATTTCGAAATCGTTTTCAATTCAATTCATTTCGAAATCGTTTTCAATTCAATTCATTTCGAAATCGTTTTCAATTCAATTCATTTCGAAATCGTTTTCAATTCAATTCATTTCGAAATCGTTTTCAATTCAATCCATTTCGAAATCGTTTTCAATTCAATTCATTTCGAAATCGTTTTCAATTCAATTCGAGATTACTTTTCAATATTCATTTTAAAATGAATAAAATCGATATAAATATCGTTTACGTCAAAATGGCGTCAATCTAATTAACACGGCTTCATAAATTTCTATTTTCAAATATTCTATTTCAAATATTTCCTATTATCAAAATATTTGTTATTATCAAAATATTCTTTATTTTCACGATTGGAATGAGGCCCAATCAATTACCATATAAAATTAATTATATGGATTTTCATACAACACATGTATATAATAACATTGAAAATAATCAACCATCAACCAAAGTGCACTACACTGTATAAGCATCAAATATAGATATTCAACGCTCATAACAGCCTGTTAATCAATCGATCGACATATTTAATCAATCAGGATGAGTGAAATTCATATTTCATCCCAACACCCGTGTGGGGTTTCAAACAATCAAACACAGATTTTAGTTGTGCAGTTGGGCGATGTGTAAAATTTATCGACCCAATCAATGTCCTTCAAATAGGTGTACATAAACAAACCGTCCGGTTTGTAAATGAATATTTATTTATTCACATTCACGTTAAAAATTATATTTTTAACGATAAAACATTTTATTCCAACATATGAATTTCTATTCAGTTCATTCTTTAAATAAAATGATATTTTTATTTTTCTAACATATTTTAGAAAATTTCGGCGGCATAACGGCACGATACTAGAAACGGGACAAGGCCTAGCCTTATCCCCGGTCTAGTGAAGGCCCACGTCATTCACACATCAATCAAATCAATTTCATCTCACCAAACAATTCAATTAAAACAAATAATTCAACTAATCTATGCAACCAAACAAACAAGTCCATGGTCTGTGGACGATTGTGTCGGGTGCTACTAAGCACCGTCTGCATCCTAGTATATATATATAACTAGAAAAATTAAATTGAAAGGTGAGAAATTCTCACATATAGCTATCCAATCATCTTGACTCTTCATTTATAGAAATCTTCGTCGTTTCGCCTTTTTGTCACCTTCGTTGCCCAAGGCCACTATATATATAAAAATCGAATTTTTATTTCGCTATTCAATATATAAAAATCGAATTTTTAGTTCGCTATTCAATATATAAAAATCGAATTTTTACTTCGAAGTTCAATATATAAAAATCGAATTTTTACTTCGAAGTTCAATATATAAAAATCATATTTTTACTTCGACGCTATATGGATAAAAATGCTATTTTTACACCGCTACTATATAGATAAAAATTCTATTTTACTTCGTTATTCTATATATAAAGATCTCGCCTTTTCAACTATAAAGATTTCATCTTTATAAAAATCAGCATTTTATTTTGACGTATAGAAAATAAAAATCAGATTTTTATTTTGTTACATACACAAAGATGATATTTTTATATTCTCTATCCCATAAAGGTTATATTTTTAATACTTTAAAAATATAAAAATCATATTTTTATCACTTTAAAAATATAAAGATCATACCTTTATCTTTCTACAATGTAAAAGATTATATTTTTCTTACTTTACAACATAAAATAAAAATTAGTTTTAAAGTAAATAAATAAAAAAACAGTTTTTTTTTTTTTAAATAACGAAAATTCAGTTTTTAAAAATAAATAAATAAAATCAGTTTTAAACTTAAATTAAAAATCAGTTTTTAAAATCATTATAAATCAGTTTTTGAACTCAAATAAAAAAAATTAGTTTTTGAACTCACCTTTGTTCGAGTTGGAGGGGGTAAGGTTTCACTGTCGGCGCTGTAGAGGGGAGGAGGGGGTCGGAACATCGCGGAGCAGTCGGGGGGGGCGCGGTCAGGCGGATGTGAGGCCACGGCTGTGGTGGTGGGCTCGTGGGGATTTCGGGGTCTTCGTGCTTTGAAGGGGAAAGAGGACGAGCTGAAGGGGGCGAGGGTCTGGCGACTGGGGGAGCGGAGCGGCGGCGGATCACCAGGGCACGGTGGACGACAGGCGTGGGGAAGCGGGTTCAATCTCGTTTTTGGTTTTTTTTTTTTTTTATTAGTGGGTGTTGACCGAATGAAAAGGAAAGGGGAGAGGGAAGTCTATAATTTATATAAATTATTTTATTAATTTTATAATCCATAAAGTTACTTTTCATTTCGACTACGAAATCAAGCCCACCGACTGTCGTCCATAGCTAATTACCCCCACTCCGAACAAAATGGGATATGTATCGTAAGCCAGTTCAGCTGTTGCGATCGGTTTCTGTTGCATTTACATTTAAATAATTATATTGAATTTTAAACGTACATTTCAAATTGCCGGGGTCACATACTAACTCTATAAATTACAGAAAAATATTTTCTAGCTTCGTATTGACGATACGGTCCTAACAAAACTAGTTTCGTCGAATTCTGAGACCGTTTGAAAAATGGCCAATTTCCAGTCGATTAAAATCAACTAAAACCGGTCAAACGCGTTTTCCTTTGCCACGCTCACATATTGATTCGAAAAATTATGAAATTTGGAATCTAGCAATAACTTTACATCCCGGACCCAACAAAACTGGTTTCGTCGAAATCCGAGGTCGTTTGCAAAATGTCCATTTTTAAGGGCCTGAATTCCATAGCGACTATTCAGAATTTTCAACTGGACATATCTTTTGATTCCTGATATGAAATCTTGATTTTCCGGATTCGTTGGAAAGATATTCACAATTAGATCCCAATGTTTTTGGTTTCACTAAAATCCGGATTGTTTTGCACCCGGTACATTCAATTGAAGTTTGAAATCGAATTATCGAACTACCGCGCCATTTTTAATTCTATTTATAATTATATATAAATATTTATATTCTAACGACGACGTATATAATATATACGTCGAATTCCATTCAAAATAAATTTCTCGTCGATTTTAATTAAAATAATTTATTTCAAATATAGAAAATTCACTATAATTGCCAAAATAAAAAATTTCAAACTGGCTCGCATTTTACGGGTTGTTACAAAGGTAGTGGGTGCTACTAGCGGAGATAGGAGCAGGCGGCACCTATGAAGACAGCTAGGAGTATAACTACCATATTATGAATAAACATTGTAATTAGAATGAGGAGGGTAGTGGAAACAACTAGTGGAGATAGGGGCAGGCGGCACCTATGAAGACAGATAGGGGTACACGAAACTACCATTATTATTATTATTTTGTTCAATGGGCGGGATCAACTTTTAGGGTGACAAATAAGGGTGATGTGTAATTAGCATTGGTGCAGTATAGTAATTATCCTATAGTGATTAGGAACGAGATTAACGCCAGAATATTCCTCTAGTTTGTTTTGTCTTGCCCACTTGTTTCACAGTCATTCCTTGTTTTACCAGTTCATGCCTTATCCTAATTACATTAATAATTGTATTGTTAAAGTTATGGTACTCTCTAGACTTCATGTCTGAACACCTTTGTTTTCGCCTCTTTTCTTCCTTTCTCCCCCAGGTTCTCAGGGTGGGACTAGTACTAGCAGAGCTTGATTTGGATCTCTTTCTCTCTCTTTCGGAAGTGCTTGGATTGCTGAAAGTAAAGTTCAGCTCATCTCTTTTATGGCTACTTATGTTGGGGTTATGCCTTTTACATTATGTACTCAGAAAATAATTTGTCAAGATGGTTACTAAGTGTACTTGGTTTTACTATTGGATTATGAAGTTGTTGTAATCAAACTATTTCTCCCTACAATAAAAGTTGTTTTTGAATTTTTCAAGTACCAATGTATGTATCTGTCATGTTATATTCTGCTCAATACACTAATAATACTCCATGGAAATTAATGCATTCCCTTTGAGAGTGACATTAATGGACGTGGGGGTGTTACACGTGGTATCAGAGATGAAGGTTAACGGAACAGATAAGGGATTTTGAAAAACTATTTTCCAAAAGCGTTTTTATAAAATACTTTCAAAGATATGTTTTAAGGAGAGTATTTTCAAGAGAGAAGTTTGTTTTAAAAACATAACCCCCAAGAGCCATATATCTTTCTTTCGATTCTCCGTTTTGGATCTCTTCCTCTTTCCTTTTTGAATCTCTTCCTTCGCGTATAGGCGCTTTTTCTAAGATATGTAAGAACTTCCGTACGATGGGCGGAAAACCGCTTAATGGGATTGGGACGTTTGTCAAATCTAGAAGGAAGTGGAGGAATTGTAGGTACCTTGAGGATAAACGATGGGAGGAAAGTTCAGTTAGCTACTTGGTTAATAAAGGACGAAGTCTCATTTTGGTGGGAGGTCACGAATGGAGAATGTGCAGGAGAGAGACATAGGACACACGATAAGAAAGTAGATCCAAGGAAAGGCGATAAGGATAGCAAGGGTCCAAGAGAAAAGGAAGGGCCACACTTGTGAAATACCTGACTGCTTAAATAAAGATGTTAGAAATAAGAAGAAGAAGACTAGTTGTTATTGTTATGGAGAAATAGGACATCTTATTAGGATCGTCCAAAGACGCAAAAGGCAAAGGTAAGGACAAAGTACAGGATCTTCTGGAGGGCAGATGCGTTCCCTCACGGCTAGCATACCCGATAGACGTAGAAATATCTTGGTTAAAAGTTTGGTTTTTCTTTTTGATCATCCTATTCGAACCTTGTTTGAATTCTGGCGCTTCACACTCGTTTGTATCTACTTCGTTAGTTGAAACACTGCACCTAAATACAGGTCTAGTTACGGATCCCATAGTCATCTAAAATCCTATTGGTGGTTCGTCTCATCTTTCAATGATTTGTCGAGATTTGAGAGTGTCTATCTTGGGCGTTGGGTTTGAATGCAACACCTTCGTTCTTGGCTTCATGGGCTACGGCTTGATTCTAGGCATGGATTGGCTAGCTAGATACGGTGCCATCCTAGACTGTGAAAGAAGGGTAGCTTGATTGTTGACTCGTTGTGGGAAGACCCTTGATATTTCGTGTGACCCTAGAGACCTAGAATCCCTTAACGCATCCAACAATGATTTGGAATCTGTTCGTGTGGTCCGTGAATATAGTGACTTCTTCGATGAAGTTCAGGGTCTACCCCCGAGGCGTGAGATAGACTTTCGAATATACCCAGTAGATAATGAAAAGCCAGTTGCATTACCAATTCGCCACATGGCCCCGAGAGAGAGAGAAGAGAACTCAGTAAGAAAGTGAAAGAGTTGCACATAAGAAGAAGTATTTCGGAATAGGGTGCTCCAGTTGTTTTTGTTATGAAAGCTGATGGTTCACTTAGACTGTGCGTGGATTATGGAGAGCTGAATAAGCTCACCTAGAAGAACAGACACCCATTGCCGAGGATAGATGATTTGTTCAATCAGTTGGTGGGTGCTTCGGTTTTCTCACAACTGGATTTGACTACAGGATTTTATCAGCTATGGGTGGCTGAAGACAGCATAGATAAGACTGTATTTAGAACTCCTGACGGTTTCTTCGAGTGGCTCGTCATGCCTTTTGGTTTGATGAATCCACTTGCATACTTCGTTGACTTAATGAGTAGGGAGTTTCTAAACAAGTTTGTGGTAGTCTTTGTGGACGATATCTTGGTTTTCTCTAGAAGCGAAGAAGAATACGCCTTACATCTTAGAGACCCTACGAGTGCACAGCTCAAAGCTAAGTTCTCCAAGTGCCATTTTTGGAGAAAAGAAGTGAGGTTCTTAGGACACGTGGTCTCTAAGGAAGGGATAGCTTTGGATCCCACAAAAGGTGGTGGCAATCCAAGATTGGAAAATTCCTAAGAACACAACAGAAGTAAGAAGATTTTTAAGGCTAGCTGGTTATTATAGGAAGCTCATTAAGGACTTCGCAAAGATATCAGCCCCACTTACTCGGTTAACGAAGAAAAACTTGACTTTTTCTTGGGGATGTTGACTGTGACGATGCTTTCCAGCATTTGAAGAGGATGTTGACGACTGCTCCAGTTTTAGTTTTGCTAGATGGAAGTAAGCCATTCGCAGTGTATACCGGTGCTTGCAGGACAGGGCTTGGAGTAGTTTTCGATGCAAGGAGAAAAGGTGATATGCAAAAAGCGGCAAGTACGAGCATCGCTTATCATCCACAGACGGATGGACGGAAATAAATGGGTGAATAGAATCCTTGAAGATCTTTTGAAGTTATGTAACCTAGATTTTGGAGGGACATGAGAAGAGGCAACGAGCTTAGTGGTGTTCACGACGTGTTTCATGTATCGCATTTGTGGAAGTGTTACAAGATACCACGGAAGTAGTGGAGCTGAACATGCTTAGAGAAGTGGAAGTAGAGTGAGATGCCACGATTAGACGAGCTCCTACATGCATCCTTGGGTCAGAGATATAAAAGCTGCACAACAAAAAGGTCAAGTTGGTCAAAGTGCAATGGCGAGCTGATCAAGGAGACGTGACTTAGGAAACGGAAGCCAAGATGCGTACGCTGTACCCTTTCCTTTTTGAGGGAATGTTTTTTTAACTTCCCCTTTTTTTACCGCTTTGTCGATACTTGTCCTATCTTCACGATTATATCTTCGATCTCTAGTTAGGAAAAACCCTATGGTTGTAAACATGTGTTTGAGACATGTTATGGTTGGTGGATGCAAATGGATGCAAGTGGTTGCTAATGGTTGCTCATGGATGCATGTACACACACATTAGACACTAGATCGGCTCAATCACTTTCATATTGCATATAAATGTGTGTGCATATTTAAATTAATGGATGTATAATGGTTGTGTTATCATATGGATACCGCATTTAGATGAATGGTTGTGCACACATGTAGTAATATGTATCGTTAGTATTCTTTCGCATACATAAAGGACGCATGGCACAATCATGATTTGCATTAAGGAGGTCAACTGAATCAGTCGACCGCCTGATTTTGCATTAGATAAGGAACATATACACACACTTTTTGCATGTGTTCATACAGCATTAGAAATCTTGTAAGGACAATGGATGCCTGTGTTTGATGGTTGAGTAGATGGATGATTGGACGTTAGGATATACATTCTCCTTAACTTGGAGATTTCGGGGGCGAAATCCATTTGAGGAGGGGAGAATGTAACACCCTGTGATTTTAAATATTTAAATTAACAAATTAAAGAATACATAATTTTAAATGTGAGAATTAAGGGAAACGGGTTATGCCTTTGCGTTCGTCTGGGAATTCTGCTTGAGATAGAGTCCGAGTTTGCGTGAATTGGACTCCTTATGAAGAAGTTATGGCCCTCAGAACTTTCAGAAATTTATATAAAACAATTCAGAAAATTAAATACCAAGGCAGGTCGACCTACCCCAGGCCAGGTCGTCCTCCCTATATACGGGTCGACCTGGGGGTCGACCTACCCCCCCCCCCCCCTCGGGCAGATCTGAAATGTGACGATGTTTTGACTCATTGCTGAGTGATTTGGGCTGAGGTGGTTATTCTATCTTGTCTGGATGGTCTAGATTGCTTCTAGGTTAATCTGACGGCTCTTAATTAATTAAAATCCTATATAAGCAACCTAACCCTCAACCTAAAATTACACTAATTCATACCAATAGCCGCCATGCCGTAAATGGTGAACCTAGAGTAACCACCGTTCTCTTTCAACTCAAAAGCAAGATAAAAGCAAGAATCAAAATCAAACCTAATCTAAATTAGAATAACAATTAGTCTACATCAAAGACGAGCAATTTAGTTTCAGAATACATATCCCAGAAAAACAAAACTGTTCTTTTATTGTAAGTACTATTTCTTTCACAATATATTTAATAAATTAATTATGATGGGTTGTAATTGGATTATGAGAACATGTCTGTTGAATCACGTGATGATTGTTTAACTTTGTTATCTTATGTTAATTTGTGAATCTTATGCAAGTCTATGTTATGTGAATCTTATGCTAGTTTGGGATGCTAGATCATATGTTAATTCGTATGCGAAACCTTATGCAAGTTTGGGATGTCAAATTGTATGCTAGTTTGAATATGAACCTTATGCAAGTCTATATGTGAATTGTACACAAGTTCATATGTGAATCAAATATATACATATGCTAGTTTGTATGAAAAACATGTGACATTAATTTACATGTTAGATCCATATGCAAGTTTGTAGGAATCTATATGCAAGTTGACATTTTTATATTCGAGATCCATGGGTTTAGGTGAAAACCCATATTTATGCACAAGTTCACATCTTTATTAGATCTATATTTAGATCCATGGCAGTAACATACTTATATAAATTTATGACCATTTCCTATGCTAGTTTTGTATGTGAATCATATGTTAGTTTGAATATAAGTTTGTATGAAATTCATATGCAAGTTATAGGAAAACCATATCCATATATGCAAGTTCACGACTACATGTTTAGATCTATATTTAGATCTATGATAGTTTGTGCAAATTTATGTTATATACATATACATATATATATATATATCCATTGCCTATGCAAGTTATTGGCTATGCAAACTTATGTCATGATCTATTTTATGTGTTATGCAAGTTGTGATGTAGCTTTTCTTTTTATAAGTTCGACTATTTTCGAGTCTAACATATATCGTGTTAAAACATATGAATAGCATGGGGATAATGGGAAAATATTAATTTTGCAAAATTGTGAATTGGCATAAAATGGCATAAAGGCATATAATTAATTTGAGACGTTAATTGGCCTAATTTATATGCATAGAAATTATGGACATAATTTAAGTGGCAATTATGGACATGGATTAAAATTGGAAGTTATTGGCAATTTGAAATAGGGATATTAATTCAAATTGGGGTTGAATAATAATGTGTAATAATAAATGCCTAAGACACGAGGTTAGTCTCGTTTGTGGTATAAGATTGCCCGGACCCGCCCAGCAAATCCAGCAACCACAAACGGTAGTCTAATGTGAGAGGTCAAAGGCATAAACTAAATGTGTAATAAAGGTCTAAGACATGAGGTTAGACTTGTTTTTGGTATAAGACTGCCCGAACCCACCCAGCAAATCTAGCAACCACAAACGATAGTCTAATGTGAGAGGTCAAAGGCATAAATTAAATGATGCTTAGACACGAGGTTAAGTCTGGATTGTGGTGGAAGTCTGCCCGGAACCGCCCGGCATATCCAGCGGCCACAAGCAATCGACTTAATGTGAGAGGTCTGTGCATTAATAATTAATTAATGCTGATCAAAGACGAATATGAGGGACAAACAGAAATTTGGTTGAGTTGAGTAATTCTTTGAGTACCAATCTGATGTTGATTTCGGTCTTCGGGGTTGATACTTAGGAAGTTATTCTCTTAACCAATGTATCTGTGAACTAAGATGTACTTAATCATAAATTAAGTAAAACATGATAAGTGGATAGGGTTAAGACCAGCTTAACCAATAATTTGATAAGTGGGTAGGGTTAAGACTAGCTTAACCAATAATATATATATATATATATATTAATATGATAAATGGATAGGGTTAAGACCAGCTTAACCAATAATGTGATAAGTGGAGGCACAGTCTTGCCTTTGTCCTTATTGCACGTGTTCTTCTATTCTATTGTGTAACAATCTCGAGCTGTTTCTTGGTCACCCTTAATTGTACCGATCCCATTTTCTGTCAGGAATTTCATTTGCAGACTTGTAATTGTGCGAGGAAGGGACGTCCAAAGAAGACATTGTACGAAGAGATGACATCGATAACCATGAAGGTGAGGATCCGGATCGGATCCGGTCCCCCTGTCCAAGCTCTACGAGTAGGTCGACCACGCCCACTGGATGGTTGGAAGATCAGTTGAAACTGTGGATCGTGGCATTATAGGTTTTCAAGTCTTTGGCCTCAAGTTTCTTCTGGTCATAGGCCGCCTTGGAAATGATGTTGACCGAGCTTCCTAAGTCAATGAGGATTCTTGGGAAGAAAGCTGATCTGATCTGGGCAGAGATGACGAGAGGGTCAACACTTGGAATATCGGTGCTCGTGAAATATCTCTCACGGAAGACGATATCGTCCCTCATTGTCTTCTGGAGCTTGGTGGGGATGGATTCATCCAAAGTGGAGTAGGCTTCATAGGTGGCATGCTTTATGGAGTTGGTATATTCCTCCATCTTGCGGAAGCTGTCATGCATAGGGTGAGGTGCACCACAAATAGTATTTGTCACAATGCCACGTGACCTTGGGTAAGATGTCCATGGGGCCGCGTTTGTAGGTGCTAGAAGTGCGGGTGTTGGAGGGCCCGTAGTTTCCTTTGGAGGAGCGGGATCCTGAACGAACTTTCCCAGGCGTTTCTCGTGGATGAGCTTTTCAATCGCATCTATAAGGTAGCGACAGTCGTTGGTATTATGCCCATACATGTCACAGAATCTGCAGTACCGGTCGGAGCTTTTCTCGCGGCCCGTGGATTCTCTAGTGTTGGGCTTCTTATATTGGAGCGTATTGTAAATTTCCAAACAGATTTTCTCCATGTCTTGATTCAGCAGAGTATAAACCTGTAATTCTAAAAGTGGTCATGCTTTTTAGGACCTACAAGGGCCGAATTATTTTTTTGACCACTTTGCTTGCCGAAATTCGGCTTTGATATGTAGGGGACTGCTCCTTTACACTTGTCAAAGGATTCTCCAACCTGTTTTCTTTGGTAATGTCGTCGATGGTACCCCCTATCGGTTATTGGAGTGGTTGGTCTGAGAAACTCGATTACGTCTTGCTTCTTCTTGGCATAGGAACAGTCCGACCTTTTCGTAAAAAGCCTCAAGACTCTTAGGTTGTTTTCTGTCGATCCAGGCTCCAAATTTGGAGATAGGGAGTACACCTCTTGCAAGCTGGAAGGTATGAGGCTTTGGATTGTCAACCTCGGCGAGGGCGGTATTGAATCGAGCAAGAAAGCTTTTAAGAGATTCATAGTCCCTTGGTAAAGATTGGATAGGGTGAGCGTGTTCTTCAGAGTTGGGAAGTGCATTCTGAATTGCTTAACCAATTCTATGGCCAGCTAGCCGAAGTTGTTGATGGAGTGAAGCGGAAGGCGAGAGGACCACAACAGGGATGTTCCTGACAAGAAGACTGGGAAGCACTTTTATTTGACGGTGGTGGCCCTGCTAGAGTCCATCTTCCACTCATAATGGTTCAGGAAGGCACAGGGTCAACCGTGCCGTCATAGAACGCCATATGTGGCATATTGAAGCGTTGGGGAAATTTGCCTTCATGTACGATCCTAGTGAAGTGATCGCACTTCAAGTGGGTTTCCCACGAGTCGTTGGCATTCCTTCGCATATCTTTCATGATCGTTTGGATTATGTCAGGGAGATATGTTGGGTTCAGATCTTTTGGTGGAACAAACTGGTTTCGTCGAACTTTGGGAGTTATGTTCCATGGACGTCTTCTGTGATGCACATCCGGGTCATCCTCGTCCATGTCGTCGACATCGATGGCCTGTTTTTGGTATGGATGGCGAGGCTGAGTAGGTTGGTGTGCATCCTAATCCAGGGGGGACCTAGGACTGTTGGGTTGCTGGAAGCGTAGGCTTCAGGTTCTGAGGGGTGACAGTTGGGTTCTATCGAGGAGGAGGTCGGTTACTCAGACCTGGCTCGTCGTTGATAACCAACCGGGAGCGGTCACAGTACTTTGTTTCCCCGCTGTAAGTTATGGTGGTCTGATCACCGTTTCCATTTCCGTTGTCGTTTCCATTAGTATGAGCGTTGGAGTGGACGACGACATTATTTATGAGGTTGTACTTCCTTCTTTGATGTGGGCCCCTTAATTCCGAAGAAGAAGTACTGATATAGTACATCGCAACCAGGCGCTGTTGTGAATGAGCTAAAGTCGAGCAACAATGCATTGACTTTCATGAAGTTGGCACATAAGGTCGATGTTATTATTCAATGCCTGATTGAGTTCAGTTCCATACCCCTTATTAAGCATGTGGATCTGCACTTAGGTTACAGGAGCTTTGGGGTCCACCGGAAGAAGGGTATCGGTTTCAGTCGGGATATCCGCCAGTTGAGGTTACTGAGATGTTCCAGCTTCCGCTGTAGCAGAAGTTCCGATCATTTGATTCTTTGTTCGATTAACCATTGCAAGTGGACCCAACGGTAGGTTATGAATGGAACCTAAAGCGCGTCGAAACCGAGATGGAGACGTGCGACAAAGGCGCGAATCCTAGTTTTTTCAATGAAAGCACCTGAATGTTGACGGTAAAATATGTCGTAAACACCCAACGTTATTAATTACTTAAGAATATAGCTTCTCATAGAAATATAAGTGCAGAAAGCAGTAAATAACACATGAGCTTTATAGTGGTTCGGTCTCGTATAGGGCCTACATCCACTTTGGAAGAGTCATTGATATTTTATTGATAATAAAGAGTTATAAGCTTAGGACTATCTCATGACATTCTTTTACAACATTTATAAGTACTTTGATGTCATAATTATCATATGCGAATATCGGGAAAAAGTCACTTTGGTTCTTTTTCTTCCTCAAAACAAGGATTCCATTAAAGAGGTCACTTGGAGCTCTCAAGAGGTGTTAAATCAGCCAATTTCCAACCCCTTTTCAAAGTGTGAGCTTGGGGTTTTTTTGGTGGAGTGATTAGGTGGGAGTAGGTATGAGTAGGGGACCACAATAGTACATTTTGGAAGCCAGAGTGCAGGCCTCTAGAAACTTAGACCCCCTTATCTCCCCTTGGAAACTCATACCCCATGAGGTACGTTCAATTTTGAAGAGATAGCATACGAAACTTGGAGGAGGCGAGGCTATAGGGACACGAGACTTCGAGCATGAGGCTAGAGGGATTCGAGACTATGGGTACGAGGTTTAATAGACTCGAGACTTTGGGTATGAAGGTTAAGGGATTCGAGACATAGGGGTTCGAAATTATGGGTATAGCATAACTTTGAGGAGCTGTGATGCTCTTGCTCGCATGACCTTTTCCCGCCTTGTTTCCTTATCTTCTTGGCAACACTTTGGGCTATAATAGCACGCGATGAGTTGAGTCGAGCATGTCCATTGTACTTTTGGGAACCGAATCAAAGGTCGGTTAATAGTTCATTCCGAGGGGATGAAGAGTCCAAAGGGCAAATCATTGAGGTGTCTGGAGACACAGTGGTAGCACGTCCAACTTATTATTCGAAGGGACCGAATGGAAATGTGGACTTCTAAGGGACGTGAGGGTACTCTGAGGTGACCCTCTTTAGTAGGCCAGATGAAGCTAACCCACAGAGGCAAGTTTGTACAGTTTTAGAACACTCCTTACTTGCATTTTAGTTGAGGGCGGCCAAAAGACTGATGGGATGGTTTTCAGGACGATTTGGCGGCTACCTCAGCTCCTAGAGCAAGATTCGTGGTCATGATCCAACAAGGAAAGTAAGTCGTCGGATACCTACCATCATCAGCAAGTATGGGAAAGACTAGAGCTAAACCAACAGGCCAACGATCTTCCACTATCGAGACATTGGATTAGGGACAATGCCAATTGGATGTTTAGGTTGTTTAGTAGGGGCAAAGTCACTTTGCTCTTTGAATGGTCTTTCATTATCTAAGGATGGCTGAGTAGGGACATAGCTACTGAGAAAAGAGATAGATCAATCGATGGATATTTGCATTACAGGCCTAACGAAGCTGTCCTTTGCCTATATAGAAATTCCCCGATTGAGTTTTGTAGGGGAACTCTGAATTAGGGAGCTTTCGTAGCATAATGATGGAGGCTTAGTATGCTTTTGTAACATAGCGAGGAAGACTTAGTACGTCGTGGAGTGATTTAGTACGCTTTCGTAGCATAGCGATGATGATTTAGTACGTTTTCATAGTGCAGAAATTGAGACCACTCAAGAAGGGTACTTTGGGGATTACCTTGATATGTGGGGGCATATAGCTACATATATATATATGATTCATTTGGTTAATCTACTTAGGAGTAGATGGGTATGATTTATGCGTAAATATGAAGGTGTAATGTATAATAAACCCAGATGACTGAATAAAGTTAAAACGGTGACAGAACAATATATGTAGTGTTACTAATAGAAAGTATAAATTTTCTATTCACCAGAACTTTTGTTCTAACCCACTCTTCATAACAAACCCATAGGTTAGAAGGTTGGAAGAGATTATACAGCTTAGAGACGCTTGTTAGACAGTGTCATTATTATGGTTAGTATCTACTTATTATTATATTCTATTCATTTCGCTGTGATATATTTTATCATGATATCTGATATATTTTATCTTTTCCCTTCTGTATGATATCTAACAAATCACCTTGGGTTTCAATGGACTTGGATTTTATCATTTGCAAAAAATTCGGGCCTGCTGAAATCTTAGTTGTTACAATGTCGATGAAAGATATCCCAGGCTTTGACAAAGCATAAAAGTCTGCAATATACATAGAGACAGTTTTATCTCCTTCCTTTAGCTCAGCAAAGTATTGGAACAACTCTGATTTCTAGGCAGTCAGAATAAACGTATCACTGAAATGAGCTTTAAATTATTTTCAAGTGATCCGGTCCTTGAGAGTCGCAACTTTGATAGAATTTCATGGATTCATATCCCATCATTGAAGCGAATGCGAGGCCAACTTCCTCTTCATAGCATCATTAAACTCAAGATCTCCAAAGATGCACTCGTTAGTGCCAACCAGTCTTGAACTTTCATCGCCGACTCCATTCCCAGGATTGGTTTATCACCTGTCCAAACTGGTATAACCCTTATTAAGCTTGGCAAAGTCAGCTTTGAGTGCTTGCACTGGTGCTCCTCCCTCAACAACATTTGTAACGGCTCCTTAAGCTTTCTTCATCATTTCCCTCAGGAAGTCGGTGAAACATGGTTTGGATATCGATATTATTAGCATTATTAGCTTCTAAGCTAATTCCTTCCTCTACTCTAAAGATAGAATTTCTTGTATTATTCCTTTTTGGAGAATCATTGTTCAATCTGTAACTAAGAGTTCAATTTTCGTTTTAAGGAATGTTGTTTAACCGGGCATGAGTGTAGTTCGACTTTATTTATAAGTATATGCTAATATATATATATATGTACGTATGTATGTAAGGACCAAATATATATAACAAGTATGTGCTCATGTATATATACACCCTCCATATGCATTCCCACTTTGGTTAAACTACGCAACCCAAGCTCTGATACCAAAGATGATGAACACCCTACACCACAACACCCAAATAGTGTGTTGTAAAGGTGCTCGACCAAATGTAAGACAACATCAATATTTAAATAAAGAAAAGTAACCCAAAACCTATTATATATCTCATAGCTCGTCGATCAAAACATAATAATAATACATAAATGATATAAAACAAGCGAGGAGGCAAATAACTAATAGTTAACTGAAAACATTAGAGTGATAAGTTAACATAGCATAACTAACTAGAGCTATACGAGTGATAATAACTCAAGCACACTTTCTCTATAGTAGAAATATAATTATGTAGCATAGTAGTGAACAACATAAAGAAATAGAGTGTGTATATATACAGAATATGTGGAATAGCATCGTACTCTCCTCTAAAACTACTACGCATGCTCACCCCAACCGGTCCCTAGTCTGCTCGCTTAAGAAAATCCATAGTAATAATAAGAAATGCATAAAATTTTAGGTCAGACAAAGTCTAGAGTGAGTGATAGTAATATCAAGCACTAAAATAATATAGTACAATAGGTATGTGGAACCATACCTAACATGTCCGCGCATCCAAGAACATGTGTATGTGATAAGGTGATAACAAAAAAATGAACACCAATCTATCATCCTCACATCCACTCGCGTTTATGCATTGGATGGATGTCACTCATTAACTCCAAGCCACTCATTTAATAAGAGTGCAGGCAGTTTCAGTATTATTTGGACTCTGCTATCCAAATCATATCAATGCACATTCCCTACCTTTCAAGTGTCCTTGTGACCCCAAGCACCAACAATCCTTCAGCATGTTTTTTCCATTATAGAGTTTGTAACAAGTTCATCATTATAGCTCACCTTAAAGTCTGTTTGACAAGACGGAAATCCCTGTGGGTCTTTATTTGTCATGGGATCTCTCATCATTTTCCCTTTAAGTCATAGGAATTAGAGGCTATACCTGATGATTATTCATTGTCATGAGATATCATCATTTGCATCTCAAATACCCTTTTAGTGATCACACCAGTCTCCCGCAACTTACTCTACATTTAGGAATATGATAAGTCATCTTGGAGTCATTCTTTATAAAGCAGAATCTCCAAAATTGATGAACCAAAATATTCAATAAGACTTCCATGGACAACCATAATATCTCTAAGAAACCATGCCAACCCATACCAGGGCCATCAGGGATCGGCGTCATTTTATTAAAAGGACGAGGCAAAGGACCAGCTTCGATCTTTTCCTCATACCCTCTTAAGTATTTAATCGATCTGATTGAAATGCTTCCTACCGATCCGACCTTAACTCATCTCCTCTAACCGATTCAAAGCCAAATCTCCTTATGTTGACCTAGAGCCAACTGCCTTATGTCAATCTAATGTTAAGTAATATGTACCATTCTGATCCACCATGACATCTATGTCAATCCGGGATATAGTCGTCAAAACAAAGTGTTGAGTCCTCCTTCTCAAGTCATTCCAATCATGTGATGACCTCCCCATACCAACTACAATGAATGACAGAAAGATTCACTAAAAGTTTCATTTTGATATGGGGTGATCATTAGGAAAAAAAACCAATCTGTCTATATCTCGCAGTGCACGGATAAAATATACTAGAAAAACAATATAACAGAAGAGTAGTGAAGAATTATAAAGTGGAAGATCCCATCAATATAAAATTACTGAGTAGCATATAATAACCATTGAATACATCAATGCCTCACTACAATCACTTAGAGTACAACAAAATGGCAGAAATAGAATATCTACAAATAGAGTAGTACACATACTTTCTAAGTTCATTATAATGATACGGATTTCGCTCAGACCTAATCGATCACTAAACCAACCAAGACCGTTCGAATCCTGCATACGCTAACTCTGGGCATACAACACATCAGAACAAACAACATAAGACTTTTATAAACATCATAATAATGTTACATCAAAGTACAGAATATCAGAGTATATCAAAAAAAAATACAGCGGAAGATTTATTTACAATAAATGTAATACAATGCAGCGGAAAACAAATAAAGTAACACAGCGGAAGACTATCAATACTCTGGACACAGCTTTAAGCTTCAATCCAAAATCCTGCTTATATATCTGCAAAATAAACTACGTGGCTGCCCATGTGGAAAATAGGGGCAACCGAGTTTGCAAGGGAAAAGCAAACTACAGGTCAGTCATGGGACTGGTTTGAGAAACTCTGCAGTTAAAAATTAACATATTTAATCATAAGACAAATCACAGGACCACGCCGCTAACACGGAACCGGTTTACCCCCATGAACGCCAATGTATAAACAACAATTAGCAATATATATATAGATCTACTATGCATCAATCAACATGCAATATCCCAATCTACCTATTTAGATTAATCACCACACCACACTTAGATTTTCCAAATCCAGTTCAATTTACAGAAATTATTCCTTCTGTGACGAAAAGGAATTTCGCTCGATCGTTTTGAGAACACGACAAATCAGAACACAAAACGGAAGAACATTTCATTGTATATTACAACAATGCATCAGATTACAAGAATATACAGAGTATAAATGAATAAATATTACATAGAAATATCAGAGATTTAAATTACATTTAAATACATAGCAGCGGAAAATAATACTATACACAACTAGAAGAGATACACGGATACAAAGCTTTCCGGATATCATTCCAGCTGTAAACCAGGATCCTGTGAATAAAAATCTGCAAAACCAAAACTACTAGCTGCCCGTGTCAAAATAGGGGCACCCAGAGTTTAGGTTAAAACAATAAACTCCAGGTCAGTCATGTGACTGGTGTGAGAACTAAAACAGTTATTAATCTTTATTTTTTAAAGTTAGGTAAATCAAGGGACCACGTCGTATAACACGGAACGGGTTTCCTCCCAAGAATACCAGTGCATAAAACAAACAGCGCAATGCTAAATAAAGAAAAATGAAGTTGTTATAAGACCCAGGTCCTATCACACAATGCAACGCAAGCCGGGGGATAGGGTTTTCCCTTATAACAGCCAAAGAATGCTTGATACGTTTAAAACAAATCATTTGATACTATCATAAGTGCATAGTGTATAAAACAATTTCAAATCATAAGTATCAATCATAGGCGGCATGGGTACCATATATCATGTCGTCGTACTAGTTCTACAATTAAAACCGCAAATGTCACGTATTTGGAAATTGGATTTCCATCTATGAACCGAGGCAAAAGATAGTCCTCAACCGATTCGAGACTCTCTAGCCTGAGCCTCAGGATCAGAGCTCGAGTGACCCTTGGATCGTCAGGGCCAGTCCACCGATGTGGATTAAACTTAAACCCTGAACATGCGTTCCCCCGCGCTATGGGGCGTAAATGAGCCAACGAATGACTCCATCGGACCCGGATCGTCCGATCAAACCGAGGCGCCTCACAACAGCAACAACCACATAAGTCAAACTCGTCAGGGCGTGTAAAACCACTGACGCCA
The DNA here is from genome assembly GCA_030737875.1 of Allium sativum. NCBI lineage: Eukaryota > Viridiplantae > Streptophyta > Magnoliopsida > Asparagales > Amaryllidaceae > Allium > Allium sativum. Next base: position 29,785,102 of record JASFAX010000021.1, on the reverse strand, counting down.
CTTCTAACTAGAAAGAAACGCATGCCCTCCCTGAGGTCCGTCTCCCGTTTTTGATTCATACCGGGTGTGAAACTCGCGAAGTAAACGTTACACAAAGCTACGCCACAAAGGCCGTGCTTTGATCATCACCACAAGACTTTGCTTTTCAACAGAAGCCTCGATCAATTGCCACTCAGGCATGCCACACAGGCAATTCACTCCATGCATTTGATATCCATCAATATATAACCCCTGAGCTCGTACATCTCAGAGAAGGGCGTTAAGCAAGAGAATAAATTCTCGGCCGCCAAACAGATATATATTTATTAGAGATCAATCACACAGACTAAAATCCAATGTCAGAAACACAGTCCATTTACAAGTCCGTTCTGGGTCTGAACGAAACCGGAGGCACCTAGTACCCCGCATATCCATCGATCTCCAAGTACGTCTGGACGATCACCAACTGTTTCCATCTTCTTGGGTGTACAGCCCAATCAAGATCATCAGTAATCACCCAAACGACGTGAAGACCTCCGGTCTTCGACCATCGTCTTCATCTTTGACTTATCGTTGTATCAGTTATTCAGAATGGGATAAACCCGGTCTTCCCGAATAACTCGCGTATATTTTAAATAAGTGTTACACAAATACAACATACGCCTCATTCCAATTCATCGGTCACTAACCGTAAATTAATCAAGAGAATAATTCCCCAAATATTAACCCCGAAGGCCGAAACCAACATCAGATCAATATCCAGAAAACCATTCTGCTTGGCTAACCGATAGTTAGTTTCTAAATTTCACATTCATAGGGAAAGGTTCCCATTAATTTTATCAAAGATAAACTCCTTGAATTTATTCTTTAATCTTCTTTTGAATTTTGATTCTACTAGTCGGGATTAACGAACCTTACCGAAGTAATCATTTGTTTTAATTTCCCAATCCCAACCTATTCATCGCGTGAAGTAAAACTGGTAATACTTCATATCTAACACCACAGTGTTATCGGTAAATTCAATTACCATTTCATGTTCAAATCTAATTAAAGATTTAACTATCGCCTGGAGTAAAACTGGTGATACTCCATTTCGATTATTTCAATCTAATTAAAGATTCATTAAAACTCCACTTAGTTTTAATCTTTGACTGGGTTAAAGAATCAGTGTCATTTAAAACACGGTTCACGGTAAACCCAAAATCACCTTCCATTAATTATCGGGTTAAAGAAAAAGTGTTATTTAAAACACTGTTCACGATAAACCCAAAAATCAATACTAATTCGATTCCAATTAAATATTATTTAATTGGTACACTTCATTAAATCTAAATAAAAGATTTAATCTTTACTCAATTGGGTTCAAGAACAATGTTAATAAAGACACCATTCACGACAAACCCAAATCACATTTGATATTAAATACAAGGCTCTGAATAGAAAATATATCGGCTTATATTCGTATTGGAAATAACGATATAAATACATACCTTTCAAATTTCCATAACAACATCTGTATAATCACGAATTCCAACATCGAAATAATCCAAAGACAATTTCGATCCAAATCCATTCTGCTATAATTATTGGAAATTATGGTTATATTCAAAACAATTTCACATTCGATTTATTTATTTAAAAATAAATAGAATTATAACTCTAGTTCAAAACTAGTTCATTTTGATAAAAATCTATTTTTATCTTTTCAAATATGGAGTTTTTCATCCCAATTCTTCACAAATCATTTCCTATGATTTTACATAAATTATTACTATTTTTAATAATTTTATCAAGGCCCGTACAGTCGATTTCCATTAATGGCCATCGAACTGCACTTATAGCGACCTTTTTCAAATTTGATTTGGACATAATTCCAAATCTAACCGTTAGATTTCTAATTTCTAATATTCGTTAGAAAGCTCTTTTCGATTCGAACCCAACGGTTCCGGTTTCAGGAGAATCCGACAGTCGGATCTCCCGTAATATCCGTTCGAAGTCAATGGTCGAAATTCGCGAACTGCCACGGCACGGTGCGTTCTATTTAGGCCATTATATTATATATATAATATATACAATATATACTTCATCGATTTCAATTCAAAACGTGCTTTATAAATCATTTTAAATTCGTTTTCAAAACGGTTTCAACTTCATATTCAATTTCAAATCAAAATTGAATATTCCAATATAAATTCGTTTTAAATTCATTTCAAATTGATTTCAATTCAATTTCAATTTTAATTCTATTTGAATTCACTTTCTTTCCAATTCAATTCGTTTTCAATTTAATTCGAATTCATTTCAAAACGATTTCGATTCTATTTCAATTCTATTCGAATTCATTTCAAAACGATTTCGATTCTACTTCAATTCTATTCGAATTCATTTCAAAACGATTTCGATTCTACTTCAATTCTATTCGAATTCATTTCAAAACGATTTCGATTCTATTTCAATTCTATTCGAATTCATTTCAAAACGATTTCTATTCTATTTCAATTCTATTCGAATTCATTTCAAAAGGATTTCGATTCTATTTCAATTCTATTCGAATTTCGAACCATTTCAGTTTTTTCGAATTTCAAATCAATTCAATTAGATTCGAATTTCAATTCACTTTAATATTCACTTCAATTTGAATAAAATCGATATAAATGTCGTTCACGTTAAAATGGCGGCAATCTATCAACGCGGCTTCATATATTTCGATTTTCAAATATTCTATTTCGAATATTTCTATTTCAAATATTTCTATTTCAAAACTGGAATGAGGCCCAATCAATTACCATATAATGTTAATTATATGGATTTTCTACAACACATGTATATATCAACAACGATGAATAATCAACCATCATCCAAAGTGCATTCTACACTGTATAAGCATCAAATATAAATATTCAACGCTTATAACAGCCTATCAATCAATCGATCGACATACAACTAAACAATCGGGATTAGTGTACGTCAAATATCATCCCAATACCCGTGTGGGATTTCAAGCAATCAAACACTGATTTTTATTTGTGCAGTTGGGCGATGTGTAAAATTTATCGTCCCAATCAATGTCCTTCAAAGAGGTGTACATAAACAAACTGTCCGGTTTGTAAATGAATATTTATTTATTCACATTCACGTTAAAAATTATATTGTTAACGATCAAACTATTTTATTCAACCTACGAATATTCTATTCGGTTCATTCATTAAATAAAATGTTATCTTTATTTTTCTAACATATTTTAGAAAATTTCGGTGGCATAACGGCATAATACTATAAACGGGACAAGGCCTAGCCTTATCCCCGGTCTAGTGAAGGCCCACGCCATTCACACATCAATCAAATCCATTCAATTCATCAACCAGTTCAGTTCAAACCAAATAATCTAACCAACTACACAACCAAACAATTTAACAAACAAGCCATCCATGGTCTGTGGATGACGGGTGTCGGGTGCTACTAAACACCGTCTGCATCCTAGTATATATATATATATATATAACTAGAAAATTAAATCAAAGAGTGAGAAATTCTCACCGAAAGCTATCCAATACCACGACTCTTCATTTATAGAAATCTTCGCCATCCTCGCTCTTCGTCACTTTCTTTGCCCGTATTCTCAACATACGTAAAAATCACATTTTTACTTCACTATTCGATATATATAAAAATCGAATTTTTACTATGCTATTCAATATATAAAAATCGAATTTTTACTATGCTATTCAATATATAAAAATCGAATTTTTACTATGCTATTCAATATATAAAAATCGAATTTTTACTTTGCTATTCAATATATAAAAATCGAATTTTTACTTTGCTACTCAATATATAAAAATCGAATTTTTACTATGCTATTCAATATATAAAAATTGAATTTTTACTTTGCTATTCTATATATAAAAATCGAATTTTTACTTTGCTATTCAATATATAAAAATCGAAATTTAACTATGCTATTCAATATATAAAAATCGAATTTTTACTTCTAAAAATCAAATCTTTATACTGTTAAAAATCAAGGTCATATTCAAAGAAAAAAAAAATCAGTTTTCTTATCATTAAAGAAATCAGTTTTAAAACTAATAGAATTCAGTTTTTAGACTAAATCAACATGAGTTTTTAAATTAAATAAAAATCATAAAACTTACCTTGTAATTTTAGCCACATAATCGAAGCTGTGGGGGGGGGGGGTTGCTCGTTGGCGGTCGTCGATGGTGGCTTCAGGGTGGCTCGAGGGTGGGCGTTGGGGGGAAGAAGAAGAGGGCGGAGGTGGAGGAGGTTAACGCGGCTACATAGGGCAACGGTGGCAGCTGCTTGCGGGTTCGGGCGCGGATCTGAACGGAGGTGGGGGTCTCGGGACTGGAGGAGAGGCCGGAGGGGAAGGCGCGCAAGTGGGGGGTGCGGTCGCCTCCGGCGATCGCCAGGCGCGAGCTCCTCCATCTTCTTCCCTTATTCTTTTTTTTTATTGAATCGGGATTAAAAAATAAGTAGGGGCCAGAGGGAAGGTATAGGGAGGAGAGAGGGTTTTTTTTTAATTTCAAAATGTTGACTTTTACATACGCCCTCTAAACGAGGCCCACCGCCTGTCGTCCATAGCGTTTTACCCCCATTCCGAACACAATGGGATATGTATCGAAAGCTGATTCGATCGTTACAATCAGTTTCCATTAAAATCAACATATAACTCTATATATTGAATTTGAACGCGCATTTCAATTTACTGGGGTCACATACGAACTCTAAAAATTCCTGAAAAATATTTTCTAACATCGTATTGACGATACGGTCCTAACAAAACTAGTTTCGTTGAATTCTGAGACCGTTGGAAAAATGGTCATTTTCCAGTCGATTAAAATCAACTGAAACTGGTCAAACGCGTTTTCCTTTGCCATGCTCACATATTGATTCGAAAAGTTATGAAATTTGAAACCTAGCAATAATTTGACATCACGGACCCAACAAAACTGGTTTCGTCGAAATCCGAGGTCGTTTGCAAAATCTCTATTTTTAAGGGCCTGAATTCCATAGCGACTATTCAGAATTTTCAACTGGACATATCTTTTGATTCCCGTTATGAAATCTCAACTTTTCGGATTCGTTGGAAAGATATCATCAATTAGATCCTAATGTTTTTGGTTTCACTAAAATCCGGATTGTTTTGCACCCGGTATGTTCAATTGAAGTTTGAAATCGAATTATCGAACTACCGCGCCATTTTCAATTCTTTTTATAATTATATATAATTATTTATATTCTAACGACGACGTATATAATATATACGTCAAATTCTATTCAAAATAAATTTCTCGTCGATATTATTTAAAATAATCTATTTTAAATATCAAAATTCGCTAAAATTGCCAAAATAAAAATTTTAAACTGGCCCAGATTTTCGGGTTGTTACAATCTCCCCCACTTAAAACTTTTCGTCCCCGGAAAGGAACAAAGTCGAAAGTGGTTTGATTAATCAACTCTACGTTCGATCTGGCTTCCATTCTCCAACTTTTCAGTTTATGAGAATTTTCAAATTCTTCAAAAATTTGGCTAACACCCTAAATTTTCGAAAATTTTTGCCATAACCTCCCCTGCACCGGGAGCCACGGGAAAATCCCGAAATTTCCATACAGGCCTTCTGATCTCAAAAGGAAAAAGAAAAAGCCAAACGGCTAGCCAATAGGCTCATAAAATCATCATCACCCAAACAAAACAGTAAATTATGTAGTAAACATGTACCTATTTGTCGGGCAAACAAATTTTATTCTCTGCTCTAGCCTCCTTGCTATGACCTGTTCAATGTAAGTACATGCATATGCAAGCAAATGCGACCAATTTCTCAATACAATTCAATATTTGATACAATTAGGCGTAATGGTTCAAAATTTATCTAACAACTAAACAAGCAACACAAACATCAATCAATTAGTGAATTAGAGTTTCAAATTCATAATTTTGATACATATACAAAAATCAGATTTTTGATGCCAAATCACAACAATAAGCCCAATCAAATTTTGGTTCTCACACCAGTCTAATGGAAATATATAGGAATCCCACCTTCGAAACTCGAACATAAATGTTGATGATGCGATCGCTATCGTCAATATCATCTTCGGGCGACTAGAGTGTGATGCTATATCTATCCAATATATTAAAACTTTGACTATACGTTTGCAAGGCGTATATGCAAATTCTTTATATACTGGACTGTCCAAATCAATACAAATAAATAATCAAATACGAATAGTTTATTTAAATTTTCAAAACCAAACTTGTTTTCACTTTAAAAATTTACTCTTCACACTCATTCTAGGATACTACTGATCCCATCTCTAACGAGTCATTGTCATTGGATATTACTAATCCAATATCTGATGAATTCTTTCGTACGGTTCTAATGTGCCTTGTTCTCTGAGCTTTGTAAACCAAAGATCTGATACCAACTGTGATGAAAAGGAATTTCGCTCGATCGTTTTGAGAACACGACAAATCAGAACACAAAACGGAAGAACATTTCATTGTATATTACAACAATGCATCAGATTACAAGAATATACAGAGTATAAATGAATAAATATTACACAGAAATATCAGAGATTTAAATTACATTTAAATACATAGCAGGGGAAAATAATACTATACACAACTAGAAGAGATACGGATACAAAGCTTTCCGGATATCATTCCAGCTGTAAACCAGGATCCTGTGAATATAAATCTGCAAAACCAAAACTACTAGCTGCCCGTGTCAAAATAAGAGCACCCAGAGTTTAGGTTAAAACAATAAACTCCAGGTCAGTCATGTGACTGGTGTGAGAACTAAAACAGTTATTAATCTTTATTTTTAAAGTTAGGTAAATCAAGGGACCACACCGTATAACACGGAACGGGTTTCCTCCCAAGAATACCAGTGCATAAAACAAACAGCGCAATGCTAAATAAAGAAAAATGAAGCTGTTATAAGACCCAGGTCCTATCATACAATGCAACGCAAGCCGGGGGATAGGGTTTTCCCTTATAACAGCCAAAGAATGCTTGATACGTTTAAAACAAATCATTTGATACTATCATAAGTGCATAGTGTATAAAACAATTTCAAATCATAAGTATCAATCATAGGCGGCATGGGTACCATATATCATGTCGCCGTACTAGTTCTACAATTAAAACCGCAAATGTCACGTATTTGGAAATTGGATTTCCATCTATGAACAGAGGCAAAAGATAGTCCTCAACCGATTCGAGACTCTCTAGCCCGAGCCTCAGGATCAGAGCTCGAGTGACCCTTGGATCGTCAGGGCCGGTCCACCGATGTGGATTAAACTTAAACCCTGAACATGCGTTCCCCCGCCCTATGGGGCGTAAATGAGCCAACGAATGACTCCATCGGACCCGGATCGTCCGATCAAATCGAGGCGCCTCGCAACAGCAACAACCACATAAGTCAAACTCGTCAGGGCGTGTAAAACCACTGACGCCACTTCTAACTAGAAAGAAACGCATGCCCTCCCTGAGGTCCGTCTCCCGTTTTTGGTTCATACCGGGTGTGAAACTCGCGAAGTAAACGTTACACAAAGCTGCGCCACAAAGGCCGTGCTTTGATCATCACCACAAGACTTTGCTCTTCAATAGAAGCCTCGATCAATTGCTACTCAGGCATGCCACACAGGCAATTCACTCCATGCGTTTAATATCCATCAATATATAACCCCTGAGCTCGTACGTCTCAGAGACGGGCGTTAAGCAAGAGAATAAATTCTCCGCCGCCAAACAGATATATATTTAATAGAGATCAATCACACGGACTAAAATCCAATGTCAGACACACAGTCCATTTACAAGTCCATTCTGGGTCTGAACGAAACCGGAGGCACCTAGTACCCCGCATATCCATCGATCTCCAAGTACGTCTGGACGATCACCAACTGTTTCCATCTTCTTGGGTGTACAACCCAATCAAGATCATCAGTAATCACCCAAACGACGTGAAGACCTCCGGTCTTCGACCATCGTCTTCATCTTTGACTTATCGTCGTATCAGTTATTCAGAATGGGATAAACCCGGTCTTCCCGAATAACTCGCGTATATTTTAAATAAGTGTTACACAAATACAACATACGCCTCATTCCAATTCATCAGTCACTAACTGTAAATTAATCAAGAGAATAATTCCCCAAATATTAGCCCCGAAGGCCGAAACCAACATCAGATCAATATCCAGAAAACCATTCTGCTTGGCTAACCGACAGTTAGTTTCTAAATTTCACATTCATAGGGAAAGGTTCCCATTAATTTTATCAAAGATAAACTTCTTGAATTTATTCTTTAATCTTCTTTTGAATTTTGATTCTACTAGTCGGGATTAACGAACCTTACCGAAGTAATCATTTGTTTTAATTTCCCAATCCCAACCTATTCATCGCATGAAGTAAAACTGGTAATACCACCACGGTGTTATCGGTAAATTCAATTACCATTTCACATTCAAATCTAGTTAAAGATTTAACTATCGCCTGGAGTAAAACTGGTGATACTCCATTTCGATTATTTCAATCTAATTAAAGATTCATTAAAACTCCACTTAGTTTTAATCTTTGACTGGATTAAAGAATCTGTGTCATTTAAAACACGATTCACGGTAAACCCAAAATCACCTTCCATTAATTATCGGGTTAAAGAACAAGTGTTATTTAAAACACTGTTCACGATAAACCCAAAAAACAATACTAATTCGATTCCAATTAAATATTATTTAATTGGTACACTTCATTAAATCTAAATAAAAGATTTAATCTTTACTCAATTGGGTTCAAGAACAATGTTAATAAAGACACCATTCACGACAAACCCAAATCACATTTGATATTAAATACAAGGCTCTGAATAGAAAATATATCAGCTTATATTCAATATCAAATTCTACGATTAACAAATGTCGTATTGGAAATAACGATATAAATATATACCTTTCAAATTTCCATAACAACATCTGTATAATCACGAATTCCAACATCGAAATAATCCAAAGACAATTTCGATCCAAATCCATTCCGCTATAATTATTGGAAATTATGGTTATATTCAAAACCATTTCACATTCGATTTATTTATTTAAAAATAAATAGAATTATAACTCTAGTTCAAAACTAGTTCATTTCGATAAAAATCTATTTTTATCTTTTCAAATATGGAGTTTTTCATCCCAATTCTTCACAAATCATTTCCTATGATTTTACATAAATTATTACTATTTTTAATAATTTTATCAAGGCCCGTACAGTCGATTTCCATTAATGGCCATCGAACTGCACTTATAGCGACCTTTTTCAAATTTGATTTGGACATAATTCCAAATCTAACCGTTAGATTTCTAATTTCTATTATTCGTTAGAAAGCTCTTTTCGATACGAACCCAACGGTTCCGGTTTCAGGAGAATCCGACAGTCGGATCTCCCGTAATATCCGTTCGAAGTCAGTGGTCGAAATTCGCGAACTGCCACGGCGCGGCGCGTTCTATTCAGGCCATTATATTATATATATAATATATACAATATATACTTCATCGATTACAATTCAAAACGTGCTTTATAAATCATTTTAAATTCGTTTTCAAAACGGTTTCAACTTCATATTCAATTTCAAATCAAAATTGAATATTCTAATATAAATTCGTTTTAAATTCATTTCAAATTGATTTCAATTCAATTTCGATTTTAATTCTATTTGAATTCACTTTCTTTCCAATTCAATTCGTTTTCAATTTAATTCGAATTCATTTCAAAACGATTTCGATTCTATTTCAATTCTATTCGAATTCATTTCAAAACGATTTCGATTCTACTTCAATTCTATTCGAATTCATTTCAAAACGATTTCGATTCTATTTCAATTCTATTCGAATTCATTTCAAAACAATTTTGATTCTATTTCAATTCTATTTGAATTTCAAACCATTTCAGTTTATTTTGAATTTCAAATCAATTCAATTAGATTCAAATTTCAATTCACTTTAATATTCACTTCAATTTGAATAAAATCGATATAAATGTCGTTCACGTTAAAATGGCGGCAATCTATCAACGCGGCTTCATATATTTCGATTTTCAAATATTCTATTTCGAAAATTTCTATTTCAAATATTTCTATTTCAAATATTTCTATTTCAAAACTGGAATGAGGCCCAATCAATTACCATATAATGTTAATTATATGGATTTTCTACAACACATGTATATATTAACAACGATGAATAATCAACCATCATCCAAAGTGCATTCTACACTGTATAAGCATCAAACATAAATATTCAACGCTTATAACAGCCTGTCAATCAATCGATCGACATACAACTAAACAATCGGGATTAGTGTACGTCAAATATAATCCCAATACCCGTGTGGGGTTTCAAGCAATCAAACACTGATTTTTATTTGTGCAGTTGGGCGATGTGTAAAATTTATCATCCCAATCAATGTCCTTCAAATAGGTGTACATAAACAAACCGTCCGGTTTGTAAATGAATATTTATTTATTCACATTCACATTAAAAATTATATTGTTAACGATCAAACTATTTTATTCAACCTACGAATATTCTATTCGGTTCATTTATTAAATAAAATGTTATCTTTATTTTTCTAACATATTTTAGAAAATTTTGGCGGCATAACGGCACAATACTAGAAACGGGACAAGGCCTAGCCTTATCCCCGGTCTAGTGAAGGCCCACGACATTCACACATCAATCAAATCCATTCAATTCACCAAAAAATTCAGTTCAAACCAAATAATCTAACCAACTACACAACCAAACAATTTAACAAACAAGCCATCCATGGTCTGTGGATGATGGGTGTCAGGTGCTACTAAACACCGTCTGCATCCTAGTATATATATATAAATATATATATATATATATATATATATATATATATATATAACTAGAAAATTAAATCAAAGAGTGAGAAATTCTCACCGAAAGCTATCCAATACCACGACTCTTCATTTATAGAAATCTTCGCCATTCTCGCTCTTCGTCACTTTCTTTGCCCGTATTCTCTACATACGTAAAAATCACATTTTTACTTCGCTATTCGATATATATAAAAATCAAATTTTTACTATGCTATTCAATATATAAAAATCGAATTTTTACTATGCTATTCAATATATAAAAATCGAATTTTTACTTTACTATTCAATATATAAAAATCGAATTTTTACTTTGCTATTCAATATATAAAAATCGAATTTTTACTATGCTATTCAATATATAAAAATCGAATTTTTACTTTGCTATTCAATATATAAAAATCGAATTTTTACTTTGCTATTCAATATATAAAAATAGAATTTTAACTATGTTATTCAATATATAAAAATCGAATTTTTACTTCTAAAAATCAAATCTTTAAACTGTTAAAAATCAAGGTCATTTTCAAAGAAAAAAAAATGTAACGGCCTAGATTTTTTGACCATTTAGTTATTATTTAAAAATGCTTTTTTTATTATTTTGGAATTCTAAATGGTTTAATTTCAATAATTTTGAATATTTTATTTTATTCCGAAATGGTAGAAATTTAGTGGATCTGCAATATAATGTGAACTGGCAGTATAAAAGGATAAATTTTTAATTTAAAATAGTACGTTTACAAAGGATGTAGTAGCTAACGAACTCGGATTTCGATGAAATCAGTTTCATTAAATCTGAAATGATGAAATTAGGTAACCAACCAAGTTACGTCAAAAATGGTATCCGTATGTGGAAAAGAAAAAATAAAAGGCCAAATTTTGAACTAAATTTTGACGGTAATTGGAATTTGCTAATGCTAACGGCAAAACTGGAACCTGAGACCTATCCAGGAAAATTCTAAACATAGGATATTAGCTATATATGAAATCTGGAAAAATCCTATAACGGATATAGAAAGATATTAAGGAAACAAAATTTAAATAAATTATTTGAAAATCTAAACTAACTCCGATTTTTGATTTGAATACATAGGATTGAAGTACGTTAAAAACCGGACCAGATGGTGGAAGAATTTCTGAAAACCGTTATCGTTTGATACTCCAACATGAGACCGGAAGGTGTCGAAACTAACACAAAACACTATTTTGAATTTGAATTTAAATTATTTGAAAGTTCAAACAAATTCATAATTGATATATTTTTATATAGTATTGAAGAGCAAGAAAAATTGAACAACATGGTTGAAAAAGATTTTGGATAAGGTATCAATAAATAAGTCAAATTAACGTCCGAATAGGGTTGAGAAAACACACTTTACTATTCATAAATTATTAAATTTATTTACAATTTAATAAATTTAAGGATTAATCCTAGCCATCCATTTTCGACCGTTGAATTCGCGCCACCTCAGCAATCCATGTGACTCCTTCGGCTATAAATAGCCCCCCCCCCCCCCCCCCCCGTTTCATTTTAAACTCACTCCTCCTCCTCCTCTTTCAAGCTTTGGCAATGGCAGAAATAATAATAAAATATTAGGAAATAGGGAAAAGGGAAGGAAGGGAGAAAGGAGGGCAAGACGGGGAGCTAGGGACTCTTAGGCAGAGGCTTGGGCTTCGCGGGGTAAGTTTTTAAATAATATTTATTTATTTATTTATTTGTGTAATATATATATATATATTATAATTAAAATAGAATTTGTAAAAATAAATATCAGAACATTCTAAGGGTGACAGAGAGGATAGTGTCTAAGGCTTGAGTTTGGAAAATATAGTTTCCTGCTCTCCCTGGCTATCCCTAACTGATCCGACGGATGGGATGATTAATTTAAATTTAAATTTAAAATTTAATTTGAATTTAATTTGAATTTAAAACAGACCAGGGGCATTTTCGTAATTTTTAACCATAAACTTTAAAAGCTTATAACTTTTTCAAAATAAGTCGGATTTCCACGAAACAAGGACCGTTGGATTCTTATCGGAAAATACTTTAAAATGAGTGGAAGCAGATTTTTGATCCGGGTTAAAAAATTTAAGTTATAATTAAATGAATATTTTTAAATATTTTATTTGAAAATTAAATTAAATAATATTAAAATGGTTTTTCAATTTTAAAAAAAAATTGGATATGGCTAGAGATGGGAAAGTATGATTTTTTAGAAGGGCAAGGAAGGTAATTTGGCTAATAACGCAATTAGAAATTAATTAAGATAAAAATAATTTAATTAATTTAATTAAATATATATTCATTTAAATTAGGTAAATATTGTAAATAGCATAACTTTTGCATACATTAACGAAATTTAACGAAACAGGATCCGTTGGGATCGTATGGACGAGCACTACGCAATGGAACTGACCGCAAGTGGATTGGAGCTCGTTTGGATTTATGGTGAAATTTAACGTCTGAACCAAATCAATGACCGATTATCGTTATTCAACGATAAACCGTCCAAGGTGAGTAAATCTCACTAACTCTGAACAATTTATATTTTTATAAAGTATTTTTAGAGCTGATAATTATTGGTTGAATTGCTGAGTGTTGATTGTTTGGTTGAACTGCTAGTCAATTGATTGAAAATACCGATATAGTTATATATATCGTTAACCGATGTTGATTTTGTTTATCAGAATACCTCATATTGAAATGAAATTGATGTGAATTATATTGTGTAACATCTGTGGATGCAGGGAAATAGGTCGGAGGAATCCAACTGGATTCCTCAACATTTATTTACCGTTTTTCATATATTCTGATATATGATGTGTTATATCATCTGTTGTTGAACCTGTGTGTTTGGATGATGATTGAACCTTTTGATTTGGTCTTTTTATACCATAAGTGATGCTAGAAAGTGAAAAGGGATTTTCAAAGTTTATTTTGAAAATAAATTATTTATATAAAATCAATAGATTTTATATATAAAAGGAAGAGAATTTCATGAGAGAAAATGATTATAGAATCAAAGCATTTGTAAAAAAAACAAATATTGGTGAAATCAAATAGAAGGGAAAATATTGGTGAAATCAAATAGAAGGGAAATTATTGGTGAAATCAAATAGAAGGGAAATATTTGTGAAACGATTACAAATAGAAATAAAAAGGGAAACATTCGTAAAGGTATTTACAAATGGAATTGAAAAGGGAATATTCATGTAGGGAATAAAGAAAAGTTGACAGAAGTACTTATTTGTTAAATAAATAGAAAAGTTAAAAGAAATATTTATTTGTTGAATAAATAGAAAAGTTAAAGGGAATATTTATTTGTTAAATAAATAGAAGCGAAAAGAGAATAGTTATTTGTTGAGTAAACGAATAGAAAAAGAATCTATTCAAGGGAAGTAATTCAAAGGAATTATTCCAAATGAATTATTCAAAAGAGAAAAGTCAAAGGGATTAATTCAAAAGAGTTAATCAACTAGAGTTAAACCGTTAGAGTTAAACTGTTAGAGTTAAACAGTTGGAGTTAAACTGTTAGAGTTAAACAGTTGGAGTTAAACTATTAGGGTTAAACAGTTGGAGTTAAACTGTTAGAGTTAAACAGTTGGAGTTAAACTGTCAGAGTTAAACCGTAAAGTTAAACAGTTAGAGTTAGTTAATTAGAGTTAACCAGTTAGAGTTATTCAGTTAGAGTTATCCAGTTAGAGTTATTCAGTTAGAATTAACCAGTTAGAGTTAATCAGTTAGAGTTAATCGTTTTGAGTCAAATCGAACTAGAGTTATTCAAATATAGTAATCGAATAAGGGTTAATTGAATATTAGTTATTCAATTAGAATTAATCGAATCTAATTATTCGAGATAGAGTTAAAAATAGACAAAGTTATTTAAGGATGAATTTCCATTTAGCACGACTGCTAGCGTAATTCGCAGGGCTGCAGATAGCCTACGGCGGTCGGATGTTTCCTGGGGGAATCAGGCGTAACCATTGTGATCGCTGCGATCTAGAGTCAAGAAAATGGTGTTAAATCAAATAGTAATTAATCAATAGAAGTTAATTAAGTCGAGTTAGTCGAGTATTAGTAAATTAAGTAGGGTTAGTCAAAAAGGGAATTAATCGAATATCACCTATTCGAAGTAGAGTTATCGAATATAGTTTATTCGAGAAGAGTAATCGAATATAGTTCGTTCGAAGTGTGTTAAATCGAATATAGTTATTCGAAGGAGAGAATTATCGAATATGGTTTATTCGAAGTGAGATTTTTCGAATATTAGTTATTCGAAGAAAAGGATTATCAAATATTAGTTATTCGAACAGGGGAATCGAATATAGTTTATTCGAAAGAGAATTATCGGATATTGATTATTCGAGAGTGAATCATACATGGAAATTCGATTATATCGAATCAAGGGAAGTAATGTTTACTTTCCATTTCAAATCAAGTTTTAATTATCTTTTAATAAAGTAGTTGGTTGTTTATTTATCCAAATTAAGATATGGAAATATATTTAAGTTAACATATTTTGAAAGCATGGAATTATAACATTTATAGTTATAATCAAATGATTCAGTAAAGGAAGTGGATTCATAAATAGAATCCGAGAGTTCGCAAGAAAGTTTCTTAAAGAGTAAAGTTTGAACTTTGTCTATTTAGAAGTTAGAAATGTTGTTCAGTTAAGGTCTGAGAGGTAATTATACCCCAACTTGATTGACTTCGTTTTTAACTAAGAAGTGGATAAGGTTCGAGAGTGAAAGGGGTTAAGTGAATTTAGTTAATGAGCGAAATGGTTGGTGTTGGCATAGCGATGTTTATTCAAACATCAGTTTAAACCCAATGAAGGAGATTTGGAAATGTCTTCCAAATGAAAATCAGAAATTTTTTCTGAATATAGAAAATGAGAAATGGAATTGTTTTCCATTGTTAATAACGTATATTTTCTAAATATAGTAAATAAGAAATATAGGAAAACAAGAATAAGGAAAAGGATAAATTTATGATAATTTGATGATGAATGATGATTGATCGATAGAATTTCCATCTGGAAATAATATCGTTGTTTGCACACCGACATGTTTTTATTTGATAGTTAAATCACCGACTATCAAAGTTTTGACCATTTTAACGTTGTTAATATGGAGAGACCGGTCGGATTATTATCCAGAGAACCACTCCGTATTGGTATAAGCGTTGCGAATCAAGTATGCTGAATATATTGAAGACGGAGTTATGCAAGGGCTATCCTATTTACAGAATAGTGCCTTCGGTTTGTCCGTTCCCAGGACAAACGTGAATGGACGAATGTCTGACAGAGTATATTCAAAGGATCGCGTAAGTTGATCTCTTCAAACGTACTTACGTTTGGTGGCGGAGGAATTCGTTTCTCTTAGCTGTATACCCGTGGTATTTTTGGTGAAATCAATTTGTGATTTGGCGGGTATGACGATGTGGCATTCAAAGTAATGGAGGTGGGATCTGTCAAAAGATACGTTATGACCTCAAGCCTCATCCACCGGGAAATGACAAAAATCGGGCAGGCAGCATGGCTATGTGGGTCGCACCCATTAGGATGTATGATCACCTATCTAGAGAAATTCCTTTTGTTCTTAAATCTATCGATGCTGTCCCTTATCGGGAGACGGTTGTTGATCCCAACCGTTGGTGATATACATTCGATACACTCAAGCGAAATGAGTGGTCGGTCATGTGTGGGCCGGGTTGCAAGATGTTCTTGTTGAACCCAGTGTATTTGCCTCTAGAGATACACGTTCGGAAGGTGGTCCCATACCTTGTCAAGTTGTAATCCAATCTCCAATAAGTGCCTGCGAGTTTGATTGTATATTATATATGTAGAGCGTGAGATGCAAGCGTTCTACTAGATTTTAATTACTTGTGATTAGACATTATTATAATATCAGATAATATATGATTTCCAAAGTGTTTGGGGTTATCGTAAGGTAAAAGCCATCCGTATTTATGAGTGGATTGGTCTTACAATTATCTTTTCTTTTGAAAAGGATTTTGAAAAGTTAAACCAAATGATTGGAGTTTACTCACACCTGTCCCATGACTGACCCAGAGTTTTATTTTGTTTTGTTTTCCCTAAACTCTTGGGTGCCCAAATTTGTACGGGCAGTCAAGTAGTCAGGATTTTACAGATAGACTTGGAGAGCTTGGAACAGGAGGCTTCAGGACTTATATAGCTATTGTTTATTTCCGTTGTGATGCAAGGGTTGTACTCTGATAATGGTATTGTAGGCATATACTGCTTTTGATTTCAAGTTATGTGATATATTATATTTTATTCGTTCCGCTGTGAGATTCGTGTTACTCTGATGTTGTGTTCTTCTTTTTCTTCTTCTATTCTAATTTTCTATCTTATCTATCCTCACCCTCTAAATTCTTTCAATAACTATTCGGTAATTGTCGACCCTTGATGTTCGATATGTGTTGTATATCGGATAATCAAGGTCGTCTTTTTCCCGGGTCGTTACAGTGGTATCAGAGCTGAAGGTTAAGTATTACCTTGGCTCTGTGGCGTGATTCAGTAGAGATGGGGTTAGTAATACCCTAGACTGAGTTTGAGTGTATATATATGAGTGAACGTATTTGTTATTTGATATAAAATGGTTTTATATTGTGGATATTTATTGGTTGAGTTGTTTATGAATTTTGGTCGATCAGTTTGATCCACTGTATCGATAGGGGTTTCTAAACGCTTGAATACGATGAACCGACACAGTATGTTTTGAAAAAGGGTGAATGAAATAATTTTACCCAAATTATATTTTGATACAAGCAAAGTATAGATATTTGAAATTATTATAGTATATTGAATGTGTTGGTTGTGATTATAATCGAATAAGATTATAAAATGTGAAATGGTTATGTAAATAACAAATCAAAATTCATATAAGTGAAATATATGAAATCAGATGAATTAAATCTGAATTTAAGTTCAGAATTGGAATTAAAATTGCTAAAATTTGAATAAGCGTTGTAAATGGAATTAAATTGAATATATGTGAATTTTAAAATCCTGGGAGATTTTAAATTTGTTACAAGCATTGAAAAGGGATATTTTGAAATGAATTTCAAAATGAAAATGTTTAAAAATGGGTTTTGAAAGTGCTATAGTATTGAACTCATTTCGATAGCTGGAAAATAAATTCCGATGTTGATCCGGACATCATCGGTGCTCATTTTCGAGTTTGTAAGTGACGGATTACTACCAAAGATTTTGTTTTTAAAATGTTTTGAGAAACCGAGTTGTTTTGATATTCCAAAGGGATATTTGATTTTTGGAAAAGGCAAAGCTATTTGAAATTCCCAGGTACAGATTATTGAAATAAACACAAATTAAATAGAAATTTGTGAAAGCAAATCTGAAATTGAATTGAAGGCAGTTCAGTGGAAATTGCGTTGAATTGAAATAGAATGGTACCAAGTAGAATTGGACTGGATTAGAGATAATCTGGGATAGAAATGGATGGTCGAGCAAGAAATTTGAATTGAGATTGGAATTGCAGTTTGATTGAAATTTGGCATGGTTATAAGCGGATGGTCGTGTTGAAGATAAAAGTGATTGGGAGTTTGATTGGGATGATAGTGGTATATGCTAAATTGATAATAGAATTGAATGTCGACAAAAAGGTACACGTATATATTCATATGAGTTTGATGAGATTTATGAGCTTGTTTGGCAAGCCACTTGGCTGTTTGATTTTCTTTTGGGTTGAAGAAGGTCTAGAGAGGCGAGTTGGAGTTTGAGCTATTGACCAGTACAAAGGAGGTGCTGGCGAAATTTTTCAGAAATTTCGAGTGTTAGAAAAATTTCAGAATTTTTGAAAATTTTCGTTTATAGAAATAAATTAATTAGAATAGATTGGTTTAGTGAAATCAGAGTAACCAAATAATTTTAACCTAGTTATAAAATTCATTTTTCTACCTTAGCAATTTCGAGGACGAAATTATTTTAAGGGGAGAAGAATGTAACGACCCAGATTTTTTGACCATTTAGTTATTAATTAAAAATGCTTTTTTTATTATTTTGGAATTCTAAATGGTTTAATTTCAATAATTTTGAATATTTTATTTTATTCCGAAATGGTAGAAATTTAGTGGATCTGCAATATAATGTGAACTGGCAGTATAAAAGGATAAATTTTTAATTTAAAATAGTACGTTTACAAAGGATGTAGTAGCCAACGAACTCGGATTTCGATGAAATCAGTTTCATTAAATCTGAAATGATGAAATTAGGTAACTAACCAAGTTACGTCAAAAATGGTATCCGTATGTGGAAAAGAAAAAATAAAAGGCCAAATTTTGAACTAAATTTTGACGGTAATTGGAATTTGCTAATGCTAACGGCAAAACTGGAACCTGAGACCTATCCAGGAAAATTCTAAACATAGGATATTAGCTATATATGAAATCTGGAAAAATCCTATAACGGATATAGAAAGATATTAAGGAAACAAAATTTAAATAAATTATTTGAAAATCTAAACTAACTCCGATTTTTGATTTGAATACATAGGATTGAAGTACGTTAAAAACCGGACCAGATGGTGGAAGAATTTCTGAAAACCGTTATCGTTTGATACTCCAACATGAGACCGGAAGGTGTTGAAACTAACACAAAACACTATTTTGAATTTGAATTTAAATTATTTGAAAGTTCAAACAAATTCAAAATTGATATATTTTTATATAGTATTGAAGAGCAAGAAAAATTGAACAACATGGTTGAAAAAGATTTTGGATAAGGTATCAATAAGTAAGTCAAATTAACGTCCGAATAGGGTTGAGAAAACACACTTTACTATTCATAAATTATTAAATTTATTTATAATTTAATAAATTTAAGGATTAATCCTAGCCATCCATTTTCGACCGTTGGATTCGCGCCACCTCAGCAATCCATGTGACTCCTTCGGCTATAAATAGCCCCCCCCCCCTTTCATTTTAAACTCACTACTCCTCCTCCTCTTTCAAGCTTTGGCAATGGCAGAAATAATAATAAAATATTAGTAAATAGGGAAAAGGGAAGGAAGGGAGAAAGGAGGGCAAGACGGGGAGCTAGGGACTCTTAGGCACAGGCTTGGGCTTCGCGGGGTAAGTTTTTAAATAATATTTATTTATTTATTTGTGTAATATATATATATATATATATATATATATTATAATTAAAATAGAATTTGTAAAAATAAATATCAGAACATTCTAAGGGTGACAGAGAGGATAGTGTCTAAGGCTTGAGTTTGGAAAATATAGTTTCCTGCTCTCCCTGGCTATCCCTAACTGATCCGACGGATGGGATGATTAATTTAAATTTAAATTTAAAATTTAATTTGAATTATTTTGAATTTAAAACATACCAGGGGCATTTTCGTAATTTTTAACCATAAACTTTAAAAGCTTATAACTTTTTCAAAACAAGTCGGATTTCCACGAAACAAGGACCGTTGGATTCTTATCGGAAAATACTTTAAAATGAGTGGAAGCAGATTTTTGATCCGGGTTAAAAATTTTAAGTTATAATTAAATGAATATTTTTAAATATTTTATTTGAAAATTAAATTAAATTAATATTAAAATGGTTTTTCAATTTTAAAAAAATTTGGATATGGCTAGAGATGGGAAAGTATGATTTTTTAGAAGGGCAAGGAAGGTAATTTGGCTAATAACGCAATTAGAAATTAATTAAGATAAAAATAATTTAATTAATTTAATTAAATATATATTCATTTAAATTAGGTAAATATTGTAAATAGCATAACTTTTGCATACATTAACGAAATTTAACGAAACAGGATCCGTTGGGATCGTATGGACGAGCACTACGCAATGGAACTGACCGCAAGTGGATTGGAGCTCGTTTGGATTTATGGTGAAATTTAACGTCTGAACCAAATCAATGACCGATTATCGTTATTCAACGATAAACCGTCCAAGGTGAGTAAATCTCACTAACTCTGAACAATTTATATTTTTATAAAGTATTTTTAGAGCTGATAATTATTGGTTGTATTGCTGAGTGTTGATTGTTTGGTTGAACTGCTAGTCAATTGATTGAAAATACCGATATAGTTATATATATCGTTAACCGATGTTGATTTTGTTTATCAGAATACCTCATATTGAAATGAAATTGATGTGAATTATATTGTGTAATATCTGTGGATGCAGGGAAACAGGTCGGAGGAATCCAACTGGATTCCTCAACATTTATTTACCGTTTTTCATATATTCTGATATATGATGTGTTATATCATCTGTTGTTGAACCTGTGTGTTTGGATGATGATTGAACCTTTTGATTTGGTATTTTTATACCATAAGTGATGCTAGAAAGTGAAAAGGGATTTTCAAAGTTTATTTTGAAAATAAATTATTTATATAAAATCAATAGATTTTATATATAAAAGGAAGAGAATTTCATGAGAGAAAATGATTATAGAATCAAAGCATTTGTAAAAAAAACAAATATTGGTGAAATCAAATAGAAGGGAAAATATTGGTGAAATCAAATAGAAGGGAAATTATTGGTGAAATCAAATAGAAGGGAAATATTTGTGAAACGATTACAAATAGAAATAAAAAGGGAAACATTCGTAAAGGTATTTACAAATGGAATTGAAAAGGGAATATTCATGTAGGGAATAAAGAAAAGTTGACAGAAGTACTTATTTGTTAAATAAATAGAAAAGTTAAAAGAAATATTTATTTGTTGAATAAATAGAAAAGTTAAAGGGAATATTTATTTGTTAAATAAATAGAAGCGAAAAGAGAATAGTTATTTGTTGAGTAAACGAATAGAAAAAGAATCTATTCAAGGGAAGTAATTCAAAGGAATTATTCCAAATGAATTATTCAAAAGAGAAAAGTCAAAGGGATTAATTCAAAAGAGTTAATCAACTAGAGTTAAACCGTTAGAGTTAAACTGTTAGAGTTAAACAGTTGGAGTTAAACTGTTAGAGTTAAACAGTTGGAGTTAAACTATTAGAGTTAAACAGTTGGAGTTAAACTGTTAGAGTTAAACAGTTGGAGTTAAACTGTCAGAGTTAAACCGTAAAGTTAAACAGTTAGAGTTAGTTAGTTAGTTAGAGTTAACCAGTTAGAGTTATTCAGTTAGAGTTATCCAGTTAGAGTTATTCAGTTAGAATTAACCAGTTAGAGTTAATCAGTTAGAGTTAATCGTTTTGAGTCAAATCAAACTAGAGTTATTCAAATATAGTAATCGAATAAGGGTTAATTGAATATTAGTTATTCAATTAGAATTAATCGAATCTAATTATTCGAGATAGAGTTAAAAATAGACAAAGTTATTTAAGGATGAATATCCATTTAGCACGACTGCTAGCGTAATTCGCAGGGCTGCAGATAGCCTACGGCGGTCGGATGTTTCCTGGGGGAATCAGGCGTAACCATTGTGATCGTTGCGATCTAGAGTCAAGAAAATGGTGTTAAATCAAATAGTAATTAATCAATAGAAGTTAATTAAGTCGAGTTAGTCGTGTATTAGTAAATTAAGTAGGGTTAGTCAAAAAGGGAATTAATCGAATATCACCTATTCGAAGTAGAGTTATCGAATATAGTTTATTCGAGAAGAGTAATCGAATATAGTTCGTTCAAAGTGTGTTAAATCGAATATAGTTATTCGAAGGAGAGAATTATCGAATATGGTTTATTCGAAGTGAGATTTTTCGAATATTAGTTATTCGAAGAAAAGGATTATCGAATATTAGTTATTCGAACAGGGGAATCGAATATAGTTTATTCGAAAGAGAATTATCGGATATTGATTATTCGAGAGTGAATCATACATGGAAATTCGATTATATCGAATCAAGGGAAGTAATGTTTACTTTCCATTTCAAATCAAGTTTTAATTATCTTTTAATAAAGTAGTTGGTTGTTTATTTATCCAAATTAAGATATGGAAATATATTTAAGTTAACATATTTTGAAAGCATGGAATTATAACATTTATAGTTATAATCAAATGATTCAGTAAAGGAAGTGGATTCATAAATAGAATCCGAGAGTTCGCAAGAAAGTTTCTTAAAGAGTAAAGTTTGAACTTTGTCTATTTCGAAGTTAGAAATGTTGTTCAGTTAAGGTCTGAGAGGTAATTATACCCCAACTTGATTGACTTCGTTTTTAACTAAGAAGTGGATAAGGTTCGAGAGTGAAAGGGGTTAAGTGAATTTAGTTAATGAGCGAAATGGTTGGTGTTGGCATAGCGATGTTTATTCAAACATCAGTTTAAACCCAATGAAGGAGATTTGGAAATGTATTCCAAATGAAAATCAGAAATTTTTTCTGAATATAGAAAATGAGAAATGGAATTGTTTTCCATTGTTAATAACGTATATTTTCTAAATATAGTAAATAAGAAATATAGGAAAACAAGAATAAGGAAAAGGGTAAATTTATGATAATTTGATGATGAATGATGATTGATCGATAGAATTTCCATCTGGAAATAATATCGTTGTTTGCACACCGACATGTTTTTATTTGATAGTTAAATCACCGACTATCAAAGTTTTGACCATTTTAACGTTGTTAATATGGAGAGACCGGTCGGATTATTATCCAGAGAACCACTCCGTATTGGCATAAGCGTTGCGAATCAAGTATGCTGAATATATTGAAGACGGAGTTATGCAAGGGCTATCCTATTTACAGAATAGTGCCTTCGGTTTGTCCAGTCCCAGGACAAACGTGAATGGACGAATGTCTGACAGAGTATATTCAAAGGATCGCGTAAGTTGATCTCTTCAAACGTACTTACGTTTGGTGGCGGAGGAATTCGTTTCTCTTAGCTGTATACCCGTGGTATTTTTGGTGAAATCAATTTGTGATTTGGCGGGTATGACGATGTGGCATTCAAAGTAATGGAGGTGGGATCTGTCAAAAGATACGTTATGACCTCAAGCCTCATCCACCGGGAAATGACAAAAATCGGGCAGGCAGCATGGCTATGTGGGTCGCACCCATTAGGATGTATGATCACCTATCTAGAGAAATTCCTTTTGTTCTTAAATCTATCGATGCTGTCCCTTATCGGGAGACGGTTGCTGATCCCAACCGTTGGTGATATACATTCGATACACTCAAGCGAAATGAGTGGTCGGTCATGTGTGGGCCGGGTTGCAAGATGTTCTTGTTGAACCCAGTGTATTTGCCTCTAGAGATACACGTTCGGAAGGTGGTCCCATACCTTGTCAAGTTGGAATCCAATCTCCAATAAGTGCCTGCGAGTTTGATTGTATATTATATATGTAGAGCGTGAGATGCAAGCGTTCTACTAGATTTTAATTACTTGTGATTAGACATTATTATAATATCATATAATATATGATTTCCAAAGTGTTTTGGGTTATCGTAAGGTAAAAGCCATCCGTATTTATGAGTGGATTGGTCTTACAATTATCTTTTCTTTTGAAAAGGATTTTGAAAAGTTAAACCAAATGATTGGAGTTTACTCACACCAGTCCCATGACTGACCCAGAGTTTTATTTTGTTTTGTTTTCCCTAAACTCTTGGGTGCCCAAATTTGTACGGGCAGTCAAGTAGTCAGGATTTTACAGATAAACTTGGAGAGCTTGGAGTAGGAGGCTTCAGGACTTAAATAGCTATTGTTTATTTCCGTTGTGATGCAAGGGTTGTACTCTGATAATGGTATTGTAGGCATATACTGCTTTTGATTTCAAGTTATGTGATATATTATATTTTATTCGTTCCGCTGTGAGATTCGTGTTACTCTGATGTTGTGTTCTTCTTTTTCTTCTTCTATTCTAATTTTCTATCTTATCTATCCTCACCCTCTAAATTCTTTCAATAACTATTCGGTAATTGTCGACCCTTGATGTTCGATATGTGTTGTATATCGGATAATCAAGGTCGTCTTTTTCCTGGGTCATTACAAAAAAATCAGTTTTCTTATCATTAAAGAAATCAGTTTTAAAACTAATAGAATTCGGTTTTTAGACTAAATCAACATGAGTTTTTAAATTAAATAAAAATCATAAAACTTACCTTGTAATTTTAGCCACATAATCGAA
This sequence comes from Allium sativum, assembly GCA_030737875.1. Classification (NCBI taxonomy): domain Eukaryota; kingdom Viridiplantae; phylum Streptophyta; class Magnoliopsida; order Asparagales; family Amaryllidaceae; genus Allium; species Allium sativum. The sequence goes on along the minus strand of JASFAX010000021.1, from coordinate 29,760,136 downwards.
GCTGTGGGGGGGGGGGTTGCTCATTGGCGGTCATCGATGGTGGCTTCAGGGTGGCTCGAGGGTGGGCGCTTGGGGGAAGAAGAAAAGGGCGGAGGTGGAGGAGGTTAGCGCGGCTACATAGGGCAACGGTGGCAGCTGCTTGCGGGTTCGGGCGCGGATCTGAACGGAGGTGGGGGTCTCGGGACTGGAGGAGAGGCCGGAGGGGAAGGCGCGCAAGTGGGGGGTGCGGTCACCTCCGGTGATCGCCAGGCGCGAGCTCCTCCGTCTTCTTCCCTTATTCTTTTTTTTATTGAATCGGGATTGAAAAATTAGGGAGGGGCCAGAGGGAAGGTATAGGGAGGAGAGAGGGTTTTTATTTATTTATTTTAATTTCAAAATGTTGACTTTTACATACGCCCTCTAAACGAGGCCCACCGCCTGTCGTCCATAGCGTTTCACCCCCATTCCGAACACAATGGGATATGTATCGAAAGCTGATTCGATCGTTACAATCAGTTTCCGTTAAAATCAACATATAACTCTATATATTGAATTTGAACGCGCATTTCAATTTACTGGGGTCACATACGAACTCTAAAAATTCCCGAAAAATATTTTCTAACATAGTATTGACGATACGGTCCTAACAAAACTAGTTCCGTTGAATTCTGAGACCGTTGGAAAAATGGTCATTTTCCAGTCGATTAAAATCAACTGAAACTGGTCAAACGCGTTTTCCTTTGCCACGCTCACATATTGATTCGAATAGTTATGAAATCTGAAACCTAGCAATAATTTGACATCGCGGACCCAACAAAACTGGTTTCGTCGAAATCCGAGGTCGTTTGCAAAATCTCTATTTTTAAGGGCCTGAATTCCATAGCGACTATTCAGAATTTTCAACTGGACATATCTTTTGATTCCCGTTATGAAATCTCAACTTTTCGGATTCGTTGGAAAGATATCATCAATTAAATCCTAATGTTTTTGGATTCACTAAAATTTGGATTGTTTTGCACCCAGTATGTTCAATTGAAGTTTGAAATCGAATTATCGAACTACCGCGCCATTTTCAATTCTTTTTATAATTATATATAATTATTTATATTCTAACGACGACGTATATAATATATATGTCGAATTCTATTCAAAATAAATTTCTCGCCGATATTATTTAAAATAATCTATTTTAAATATCAAAATTCGCTAAAATTGCCAAAATAAAAATTTTAAACTGGCCCAGATTTTCGGGTTGTTACACCTTTGGACTTTATTTCCCGATTTCTGTTTCAAATCATTTGAAATACATATCTAACTTTTATATCAAAGTATATTTCACTTCGGGATTTCAAACTAAATCTTTGGAAATATGAATTCCAAAAAACAACAATGCATACAAACAAGTTTGCAACCAAATATCGGGCTCCCCTTAGACAAGGCAAAGGACACATACCTAAGCAACTCGATATATATATATATATATATATATATGCACCTCCCACACATGGAGCAGGCTACACACTGACCACTCACCCTAAGGCACTAGATCCCACCCATACTTTTAATAGATCGGGTTACCAAATCTTTAGCCACATACCAAATAATTTCATATTCCGAAGTAGGGAAAATCATTTCACAACATAATCACAAGTATAATCGAATCTATAGTACTTCACATCAACAATTCACACATATGATCTGTGATGACCCCAAACTTCCGTGGTTCGAAAGCAAGGATAATCATTTGGAATACAATATATTTACAACAACAACTGATCTTAGATAATATCATTACACATAATTATTGCAGCGGAAAGATAAAAGTCATAAACATCACACCAACTGAACCAAAGTGTACGCAGTTTACAGGATACAACTTAGCAAAATAAATGTCTGAATCAAAGGAAATAAGTTCCAACTTCAAACGTACATCAAGATACAAGATGGAGTAAAGTCTCTAAAACAAAAAATAAAGAAAAAGGAGTTCTTCGTCTTCTTCTTCCAAGCAGTCTTCAATCCAGCAAAAGTCTTCCTAAAAACCTGTTACTTGGCTACCCGTGTAAAGAGAGGGCACCCGAGTTTGCAAAGTGAAACAAACATCGAGTCAGTCATGGGACTGGTATGAGAAATCTTTCTATACTAACTAACAATATGGCGCATCATAGGACCACGCCGCTAACGCAGAACAGGTTTACTCCATTTGATTGCCAGTGCATGATTTAATAAAGTTTATACAAAAACAAGGATATGACTTTTGAAAAATGAAATCATTATAAGACTCAGGTCCTATCACACAATGCAACGCAAACCAGAGGATAGAGTTTTTCCTTATAATGATCAAACATGACTTGATACGAATAAAATAATATTTTTAATATTATTATTAGTATCTAAGCAGTTTAAAATACTTTAATGTAAATGTATGAATCCTAGATGGCATAGTACCCCATCCTACTATGTCGCCATATATAAGTTTACAATCATGACCGTAATGTCGTATTGGGAATTGGTTTTCCATCATGAAATCGAGGCTAGGGATTGTCCTCTCTGATTCCAGACACTCTAGCAAATGCCCAAGGATCACACCTATGGGAAACCCTTGGATCTTCAGGGCCGGTCCCCACCTAACGGTGTGGATTGGCAATTCCTGAACACACGCTTCTCGGTTCCTTTGAACCTCCATATGGCCACTAACAACCTATAAATCCGAGGTACCTCAATCCAATATCCACATAAGTAAAACACCGTCCAGTTTAAGCACTGACACTACCCCTAGCTAGAAAGAAACGTGTGCACTCCCTGCAGTCCATATCCCGTTTTTGACTCATACCGGGGTGTGAGGCTCACGAAGTCACGCTATACTCAAAGCTACGCCTAAACAGGCTATGCTTTGATCATCAACCACAAGGCCCTGCTTTTCAACAAAAGCCTTGATCATCTGCATTTTGGCGTGTCACATTGACAATTCACGCCATGCTATCGATAAATATTAATATACACCAGGGTGTTAAGCAAAGAATGAATTGTCCACCACCAATCAGATATACATTAACAAAAATCAATTTAATTACATGAAATGAATTCCAACGTCAGACACGCATCCATTTACAAGTCCGTTCTAGGTTCGAACGAAACCGGAGATACCCGAGAGGTTCTCGCTTTTCCGGGCAATCAAGACGTATGTCCGGACAACTACTGCTTTAACCCCGTCCTGGGAGAAAGTCAGTCTAAGGCATCAGTAGTCGTCGTCCATTCGATGTGAAGATTACCAGTCTTCAAACACCGTGTTCTACATCTTTTATTTAATCATTGTGTAATTATTTGAAATGAGTTAAACTCGGTCTTTTCAAATAATTTTCTGCATAATTATCTTTTAAATCATTTCATATCGTTAATAACTATTTATAACGATTTATCGCTATTTTTATTTATCTAAAATAGGTCAAAACAGTAACACGATGCTTCACGTCAGTGGGCGGCCCTAGCGCTGTTTTTACCAAATTTTGATTTACACATATCTTGAAATCTATCCGTCGGATTTTGATGAAATTTATATCGTTAGAAAGCTCTTCCCAAAGCGGCCCTAACAGTTTCAGTTTTGGGAAAATCAAACGGTCGGATCTTTCGGTATAATCGTTTAAAGTAACAATTGTCGATACGCGAACTGCCGTGTGCGTTTCGTTTAATTTTAATTAATATTTATATATATAATTATATATATAAATCATTCGATGGATTTTCTAACGTATTTAACATACCAAATAAAGGAATAATTTATTTGGCATGTCACAACCATGTACTGACAAGCAAGATACATTTCATTCATATGGAAATTATAAATGTAAATTTATAATTTCAAATTCTAATATAAGTGATGTCATTATAAATTTAACAATGCATATAAACTCTAATATACGCGGCGTCATTATGAATGTAAATTTAACAACGCATATAAATTCTAATATATGCGATGTCATAATAAATGTAAATTTCCTTCTAATGAACAAAAATGAATATTTTTGTTCAATCTATTTTTAATAAACAAAATGGTGAATCTCTTTCCATGTTTCTACTATTACATTAAAAATGTATTTTTAATGTAAAACATATTTCTTAATAAAAATGTGATTCTTTTCTAAGTTTCTAATATTATATTAAAGATATGTTTTTAATGTAAAACACATTTCTTAATAAAAATGTGATTCTTTTCAATGTTTCTAATATTACATTAAAGATATTTTTTTAATGTAAAACATATTTATTAATAAAAATGTGATTCTTTTCTAAGTTTCTTATATTACTAAAACAACCCGAACTTCCCCGGTAACGAAAGCCCGGATTGAATTGAGGAAAAGACGAATCAGAACGCAGACAAAAGAACATTTCATTGTTTATTACAACAATTCATCAGAATACAAGAATATACAGGGTATGAATGAATAAAATACATTCGATAAATATCAGAGGTTGCAATAAATTACATAGCAGCGGAAAATAATACAAAACACAACTGAAAGAGATATACGGATACAGAGCTTTCCGGATATCATTCCAGCAGTACCAGGTTCCTGTGAATATAAATCTGCAAAACCAAAACTACTAGTTGCTCGTGTCAAAATAACGGCACCCGGAGTTTAGGTTAAAACAATAAACTCCAAGTCAGTCATGGAACTGGTGTGAGAACTAAAAACAGTTATTGATCTTTATTTTAAAGCTAGGTAAATCAAGGGACCATGCCGTATAACATGGAACGGGTTTCCTCCCAAGAATACCAGTGCATAAAACAAACAGCGCAATGCTAAATAAAGAAAAATGAAGCTATTATAAGACCCAGGTCCCATCACACAATACAACACAAGCCGGAGGATAGGGTTTTACCTTATAATAGCCAAAGAATGCTTGATACGTTAAAAACAAATCATTCGATACTATAAGTATATAGTGTCAAAACAATTTCAATCATAAGTATTAATCATAGATGGCATGGGTACCATATATCATGTCGCCAACACTAGGCTCTACAATCAAAACTGCAAATGTCACATATTTGAAGTTGGATTTCCATCTGTGAACCGAGGCAAAAGATAGTCCTCTATCGATTCGAGACAATCTAGCCCATGTCTCAGGATCAGAGCTCGAGTGACCCTTAGGAGCCATAGGGCCGGTCCACCGATGTGGATTAAAATGCCTTAACACTGCGTCTCCCCGCCCTTTGGGGCGTAAATGAGCCAAATGACTCGATCGGCTCCACACAGTCACCGATATATCCGAGGCGCCTCGCAACAGCAACAACCACACAGGTGAAAAGTATATAAATGTCAGCCAGTTTAAGTACTGACACCACCACTAGCTAGAAAGAAACGCATGCCCTCCCTGGATCCTTCTCCCGTTTCTGGTTCACAACCCGGGTATGAGGCTCGCGAATCAACACTACACAAAGCTATGCCACACAGGCCATGCTTTGATCATCAACCACAAGACTCTGCTTTTCAACAAAATCCTTGATCATTTGCCACTTAGGCATGGCGCACAGGCAATTCACTCCATGCGATTGATATCCATCAATATATAACCCCGGAGCTCGTATGTCTCAGAGAAGGGCGTTAAGCAAGAGAATAAATTCTCCGCCGCCAAACAGATGTATATTTAATATAAATCAATCACACAGACTAAAATCTAATGTCAGACACACAGTCCATTTAAAAGTTCGTTCAGGGTCTGAACGAAACCGGAGGCATCTTGTACCTCGCATATCCATCGATCTCCAACTACGTCTGGACGATCACCAACTGATTCCCTCCTCTTGGGTGTACAGCCCAATCAAGATCATCAGTAATCAGCCAAACGATGTGAAGACCTCCGGTCTTCGACCACCGTCTTCATCCTTGACACCACGTCGAATCAGTTATTCAGAATGGGATAAACCTGGTCTTTCTGAATAACTCGCGTATATAATAAATAAGTGTTATACAAACACAACATACGCCTCATTCCAATTCAGACTATTCTTTTATTCAAATATTCTTATACTTTGGGAAAGGTTCCCATTAATTTTATCAAAGATAAATTCTTTAAATTTATTCTTTAATCTTCTTTGAATATCAATTCAAACTAGTCGGGATTAGCGAATCACACTGAAGTAATCATTTATTTTATTTCCCAATCCCAACCTATTCACCCCATGAAGTAAAACTGGTCATACTTCATATCTAACACCACGGTGTTATCAGTAAATTCAATTACCATTTCACGTTCAAATCTAATTAAAGATTTAACTATCGTCTGGAGCAAAACTGGTGATACTCCATTCTCTATCACTTCAATCTAATTAAAGATTCATTAAAACACCACTTAGTTTTAATCTACCCAAAATCAATATCCTGCCTTTAACTGGGTTAAAGAACCAATGTCATCTAAAACACGGTTCACGATAAACCCAAAATCATATTCCATTAATTATCGGGTTAAAGAACAAAGTGTTATTTATAACACCGTTCACGATAAATCCAAAAATCAATTCCAATTCAATCCCAATTAAATACCATTTAATTGGTACACTTCATTAAATCTAAACAAAAAGATTTGAACTTTTTCTCAACTGGGTTTAAGATTAATGTTAATGAAGACACCATTCATGACAAACCCAAATCACATTTGATATTAAATACAAGGCTCTGAATATAAAATATATCGGATTATATTCAATATCAAATTCTACGACCAACAAATATCGTATTGGAAATAACGATATAAATATATCTTTCAAATTTCCATAACAATATCTGTATAATCACTAAATCCAACATCGAAATATTCCAAAGACAATTTCGATTCGAATCCACTCTAGTTCAATTATTGGAAATTTCTGGTTATTTTCAAAACCATTTCAAATCCAATTCATTTATTTAAAAATAAATAAATTGCTATTCTAGTTCAAAACTAGTTCATTTCGATAAAAATTTATTTTTATCATTTCCAATATGGAGTTTTCCATCCCAATTCTTCCCAAATCATTTCTTATGATTTTACACAAATTATTACAATTTTTAATAATTTTATCAAGGCCCGTGCAGTCGATTTCCATCAACGGCTATCAAACTGCACTTACAGCGACCTTTTCCAAATTTGATTTGGACATAATTCCAAATCCAACCATTAGATTTCAAATCTCTAATATTCGTTAGAAAGCTCTTTTCGATACGAACTCAACGTTTCTGGGTTTAGGAGAATCCGACGGTCGGATCTCCCGTAATATTCGTTCGAAGTCAATGGTTGAAATTCGCGAACTGCCGCGGCGTGGCGCGTTCTATTCAGGCCGTTGTATTATATATATAATATATATAATATATACTTCGTTGATTTCCTTTTAAAACGTGCTTTATAAATCGTTTTAAATTTGTTTTCAAAATGATTTCAACTTCCTTTTCAAATTCAAATCAAGATTGAATTTTTCAATATAAATTCATTTTAATTTCATTTCAAATCGATTTCAATTCAATTTCAATTTAATTCGAATTTCAATTCATTTCAATTTAATTCGAATTTCAAATCTATTCAATTTAATTCAAATTTCAAATTCACTTCAATTTAATATGAATCTCAAATTCACTTCAATTTAATTCGAATTTCAAATTCACTTTCAATATTCATTGAAAAATGAATAAAATCAATATAAATATAGTTCACGTCAAAATGGCGTCAATCTATCCAACATGGCTTTTATTCAACACATGAATGTTTATTCTATTCAACACATGAATTTATTTTCAATTAAACATATGAATTCATTTTCTATATTGGAATAAGGCCCAATCAATTAGCATATAACATTTATTATATGGATTTCCATACAACATACGTATATAGTAGCAACGATAAATAATTAACCATCATCCAGAGTGCACCACACAACTGCATAAGCATTAAATATAAATAATTAACGCTTACACAGTCTATCAACCCATCGATTGACATACAACTAAACAATCGGGATTAGTGTACGTCAAATATCATCCTAATACCCGTGTGGGGTTTCAAATCAACAAACACACATTTTATTTGTGCAGTTGGGCGATGTGTAAAATTTATCGTCCCAATCAATATTAGTCAAATCAGTGTATATAAACAAATCGTCCGATTTGTTTATAAATATTTATTTATTCACATTCACGTTAAAAATTATATTTTTAACGATAATTAATTTATTTCAACACATGAATGTTTTAATTATCCATTTCACATCAACATCACAAACACAATTCCCAATACATCAAACAAGCATACAAACCATCCATGGTCTATGGACGACGGGTGTCAGGTGCTGCTAAGCACCGTCTGCATCCTAGTATAAATTTCAAACTAGAAATTAAAATAAAATTGAGGAGTTCTCACTGACTAGCTAAACCAATACACCGCGACTCTTCATTTGTAGAAAATCTTCGTCGTGCTCGCCTTTTGTCACTTTCGTTGTCCGTAACCACTACATATTTAAAAATCGCATCTTTATATTGTTGATATGCATATAAAAATCACATTTTTATAACCACACCATATTGATAAAAATTCTATTTTTATACCGCTACTATATAGATAAAAATTCTATTTTTATACTGCTACTATATGGATAAAAATTCTATTTTTATACCGCTACTATATAGATAAAAATTCTATTTTTATTCGCTACCTCTTATGCATAAAAATCAAATTTTTTATCGTTATACATACAAATAAAAATTACAATTTTAATCGCTTAAAAATCATAGCTTTCCCTAATGAAAAATCAAAGTTTGCTACAATGAAAAATCATATTTCTCACCAATGAAAGAGCATAGTTTCTTTAAGGAAAAATCATATTTTTATAGTTTAAAAATCGCTACTTTCTTGTTTAAAAATTCAAACTTTCTTTTGTTTAAAAATTCAAACTTTCTTTTGTTTAAAAATTCGGCTTTCTTTTGTAGTTTTATATAAAGTAAAAACATAGTTTAAATGCTGATTTAAAATAATAAATAAATAAAAAGAAGGATAAAAAGGGGCTTACTGGTATCGCCGGAGATTGGGGTGTCGAGCGTCGGCCAGGAAGGAGCGTCAGTCGTAGCAGGGGGTCTGTGGAGGTTGGCGGCGGTAACTAGCAGGTGCGGTGGACGGTGGGGGTTCGGGTTTGGGGTGGGCTGAGGGAAACGGGTGGATAGAGGAGAGGGAAGGGAGCGATGGAGGATCGGAGTGGGGGTGATGCGGTGGCTCACGCCGCCGGCGATGGCGTGATGGCCCAGGAGGGCGTCGTCGATCTGTTTAGTCTATGGTTTTTTTTTTCCTTTTTTTTTCTTCTGTGATGTGAAAACGAAAAGAGGGGGTGACCGTATAAAGGAGAATTTGGGGGGAGGGAGTTTATTATAAATATATATATATTATTATTTTCAAAAGGTAACTTTCTATCTCGATCTCCAAACGAGACCCGCCGCCTGTCGCCTATAACTAATTACCCCCATTCCGAACACAATGGGATATGTATCGCAGGCTGATTCGACTATTTCGATCAGTTTTCGTCAAAATCAAAATATAACTCTATATATTGAATTTGAATGCACATTTCAATTTACCGGGGCCACATATTAACTCGAAAAATCCCAAAAAAATATTTTCTAGCTTCGTATTTATGATACGGTCCTAACAAAACCAGTTTTGTCAAATTCTGAGACCATTTGGAAAATGACCATTTCCCAGTCGATTAAAATCAACTGAAACTGGTCAAACGCATTTTACTTCGCCACGCTCACATATTGACTCGGAAAATTATGAATTTTGGAATCTAGCAATAACTTGACATCACGGATTCAACAAAAGTGGTTTCGTCGAAAACGGAGGTCGATTGCAAAATTTCCATTTTTAAGGGCCTGAATTCCATAGCGACTATTCTGAATTTTCAACTGGACATATCTTTTGATTCCCGCTATAAAGTTTCAATTTTTCGGATTCGTTGGAAAGATATTCTTAATTAGATTCTAATATTTTTGCTCACTAAAATCCGGTTTATTTTGAATCCTGTATATTCATTTGAATTTTGAAATCGAATTTTCAAACTACCGTGCCATTTTCAATTCCTTTTATATATATAAATAAATTTTTATATTCTAACGACGATTCGAATAATATATACGTTCTATTCTATTCAAAATAAATTTCTCGTCGTTATTATTTAAAATAATTCATTTTAAATATTCAAAATTCACTAAAATTGCCAAAATAAAAAATTTAAATTGCCTTAGATTTCCGGGTTATTACAATCTCCCCCACTTAAAACTTTTCATCCCTGAAAAGGAACGAGGCCGAAAGTCATTTCACAAATCAACTCAACTTTCATTATTTTCTTTACGGCTTAAGTTCTTCAACTTTTCAGTTTCTAAGAACTTTTCAAATTTTTCAAAAATTTGGCTAACACCCTAAATTTTCGAAAAATTTCGCCATAACCTTCCCTGCACCGGGGACTTCAAGATATTTCATATAGCCTCCCATGTCCTTCTTCAATCCAAAAGAAAAAGAAAAAGCCAAGCGGCTAGCCAGTCGGCTCATAAAATCATCATCACCCAAACAAAACAGTAAATTATGGTAAACATGTACCTATTTGTTGGGCAAACAATTTTATTCTTCTGCTCTAGCCTCTTTGCTATGACCTGTTCAATGTAAGTACATGTACATGTATGCAAATGAAATAAATTTTCAATACAATTCACTATTTGATCAATTTGGCTAAAGGTTCAACATTTTAATTAATCAACCAATAATCAAACAACACAATCAGCAATCAATTAGTTGATTATCTTTTTAATCACATAACTTTGATACATATCTAAAAAATCAGATTTTTAATGCCAAATCATAACAATAAGCCCTATCTAGTTTTGGTTCTCACACCAGTCAATTGGAATCATATAGTTATCCCACTTTCGTCACTCGAACAGGAATACTGGTGACGACTAGTCCATCATCAGAATCATCTCTGGGTGACTAGAGCGTGATTCTATATCCACCCAGTATATTAAAACGTCAAATACACGCGGATCAGACATATACGCAAAATATATATATATATATATATATATATACTGAATCGTCCAAATTCAATAAAATAAATATTCAAATACGTATAAAACGATTTAAATTTCAAAACAAAATTTGTTTTCATTTTAAAAATATACTCTTCACACTCGTTCTAGGATACTACTGATCCCATCTCTAACGAGTCATTCTTATTAGATATTACTAATCCAATCTCTGATGAATTCTTTCGTATGGTTCTAATGTGCCTTGTTCTCTGAGCTTTGTAAACCAGAGCTCTGATACCAAAATAAAACGACCCGAACTTCCCCGGTAAGGAAAGCCCAGATTGAATTGAGGACAAGACGAATTAGAACGCAGACAGAAGAACATTCCATTGTTTATTACAACAATTCATCAGAATACAAGAATATACAGAATATGAATGAATAAAATACATTCGATAAATATCAGAGGTTACAATAAATTACATAGCAGCGGAAAATAATACAAAACACAACTGAAAGAGATATACGGATACAGAGCTTTCCGGATATCGTTCCAGCCGTACCAGGTTCCTATGAATATAAATCTGCAAAACCAAAACTACTAGCTGCCCGTGTCAAAATAAGGGCACCCAGAGTTTAGGTTAAAACAATAAACTCCAGGTCAGTCATGGGACTGGTGTGAGAACTAAAAACAGTTACTAATCTTTATTTTAAAATTTGGTAAATCAAGGGACTACGCCGTATAACACGAAACGGGTTTCCTCCCAAGAATACCAACGCATAAAACAAACAGCGCAATGCTAAATAAAGAAAAATAAAGCTATTATAAGACCCAGGTCCCATCACATAATGCAACACAAGCCGGATGATTGGGTTTTACCTTATAATAGCCAAAGAATGCTTGACACGTTAAAAACAAATCATTCGATACTATAAGTGTATAGTGTCAAAACAATTTCAATCATAAGTATTAATCATAGACGACATGGGTACCATATATCATGTCGCCAATATTAGGCTCAACAATCAAAACCGCAAATGTCACATATTGGAAGTTGGATTTCCATCTGTGAACCGAGGCAAAAGATAGTCCTCTACCGATTCGAGACAATCTAGCCCATGTCTCAGGATCAGAGCTCGAGTGACCCTTAGGAGCCACAGGGCCGGTCCACCGATGTGGATTAAAATGCCAGAGCACTGCGTCTCCCCGCCCTTTGGGGCGTAAATGAGCCAAATGACTCCATCGGCTCCACACAGTCACCGATATATCCGAGGCGCCTCGCAACAGCAACAACCACACAGGTGAAAAGTATATAAATGTCAGCCAGTTTAAGCACTGACACCACCACTAGCTAGAAAGAAACGCATGCCTTCCCTGGATCCTTCTCCCGTTTCTTGTTCACAACCGGGGTGTGAGGCTCACGAATCAACGCTACACCAAGCTATGCAACACAGGCTGTGCTTTGATCATTAACCACAAGACTCTGCTTTTCAACAAAAGCCTTGATCATTTGCCACTTAGGCATGCCACATAGGCAGTTCACTCCATGCGATTGATATCCATCAATATATAACCCCTGAGCTCGTACGTCTTAGAGAAGGGCGTTAAGCAAGAGAATAAATTCTCCGCCGCCAAACAGATGTATATTTAATAGAAATCAATCACACAGACTAAAATCCAATGTCAGACACACAGTCCACTTACAAGTTCTAACTGGGTCTGAACGAAACCGGAGGCACCTTGTACCTCGCATATCCATCGATCTCCAAGTACGTCTGGACGATCACCAATTGATTCCCTCCTCTTGGGTGTACAGCCCAATCAAGATCATCAGTAATCACCCAAATGATGTAAAGACCTCCGGTCTTCGACCACCGTCTTCATCCTTGACACCATGTCGAATCAGTTATTCAGAATGGGATAAACCCGGTCTTTCTGGATAACTCGCGTATATAATAAATAAGTGTTACACAAACACAGCATACGCCTCATTCCAATTCAGACTATTCTTTTATTCAAATATTCTTATACTTTGGGAAAGGTTCCCATTAATTTTATAAAAGATAAATTCTTTAAATTTATTCTTTAATCTTCTTTGAATATCAATTCAAACTAGTCGGGATTAGCGAATCACACCGAAGTAATCATTTATTTTATTTCCCAATCCCAACCTATTCATCCCATGAAGTAAAACTGGTCATACTTCATATCTAACACCACGGTATTATCGGTAAATTCAATTACCATTTCACGTTCAAATCTAATTAAAGATTTAACTACCGCCTGGGGCAAAACTGGTGATACTCCATTCTCTATTACTTCAATCTAATTAAAGATTCATTAAAACACCACTTGGTTTTAATCTACCCAAAATCAATATCCTGCCTTTAACTGTGTTAAAGAACCAATGTCATCTAAAACATGGTTCACGATAAACCCAAAATCATATTCCATTAATCATCGGGTTAAAGAACAAGTGTTATTTAAAACACCGTTCACGATAAACCCAAAAATCAATTCCAATTCAATCCTAATTAAATACTATTTAATTGGTACACTTCATTAAATCTAAACAAAAAGGTTTAATCTTTTTCTCAACTGGGTTTAAGAACAGTGTTAATGAAGACACCACTCACGACAAACCCAAATCACATTTGATATTAAATACAAGGCTCTGAATAGAAAATATATCGGATTATATTCAATATCAAATTCTACAACCAACAAATATCGTATTGGAAAAAACGATATAAATATATCTTTCAAATTTCCATAACAATATCTGTATAATCACTAAATCCAACATCAAAATATTCCAAAGACAATTTCGATTCGAATCCTCTCCAATTCAATTATTGTAAATTTCTGGTTATTTTCAAAACCATTTCAAATCCAATTCATTTATTTAAAAATAAATAAATTACTATTCTAGTTCAAAACTAGTTCATTTCGATAAAAATCTATTTTTATCTTTTCCAATATGGAGTTTTCCATCCCAATTCTTCCCAAATCATTTCTTATGATTTTACACAAATTATTACTATTTTTAATAATTTTATCAAGGCCCGTGTAGTCGAGTTCCATCAACGGCTATCGAACTGCACTTACAGCAACCTTTTCCAAATTTGATTTGGACATAATTCCAAATCCAACCATTAGATTTCAAATCTCTAATATTCGTTAGAAAGCTCTTTTCGATACGAACTCAACGTTTCCGGTTTTAGGAGAATCCGACGGTCGGATCTCCCGTAATATCCGTTCGAAGTCAGTGGTCGGAATTCGCGAACTGCCGCGGCGTGGCGCATTCTATTCAGGCCATTGTATTATATATATAATATATAATTCATTGATTTCCTTTCAAAATGTGTTTTATAAATCGTTTTAAATTCGTTTTCAAAACGATTTCAACTTCCTTTTCAAATTCAAATCAAGATTGAATTTTTCAATATAAATTCGTTTTAATTTCATTTTAAATAGATTTCAATTCAATTTCAATTTAATTCGAATTTCGATTCATTTCAATTTAATTCGAGTTTCAATTTAATTCGAATTTCAAATCTATTCAATTTAATTCGAATTTCAAATTCACTTCAATTTAATTTGAATCTCAAATTCACTTCAATTTAATTCGAATTTCAAATTCACTTTCAATATTCATTGAAAAATGAATAAAATCAATATAAATATAGTTCACGTCAAAATGGCGTCAATCTATCCAACATGGCTTTTATTCAACACATGAATGTTTATTCTATTCAACACATGAATATATTTTCCAATTCAACACATGAGTTTATTTTCAATTAAACACATGAATTAATTTTCTATATTGGAATAAGGCCCAATCAATTAGCATATAACATTTATTATATGGATTTCCATACAACACACGTATATAATAGCAACTATAAATAATCAACCATCATCCAGAGTGCACTACGCAACTGCATAAGCATTAAATATCAATAATTAACGCTTACACAGTCTGTCAACCCATCGATTGACATACAACTAAACAATCGGGATTAGTCAACGTCAAATATCATCCTAATAACCATGTGGGGTTTCAAATCAACAAACACACATTTTATTTGTGCAGTTGGGCGATGTGTAAAATTTATCGTCCCAATCAGTATCAGTCAAATCAGTACAAATCGTCTGATTTGTTTATAAATATTTATTTATTCACATTCACGTTAAAAATTATACTTTTAACGATAATTTATTTATTTCAACACATGAATGTTTTAATTATCCATTTCACATCAACATCACAAACACAATTCACAACACATCAAACAAGCATACAAACCATCCATGGTCTGTGGACGACGGGTGTCAGGTGCTGCTAAGCACCGTCTGCATCCTAGTATATATTTCAAACTAGAAATTAAATTAAAAGTGAGGAGTTCTCACTGACTAGCTAAACCAATACACCACGACTCATTTGCAGAAAATCTTCGTCGCGCTCGCCTTTTGTCACTTTCGTTGTCCGTATCCACTACATATATAAAAATCGCATCTTTATACTGTTGCTATGCATATAAAAATCACATTTTTTATAACCACGTTATATTGATAAAAAATTCTATTTTTATACCTCTACTATATAGATAAAAATTCTATTTTTATACCGCTACTATATGGATAAAAATTCTATTTTTATACCGCTACCTCTTATGTATAAAAATCAAATTTTTTATCGTTATACATACAAATAAAAATCACAATTTTAACCGCTTAAAAATCATAGCTTTTCCTAATGAAAAATCAAAGTTTACTACAATGAAAAATCATATTTCTCACCAATGAAAGAGCATAGTTTCTTTAAGGAAAAATCATATTTTTATAGTTTAAAAATCGCTACGTTCTTGTTTAAAAATTCAAACTTTCTTTTGTTTAAAAATTCAAACTTTCTTTTGTTTAAAAATTCAACTTTCTTTTGTAGTTTTATATAAAGTAAAAACATAGTTTAAATGCTGATTTAAAATAATAAATAAATAAATAAATAAAAAGAAGGATAAAAAGGGGCTTACTGGTATCGCCGAAGATTGGGTCGTGCGTCGGCCAGGAGGGAGCGTCAGTCACAGCAGGGGGGGTCTGGGAGGTTGGCGGCGGTGACTGGCGGGTGCGGTGGATGGTGGGGGTTCGGGTTTGGGTTGGGCTGAGGGAAATGGGTGGAAAGAGGAGAGGGAAGGAGCGATGGAGGATCGGAGGGGGGTGATGCGGTGGCTCACGCCGCCGCGATGGCGCGATGGCCCAGGAGGGCGTCGTCGATCTGTTTAGTCTAGGGTTTTTTTCTTCTGCGATGCGAAAACGAAAAGAGGGAGGGGTGACCGTATAAAGGAGAATTTAGGTGGGGGAGTTTATTATAAATATATATATATATTATTTTCATAAGGTAACTTTCTATCTCGATCTCCAAATGAGACCCGCTGCCTGTCGCCCATAACTAATTACCCCCATTCCGAACACAATGAGATATGTATCGCAAGCTGATTCGACTGTTTCGATCAGTTTTCATCAAAATCAAAATATAACTCTATATATTGAATTTGAACGCACATTTCAATTTACTGGGGCCACATACTAACTCAAAAAATCACAGAAAAATATTTTCTAGCTTCGTATTGACGATACGGTCCTAACAAAACTAGTTTCGTCCAATTCTGAGACCGTTTGAAAAATGGCCATTTTCCAGTCGATTAAAATCAACTGAAACCGGTCAAATGCGTTTTACTTCGCCACGCTCACATATTGATTCAAAAAATTACGAATTTTGGAATCTAGCAATAACTTGACATCACGGATCCAACAAAAGTGGTTTCGTCGAAAATTGAGGTCGTTTGCAAAATTTCCATTTTTAAGGGCTAGAATTCCATAGCGACTATTCTGAATTTTCAACTGGACATATCTTTTTATTCCCGCTATGAAGTTTCAATTTTTCGGATTCGTTGGAAAGATATTCTCAATTAGATTCTAATACTTTTGGTTTCACTAAAATCCGGTTTATTTTGAATCCTGTACATTCATTTGAATTTTGAAATCGAATTTTCGAACTACCGCGCCATTTTCAATTCCTTTTATATATAAAAATAAATTTTTATATTATAACGACGATTCGAATAAAAATATACGTTCTATTTTATTCAAAATAAATTTCTCGTCGTTATTATTTAAAATAATTCATTTTAAATATTCAAAATTCACTAAAATTGCCAAAATAAAAATTTTAAATTGGCTCAGATTACCGGGTTATTAAAATTACATTAAAGATATGTTTTAAATGTAAAAATTATTTCTTAATAAAAATGTTATTCTTTTCTAAGTCAACTATTTGTAAATAAAATGTCGCTTTTTATTATGTCATGTTTTATTTACACTAAATGTAATTCCTATCCATGTTCTTTTCTTATTTCTTATCTATTTACTCTACAAGTAAATAAATGTTTCTCTTTACTTCTCTTTCATGCTTATTAATCTAAGTGTAAATACATGTGTCATCTCAAATTACATAACCTTTTTACATAAGAATGTAAATAAATGTATTCTCTAATTTTATTCTTTTTATTTACATAAGAAAACGTGAATAAAGGTCATCGCCAAGTTTATTCTGTTTATTTGCATAAGAAGATGCAAGTAAAGTCGTTCTCATATTTTGCACATTTATTTACATAGAAAAACATAAATAAAGTTGCATCGCAAAATTTGTTCTTTTATTTACGTACAAAAATGTAAATAAAGTTGTATCGCAAAATTTGTTCTTTTATTTACATAGAAAAATGTAAATAAAGTTGTATCGCAAAATTCGTTCTTTTATTTACATAGAAAAATGTTAATAAAGTTGTATCGCAAATTTCGTTCTTTTATTTACATAGAAAAATATAAATAAAGTTGTATCGCAAAATTCGTTCTTTTATTTACATAGAAGAATGTAAATAAAGTTATATCGCAAAATTTGTTCTTTTATTTACATAGAAAAATGTAAATAAAGTTTCATCTCTCTACAATCAAAATTCTTATTTACCACCAAATTATAAATAAAAGGGAATATACTTTTTCTATGTCATGTTTCCTATAATCACAATTTTATTTACAACTGAATGTAAATAAAAGAAATGGCCTTCTGTTTATTTTCTATAATCACAACTAATTGTAAATAAGAAGTGTCAGTTTGTTTTCTATATACGATTCACCAAATATGTGTCTACAACTGATCTATCATTAACATGCAGATCTGAATTAACAGAATAATAAACAAGCAGATAAAAGCATCACACATCAGCATATGAACATTCAACAATTTCATAATATCGCAGATCTGGTTTATTGACAACAATAATTTAAATAGTGAGGAGGTTATTTAAATAATTAAATTATTAAAACTCAGAGATCCCACCTCAGTCCAAATTCAGATCAAAAATCAAAAGGTCCAGAATCAGTCCTAGTCAGTTCTGAAGCGTAGTATTCTGTATCACGAACACAATGTCTCTGAAATCGCCGAATTCCGAGTTCAAACGAGTCAGATATGGTTTAATTTACATTATGAAAAGTTTTAAATTAAATTATAAAAATAATTAAAAGGTTTTACCCTTCTTCCCCAATCAACAGATAACAGGCCGTCGAGTTCCCTTATTCGTTCAAATCTAGGTTATAGTTTTGCTTCCAATGTGTCGCACGAGATGCATATTAGACAACGCAGCGTCGTCGGCCTAGGATAGGCGCCTCCAGCGGTGGTCCCCACGTCGAACTCGGTGGGGTTTTGGTGGCTGAAACTGAGGTGGTGCGGCGGGTTTTAAAGGAGGTAGTTCGGGTTGGATAGTCCACGAAGCATGCTGAGATCCGTATGGATCCAAAGGGGGCTCAATCCTCTTCGAAATGGTATGAAGATTGTGGTCTGGAAGTTAGTGAATGAGGAGATTTTAGCGGGGGAAGTTTTGAATGACGTTGGCCATGGATATATGGTGGCGGCTGGGAAGAACGATGAACAGTAGATTAGGTTTAATTTCCACTATTATTTATAATATTTTAAATGAATTTTTACAAAAAAAAATCTATATGTTCTTAACCGTTTTGATTACAGTCCAGCAGAAGGTGCCCTTAGCCAATAGCCCATATTCCGGATCCAACGGGCCAGGTCCCGTCAGCCCAAACGGCTGTCTATGGCCTGAATTATTTAATTTAATAATTAAATCCTTTATTAAATTAATTAGTTCGCATAAATAAATTCCCCAAGGCCACATACGGACTCAGAAAAATCCAAAAAATATATATTTGGCCTTATTATGACGATATGGTCCTGACAAAACTAATTTCGTTGAATTCTGGGACTGTTTGAATAATGGCTATTTTTTAGTCGATTAAATTTGACTGAATTAAACAAAACACAGTTTCTTTCGCCATGCTCACCGACTAAGTCGGAAATTTTATAAATTGAAACCTAGCAATAATTTGACATTCCGGTTCCAACAAAAGTGGTTTCGTCGGAAACAGAGGTCGTTTGAAAATTGACTATTTTCACTAGCTTTAATGTTATTTAAAAATGAAATTTTAATTTCTGCCACATTTTTCAACCAAATTATTTAAAATAAAATTTTTTAATTGGTTCGTATTTTCCGGGTTGTTACAATCTCCCCCACTTAAAGCTTTTCGTCCCCGAAAAGGAAACAAAGTAAAGTGGGAAACAAGACGGAAAATGTAAATTATTGTAAATGTACCTTAACACAAGAGTTACTCGGAGATGTCTATTCTGCACTTGGGGTAAGCCTTTGTGATGCTCTCCTCCATCTCCCAAGTACAGTCTCTAGGATCCCCGCTCCATTGCACCTTGACAAGGTGGATGCTCTTGTTCCTCAACACTCGGGTTTCTTTGCCAACTATTTTCACTGGCTCCCTCCTTACTGTTAGTTCGGCGTAATCTCCAAATCTTGTTGTACCGCTTCCTCCATAACTAGGTCTGGACCATGAACATGTTTGTGAAGTAGAGATACATGAAATACATCATGCACCCTAGGCAACCAGTCAGGCAGCTGCACTCTATAAGCGAGAGTACCAATCCTTTCGAGAATAGGAAATGGACCAATGAATCTCGGTGCCAACTTTCCAGTCTTACCAAAACGAACCACGCCTCTCAATGGAGAAACCCTCAACTAAACATAGTTGCCAACAGATAATTCTAATTCTCTTCTTCACTGGTCTGCATAGCTCTTCTGTCGGCTCTGAGCAGTCAATAGCCGCTTCTTAATCAAATCCACCTTATCCGATGCTTCACGAACCATGTCGGGGCCCAAGACTAATTGATTGCCTGAATCCACCCAACATGCCGGCGATCTGCATGGTCTGCCATACAATAATTCAAACGGTGACATCTTCAAGCTTGCTTGGTAGCTATTATTATAAGAGAATTCCACCAAGTGCAAGTGATCCTCCCATGAACCGCCATAATCAAGAATGCAAGCTCGCAACAAGTCTTCTAAAATACGGTTCACCCTCTCAGTCTGGCCATCTGTCTGAGGGTGATAGGCAGTGCTCAGATTCAACTTGGTCCCAAGCTCTTCTTGGAAAGCTTCCCAGAATTTGCTAGTAAATATAGGATCCCGATCACTAACAATGCTTTTGGGAACCCCATGCAGTCTGACTATCTCCTTAAAATAAAGTTGCGCCAAACTTCGAGTTGTTCCATTGGACCTGACAGGGATGAAATGGGAAGACTTTGTTAAGCGGTCTACAATCACCCATATGCTATCATTCCCTTTTCTTCTTCGGGGCAAGCCATCAATAAAGTCCATAGAAGTTTCCTCCCACTTCCAACCTGGAACTCCCAGCGGTTGCAACAAACCTGCCAACTTCTGTTGACACTTTTAACTTGCTGATAAGTGGGACATCTAGCAACGTAAATAGAAATATCTCTCTTCATCGCCTTCCACCAAAAGGTGCGCTTAAGATCATGGTACATCTTGCTTACACCTGGATGGAAGCTGAGTTTAGATTTGTGGCACTCATCCATAACTTCTCTTTTTAGCTCAGCAATGTCTGGCACACAAATTCGCCCTTCCAATCTAAGCGTCCCTTTACTGTCAATTTGGAAGCTTGAGGCTTCTCCCTTTCGAACTCGCTCGCTAAGCATCTGGATAAATTTATCATTCTTTTGAAGAGCAGAAATTTTATCAATCAGAGTAGGAGTGATAATAAGATAGGCGAGGATGAGATTGTCGCTATCTGCATTCTTCCTACTGAGCGCATCAGCTACAACATCGGCTTTCGCTAGAGTATATAGGATATCCAGATCATATACTGCAAGAAATTCAACCCAGCGCTGCCGCCTCATATTCAAGTCTCTTTGGGTAAATAGTTGCTTCAAGGATTTGTGATCCATGTATATTTCGAACTTCTCACCCAAGAGATTGTGCCTCCATATCTTTAGAGCAAATACAATGGCCATTAGCTCAAGATCATGAGCGGCATAATTCTTTTCATGCGGTTTCAATTGGCGGCTAGCATATGCGAGTACTTTGTCTCTTTGCATCAGCACCGCACCAATACCTTAAATAGATAAGGGATAACATGTTAAAATGAGATTTGTCATTAAAAGAAAATGTTATCTCTTACATGTTGATTTATATAAAAGAAACAACCTTGTTTAGAAGCGTCGGTCCAGACTTTCAAATCCCGATTGCCATCTATAATGGTCAATACAGAAGCATTGGTCAACCTCCATTTTAGATCATGGAAAGCTACCTCACATTCGGGTGTCCAAACGAACTTTTTGTGCTTCTTGGTCAGGTTTGTCAATGGACAAGCTATCCTCGAAAAATCTTTGACAAATTTCCGATAATAGCCAGCCAGTCCTAAGAAACTTCTGACCTCTGTGGGAGTTCGAGGCTGCTTCCAATCTTGGATGGCTGAGATCTTTCCTGGATCTACTGAGATGCCTTCTTTTGATACGACATGACCGAGGAATTTCACCTCTTCTTGCCAGAATATGCAATTGGAGAATTTGGCTTTCAGCACATTTCTTCGCAAAATCTCCAAGACTTCTCTCAGATGCTGTTCGTGCTCAGCAGTGGACTTAGAAAAGATGAGGATGTCATCGATGAACACTAGCACAAATTTATTTAAAACATCTCTGAACGCTCTATTCATCAAATCAACAAAGTATGCTGGAGCTTTATATAGACCGAAAGGCATTACTAGCCATTCATAAAATATATCCGGTCCTCTGAAAGCAGTTAAAGGCACACACTCTTCTGCGATACGAAGTTGATGGAATCCTGTGGCCAGGTCCATCCTAGAAAATACTCGTGCTCCATGCAAGAGTTCTAATAGATCATCAATTCGTGGCAGTGGATATTTGTTTTTCAGCGTTTGTTTGTTGAGATCGCGGTAGTCCACACATAACCTGAGTGTACCATCTGATTTCGGGACGAACACCACTGCTGCACTCCATTCTGAGAAGCTGGGCCTGATCAGACCCTTCCACAAAAGCTGCTTGGTTTGATTTCTCAGCTCCTCCTTTTCTTTTGGCGACATTCTCCGAATAGGATATACGACAGGCCTTGCATTCGGAGCTAAGTCAATTCTGAAGCTGATTTCTCTATGTGGAGGTAAGCCCTCAACTTCTTTGAATACATCATCATAATCTTTGACGATAGGGATATCCTCAATAGAAGTAGGGTGACTTCTAGAGAAGACCAGAATTCTTTTCTGTCGGTGGCTGAGCTGTGGCATGGGATAGTAATATTTCCGAGCTTAGTTTTAACTTTGATGATTCTCTCCGCACATATTAACTCAGCCTCATACTTTGTTAGCCAATCGATCCCCAGTATGACATCATAATCGGAGAAATTCATGATGATCAAATCAAAGGGGAACTGGTAGCAAGTGTAAGAAACAAGTACTCTACAATACTGATCGAGAATAAGAGAACCTCCTATCGGACTATTACCTCTAATCAATTCTTTAAGTTTCCTTGGTTTTAGTTTTAACTTTTTAATTGCATCATTAGAGATAAAGCTTCATGCTGCACCAGTGTCAAACAAGACAGTAATAGGAATGTCTTTAATATTAAGAGTACCTCCTAAGACATCGGGTTTACCTGGCCCCTCGGTAGAAGTTGGTGCAACCGCTCCCTCGTAAACATGTGCCACTTCAGTTTTCTTCAATAGGGGGCAATTTCTGGCAAAGTGCCCTTACTTATGGCAGTTATAGCAATCCTGAGTGTTTTGGGGGTTCTGGCTACGATTCTGAGAACTCTGGCTATGATTCTGGCTAGGTCCAGATTCGTTCCTCTTGATTCTTTTAGGAGCTTTGCACTCGAACTCAAAATGCCTAGTCTTGCCGCAATTATAGCATGTCACCTTGCTCCTGTCCCTCTTCTTCCCTTGAGGCTTAGCAGCAGAAGAATTGCCTGCCTTTTGTTTTTTGTCTGCCTGCTCCTTCTTGTTGTTGCTTTGATTTTTCACTCTATCCTGCTGTCCAGACTCATCATTCTCCTCGTAGCGGCAAGCCATCTCTATTACTTCATTGAATGGGAGCTTGATATGAGCAGTGACTCTGTTCAAATATTTCTTTAAAAGGCCCTTGATGAATCTTTTATTCTTCTCTACTGGATCTTGAATCAATCCAAGAGCATAACGTGAAAGCTCATCAAACTTTCTCACATACTCAGAAATAGACATACTCCCTTGCTGTAGGTTGACGAACTGCTCACGAAGGCGCTCTCTTGCTTGTGGAGGAACATACTTGTCATTGAAAAGTTCTTTAAATTTGGCCTAAGACATATTGGCCACATCATTGCAAATCTTGACTGTATCCCACCAATGTCCAGCTTCATCTTTCAATTGCCATACTGCCAGGAAACGCTTTCGCTGATCCTCTAATTCTAAGCCCTCTAAGATCTTTTCACAGTCCTTAAGCCATGACTCTGCCTGAATCGCAGACTCTCACCCTGTGAAAGGTACACCTCCTAGATTTCTGAATTTCTTTGACATTTTTTCCAAGTAGAAGGGCTGTGGGGTGGAGGTGGTTGTGCTACGACCTCAGAAGTAGGTTGTTCCTGAGTAATGGGGGTCTCATCTCTGGTTGGCCCTCTAGCTCCCACTCGGGCTCTACCTCGGGCCCCGCCTCGAGCTCCACCTCGGGCTCCACCCCGGGCTGTTCTTGCTCTGCTATCCATTTAAATCAGTCTATACCATCAAGGAAAGAGTCAGACCAACAGAAATGAAAGATTTTAAGGAAAGATAAGACAAGGACAAAGTTAAAAGATGACGATGTAATGACTGATAAGTATGTGTTATTCTGCTGTGCTCATTCCAGGGCATTACTAGTCCTATCTCTAATGAGCTACTCACCTTAGAATAATGTGGATTCTATTTAGACGAATTGTTCTAAATATGTTATACTCCGAGGCTACGGTTTACCTTAAGCTCTGATACTAACTGTGATGACCCCAAACTTCCGTGGTTCGAAAGCAAGGATAATCATTTGGAATACAACATATTTACAATAACAACAGATCTCAGATAATATCATAACACATAATTATTGCAGCGGAAAGATAAAAGTCATAAACATCACAATAACTGAACCACAGAATACGCGGTTTATAGGATACAACTTAGCAAAATAAAAGTCTGAATCAAAGGAAATAAGTTCCAACTTCAAACGTATATCAAGATACAAGATGCAATAAAGTCTCTAAAGCAGAAAATAAAGAAAAAGGAGTTCTTCGTCTTCTTCTTCCAAGCAGTCTTCAATCCAGCAAAAGTCTTCCTAAAAACCTGTTACTTGGCTGCCCATGTAAAGAGAGGGCAC
Organism: Allium sativum; assembly: GCA_030737875.1. NCBI lineage: Eukaryota > Viridiplantae > Streptophyta > Magnoliopsida > Asparagales > Amaryllidaceae > Allium > Allium sativum. Next base: position 29,735,305 of record JASFAX010000021.1, on the reverse strand, counting down.
CCAAGTTTGCAAAATGAAACAAACATCGAGTCAGTCGTGGGACTGGTATGAGAAATCTTTCTATACTAACTAACAATATGGCGCATCATAGGAATACGCCGCTAACGCAGAACGGGTTCACTCCATTTGATTGCCAGTGCATGATTTAATAAAGTTTATACAAAAAAACGAAATGAATTTTGAAAAATGAAATCATTATAAGACTCATGTCCTATCACACAATGCAACGCAAACCGGAGGATAGAGTTTTTCCTTATAATGATCAAACATGACTTGATACGTATAAAATAATATCTTTAATATTATTATTAGTGTTTAAGCAGTTTAAAATACTTCAATGTAAATGTATGATTCCTAGACGGCATAGTACCTCATCCTACTATGTTGCCATATATAAGTTTACAATCAAGACCATAATGTCGTATTGGGAATTGGTTTTCAATCATGAAATCGAGGCTAGGGATCGTCCTCTCCGATTCGATACACTCTAGCAAATGCCTCAGGATCACACCTATGGGCAACCCTTGGATCTTCAGAGCCGGTCCCCACCTAACGGTAGTGGATTGGCAATTCCTGAACACACGCTTCCCAGTTCCTTTGAACCTCTATATGGCCACTAACAACCTATAAATCCGAGGTACCTCAATCCAATATCCACATAAGTAAAATGCCAGCCAGATTAAGCACTGACACAACCCCTAGCTAGAAAGACACGTGTGCACTCCCTGCATTCCATATCCCGTTTTAGACTCATACCGGGGTGTGAGGCTTGCAAAGTCACGCTATACTCAAAGCTACGCCTAAACAGGCTATGCTTCGATAATCAACCACAAGGCCCTGCTTTTCAACAAATGCCTTCATCATCTGCATCTTGCTGTGTCACATTGACAATTCGTGCCATGCTATCGATAAATATTAATATACACCAGGGTGTTAAGCAGAGAATGAATTCTCCACCACCAATCAGATATACATTAATAAAAATCAATTTAATTACATGAAATGAATTCCAACTTCAGACACGCATCCATTTACAAGTCCATTCTGGGTCTGAACGAAACCAGAGATACCCGAGAGGTTCTCGCTTATCCGGACAATCAGCACATACGTCCGGACAACTACTGCTTCAACCCCGTCCTGGGAGCAAATCAGTCTAAGGCATCAGTAGTCGTCATCCATTCGATGTGAATATTACTGGTCTTCAAACACAGTCTTCTACATCTTTTATTTAATCGTCGTGTAATTATTTAAAATGAGTTAAACTCGGTCTTTTCAAATAATTTTTCGCACAATTATCTTTTAAATCATTTCATATCGTTAATAACTATTTATAACGATTTATCGTTATTTTTATTTATTTAAAATAGCTCAAAACAATAATACGACGCTTCGGATCAGTGGGCGGCCTTGGCGCTGTTTTTACCAAATTTTGATTTACACATATCTTGAAATCCAACCATCGGATTTTGATGAAATTTATATCGTTGGAAAGCTCTTCCCAAAGCGGCCCTAACGGTTCCAGTTTTGGGAAAATCCAACGGTCGGATCTTTCGGTATAATCGTTTAAAGTTACGATTGCCGATACGCAAACTATCATGCGCGTTTCGTTTAATTTTAATTAATATTTATATATATATAATTATATATATAAACCATTCGATGAATTTTCTAATGTATTTAACATACCAAATAAAGGAATAATTTATTTGGCATGTCACAACCATGTACTGACAAGCAAGATACATTTCATTCATATGGAAATTATAAATGTAAATTTATAACTTCAAATTCTAATATAAGCGATGTCATTATAAATTTAACAACGCATATAAACTCTAATATACGCGGCGTCATTATGAATGTAAATTTAACAACACATACAAATTCTAATATATGCGATGTTATAATAAATGTAAATTTCCTTCTAATGAACAAAAATGAATATTTTTGTTCAAACTATTTTTAATAAACAAAATGGTGAATCTCTTTCCATGTTTCTACTATTACATTAAAAATGTATTTCTAATGTAAAACATATTTCATAATAAAAATGTGATTCTTTTCTAAGTTTGTAATATTACATTAAAGATATGATTTTAATGTAAAACATATTTCTTAATGAAAATGTGATTCTTTTATAGGTTTCTAATATTACATTAAAGATATGTTTTTAATGTAAAACATATTTCTTAATAAAAATGTGATTCTTTTCTAAGTTTCTAATATTACATTAAATATATGTTTTTAATGTAAAACATATTTCTTGATAAAAATATGATTCTTTTCTAAGTTAACTATTTGTAAATAAAATGTCCCTTTTATTATGTCATGTTTTATTTACACTAAATGTAATTCCTATCCATGTTCTTTTCTTATTTATTATCTATTTACTCTACAAGTAAATAAATGTTGCTCTTTACTTCTCTTTATGCTTATTAACCTAAGTGTAAATACATGTGTCATCTCAAATTACATAAACTTTTTACGTAAGAACGTAAATAAATGTGTTCTCTAATTTTATTCTTTTTATTTACATAAAAAAATGTGAATAAAGGTCATCGCCAAGTTTATTCTTTTTATTTGCATAAGAAGATGCAAATAAAGTCGTTCTCATATTTTGCTCATTTATTTACATAGAAAAACGTAAATAAAGTTGAATCACAAAATTTGTTCTTTTAGTTACATAGAAAAACGTAAATAAAGTTGTATCGCAAAATTTGTTCTTTTATTTACATAGAAAAATGTAAATAAAGTTGTATAGCAAAATTTGTTCTTTTATTTATATAGAAAAATGTAAATAAAGTTTCATCTCTCTATAATCAAAATTCTTATTTACCACCAAATTGTAAATAAAAGGGAATATACTTTTTCTATGTCATGTTTCCTATAATCACAATTTTATTTACAACTGAATGTAAATAAAAGAAATGGCCTTCTGTTTATTTTCTATAATTACAACTAAATGTAAATAAGAAGTGTCACTTTTTTTTCTATATACGATTCACCAAATATGTGATTCTGCAACTGATCTATCATTAACATGCAGATCTGAATTAACATAATAATAAACAAGCAGATAAAAGCATCACACATCAGCATATGAACATTCAACAATTTCATAACATCGAAGATTTTGTTTATTAACAACAATTATTTTAATAGTGAGGAGGTTATTTAAATAATTAAATTATTAAAACTCAGAGATCTCACCTCAATCCAAATTCAGATCAAAAATTCAAAAGGTCCACAATCAGTCCTAGTCAGTTCTAAAGCGTAGTATTTTGTATCACGAACACAACGTCTCTGAAATAGCTGAATTCCGAGTTCAAACGAGTCAGTTATGGTTTAATTTACATTGTGAAACATTTTAAATTAAATTATAAAAATAATTAAAGGTTTTACCCTTCTTCCCTAATTAACAGATAACAGGTCGTCGAGTTCCCTTATTCGTTCAAATCTAGGTTATAGTTTTGCTTCCAATCTGTCGCATGAGATGCAGATCAGACAACGCAGCGTCGTCGGCCTAGGATAGGCGCCTCCAGCGGTGGTCCCCACGTCGAACTCGGTGGGGTTTTGGTGGCTGAAACTGAGGTGGTGTAGCGGGTTTTAAAGGAGGTGGTTCGGGTTGGATAGTCCACGAAGCGTGCTGTGATCCGTATGGATCTGAAGGGGGCTCGATCCTCTTCGAAATGGTATGAAGATTGTGGTCTGGAAGTTAGTGGATGAGGAGATTTTAGTGGGGGGAGTTTTGAACGACATTGGCCATGGATATAGGGTGGCGGCTGGGAAGAACGATGAACAGTAGATTAGGTTTAATTTCCACTATTATTTATAATATTTTAAATGAAATTTTTACAAAAAAATCCATATCTTCTTAACCGTTTCGATTACAGTCCAACAGAAGGTGCCCCTAGCCAATAGCCCATATTCTAGATCCAACGGGCTAGGCCCCATCAGCCAAAACGGCTGTCTATGGCCTAAATTATTTAATTTAATAATTAAATCCTTTTTAAATTAATTAGTTCGCATAAATAAATTCACCGAGGCCACATACGGACTCAGAAAAATCCAAAAAAAATATTTGGCCTTGTTATGATGATACGGTCGTGACAAGGCTAATTTCGTCGAATTCTGAGACTGTTTGAAAAATGGCTATTTTTCAGTCGATTAAATTGGACTAAATTGAAAGAAACATAGTTTCTTTCACCACGCTCACCAACTAAGTCGGAAAATTCTATAAATTGAAACCTAGCAATAATTTGACATTCTGGTTCCAACAAAAGTGGTTTCGTCGGAAACAGAGGTCGTTTGAAAATTGACTATTTTCACTGGCTTTAATGTTATTTAAAAATGAAATTTTAATTTCTGCCACATTTTTCAATCAAATTATTTAAAATGAAAACTTTTAATTGGTTCGGATTTTCCGGGTTGTTACATGATCAGTCACTATTAATCACATAACCTTTGAGCTCATACGTCTCGAAGAAGGGTGTTAAGCAAGAGAATAAATTCTCTGCCACCAAACATATACATCATTAATAGCAACTAATCGAATATGTGACGAACTACAATGTAAAACCATAATAAATTTCCAAATAATTTCGAAATCATCGGGTTTTAGCCCTCGAAATCCTTTCTGTTTTATAAAACATTTTTATAAAACATTCCCTGTCCAAAATCAGGAATACATTTCTTTTCACTTATGAAAAATATCATTTCAAAATCACTCATTAAATTTGAAATGAACTCAACAACTTCGCTAACACCTCATAGTCAAATCGTGAAGTGTTTCACAAGGCGTTAGCATACCAGTATTTCTACCCAACCCAATGCTAAATGTAAAAGCATATTTTGCTCATAAACTGGTCGAGCACAATCCAAACAATCAATATACCACAATCAATATCAACAACCAAGTGAATTTGGTTTAATCACATCACGTGTTTTGGTAAATTCGATTACCATTTGTTCATTCACAATCTAATTAAAGATTTATTCAAACTCCAATTAGTTTCAATCCCAAAATCATTTCTTATTGATTGTTCAACTTTCTGAAAATTAATCCTGCTTTAACTGGGTTAAAGAACCAATGTCGTTTAAACACAGTTCATGACAAACCCAAATCCAATTTGATATTAAATATAAGACTCTGAATAAAAATAGTATCGGCTTATATTCAACATCAAATTCTGAAACCAACAAATATCGTATTGGAATAACGATATATATATATATATATATCTTCCAAATTCCTCAACAATATCCGTATAATCAAGAAGTCCAATATCGAAATATTTCGAAGATTATTTCAATTCAAATCTAATCCAATTCTATATTGGAAATTCTGGTTATTTTTAAAACCATTTCAAATCCAATTTATATAATCAAAAATATTGGATTCTTATTCTAGTTCATAACTAGTTCATTTCTATAAAAATATATTTTTATCTTTTCAAATATGGAATTTTTCATCCCAATTCATTCCAAATCATTTATTATGATTTTACATAAATTATCGATATTTTTAATAATTTTATCAAGGGCCTTTCAGTCGATTTCCATTAACGGTCATCGAACTGCACTTACAACGACCTTTTCCAATTTTGATTTATACATAATTCCAAATCCAACCGTTAGATTTCAAATTTCTTATATTCGTTGGAAAGACCTTTTTGATACGAACCCAATGGTCCCAGTTTCAGGAGAATCCGACGGTCGGATCTCCCGTAACGTCAATTCGAAGTCAATGGTCGAAATTCGTGAACTACCGCGGCACGACACGTTCTATTCAGGCCATTAAATATGTATTATGTATATATTATATATATTTCATCGATTTCCTTTTTAAAATTATTTTATAAATTGTTTTAAATTCGTTTCAAAAACGGTTTCAACTTCATTTCAATTCTAAGTCAAATTTGAATATTCCTATACATGACGACTTTATACAGTGCATGTATATGCTAAAAATTATATTTTTAACAATCCAATAATTATTTCAATACATGACCATTTTATATATCGTATATATAAGCTAAAAATAATATTTTTAGTGAACAAATATTTTTCACATCGCATATATATATATATATTCACATCGTATATATACACATTTTCACATCGTATATATATATATATATTATTTTCACATCATATATATATATATATTTCATTTCACACATATATATTATTTTCATTCCATATATATATATATATATATATATATAATTTTCATTTTGCATCACATACCAATTTTCACACAGAATACAATCAAACAAGTCGTTCATAGTCTGTGGACGACAAGGAGCAGTTCATATATGCAGTTATAAAGTAAATAACTGTACAGAAATAATTTTAGTGAGAAGTTCCCACTTTGATTGGATCAGGAATCATTTAAATAACGATTGTTTTACTGAATCAAACTAGGCGTTTTAATTCAGTCAGAATTTCCCATTGCTTCCTTTTTAGTTTTGGTCTTTTCCATTGTGTAGCCCTCACCTGTTTTTGTCGAATTTGGTATTCATATGAAAAAGATATGTTATTTTAACCATTGACTACAAAATTTATTTTTAATTAACACAATTAATTAATTACATTGCTCAGGGGAACAAAATCTCCTCCTTGTTTTCGTTCCTCATCGTCTTCTGCACATAGAAATCGAACCCATTCAAGCCTCTAGGGCTTCAAATTTGCACGCACATCGAACCCTTGACCACAGATCTGAAATCATCACCCCGTCGTCGCCCATCAAGCCACCATGCACCGCCAGTGGTAGCACGGATCTCGACCCACCCTTTGGCCTGCAAATTGTGTTCGAACTGCTGGGGTTTGAGCTGCGATTTCTCACCATCCACGAAACAATAGACGATCCTAACCGTTCAATATGTAGATCTCGCGAAGCCCTTTGATTTTGCCTTAGAAAGATCGTTGAATTGATGAACGGACAAGAAGATCGAATGGAAAAAAAATTTGAGCGCCACAGCCATCGATCGCATTAGAGGCGACGGCGCATTTTTCTAATCTGTGAAGATAGGGTTTTGCGGTTGACCATTTTGACCAGGATATTTATAAGCAATATTATATTATATTTAATCATTAGCGTTATATAGTTTCAAATTTTCACATTTGAACTCCAAATCAAACCCAACGAATGTCACCCCTAGCTAAATACCCCTATTCCGGATATAATGAAATATGCTTCTTAAGCCAATTCGGCTGTTATGCTCAGTTTTTCTTTATATAAAACTATAAATCAATATATATTCAATTTGAATGCACATTTTAATTTACCGATGACATATACTGACTCTGGAAATTCTAGAAAAAATATTTCTAGCTTCGTATTGACGATATGGTCCTAACAAAACTAATTTCATCAAATTTGAAGATCTTTTGAAAAATGGCTATTTTCTGGTTGATCCAAATTGACTAAAACTGTTAAAACACATTTTCTTTTGTCACGCTCACATTTGACTCAGAAAATTATGAAAATTGGAACCTAGCAATAATTTGACATCCCTGATCCAACAAAAGTGGTTCCATCGAAAACGGAGGTCGTTTGCAAAATGGCTATTTTTAAGGCCTTTATATATATTAAAATATATATAAATACCATAGCGATTTTTCTGAATTTTAAACTGGACATATCTTACACTCTATAAAGTGAAATCTCAGTTTCTTACATCCGTTAGAAAGATATTGTTAAACAGATTCAAATATTTCTTGTTTCGTCCAATTCTGACTTATATTGAATTCTGTATATTCATTTGAAATTAGAAATCGAATTTTCAAACTACCGCGCCATTTTCCAATTCATTTTATAATTAAAATAAATATTTATATTCTAATTACGAGTTAAATAAATTTATATATTCTAATTCTATCCAAAATAAATTTCTTGTCGTTATTATTTAAAATAACTCGTTTTAAATATTCAAAATTCATTAAAATTTCCAAAATAAAAATTTTAAATTGGTTCTGATTTTCCGGGTTGTTACAATCTGATTGACATAGAAATGTGTTTATTTTATGCTCTTATATCTTATCTTTTGTATATAAATAAATATTACTTGGGTATTGTTTTGTTACTTTTACAGATATTCCAACCCAGCCCGCATGCAACCAGAAAAGTAGAGAAATGGAGATCAAATTGGTATATATTTACATTTTGAAGAATTGTAGATGAAGATCTCACATCTAGTTGTTGTTGGACAAGAAAATGATTGGTAGAAAGACCAAGAATTTCTCAAATCAAGGGAAGCTTGTCAAAGAACCAAGAGAAAAAGAAGAAAGGCCAAAAATTTAATAGATTTAACTAAGGCCCATTTGAAACTCTCATTGTAAACTCTTTTGTGAATTCCCTAAGGCCCATCTATCATTGTATTAGGGTTAGGGTTTGGCTATCTATCCTATAAATACCCTTGTAATGTCATTGTAACCACCATCTCATTTTCTCTATTCCATTACTCTAATAAAAATTCTTCTTCTTCTTCTTTTATTTTCTAGTATTTTTTTAGCAACTAGTGTCATCTACCCGATTAGATTCGGTAGAGTACTAGTTGTATTTTACATTTGTTTCATTAGTGATTAGTCGTTTGATTAGTCTCAACGACAATCCTAATTTTATTTTTTTGTTGTTCTTCTTATTCTGCACTTTTATTTTTTGCATTGTTGTTCTTGTTTTGCAGTTTACTTTCTTTAGTGATTAATCGTTGATTAGATTCAACGATATTCCTAAATTCGCAATTTCAATTTGTTTTTTATTTCAACAAAATCTCCATGTTTCATCTAACTCGCCCAAGAGATTAGATAAATAATTTGATTTTAATTTACCTCCCTGTGTTCGACCTGTATGCTACACACCTGTATGCTTGCAGAATTTAATTTAAATGTCGCGCTTTTCTGATTCATAGATTAGCGACGATCAAGTTTTTGGCGCCATTACCGGGGAGGTAACAATTGAATTTTATTATTTATTTAATTTCTGATTCGTGTTAGTTTTTTTTCTTTTTGTTTGATTTTGTTTAAAAAAAAATCTAGCCAAATTTTCTTTTATTTCTTTTTATTTTCCTATTGTTTTCTTGTACATATATATAGATAAAAATCTTGATTAGTTGATTGTGTATCACATATTGATATTATAATCTCTAAGACAAGAAAAAAAATCTTGCCACTTTTACTTTTAATTTTCCTTCTTTTTTTTCATTTATTTATTTCTTTTTTTGTTTGCATTTCTTCCAATTTAATTCCTTCTTCAAAAAGAAAAAAAATATACAAAAAAAAAAACTTGCTAATTTTTCTTCAATTTCTTTCCGTCTTTCTACCACCTCGCTGATTTTCACATTTTTCTTTTCCCTTTCCTTTTCTTTTTATTTGTTTCCATCATTTGTCTACAACTTTCTAAAAAAAAAAAACTTTCGCAATTTCTTCTCTGTCTACTTTGATTTCTTTCTTTTTTTTGTCTGCTTTTATTTCTTTCCTCAATTTCTTCTACCCTTCCTCTCTACTCAAATAACCTTGTTTTTTTTCTCTTATTTCCTTCCTCTTTTAATTTTTTTTCCTTTTTTGTTTTGGTTTTTACCATTCATTTCTTTCCCTTTCTTCTTGTTCAAATTTTCATTAAAAAAAACTTGCATTCTTTTTTTTTCCAATTGCATTTCTCATTCAGCTCCTACAATCTCTCTTTCCATTTTTTTCATTTATTTCTTTCTGTCTCTCTCCTTCATTAAAAAAAACAACTTTCAATTTTCCTTTATTTTTTCCATCTTTCCACTTTCTTTCCAATCATCTACATTCTTTTTCTTTTTACAAATTTCAAAAAAAAAGACTCCTCTTTTGCAATTTTTTTCCTTTCTTCTTTTGTCTTTCTTGTTCTCAATACATTTGATTTCTTTTCTTCTCTTACAAATTCCCTTTCTTTTCAAAAAAAAATCCTCTTCTAATTTTACAACAATAAACAAAAGAAAAAAAAATTCTTTCTGTTTTTGTCTTCTCTTTTATTGCTTTCCCTTCTCAATTTCTTTTCCAAATCTTTTACAATTACTTTCTTTCCTTCCTTTACAATTCTCTTTCTTTCTTGAAATCTATCTTCCCTTTTTTTTTTTTTTTTGGTCATTTGTTTCTTTCCTATTTGTCCACTTTTCAACAATAATAAAAAAAGGGAAGGCCATAAAAAGATTCATTCTTTTTTTTCAATTATTTTTCCCTGCTTCATTTCTTCCCTCTGATCAAATACCCCTTCCTCTCACATAATCTCATTTCACCACAGTTTTTTTCAATCCACACTTCAGCACCATCTTCTCCAAAAAGTTAGTTTTTTTTTTGTTAATTCCTTTGTTTCTTTTTCTTGTGCTTTTTTTTGTTATTCAATTCATTCAAAAAGAAAAAACCAAAAAAAAAAAAGAGATTTCGAACTAAGGACAAGGTGACTGGAGTTCAAGCAACAAATCAAGATTTCAGAAATCAAAAGAAATTGCAAATAGTGAGATTTCAATCATTGACGCTACTCATTTTTTCTGGATGGACAGCCATGCCCCACTGTAATAATTTCTGAACTCTACAGGTGCTCTGCTGCAAAGAAAAAAATATAGATATTGCTTGTAAAAACTTTCTGCAGGAACAGCGGCTTGCTTGTACAATTTTTTTTTTCATTCTTGCTGTTATTCTTGTCTGACTGTTCTGTGACTGATATTTCTGAATCTGTGTGTGAGAAACGAATTTCCATAATTACCGTCATCACTCTCATTGTTTTTCACAATAAAAATAGACGCTACAAAATAATATAATTGAAAAGTGGTGTTTTGTGAAGTTGACTGTCTTGTATAATTGGATCGCGGATATATAGTAGTTCAATTTATTGAACTATTAGCAAAAGAGGTTGCATACTACCCGTAAAACATTGGCCGTATCCCTTAGTATTCATACTATACGTGAACGGCCAAAAGACCCTCTTCCCCCTTCCAATTGAGTCAGTTAATTAATATAGCACAACCCATTCTTTTATACTATTTTGAAGTGAGAATAATTTCTGTCTTGTCATAACTTCATTCAAATGTCTGATTCAAAAAAAATCATTGAGAGATATGTGGGATAATAATCGGAGTAGACGTCCTCTTGAAGAGTATGAGTATGAATTGCAACTCATGAAACAAGATTTTCCAAAATTTTGTGAGCCCAATGTCAACAATTTTCAAAATTTTCCAACTGACCAACATTTTCAAAATCATAGATATAATCGAAATGACGATTTCAATTCAAATTTCAATAGTTTCGATTATGGGCCACATCCGTATCAAAATAGTTTTGAATTCCAATATTGCTTTGATCCACACCAATATGGAGTTGGAAACCAATTCGAAAATAATTTTGAAATTGATTTTCAAATCGATCATAATTTTGAAAATTACAACCCATATCCACATCTTGAGATTAACCAAAATTGCAATTTTCCTTCGAATTTCATCAGTTTTGGTTACGAACCTAATTTTCAAAATCAAAATGATTTCCAATCTCAATTTCAATTTTCTGAAAATTCAAACTATTTTGAAAATCAAGAAATCCAAAGCGAGAGCTCTCAAATCAACGACTCTGAAGAATGTAATTTTGATGAGAGGGCGGAAAGGCTAAATAAAAAGATGGATGAACTTCTTTGTTTAATGGCGTCTTATAAAGAACAACTATAGCAACAAAATCAAATTCAAACAAGCCTTGAATCAGAATATAATTCAACTCTTAGTGACAACGAAAATTTTCAAATAACGACTTTTGAAATTGAGAATAACCATCTGAATGAAGTTGTTCACAATTCAGCAAGTGATTTGGACTTCGATTCTTTTCCATAAAAAGATTTAAACTCAGATTTTGATCTTCCTCTTTCAGGCTGTGAGAAACTTGAAATTTTTGAAATTGAACATAATAAAGATGTTGAATTTTTCAATTCAAATTTGGAAAAGGATTTTAATGAACATGAATTCTTTGGATTGTATGAGGATGAGTTGCCAAATGAGGAAGAAGTGGATTCACGTCACGAGTTCGAAAATTTTAACTTTGAGAAAATTTCAAACGAACTTGAAATTGTCAGTGTCGAAAATACATTGTCAGTTAATGATGAGAAGTGTGATCATATAGTCTTGAACAACACTCATATTTCAACTTTCACTGAATTTATATACGATCACAAATTTTTGAAATTTTACACTGATAAATTTGTGGAACACATGAACTATTTTTGGAATGTTAGCTTTGTTGAAAAACTTCATGTTAGGACGACCCTGGACATTTATCTTCTGGACTATAAATCTAGATTTAAAGATGAGATGGTTTTCAAAAACCTTTGCTTATTAGAAAACATGCGTAGACATAGTGGGAATGGAACTCATAGGGCAAGAACCAAGTGTGAGGGAAAAAGATGGTCGTATTCTTTGCATCGCATGCATCGTAAACACATATATCATTGTACATATGATCCATTCTTACATATTGCTAGAATGCATTTCATTCTTCAAATAATTTTGCATCTCATTCACCTTTGGGTACGATCATTCAAATTTAGGAAACGTTTACAGTGTGGACACTGTTTAGTTCTAGTGTGGGGGGGAGTCTGCATTTTACTCATTTTCGTTTTTTTATTTTTCTTTCTTTTCATTTTTCATCCATTTAAATAGGACCATCATGCATTTTAGACTGTAGTAACGTGCCATTTTTTTTTTTTTTGAAATATGACTCATTTTAGTTTGATACAACAAAATAAGTTAAGGATTATTAATCAGTTGATAGTATTTTTTTCTCTCAATTTAGATCAAATAAGAAATATAATGAAAAGTTTGATTCTGAGGGATAATAGTGTAACCGGTACATAGGGAGATTCTTAGGTGATGGCCATGAAATCTATTCTATATTGTAGACTTTGTTTAAATAAGTGGAGGACTTAAAATACTTATATTGGCTTTTCGAATCTTTAAAACTAAGTTGTGTTAAGTTGAATTCGCGTAACTCTCTTTTGTGCTTATATTTTCAATAATAATAATAGTAATCCAAGGGTATCCAACATTGCTTGTATATCTAGCATTGGTGTGCAAACCCGCCAAGCTCTATCCGACATGTTGTTGACAAAGTCAGCGTTGGAATATCTTGGTCTCATTTTATGAGATTGGACACCTAAGGATTACGGACACGTTGTTGACAAAGTCAAAGTCGGCCTGCACAATCCGCCAAGCTCTTTACCCACTCTCTGTTAGTCCGCGAGGCAGTGCATGAGTGGTAAACCTTGGTCTTCTAAGTTAGGTGTATGTACTTAATCATAAATTTTAAAATTTTATAGAATAAAGAATAAGCGATGATGCCCAAACACTTCTTGACCTTATTGATTTGACTAGCCATACATGAGAAAATTAGAATACCACTTTACAAACTGTGTCAAGCAAACTAAGAATTTATTTCATGGCTGCACTATGTTATCGACTGAACCAACTGGCCAAACTGGAATTTAACATTTGAAAACTTGATTTATATTGAAAATTTGTGACAAGTTGAGGTACCTAAAATAAAATCAACTGACTAGAAATTGTTAACTTAATTTGTTGTACCACTTTCCAGAAACAAGTCTTATTTCCATTTTTTGTTTTTATTTTGCATATGTCCATTGCATTCATGTAGTTTCATTAGAATCATAGCATACTGCATTTAGATTTTGTGGGTAGTATCCGCTGAAAACCCTCACGAGACACCACTCGTCCGACTAGGGACACCTAGAGGTTTAATGGCTTGTTGCATACGCTCGATGCAATCGTGTTTCCTACGAAAGTGTGACCTATCTAGTTTAGTTTTTCATTTCTTGTTTTACTCGAGGACGAGTAAAAGATAAGTGTGGGGGTATTTGATTGACATAGAAATGTGTTTATTTTATGCTCTTATATCTTATCTTTTGTATATAAATAAATATTACTTGGGTATTGTTTTGTTACTTTTACAGATATTCCAACCCAGCCCGCATGCAACCAGAAAAGTAGAGAAATGGAGATCAAATTGGTATATATTTACATTTTGAAGAATTGTAGATGAAGATCTCACATCTAGTTACTGTTGGACAAGAAAATGATTGTAGAAAGACCAAGAATTTCTCAAATCAAGGGAAGCTTGTAAAAGAACCAAGAGGAAAAGAAGTAAGGCCAAAAATTTAATAGACTTAACTAAGGCCCATTTGAAACTCTCATTGTAAACTCTTTTGTGAATTCCCTAAGGCCCATCTATCATTGTATTAGGGTTAGAGGTTGTCTATCTATCCTATAAATACCCTTGTAATGTCATTGTAGCCACCATCTCATTTTCTGTATTCCATTGCTCTAATAAAAATTCTTCTTCTTCTTCTTTTATTTTCTAGTATTTTTTTAGCAACTAGTGTCATCTACCCGATTAGATTCGGTAGAGTACTAGTTGTATTTTACATTTGTTTCATTAGTGATTAGTCGTTTGATTAGTTTCAACGACAGTCCTAATTTTATTTTTTTGTTGTTCTTCTTATTCTGCACTTTTATTTTTTGCATTGTTGTTCTTGTTTTGCAGTTTACTTTCTTTAGTGATTAATTGTTGATTAGATTCAACGATAATCCTAAGTTCGCAATTTCAATTTGTTTTTATTTCAACAAAATCTCCAGGCTTCGTCTAACTCGCCCAAGAGATTAGATAAATAATTTGATTTTAATTTACCTCCCTGTGTTCGACCTGTATGCTACACACCTGTATGCTTGCAGAATTTAATTTAAATGTCGCGCTTTTCTGATTCATAGATTAGCGACGATCACAATCTCCCCTACTTAAAATCTTTTCATCCTCGAAAAGGAACGGAGGTGAAAGTTGTTTTACTAATCAACTCAACTTTCAGTTTGACTTTCATTCTTCAACTTTTTAGTTTCTAAAAATTTCCAATTCTTCAAAAATTTGGCTAACACCCTAAATTTTCGAAAAATTTCGCCATAACCTCCTTTGTACGGGAGCACCGGGAAAATCCCCAAACCGCCACACAAGCCCTCTTATCTCAAGAAGAAAAAGAAAACGCCAATCGACTCATAAAATCATTCAAACACAAGAAATTAATAAACATGTATCTATTTGTCGGGCATACAATTTTATTCCTCTTCTCTAGCCTCCTTGCTGTGACTTGTTCAATATATATGCATGCAATTCCAAACAATTTTCAATACAGTTCCAAATTTGATACCATTTGGTTATATGTACCATACTTTCACATAATGGTTTTATTAGATAACAAATAATCATACAACACAACCAACAATCAATTAATTGATTAGCGTTTCAAATATATAATAATTTTTTTATATATGTACTTAAAAATCATGCTTTCTAAAACTAGATTATATATAATCATAAATACGTTATTTAAAAACATATAACTCTCAACTCATTCTGGGGAATTACTAACCTCCTCTCTAACGAGTTTCTCATTCTAGAATGCTACTAATTCTATCTCTAATGAGGATTCTTCAATAGGATGTGACTAATCCAATCTCTGATGAGTCTTTTATTATGTTCTAACAAGTTGTACCCCAAATATTTCAGTTAACCAAAGCTCTAATACCATATGTAACGATACGGATTTCGCTCAGACCTAATCGAGCGCTAAACCGACCAGACCGTTCGAATCCAGCATACGCTAACTCTGGACATACAACACATAAGAACAAACAACAGAAAACTTTTATAAACATCATAATAAAGTTACATCAAAGTATATAATATCAGAGTATATCGAAAAATAATAATACAACGGAAGATTTATTTACAATAAATGTAATACAATGCAGCGGAAAACAAATAAAGTAACACAGCGGAAGACTATCAATGCTCTGGACATAGCTTTAAGCTTCAATCCAGAATCCTGCTTATATATCTGCAAAATAAACTACTCGACTGCCCGTGTGGAAAATAGGGGCACCCGAGTTTGCAAGGGAAAAGCAAACTACAGGTCAGTCATGGAACTGATGTGAGAAACTCTACAGTTAAAATTAACTTATTTAATCATAAGACAAATCACAGGACCACGCCGCTAACGTAGAACGGGTTTACCCCCATGAACGCCAATGTATAAACAACAATCAGTAATATAGATATGGATCTACTATGCACTAATCAATATGCAATATCCCAATCTACCCATTTAGATTAATCACCACACTTAGATTTTTCAAATCCAGTTCAATTTACAGAAATTTGTGATGTCCCGTATTTTCACGGTCGAATAATTAATTAATTAATTAATTTAAAATATGGCTTGGAAATTTAAATGGTTTAAATTAAAATAACTATTGAATATTTAATTAAATTAAATAACAGAATAATATATTTAATTCCGTATTAATCGAAAATAGTGAAATTCAGAATATTGTGTGAATTGGATTATTTAACTGATTTAATTCAGTTTTGAATTTAATTATATTAACGAATTTATTTATAGAAGCCATTTGAACATATAATTATATTATAATTATAATCGAGCTTGAAATGGCGCTGCAGTTCGTAATTTGGCGATACGAACTTTAAATGAATATACATAATCCGTTTTAAATCGGATTTCTGTGAAACAAAAAAAAACGTTCGAAGCTGGTGAAGTATATTTTTAATAGATGAGAAAAATCGAGATTTCGTCAGGTAGATTTTGATTTATGATCAAATCAATTTTCAAATGGTCGCTATAGAAATGTGTATCGACCGTAACAGTTTATTTGATATAAATAGATATTGGTTTCGAATTTAGACAAGAATCTTTTGAGACATAGTGATAAATTAATTTTTATAATTTTACTATAAAGTTTAATTAATTAAATAAGTACTTTTTATTTTGAAATATTTTACATCCTAAATTAATATTTTGGGGTTTCACAGAATAAGTTAACGGATCTATATTATTATATTTTTAGGATCGTGGCTCCTCGCTGAGCACGACTGTATTTTTATCTCTGTCTATAACAGTCCGTAGATAAACGGAATTTTTGTATAATGGGAACCATAAAGACTTTACTTTGGAAAAAAATACAACAACAAACAAACTATATTATAATGAATGGTTCTAAAATTCTATATATTCAAAACTAGAAGACTACTCTTAAGCACGTTGAAAACGATGACAGAGCGGTTCGAGATATAAGGGGGGGCATGTATATGCAGAACATACCAAAGTTAATTTAAAAATAGAGTAACGAGACCAATACAAAACGTCAGGATAAAACAACTGCAACATAAGTATATTCCTTATCCAAATGTACACACATGAATGTAGTAGTCACAAACTTGCGATACATTAAATTAAATAAAGAGTATACATACAACAATTGCTGCGGCACATATTATGAACAATATACATGCACATGCTCTCACGTACCCCATACTTTGCAGCCTAGCCTATATCCTACCGATATTACATTACGAACAGGTGTTGTCATTCGAATAGGAGAAAGAAAAAATAAAAGAAAAATACTGTAGATGTCCTTAAAAGCAAACCCCTTTGATTATCATCTTAATTTAGCTTATTTATGGACTGGGAGTTGTGAGAAAATGTTGTTAATGTTTTCTTATCTAGAACGAAAGGAAAAATTACGTACTTCTTCCCTTTTCTAAATTTTCAAATACTAAAATAGGCTCAACATTTAAAAATAATATACTATGTACTTTAGCAAAACTCATTCAGCATGTGTTTAGAATTTGGGCATAAGATAGAAGTTTTAAAATCAGATCTTTATGAAATATATAATCAAAGATTTACGAAATTTGATTCAAAGCACATTATACATTCAATAAATAAGCACCTGGAAATAAACGATCTAAACTTCATTTGCACAAAGCCACATGTTCCCAAAACTGACTAAAATCATACTTACAAAAATGATGTTTTTTCTTGTAAAAATAGTGTTCTCAGAATCACTAACACTTGTTCACGTGAAAGTTACTGCCAACCTACTCTACAATATTTGTACAGAGACAATTGACATAGGCTGTAGATAAGTTTTCAAATTTCAAATCCAACAGATACGAAGTGAAAACCCATCATTTATGCTTTCAACCTCCAACAGATTTTGTTATGAAATTTCATATCCATCAAAAAGATACCATGCTACAAACCTAAATATCAAAGTGTACACACTATTGAGAACCCTATTCCTTGGCCACCAAGGATTTAAAACACTATATATATGCACCTAAACACCACTGTTATCATCCCTTCCTTTCTCTGCAAACCAAAAGCTTCACCGCCCACCTTCTTTTCCTAATATCATGTCCGACGGAAAAAAAACCACAAGCGCTGAGACATCCAGATCAAACCCCAGGAAGTTTTAAATCAAAAACAAACTAGCATAAATAGTAAAACCCGATTTTGTTAGCATCTGTATGGACAATGTCTCCCTGGTGGCACCGACGCTGAATTCCATGAAGTTGACCCTGAAGAGAAAGCAAGGGGGAAGGAACGGAGACCCAAGCAGCAGGGGTCGGAGGACCTAACATGGTCGGTGGCGTCATTTTTAGACAAAGGGGAATTTTCGTTTAGAACAAGACTCTGGCGAGACGGTGAGTTGAAGGCGGCTACGATCGCTGACACGCAGAGCAGGAGAGGCAGCGGTCCCCAAAAGACCGATGGTGTGAGATCCGATGCCATGGATAATGGTAGAGAGGCAAACCACTTTATTTGCTTTTGGTTCAAACAGTAGGCTTTGGGAATGATTTTGGCTGAGGAATAAGGGTCGCATGTTTAAAATGGGTAATGGACAGACTTTGAAGGGTTATTAGGCCGGGGAATGAAATATGGTGAGCCCATAATTTAATTACATAATAATAAGTTAATTCAATAATGTTATACAATCTTATTAAAGCGTTATCTCGTGCTTGCATTGTCAGAATTTCGGGCGGTTAGTCCCGTTCGATCCTTACGGATGCAGGCTACCAGATGGGGCGGATCTGGTTTAGATAGGAAGATTATCAGAATTTTTGATAGAATTAAAACATCAGTTTAATTTTATTAAAACGAACGATTTTAATCAATAGATAAGAATAAGGTGAGTAAATCTTACTAACTCTGCTCAATTTATATTTTCATAAAGTATTTTTAAAATTGATAAATAATGGTTGTTTGCTGTGTGTTGGCTGTTTGGTGGAACTGCTAGTTAATTAGTTGAAAATATCCATAACGATATATATAAATCGTTAATCGAATATTAATTCTGTTTATCAGTATATTTCATACTCGTGTTATTCATGTGATTAACGTCTGTGGATACAGGGAAACAGGTTGGAGGAATCCAACTGGATTCCTCAACATTTATTTTACTGTTTCTCATATATTGTGATATATGATATAATATATAATCTGTGATTGATCATAATGACACTAGTCTTGTTATCCGGTCCTTTTAAATACCAAAAGAAATACTGAAATGTAAAAAGGAAATTTTCAAAGTGTATATTGAAAATAAAAATATACTTATGTGAAATCAAATGATATTATATAAATAGGAATTTCAAAATGGATAATGGATTCAAGGATTTTATAAAATAAATAGAATTTTAAAAGGGATATATTTGGAAAACCAAATAGAACTATAAAAGAAGTTAATTGGAAAATAAATAGAATTATTATAAAAAGGGAGTTAACAAAATATAAAAGAACAACGAAAAGTTGATTTCAAAGTAGATTTTAAATAGGAATCTGTTTCAACAGATAAATGGAGACGGTTAATTTATGAATAATATTTTATAAATTAAATAAAATTATTTATCTTTTGATAAATGAAAGATATAAGTTCGAACTTATATAGAGAAGTAGAAATCGTTTTAACACCGATATTTTATGGAATATGAATTTAGCATTTATAACGGGAAATTTTAAATGAGATTTTAAGTGTTAGAAGTTACAAGGGGATTTTGTACAAAAAAATTCTGTAAATAGAAATATAAATAGAAATTGGAAATGAGATATTGTTTTTAAATATGAAATCAAACTGAATAGATTATATAAGGGAAACATTATTCACATTTGATGTGAATAATGAAAATAAGCAAAAATTTTGCAAATAAAAACATTTGTAAAGGAAATTGGGTTTTGAAACAGGAAATTAAACAGTAATGAAATTCCGAATGGTTAAGAAATAAAGAACTTGTTTAATAATGAAACAAGTGTTGTGATTTATAAACAAAGTTTATAAATGAACTAAAATATAATTATCGGTGGATAATTGAGATGGTAAATTCGATAGTGAATATAAAATGGGAGATTCGGAGTTGTTTTAAAAAGGGAACGATGAAATCCATTTCGATATTCGAAATGTTAAGAAGGATTAAATAAAATCCGTAAAGAAGAGATAATCGAATATAAGTTATTCGAAGAAAATCGTTAATCGAATCGAAGTTTCTCGAAGAAGAGAGCTAATCGAATATAGGTTAGTCGAAAGAAGGGGTTATCGAATGTAGTTTATTCGAAAGAGTTATCGAATATAGTTTATTCGAAGAGAGATAATCGAATATAGTTATTCGAGAGAAGTTATCGAATAGAGATTTTTCGAGAGGGAATTGTAAGTTGAAATTCGATTATATCGAATTTGGGGAAGTACATATACTTTTTGTTTTCAAATCGAGATTTATCTATTTATTTATAAATTTGTTGTTGGGTTAATTATTCAAATTAATAAATAAAAGTTATATTTAAGTTATTATGTTTCAAAGGCATAGGATTATAACACTATCGTTATAATCAAATGATTTCTGTAAAAGAAGGGGATTCGTAAATAGAATCTGAGAGTTCGTAAGGAAGTGGTTAAAGATTTAAAAGGTGGACTTTGTCTAGTTCGAAGTTAGAAATGTTTTTCAGTTAAGGTCTTAGAGTTAAGTATACCCCAACTTGATTGGCTTTGTTTTTAACTAAGGAATGGGTAAGGTTCGATAGTGGAAGTTGTTTTAAGTGAATTTAGTTAAAGAGAAAAATGGTTAGAGTTGGCATAGTGATGTTTTATTTAAACATCTGTTTGAATCCAGTAAAGGAGATTTGGGAATGTTGCCAAATAAGAACTAGGAATGTTTTCTAATATAGGAAATAAGGAATGGGAGAAAATATGGAGATGTTTTCAAATAATTGAAAAGGTATATTTTCTAATTTAGAAAATAAGAATTTACGAATATATAGATATGGGAGAATGGATAAATTAATGATAATTTAATCTAAAGAGAAAAATGTTAAATGATGATTGATCGATAGAATTTCCATCTGGAAATAATATCGTTGGTTACACACCTATTTTTCTTTGATAGTTAAATCACTGACTATCGAAGTTTTTGACCATTTTACGTCGTCAATACGGAAAGACAGGGATCAGATTCATTGTCTGAAAACCACTCTGTATGGACGTTGGCGTTGCGATCAAATATAATAAATTGAAGACGGAGTTATTTAAGGGTTATCCTGTTTACAGAATAGTGTCTTCGGTTTGTCCAGTCCTAGGACAAACGTGAATGAAAGAATGAATGGCAAAGTATATCTAACGAATCGCGTAAGTTGATCTCTTCAAACGTACTTACGTTTGGTGGCGGAGGAATTCGTTTCTCTTAGCTTTTTACCCGTGGTATTTTTGGGAAAATCAATTTGTGATTTGGCGGATATGACGATGTGGCATTCAAAGTGAATGGTGGTCAGGTGTTCCAAAAGATACGTAATGACCTCAAGCCTCATCAAACTGGGAAATGACAGAAATCGGGCAGGCAACATGGCTATGTGGGTCGCTCCCATTAGGGTGTATATCACCTATCTAGAGAAAATCCATTTCATTTTTTTATCTATTATCGATGCTGTCCCTTTTCGGGAAACGATGGGTAGCTCCCAACCGTTGGTGATATACATTTGATACACTCAAGCAAAATGAGTGGTCGGTCATGTGTGGGCCGGGTTGCAAGACGTTCTTGTTGAACCCAGTGTATTCGCCTCTAGAGATAAACCATCGACTGGTGGTCCCATACCTTGTCATAGTCGGAATCCAATCTCCAATAAGCGCCCGTGGTTTTGTTTGTATACTATATATGTAGAACGTGAGATGCAAGCATTCTGCTAGATTGTTATTTACTTGTGATTAGACACTATTATAATATCAGAAAAGTATTGATTTTGATTTTGAAAGTGTTTTGGGTTATCGTAAGATAAAAACCGTCCGTGTTTATGTGTGGATTGGTCTTACGGTTATTTTTTCTTTTGAAAAGTTAAACAAATGATTGGAGTTTACTCACACCAGTCCCATGATTGACCCAAAGTTTATTTTGTTTTGTTTTTCCTAAACTCTTGGGTGCCCAAATTTGTACGGGCAGTCAAGTAGTTCAGGTATTTACAGATATACTTGGAAGAGCTTGAAGCAAGAGGTTGCAGAATTACATAGCTATTATTATTTCCACTATGTGTAAGTGTGTACTCTGATAATGTCATTGTATATATATCCTGTTTTATTTCAAAGTTACGTTATATATTATATTTTATTCGTTCCGCTATGAGGTTCGTATTACTTTGATCATGTTCTGTGGTGATCTTCTTCTTCTTCTATTCTAATTTTCTATCTTATCTATTCTCACCCTCTAACTTCTTTCTATTAATGATCAGGTATTTACGATGTCTGAATAGTCAACATGGTAGTTTTGTGTGGATTTTCAGAGTCGAATATCCCAGTTCATTACAAAATTATTCCTCTGGACTTTATTTCGCGATTTCTATTTCAAATCATTTGAAATACATATCTAACTTTTATATCAAAGTAGATTTCACTTTGGGATTTCAAACCAAATCTTTGGAAATATGAATTCCAAAACATAACAATGCACACAAACAAGTATGCAACCAAATATCGGGCTCCCCTCGGACAAGGCAAAGGACACGTACCTAAGCAACTCGATATATATATATATATATATATATATATATATATATATATATATGCACCTCCCACACTTGGAGCAGGCTACACACTGACCACTCACCCTAAGGCACTGATCCCACCCATACTTTTAGTAGACCGGGTTACCACATCTTTAGCCACATACCAAATCATTTCATGTAACAACCCGTATTTTCAATAACCTGTAATAACATAAATCGAGGCAGGATTTAATTCTAAAATGGGAATCAAGGGAAACGGGCTATGCCATTGCGTTCGTCTCGGAAAAATACGCGAAATAGAGTCCGAGTTTTCGAAAATCGGAGTCCGTATGACCAAGATATGGCCTCGCGAAGTTTCACGAAAATTCCCAAATTAAAGTATACTTAATTAAGTGAAATGGGTTGTGTAGATATATATATATATATATATTGATATATATATATATATATAATTGAAAATTTAATAAATAAATATGCAAAAATGCTCAAAACAGCGAATTGGGAGAGGGGAATAACCGAACCGGCCGATTTTTGAAGTCGACCCGAGCCCGCTGGGTCGACTAGGGGTTAATCCAGGGTGTTTGGCTGTCAACCCGTGGGCCGATTCGCTCAAGTGCAGATTTTGCATTTGAATGGTTCTCATGGTCCATCTTTAATCTAAAGGCCCTAGATGGTTCCTACACTTGACTTCTTCCCCAAGACATGCTTTGATGGCTTGGATTGAATCTAGGGTTAATCCTATGGCCTAAAACACTTGCCTAATCTATAAATAAGACCCTAACCTACCCTAATTCATTCATAATTAAACCTAGTGACTAAACTATGGCAAAATGCTAGCTCTCATGGCCTCCACTAATTTTATGAAGAGGGTTGCATACTAATCACTCTCTAATCAACTTCTAATCCCTTCTTAGCATCTTAATCTTCTTCATTTGGTGTTCAAAGTTGCTAGTTGTGAGTTTCTATCACTTTGATGATCTTTTGGTAAACTAATTAGATGAGATGTGATGAGATTTATGGTTTTGTATGTGGGTTAATGAGCTTTGAATCATATGATATGATGTTAGCATTAATCTTATGTTTATGCATGTTGAGTATGTAAGCTTATGCAAGTTTAATATGATGTATGTTATGTTTGCATGATGCTAAATATGCAAGTTGTGGGCTATGTAATCATATGCATGTTATGCAAGTTCATGGTAATATGCTATGCAAGTTACATGTATGTAAATATGCAAGTTACATGTTTGTTAATATGCAAGTTACATGTATGTAAATATGCAAGTTACATGTTTCTTTATATGCAAGTTACATGTTTGTTAATATGCGAGTTACATGTATGTAAATATGCAAGTTACATGTTTATTAATATGCAAGTTCATGATGACACATTATGCAAGTCTATAAGCTAATATGCAAGTTTGTTATGCAAAATGAATATGTAAGTTATGTGACATATTATATGCAAGTTATGTGACATGTTATGCAAGTTCATATGCAAGTTATGTGTTTGTTAATATGCAAGATGGCACCTTTGAAACATGTTCATTCATATGCAAGTTGACACCTTTTATATGTGTTATATCATGAACGAAATTACGTGGGAACGATGGGGTAATTAAATGCATAAGTTAATAAGATTGTGTGAAATTAATATAATTATGCATAACACAAAATAAATAAACATAGTATGGGAATTTGCCTATTTGGTTAGGTGTACCCATACTATGTGTTGGGAATTTACCTATTGAGTTAGGTCTACCCCATGGGAATTTACCTATTAAGTTAGGTCTACCCATGTTAAGAAAACTTGATTAATTAGGGATAATTAATATAAAATTATGAGGGTGATTAATTAGGTGTAATTAATTGACTAAGACACGAGGTTGGACTCAGTTGTAGCGTAAAACTGCCCGGACCCAACCGGCTTAACCAGTTGCTACAAATGTTAGCCCAATGTGAGAGGTCTTAGGCACAAACTAAATACGTAATTAATGTAAAGACACGAGGTTAGACTCTGTTATGACATAAGGCTGCCCGGACCCAACCGGCTTAACCAGCGGTCATAAAAGACAGTCTAATGTGAGAGGTCTTTACAAAGGTTACGTTCTTAATTAATTAATTAAGAAACACTTAACCACATTAGCATGTAGAGGGACATGAGGGGTTAAGTGGGTGCCTCGGGTGGCATGAGAAAATCTAGTGGTTGCCTTGGGTGGCAATAGAAAATACGATTAGAATACTTAACCAAAATGGAACATGTAATTAAAACATGATTAAAGGGTTAAGTGGGATATACTAGAAAAAGGGACAAGCTTAGGTGGGTAGCTTGTGGAGGCCCATTTCAACCAGTAACCCATACGTATCTTTGTGGGCTCGACCCATGTCGAGGACGGGACACGCATACTGGGCTTGACTGTAAGAGGCAAACGGGTTAGCGGTGGCAACGCAAGTCCAACGGGCTTCATATGCGTGAGTGGGCCCGGGCTGGTAGGTAAGCCGTTGTTGCATCGAGTAGATATAAGCCGTGCACCTTTAGTTTCATCAGGTTGCCACATTGGGGAATGATACATCCCACGGTGGGGCCAGCACGGGTATCTACGTTAGGGAGCCGATCGAATGGGAAGTAGTGTGTACACCTAGTGGATTGTAGGGCCCCGTGGCGCCTACTTGGTCACCTAGGGGTACGCAGGTACTAATTAGTAAATTTTATAAGTCCTTGGGTGGGATCAACCTTTAAGTTAGGAACGACTGGTGTGGTGCAGTTTAGTAATTTACCTTAGGGAGGGTAGATGCGTCTTTATCCTTTATCTTCGTTTAGTTGACTGCTTAGGGTAGCCATTCATCCCTATATGTTACCGTATATCAGTTTATGTCTTCTCTGGTTACTTTAACGATTGTATTGTTAAAGTTATAGGACTCGCTCAGACTTATGTCTGACCCTGTTGTTTTTATCTTTTTCCCAACCCTCAGGTCCTACGGTGGATCCTAGCAGTAGTGGAGCTTGATCGGATTGCTGTTCCAGTCTTTAGGAGCTTGGATAGATGTAAAGCTCCAGTTATCCAGTTATCTTTTCTTTTGTTCGGCTATTGTATGAGAGTGGGATTATGTACTTCTTTATTTTGATGGATATTGTACTTGACCTTTATTGTGGTTTTATGATGTAACCAGACATGTTTTACTTCCGCTGTTATGAGATGATGTTTTAAAATTTCAAGTACTATTTATATCTGTCTTGTTGTAATTTTTCTGTTCTATATTCACTAAAATACTCCACCGATGCTATGGCATTCCCTTAGTGAGTGATCATAGCGGGAGTGGGGTGTTACACGTGGTATCAGAGCTTAAGGTTACCAGAACAGATAAATTTTTTGAGAAAAACTACTTTCTAAGAGTATTTTCGAAGAAAGTATTTTTAAAAGCATGTCTTCTAAGAGAAAAAGTTTTTGAAAAAGAAAAGCATAATCCCCAATAGCCATATCTTTATCTTTCGGAATCTCCTTTTTGAATCTTTCCTCTTTCGTTTCAGCATGGCTGAAGATCTTAACATCCCGGAGGGTTTAGTTATACCACTATGGTATAGGAGGTTGCAAGAGGCTAGGGCCGCGGCTGCGGGTCCGGCCAATGCTACTACACCAGAGACAACCGCTCCTCCTCCTCAGCCTAGAGTGGATAATTTTGCTAAGGTTTGCAAGGAGTTCAAGGCTATAGGAGGAAAACCTTTTCTTGGTTCAGAGACTTTCGTAGAGGCTAGAGATTGGCTTAAGGAAGTGGAAGAGTTGCTAGATATCTTTGAAGTGGAAGAGGGAAAGAAAGTCAAGTTGGCGGCTTGGTTAATGAAGGGAGAGGCCTCATTCTGGTGGGAGGTCACTAATGGAGAACGCCCTGTTGACTCTTGGGCAGATTTTAAGCAAAGGTTTGGGGCTAAGTTTCTCTCAAGGGCGGAAGAGAATCTGTTTATGGAGAAGTTCTTGAATTTGAAGCAAGGGAATCTCACGGTGAAAGAATATGTCAACAAATTCAATCAATTAGCAAGGTTTGGCATAGAGTTGGTGAATACACCGGAGAAGAAGGCTTTGAGGTTCGTTAGAGGCTTGAACGAACCATTGCAAGGAATAGCTATGACTCACATTCCTATGGGGGCCACTTTTGAGAAGCTTGTCTACATGGCACTTATGCATGAGGATGATAAGAATTCTAAGGCACCAGAGAAAAAGGGGGATCAGAAGAAACCGCAACAGCAACAACAAGGCAAGGGCGGAAAAGGCAATGGTGACAAAAAGAAGACGAAGAAGAAGTGCTTCAATTGTGGAACACCAGGACACCTTAGTAAGGATTGTCGCAAAAAGAAGAAGACCGGTTGCTTTCATTGTGGTGAAGCAGGGCATCTTGTGAAAAACTGCCCAAAGAAGGGGCAGAAGACGGGGTCTACCTCAGGAGGCCAGGTGCAAGCTCTTATAGCACCACCTCAGTCAGGGGGGCAAGTTCAGGTTCTCTCAGTTCCACCGATTCAGCAGAGAGGTAGAACTATTTCCGTTGAAAGTCTGGTTTTTCTGTTTGATCATCCAGTTCGTACTTTGTTTGACTCTGGCGCATCGCATTCTTTTATCTCATCATCGTTAGTTGAGTCACTGCACTTAGACACCAGTCTAGTTGATGATCCCTTGGTTGTCTCAAACCCAATTGGGGGCTCCATATATCTGTCTATGATATGTTTGGGTTTGAAGATTTCTATACTTAGCGTTGAGTTTAGATGTGATGCTTTTGTATTGGGCTTCACGGGCTATGGGTTGATCTTGGGCATGGACTGGTTATCCAGTAATGGTGCCGTTCTTGATTGCGAAAGGAGAGTTGTCAGGCTCATGACCCGCTTGGGTAACACTCTCGAGATCTCTTGCAATCCCATGGAATCTGTTTTGCTAAGTTATCTTGAATCGCTCGATGCTTCGGTCGAGAGTTTGTGTTCTGTCAGAGTAGTCCGGGAATATCCGGATGTGTTTGAAGAAGTAAAGGGTTTGCCTCCGAAGCGGGAGATAGATTTCCGAATTTATTTGGTGGATAATGCCAAACCAGTGTCTTTGCCAGTACGCCACATGGCTCCTCGTGAGAGAAGAGAACTTCATAAGCAAGTAGGGGAGTTGCTTGAGAAGGGGTTCATAAGGCGAAGTATATCGGAGTGGGGAGCTCCAGTAGTGTTTGCCACGAAGGCGGATGGGTCCCTCAGACTTTGTGTGGATTATAGAGAACTTAATAAGCTCACGAAGAAGAATAGACACCCATTACCGAGGATAGATGATCTCTTTGATCAGTTGGTTGGCGCGTCAGTATTTTCGCAGATGGACTTAGCTACAGGGTTTCATCAGTTAAGAGTGGCGGAGGACAGTATAGAGAAGACTGCTTTCCGGACTCCGGATGGTTTTTATGAGTGGCTAGTGATGCCATTTGGGTTGACAAACGCCCCCGCATACTTTGTTGATCTCATGAGTAGAGTGTTCAGAGAGTATCTGAATAAGTTTGTAGTAGTTTTTGTGGATGACATCTTGGTCTTTTCCAAGAATGAAGAAGAGCATGCCTTACATCTCAAGGAAGTGTTGGAGACTCTTCGAGCGCATAGTCTTAAAGCTAAATTCTCTAAATGCCATTTTTGGAGAAGAGAAGTGCGATTCTTAGGGCATGTGGTCTCTAAGGAAGGGATAGCTGTGGATCCCGCAAAGATAGTATCTATCCAGGATTGGAAAGTTCCTAGAAATGCTACCGAGGTAAGAAGTTTCTTGGGGTTGGCAGGATATTATAGGAAGTTCATCAAAGACTTCGCGAAGATATCAGCCCCATTAACCCGCTTGACGAAAAAGAATCTGGTTTTCTCGTGGGATGTAGATTGTGATGATGCTTTCCGACGGTTAAAGAGAGCTTTGACCACCGCTCCAGTTTTAGTGCTCCCGGATGGGAGTAAGCCGTTTGTTGTTTATACCGATGCTTGTGGAACAGGATTAGGCGCAGTCTTGATGCAGGAGGGAAGGGTAATAGCCTATGGAGGGAGACAATTGAGAGTGCATGAGAAGAATTACCCTACCCATGATCTAGAGTTGGCCGCGATTGTTTTCGCACTTAAGTCTTGGCGCCATTATCTTCTTGGTGAGAGATTCGAGTTGTTCACCGACCATAAATCATTGAAGTACTTATTCTCTCAGAAGGATTTAAACTTAAGACAGCAAAGGTGGATGGAGTTCTTAGCATCCTATGATTTCGAGATAGCGTATACCCCTGGTAAGGGTAACGTGGTGGCAGACGCCTTAAGTAGAAAAAGGCTATCTTTGAGTCCATTGTTCGTGGAACGACGAAGCTTGGAGTTTCTTTCTTTGTTTGACTTCAGACCTTCTGTTGATTTTGTACCTGGTTTGTTGGCATCCTTGGAGGTTAGACCTACTCTTTTGAGACGGATTGGCGAGGCTCAGCGAGACGACCCACAGTTGGTTGTGTTGGTAGAGAAGCTTATAAGAGGGGAGTCGTCCAGCCATTTGGGTAGATACACCATAGATGATAAGGGATGGTTGCATAGAGACGGTAGACTTTGTGTACCGCAAGATGAGGGTTTGAAGAAGGCTATTTTGGATGATGCACATCGTTCAAGAATGACTATTCATCCCGGTGGAGACAAAATGTACCAAGACATGAAGAGAGTTTTCTTCTGGGCCGGTATGAAGAAAGATGTGGCCGAGTATGTGGCTAGATGCTTAGTGTGCCAACAAGTTAAAGTGGGGCAAAGGAAACCCGGTGGGTTGCTACACCCATTGGAAGTTCCACAGTGGAAGTGGGATAGTGTCTCGATGGATTTCATCGACGGGTTACCGAGATCGAGGAAGGGCAATACGGGAATTTGGGTTGTGGTAGACAGACTTACCAAGAGTGCCCATTTTATACCCGTAAAGAGTAAGAGGACCGCTCCATGGCTTGCTTCAGTCTATGTTAGAGAGATTGTTAGATTGCATGGCGTACCATCCAGCATTGTGAGTGATCGAGATCCTATTTTCACTAGTGAGTTTTGGAGAAGTTTGCAAGAGGCGGTAGGGACTCAGTTGTGTTTGAGCACCGCATATCATCCTCAGACGGACGGTCAGACTGAGAGGGTGAACCGTATCTTAGAAGATCTTTTGAGGCTTTGTATCTTGGATTTTGGAGGTACATGGGAAGAACATCTTCCTTTGGTGGAGTTCGCATATAATAACAGCTTTCAGTCCAGTATTGGTATGGCTCCTTTCGAAGCTCTTTATGGAAGGCCTTGTCGATCTCCTACATGTTGGTGGGAATCTACGGATAAGATCTTGCTTGGGCCGGATATGGTTAGAGAGACTTCAGAGAAGATTGATTTAATTCGAAAAAGGATGAAAGCAGCGCAAGATAGACAGAAATCTTATGCGGATCGGAGAAGGACGGATCTTGAGTTTGAGGTTAGGGACATGGTTTTTGTCAAAGTATCTCCATTGAGAAATGTTGTTCGCTTTGGGTCCGTAGGGAAGTTAGCACCGAGATTTGTTGGGTCGTTTCCTATTAAGGAAAGGATTGGACGGATGGCATATAGGGTGGAGTTGCCCGACAGACTTAGTGGTGTTCATGATGTATTCCATGTATCACATTTGAGGAAGTGCTTACATGAGACCGCGGAGGTGGTAGAGCCGAGCTTGCTTAGAGATGTAGAGGTAGAGCGTGATGCGACGATTCGACGAGCTCCTACTCGCATCCTTGGGTCAGAAACTAGGAAGTTGAGGAACAGAGAAGTTCAGCTAGTTAAAGTGCAATGGGGAGATGACGAAAGCAATGCTACTTGGGAGACGGAAGCAAAGATGCGTTCTTTGTATCCATTTCTTTTTGAGAGTATGTCTTTTAACTTCTCCTTTATTGCTTGTCTAGTACTTATCTTATCTTTAGTATATCCTCTCGCTAATACCTATGACCTTTAGATAGGGTAAAACCTATGGTTGAAACATGTGTTTGAAACATGTTATGGTTGATGGATGCATATGGATGCAATTGTTTGCTAGTGGTTGCTCGTGGATGCATATACACACACATTAGGCACTAGATCGGCTCAGTCACTTCATGTTGCATATTGCATAAATGGATGTGGTAGTTAGATTGATGGATGTATCATGGCTGTGTTATCATATGGATGATGCATTTTTGTGTATGGTTGTGCACGCATGTAGAAATTTGTATGTGTCAATAGGGTTTCGCATACATATTGGATGCATGGCACTATCATGGTTTGCATTAAGGAGGTTTACTGTATCAGTAACCGCCTGATTTTCGCATTAGGTAAGTACATATACACACACTTTTGCATATATCCATCCAGCATTTAGAATCTTGTAAGGACAATGATTGCTCGTGGATGATGCTTTGAGTAGATGGATGATTGGATGGTAGGATACGTTCTTCCTAACTTGAAGATTTCGGGGACGAAATCCTTTAAGGAGGGGAGAATGTAACAACCCGTATTTTCAATAACCTGTAATAACATAAATCGAGGCAGGATTTAATTCTAAAATGGGAATCAAGGGAAACGGGCTATGCCATTGCGTTCGTCTCGGAAAAATACGCGAAATAGAGTCCGAGTTTTCGAAAATCGGAGTCCGTATGACCAAGATATGGCCTCGCGAAGTTTCACGAAAATTCCCAAATTAAAGTATACTTAATTAAGTGAAATGGGTTGTGTAGATATATATATATATATATTGATATATATATATATATATATAATTGAAAATTTAATAAATAAATATGCAAAAATGCTCAAAACAGCGAATTGGGAGAGGGGAATAACCGAACCGGCCGATTTTTGAAGTCGACCCGAGCTCGCTGGGTCGACTAGGGGTTAATCCAGGGTGTTTGGCTGTCAACCCGTGGGCCGATTCGCTCAAGTGCAGATTTTGCATTTGAATGGTTCTCATGGTCCATCTTTAATCTAAAGGCCCTAGATGGTTCCTACACTTGACTTCTTCCCCAAGACATGCTTTGATGGCTTGGATTGAATCTAGGGTTAATCCTATGGCCTAAAACACTTGCCTAATCTATAAATAAGACCCTAACCTACCCTAATTCATTCATAATTAAACCTAGTGACTAAACTATGGCAAAATGCTAGCTCTCATGGCCTCCACTAATTTTATGAAGAGGGTTGCATACTAATCACTCTCTAATCAACTTCTAATCCCTTCTTAGCATCTTAATCTTCTTCATTTGGTGTTCAAAGTTGCTAGTTGTGAGTTTCTATCACTTTGATGATCTTTTGGTAAACTAATTAGATGAGATGTGATGAGATTTATGGTTTTGTATGTGGGTTAATGAGCTTTGAATCATATGATATGATGTTAGCATTAATCTTATGTTTATGCATGTTGAGTATGTAAGCTTATGCAAGTTTAATATGATGTATGTTATGTTTGCATGATGCTAAATATGCAAGTTGTGGGCTATGTAATCATATGCATGTTATGCAAGTTCATGGTAATATGCTATGCAAGTTACATGTATGTAAATATGCAAGTTACATGTTTGTTAATATGCAAGTTACATGTATGTAAATATGCAAGTTACATGTTTCTTTATATGCAAGTTACATGTTTGTTAATATGCGAGTTACATGTATGTAAATATGCAAGTTACATGTTTATTAATATGCAAGTTCATGATGACACATTATGCAAGTCTATAAGCTAATATGCAAGTTTGTTATGCAAAATGAATATGTAAGTTATGTGACATATTATATGCAAGTTATGTGACATGTTATGCAAGTTCATATGCAAGTTATGTGTTTGTTAATATGCAAGATGGCACCTTTGAAACATGTTCATTCATATGCAAGTTGACACCTTTTATATGTGTTATATCATGAACGAAATTACGTGGGAACGATGGGGTAATTAAATGCATAAGTTAATAAGATTGTGTGAAATTAATATAATTATGCATAACACAAAATAAATAAACATAGTATGGGAATTTGCCTATTTGGTTAGGTGTACCCATACTATGTGTTGGGAATTTACCTATTGAGTTAGGTCTACCCCATGGGAATTTACCTATTAAGTTAGGTCTACCCATGTTAAGAAAACTTGATTAATTAGGGATAATTAATATAAAATTATGAGGGTGATTAATTAGGTGTAATTAATTGACTAAGACACGAGGTTGGACTCAGTTGTAGCGTAAAACTGCCCGGACCCAACCGGCTTAACCAGTTGCTACAAATGTTAGCCCAATGTGAGAGGTCTTAGGCACAAACTAAATACGTAATTAATGTAAAGACACGAGGTTAGACTCTGTTATGACATAAGGCTGCCCGGACCCAACCGGCTTAACCAGCGGTCATAAAAGACAGTCTAATGTGAGAGGTCTTTACAAAGGTTACGTTCTTAATTAATTAATTAAGAAACACTTAACCACATTAGCATGTAGAGGGACATGAGGGGTTAAGTGGGTGCCTCGGGTGGCATGAGAAAATCTAGTGGTTGCCTTGGGTGGCAATAGAAAATACGATTAGAATACTTAACCAAAATGGAACATGTAATTAAAACATGATTAAAGGGTTAAGTGGGATATACTAGAAAAAGGGACAAGCTTAGGTGGGTAGCTTGTGGAGGCCCATTTCAACCAGTAACCCATACGTATCTTTGTGGGCTCGACCCATGTCGAGGACGGGACACGCATACTGGGCTTG
This sequence comes from Allium sativum, assembly GCA_030737875.1. Taxonomy (NCBI): domain Eukaryota; kingdom Viridiplantae; phylum Streptophyta; class Magnoliopsida; order Asparagales; family Amaryllidaceae; genus Allium; species Allium sativum. The sequence goes on along the minus strand of JASFAX010000021.1, from coordinate 29,701,679 downwards.
ACTGTAAGAGGCAAACGGGTTAGCGGTGGCAACGCAAGTCCAACGGGCTTCATATGCGTGAGTGGGCCCGGGCTGGTAGGTAAGCCGTTGTTGCATCGAGTAGATATAAGCCGTGCACCTTTAGTTTCATCAGGTTGCCACATTGGGGAATGATACATCCCACGGTGGGGCCAGCACGGGTATCTACGTTAGGGAGCCGATCGAATGGGAAGTAGTGTGTACACCTAGTGGATTGTAGGGCCCCGTGGCGCCTACTTGGTCACCTAGGGGTACGCAGGTACTAATTAGTAAATTTTATAAGTCCTTGGGTGGGATCAACCTTTAAGTTAGGAACGACTGGTGTGGTGCAGTTTAGTAATTTACCTTAGGGAGGGTAGATGCGTCTTTATCCTTTATCTTCGTTTAGTTGACTGCTTAGGGTAGCCATTCATCCCTATATGTTACCGTATATCAGTTTATGTCTTCTCTGGTTACTTTAACGATTGTATTGTTAAAGTTATAGGACTCGCTCAGACTTATGTCTGACCCTGTTGTTTTTATCTTTTTCCCAACCCTCAGGTCCTACGGTGGATCCTAGCAGTAGTGGAGCTTGATCGGATTGCTGTTCCAGTCTTTAGGAGCTTGGATAGATGTAAAGCTCCAGTTATCCAGTTATCTTTTCTTTTGTTCGGCTATTGTATGAGAGTGGGATTATGTACTTCTTTATTTTGATGGATATTGTACTTGACCTTTATTGTGGTTTTATGATGTAACCAGACATGTTTTACTTCCGCTGTTATGAGATGATGTTTTAAAATTTCAAGTACTATTTATATCTGTCTTGTTGTAATTTTTCTGTTCTATATTCACTAAAATACTCCACCGATGCTATGGCATTCCCTTAGTGAGTGATCATAGCGGGAGTGGGGTGTTACATTTCATATCCAGAAGTAGGGAAAATCATTTCGCAACATAATCACAAGTATAATCGAATCTAAAGTACTTCACATCAGCAACTCACACATATGATCAGTCACTATTAATCACATAACCTTTGAGCTCGTACGTCTGGAAGAAGGGTGTTAAGAAAGAGAATAAATTCTCCGCCACCAAACAGATACATCATTAATAACAACTAATCGAATATGTGATGAACTACAATGTAAAACCATAATACATTTCCAAATAATTTCGAAATCATCAGGTTTTAGCCCTTGAAATCCTTTCTGTTTTATAAAACATTCCCTATCCAAAATCGGGAATACATTTCTTTTCACTTAAGAAAAATATCATTTCAAAATCATTCATTAAATTTGAAATGAACTCATCAATTTCGCTAACACCTCATTGTCAAATCGTGCAGTGTTTCACAAGGCGTTAGCATACCAGTATTTCTACCCAACCCAATGCTAAATGTAAAAGCATATTTTGCACATAAACTGGTCGAGCACAATCCAAACAATCAATATCAACAACCAAGTAAATTTGGTTTAATCACATCACGTGTTTTGGTAAATTCGATTACCATTTATTCATTCACAATCTAATTAAAGATTTATTCAAACTCCAATCGGTTTCAATCCCAAAATCATTTCTTATTGATTGTTCAACTTTCTGGATATTAATCCTGCTTTAACTGGGTTAAAGAACTAATGTCATTTAAACAAAGTTCACAACAAACCCAAAATCTAATTTGGTATTAAATATAAGACTCTGAATAAAAATAGTATCGGCTTATATTCAACATCAAATTCTGAAACTAACAAATATCGTATTGGAATAACGATATATATATCTTCCAAATTCCCTAACAATATCCATATAATCACGGAATCCAATATCAAAATATTCCGTAGATTATTTCAATTCAAATCTAATCCAATTCATACATTGGAAATTCTGGTTATTTTTAAAACCATTTCAAATCCAATTTATTTATTCAAAAATATTGGATTCTAATTCTAGTTCATAACTTGTTCATTTCGATAAAAATATATTTTTCTCTTTTCAAATATGGAACTTTTCATCCCAATTCTTTCCAAATCATTTATTATGATTTTACACAAATTATCGATATTTTTAATAATTTTATCAAGGGCCTTTCAGTCGATTTCCATAAACGGTCATCGAACTGCACTTACAGCGACCCTTTCCAATTTTGATTTGGACATAATTCCAAATCCAACCGTTAGATTTCAAATTTAATATATTCTTGGAAAGCTCTTTTCGATACGAACCCAAAGATCCCAGTTTTAGGAGAATCCGACGGTCGGATCTCCCGTAACGTCAATTCGAAGTCAATGGTCGAAATTCGCAAACTACCGCGGCGAATTCTATTCAGGCCATTAAATATGTATAATATATATATTATGTATATTTCACCGATTTCCTTTTTAAAATGTATTTTATAAATCATTTTAAATTCGTTTCAAAAACGATTTCAACTTCATTTCAATTCTAAGTCAAATTTGAATATTCCTATACATGACAATTTTATACAGTGCATGTATATGTTAAAATTTATATTTTTAACAATCCAATAATTATTTCAATGCATGACCATTTAATAATTGCATATATCAGCTAAAAATAATATTTTTAGCGAATAAATATTTTTCACATCGCATATATAGATTTTATACATCGCATATATATATAATATATATATATATATATTCACATCGTATATATATATATATATTGCATCGTATATATATATACTATTTTCACATCGTATATATATTTCATTTCACATCGTGTGTGTATATATATATATATATTTCATTTCACATATATATATATTATTTTCATTCCGTATATATATAATTTTCATTTCGCATCACATATCAATTTTCACACAGAATACAATCAAAATGTCGTTCATGGTCTGTGGACAATAGGGAGCAGTTCATATATGCAGTTATAAAACTGTACAGAAATAATTTTAGTGAGAAGTTCTCACTTTGATTGGATCAGGAATCGTTTAAATAACGATTATTTTACTGAATCAAATTGGATGTTTTAATTCAGTCAGAATTTCCCACTGGTTCCATTTTAGTTCTGCTCTTTTCCATTGCGTAGCCCTTACCTGTTTTTGTCGAATTTGATATTCGTATAAAAAGATATGTTATTTTAACCATTGACTACAAAATTTATATTTAATTAGCACAATTAATTAATTAATTAATTACATTGCTCAGGGGGAAAAAACCGCTCCTTGTTTTCGTTTCTCATCGCCTTCTGCATATAGAAATCGAACCCATTCAAGCCTCTAGGACTTCAAATTTGCACGCACTTCGAAGCCTTGACCGCAGATCTAAAATCACCCCGTCGTCACCCTTCAAGCCACCACCCACCGCCAGTGGCTGCACGGATCTCGACCCCCCTTTGGCCTGCAAATCGAGTTCGTACTGCTGGGGTTTGAGCTGCGATTTCTCACCATCCATGAAACAATAAAAGATCCTAACCGTTCAATACGTAGATCTCGTGAAGCCCTTTGATTTTGCCTTAGAAAGATCGTTGAATTGATGAACGGACAAGAATATCGAATGGAAAAAATTTCTGAGTGCCACAACCATCGATCGCATTAGAGGCGGCGGCGCATTTTTCTAATCTGTGAAGATAGGGTTTCGCGGTTGACCATTTTGACCAGGATATTTATAAACAATATTATATTATATTTAATCATTAACGTTATGTAGTTTCAAATTTTCACGTCTAAACTCCAAATCAAACCCAACGATTGTCGCCCTTAGCTAAATACCCCTATTCCAGGCATAATGGAATATGTTTCGTAAGCCAATTCGGCTGTTACGATAAGTTTTTCTTCAAATTAAAATATAAATCAATATATATTCAATTTGAACGCACATTTTAATTTACGGGGGCCACATACTGACTTTGAAAATTCTAGAAAAATATATTTCTATCTTCGTATTGATGATATGATCCTAACAAAACTAATTTCATCAAATTTGAAGACCGTTTGAAAAATGGTCATTTTCTGGTCGATCCAAATTGATTGAAACTGTAAAACACGTTTTCTTTTGCCACGCTGACATATTAATTCAGAAAATTATGAAAATTGGAATCTAGCAATAATTTGACATCCCGGATCCAACAAAAGTGGTTTCGTCGAAAACGGAGGTCGTTTGCAAAATGGCTATTTTTAAGGCTTTTATATATATATATATTAAAATATATATAAATTCCATAGTGACTTTTCTAAATTTTAAACGGGACATATCTTACACTCTATAAAGTAAAATCTCAGTTTCTTACATCCTTTAGAAAGATATTGTTAAACATATTCAAATATTTCTTGTTTCTTCCAATTCTGACTTATATTGAATTCTGTATATTCATTTGAAATTATAAATCGAATTTTCAAACTACCGCGCCATTTTCCGATTCATTTTATAATTAAAATAAATATTTATATTCTAGTTATGATTTAAATAAATGTGTACATTCTAATTCTACTCGAAATAAATTTCTTGTCGTTATTATTTAAAATAACTCATTTTAAATATTCAAAATTCATTAAAACTGCCAAAATAAAAATTTTAAATTGGTTCTGATTTTCCGGGTTGTTGCATTCATCTTTGATCAACATCTCGCCACCAAACCTAATATCCACTCTGTTCATCAGCATCGCTTATCAGCACCCAAGATAATAAGAGAAACACAAAACCTTGGGTTCGAAAAAGTTTGGTGCGAAAGACAAATGATTAACAAAATATGTATTGGAAAACATGCTACAAGATAGGTTTAAGTCTCATACTTGACTTGTCCCGTGAATGAAAGAGTTAACACAAAATAATTAAGCAGCATACGCTACTCAAATAACAAAAATAATAGATACTGCAATAGAATAGGATATAAGAATCTAAGCAGCCTCTTTTAGCTCTCCAATTCCTGATCCGCACTTCATTACCCTTTAGGTGATAACATACCTAGAGGAAGAAGATAAGATACATCCTAGCAGCTATATCATCCGTCAAATGAAACCTAGCTATTACCTTCTAAAGACTTGAATACATACATAACCTATATGACCATCCTCACTCAAGCAAAAGGCTAGTGGGAAACCCTAGTTATAATAGGACTACCATGTTTGTAAAATCCATACGTTCAACCTATTTTCCATCATGATCCAAGTTCCTAACAACTAGACCTCCATCCCATCTAAGCAATCTAAAGTGCACTGTAACACCCCACCTCCGTTAAGGTAACTCACAAGGGAATGCCTTAACTTTGGTGGAGCATTTTAGTAAACAGAACAGAAACTTACAAGACAGATAAAACAGTACTTGAAAAATTTATAACTTTATTTCAACAAAAGCTTGGTTACATCCTTTCAAATCACAATATCAGAATTCAAGTACAAAATATCAGTCTTGTACAAAAGCCTTCAGAATGCATAGTTTAAAATCATAATCCCCACAGAAGAAGACAAGCCATACTTTAAGCACTGCAAGCGGAAGAAATCTGGATCAAGCTAGAGTATTCCCTTCTACAAAACCTGGGGGAGGAAACGGAAGAAAGGAGGCGAAACAACAAGGGTCAGACAAAAGTCTGGCAAGTCCAGTGATTTTCAGTTATGAACAGATAATAATAACATGACATGAAAATAAAACTGGATGAGAGATAACTGTAACAGATGTAGCAGATATAACAGAAGAACAGAATGATATAAGCTATTGCTTTACACTTCTCTGCACTAATACTAGTATAACAGAATTAGGTGCCACCCTAATGTCTAAACTGAAACAAAAACAGGTACAGAATAATTTCCACGCTAGTAATGGGTCTTTACCACCCGATCAGAAACAGACAGAAGCAGAATGTAGCATAAGGTGTACACTAGTAATTGGGCCTTTACCACCCGAACATACGGTACCACGCAGAAACAGACAGGTGTTGCCACCCAACAGAAACAGACGGTACCAACAGAAACAGACAGAACTAAGTGTACCCTAAAACCCTACCCCAAGCGATCGGCTCCCTAATACATAAATATCATGTGTCGGCCCCACAGTAGGGTGTATCACTCCCTAAAGTGACAACCAATTGGCATAGACCTATTTACAGATGTCATGGCGTCTTACATCCTCAGAGGCAGACCGGGATCCATGCACGCACATGACCCGGTTGGAACGCACCATCAACACCCCTCGCCATTATCAGAATGAACCGCTTATAATTAGTTCAGTAAGCGTGCCCGGACCCTACCTACTGTTGGGTCAAAGTTTTGATACCAGAAAGGGTTACTGACTAATATGGGTCCCAAACAACAGATAACACAAGTAAATTCCCTCCTAACCTTGTGTCCCCAGACTAACAGATTTCAGATTAACTTGTTTACAAGTTCAGACATACAGAATTCAGATCAACTAGTTCACAAACAAGTTTTCAGACTAACGGATCAGATATATAGATTAACAGACTTACAGATTAACTGGTTACAGATTAACAGACTTACAGATTAACTGGTTACAGATTGTCTAACTTTGTATTGGGCCTACAGATTCACGAAATGGGTTTATCAGATTCATTGGTCCAATTGGTTTAACCTTACCCACCCAACACGATTTAGACATCATATTTATCTTAGATTTTCATTAAATAAATATTAATGCCCAGACCTCTCACATTAGACTGACAATTTGCGGCTACTGGTTAGGCCGGTTGGTTCCGGGCAGGTTTCTGTCGCAAACTAAGTCTAACCTCGGGTTTCAAGCATGTTATGACTAACTTCTCACATTAGAACCTATTGTTTGCGGCCACTGGAATATGTCGGGCAGTTCCGGGTAGAATTAAGCCGCAAACTCATTCTAACCTCGAGTTAGCCATGTTCATTTTTGCGGCCAATTAATTAATAATTTACCATTTATACCCACGCCTAAAATACATGTCAATTATTCATAACTATAGCCAATTCAGATTATGTCAATAACGGACTAATTATATCAATTCAACAGATATAGCAGATAACAGGTTTCTCTGATTAGGCGACCTAACGGATTTAGCAGATTAAGCAAACTAGAAGATTTAGCAGACAACAGATTAGGCATCTCAACAGATTTAGTTTAGCGGATTTGGCATTTTCAACAGACTTAGCAGATGACAGATTTGGCAGATGAACAGATCTAACAAACTAGGCAGTAGAGCAGAACTAGCAGATTAGGCAATATAACAAAACTAGCAAATTAGGCAAATATAACAGATTTAATCATTCCTTAAAGTTTCCCAAACATATCTTGCCTAATTATAAATCTTGCCTAAGTTCACATGCATAAATAACAGTCATGATTCACAATATGATCATATACCATATATTATATGTTTCAATTTTTATTAAACTTGCATAGTACAGATGATCCATATATATATATAAATTATACCAAATATAGCCATCGATTACTATGCACGTCATATATCCCAAAAATCCCTTGCTTAGGTGTTTATTTAATAGATACCCTACTTTCATGTAAATCTATATACCTAAGCCATATTCTCTTTATCTCAAATCATATATTCAATACAGTCTATATTTATTGCCAATTATATACCTTTCTATGTCATGTCCTCAAATCATATGTTCAATACCCTTTATGTTATAAATATAACACGTCCAGTCATATGTCTCAGATTTACGTTCTAGCTACAGTCCATGTTCTTTCCTCAAATCAGTCACCCATTGGTCATGCCTAATTTATGCATCATTCATTTTACTGTCCCAAACATTTTAGCGTATGTTAATCTCTTATGAGATTGGCTCAGGCTCGTGGTAGCCTGGCTATAAAGCAGAAAGAGGAAAGAGATACAGAATAAGATAGATCTAAACATAACAGAATAGATATAACCTCAGATTCAGATTTACAATTCATGTCACAATCAGAATTAACGTTTATATCGAAAAATAACTGTACTTGCCTTGATTGAATTAAAGAAAGAACTTTAGTTGTTGTAGAATCGTTGCAGAAGCTTTAATCTCTAATTTGAATTGAGTTGCTTAGGTTGATGTTGATTAGCTTCTAGTTTTGATTTCAGGAGAGTAGCGACGCCATTTTTATTTTTATTAGAACTGAGGCAGAGAAGAAGCAGAATAGAATTGTGTGTAGAGAAGGCTAGGTCTTAGGATGTATTTATAGGTGTAGGAACTCATCTAGGCCCTCAGATTAACCCTAGAACTCATCAGGTCCGTCAAAACATGTCACAGCCTTCAAAATCGCACACACATGCACCAAGTTCCACCAGGGCTCGACCCCCAAGTCGACTGCCCAGTCGACCTGGTTTGGGGGGTCGACTGCCCAGTCGACTCCCCAGTCGACCTGGGTCCTGGGGGGTCGACTGCCCAGTCGACTCCCCAGTCGACTTGGGCCCGGGGCAGGAAATTTCCCGCCCAGCCCGCTTCTGGGTTTGAATTCGAATTTTGAATTCGAATTTCGAGCTGTTTTCAATTCTGAAATTTCCTGAAACTTTAGAGGGTCATATCTCCTTCATACGGACTCCGATTCTCGCAAACTCAGACTTGTTTTCATGTAGAATTCCGAGACGAACGCAATGGCGCAACCCGTTTCCCTTGATTCTTATTTTAAAAATTAATTATCCTTTGATTTGTTACCTATACGTTCACCGAAAATACGGGGTGTTACATTCTCCCCTCCTTAAAGGATTTCATCCCCGAAATCATCAAGTTAAGAAGAATTTGTCCTACCATCCAACATCCATCTACTCAATCATCAATCACTGGCGTCCATTGTCTTTAGAAACCTCTAATGTTGTATGAACATATGCAAAGGTCTGTGTATTTGTTCCTTATCTAGTGCAAAGATTAGGTGGTCCACTGATTCAGTTGACCTCCTTAATGCGAATTATACCAGTGCCATGAGTCCAACATGTATGCAATTTTCCTACTTGATACATATCATTTCTATATGAGTGCACAACCATTCAGTCAAATGCAACATCCATGTGCTGAGTCAATCATTTTGCATCCACAAAAATTGAAAAATGCTCACACATCCATATGCAGTATGAGAGTGTTTTTGAGCCGATCTAGTGCCTAGTGTGTGTATATGCATCCACGAGCAACCACTAGCAACCACTTGCATCCACTTGCAACCATCAAACATAACATGTCTCAAACACATGTTTACACCCATTAGTTTCTACCTAAAGTTCGAAGATTCGATCGATAGGATACAGTCGAATGATGGAAGCGAGTACAGATAAGACGAAGACTTGGTTCCCATTAGACATTGGTTGAGAAAATAATTCCCTAAGTATCAACCCCGAAGACCGAAATCAACATCAGATTGACACCCAGAGGATTACCTCCTTTAGACAATGTCAAAACTGGAAAGCAGAATTATTCAAATATTTACAGACTACTGGTACAGATCAGGTTCCCTAATGATTCTTAGGAAGCTAAGCATGATAAATCATATCCCACAAAAACTCAGAATGTATGTGTCATACTTGACGTCTAACACATAAATCCCTCAAACCCCAATCTATCATAAACAGATGAGTCATAACCCTTATAGGTTTGAGTCTACAACGGAATCAGAAACAATACTAGTATTAAAGTGCAGAGTATCAATTACAAAATCAAAATACCAGAATCAGAAAGAGTCTTAACTCCATAAAAGAAATTAAACCTACTATAGGAATTTTCCTATTTCTATCCTAGCCACTAGCCTCAAGAGTGTTCACCTGCCCTCCTTATCCTCGTCTCTTCGGACAGTCCCTAGTGAAGTGTCCCATCTCCCCACAGTTGAAGCAAGCGCCCTTCCTTTTTCTGCAATCCTTGTTCAGATGAGTCAAGCTTCCACAAGTAAGGCACTTTTTCCCCTTCTTATCTTCAGACGTCTCATCCTTCCTTTGCGTTTCCTTTTTGGGCCCTGCTTTCTTATTCTGTGGTTCTTCCTTCTTTGTCTCTTTTGGGCCTTTGTCTTCCTCGTGCAGTAGTGCCATGTCCACCAATCTCTCGTAAGTCGCTCCCATGGGTACATGAGTCATGGCTAGGCTGTGCAATGGCTCGTTAAATCCTTTAACAAAGCGGAGAGCCTTTTTATGCTGAGTGTTGACTAAATCCAATCCGAACCTAGCTAGTTGGTTGAACTGGTTGACGTATTCCTTGACCGTCATACTTTCTTGCTTAAGAGATAAGAACTTTTCTAGTTGTAACCTTCGTTCAGCTTGCGAGAGGAATTTTGTCTCAAACCTCGCTCTGATACCAAGTGTAACACCCCACCTCCGTTAAGGTCACTCACAAGGGAATGCCTTAAATTTGGTGGAGCATTTTAGTAAGCAGAACAGAAACTTACAAGACAGATAAAACAGTACTTGAAAATTTTATAACTTTATTTCAACAGAAGCTTGGTTACATCCTTTCAAATCACAATATCAGAATTCAAGTACAAAATATCAGTCTTGTACAAAAGCCTTCAGAATGCATAGTTTAAAATCATAATCCCCACAGAAGAAGACAAGCCATACTTTAAGCACTGCAAGCGGAAGAAATCTGGATCAAGCTAGAGTATTCCCTTCTACAAAACCTGGGGAGGAAACGGAAGAAAGGAGGCGAAACAACAAGGGCCAGACAAAAGTCTAGCAAGTCCAGTGATTTTCAGTTATGAACAGATAATAATAACATGACATGAAAATAAAACTGGATGAGAGATAACTGTAACAGATGTAGCAGATATAACAGAAGAACAGAATGGTATAAGCTATTGCTTTACACTTCTCTGCACTAATACTAGTATAAAGAATTAGGTGTCACCCTAATGTCTAAACTGAAACAGAAACGGGTACAGAATAATTTCCACGCTAGTAATGGGCCTTTACCACCCGATCAGAAACAGACAGAAGCAGAATGTACCATACAGTGTACACTAGTAATTGGGCCTTTACCACCCGAACATACGGTACCACGCAGAAACAGACAGGTGTTGCCACCCAACAGAAACAGACGGTACCAACAGAAACAGACAGAACTAAGTGTACCCTAAAACCCTACCCCAAGCGATCGGCTCCCTAATACATAAATATCATGTGTCGGCCCCACAGTAGGGTGTATCACTCCCTAAAGTGACAACCAATTGGCATAGACCTATTTACAGATGTCATGGCGTCTTACATCCTCAGAGGCAGACCGGGATCCATGCACGCACATGACCCGGTTGGAACGCACCATCAACACCCCTCGCCATTATCAGAATGAACCGCTTATAATTAGTTCAGTAAGCGTGCCCGGACCCTACCTACTGTTGGGTCAAAGTTTTGATACCAGAAAGGGTTACTGACTAATATGGGTCCCAAACAACAGATGACACAAGTAAATTCCCTCCTAACCTTGTGTCCCCAGACTAACAGATTTCAGATTAACTTGTTTACAAGTTCAGACATACAGCATTCAGATCAACTAGTTCACAAACAAGTTTTCAGACTAATGGATCAGATATATAGATTAACAGACTTACAGATTAACTGGTTACAGATTAACAGACTTACAGATTAACTGGTTACAGATTGTCTAACTTTGTATTGGGCCTACAGATTCACGAAATGGGTTTATCAGATTCATTGGTCCAATTGGTTTAACCTTACCCACCCAACACGTTTTAGACATCATATTTATCTCAGATTTTCATTAATTAAATATTAATGCCCAGAACTCTCACATTAGACTGACAGTTTGCGGCTACTGGTTAGGCCGGTTGGTTCCGGGCAGGTTTTTGTCGCAAACTGAGTCTAACCTCGGGTTTCAAGCACGTTATGACTAACTTCTCACATTAGAACCTATTGTTTGCGGCCACTGGAATATGCCGGGCAGTTCCGGGTAGAATTAAGCCGCAAACTCATTCTAACCTCGAGTTAGCCATGTTCATCTTTGCGGCCAATTAATTAATAATTTACCATTTATACCCACGCCTAATATACATGTCAATTATTCATAACTATAGCCAATTCAGATTATGTCAATAACGGACTAATTATATCAATTCAACAGATATAGCAGATAACAGGTTTCTCAGATTAGGCGACCTAATGGATTTAGCAGATTAAGCAAACTAGCAGATTTAGCAGACAACAGATTAGGCATCTCAACAAATTTAGTTTAGCGGATTTGGCATTTTCAACAGACTTAGCAGATGACAGATTTGGCAGATGAACAGATCTAACAGACTAGGCAGTAGAGCATAACTAGCAGATTAGGCAATATAACAAAACTAGCAAATTAGGCAAATATAACAGATTTAATCATTCCTTAAAGTTTCCCAAACATATCTTGCCTAATTATAAATCTTTCCTAAGTTCACATGCATAAATAATAGTCATGATTCACAATATGATCATATACCATATATTATATGTTTCAATTTTTATTAAACTTGCATAGTACAGATGATCCATATACATATATATATATATATATATATATATATATATATATATTATACCAAATATAGCCATCGATTACTATGCATGTCATATATCCCAAAAATCCCTTGCTTAGGTGTTTATTTAATAGATACCCTACTTTCATGTAAATCTTTATACCTAAGCCATATTCTCTTTATCTCAAATCATATATTCAATACAGTCTATATTTATGTCCAATTATATACCTTTCTGTGTCATGTCCTCAAATCATATGTTCAATACCCTTTATGTTATAAATATAACATGTCCAGTCATATGTCTCAGATTTACGTTCTAGCTACAGTCCATGTTCTTTCCTCAAATCAGTCACCTATTGGTCATGCCCAATTTATGCATCATTCATTTTACTGTCCCAAACATTTTAGCGTATGTTAATCTCTTATGAGATTGGCTCAGGCTCGTGGTAGCCTGGCTATAAAACAGAAAGAGGAAAGAGATACAGAATAAGATAGATCTAAACAGAACAGAATATATATAACCACAGATTCAGATTTACAATTCATGTCACAATCAGAATTAACGTTTATATCGGAAAATAACTGTACTTGCCTTGATTGAATTAAAGAAAGAACTTTATTTGTTGTAGAATCACTGCAGAAGCTATAATCTCTAATTTGAATTGAGTTGCTTAGGTTGATGTTGATTAGCTTCTAGTTTTGATTTCAGCAGAGTAGCGACGCCATTTTTATTTTTATTAGAACAGAGGCAGAGAAGAAGTAGAATAGAATTGTGTGTAGAGAAGGCTAGGTCTTAGGATGTATTTATAGGTGTAGGAACTCATCTAGGCCCTCAGATTAACCCTAGAACTCATCAGGTCCGTCAAAACACGTCACAGCCTTCAAAATCGCACACACACGCACCAGATTCGACCAGGGCTCGACCCCCAAGTCGACTGCCCAGTCGACCTGGTTTGGGGGGTCGACTGCCCAGTCGACTCCCAAGTCGACCTGGGTTCTGGGGGGTCGACTGCCCAGTCGACTCCCCAGTCGACTTGGGCCCTGGGCGGGAAATTTCTCGCCCAGCCCGCTTCTGGGATTGAATTCGAATTTTGAATTCGAATTTCGAGCTGTTTTCAATTCTGAATTTTCCTGAAACTTCAGAGGGTCATATCTCCTTCATACGGACTCCGATTCTCGCAAACTCGGACTTGTTTTCATGTAGAATTCTGAGACGAATGCAATGGCGCAACCCGTTTCCCTTGATTCTTATTTTAAAAATTAATTATCCTCTGATTTGTTACCTATACGTTCATAGAAAATACGGGGTGTTACATTCTCCCCTCCTTAAAGGATTTCGTCCTCGAAATCTTCAAGTTAAGAAGAATGTGTCCTACCATCCAACATCCATCTACTCAATCATCAATCACTGGCGTCCATTGTCCTTAGAAACCTCTAATGTTGTATGAACATATGCAAAGGTCTGTGTATTTGTTCCTTATCTATGCAAAGATTAGGCGGTCCACTGATTCAGTTGACCTCCTTAATGCGAATTATGCCTGTGCCATGAGTCCAACATGTATGCAATTTTCCTACTTGATACATATCATTTCTATATGAGTGCACAACCATTCAGTCAAATGAAACATCCATGTGCTGAGTCAATCATTTTGCATCCACAAAAATTAAAAAATGCTCACACATCCATATGCAGTATGAGAGTGTTTTCAAGCCGATCTAGTGCCTAGTGTGTGTATATGCATCCACGAGCAACCACTAGCAACCACTTGCATCCACTTGCAACCATCAAACATAACATGTCTCAAACACATGTTTACACCCATTAGTTTCTACCTAAAGTTCGAAGATTCGATCGATAGGATACAGTCGAATGATGGAAGCGAGTACAGATAAGACGAAGACTTGGTTCCCATTAGACACTGGTTGAGAAAATAATTCCCTAAGTATCAACCCCGAAGACCGAAATCAACATCAGATTGACACCCAGAGGATTACCTCCTTTAGACAATGTCAAAACTGGAAAGCAGAATTATTCAAATATTTACAGACTACTGGTACAGATCAGGTTCCCTAATGATTCTTAGGAAGCTAAGCATGCTAAAATCATATCCCAAAAATACTCAGAATGTATGTGTCATACTTGACGTCTAACACAGATATCCCTCAAACCCCAATCTATCATAAACAGATGAGTCATAACCCTTATAGGTTTGAGTCTACAACGGAATCAGAAACAATACTAGTATTAAAGTGCAGAGTATCAATTACAAAATCAAAATACCAGAATCAGAAAGAGTCTTAACTGCATAAAAGAAATTAAACCTACTATAGGAATTTTCCTATTTCTATCCTAGCCACTAGCCTCAAGAGTGTTCGCCTTCCCTCCTTGTCCTCGTCTCTTCGGGCAGTCCCTAGTGAAGTGTCCCATCTCCCCACAGTTGAAGCAAGCGCCCTTCCTTTTTATGCAATCCTTGTTCAGATGAGTCAAGCTTCCACAAGTAAAGCACTTTTTCCCCTTCTTATCTTCAGACGTCTCATCCTTCCTTTGCGTTTCCTTTTTGGACCCTGCTTTCTTATTCTGTGGTTCTTCCTTCTTTGTCTCTTTCGGGCCTTTGTCTTCCTCGTGCAGTAGTGCCATGTCCACCAATCTCTCGTAAGTCGCTCCCATGGGTACATGAGTCATGGCTAGGCTGTGCAGTGGCTCGTTCAATCCTTTAACAAAGCGGAGAGCCTTTTTATGCTGAGTGTTGACTAAATCCAATCCGAACCTAGCTAGTTGGTTGAACTGGTTGACGTATTCCTGGACCGTCATACTTCCTTGCTTAAGAGATAAGAACTTTTCAAATTGTAAACTTCGTTCAGCTTGCGAGAGGAATTTTGTCTCAAACCTCGCTCTAATACCAAGTGTAACACCCCACCTCCGTTAAGGTCACTCGCAAGGGAATGCCTTAACTTTGGTGGAGCATTTTAGTAAACAGAACAGAAACTTACAAGACAGATAAAACAGTACTTGAAAAATTTATAACTTTATTTCAACAGAAGCTTGGTTACATCCTTTCAAATCACAATATCAGAATTCAAGTACAAAATATCAGTCTTGTACAAAAGCCTTCAGAATGCATAGTTTAAAATCATAATCCCCAAAGAAGAAGACAAGCCATACTTTAAGCACTGCAAGCGGAAGAAATCTGGATCAAGCTAGAGTATTCCCTTCTACAAAACCTGGGGGCGAAACGGAAGAAAGGAGGCGAAACAACAAGGGTCAGACAAAAGTCTGGCAAGTCCAGTGATTTTCAGTTATGAACAGATAATAATAACATGACATAAAAATAAAACTGGATGAGAGATAATTGTAACAGATGTAGAAGATATAACAGAAGAACAAAATGATATAAGCTATTGCTTTACACTTCTCTGCACTAATACTAGTATAACAGAATTAGGTGTCACCCTAATGTCTAAACTGAAACAGAAACGGGTACAGAATAATTTCCACGCTAATAATGGGCCTTTACCACCCGATCAGAAACAGACAGAAGTAGAATGTAGCATAAGGTGTACACTAGTAATTGGGCCTTTACAACCCGAACAGACGGTACCACGCAGAAACAGACAGGTGTTGCCACCCAACAGAAACAGACGGTACCAACAGAAACAGACAGAACTAAGTGTACCCTAAAACCCTACCCCAAGCGATCGGCTCCCTAATACATAAATATCCTGTGTCGGTCCCACAGTAGGGTGTATCACTCCCTAAAGTGACAACCAATTGGCACAGACCTATTTACAGATGTCACGGCGTCTTACATCCTCAGAGGCAGACCGGGATCCATGCACGCACATGACCCGGTTGGAACGCACCATCAACACCCCTCTCCATTATCAGAATGAACCGCTTATAATTAGTTCAGTAAGCGTGCCCGGACCCTACCTACTGTTGGGTCAAAGTTTTGATACCAGAAAGGGTTACTGACTAATATGGGTCCCAAACAACATATGACACAAGTAAATTCCCTCCTAACCTTGTGTACCCAGACTAACAGATTTCAGATTAACTTGTTTACATGTTCAGACATACAGAATTCAGATCAACTAGTTCACAAACAAGTTTTCAGACTAACGAATCAGATATATAGATTAACAGACTTACAGATTAACTGGTTACAGATTAACAGACTTACAGATTAACTGGTTACAGATTGTCTAACTTTATATTGGGCCTACAGATTCACGAAACGGGTTTATCAGATTCATTGGTCCAATTGGTTTAACCTTACCCACCCAACACGTTTTAGACATCACATTTATCTCAGATTTTCATTAATTTAATATTAATGCCCAGACCTCTCACATTAGACTGACAGTTTGCGTCTACTGGTTAGGCTGGTTGGTTCCGGGCAGGTTTCTGTCGCAAACTGAGTCTAACCTCGGGTTTCAAGCACGTTATGACTAACTTCTCACATTAGAACCTATTGTTTGCGGCCACTGGAATATGCCGGGCGGTTCCGGGCAGAATTACGCCGCAAACTCATTCTAACCTCGAGTTAGCCATGTTCATCTTTGCAGCCAATTAATTAATAATTTACCATATATACCCATGCCTAATATACATGTCAATTATTCATAACTATAGCCAATTCATATTATGTCAATAACGGACTAATTATATCAATTCAACAGATATAGCAGATAACAGGTTTCTCAGATTAGGCGACCTCACGGATTTAGCAGATTAAGCAAACTAGCTGATTTAGCAGACAACAGATTAGGCATCTCAACAGATTTAGTTTAGCGGATTTGGCATTTTCAACAGACTTAGCAGATGACAGATTTGGCAGATGAACAGATCTAACAGACTATGCAATAGAGCAGAACTAGCAGATTAGGCAATATAACAAAACTAGCAAATTAGGCAAATATAACAGATTTAATCATTCCTTAAAGTTTCCCAAACATATCTTGCCTAATTATAAATCTTGCCTAAGTTCACATGCATAAATAATAGTCATTATTCAAAATATAATCATATACCATATATTATATGTTTCAATTTTTATTAAACTTGCATAGTACAGATGATCCATATATATATATATATATATATATATATATATATATATATATATATATATATTATACCAAATATAGCCATCGATTACTATGCATGTCATATATCCCAAAAATCCCTTGCTTAGGTGTTTATTTAATAGATACCCTACTTTCATGTAAATCTTTATACCTAAGCCATGTTCTCTTTATCTCAAATCATATATTCAATACAGTCTATATTTATGTCCAATTATATACCTTTCTATGTCATGTCCTCAAATCTTATGTTCAATACCCTTTATGTTATAAATATAACATGTCGAGTCATATGTCTCAGATTTACATTCTAGCTACAGTCCATGTTCTTTCCTCAAATCAGTCACCTGTTGGTCATGCCAAAATTATGCATCATTCATTTTACTGTCCCAAACATTTTAGCGTATGTTAATCTCTTATGAGATTGTCTCAGGCTCGTGGTAGCCTGGCTATAAAACAGAAAGAGGAAAGAGATACAGAATAAGACAGATCTAAACAGAACAGATATAACCTCAGATTCAGATTTACAATTCATGTCACAATCAGAATTAACGTTTATATCGGAAAATAACTGTACTTGCCTTGATTGGATTAAAGAAAGAACTTTAGTTGTTGTAGAATCGTTGCAGAAGCTTTAATCTCTAATTTGAATTGAGTTGCTTAGGTTGATGTTGATTTGCTTCTAGTTTTGATTTCAGCAGAGTAGCGACGCCATTTTTATTTTTATTAGAACAGAGGCAGAGAAGAAGCAGAATAGAATTGTGTGTAGAGAAGGCTAGGTCTTAGGATGTATTTATAGGTGTAGGAACTCATCTAGGCCCTCAGATTAACCCTAGAACTCATCAGGTCCGTCAAAACACGTCACAGCCTTCAAAATCGCGCACACACGCACCAGCTTCGACCAGGGCTCGACCCCCAGGTCGACTGCCCAGTCGACCTGGTCTGGGGGGTCGACTGCCCAGTCGACCTGGTCTGGGGGGTCGACTGCCCAGTCGACTCACCAGTCGACCTGGGTCCTGGGGGTCGACTGCCCAGTCGACTCCCCAATCGACTTGGGCCCTGGGCGGGAAATTTCCCGGCCAGCCCGCTTCTGGGTTTGAATTCGAATTTTGAATTCGAATTTCGAGCTGTTTTCAATTTTGAAATTTCCTGAAACTTCGGAGGGTCATATCTCCTTCATACGGACTCCGATTCTCGCAAACTCGGACTTGTTTTCATGTAGAATTCCGAGACGAAAGCAATGGAGCAACCCGTTTCCCTTGATTCTTATTTTAAAAATTAATTATTCTCTGATTTGTTACCTATACGTTCACAGAAAATACGGGGTGTTACATGCATAAGCATCGCTACCAATCCCAAAATGAATCACTACACCAAAAACGCTGTTTTGCAACGGCTTTGAGCCGTTGCAAATTGATTTTGCAACGGCTCAAAGCCGTTGCAAATTCTGGAGTTGCAAATATTTTGCAACGGCTCATGGCCGTTGCAAATTTTACATTTTGCAACGGGCTGCGACCGTTGCAAAATTTTCTTTTGCAACGGCTAAAGGCCGTTGCTTCTTTTATATTTAGCAACGGCTTTTAGCCGTTGCTAATTGGTATTATCTTTAAAAAAAAAAAATCTCCTTCAGTACTTCCTGTTCCGCTTACAGATTTGCAATAATACCACAAAAGAAATATCAATAAACTAAAAAATTCCGATAAATTCAACATAAAAACCAAACTTCACAACAAACTTTTAAGGCTCAACAATATATACCATTGCATACTTTCAAGTTCTAAAAGTTTACGTGCAATACAAGGTTCAATAGCAGTAGCCAAAATAACATTACATGGTTCAGTAACAGCTTAGTGTGTGTTACCATACATTTCAACTTCACCAAAATAATAATCATACAATTGCTGGAATGTCACACTCGATTTAGAAATATAATTTATTTCTCCAACTTTTTGAACCGAAGATCAACATCCACTCCAAGCTTATCCTAATATACTCCCTATGATATCATATCAATATACCCAAAATCAGTATCTCATGTCACACGGTTAAAAGAAAAAAATGACATATAAAAGTAGATGCGAAGTACAGATCATATCCATACCTGAATCAACATAATAATAAACAAATGTTCTCAAATAACAGGAAACCCGAGATGTTTCATGATACTGCCAGGTATTGAAAATGAAAAAGGCCAATGAATAACTAACTCATAACAAAAATTATCTCACATCTGCCCAGCTTGAAATCATTGAAAAGGCACGAAAAGTTTACATACTTTCAGTCTCCACTATTATGACTTTTGCAGAAAACCTACATAAGAGAACCAAATATTAAAAAAATCTGAAGTCAACTCTTAAACCCTGCATGTGACAACCTTATGGTCTTATGAAAGCAAACAATGATCCTTTTTAGCCTATTGAAAACGCTTTTCTAGACAAATGTAAAAACGCTTTCATATGAACAAACCAGGAGGGAAGCTACAATTCTCATTAATAGATGTATGCTCATGACTATAATAATTATAAATGCAACCTTCATATCATTAAAAAATGCGAATTTTAATATCAGAAATATAACACTATTATAAATTTATAATAACAAAACAGAAATAGAATTAGGTGTAAATGCACGCAAAAACTGTCAATCAATACAAGTTTCAACTATTGTGTAACTATTGTAGGCGATTACAAGGCAGTGCACCATTAAAAATATCATGGCAAATGATCCTGTTATAAACTTCGTAAAAGCAAAAAGTGATAATATATTGCAATCTGGCCTATAATATAAATTGTTAAAGATTGATACTCAAATAGTCACAAATAATCTAGTACCTTGAATAAATGAAATGCCTCTATATGAATATTTTTGCTGGATTCCTGCAAACAAGAATAACACAAACGGTCAAAGATCAATAGATAGTACAATCGGACCACATTCAAAGTCTCGGTTTCAAAACTACTTGCCACCGAGAAGAAGAATAACAAGAAAAATAGTTGGCAGAAGTGATGTAGAGAGGCGGTGAGGTTGTTTTAAATTGTAACCAAAGAAAACACAATTGTAAAATTGTA
This sequence comes from Allium sativum, assembly GCA_030737875.1. Classification (NCBI taxonomy): domain Eukaryota; kingdom Viridiplantae; phylum Streptophyta; class Magnoliopsida; order Asparagales; family Amaryllidaceae; genus Allium; species Allium sativum. The sequence goes on along the minus strand of JASFAX010000021.1, from coordinate 29,681,131 downwards.
ATTGGTATGAAATGAGATGGTGACGTTTTTGTAGAATATAATGAAGTGGTCAGGTGGTTGAGTTGTAAAAGGAAAATAAAATGCAAAATGTGACCTAAATGTAAAAAACAGGATGAAACGAAACCAACGGTTGCTTTAGCTACTCGAAACAAACTTAGAACAAAATGAAAATAGTAAAAACCCGAGAGACACAGAATGACTTCAAACCAAAAAAATGCATAGTATGAATAAATTAACTTAACAAAATGGAGTGGGATAGATTTATTTTAGTTTCGTTTTAAAGAGAACTAAACTAAATAACAAAGGTGTAATGCAACAGAGAAATGAGAAATGGACGGACATATCATCAAATGGATTAAGAAAACGTAACAGCTTTGTTTAACTAACAATTCAGAAAAGATGCAAATTAATAGAAAGCAAATGAAAAAAAAGCTTAAATTAATAGTAATTTTAATAAATGTTAGTTTTCTGAAAGACGACCATAAAAACAAAACAAAAAACAACTACAAAGAACAAAGGGCAAGTGCAACAAGCAAACACAAAACAAGGAACACACAAATACACAACACAATTTTTTTGAACACAAAATAGAGTAACATAAAAAATCAGTTCAAAGAATAAAATTTCTCTCTCTAACAATTCATATTCGTACTACTCTCCTTTAATTTATTTCATGATGTGGGACTATATTCAAACCGTCATTACTCCTTAACAACATGCGAGGCAATCCTAACATTTTACGATATTCCGATGGCCATCGATGGCATACATCCGTTGGAATATACTATTTTCCCTGTAGTGTTAGTGCATTTTGAGTGCATACTCTCGTAACTTCGTTCGATTTTCGTCCCATGGTTTTGTCTATATTTGATGTTTGACCTTTAGAAATATCAGTTTGGGCTGCTCACCTTGATCGCTATCAAGTCTAACATGTTATGTCAGTTTGAATATAACCAAATCAAAAGAGAAGCTAATAACAACTTAATCATTTAGTTATAGGCATTTTAATTATTTATTTTAAGTTTAGGATAATTTCACAAATATATATTTAACCATTTTATCAATACAGTGTTGTTGTTGTGTTTTTTTTTTCTTGCTCAAATTATGTTAGTTTGAAAAGTCGATTTGTATTCATGTCATTGCGTTCGATGTAGGGAAAACGGAAATGTGGAAATATGAAGTGCCGTTCTAACTTCAAACTTCAAAGTAGAAACAAAAACCAAAAACCCACCATACATAAGTGTTTGCATCCTAGGAAAGAGCGTTCTGCAAATGTGAAATTGAAAGCAACCCATGTCAATTTTCATTTCATCCCTTTGTCCTTGTTATAGCACTAAGCAGTAATTCTTTTTGTTGTTACTCATCTTGATATGACTTCCGCTATTAGGTATCAAAGCTCGAAACAAGAAAAATGATTCTATCAGCCGCCTAGGGGACAACATGAGCCCATGACCATTCCGTTTGTTTAAAGAGGGAAATATCCTTATGTGAAAGAGCATTTTTTGCACTCGAACCATAACATGTATTTATATTTGAATATTCAATGAACGAAGAAAACGAATGGACGAAAAAAGAAAAAGGTTGTGCAGTGAAAATCAAAAACATACGTTGCATTAATTGTCCCGGTGTTAGGTTCAAGGGAACACACTACTTGAAACGTCTCGCGCACGTATAAGGCAACAGTGCTAACAACAAAGTCAACATCCACGCAACACGAGAACAAGTTAGTTCGTTGCATTGTTCGGTTTGAAATACCCAAAGCTATCAATTGATGCAACGACCTCGCACCACAACTGGGCTGGAATGGCGGTTTGATAACTTCGCGGAGGGATATTGTAGATAAAGAGACAACCGAGACGTCACGCTTTAGTTAATGGAGCAGACATGTTGTGCTTTGGTTGGTGGCGTTGACGAAAGTCACAAGGAAAAACGAAAAAGTGACAAAGTAAGGTAGTTGGAATCAAAAGGCCGACATTTATCCCTCGTAAGTTCAAATAGTTCACATTTCACTGTTAACATGTATATCATTCAAATATCCTCACTTAATCCGCGTTAAAGGGCGTAGACTCACAGATATATGTTGTATTGGTTTGATAAATAGTGGCAGTGAGATTTAAAATCCCTTTTTTAATTAGTCATTAAAAACAAATTTATTTTATTCCAAATATATGCCAAAAATACAGGAAATGTGGATCAATTGAGAAGCTTCTCTTAAGTAAAGAAATATGAAATAAAAGTCATATAGGCATGAAACCATACCTTCTCTTATATCTATTAACCAATAATAAAAGACTTTAGTTATTCAAGTTCAACCATGTTTGATGCAAATATTTTAGTAATACAGAACTATTCAATATTCAAACCCCGCATTTGCATCACCATTTTTTAAAACTGAATTGCAAGTGCAACTCAGTTTGAAAACAGAGTTGCAACTCAGTTGCAAAACTTTTTTGTAATGCAACTCAGTCCATGCCATACTCATATTCTTGTAGTGATATAGCATGAAAAAGAGAGCACAAGATACCACATAATTTGGTAAACTAACCAGTTTGTTTGAAAAATTACATGTAACATGAGCCACTTCTGTAATACCAATTCTGGACATTAGCATCTCTGTTATATGTTTACAAAAGAAGTATCATAGTAACATTATTTAGATAATGTGCTTACAGAATTATGATTGCATACTACGATGAGCACCAACGCCTTGAAACTTTGTAGAAAAACTTATGCTAACTTATATAAGCCAATGTTAACTGAGGTACGAATCCATTCACTCCATCGCTGTTGTGTGTAACTTTCCCAATAACAATCCAACAACCCCCTCCCTCTCTCTTTCCTCCCCCTTTTAATATATATATATATATATATATATATATAACCGTAAATTTATATGGTATAGACAGATTCAGAAACTTGCTTTTCAATTTTAACTGAACAATGGGTTTAGCTTTCCTGCTAAAGAAAGGAGTAATGTAGTTTTTCCCAAACCCAGAGGACCAAGATGTAAACACAGAGGACTATTAATGAGAAGAAGTTACCAAAAAAATTGATTTCGGTGTGAAAGTTGATGTCGAAGACTAGCTAAAATCATCGAAGAATCTCATAGACAAACGAAGAAATAAACGGGTGCGACCAGACCACGGTTTTGAGCGACCTGACCAAGGTCATGGCCATTGGACTGGTAATCATGACAGAAGCACCAATTGGCATGCCTAAGCCAAACAGCAGACTACTAGTAGTGCACTAATCATTTAAAGTGCGCATGAGGATGCTCACCTAAGACGAAGTGCTTCGCTACTCACTTCCAGCCCTCCTTTCTATTTGCTATAAATACATTCACCCTCAAACTTTTTATTAAACACTTGCTTCTTTGATTGTATATGGATGCAGAGAGTTGATAAGCCATGACAGCGAGTGTTTTGATTTACAACATTCAGTTTTTTGGTTATTTATCCTGTCAAGTTAGTCATATGTATACAAGAAGGTTGATTTGTTTTGTTCTGTTCGTTATGTTGCATGTGCGGAAGCAAAACAATCATAATCATCAAACACATTGTTTGGTTTAAGAATCTTTCTTAGTTTGAAAAATATTTTAATACAGAGCAACTTCCGTGTTTGTTGCCCTTTGAAAATTTTAAGTTCAGGGAGTATTTATACATGTTTAGCAAGGGATTAACATTTCTAACCTGAATGTGTGTTATCTTTAATATTAGTTATGTTCATTTAACCATAATTTTTGAATGGTTAATCCGATTTTAGTGATCCTGCTCATCCCGAAATGTTTAAAAATAATCAAAAACTTTTATTTAGAGAGTGGTGCAAAAAAAAAAAAAAAAAGTTACCAAGCCGACTATTCAATTTAAAAGTGTAGACCTACTCTTTAGTAGCTATTTTAGAGCTTGAGGTATTCGATAAAAAGTGTGATAACTCACTTTATTCATAATATCTTTGCAATTAAGAGGTTGTTTTGAAAAGTTAAGATGTTAAATAACAATTCATGCTTCTATGGTATTATATGATTTTGTGTTTTTTATTGCTGAAAATGGATTAAACAAAGATGTAATATACTGTTCTATAATACATGATTGCATACTTAATATACTTATTTTTATATGAAGCTAGTGTTTGAGTTGAGAACAACAAATTTTTTAGCTTAGCCGAATTGATTTGCATGTGAAGCTGCTTTGGGTCGCTTAAAAATAAACGATTTTCTAAATATGCTAATTAGTAGATACACCCTCCACTGTTTTAAAGTACAAAAATACTAGAAATATTAGGGTACATTGTTTTTTTGATCATGTGGTCGATTTATAGCGTTCATAGTGTATTTGTGAAATAGGAGAAGTCTCTTGATATAAAATTTCACAAACTTTGAAAGTAGAAAAATTTCACAGAATTTATTGCAAGCGAAAAATAGAAAACAATTTATTGAATTGTGGGTCAATGTAAATGAACGGATGAATGTAAAAATGTGCTCAATGTGGCTGCTCTCATAGAAAGGAAGTGATACAGCCGAGGTGCAAAATTATGCTAAACTGTATGATTAAACGAAGCTATGAGATGTTCTGCAATGGTCTGAGTGTATAAGAATGAAACTTGGATCTTCTCACATAAACTAAGTGAATAATATTAATCGTACAACGTTTTTATTTTTAAAGTTTAAAACATAAAGACAAACTAATGAACGAATATTAACATATAAAAATAAACAAAACAAGGTGCATATACAAACCTCCTAGTAAGTCCAGATAGAGGGGCGCTTGTTATCCTGTGCATATGACACTTCGTAATATTACTGTTGTGACAATGCTTTGATATCCAATGACTTGAGTAGTCGTGGTAGAAACGTAAGATTAGAAAGTGGAGTGCACAAGCATGCTGGAAGTGTTGAACAAATGATTAGATATATTGCACTTGAAGACATGCAGCAACCTGCAGACAAAATATAAAATACAAGTGCTGAGAGCGTAAGCATAACTAATGCAGTAAGAGGTGATGGCATGATTAATTCAAGGCCACAAATTGACGTGTAAAATAAGGATGCCATGCAAAATGGTCATTATGACACCTATGTTATTAATGTGCACGTGCACAACAACAAGAATCAATGCACTCCCCCTCAAAATATTTCCATCTTGTTTAACCAAAAATCATTCCCAACCACCTTTAATCAATCCAACCAACATTTAACCCAACCTTTTACCCAGCCACACACAGATGCTGATAACACAAATTAAACAACTATACCCGAACCAATTCCGTCAACTACTTCCCATGCTCTGACCTCATATTTTTAACCCAGACCCTTTAGCAATGCCAGTTGTTTTATGGCCAGTTTCAACACAAAAGCCAGACACCATCTACTCTAATCAAATAATTGTGCATAAATTTTGGATGTCTAATAAACTCAGTCAGCAAATAATTGTGCAAAACTACCTGAAAAGCACAAGTATCCAACAATAACGTCCTCAGGGAAAAAATAAACTAATCCAAAGCAACAATATAAAACTTCTTTTTGCAATATTTTGTTCCTTCACATGATGATGGATAATAACTAACATGCACTCGGTATGATAAAAATTATAGTCTTCTTTTAATGTTGCCTTACAGTTTTAAATGGTGATGAGTTACAAACTAACTTGTATCAGGGATCAGAGTGTTTAACAGCTATTTCAAAATTTTTCTTACTCTCAAATTTTAAAGCCAAAATAGTCCTATGCGCCATACTTTGTCACAAAGTAATATATAGAGAACAAAGAATCAAATATTATAATTAGTTGGGCTTATGATAGAATACGCAAATAAAGAGATTACATCAATTTATAGTGCACAATTAACTTTTATTCCTCTTCTCTAAAGTTGACTCTTCTTTGATATCTGCACTTGGCAATTCTGTCAATCTATGTAGTATATTGGAAACAAAGATGTGTTTTCACTTTTTGACATAATATTTTGTAAGAAGGCGTAGATATTTGGTTTGGTTTTAGGGAATAGGTACCTCTCAAGTACCACAGGTCAAGTTACATGTGTGGCTGAATATATAGCCAGCAAGGCAGAGTTCAATAAACATTGGAAGTGTTAGCGTGATTTAGGCAAAAAGGAATGAAATTTATGTTCACTACTTATGACCAGCAGATGATTAACATTGTTAATTTAATACAAATAAACCAGAATTCTGCTCCATTAAAAAAATTTAGCATGGGTCTATCAATTTATAAACACATCACAATTTTTTTATTTATAATAAAGCATTGGCCAAAGTATCAAAAAACTACACAAAATAATCTGCATTTGTATGCAGTGTATGCCAGGAAACTTAAGCATGATGATAAGGTCATTGTGGACTAATGAAATTCCCATGTGAAATCTGCTAGGAAACTTAAGCATGAGGATACTTTGAGATCATTGTGGACTTAACCCCAAGAGTCTAAATAACATAAAGCATCAAAATGACAGGCTAACCTTGCATTTTCATCTTGCTCTTCATCCGGTCCATCGTCCAAATCTTCATACTGCATTTATTACGGAAGTCAGTAGGCAAAAGCATGAACTCACAGGTACGTAAATATAAATAATACAAATTTTATTTTAACAATCAACAAAAAATAAGCGATCTTTTACAAAGAAATAAAAGCCCACTTAACTTTTAGATTTATCTAGATGAATATTGCATCAATAATGAAGTTACATTACCCATTTACAAGGAAAACAAAATGAATGGATGGTCCATCTGTCTTTCAAATCCTTTAATATAATTTTTTAGAAAAAAAACTTTACTTTCTACTTGTTAGGAAAACAAAATGAAAAAATATTTCACACTTTCACAATTACTGTAGTTATATAAACGATTAGGACATTTGTCTGGTTGTTTTAACATATAAAAGTTTTTGTTGTTTTCCCTCCAAATTCATACACACTTGTATTTTTTAACTATATCCTTGAATTATAAATGTACGTTAATTTTCAATTTAGTACAGAAAATTCTCTGCATATGCAAACATGTAGAACTCGCCAAAACTGTTTATTCAGTATGCAAATTATCATGTATCTCTACATAAGCCAATATCACTAAGCCAATACCACTAAAGATAAACTTGGTTTATCTCATACTAAGTTTAAATATTTCAGTGGATGGTTATATCAAAGCTAAGCTGTATTTGAACAGAAGCATTGCCTTAATTAACAGTGGCGAGAAAAAGCGAACAAACTGATCCACAATGATCCAAACAACGCTTCTGCAAAGCTCTATGAAAGAAACAAACATCACAGAAGCAGGCTATGAAATTTGAATTCCATCTATTAATAATACACGCAGTATGGGAATGAGAAAATTATGGACCTGAGAATAAGTTATTGCCAAGTCAAATTTGTATAAGTACTATTATAGCATTAAATCAAGTGTGCAGTTTTTAGTTTAGAAAATATATGATTCACTATGATATTATATTCTTGTTCAACGGAAGAAAGAAACTCTCCTACTTATTGCATGTTTTGAACATTTGAGGATTGACTGATTAAAGAAGTGCTAATGTTCCACTAAAAAAACAAATTTTAGATAATGTTTCAACCCATGCACGTTCTTTCAGTACTTCTACCAATATTTCAGTATTTCAGCAGTGTTTCAAGTGGTAAACATTAGTTATCAAATTGTTAATATTGTTGCCAAAGCATACGTAACGAGACTAAGAAGTGAGGAAACACGATGTATGTTCGACTTGATAATGCACACTAAGGGGTATGAACTAAGTAAAAGATATTTTGAGTATAATTTCATAACCATAATTTGTATTGCAATCCAAAATTCAGAATAAATAAGCGTTAATAGTACATCATAAAAACAATCAAATTTGATAACCAGATTGATTTTTCTATTGGCTTTCCAATGAATGTTTGAAAAAAAAATAGTATTTTAAAATTTATATCATACCTCTTTGTCAGCCAACTTATATAAGCATGCTCACTTGAGATCTGTTAAGATTAAATAAATAACATGTTAGTAGTTAGTTCTTGCACAAAAATACAACAGAACTAAATTAAGCTTAGAGCAGCTAACATATAGAAAAAATTGACTAAACATATGATTGTAATGAACAAAAAACTTATAAATGGACTAAATACTTTATATGCAGCAGTTGCCAAAATGAAACTCACAAAATCATCTCATGACTCAATAATTGGAAACGGTATTCGGTAAATAGAAATATAAGAACAAACAAATTAATGTTGCATTTTGACAGTAGCCGAAGTAGTAATGTTGTTCTAATTATATCCTAACTGAAAATTGAACATACGCTAATGGGCATTTTCCATTTTCAGATCCAACGGAACATTATACAAAATTTCAAACCCTACCGTTCAGTGAAAATTCCATAAAAATAGACCTCTCAGATACTTTAAAGCCTTAACATATAAAATTTAAAAGGAAATCTACATTTAAAATGCATAAAAGGAAAGCCTTAACATAAAATGTGAAATTCTTGTCGATTACCTGAGGATGAGAGAGATGGCCGATTAAAGCTGGTTACGAGATAATCAGAGAGGATGACTACGATCAGGAGAGGAAAGGCCGACCACGATTAGATCAGAGGCTCGAGATTTCCAGATCTAGGGCACAGCGTCTTTGCTTTTTTTTCTTCGTGAATAACAAAATTGAGAAAGCTGGGAATGGTGGTGTATTGAAGGGGGTATTGGAGGGTGTAGTTATTTTTAGAACGGGTTAAGTCCGTTCTAAAATACAAGACGGTTGATGACCGTTCCAGAGTACTTTGTAACGGACTAAAGCCGTTGCTATTTTGCAACGGCTTAAAGCCGTTGCAAATTTTCCGCAATAGGGTGTTGCAGAATTGCTTGTATGGTGTAGTGAATCCATGCAGTACCCCTTCTTTGAGTTAACAATTAGAACACTTCGAGCTATTAATCATTCCTTGGCACTCCAAATCACAAGAGTCGTTTGCAACTCCATCTTAGGTTCGAGTCCCACCCAAACCATTCCATCAACCTCGTTCCATTATGAGCTGCTCATCACACACCATCGACCATTCTCATCCAAATTTACAATTGGAGAGTCATAACTTCCACAAGCTCTAACTTCCTCAGTAGAAGTTATCGATGGATCACAACTTGCCACATGCTGCTGATGAAGTTCACTACCTGCCGTATGGATCATACATCATTTCCCACCATTGGATGGATCGACGCCAAAACCTGTGGACAAACGCCGATCCATATGCTTAACCAAATATTTGTTTAAGTTCTTCCCAACCTTCAACAAACTCCTCCTTATTGCTTTGGACAATGAACATTTTGCTCTTCTTAGATCTATTCCTTCAGTGACTTCACAGTTGAATACATAATTTCTTCATGGCCGATCTGAAACCTTGTTGACATATGGCATATCAATCACCACTATCGCTTCACGGTGGCTTAAATAGGGACTCAAAATCCTCCTTTGTGGGTTGCTCCATTATTAGAGTAGTACTTATGGATCGATGTTAATACATATACTTAGGTCCGATTTCAGTGCGGTTCCTCAAGCACCTTCCTACCATACTCCAGAGCATATCCTCTGCGATTTTGATGAACTTTAATATTGATATGCTACGTCATCTATTTAAATCGTAATATATCAATACCACAAACAGATAAATCAAGATGTTAGACCAAAAATAGGTTCTAACACCCAAATTAATTATGATTTCAATGAAATAGAATCAAAAAGCAACAGAGAACACACGATTTATAGTGATTCTGCATTAACGAGCCTACGTCCACTTTGTTTTCCTTTAATTGATGATTTGAATACAAATACAGTAATGATTCTCACTCAACTTCACAATTACAATGCATGAACTCACTCAAATCTCTCAAAAATAGAGTTTAAGAGACGATTTTGATCTGAATGTAGCTATGAAATTCGGCTATGGAGGAAGTTAGAACTGAGAATTTGCTAAAAGATCCTTTCAAATGTCTCCAAATGGTGTATTTATAGGTGAAAAATCTCTTTGAAGTGGCTCCGGTTCGAAATGGCGTGGCACGCATCCCATACGAGTTGGGTTCGGAAGCTCCCAGATGATGACAGCGCATTGATTTAGTGGGAGATCGTGGGAGAAATAGTCATGCTTGGTCCGAGTCTTCAGGGAGCGTGCGTAGCAACGGTCACATTCTCAGAGAAAGCGGTTCAGATCGGCTGCCTCCGATCCGGTCTAATGAGACCACTGGCTATGTTCTATTGCTAACGTACTTCTCCGCTCCGAACCGATGAGGCCACTTGCTATCCTTTGATATTGCTGATGTATCACCGATCCGATCTGATGTGATTTCTGCATCTCGGGTTTCTACTCGCTTTCCTGCGCTACTTTCCTCCGATCCGAACCGATTGGGGCTTTTTCACTGTTTGCTCTTTGTGTAGCCAAGTTCACAACATTTTGCCCCCTCGAAGTACACTCTTACCTGAGATAAAGTGTGCTTCGAATCAGTTTACGAAACATCCTTTGAATTAGAACCATTGAATGATCACTTCCATTTACTTGTAGTGTCACTTCATAAAGTCGTGGCTTTTGCTGCTTATATATACTCACAAACTATATGAATCACTTTCTTCATCTTCAAACAATTTTGAGAGTGTCTTTTAATGTCCAGCGATTCTTTCTGGTGAGCTTTTCATTTGCTTTTCCTCAAATTCTCCCTGCATGTCGAACCAGTGTATGTGGTCCCTTTCGGTTTGGATTCCGATCCGAATGGACTTCCTCTAGCAGCACACTCAGATGGGCCCTCCAGCGACCCTTCACCATGGACTAACAAGCCGTAATACACGAGTGGGCCTGACTTCCGGTCCAAACGGGAATACGAGTGGTCACCTTATTTTCATATAAGTATCCCTCCCATCTTCTTCTTCCTCTTCTTCTTTTATCACTCCGCATAAACCGATTCTTCATTGAAACCCAAAAACTCCAAAAACCACGAAATTCTCGCGTTCTTCCTTAAATTAAACAATTAGGTAGGTTTAATATCTTGAATCACTTGGCTGAAATCGTTTTCGATTTAAATTTGTGGTAAAACTGGATGATTTGAACCTGGTGTGCGTTTAATTCCAACGCCACCGCCCTCTCTCTCTTCGCTGTCGTCGTTGGTGGCTCTTGTCACCACCTCGAGGCATTGAGAGGAAGAATTTGGGTTCTACAGAACATTTGAGCACGTAAGTGCCTGGACTTAATTGGGTTTTGCGAAATGGAGTTGGGTTCGGTATGGGTTAGCTGAGGTGGAAAATGGGGAAGATGAAGAAGAGGAGAGGAACTGGGATCGGTTCAGGTGAAGAAACGTTGGAATGAAAGAAAGGGAAGATGTTTGCAAGATTGGATCGGGTCGGAGCAAAAGAAAGAATCAAACAAGATGTTTACGAGGTAGGATCGGGTCGGAGCAAAGGAAACTAAAAAGAAAGGGAAAACATGTTGTATATAACGTAGTTGTATACACAGTTATATGATTTTTGTTTGATGATAACAACCAAATAAATAATATTTTAAATGTGTTTGTTACTGTACTGTTTTATATATATATCACATACAGGAATATAATATTTATATTTAAACAGAATGCATCTATACATAAATTCAAACATCTACACAATATTTTGTTTAAATATAATATTTTATTTCAATATTCAACAGTACAGATTTACAACTCCACTATTTGCTCAACACTGAAATTCACTGAAATAATTTTCATTCATATACATTTCACTTGTTACACAGCTCCTCATTACAACACTTTGTTTATACAACTCATATATACATTCTTGAAACAATTCACTGACTCAACACTGTCTTTTGTCTTCACAATCATCTTCACTGTCAGTCCAGTCACCATCTGCTTAACTGTCACATGAAACAGAAAACACACAGTACACTGCAATAGGAATAAAACAGAATACATGCAAATATAATTTTTATTTTGAAAATTTTATTTGCCTCAGATTTCGGTGTGTTTCTCATCATCTTTCTGACTCGATCTGATTAATCTGACTGTGTCTAGACAGCTTGTGATATTCACAGTGAAACACTGTAAATACCACAAGACAGACATCATATATATCTGTACAGGGACATGGAAACTTGTCTGACGGCTGCATATACACACGTGTATACACGTGTGCACTGCCTCGCCAATCAGAATGTAGTGAGCAACTGAGGAGCAGCCGTGATGACCAACTCAACTCAGTGTATACTCAACTAACATTAATAGTCAACAGCAAGTACACAGTGTCGAGCTCAATGCCATAAGCAAGCGTACAAGCCAACAATGAAAAAGTCAAAGATCAAATCAAGAAAATGCAAAATAATTCTTATATATATATATACACACACATATATGAATATATGTATATACATATGAAGCAGCATAAAATCAAGACAATAGTGTCAAGGCAACATTCTCTTGGATGAAAAATTTCAGATTCAAGAAAGTGCAGCAAATTCACATGGAGTATGTCAAAATTGGTCGAGCCAAAACCAAACTGTTTTCGAGTGCAAAAGTTACTTTCAGCAATACATGTGAACAGCCAACCAATATGGATTGCTCAAGTAAACATAGCAATGGTCAAGCAACACAAGTGCACAGGTTCATAGCAGGTTCAAATGGCATGTATGAATGATGAATTGAAAATGCATATATACAGTAGCTATGGTGTACACTACATGGAGCAATGAGTTAAATGATTTCAGCATGAAGTTTTTGAACTCAAGTACACGCAAATGCAACTGGAATGATCAACTAGTGCCGAGGCATTTGACAGCATAGCAGGTGGGATCAACTCATGTTCAATAAGGAGTGCATATACATCAGAATTTACAAGTATAGCAGATGTACATGGGAACACAAAGTGCATGCACAAATGTGTGTGCTGTTATCACTGAGAAAGAATTGTGTCGAGCCTTATTTCCAGAATCACTTTCCAGGTTTAACAAAGCAACAAAGCTCATGAAGAAGAAATCTCTCCAGAAATTAGCAATCAATTGGAAATGAATTCTCAAAGTGTCTAGGCAACATTGTTTTCCAGATATGTCACAAGTTTTTTCAATAAAGGAAACCAGCATTCAGAATTAAATCTAACAATTCATTTTTGGCAAGAAATCAATGCAGAATTTTTTTTGGAAAGATTTCAAGATTTAAATCACATGAATCACGCAATGGGTATATCTCTGGAAAACTTGCATTATGATTAAAGAGGCCAAGGACTTGTTTCCAGATTTCATTTATATAGTTATGACAAGATTTCAAATTCAAGGCAGCAGATATTTTCCAGAGAACACGCAAGTTCTTTGAATTAATTCCAGAAATGTAAGAGAAATTGGAAATCTCTTTACAGTAATGCTCATGTCAAATTCAAAGAAAATCAGAGCACAATATTTGGCAAGTACTAAATTGTCTCAAGAAATCTCACTGTGTTTTTATAGCAAAGTTTTTAATCAGTTCAAACGTTTTCAGCAAGAGTTATTCTTGGCAAGAAAAGCAATTCGAAATATTTTTTTTGCTAAGCAATCAAGTTGCAGAAATCAGCAAATCAGGGAGAATTTTTTTTTATGGCAAGAAGTCTTTTCTGATTTCTCGGCATTTATTCAAAGGGGCCACAACAATTCAATCAAAGAACCAAAAGTGGAAACAAAACAGTTTGTTTCAAGCCATGGAATCAAAAAGGAAATTCACGCAGAGATGCAATTCAGGAAACAAAATGAATTTTCATTCAAGTGTGTTTTCAGAAATGATCGACTTGAAATCAAAGTCAGAGTTTATCAAGGCAACTTAAAAGAGGAAACCCAAGCAATCAGATCGAATCAATGTTTTTGAAATCAGAGCTCAATTAAAGGATTTCAAAATCCTATTTTACACCAACATCATCACAGGCAAACTAGGGGTTCGAGTATCACAAGCATCGAAAAAAAAAAAACCAAAAATCAGAAGAGCAGAAACAAATTCAGGAATTACTCACATAATTTTTCGATCAAAAGTCTGAGCCAAATCAATCGATAAGCAAATCAAAGTTTCCATGTTCCAGAGTTCACACAAAGCATCAATTAGAAGTGATAGCGATTCGATTTGGAGTTTGCAAAGAAAACCCTAATTCCCTTTCTGAAGTTCGGCCGCCATTTTTGTTTACAGAGCATAAGTGATCGGTGAAGAGAAATAATAAAAGGGGTCGGCCTATGTTTCACTTGGTCAAGCCAAGACTATTTTAAAAGGGGAGTTTAATTTAAACTAGGGTTTTTCTTTTTCTTTTTCGTGTATGTTTTTTTTTCTTTCGAGTTGTAAAACAAAACGAACAGTTTCAGAGTCTGTAAAATCTGGGTTACGGATTACGGGGTTGTAATTCGGGGAAATCTGATTGATAGGATAAAAATCAGTCTAGGGATTTGAGCGTAGGGTTAGAATAGGAGCAGGGTTTGCGAGTGTACATGGTCTTGTATGCGGGATCTGTTCTATCACCTAGTAGAAACCTTAGAAATGCAGCAGTAGGCAGGGTCTTGCCGAAGCTGGGTATATCTGTGTGTGATTTATTTTTTGCATTCCTGTTTCTGCTATATACTGTGATCTGTTTATTATTTTAATATCCTGTCAGTTTTTTCAATTCAGTTAAAAACTGTGATAAACCCTATTCACCCCCCCCTCTAGGGTTAATCCAGATCCAACAAGTGGTATCAGAGCAGGTATTTTTTTTAACTCTAGAGTCATGGGTAACCCTAGTTGTCTGTCTAGCGAGAGTCAGTCCAGTTCATCCCCAACTATTTTCACTGGAACAGATTTTTTAAACTGGAAATCCAAAATGGAATTTTATTTAAAATCTGTTAATATTAAATGTTGGGATGTTGTTATCAATGGGTACGATATGGTAGATAAAGTTTTTAATTCTCGTGCTACACATATTCTTTATTCTCATCTTGATGATAATCAATACAGTCTGATTTCCCATTGTTTAACTGCGCAGGAAATTTGGACAGCTCTCAATACGAAGTATGGTCAAATTGACAACTCCAGCTCAAAACCCCAGATTGTCAATTCAGATTCAGAATTCTGTTTAATAGGATTTACAAATGAGAATTCAGAAGGATCAGATGATGGAGAATCAACGGATGCTGAAGTTGAAAATTTCTCATACGAAGATTTGGTTTATATGTGTGTTGATTTAACTAAATCTGTTGATAAACTCAAATCTAAAAACAAATCTCTAAAATCTAGGAATTCTGAGTTGACCAGCAAAATTGATGATTTGGAATCACAGCTTGAATATTTTAAAAATTCTTCAAATTCAGATTGCAAAAATTGTTTAAAATTGAAAACCAATCTTGTTCATCTCAATAAAAATATTCAAAAGTTTGAAAAGGAAATTTTGATCTTAAAAGAAAACAAGATTGAGTTATCAAGTTTGAATAACTTTTTACAAAAGGAATTTGAAATTTTTAAGACTGATATATATTCCAAATTTGAAATTGCTGAAAATGAAAATTTGCTGAAAAGTGGTTTGATTTTGAAAGAACTTGAAAATGAGATTGAAAAATCCAAGAATTTTGAGTTTGAAAAACAAAAAGGGTTTGAACTTGAAATTTCCGAATCCCACGCCAAAATTAAATTGCTTGAAAATGAGAATTTGGTTTTGAAACAGTCCAACGCTGAACAGAAGATCGCTATAAATAATTGCTCAAATTTACTAAAAGAAAATAACGATCTAAAATCCAAAATTCATCGATTAGAATCAACTTTGGATAAATTTTCTAGTGGGGAAAAATCGTTGAATATGTTGTTACAAAACCAAGTTTCTATTGGAAATAAATCGGGTCTTGGCTTCGAAAAAAATGATGTTCTTGGAAAAACAAATGAGTTTGAAAAACGGAATTCAATTGGTTTTAAAAATCCTTCAGATCACTTTGGAAATGTTTGTTTTGAAAATTTGAACTCTAACATTCTCAAAGGATTCTTAAATCAAAAACGTGATGTGATTTTGATTGATAACAAATCATTTAAACAATCTTGGATCCCAAATAAAAATAAAACGGCTTCGACTAAATTCAAACAGATTTGGGTCCCGAAAGGTACAAAGGTAGATTCGAATGGTTTGTTATATAAACGAGTCTGGGTACCAAAACAAATGAATACAACTGTGAGTGGTTTTACTAATTTTGTTCGACCACTTGATCATCTCAATCATTAGGTACCAAAGGAGGCTGAGGAACAACTGTGCTGAAAAGAGAAACTAATTCAAACTGCTTCACATCATTGAATCATCTACTGTTCCTTAGCCAAGTCTGATGAGTTAGAGATCCACAACATCTTCTGTGAATCAGGTATGATTTCTAACCTCATCCTTGTAAATATTTTTTTTCATTGTTTATTTCTGCTTCTTCTACCCCTTTCTATTTTTTTTCCATTTGTTTTTATTTGATTTGTCACTGCCATATCTCTTTGTTCATTCTATGCTTCTTAAACTTCCAATTGCAGTTCTCATGATTTTCTGGAAATTCATTTTATTTGAATAAAACGCTCTTGTTTATAATCATTTCCAGATTCTGAATTTAATCTTGTAATTATCTGCAATTGTTTAGTAGTTTATTTTATTCTTGAATTCATAACAGTGCTGAAGCATTCATGTCATATCTTGAACACTGTTAATTTGAATTCTAAATTTTTTGAAGATCTGAATATTTAATGAAATTTCACACATCTTTGCTATTCTGAGTTTATTCTAATTCATTTTAGAAAAGCTGAAAATATTATACTCATTACAACACTCTATTATTTATCAGTTGTGATAATTTCATTGATTTTCGGATTGGCTTGATTATTTCTGACTTGAAAAATAATTGGGTTAAATCAGTGATACATCTAGAATTTCACCCTTATTCATGATTATTATGGTTGAAATTAGTTTAGTTTGAAATCATCTGAAATTCCTGATATTTTGAATCTCACACACCACTTAAATCTGAAATTATTAACCTTGTGTGACTGATTCATTATATCTCAAAATTTGACATTAATTCAAATGATTTCAAATAAATTATTTTTATTCTTTGAATCATGAATATCTCACAAAATTGATGTAGATGATCTAAAATTTCTTGAGGACTTGTCAGAAAATTCTTGTGAAAATTCTTTGAAAATCCGGTCTTGAATTTCTCTGCTATTTCATGGTTATTTGATTTGAATGATTGTTTGTTTAAAATTATTTGAAATTATTGATTTATTGAATCACACACATATTCTGAATGTGAAAATAATAATTTGGTGTGATCGATTCATTGAATCTAGAGATTTTTCATATTCCTCAAATGATTTCAAATAAACGGTAGTTCTAATCTTGGATCATGAAAGTTCTTATGTGACCATCCCCAGACAAGTCTGATGTGATATTGTGTTCTGCACTGCTCTGATACTGTTCTTAGATAATTGCTTATTGCTTGATTTGTCTGCTTGGGCTTTAAATTTCTGTTGTCTGTGATTGTCTTGGTAAAATCCTCGAGAAAGCGAGAATAATTGGTATCAGATGTGCTGAATTTTTTTTGTTATATATATTTTAATCACTCTTGTCCTGTATAGCTCTTTATATTCCTCTTGTAATTAATTTTTCAACTTTAAGATTATTTATTTATTATTCTTTCAGAAATTGAAATCAATATCCAAATTGAAATGTATTTATAATTCATCAAAAAATTTACCAGATTTTGAAATTGTGATGAATTGTGACTGCAGTATATTTCACAACAAGAGGAGATTTTATTTATATTTTCATGATAGTTGAATATTTATTATAATATCTTTGAACTGGTAATTATTTCACTATCATCTTCTTCTTCTATCACCCGTCTGCCATCCATCATGTTTTTTTTTATTAATGTAGAGAGTTTATTTTAAAAAAAAAATCATCTTGTTTTAAAACAGTGAAAATATTTGTGATAGAAATGGGACTATGTTACTATTCAAAATTAGTGATAATTGAAAATTTTCAATGATCTCGGTACAATTGATTATATTTCATAATATGATTAATTTAGAAATTTATTTCACAAACCATTTCTGTACCTACCAAATTTCTATCATACATATTAATTTTGTATGCTGAGGAGTTTTTCATTTTGAAACTGAAAATAATAATAATATAATATTCATAAGTATTTCTCTAACCTCATTTAAAAATCCAAGCTCTGGTTATGCATGGTTATGAGATTACTTATATTTAAGCTGCAACTGATCTCATTTAAAAATCCAAGATCTGGTTATGCGTGGTCAGTGTGCTCTTAAATTAAAAGAAAAAGAATAGAAAATAAGTTGCTAAATAAATTTGTATATGAAATTCTCCTTGGTATATAAAAACTAGCTTATTAATCCATTTTCTATTTGTGAAATATATTGAAATCTTATGATATATTATGATTTGTTAATTGATAAGTATTGGGATTTAAGATTATACGATTTTGTCACTTAAATTGAATCTATAATTATAGTCCAAAATCCATCACTGTTTTTGAGCTTTATTTTTTTTCCTTTGAAAATGATTGGAAATGAATTGGTTTTAAAACTCTCTCCATTTTATATAAAATTCTTCGTATATTCGTCATTCTCTACAATGTGAAATATGCCACTTATTCTTCGAATATTATGATTTTTGTTTGACTGATTGAAATTTATGATGATCGTTCTTCCTCTTAAGCTGAAATTATATTTTTAGTCAAATTCTTCATCTATATTTTAAGGTCTGAACCTTTTGATGATAACAAAAGGGGGAGAATGGATGAGATTTTGATTTATGAGTGAATATTTTATAAATATTTTTAATTTTGAAAATTTGTTCATTTCCCTCATGCATAGTTATAGGGGGAGTTTAATGGATGAGATTTTGATTTATGAGTGAATATTTTATAAATATTTTTAATTTTGAAAATTTATTCATTTCACTCATGCATAGTTATAGGGGGAGTTGCCTGTTGTAGGGGGAGCTAATAAATATGGGGAGTTCAATATTCACTGTCAAACACATTTATTATATTCAAAATCTTCATATCTGTTTGTCATCATCAAAAGGGGGAGATTGTTGTATATAACGTAGTTGTATACACAGTTATATGATTTTTGTTTGATGATAACAACCAAATAAATAATATTTTAAATGTGTTTGTTACTGTACTGTTTTATATATATATATCACATACAGGAATATAATATTTATATTTAAACAGAATGCATCTATACATAAATTCAAACATCTACACAGTATTTTGTTTAAATATAATATTTTATTTCAATATTCAACAGTACAGATTTACAACTCCACTATTTGCTCAACACTGAAATTCACTGAAATAATTTTCATTCATATACATTTCACTTGTTACACAGCTCCTCATTACAACACTTTGTTTATACAACTCATATATACATTCTTGAAACAATTCACTGACTCAACACTGTCTTTTGTCTTCACAATCATCTTCACTGTCAGTCCAGTCACCATCTGCTTACCTGTCACATGAAACAGAAAACACACAATACACTGCAATAGGAATAAAACAGAATACATGCAAATATAATTTTTATTTTGAAAATTTTATTTGCCTCAGATTTCGGTGTGTTTCTCATCATCTTTCTGACTCGATCTGATTAATCTGACTGTGTCTAGACAGCTTGTGATATTCACAGTGAAACACTGTAAATACCACAAGACAGACATCATATATATCTGTACAGGGACATGGAAACTTGTCTGACGGCTGCATATACACACGTGTATACACGTGTGCACTGCCTCGCCAATCAGAATGTAGTGAGCAACTGAGGAGCAGCCGTGATGATCAACTCAACTCAGTGTATACTCAACTAACATTAATAGTCAATAGCAAGTACACAGTGTCGAGCTCAATGCCATAAGCAAGCGTACAAGCCAACAATGAAAAAGTCAAAGATCAAATCAAGAAAATGCAAAATCATTCTTATATATATATACACACATATATGAATATATGTATATACATATGAAGCAGCGTAAAATCAAGACAATAGTGTCAAGGCAGCATTCTCTTGGATGAAAAATTTCAGATTCAAGAAAGTGCAGCAAATTCACATGGAGTATGTCAAAATTGGTCGAGCCAAAACCAAACTGTTTTCGAGTGCAAAAGTTACTTTCAGCAATACATGTGAACAGCCAACCAATATGGATTGCTCAAGTAAACACAGCAATGGTCAAGCAACACAAGTGCACAGGTTCATAGCAGGTTCAAATGGCATGTATGAATGATGAATTGAAAATGCATATATACAGTAGCTATGGTGTACACTACATGGAGCAATGAGTTAAATGATTTCAGCATGAAGTTTTTGAACTCAAGTACACGCAAATGCAACTGGAATGATCAACTAGTGCCGAGGCATTTGACAGCATAGCAGGTGGGATCAACTCATGTTCAATAAGGAGTGCATATACATCAGAATTTACAAGTATAGCAGATGTACATGGGAACACAAAGTGCATGCACAAATGTGTGTGTTGTTATCACTGAGAAAGAATTGTGTCGAGCCTTATTTCCAGAATCACTTTCCAGGTTTAACAAAGCAACAAAGCTCATGAAGAAGAAATCTCTCCAGAAATTAGCAATCAATTGGAAATGAATTCTCAAAGTGTCTAGGCAACATTGTTTTCCAGATATGTCACAAGTTTTTTCAATAAAGGAAACCAGCATTCAGAATTAAATCTAACAATTCATTTTTGGTAAGAAATCAATGCAGAATTTTTTTTGGAAAGATTTCAAGATTTAAATCACATGAATCACGCAATGGGTATATCTCTAGAAAACTTGCATTATGATTAAAGAGGCCAAGGACTTGTTTCCAGATTTCATTTATATAGTTATGACAAGATTTCAAATTCAAGGCAGCAGATATTTTCCAGAGAACACGCAAGTTCTTTGAATTAATTCCAGAAATGTAAGAGAAATTGGAAATCTCTTTCCAGTAATGCTCATGTCAAATTCAAAGAAAATCAGAGCACAATATTTGGCAAGTACTAAATTGTCTCAAGAAATCTCACTGTGTTTTTATAGCAAAGTTTTTAATCAGTTCAAACGTTTTCAGCAAGAGTTATTCTTGGCAAGAAAAGCAATTCGAAATATTTTTTTTGCTAAGCAATCAAGTTGCAGAAATTAGCAAATCAGGGAGAATTTTTTTTTATGGCAAGAAGTCTTTTCTGATTTCTCGGCATTTATTCAAAGGGGCCACAACAATTCAATCAAAGAACCAAAAGTGGAAACAAAATAGTTTGTTTCAAGCCATGGAATCAAAAAGGAAATTCACGCAGAGATGCAATTCAGGAAACAAAATGAATTTTCATTCAAGTGTGTTTTCAGAAATGATCGACTTGAAATCAAAGTCAGAGTTTATCAAGGCAACCCAAGCAATCAGATCGAATCAATGTTTTTGAAATCAGAGCTCAATTAAAGGATTTCAAAATCCTATTTTACACCAACATCATCACAGGCAAACTAGGGGTTCGAGTATCACAAGCATCGAAAACAAAACAAAAAAACCAAAAATCAGAAGAGCAGAAACAAATTCAGGAATTACTCACATAATTTTTCGATCAGAAGTCTGAGCCAAATCAATCGATAAGCAAATCAAAGTTTCCATGTTCCAGAGTTCACACAAAGCATCAATTAGAAGTGATAGCGATTCGATTTGGAGTTTGCAAAGAAAACCCTAATTCCCTTTCTGAAGTTCGGCCGCCATTTTTGTTTACAGAGCATAAGTGATCGGTGAAGAGAAATAATAAAAGGGGCCGGCCTATGTTTCACTTGGTCAAGCCAAGACTATTTTAAAAGGGGAGTTTAATTTAAACTAGGGTTTTTCTTTTTCTTTTTCGTGTATGTTTTTTTCTTCTTTCGAGTTGTAAAACAAAACGAACAGTTTCAGAGTCTGTAAAATCTGGGTTACGGATTACGGGGTTGTAATTCGGGGAAATCTGATTGATAGGATAACAATCAGTCTAGGGATTTGAGCGTAGGGTTAGAATAGGAGCAGGGTTTGCGAGTGTACATGGTCTTGTATGCGGGATCTGTTCTATCACCTAGTAGAAACCTTAGAAATGCAGCAGTAGGCAGGGTCTTGCCGAAGCTGGGTATATCTGTGTGTGATTTATTTTTTGCATTCCTGTTTCTGCTATATACTGTGATCTGTTTATTATTTTAATATCCTGTCAGTTTTTTCAATTCAGTTAAAAACTGTGATAAACCCTATTCACCCCCCCTCTAGGGTTAATCTAGATCCAACAAAACAAAGCCTACTTGACCGGGTCAGATCGGAGTAAAAGACTAGGAGGAGAAGAGGCATTATTGTTTAAATTAATCTGAACCGATCCGGTGGCCTTCATCCGATCCGATCCGGTTCTTATTACTGGATGTGAATATCTGCTTCAATCGAAACATCACTTTGCCCTCCGATCCGATCCCAATACTGATATCCGAACCAAACCGAAACAGCCTAACTTAATGTGCAAGAATTTTTCCAACTATCTTAATCAATACTTGGCATAACCTTCAACTTGACGAACAGTTAGGATAGCGCCTTTCAAACATAACAAACATCAAGAACTATTCTGGTACATTATTACTTCTTTGAATCTTCATATCACACTTTCATGTATTTGCTCTGCATTTTTGTTACACGTAGCACACACTTTAGTTCACATACACACGCGGGGGACACGGGCAACTTTACTCTAATTCTTGCTATTGTTTTTTCAATGGTCTAGTGCTCATGGCCGAGAGACGTTCGTCTAGGTTAGCAAAGAAGATGGAAATTGTGGGAACTTCCGAGAAAGTTACTATTGATGACATATCTTCTCCTTCAGGCCCTAAATGGGACGACGAGGGCCCAGACTATGAAGTAGGAGCGCATAGCAACGAAACGCCTTCCGATAGCGAGGTTTTTCTAGGCTATGAGGAGGAAGGAGGGATTGGAGATAACCGAGCTCCTGACGTATTTGAGTCTGCTATTATCTTGGAGTCACCCGTAGACTCTGTTGAAACAACGGTAGACGATGATAGACTTGTCCGCATATGTTTAAAGCACGGGATACTAAAAAGGGATACCCTGGTGCCATCGAAAACTGACCGTCCTCACAATCCCCCAGAAGGATTTATGGCAATTACGTGACTGATG
Organism: Allium sativum; assembly: GCA_030737875.1. Lineage (NCBI taxonomy): Eukaryota > Viridiplantae > Streptophyta > Magnoliopsida > Asparagales > Amaryllidaceae > Allium > Allium sativum. The sequence continues at coordinate 29,657,938 of JASFAX010000021.1, read as the reverse complement.
TGCATGGTCGGGGCTATTCCACCATTTCCGCCTTTTTTTGTCGATTTTCTAAGACAGATGCGGATTGCCCCCATGCAGCTACATCCCAACTCCTATGCTTACTTATATACCTTATATATAGCATACCGAGAGATTTTAGGTATAGAGCTCACCTTCGACGATGTTCACTTTTTTTATAATTTCAAGCATCGGACTCGAGAAACTCCTTCCTTCTCTTACTTTGAATTAGTCCCAAAAAGAAAAATTATTTCAACACCATTTAGTAGCAAGGCCGGCGATTCCAAGCTAGAATGGTTTTATATCAGGCAACAGCCGGGATGTGACAGGAGATGGACAAAATCAAGTAAAGCATTGGTTTTCTAGATCTCAACTCTGAATGTTCACGCCAACACATTAATCCATTTTATTTTTGTTTGCAGTTGATAATCCAAAACAAATATCGGGTCAAGTGTACTTTGATCGGATGCATCGGCTCCTCAATGGTGATCAAAAATTTCTTACCATCGATGAAGTCCTTAAGGATGAATAACTCCACCATCACGGGCTATTGTCCATTACCCGTAGCATAGGTCACGGGTCGGGTCCATATGTATACATCCCCCCAGTGGACATAATTCTTGAAACGGGCGAGGGCTCAAGAAGTCCAAGAATACCTCTTCGGACTTCACCTTCTCCATCTTCAACTCAAGACGATGAGCTGTCCAACATAGCCGAAAAGCAGCGAGAAGGGTACATCATCCCTGGGGATGCTATTTCTCCTGAGAAATCACTATCTCCTAAAGAACTGCCAACAGACGCTTCCCAAGGATATGCCCCTACTACCGATATCCTACATTTCAGGGCTTAGGTGATCTTCCCATACCTGAAACTATCTATACTTCCGAGGATTTTGGCACAAATCCTTTAGTTTTTACTTCTTCAGAGGAGACTACTCCTGTTAAGGCCAAAGAGCCCATTCACACTGGCTTGGCTTCAGACTCGGGTTTGTCGGGGGAACACCACTTAGGATGCACTTAACACAATAGCACCACACTTCACATCACTTACTTCTCATGAGAATACTGATTCTGAATTCCACTTACATTGTTGCGCAGGTACCATGTCTCGCCCTTACTATGACGTCGGGAAAATACGTCGCAGCATGACTAGACCCCCTTCCGATGTCGAGCATGATCGCCGCGAAAGCCAGGGTAGAGAGGACAGAAGGCCTCATGATTCTTATCAGTCGCGGACCTCACGCTCTCGCTCCCCCATTCGGTCGGATCCAGAACGATACAAAAGCTACCAGGGTCGTCGAGGAGAAGACACATCGCAGCCAAAAGACCAAACATCTTCTCAAGACAAACGCAGTAGGGAAAGGAGCCCACCGAAAGATACCGACTCACGAGGCAAGCATAAGGTTTCTGATAAGCGGCCTAGGAAGGGTGAGGAGGCCATCGTGCCCACTAAACATAAGGATATTGAGCTAACATACTGCGCACCTCCACCATTGGATGCTGAAGCTAAAGTTAAACGGGCATGTCTGGAGAAGCAGTTCCCCGACCACTATTTTGAAAATCTGACTTTCTTACCTACTCTCGAGCCTATTTCCTTGAGGTGGGCAGACGAAGCCAAAGCAAAATTTGATGCAGTCGAAAAATAATATTCGGAGATGTTCAAGTATTTGCGTAACCTCTCCAGAATCATTCGAACTTTAATTACGGATATTGAATAAATGAAAAAGACTGCAGGTGCCGACGTAAAGGCCTTGAAAAAATTGGAGAAGGACCTCGAGGACACACAGGCCCAACTTGTAATCGCTCAACGAGACGCTACCAACTTTAAACAGCAATTTGAAGAGTTACAGAAGCGCTATCATGACTTGCTAGAATCTCATAGCCAAGAGCGCTTAGAGTTGAAAAAGCAAGCAGAAGATGCTAAGTCAGATAACGCCAAAATGCAACTTGCTTACAATGCTCTTGAGCGAGAAAAAGCCGAGTTAGCGAGAAAGAACGCTGAATTGGAGAAGAGAAACGCTGACATGGCTTCCAAGTTGATGGAGGCCGAGAATAGGGCTGCCCTAGCGGAGGGTAATGTAGAAAGTGTTATTAAGTCCGCCGAAGAGACCCGCAAGCAGCTGTCAGATGCCCAGGAGGAAGTGCATGGCTTCGGCGAATTACTAATCGAATTCTTCGCGTATATAATTCGTCGCCGAAACATATCTTAGATTGAAGATTATCCGACTACCTTGGTTCACATATGGAGCCAAATTATCGAAATGGAGAAAGAGGAACCCAAGGTAGACTCCGTTGACGAAGACAAGCTTGTGGAAAAATAACTGAGAGATGATGAGCCGGCACGTTTGGCCGAGGGGCGTCGCCTTATCGCTGCTGCTATGGAGGAGGAGAAGCGGAGGGCCAAACAAAAGAATATCCTCGAGGCTGGTTCTTCTTCTACTGCGCTGAAACTTCTGAAGTTGAGGGATATGACCCCGAAAACCCGGGGATCCCTCGGGCATCTCTTTTATCCCCCATACCCGAGACGGCGTCAGAAACGGCAGTCACTCCAGCTGAGAAATCATCGGAAGGTATTTCCACCTTTTCACCCCAATTCGTCAAAGCTGTCTCCACTTTTCATCACATAATCGGGCAATCGATGACGGATCCTTTATTTTCTCCTAAGTTGATAACTGTTGCTTCTCATTCTGTAGGTGTTGAACCGACCGAGAAGACAGACGTGCCTCAAGGAACCACGACCGGAGCAAAATTCACGGAGAAGGCTCAAGGAGTAAAGGATAAGGCTGCCTCAGCAGAGTCAGGAGGGGGAGCTGAATTGTCCAAGGCTGATGCTCCTCATGACGACGAGATGATATATGCCTTGAAGGACGATGGCGGTAGCGAGGGACATGAGGAAGACCCTGATGTGGCTATAGTCGGGGATTCAAAAAGCGCTGATGACATCACTTTGGCTGAAATGAAAGCCAAACAAGATAAACGTATGCAGCTAAAAGTTGAAGACCTCGACCCCAAAAGCCTTAAGCCTCTTACAGTGATGGATCCTGGATCAAGGTTAGTCGTTAAGCTTTTAACTAGATCTATTACATAAGAGCTTGCTAAAAAGTCTTCTCTTGATTCCAGCGTTCCGACTCTAGGAAGAAATCAACTGATTCTAGCACTTCAGTTACAGGGAAGAAAAAGTTGAAACGCGTTATGATCGAATCTAAAAAGGAAGCTAAGGCTGCTCAGAAAGCTGCCAAAAAATCCAAGTTCGATCCAAAGCCCAAATGATGAAGTGCTTCGTTTTATTTTGGCATTTAATTGGTTCGCAATTGTTGCAGCGAGTGCGGTCCTCGCATCTTCTTTTTTGCTTGTTTTCCTTGTACAAACTCACATGTTTGTAAATAAAAATAGTTTATTTCCTGCAATGCCTGATAGTCGTTAGTTCAGCACTTAAGTAAAAATAAAAAAGTATGTCATACTAAAGTTATGTAATGAGGTCATGGTGGAGGGGAGTATGTGTGCACATGTATGCCCCCAGTCAATCTTGGATAACTGAGCAAGTACTATTCAAGATTAAATTAAATTAAAAAATCCAAATGTCCCTGATTCTCTGACAGGGCCATATTCCTTTCGTCATTGATGCCTGTTCTTTCCAGCATTTTTATACTCTCCTGTGTCATATCCAGGTTAGAGTTTTCGTTGAGGTGGTCTCTCATCTGGGTGCACCTTCACGCCTCAGAGGACGTCATCTTCCTGTCCTTTATACTCTCTCTCGAGGGTTAGAGTTAAGAATGTCGTCTTTCCATTCTTCTATGTCTTATCATTCAAACAGTCATTTTGTTTGTTCCTGCATATAGGTCATCTCCAACTTTCCAAATTTAATTTAACATTTCGCGTTTCACAGTCATAATAGAATAATTGTTGAAGATATAAATAATGCAGGAAAGTAAATGACACACGATATTTTTGTAGTGGTTCGGCTAAGTCGTTGCCTACATCCACTTTATAATCTTTTGTTCACATAAACAGACTTTTTAAGGCAAGTCGTGCCTTTTTACATAGCTTATGAAAACAAAAGAAATGACATTTCATATTTAGCTCAGATATCGTCGTAGGTGCTGAGCGTTCCAGGCTCTGGGAATCTCCTCACCGTCCACGATCATTAGCTTGAACGCTCCTGTATCAAGCTTCCGTTGGATGGTGTATGGTCCTTCCCATTTTGGACCCAATTGGGTTGAAGGCGGGAAGACTCGCTTCAGTACTAGGTCTCCTGGTTCAACGGTTTTGAGGCGAACCTTCCGGTCATAATAACGTGCTACTTGATGTCGATGTTTTGAGGCACGCAAGTTGGCTTCATCTCTTTTTTCTTCAATCATATCAAGAGATTCTAGGAGGAGCGCTTTATTCGTCATCGGGTCATAGTACGCAACTCGATGAGAAGGGACTTCCAATTCTACCGGGATCACCGCTTCAGACCCAAAGGAAAGTGAATAGGGAGTATGGCCGGTAGCCGTCTTAAAGGTTGTCCAGTAGGCCCATAAAGCTAATGGCAACTCGTCTACCCATCTGGCTTTGGCCTGCTTCAGCCGCTTCTTTAGAATTGATTTAATGACTTTATTTACGGCTTCGACCTGTCCATTTGACTACGGATGAGCTACTACAGTGTATCATTTATCAATCTTATATTTCTGGCAGAAGTTTTTGAACTTGATGCTGTCAAATTGCGTCCCATTGTCGGTTATGATGGTCTTCGGGATTCAGAATCGAAAAATAATGTTTCTGACTACAAAACTGGTCACCTTCCTCGCCATGATGGTTATTAGAGGTTCTGCTTCCACCCATTTTGTGAAGTAGTCCACGACAACGATCGCGTACTTAGCTCCTCCTCTGGAAATAGGTAGCACTCCAATAATGTCAATTCCCCACATGGCAAACGGCCACGGACTTACCATTGACTTGAGCTGAGTCGAAGGCGCTCTGGGAACTTTGGCATATCTTTGACATTTATCGCAGCGTCGTGAATAATCAGCCGCATCTTTGTTCACGGTAGGCCAGAAATATCCATACCGTAACACTTTCTTTGCTAGGGTTTGGCCCCCAGTGTGATCTCCACACTCACCTCCATGCACCTCTTGCAGTACACGTTTGATGTCGTCGTGTGCGATACACCGTAGCAAGGGCATTGAAAACCCTTGACGATAAAGGTCGTCGTCCTGTAAAACGTATCTTGTGGCCTTACGTCTTTCACTCTTTTTCAACAAGAGGGTTCCATTTTTGAGAAAATTCTTAATTGATGTCATCCAGAATTCTCTTTCTGGTTCGACTTCCAAGGCTAGCTCTGTTTCTATTAGGTCGAAACTTGGTAAATCCAACACCTTTATCAGAACCATTTCGGTTTCTTTAAGATTATCAGAACTTGCCAGCTTCGTCGGTCGATCTGCTTTATGATTTTCCGCTCTCGGAATGTGTCTTATGCTATAATGATCCAAACCTTCCAATAACTCCTTTACCTTTTTGAGATAAGTGATAAGTCGAGGTCCTTTAGCAGCAAATTCTTCCCGAACTTGACATACAACTATCTCAGAATCGCAATATATATCTAGTGTCTTCACTCCCAAATCTTTGGCAAGTTTCATCCCGGCAATCAGGGCTTCATACTCGGAATCGTTGTTAGTAGCAGCAAACTCAAATCGTAATGCATAGTAGATAGATCGGCCTTCAGGAGTTATCAAAACAACTCCGGCGCCGGACTTCCTATCATTTTTGGCTCCGTCCATATATAATTTCCACGAACTAAGCTCTATTTCTTGATCCAAAGCAACTACCTTGTCACCCACCGTTTCCTCTTCAGGAATTGTAAATTCGGCTATAAAGTCAGCCAAGGCCTGTCCCCTTATTGATCTTCGTGGTTGAAAGTTCACATCAAACTGACTCAGCTCGATATTCCATTTAAGTAATCGCCCCGATGCTTCGGGATTTTGCAGCACTTGTCTCAAAGGTTGGTCGGTATACATAACTATTGGGTGTGCCTAAAAATAATGGCGGAGTTTGCGGGAAGCAATCAAGAGGCTATAGGCAAGCTTCTCTATCTTTGGATAGTTACGTTCTGCAGTAGCTAGTTTTTTGCTTACGTAATACACAGGTTTATGGACTTTATCCTCTTCACGTACTAATGTTGCACTAATGGCGTGAGATGATACCTCCAAGTAGACGAACAAATCCTCGTGTTCCATAGGCTTTGATAATATTGGAGGCTTTTCTAAGAAATCCAATTGATTCTGGAAGGCCTCCACACAGTCGGGAGTCCACTCAAAGTTTCGCTTTCCCCATTTTACGAGATCGAAGAAAGGTACACACTTGTCTGTTGCTTTGGAGATGAACCTGCCCAGTGCTGCAAGCTTCCCAACTAAGCACTGAACATCCCTAATCTTTCGCGGCTCCTCTATATTCCGGATTGCTGCTATTTAGTCCAGATTGATTTCAATTCCTCTGGAACTCACGATAAAGCCAAGGAACTTGCCTGATGCCACGCCAAAAGAGCACTTCAAGGGGCTCAACTTCATCCCATACCTTCGTAGTATGCCGAACATTTCTGCTAAGTCCTTCGTATGATTGGGAGATTGCTTGGATTTCACGAGCATATCATCCACGTAAACTTCCATGGTTTTCTCGATTTGATTGTAAAACATGCGGTTGACTAGGCGCTGATACGTGGCTCCCGCATTTTTTAATCCAAATGGCATTACGACGTAACAATACAATCCTAAGTCTATGATAAAGCTTGTATGCTCTTGATCTGGTATGTGCATGGGAATTTGATTGTACCCGAAATAAGCGTCCATAAAGGATAAAAGTTCGTGCCCGGCAGTCGAATTTACTAGTTGATCAATTCTGGGAAAAGGAAAGCTATCCTTCGGGCAAGCCTTGTTTAAATCAAAAAAGTCGATGCACGTTCTCCACTTCCCGTTTGACTTTTTGACTAGGACAGGATTCGATATATAGTCGGGATATTTTGAATCCTTAATGAATCTGTTACCTTTTAACTTCTCTACTTCTTCTTTCAAAGTTGCTGACCGCTCTGGGCCCAACATCCGTCTCTTCTGCTTGACTGGTGGGTGCTTTGGATTAATACACAAAGAGTGGCTCATAATGGTAGGCGAAATTCCACACATGTCAGCGTGAGTCCAGGCAAACACGTCCAGATTTGCCTTTAAAAAATCAGCCAATTCCCTCACTCTAACTGGATCTAGTTGCAAGCCGATCTTTAGTACTTTTGTTGGATCCACTTCATCAATAGGTATATCAACTGTTATTTCGTTGGGAGTTGCCTTCTTGTCCCCGGGTTCTCTATCCTCTCTGGGATCTATATCCTCGAGCACGTCTGAGGGCGACTCTCTTGGGGCAGGACCCCTTAGTTGCTATGTTGAGGCCTCCTTTGGAGGGACGGAATCATCTCTAGCATCTAGTTCAACCCCTTCATTAACATCTTTAACTCTGCCACGTAACAAGCTCGTCCCGTAGCTTGGTCGCCCCTCATCGTCCCAACTCCTGAGTCAGTCGGGAATTTAAGCAGCAAGCACCAAGGCGCAATACATGCCCTAAATTCGGCAAGGTCCGATCGGCCTAGGAAGGCATTGTAAGGTGACTCCAAATACAAAACAACAAACGGCAGGATCCTTACTCTCTGGCGATCTCCCTGCCCTAGAGTGACTGGTAATTCCACAAAACCCATCGAAGCTGTAGATACTCCGTTAAAGCCACGTATCCATCCTTAACATGGCTTTAAGTCTTTTGCTTCGAGCCTCATTTGTTCGAAAGCTTTCTTGAAGAGGATATTAATCAAGCTTCCATTGTCCACTAACACTTTATGGACTAAGGCAGGGTCAATTGTCGTGGTAATCACTAATGGATCGTCGGTTGGAGATTGAACTCCAAAATCATCTCTATTGTGGAATATGACATCATCTAACATCATTTTTTGCTGTTTTATTGGAGTGACATCTTCAAGGCTACTGCATTCTCCTACTTCAAAATGCTTAGCGGCGTTGACGTACTGATCCATTGCTTTAAAGCTATGACCAATTAGGTGAGGTCCTCCTATAATAGAGTTAATGACGATCCTCTTACCTTTTTGCTGAGCTGTGGGTTTTGAAGCAGGCTGGTCTTGGTTCGGGGCTTGTCCCCCTTGCCCCATGTCCCTTGGGGCGGCCTTGTACTCATCCAACTTTCCTTCTCGCAACAATTTTTCGATGATATCCCTCAAATGACGGCACTCATTGGTGGAATGACCGTGTGTACCATGAAACAAGCAAAACTTTCCTGTTTCAATCTCTTTCTCTATAGAATCTCTGGGTGGTGGTTTTTTGTACTGCAATATGTTGTATGTATCCAAATAAATGTTCTCCAACGTATCATTTAACGGCGTGTAATTTTCAAAAGTCTGGAATCTGGGTTTTTTATTAGAGCTATTCCCTCGGTTTATGTTCCTTCTATTACGGTTCCCATTTCTGTTGCTATTACCACCACTCTGGTTGCCAACATTTACTTCCACCTTCCCTGAACTGTCACCAGATTGTTTCACAGCAATGTTACTCTGGATACCCTCCTTCGAGGCCCCTTCGGACTTTCTCTTTCGATTTGCCTTAGCTTCTTCTCGCCTTAAGCGAACATTAGCCTTTTCATAGAACAATTCTCTAGTAGGAGGTGGTTTTCCAGCTAAGTAAACCCTAAACTCTGTGTCAGGATCTACCCCTTCTATCAAGGCCATTAGGATAGTGGGCTCATGGGGATCACTAACTTCGGTGACGGCCAGGTTGAAGCGATCCAGATATGACTTCAAAGATTCTCCTAGAGCTTGTTTAATTCGTGACAATTCTATGACGGTCTTGGACTTTTGGGAATGGAGTCGAAACTGATTCATGAAGCGCTCATTCAATTCTGTGAAATTTGATACCGACGGAGGAGGGAGTCGAGTGAACCACATCAATGCTACATCTTCCAGATAGATTGGAAAAGCTTTGCATTTTACGGTGTCTAGCGCTGGTGCCGCATTCATGAACCATGCATATCTCATCAAATGCTGCCCTGGGTCTGTTCTTCCTGAATATCGATCCATCTGAGGCAAGTTGAATTGACGGGGGGGCTGGAAATTCAGTATGTCATCTGTAAATGGGTTATGACTTCGTTCAATGCCCCAATCTTCATTAGTATAGTGCCGACTTTTGGACATGATCTTTCACACCATTGCCCATACATCGGCATTTGTTAATGTCTGCACAGGCTCTCTTAATCTGATGTTTGGATTACCCCTGGGTTCCTGATCAAGGGATAACCTCCTGTTTTTTTAGAGCAAAAGGGGATAACCTCCTGTTTCTGGCGGCAGCTGCTCTACGTTGCTCTTTGTGTTCCTGGTCAATCTCAGGAGGTAGAAGTTGGAGAAGCTGTTGCTGCGTAGGGTTGGTAATATTAGGATCCCTGGGAAAGACGTGGGATCCACGCATGAATAGCAACATAGGCTGTTGTAGTCTCGGGTCATCAGGGCCCAATGCATGAACAACGTCTTCTCGGGATCTAAAAGATCCAAAAGTCCATTGATCTAGGTTCTGAGGTCATTCATGCGGCCTCCTCACGCGAGGGCGTTCCTCTTCCGAAGAGGACGAATCGTCTGTAGTAAGACGACACGTTGGGGAAGGAGACTTCTATCTCCGGAGCTCCTATAGATCTTTTCCCATAGTGATCATGTTTTCCTGCATGCGAAGGTTGTCACGCCTTTGGGCTTCCAATGCTTCTTTGGTGCTCTGAAGCATGTCAACAAAACGTGAAAAGTCTCCCTGGGTAATGGGTGCAGATGGATCAGGCTGAGCATTAGTCATCGTGGCTGGAATCGGAGCGTTGGAGGGATCTGGAGTAGAAGTTCCAGCTTCAGTCTAGTTCGGATCGGATCGGTTCACAACAGCCTGATCGGGGCGGTTTGGATAGATAGAGTGGGTGCCCCCTACCTCATCAGATCGGATCGGATCGGAGCCATCCACTCGGTTCGGATCGGCACCTCCAATCCGGTCCGGATCCTCCTAGTTGAAGTGATCTGCTCCAGAGCTTTGAGCGTGTGACCTTGTTAACACGATAGCTTGCTGATCTTCTCTGGAATCATTTCCCCTAGCGCCTTGCACTTCTTTTCCTTTGATCTTAGCCATAATACTTGATTCTTCAACGGTTAGTCAACAAGTACTGAAAGATGTCAGAGGGAAGGGATTAACTTCTTTGAACTTGAAGGTCCAAATAGTAGAATGATAATCCCGAAAAGGCTAAGAATTCGAAAGATTTTCTCAGTGAAAGCACCAAAATGTTAGACCAAAAATAGGTTCTAACACCCAAATTAATTATGATTTCAATGAAATAGAATCAAAAAGCAACAGAGAACACGCGATTTATAGTGGTTCGGCGTTAACGAGCCTACGTCCACTTTGTTTTCCTTTAATTGATGATTTGAATACAAATACAACAATGATTCTCACTCAACTTCACAATTACAATGCATGAACTCACTCAAATCTCTCAAAAATAGACTTTAATAGACGATTTTGATCTGAATGTAGCTATGAAATTCGGCTATGGAGGAAGTTAGAACTGAGAATTTGCCAAAAGATCCTTTCAGATGTCTCCAAATGGTGTATTTATAGGTGAAAAATCTCTTCGAAGTGGCTCTGGTTCGGAATTGTGTGGCACCCATCCCATATGAGTCGGGTTCGGAAGCTCCCAGATGATGACAGCGCATTGATTTAGTGGGAGATCTTGGGAGAAATAGTCATGCTTGGTCCGAGTCTTCAGGGAGCATGCGTAGCAACGGTCACATTCTCAGAGAAAGCGGTTCAGATCGGCTGCCTCCGATCCAATCCGATGAGACCACTGGCTATGTTATGTTGCTGACGTACTTCTCCGCTCCGAACCGATGAGGCCACTTGCTATCCTTTGATATTGCTGACATATCACCGATCCGATCCGATGTGATTTCTGCGTCTCTGGTTTCTACTCACTTCTTGCGCTACTTTCCTCCGATCCGAACCGATTAGTGGCTTTTTCGCTTTTTGCTCTTTGTGTAGCCTAGTTCACAAAGTAGGCTAACACAAGCATAGCAAGAAATTCAATCACTCAAATGCGAAATTCAACGAATTTCCAACATACATAATCATCCACTTGCATAAAAACATGAATCAATCAAATCTAATCATAAAGTTATCATGTAACATGGTAAATTACTCATTAATTACAATAGATCTGACATATTAATCATTATATATCATAATAACTTTATCCTAGGAGTTTCTAGATCGGAAATTATTAGATCTAATCAGATTTTAAGGTTAATTTAACCTTTAAGTGATTAAATCTCTTAATTACAATATATAATCTTATATAGACACGTGAGAAATCATAACCACTCACCAAATCTTCACAATTTGATGAAATCGAATAGTGATCTATCTGAAACAGCAAGGAAAATGCATGAGTATGTAACGAAATGAAGAGATCTAGTTCTCCATTGTAGATCCAATCTTTAGTTAGTAATTAGAGATGACTTGGTGTAAACTTAGTTGATTTGAGAAATTGGTGATGAACTATAGTAGATTTTAGTTCTTAAGTTGATAGAAAATAAAAGCTTGCTAATCTCAGCCTATTAGCAGTACTCTAATTCTATCCAATAATTTTAAAAAAGTTAAACTACAATATCTCTCAAATTGCTTATCTAATTTCTTCACATGACTACTCTATGAAATGTAAAGATATCGCCTGTTATCGAAAGTTATGGCTGAAACAAAACTTTCGAAGGACGAAATAGTCACACAAAGATTCATCAGAAATCATAGACATCTAAAACATCACAAAGAACAATATTTTAAATATTATAGCAATATGATCATATATGAATTAAATAAAATTATTCTTTAATCCTTCTATGCATAAAATACAAGTTGTTACAGACTTTTAGCCCCGAAATCCCCAAATAAACACAAACAACGAAATATCTCGCATGTCTACCATCCATGAGAAAACAAGTAAATATCCCACTTAACATCCAAACAAACAGTGACGAAGTAAATACTTACCCCAAAATGCAGAATTCTAATAATGTAAGACATATTAGTACAAGTAAACACGATAAATAAGACATACCACGTTAAGAGTTTCGAGTAAGTTGTTCTGACTTCCTTTATCTCCCATGTATAATCAATGTCATCCTCTCTCACCTTAACTATAATAAATATCTTTTTCCTATGTTGTTTCATGCCTTTCTAACGATTCGAAGTGGCTTATGAGGTCTTGAGACTTTCGGCTCCACTTAAACATATTCTAGCAAATCAGATGATACCGCAATACTCGAGCCGTACACAAGCTTCCATGCTTCCATAGATATGAGATATAAAAACTGTGAACACCCACTATCTTCGGAGGTAAATCTACTATATAAACTAGCTTCCCAATCTTGTCTAAATTAGTGGTTCAACGAATCTTGATGTTGTCCTTTTACTATCGAATTGGACAATATTGCTAAAGGAGAAACCATTATGAATACAAGGTCTTCAATTGAAAATTCCAACTCTTTTCTTCTCTTATCTACACAGTTGTTCTGACGCTGTAAGGTAATCTTATTTGTCGTCGGAAGATCTCAATGTTACCAAATGTTTCTCTTATTATATCTAGCACAAACATTAGGTTTTCTTATATTTCTAACCAATAAGAGGGTGTGCTACAAGGTCTTCTGTCTGATGCCTCATACTATCCCATGTCAATACTTAACTGATAGCTATCATTGTAGGCAAGTCAACTAAATTAAGATAGTCATCCCACAATCCTCCAAATCCAAAACACAAGCCTTTAGAAGATCTGCATATTATGCTGTCAGTCTTAAAGATCGATATTTGAAAGTTGATACAGAGTATGGGTTTCAAGAATCAAATTTTGGTTGTAAACTATGCTTCCTGAGTTGGTTTAGTTTAGAAAGTAATACATGTATAAATATCTCTAGCGATCAGTAATATATAGGTACAGCATAACTTAGGATTCATGGATATTAATTGCAAAGGTAGTGGGCGATAAATTTGTAATTAATAAGAGAAATAGGGAATTTATAGGGACTGGTTTAAAGAGAATTTGATTTTGGGAAGAGGATAAATTTCCAAATTTAGAAGAGATTGATTTTTTTTTGTAAAAGAGGTTAAAGAAACTAGGTAAGAATTGGTTAAATGGTCTAATTTCGACTTTTATGGATATATATTACGACTATGGATGGACCGCATCTATGAGAAATGTAAAAATGAAAACTTGGGAAGAATAAATAGTAATGGAATGGCATGTTAAGCTTGGAATAAAGGATTACGACATCAGTACTATTTATACCACAAGATTATAAGTGATAACTTCCAAATGAATTTACTTTTCTTAGGTTTTGAGATTTTAATCACAGTGGTCTCCCATAATGATTGGAATATGATATAAAATGATGAAAGTAGTGTATCCCTATTTGTGCTTGTGTTGATGGAGAACTAAAACCACTTAGCAAAATTCATTGTGAGTATGAAATTGTATAGGGACACTTAACTAGCGGTTAACACATTTGGAATTTAGAGGTTAATAAAGGAAATGAATTTGCAGCCCATAATGAGAAAATATCTTGAACCCAAGGTTTCAAAATATTGAGTGAAGAAGGAACTTAGTTTATAGAATTTCATCTTTAAGAATAAGAATTTAGGGTGTGAGATTAAGAAATAGATACAGGTTTTGGATTTGCGTAAAATGCCAATTTTGTTAGAATCTATCTGTGTTTTAGTTTATTTAATTTTTATAAATTAGCCATTTTTCATAAAAAGGCCGTTTGAAATTATAAGGAGTATGCACAAAATACAAAAAGGAGAAGTGTAAATTTACATGTTTGCATGTAATTTATACTATCTATTCCAAATAAAAAAAATACTTATTCCTTGTAATTTTAATATGTCAATATTCTTTGTTTGGGCAAATTTATAAATACTATAGCAAAGGAATGTTAATAAGACTCGAATTTTAACAAATTAGAACATAGAAAGATTGCTCTAGTTATTACTATGGATTAGAAAATAAATTAGTCTAATTTAGAAAATTAGATTTACGAAATTTATTGAATCTTAGGGTTTGCTCATCTAATATTTATCTTTATAGGATTAACGTAGTCACCTTTTTGGTATTTGGTAGGGAATCTTAAAGTATTTAAAGGAGGCCATTCGAATTACCGAAGTATTGAAGGGACAACCATTGACAAATTTCTACTCGAACCAAATTAGTGATTAGAATTTGAAAAAAAGTCTAACTTGATTAGGTAGCTTGTGAAGGTTATAGAGTTGGTATTATGGTTTGGGCTTTCCCAATATAAGAGAAATAAAAGAGATTGTTGATGATAAGAGCACATGACATTTTTATACCCTTATATTTGATATGGAACCTTAACATTATGGCTGTTAGACCCAAAAGTGGTTCTAACACCCAAACTGATTAAAAGCAAATAAGATGAGATAAAAATAAAAAATGAACACACAGGATTTATAGTGGTTCGGCGAAGAAATGCCTACGTCCATTTATCTTTCACTATATTCAATGATTCAGTTGCAAATACAATGTAATTATCACTTGATTTCACTCACAACTCGCTTATATTCACTCAATAGATTAAAACAAATAATGAAAGAAGATTTGGATTCTCTGGGAGTAATGGAGTTCGGATTATGGAGGTAGTTGAATTCTCAAAGTGCCTAAAAAAGATCCTTCTCTTTGTCTCCAGACGGGGTATTTATAGGTGTAAATTTGCTCAAAACTTGATCCGGGTCGGGGCCACGTGTCGTCCATCCCACTATCCTCGGGTTCGGATGTATTATTGTGTTGACAACGCATCAATATAACGGACGTTATGAGGAGGAACTGGTCACAGCCGGTCCGGATATCCAGGCGCTTTTGCAGGAGAATAACATGGAACATGGGCTCGGGTCGGAGACGCACAAATAAGGGGTTCGGATCGGGATACCCGATCCGACCCGGATTGGCTTGGATGCAACGCTCTCTTCTTCTCTAATCTGCTCCGCTCCGATCCATTTTTGTGGCAAACAGGTGGCTTTCCGATCCAATCGAGATTATGTTGCCCACCGATCCGATTAGATATACCTTACCAATTTACTCAGTAGCAGTTCACCGATCCGAACGGAAGATTCAATCCGACCCGAACTGATATGCTGCTCTGATCCGACCCGAACAACTACAGCTATTCAATCTAGGTTGTAGTGTCTTCTCCAATCCAAACCGAAGTCTTCTAATTAAAAATGCTCTTCAATGTCTGATTTCTTGACTTTGTGTTGCCTAGTTCACAAAGTAGGCTAACACTTTGCCCCCTCAAAGGATGCTTCTGTTGGAAACGGAGCATGCTTTGACTGTCATAACACAAAAGCTTCATCTTCCCTTTCGAATTCACACGCTAAGTTGTCGTACTCCATCCTGTTCGGTTCGGATTCCGACCCGAACAGATCTCCTTCCTCCTGTACTCTGCGATGAACCAGTGGGCCAAGCTGTGTTCATGGGCTTTTCGAGCCGGTCCGATCGGGAATACGAATAGTCAACTTATTGTTTATATAAATTCACTTCTTCTTTCTTCCTTTCTCTCATTCATCGTTTCTGCTCATCCGAACCGATTTCACAGCGAAACTTTAGTCTTTCCAAGAAACTTCAAAATTCTCGCTTCAATCTTTGAATCAAATATATAGGTAGCCTTGTAATCTTGAATCTCATTGCCATAATTGTTTTTAATTTACATTCGTAGCTAAGTTGAACGATTCGAGCAAAATAATTGGTTAATTTCACCGCCGCGACTTCCTTCATTCTCCGCCTTCATCGTTAATGGCATCAGCATCATTTCGAGGCGTTAAAGGAGGGTATTAAGACTCGCAGTCGAATACTTGAGCGCTTACCCACTTGATTTTAATTAAAACCTGGGACATCGGATCGGGTTCACTACTCAAGAGGAGGAAGAGGAAGGAAACTGAAGAAAATTGGTTCGGATAGGAGAATAGTAGGAGGAAAAGGAAAAGAGAGAAATTCACAGGGCCGGATCGGGTCGGAGCAATAAGGCCAAGAAATGAGTCTTAACTTGTTTGACCGGGTCGGATCGGATCTACGAATACAATGAAGGTCAAGACTTATGCGCTCGGATCGGACCTGGTTGTGAAACAAAAGAGAGAATAGGGGTTTGGTTATCCAGGTTAACCCGATCCGCTCCGAGTGTCAATCTCCGATCCGATCCGGATATGTCTCTCTGAACATGAATCTTTGCTTATCCGATCCGAACCTGGTGTCTGCACCCGAACCGAACACCACTCAATCTAAAACACAAGCTTTCGTCCAACTATTTAAAAGATGTTACTTCCAACTTCATGAACAGTTAGGATAGTGCCTTGCGGACATAAACGAATATTAAGAACAACTATGACTATCACTTTCTCTTCAAAGCTTCGTCTTACATTGTTGCACTTTTACTTTGTATTTCTCACATTTGCCGCACACATTTTAGTTCACACACATACACAGGGGGGTACGGGCTAATTTAATCTAATCCGTGCTATTACTTCTTCAATAGTTCCATGCCAATGAGGCCCAGACGTTCTTCCAGACTAGCTGAGAGGAAAGAAGCCCCGGGAACTTCTAACAAAATCACTCTTGAGGATATATCTTCTTCTTTGGATCCAGAATGGGACAGCGAGGGTCTAGATTACGGGGTTGGACATCGGGAAAGCGACGAGGTGTCTTCAGAGAACGAGGTTTCTCTGGGTTTTGAGGAGGAAGGAGGGATCGGTGACGATCGAGCCCCTGACGAATTTGAATCAGCCATCATATTGGAATCACCCTCGGACTCCGTTGAATCAACAATTGACAACGATCGACTTGTCCGAATTTGCCTAAAATACGGGATAATGAAAAGGGACACTCTAGTGCCTTCACGCTCTGACCGCCCCCACAACCCTCCAGAAGGATATATGGCGGTTACTCGATTAATGTGCATGGTCGGCGCCATTCCTCCATTCTCTCCTTTCATCGTTGATTTCTTAAGACAAATGCGGATTGCCCCCATGCAGTTGCATCCCAATTCATATGCCTATTTGCACACCTTGTACATAGCATATCGTGAAATCCTAGGCATAGAGCTCACGTTCGATGACGTTCACTTCTTCTATAATTTCAAGCATCAGACTCGAGAGACTCCATCCTTCTGCTACTTTGAATCAGTTCCAAAGAGGAAGATAATCTCTGCACCATTTAGCAGTAAAGCTGGAGATTCCAGACTAGAATGGTTCTACGTGAAGCAACAGCCTGGATGCGCCAGGAGATGGACAAAATCAAGTAAAGCGTTGATTTTCTAAATCCGGACTCTATACACTTGAATCATCACCCTGACCTGTTTTCCTTTTTGTTTGCAGTCGACAATCCCAAACAGATATCAGATCAGGTGTTCTTTGATCGGATGCACCGACTTCTTAATGGCGATCAAAAATTCTTGACTATCGACGAGGTCCTTAAAGATGAATACCTTCACTTTCATGGGCTGCTATCCGTTTTTCGTAGCATCGGTCATGGGACGGTCCCTTACGCATACATTCCTCCAGTGGAGATAGTTCCAGAGACAGGAGAAGGCTCGGGAATTCCTACAGTGCCTCTTCAAACTTCACCTTCTCCATCTTCCACACAAGATGATGAATTGGCTAATCTGGCCGAAAAGCATCGTGAAGGGTATATTGCCCCCGAGGAAACTACTTCTCTAGACAAGTCAAAATCCTCCCAAGAGTCGCCACTTCATGCTTCCGAAGGGGATATTCCTAGTACTGATGAGCACATATTTCAGGGTTTGGGGGATCTCCCCTTACCTGAGACTATATATACTTCAGAGGATTTCAGGAAGGATCCTTTAGTCTTCACCTCTTCTGAAGAAACCACTCCCGCTAAGGCCAAAGAGCCTGCCCGCACTAGTCTAGCTTCAGACTCGGGTTGGTTGGGGGGAAACACACCACTTAGGATACACCTTACACCACAGCATTAGCATTCATTGCACTTCTTTCTCCATGAATCCATTAATTCTAAACTTCGTTTATTTTATCGTGCAGGTACAATGTCTCGATCCTACTATGATATAAGAAAACTTCGTCGCAGCATGTCCAATCCTCCTCAGGATGTCGAGTATTATCGCCGGGATGATCATGGTAGGGAGGAGAGAAGACCTTATGATCCCTATCGTTCTCGACCCTCACGTTCCCGCTCACCAATTCGACCGGAACAAGAGAAATATAAGAGCTATCAAAGCCGCAGGGAGGAGGATAGACCACCATCTAAAGACTCCACTTCCTCCCATGAAAAGCGGAGTAGAGAGAGAACTCCTCCAAAAGAAACCGGGTCTCGAAGTAAGCACAAGGTCCCTGCCACTAAACGACCTAGAACGGACAAAGAGACTACTGAATTCTCTTCTCACAGGGACACCGAATTATCAATTCCCGCTCCTCCCCCACTAGATGTGGGAACTGCAGTCAAGCTGGCATATTTAGAGGAGCAATTTCCCGAGCACTACTTCGAGACTTTGACCTTTCTACCTACCCTTGAACCTATTTCTTCTAATTGGGCAGATGAGGCCAAAGCAAAGATTGATTTGGTGGAAAAACAATATACCGAGATGTTCAAGTATTCACGCAATCTTTCTAGAATCATCCGCACTCTAATCACAAATACTGATTCAATGCAAAAGACCGCGGAGGAGGATGCTAAAGCCTTAAAAGCTCTAGGAAAAATTTGGAAGACACTCAAGCTCAGCTAGCGGTCGCTCAAAGGGACGCTTCTAATTTCAAACAACAATTCGAGGATATGCAAAAGCGCTATCACGATTTGCTTGAATCTCATACTCAGGAGCGTTCTGAATTAAAAAAGCAAGCTGACGAGGCCAAGTCAGAAGCTGCTAAGACACGCCTTGCTTATGCTGAGCTTGAGCGGAAAAACGCCGAGTTAGCAAAGAGGAGTGCTGAATTAGAAAAGAAGAATGCTGACTTGGCTTCGAAGTTGTTGGAGGCAGAGAACAGGGCTGCTCTGGCCGAGGGCAATGTGGAGTGTGCTATTAAATCTGCGGAGGAAGCCCGCAAGCAACTATCAGAGGCGGAGGCTGATATTCAGGGCTTTGGCGAGCTAATGATTGAATTCTTCGCACACATTATTCGTCGTCGAAACATTTCTTGGATCGAGGACTATCCATCCACTCTAGTTCAAGTATGGAATCAAATCGTTGAGTGGGAAAAAGAGGAACTTAAGGTCGATTCCCTCGATGAAGATAAACTGATGGAAAAATACTTGAGAGATGATGAACCGGAGCGCCTAGCTGAAGGGCGCCGCCTCATTGCTGAGGCCATGGAAGAAGAGAGACGGAAGTCTAAACAAAAAACCATTCTCGAAGCTGGTTCCTCTTCATCTGCCCCTGCAACTCCCGAAGTAGAAGGGTATGATCCCGAAAATCCGGGAATTCCCCGAACAACTCTGCTATCCCCTATTCCTGAAATAGCCCCAGAGGTAGCAGTTACCCCTGCTGAGAAGTCTTCAGAAGGTATCCCTATCTTTTCTCCTTAATTCGCCAAAGCTATTACTACCTTTCGCTACGTGATTGAACATTCGATGAGAGACCCATTGTTTTCGCCTGAGTTGATAACTGTTGCTTCTCATTCTGTAGGTGTCGAATCATCCGAAAAGACAGATGTAGCTCGAGGAGCTGCCGCTGGGACAAAGCCCGCAGATGGGGCCAAAAAAGGGGAAGACAAGGCTGCTTCTATAGACTTGGGAGAAGGAAGTGAGCCAACTAAAGTCTCCACTCCCCATGATGAAGAAATGATAGCAGCTTTAAAGGACGATGGAGGAGACGGGGGGCATGAAGAGGAACCAGAAGTCGCAATAACCGGGGAGTTAAAAAGTGCTGATGACGTTACCTTGGCTGCAATGAAGGCTGACCAAGACAAGCGTTTGCAATTAAAGGCCGAAGAACTAGACCCTGAGGTCCTCAAGCCCCTCGCAGTTGTGGATGCGGGTTCAAGGTTAGTTGTTAAGCTCTCAACTAGATCTATTACAGAAGAACTTGCTAAAAAATCTTCTCTTGATTCCAGTGCCCCGCCCTCCGGGAAGAAGTCTACTGGCTCCAGTACCGCATCTTCAGGGAAAAAGAAATCAAAACGAATCTTGACTGAAGCCGAGAAGGAAGCAAAGGATGCGGAGAAAGCCGCCAAGAAATCCAAGGCTCATTCCAAATCTAAATAGTGGATTGCCCTGTATCTTTTTAGCATCTTTGTGAACCAATAATTGCTGCTACAAAAGCAGCTCCTGTACTTTCTTTTTTAGCTATTTCCCTGTACAAATTCATTCATCTGTAAATAAAAATAATTCACTTTTTGCAATGTTTATTTGTTAGTAGTTCTGCACTAATGCATGTCTATAGTTGTGAAGCGAAGTTGTGGAGGGGGGAAATATGCGTGTACATAAATGTCCCCAGTCAATTTCCACAAGTTATTCAATGCTTAACCAAGCAATCTGAAAGCTCCCGATTTTCTGACGGGATAGCACTTCCTGTGCCGTCAGTACCTGTCGTTTTTTCTGGCATTTCTTTTATACTCTCCCTCTTTCTCTTGAGAGTTAGAGTTCGAGTTCAGTCATCTGTTTATTCCCCGGTCTTTCAACGGGGAAAGATTTCTTTCTCAGCGCTCAGTCAGAGACGCTTTTATATTCTCTCTCTCTCTGGAGAGTTAGAGTTAGGAGGAGAATCTCTTTTTCAGCGCTCAGTCGGAGACGCTTTTATACTCTCTCTCTCTCTGGAGAGTTAGAGTTAGGAGTAGAATTTCTTTTTCAGCGCTCAGTCGGAGACGCTTTTATACTCTCTCTCTCTCTGGAGAGTTAGAGTTAAGAATGTCGTTTTCTCATTCTTTTATGTCTTATCGCACAAATAGTCGTTGTGCTTCTTTTTATGTCTAAACTGTCTTCAACCTTTTTAGGCTGTGAGTCACCCTGTACTTCATACCTACGACAGAATAATTAACAAATGTATATATACATAATGCATAAAGGTAAATAACACACAATATTTTTATAGTGGTTCAGCTAAGTCGTAGCCTACATCCACTTTATAGTCCTTTATTCATATCGTCAGATTTTCCCAAGGCAAGCCGTGCCTTATTACAGAGTTCATAAGAAAAATAACACAAAGTACAGTGTTTTTAATCCAAATATCGCATTAAGTGTTGGGCATTCCATGCTCTGGGGACTTCTTCGCCATCCACGGTCGTTAACTTGAAGGTTCCTTTTTCAAGTTTCCGTTGAATGACAAAGGGTCCTTCCCATTTCGGACCAAGGTGAGGAAGGGATGGAAAGACTCTCTTTAGCACCAAATCTCCTAGTTCAAAAGTCCTAAAGCGAACTTTTTTGTCGTAATAGCGTGCCATCTGACGCCGATGTCTTGCTGCACGCAAATCTGCTTCGTCTCTTTTCTCTTCGACTTCATCAAGAGACTCAAGTAAAAGTGCCCGATTTGTCATCGGGTCATAATATGTCACCCTGTGGGAAGGAACTTCTAGTTCAACTGGAATTACAGCTTCTGAGCCAAAGGAGAGAGAGAAAGGGGTATGACCGGTGGCCGTTTTAAATGTTGTTCGATATGCCCACAAAGCTAGGGGCAATTAATCAACCCACTTTGCCTTTGCACGCTCTAATCGCTTCTTGAGGATGGATTTTATTACTTTGTTTATTGCCTCTACTTGCCCATTCGATTGCGGATAGGCAACTGCAGTATATCGTTTATCTATCTTATACCTCTGGCAAAAATTTCTGAATTCAGTGCTATCAAATTGGGTCCCGTTGTCAGTTATAATCATCCTTGGGATCCCAAATCGGCATATAATATTTCTAACCACAAAACTTATCACCTTTCTTGTCGTGATCTTGGTCAAGGGCTCAGCTTCCACCCACTTCGTAAAATAGTCCACGGCTACTATTGCATACTTAGCTCCTCCTTTAGCAATTGGTAGAACTCCAATGATATCAATTCCCCATGTGGCAAATGGCCAGGGACTCACCATTGATTTAAGCTGGGTCGACGGTGCCCTGGGGATTTTGGCGAATCTCTGGCACTTATCGCAGCGTCGTGAATAATCAGCTGCATTTTTATTGATCGTAAGCCAGAAGTATCCGTACCGCAATATTTTCTTTGCTAAAGTTTGACCTCCTGTATGATCTCCACACTCACCTTCGTGTACTTCTCTTAGTACACGCTTGATGTCGTCGTGTGCTATACATCGTAACAGGGGCATAGAAAATCCTTGCCTATAGAGAGTATCATCTTGTATGACATATCTGGTAGCTTTGCGAACTACAGCTCTTTTCTCACTCTTCTTCGACGGGAGTGTCCCATTCTTAAGGAAGTTCTTAATTGGAGTCATCCATGACTCCTTCTCTGGTTCTGCTTCAAAAGCGAACTCAATTTCCATTGACTCAAAGCTTGGCGACTCCAACGTTTCAATTGGAATTACTTCAGTCTCTTCTGGATTGTCGAAACTAGCCAGCTTTGCCAATCTATCCGCTTTCTGGTTTTCAACTCCGGGAATATGTGTTATGTTGTACCGATCTAAGCTATTCAATAGCTCTTTCACTTTCTTGAGGTAGGCGATAAGTCGAGGTCCTCGAGCCACGAATTCCTCTCGCACTTGACAAACAACAATTTGAGAGTCACAAAATATGTCTATCATTTTTACTCCGAGGTCTTTAGCAAGCTTCAGCCCGGCGATCAGGGCTTCATATTCAGAGTCATTGTTAGTTGCCGAAAATTCTAATCGCAGGGCGTAATATAACGACCGTCCCTCGGGAGTGACTAAGACAATTCCAGCTCCGGACCTTCGGTCATTCTTGGCTCCATCTGTATATAATTTCCACGGATTCATCTCTAGCTCATCCTCGGATTTAACCACTCTGTCATTGATTATTTCCTCCTCTGGAATGGTGAACTCCGCAATAAAGTCTGCTAGAGCTTGCCCCCTGATTGACTTTCGTGGTTGAAAATTCAAATCAAACTGACTTAGTTCTATGTTCCATTTGATCAACCTTCCCGATGCTTCGGGTCTCTGCAACACCTGCCTTAAGGGCTGGTCGGTGTATATGGTTATTGGATGGGCTTGGAAATAGTGACGAAGTTTTCGGGATGCGATCAGGAGGCTGTAAGCGAGCTTCTAAATTTTTGGGTAGTTGCGCTCTGCCGCTGCTAATTTCTTACTTACATAATACACTGGCCTTTGTACTTTGTCTTCTTCTCGAACCAGGGCTGTGCTGACAGCGTGAGCCGAGACTGCCAAATAAACAAATAATTCTTCGTGATCTACGGGCTTTGATAAAATCGGCGGTTTCTCTAGCAGTTCCAACAGATTTTGAAAGGCCTCAACACAATCCGGAGTCCACTGGAAGTTCTTCTTTCCCCTTTTTATCAAATCAAAAAACGGAACACATTTATCTGTGGCTTTGGAGATGAATCTACTCAGCGCCGCTACTTTCCCTGCAAGACTTTGGACGTCTTTAATTCTCCTCGGTTCTTCGATGTTTCTAATCGCTGCTATCTGCCTAGGGTTGATTTCAATTCCTCGGGAACTCACAATGAAGCCAAGGAACTTTCCCGATGCCATTCCAAATGAGCATTTCAGAGGATTCAATTTCATCCGGTACTTTCGCAGAATACCAAACATTTCCGCCAAATCTTGCGTATGGCTGGAGGAATGCTTTGATTTGACAAGCATATCATCCACATAAACTTCCATAGTTTTTCCTATTTGATCATAAAACATTCCGTTTACCAAGCGCTGATAAGTAGCTCCAGCGTTTTTTAATCCGAATGGCATTACAACATAACAATATAACCCCAAATTCGTAATGAAACTCGTATGTTCTTGGTCTGGTACGTGCATAGGAATTTGGTTGTATCCAGAATATGCGTCCATGAAAGAGAGAAGTTCATGACCTGCTGTCGAGTCTACAAGCTGGTCAATCCTGGGAAGTGGGAAACTATCTTTCGGGCAAGCTTTATTTAAATCTGAAAAGTCAATGCAAGTCTACCACTTTCCGTTTGGCTTCTTTACTAAGACGGGATTCGATATCCAGTCGGGATAAGTCGAATCCCGAATAAATCCATTCTGCTTCAACTTCTCTACTTCCTCTTTGAGAGCAGCCGACCTCTCTGGGCCCAGCATGCGTCTCTTTTGCTTCACAGGCGGATGCTTCGGATTTACATTCAGTTTGTGACTTATAATGGATGGCGATATCCCACACATGTCAGCATGGGTCCAGGCGAACACGTCTAAGTTTTCCTTCAAGAAGTCCGTTAGTTCTTTAGCTCGACGTGGATCCAATTGAGAACCAATCTTTAAAACTTTTGTCGGATTAGCTTTATCAATGGGAATTTCCACTGTCGCTTCATTAGGAGTTGCATTCCTAGCCTCTGGTTCCTCGTCTTTTCTAGGATCCAGGTCTTCAGGCGTTCCTTTGGGCAACTCCTTCGGGGTCAATTTCTCTAATTGCTATGCCGAGTCCCCCTTTGAGGGAGACAAGGCATCCTTACTCTCAACGTTAAGTCCTTTCATCAACATCTTTAGTTCGGCCACATAGCAGGCCCTTCCGGAAACTTGATCCCCTCTCATTACTCCAGTTCCGGCTTCGGTTGGGAACTTAAGTAACAAGCACCAAGGGGCGATACAAACTATAAATTCAGCGAGGGCAGGTCTCCCCAAAAATGCGTTATAAGGCGAACCTACGTCCAATACTACGAACTGAAGCATTCGCACTCTTCTACGTTCTCCTTGCCCCAGGGTCACGGGCAACTCTATGTATCCCATGGGAGCTGTCGTCGCCCCGTTGAAGCCTCTGATCCATCCTTCACAAGGTTTCAGATCTTCGGACTCAAGCTTCATCTGATCAAATGACTTCTTGAACAAAATATTAACGGAACTTCCATTGTCTACTAATACCTTATGGACCAAGGCCGGCCCAATGGCGGTAGTAATAACCAACGGATCATTGGTGGGTGATTGTATCCCAGTATTGTCTCGGCTGCGAAATACCACGTCGTCAAACATGGTCTTCTGTTGTTTTATGGGGGTGACATCCTCTAAATCATCACCTTCATTCACGTCTAGATGCTTGGCAGCATTCACATATTGATCCATTGATCTGAAACTTCGGATTGCTGGGTGAGGTCCGCCTACTATGGAGTTGATAACAATTCCTTTACCTTTATGCTGCGCTGTAGGCTTGGGAGCAGGTAGAATCTGTTTTGGAGCCTGCTCTCCTTGCCCCCTGTCCCTCGGGGCAACCTTGTACTCATCCAACTTCCCTTCACGCAACAGTTTCTCAATCACATCCCTCAAATGTCGACATTCATTAGTTGAATGCCCGTGAGTTCCATGAAACAAACAAAACTTCCCTGTCGCCATTTCTTTCTCGGTCGAATCACGAGGTGGCGGTCTTTTGTATTGTAACACATTATACGTATCCAGGTAAATATTTTCCAGGGTGTCGTTCAATGGTGTATAATCCTCGTAGTTCTGGAATCGGGGTCTTTTGTTAGGGTCACTTCCCCTGTTTCTGTTTCTTCTGTTATTGTTTGGATTACGGTTATTGTTGTTGTTACCCCCGCTTCCAGCACTGTTGTTTCCACCTTTGTTTCCTACATTTACTTCAACCTTGCCAGAACTTTCCCCAGACTGCTTTACGGCAATGTTACTCTGCACATTCTCCTTTGAAGCCGTCTCAGACTTTCTCTTTCGGTTTGCCCTGGCCTCCTCTCGTCTTAGATAAATATCAGCTTTTTCGTAGAATATCTCCCTCGTGGAGGGTGTTTTCCCAGAAAGGTAGTCTCCAAACTCAGATTCAGGGTCGACTCCTTCCTTTAATGCCATCAGAATAGTGGGCTCATGCGGGTCACTGACCTCAGTTACAGCTTGATTAAAACGATCAAGATATGCCCTTAAAGATTCTCCTGGTGCCTGCTTGATTCTCGATAATTCAATAACACTTTTGGACTTTCGGGCATGGAGACGGAACTGGTTCATGAAACGCTCGCTTAGTTCCTTGTAATTTGAAATCGAACGAGGAGGAAGTCGGGTAAACCAGACAGTGCCACATCTTCTAAGTAGATTGGGAATGCTTTGCACTTCATCAGGGGCAGCAGCAGCATTCATGAGCCACGAATACCGCATCAAATGCTGTCCCGGATCAGTCCTTCCGTTGTACTTGTCCATCTGTGGCAAGTTAAAGCGTCGGGGAAATTGGAAGTCGAGGATATCGTCGGTGAACGGAGTATGGCTTCGCTCAATGCCATAATCTTCATTTGTATAATTCCGGCTCTCTAACATGATCTGGCGAACTATTGCCTGTACATCAGCATTAGTTAGGGGCCGCTCAGGTTCCCTGGCCCTAGCATCCGAGTTCCTTCTGGGCTCTTGTTCAGGAGATGCCCTTCTTCTTCGTGCTGCCTCTGCTCGATTCCGTTCCCTGCGCTCCCGGTCGATCTCGGGAGGAGGGGACTGGAGTCTTTGCCCCCGAGTGGGGTCATTGTTTCCTAATGCTCATGCAATATCCTCACGAGATCCCAAAGATCCAAATGTCAGCTGCTCCACGTTCTGAGGTCGTTCGAGTGGCCTTCGTTCACGGGGCCTCTCTTCCTCGGAAGATGAAGATTGATCCACTGGTGTGTGACGAACCGGTGATGGAGTTCTCTGTCGACGGAGTTCACTAATTTCCCGACTCATGAGCCTCATATTTTCCTGCATCATGAGATTAGTGCGCTCGTGAACTTTCATGGCCTCCCTTGTGCTCTCAAGCATGTCAAGCAAGCGCGAGAAATCTCCTTGAGTGATGGGCGCAGATGGATTGACCTGATCACCAACCCTGGTGGCTGGAATTGTAGCATTCGTAGGGACTCGAGTAGAGGTTCCAGCTTCACCAAACATCGGGTCGGATCGGAGGTAGGAGGTCGGATCGGTTCGGAGCTGGGGAGCCTGGTCGGATCGGTACGTGGCAAGCAGCTCGGGTCAGTTCAGATTAGGGGAATGCACTGCTTCAGAATCTCCTACCCGGATCGGATCGGAGCTCTCCTCCTGCTGGCGGCTCGGATTTCCTGCATTGGTTCTTCCTGCTGCTGAACTCTGCCCCCGAGACCTTGTTACAACAGCATTTTGCTGATCTTCGCCAGCTCCATTTCCTCGAACAGACTGAACTTCCTTGCCTTTTCCTTTGGCCATGAGTTTTTGACAATCACTTCAACAAATATAAAAAATCGGAGAAACTTAAGGATTCACTTCTTTGAACTCAACGGTCCAAAAAGTAGAAAGAGATCCCGGAAAATAAAGAATTTAGATGAGGATTCTCAGTGAAAGCACCAAAATGTTAGACCCAAAAGTGGTTCTAACACCCAAACTGATTAAAAGCAAATAAGATGAGATAAAAATAAAAAATGAACACACAGGATTTATAGTGGTTCGGCGAAGAAATGCCTACGTCCACTTATCTTTCACTATATTCAATGATTCAGTTGCAAATACAATGTAATTATCACTTGATTTCACTCACAACTCGCTTATATTCACTCAATAGATTAAAACAAATAATGAAAGAAGATTTGGATTCTCCGGGAGTAATGGAGTTCGGATTATGGAGGTAGTTGAATTCTCAAAGTGCCTAAAAAAGATCCTTCTCTTTGTCTCCAGACGGGGTATTTATAGGTGTAAATTTGCTCAAAACTTGATCCGGGTCGGAGCCACGTGTCGTCCATCCCACTATCCTCGGGTTCGGATGTATTATTGTGTTGACAACGCATCAACATAACGGACGTTATGAGTAGGAACTGGTCACAGCCGGTCCGGATATCCAGGCGCTTTTGCAGGAGAATAACATGGAACATGGGCTCGGGTCGGAGACGCACAGATAAGGGGTTCGGATCGGGATACCCGATCCGACCTGGATTGGCTTGGATGCAACGCTCTCTTCTTCTCTAATCTGCTCCGCTCCGATCCATTTTTGTGGCAAACAGGTGGCTTTCCGATCCAATCGAGATTATGTTGCCCACCGATCCGATTAGATATACCTTACCAATTTACTCAGTAGCAGTTCACTGATCCGAACGGAAGATTCAATCCGACCCGAACTGATATGTTGCTCTGATCCGACCCGAACAACTGCAGCTATTCAATCTAGGTTGTAGTGTCTTCTCCAATCCGAACCGAAGTCTTCTAATTAAAAATGCTCTTCAATGTCTGATTTCTTGACTTTGTGTTGCCTAGTTCACAAAGTAGGCTAACAATGGCAAATTTTGGTATGGCCTAATCAGAAAATGGGGATTAAGGTGGGACCCTTGGTGTCTAGTGCCACTACAGATACAGGGGAGCACGAGATTTTAAGGCTCTACAACATTGAGTTAGATTGGTTTGTGTATATCATGGAGAAAATTTGATGCAAGGCATGAAAATTTTAAATTTTGTAGCCTTTCTCGGAAACCTTGGGATTCTATAGTTGCATTGTGGTAGCTTGTTTGGATGGTTGGAATAGATTGCGACCCAAATACAGCAAACACTCATATAGAAATTATATGCATATTAGGAAGTTTTGCGTACATACAACATCACATATTACACTTTCATGCTAGGACTGGTCTCAATTTAGTAAGTCTAAAATACATAATAACATTAAATATGGTTGATTTATGGATGTGTGTATATATAACTTGGTTGTACAACATGTTTGGTAGCGCGAATGGTATTTTTGCCCCTTTTGAAAGATTTCCGGAAGAAATATCTTTTAAGAGGAAGAAATATCTTTTAAGAGGGAAGAATGTAACACCCCATAAAATACACTCTAAATACACATAGATAGTTAAATTAATAACAAGTAATAATAAATAATAAGACAATAATATGCTGAAAATACGAATATTAATAATTTAGAATTTAGTCATGAATATATTACCATTATATTCGCGGTGGCACTATACCAAAACTGCCGTTTTGCAATGGTTTTAAGCCTTTGCAAAAGGCTTTAGAAAGGTTTTAAGTCATTGCAAAATTTGCAGTGGTAAAAAATGGCAACGGTTACTCATCGTTACAAAATTGAAATTGGCAATGACTCAAAATCATTGTAAATTAATGGCTTACAACGGCTTTCAGCCATTGCTAATTTTTATTTCGTAACAAATTCAAGTTATTGTAAAACCTTATTTTACAAATTTGTTAGTTTTGTTTTGCAAAAGCTCAAAACCGTTGCTAATGTTAAACTTTATATACATTTTGCCTTTTCTCTGCCCTCCTAAAGTAACAGACATTTCAATATCGTACTCAATACAAAAATTTACAAATTTAACATTATATCCATAAGAAAGATCGTTGAACCAACTATTTTTCATTGACTCAACACAGTGCCTAAGCATATAACAAATCTTTTAATTACATTATTCAACAACCATATATAACACTACACAGTTCAACAAAAACAATAAATACTATATATTTCAACAACAACAACAGTAAAAACAATGTATAATACATAAACAAACACTAAATTAAACTCACCTCTATAAAATAATGCCTTCCTCCTATTGATTGATCATCATTGCTAATGCTGCAACTCTATAAAACAAACAGAGGTATCTATTAGTATTGCTAGCAAATGTGACTTGTAAGCATGCCAAAGTGTTGGTGGTAACAAATGTGCATGAGGTAGAAAAAACAAAAATGATGGTGAAATGGACATTGACAATCAAAACACTAAAAAACCAATAGTGACACAAACTTACATCGCACTGTAGCAGTTATCTTCAACTGTTGTGGCAATTGTCAAAACTCATGGTAGCATTACAATACCCCCTTCAAACACACCTATTAAAAACCCAGTGGAGCTATTGCACTTTATCATCTGCACCCCGATCACGCCTCTCCGGCTCGTACATCATAGTTCTCCCAACAATAACCCGAAACCTTCTGCGAATCACCATCCTACTCCCACTTGAGCAATCAGTTCAGCTCAAACCATTTCAAACACCAATGCCTTACCAACCATATTACAAGAAAAACCACAAATAGGAAACTTCAATCACAGCTACAACAACCAGAAACATCAACCATACCCCCATTTTTGCTCCACCATCCTCAATAATCTAGTTCCGACTACATTCAAATTTAATGCAAGTCAAATAATACAATCTGCCTCTTGAAACCACTGTCACTTGTCACCTCTGTACAAACAAATGACCAAGGTCCTTCAACTAGTACCTTCCTTTACCCAACTGCCCATCCATCCTATAATTCATCAGAACTTCAGTACCCCTTCCTCGGTCTTTCACCATCCCCTTCCAGCTTCGTTCCCCTGAACTCCACAAGTCTAGCATCTTCTAGTACACTCCATCAAACAAATTATAACAAAAAACACCAAACCTGAACAATCAATCATTTACAGACACGTCCAAACTTAATTCACTGCGCCGCCAATTCATCTAAAACTAGTAAACCAAACACGAACATAAATCAACCACAATAGCAATAAACCTCATTTTAACTATAGTATCATTCCTAGTCATTCCTTACAAACCATAAACATCCAACAACAACTCCACGCTTTCACCTACAATGCATCAACTGCATCTTCAAATCGTCATGCCAAAAAACATTCGACCTCCTTAATAATAAATCTGTGTAACTGTAACTTACCAAAACATTCAACTGACCTCATCACAACTTCAACTCCATCACCCATCACCAATTTGGAGCAATAAACCACTCACAACACTCCCAAAATATACATCTACCTCTTTCTTGCCCTCACTTTGGTTCAAGATTGCAATACAAAACACACATCAATACACCCGCTTCAACAACTAGAATGTCCTACAAAACCACATAGTTGCCCCTTAAACGCCATCATTCACCATCAGTCGCAAACATATCTCCTTCATCTTCTCCTTCCCGAAACCACAATCACAAACCATCTTAGGTACTTGTTTGATGATGAATATTCAATCAATTAGAGATCTGTCGCGAATTATATAAAACTGGAAGCGCACGGTGCACACTTATAGTACATAGCGAATACGGTTTGATCCACGGGGACAAAAGTAATTATAATTTTATTCAATCAAATTAAACAAATTCGAGTGAAAATCTAGCTAAGCACAACTAAACTAACAAACTAAGATAGACAAAAAGATGAGAGTTCAATATCAACTTAGAGACAAATCCACTTTCTAGATCATATAGTTCAACAAGTTATGAAATTATGATCTCTCTGTTCTGGTCATAAGTGTGCTTAATTGATGTGTTTATCCTAAGTACAACATATTTTTGTTATTAATTAGCCCAATATAAGTCATCAAACTTTAACACAACCACCAACCCACTTGTTTTGCTCTTATGAAAATGACAAAAAGATGAAAATCAAATATATTTTAAGCATGGCCTATTAACTATTGTTTAGAAATATAGGCCATCAAATTTCAATTTTAACATTCACTTCTTTGCAATAATCATATTTTCATTAAGCACTAAAAAAAGAACATAAACTCAAATAATGTTGAAGCTACATAATTAGAGAGCTTCATTACCCCTAAGTTGAAGGGGCTTTAGCTTCTAATACTTGCTATTATATTAACAAAAGTATATTTGAACATAAAAACAAAGGAAAATGAAAACAAAATAAAGAAAAATATATTCTATTTGCATAAAATGGAAGAGATCTACACTACAACAAGAAGCAAAAAGCATGTAAATAAAAGAGAACTAGCTAGAATGGCATTAAAAAATTAAAGTTACATAAGAGAGAAATGACTAAGAAGCCATGAAAGAAAAAGAGAGCTTTGATCCTCCAAACTAAACTAACTCAAAGAGAGGATATTAACATGAGCATATGTGGATGTATTTATACATGTTTATACAACCCTAACCCTAATCCATTTTGTTGGGGACTGCCAAAATACTCCCTTTATGAAGCGTCCATGTGTCTTTAGCCTCTAATTAATCATGAAGAAAGCATGAAGCTTTTTTTTATCTCATCCAATTAGTCAATGCATTAGCTTCTAATTATAACATTAAAGAAAGAGTGATAATTGGTAGGGTCCTCCACTAAGTTATGTGTGAATTAATTCCATATCCATTCCTTTGTATCCATTTTATGCATGCATATCTCCATGTAAACTTCATGAGCATACTTCATTTTTGCTCCTAAATTCCTACAAGACACATGAAAATGGACAAGTAAATTTTATTAAAAATAAATACATGCACAAATGACCGTTTTGCCCCAGTATGGAGATGAATGGATGACAATTTGAGAATTTCAGGTTTTTGGTTAAAACATGTAAAAATAGCACACTTATATTATTTATTTAACTAAAACAAGAATAAAAGTGTAAATATAAATGTGCAAATTTACGTGCACATCAGTACAAGCTCTTCACTGCATCATCTAAAAAACCCATAAAAGGTCCAGGAAATAGCAATGCCTACGGCTACGTACAATCAACCAGCGACCTTACATCGAAACAAAAATGTACTACTCAATCAAACATTCAATATTTAATCAGTCCAAACCCAAATGTCTCTTGCTCTACTACTCCATTGATTGTAAATGACTAAGTTGGCCTACTGACTACATGATATGCTTGCACGGAAGACTTTCCCTATCTTATTATGGCTCATAGTTATAACTTTGCATTCTAAGGGGACATGCAACTCAAGCAAGCATAAAACATAAAAATATAATACTCTACATGCATATGAACCAAAAATCTAATGTAATATAAAAAATTGAAGTGCAAAATAAAATGAAGTGAAATATATACAACAATGCATAGAACTTGGTATATAAAGTATCAAATGCAATGTTGGATTTCTTTTAAATGCACAAAATGCAAAAACAAAGAACCAAAGCATAATAATAATATATGATTTCTCTTATGTCTAAAGATATCGAATTGAGATCTTTAAACGGCATCCAAAACTACTAATTTCAACTTCACTGAAGGATATAACAAGATGATGATTATGTTTGGTTATGATCTCATTTAATGGTAATTTATTGTCCACAACCAATTTATCATATATTGAAGGTATTGGTTTTGAAACACCCCTTAACGTTACCCAATGTAGGGTCCTGCTAAAAAATATGAAGCAAAACAGGTATAAAGATATAAAAGCATCGCAGAGACTAAGATTCACAAGATAGTAATATTTAAAACACAATAGAAGAAGAAGACAATTTACATAAATTGACAAAACCATTTTACTTTTATTAAAATCAACTATCATAAAACACTATGTCTCATGAAGATAAATCTCAATCACAGTATATCAGAGTACATAAATAATAATCCGCAAAAACAACACTCAATAGGTACAACCAAACCGTGCCAAAAAAATGAACTAAAAGAGAACAATACACCTACAGCAAAGCAAATCCTCCAAGATGGAATCAACTGAATAATCCGAATTACACACTTCCTTCCTACGAGCCCGGGGGAAGAAAAGAGGAAAGAAGAAAAGAAAATGGATCAGACATAAAGTCTAGTGAGATGTCATGATTACTATCATGATTGATAAGCAAGGGAAAATAAATACAGCAATAGTTCTAGTGTCATATATGGTAAGTGTCAATGCACACCTATAGTGAACATATTGGATAGCATGAAAGGTTACAAATAGGATTGACTGTTCTCATTCACTTTCAACTTTTGATTGTTTGCACAACTACGAATTCCGAATATAATACAATTAGGAAACATATTCCCAGTATTACCATCGATTGACTGCTTATACCCATGGCGATAACCTATACCCACTGTGCGCGTTGGGCTTATCAGGTCTAACCCACCAGCTAAAGAAATAGTTATTATGACAGGTGTCACAATGTCTTATTTCCCCCATTCGGATCAATGCACACACATTGAACCGCCGAAACACACCCATACCCACCTCCATTGGACCAACTTACTACCACTACACATCATGGTGCATGCTCTCGCCTCCTAACTGAGACTGTATGTGATAAAAAGGGTATGTTGCATGGTATGGATCTAAACAATTTATGCTTCCTTAAATCCCCTTGATTTGGACCCCACAGTATTTTGGTTCTAGGCTCATAACTTAACCACTATAAGTCAATATGCTCCATATTAAATCCTTTTGCTCGTAACTTAACCATTTTATGTCAATATGTCCATATCAAATCCTATTTCCAAATTTTTAATTATAGACTCGTAACTTAACCTCTTTAAGTCAGTATGTTCATATTAAAGCCTAATGCCTTTTAGGCTCGTAATTTACCTCATTGTAAATCAATATATACATATTAAAGTCTAATGCCTAATTTTAAGTCCACAACAAAATTTTAGTATTAGGCTTGTAACTTAACCCCCTATAAGTCAATATGTCTATATTAAAGCCTAAGGAAATTTAAGTTCGTAATTTAGCTCCTTGTAAATCAATATGTTCATATTAAATCCTAATAGTCCCTTTTAACCAATTCTGAATAAATCCATATTTTCGAATAAATTATATTTGTTTATTTTGGTTTTCCAAATATTATATTTGTGAAAATATAAGTTGTAATTCAATTTTTTGTCTCAATCCTGCGTCAACGTCATTTTACGAACCTTAATCAAGTTTGCATACTATCAGTACAACATTCCTCTTTTATTACAGTTTTATAACATATATCCAATAGCTCCAATTTTATTCAATTATCCCAATTCAATTAAATTTCCGAAATGTGTGCATAACAAAGGATGATAATCTATCATATGTACTTACACATATCAATCTATGTCAAAATAGGGCTGTAAATGGATACCCAAAAAATCCGAAATCCATCTGCATCTATATCCGAAAACCGATCCAATGTCTGAAAAAAGGATGTGGATACATAGGTATCTACATTGGAAATTGTCTGTTTGATTTTTTTAACATTACGCTCAAAATTATACGTATTTTAGTACAACGAATGAGATTTTTTGTTGCTTTACTAAGTCGATGTTTTATGTTATGTGCATTAAATGCATATTAGCCACTCAAATTTATTTAATTTCATCATATATGTCTATTTTTAACACTTTTGTCATCAATGAGGGTTGAATTTTTTATATGTTAAACTAAAATTTTCCATTTATATTTCTTGATTTATCGACGTTGATAGATAGGATAATTATCCGACTTCCGTCCACATCGACGGATACAAATATATGATATCCGAAAATGATTTCGGATACGGATATAGAACTACCCCTATCCGAAAGTATTCGTTGAGAGCCTTATGCCTTAATCAATCATTTGTATATACGTATACATATATATATATATATATATATATGCCTTTTAGGCATAATTAGGCATAACAAAAAATAGAATAAAATCCAATGAAGAATTGGGGAAAGGAGACTGAGAATAATTTACATAAATTTGAATTTTAATTAAATGGAAACTACAAGAAAAAACAGAAAAACTGCTAAAATTACTTATAGAAAAGAATTACATAAACAAGAATAAACATAAACTAAAATAACTATAGGCAAAAGAACTGTAAGTAAATCTACAATTACAACTACCGTTATCCTTATTTATCCAAAAATTAAATCAAAAATCGAAATAATAATATATCTCACCTAAAGCTTTCCCAATTATGGATTTGGCACAACCTCCCCCAAGAAGAAAATAAAATTGAAAATACTTTAATTTTATCTCAACCCATAAAACTTAGATTAAAGTGGCTTATCTTCAAAAAAAGATTAGCCTAAAAATTTAGAATTAGGGTGGCCTGTCTTTAGAAGAAACTAGCTTAGGCGAGGAAGAGATGTATTGTGACGAAGAGGGAGGGGGTTGGGGATCTATTTACAGGCATAGATGAAAACCCTCAGCCGTTAGATTTAGGTTTTGAACCGCTATGTCCTTGGGTCAATCTGGATTAATCACATTAGCTAATAGGATCAAAACAAGTCAGCTTATAAACCTACGATTTAATCTCGTTCGTCTATATTAAATTTTAAATTTGATTTTCAAACTTCTATTGGCCATAATTTCTTCGTTTTAAGTCTGTTTTATGCAAATCAAATATATATCTGAACCAGAAAATTGTAATGGATATAGTGTCGTAATCCCTATAGCCAAATTTCCTATAGTTTTATGATTTATATTTTAATTTATTAATTAACCATTTCGTATTAGAATTTAGGTTCTTACATTCTCCCCTCCTTAAAGGATTTCGTCCCCGAAATCTTTAAGGTTGAAGAATAATTAAAGTATTTTATACATCCTTCTACTCATCCATCATCCACTGGTAAACGTTGTCCTTAAATTATCTAATGTAATTTATGTACTTATCCAATAGTGTAGTATATATGACCCTAATAATGCAAAAGATTAGGTAGTCTACCAACTCAGTTGACCTCTTTGTTGTGCAATTATTTTTGTGTTATGCATCCAAATGTATGCGCCAATGCTAATGATAACAGATAGTTCTATATGCGTGCATCAAACACAATCCATATGCAACAACCACATGATATCATCCATATATTACAACCATAGAATAATTAAATGAACACATATCCATATGCATATGCAAGTGTCCTATTAATCGATCATAGTGCCTAATGTGTGTATATATGCATCCACTTGCAAACACTTGCATCCATTTGCAAACACTTGCATCCACTTGCAAACATCAAACACAACATGTTCCAATCATATCTTACCATCTATGGCTTAAATCCTATGATTATATAGTTAAATGATTGAAAAGGGTAGAACCTATTCAAAATTAACAATGGAATATGGAAAATTGAAGTGTAACGTCGAAGAGAAAAGGATAAGAATTGCACATCTTCTCCTCTGGTTCATAAGCAGTCTTGCTATCGTCATCTCCCCACTGCACCTTTACAAGCCTTACCTCTTTATTCCTTATATTTTCTTTCAAAATCAAAGATATGCATAGGTGCTCGTCGAATAGATGCCTCCCGCTTAAGCTCCAAGTCCTCCAAAGAACTCGGTCCTACCACAGAACCATTATTGCTTAGTCATGCAAGCACTTCCTCAAGTGTAACACATGAACGACTTTGTGAACCCTCGAAAGCCTCGCAGGTTGCTAGACCCTAAAAGCCATCCGCCCTACTCTCTCAGTGATTAGAAACAGTCTAATAAATTTTGGAACTAATTTTCTCGTGGAGCCAAATCTCGCCACATCTCAATGGCGATACCCTGAGGAATACCAAGTCTCCAACAGAAAACTCAATGTCGGTCCTCCTCTTTTCTACGTATGAATTATGTCGGTCATGTACTGCCTTCAACCTTCTCCGAATCAGATCAATCTTCTCGGAAGTCTCCCTAATCATATCTGGACTGAGAAGTAATCTATCTGTCATCTCCCACCAACATGAGGGAGATATGAAGGTCATCCATAAAGAGCCTCAAAGGGTACCATACCGATACTAGTCTGGAAGCTATTATTATATGCAAATTCTATGAGGGTAAATGCTCCTCTCATGTCCCTCTGAAGTCCAAAATACACAGCCTCAGCAAATACTCTAAAATTCGGTTCAGCCACTCAATCTGTTCATCGGTCTAAGGATGATAAGCTGTGCTCAGTTTGAGTTGTGTCCCTAGAGCCTCCTACGGACTCTCTCAAAACTCACTAGTGAAAATTGGGTCTTTGTTGCTTACAATACTAATGGGAACACCATGGAGTCAAACTATATCTCGCACATAGATAGAAGCTAACCACGAAGCCATCCTCTTACTCTTAACAAGGTTGAAATGAGCGCTCTACGTTAGTCGATCCATAATAACCCGAATGTTGGAGATGCCCTTCCTTGATCTAGGCTACCCATCCACGAAATCCATAGATACGCTCTCCCATTTCCAAAGTGGTACATCCAAAGGTTGGAGAAATCCACTAGGATTTTTATGCTTAGCGTTTACCCTCTAGAATATCATACATCTCGCTACAAATTCGACTATGTCCTTCTTCATACCGGCTCAGTAGAAATCCGCCTCATATCGCGGTATATCTTATCACCGCCCAGATAGATAGTCATCTGAGAGTGATGTGCCTCGGTCGGTACAGAACTCGTCAAATCACCTGTGCAGTGTACATGAAGTCTACCATCACGCCGTAGCTAACCTCTACTATCCATAGTATATCGGATAAGGTGTCA
The DNA here is from genome assembly GCA_030737875.1 of Allium sativum. NCBI lineage: Eukaryota > Viridiplantae > Streptophyta > Magnoliopsida > Asparagales > Amaryllidaceae > Allium > Allium sativum. The sequence continues at coordinate 29,619,670 of JASFAX010000021.1, read as the reverse complement.
AAAAGTCTCTCCTCTACCAAGTTTGTACAAAACATCTACTAACTCAGGATCCTCACGCTGCCTCAACCCAATCTGCTCTAATAAGATAGACCGCACCTCCAATGATGCTAACAATTATAGAGTGTACTCCATAGATGGTCTAAAGTCAAATGCAGATATGAACTCTAAGCTCTGCCACTCTAGAATAGAGGACTCAATGATTCCCTCTGCTTACTCAAAGAATCCTCTACTACATTCCCCATCCGGGGTATAAGAAATCTCAAAGTCAAAGGATGCTAAAAAATCCATCTACCGCTGCTGCCTCAAATTAAGGTTCTTCTGCGAGAATTGGTACTTTGAAGAATTATGGTCCATCAAAAGGCTCAAACCTCTCACCCAATAGATAATGCCTCCAAGACTTAAGAGCAAAAACTATCGCAGCTAAGTCTAGATCATGGGTAGGGAAATACCTCTTGTGAACCCTCAGTTGTCTACTACTACAGCATACGACCATACCCTCCTACATCAACACTGTGCCTAAGCCAGTCCCATATGCATCGGTATAAACAGTGAATGTCTTAGAACCATCGATAAGTACCAATACCAATGCACTGCTGAGAGCCTTCTTCAACCTCTAGAAAGAATCAACACAATTAACATCCTAAGAAAATACCAAGTTCTTCTTGGTAAGACGACGAGTGAGTGACGTCGAAGTCCATACGAAGTCCCTATAGTAACCTGCCAAACAAAGAAAGTTCCTCACCTCTGTCGCATTCTTAGGGGTTTTCCAATCCTGTACCGCCACCACCTTAGCGGGATCCACGGCTAATCTATCCTTAGAAACTATATCCCCTAAAAATATGCACCTACCACCACCAAAAATGACAATCGAAGAATTTTTCCATAAGATGATGCACCAGAGAGTACGGAGAAGCTCTCCTAGATGGAAGGTGTGCTTATCCCCATTCCTCGGGAAGATAAGAACATCATCCACAAAGACTACTATGAATTTGTTCAGGACATCCCCAAGTACCCTGCTCATCAAGTCCATGAAATACGTTGGTGCATTGGTCAGCTTAAAAGGCATAACCAACCACTCAAAGGAACCATCAGGATTCTGAAATGTTGCCTTATCAATATTATCATTTGCTACACACAACTGATCAAAACCAGTGGTTAAATCCAATTGAAAAAATACATACGTGTCTATCAACTCATCAAGTAGATCATCAATCTGAGGGTGTGGGTAACGATTCTTCTTCGTGAGATTATTCAATTCTCTGTAATCCAAACAAAGTCGAAGGGACCCATCCGCCTTGGTAGAAAAGACGACCGGTGCTCCCCACTCAGAGATACTACGCCCGGTAAACCCTTTCTCTAAAAGCTTTGCTCACCCACTTTCTTATTAAGCTCTCTCCGTTCCCTCGGATCCATATGATGAACAGGCAATGCAACCTTCTTTGCGTTCTTACAAGGATAGATCTGGAAATCATCTCTTGCTTAGGAGGTAATCCCCTAACTTCCTCAAACACATTCGGATACTCGCGAACAATAGGTACAAAATCATGTCGCCAACAGAAGAATCTAAGGAATACAGGAAACTCAACATGACTGACCCCCATGGGTTGCAAGATATCTCATGGGTCCTACCACTATAATTCATCAATCTAATGATCATTCTCTTACAGTCTAGAACAGTCCCATACATGGCTAAGCAGTCCATCACCAATATCATTCTGTACCCATCAAATACTAACATGTAAGTGTTATAATCAAGCTCAACACCAAAATTAGAAATTTCCAAACCTCTACAAATCATAGATAAGTGCGTCAAACCACTTAGGGATTGAAACTACTATAGGATCCGTAACTAGAGAGAGGTCTAAGTGTAAAAAGTCGACCAAGGTCCTAGAAATAAATAAATGAGAAGCGCTCGAATCAAAAGCAGTACGTATAGGAAAGTCGGAAATAGAGATCAAAACTTCAAATGTGACTTTTCTACCTCTATCCGAACCACGGCTAGTCGGAGCCGCCTACAGCGCATGAACCTGAGCTATCGATGCATTAGTACCCTGTCTAGTCCTCTACAGACGTGCCCTACTATAATGTCCCTATTACCTACAAGCAAAGCACTTCCTCGTCATCTTTCTACAATCCTTCACGAAATATCCTATCAACCTACATCCATGATACTTAATCTTAGTCTCAATATGCCCTTTCTGAGAACCACTAGCTTGTTTTCTGGCCTTTCCTATTATCTCAAAATCTTTTCTTAGAATTAGTTTGGTACTTATCCCTTAACATCCTTGACCTCTTCCTTTTTTCCCTCGTGCATCAAAACCATCTCTACCAAAGGGTCATAAGTAGCTCCCATCGGAATATGAGTCTTAAGCAATCCTTGGAGAGGTTGATTCAACCCTCTCTCAAATATAACTGTCTTCTTATTAGCAGTGTTAACCAAATCCATCCCAAATCTTGACAACTCATTAAATTGCGAAATCCTTGCAAATCTTAGAAAAGTCTAGAGCTACTGGTGGATTAGGGGGAACTACCATAGCAGGTGCTAGAGCCTGCACAGGTTCCTGTCTTCAGCTGGTGTCGTAGCCTCTAAGTATCTATGAAACCTACCCGGAATAAGAACATCTCAGGAAGATTAGGGGCACCTGACATACTTTGCAGGAGAGAAAAGATGAAGACTTTAGAATTCAAGAGAGTCAAAGGTAGGTTGTAACTAACTTGAGGGGATATCTTATTGAATTAACTTTGGTTTTGCAACCTTAGGTTCTGATACCAAATGAAACACCCCGCACACCAAAACGTTACCCAATGTAGGGTCCCGCTAAAGAACATGAAGCAAAATAGGTATAAAGATAAAAAAATCATAGAAACCAAGATTGACAAGAATATAATATTTAAATACGGTGGAGGAAGAAGACAACTTATATCATAATACATAAATAATAATCCCCAAAAATAGTAGTCATAAGGTACAACCAAACCATGGAAAAAGAAATGAACTAAAAGGGAACAATACATCCGCAGCAAAGCAAACCCACCAAGATAGAATCAACTGAATATTCTGAACCATGCACTTCCTCCCTACGAGGCTAGGGGGATAAAAGAGGAAAGAACATAGGACAATGGATCAAACATAAAGTCTGATGAGCTATCATGATTGCTAGAACGATTAATAAGCAAGGGAAAATAAACACTGTAGTAGTTCTAATGTCATATAGGGTAAGTTTATATGCACACCAGAAGTGAACATATAGGATGACATGAAATGTTACAAATAGGATAACTATTCTCATTCACTTTCAACTTTTCACTATTTACACAACTATGAATTCCGTACATAATAAAATTAGGAAAATTATTCCTAATACTACCCATCAATCGGCTGCTCATACCCACGGCGATTAGCTAAAGACATAACTACTATCATAGGTGTCACATTGTCTTATTTTCCCCAATTGGGTCAATGTACGCACATCGAACAACCAAAATGCACCCGTACCCACCTCTGTTACCAACTTACTACCACTACACAACATGGTGCATTCCCTTGCCTCCTAACTGAGACCGTATGTGATACAAAGGGTATTCTGCATGGTACGGATCCCCAACAAAAAATTTATGCTTGGCTCGGATCCATCTTATTTGAGCCCCCATAACATTTTATTTCTAGGCTCTTAACTTAACTCTTATAAATCAATATGTCCATATTAAAATCCTCTGCTTGTAACTTAACCTTTTTAAGTTAATATGTTCAAATTAAAGCCTAGTGCAATTTTTTTGTTATAGACTCGTAACTTAACCTCTTTTAATCAACATATTCGTATTAAATCCTAACGTGTACTTATGATTGTGATTTACCTCACTGTAAATCAATATGTACATATTAAAGTCCAATGCCTAGTTTTAAGGCCACCATAGAATTTTTGTTTTAGGCTCGTAACTTAACCCACACATGTCAATATGTCCATATTAAAGCCTTTAGTTTCATAATTTACCTACTTGTAAATAAATATGTTCATATTAAATCCTAACTGTCCCTTAATCCATATTTGCAAATAAACTACGTTTTTATATTTTGATTCCCCAATTATCGTATTTGTGCAAATATTACAATTCTTTTTTCTGCCCCAACCTTGCATCACAGTCATTTACAAAACTTAATCAAGTTTGCATATATTAGTCCAACGTTCCCTTTTTATTATAGTTTTATAACATATGTCCAATCAGCCTCAATTTTATTCAATTATCCTAATTCAATTAAATATCCCAAATGTGCACATAATAAAGGATGATAATCAATTGTACGTACTTAAGCATATCAATCTATACCTAAATCAATCGTATGTATATGCCATTCAAGCATAATCGGTAATAACCACAAATATACTGCAAAAATCCAATGAAGAATGAGGGAAAAGAGACCGAGAATAATTTACAAAATTTTGATTATTTATTAAACAGAAACTGCAGGTTAAGGCAAAAAAACTATAGAAATTACTTAAAGAAAGAAATTACAGAAAACGAATAAACATAAACTACGAATAACAGTAAGAAAAAGAACTGTAAATAAATCTACAACTACATTATCCTTATTTATTCCAAAACTAAATCAAAAATCTAAATAATCATAAAACCCACCTCAAAACTTTCCGAAATGTGGATTGAGTAGAATCTCCCCCCAGAAGTAAATAAAATTGAAATATTTTAATTTTATCTCAACCCTAAAATTTAGATTAAGGTGGTTTATCTTAAAAATTAAAATCAACCACAAAAACTAGAATTAGGGTGGCATGTCTCTAGAAGATGACTAGCTTAGGCATAGAGGAGATGTGTTGTGAGGAAGAGGAGGGGATGGGGGTTTATTTATAGGCCGAGCTAAAGACTCTCAGCCATTAGATTTAGGTTTTAAATCTAAACTGCTATGTCCTTGGGTCCATCTAGATTAACCACATCATCCAATAGGATTGAAACATGTCAACTTATCAACCTACAATTTAATATCGTTCATTCCTCCTTTTCGTGCCAGGCACGAAATCGTGTCTGGCGTAATATTTTGCATAACTGTTCAACTGGGTTTACCCATCACCCAGGTGGTTCGACACAGGGTGTAATGACCCAAATTTTCGCAATCCTGAGTAATCGACATTAACTCAATGTCGACTATCCAAGCATCGGAAACACCGGATAGTCCATGAAAGAAATTAGAGGGTGAGAATAGATAAGATAAAAACTTAGAATAGAAGAAGAACATACATCAACATCTGAGTAACAAGAAACTCAAAGCGGAATGAAAAATATATAACGGATACATAACTTTGAAATAAAACTAGTATATGTATATAGTAACATTATCAGAGTACAACACTTACAACACAGCGGGAATACAATAGCTATATAATCCTAAAGCCTCCTGCTCCAAGCTCTCAGTATATCTGTAAAATCCCGACTACTTGACTGCCCATACAAAATTGGGCACCCAAGAGTTTAGGGAAAAACAAAACAAAATAAACTCCGGGTCAGTTATGGGACTGGTGTGAGTAAAACCATTTAAAACATTTGAGCAATTTAATGATGTCTCATAAGACCATGCCGTATAACAGAACGGGTTTTTCCCTTATGAGAATCCAAAACACTTGGTCCAACATTCAAAAACCATTGGAAAGGAACGATAATCTTTATATCTAAATTCTTTTGATATTATAATAGTGTCTATCAACCACAATATAATAATCGTCTAGTAGAATGCTTTCATCTCACGTTTCACATACATAATATATAATCAAAAACCGCATGCGCTTATTGGGTAATGAATTCCAACTGGCAAGATATGGGACCACCTTCCGACAGTGTATGTCTAGAGAGGAATACACCGGGTTCAACAAGAACATCTTGTAACCCAGGCTAAACATGACTGGTCACTCATTTCGCTTGAGTGTACCGAATGTATTATCACCAACGGTTGGGATCAGCAACCATTTCCCGAAAGGGACAACATCGAAATAGATTATAGAAGTAAATGAAACTATAGATCAGGTGACAATACACCCTACTTGGTAGCTAATCACTTAGCCATGCGACCTACCCGATTTTATACCATTTCCGGTTGTGAGGCTAGAGGCCATAATGTATCATTTACAAACCACGTCTTCATTCACTTTGAATGTCACACCATCATACCCGCCAAATCACAAATTGATTTCTCCAAACATACGACGGGTAAACAGCTAAGAGAAATGAATTCCTCTGCCACCAAACGTAAATACGTTTGAAGAGATCAACTTACACGATATATTAAGTATACTCTGTTAGACATTCTTCCATACAGGTCGTCCTTGGACTGGATAGACCGAAGGCACTATTCTATAAACAGGACAACCCTTGCATAAATCCGTCTTCAATTATCTTCATCATACTTGATTCGCAACGCTAATGCCATACGGAGTGGTTTTCAGATAATATATTTAATCCCGATCTCTCCATATTGACAACGGAAATGGTCAAAATCTTTGATAGTTGGTGATTTAACTATCAAAGGAAAACATGTATACAAACAACGGTCGCATTCCCAAATGGAAATCTTACCGATCAATCATCATTTCATTTCCCAATTTCCTATTCATCGTTTCCATATATTCATAAATTCCTTATTTTCTAAAATTAGAAAATATACGTTATTAACTTTGGAAAACGTTTCCATTTCTGATTTATGCATCAATATCTTTCCACCTCTATCAGTCTCTAATTGTAAACTAGTAAGATAACAACTTCCCGAGTATAAACCTCGAAGGCCGAAACCAACATCAGATCAACGCACAGAAAGCTATTCAACTCGACTAATTTCCATTCAGTTTCTAATTCATTTAACTCCATTTTAAATCCCTATTTCAAAACCCAATTTTCTATATAAAAGTTTTAATTTCAAATATTTACTTTAATCCATTATTCAGATTGAATGTGAACAATATTTCTTTGTATACTCCAAACAATCTGATTCCATATTTGAAAATAATATCCAAATTCCAAATTCTATTTAATCTCTATTTATAGAATTATTTATACAAAATCCTGTCTTTAACTTCTAACACTTAAATCTCATTTATAATTCCCTTTATATAATTCTATTCATTCTATATAAATATTTCATTTTCAATATTCACTTTGAAAATTTCCTTTTTACATTCCAGTATGTCATATGGTATTTAAAATACCAAATTACATGACGAGTGTCATCACAATCAATCACAGATTATATATCACAATATATGAAGACAAACAACATTATAAATATGAGGAATCCAATTGGATCTCTCCAACCTGTTTTCCTGCATCCACAGATGTTAAATAATATAAATAACACTGATTTCATTTCAATATGAAATATTCTGATAAACAGAATCAATATTTGATTAACGATTTATATATATATCATTATCTATAATTTCAACCAATACTTCAACAATTCAACCAAACAATCAACGCACAACAATCAATCATCATTTATAAACACTAGATTATATTTATAAAAATATAAACTGTACAGAGTTAGTGAGATTTACTCACATTGGACGATTATCGTTAAATAACGATAACTGTCGGTTGGTTCAGACCGACAATTTATTTCTCTATAAATTGTAACGAGCTCTAATTCACTCTTAGTCAGTTCCATGGTGTAGCCCTCGTCCATACAATCCCAATGGACCTTTTTTCGCTAAATTCGGTTAACATATGAATAAGATGTGCATTTTATAAGTTAACAAACAATTTAACTTAATTAAATAAAAAAAATGATGGGCTTTACTTTATATGTTACGGCCCATTCACCCTTTCTAAGGCCCAGACCCACATCATCAGTTCTTCTCCTCCGGAAAAGCTTCGATCCCGATCTCTTTGCCATTGCCGACACTTCAAAGCTCCACCGCTCCTTACCTCTTCAATGAAAAATTAAACAAAAATCACCATCCGTCTCCACTCCAAAATCTCGTCAATCCCATACCCTTGTTGTAAAATTTGATCTCTGTTTTATCACCTGCGTTGAACAACTCAAGTCCACGAAGTACGGTGAAGCATCGAACTTATTTATCACCATTTCTTCCCAAAAACTCCATGCAGGCGCGGCTTAACCCCCTCAATCCAAAAACAACTCGAATTCATGAATAACAGCTTCGAATCCCCAAAACCAATTAACCCTAGGTTTACGCTGAACAATCCCAGCGCCAAGAATTGTGTTTGAACACGAAGAAAACCATACTGCATTGAAGAGAAGCACTTTAAGAGTCTAAAAACATTTATCTCAAATTTTTTAGAGGAGTATAAGATTTATTATTTAAACTTCACGTTTCATTTTCTGGTTTGGAAAGAACTCGCGGTGCAAAACATTGACCAGAGAAAGATGAGAATTAGGGTTAGGGGAAGTAGTCGGATACTTATAGGACAATTTAAATAATTTTATATTTTATTTATTTATAATCAATCGTTGCTTATGTTTAGCTTCTAAAAATTTGTACAATCACATATGATATCCAAAAATCATGAAAATGGAGATACAACTAGAGTTAGACATTACGGACCCAACAAAACTAGTTTCGTCGAATTCTGACTTCGTTTGCTCACACAGCATATTTTTGAAGTCAAATAATTGACTGTTTTCACATTAAAATCCAGTACGGCCACATACTGACTCCAAAAATCACGAAAATTGAAATCTAACAATAATTTAATATTCCGGATCCAACAAAATTGGTTTCGTCAAAAACGGAGGTCATTTGCAAAACTGGCTATTTTCTAAGCTCTAAATAAACCCATTTAAATATTAATATAAATAAAAATAATTAAATTTAATATTAATAAATTGATACTATCGTATATATTCACACTAGAATATCATATAGCTCCAAAATATTCTTATTTGAATTTATAACTCGATACTTCAAATCGAGTATTAAATCGATATCCAATTTATATTGAAAAATCCCTTTATAATATAAATAAATCGTTATAAATTATAAAGGAATTCCATAGTGACTTTTCAAAAATTTGATTTCGACATAACTCACATTCCACACAACGAAATCCCGATTTTTCTATTCCATTAGAAAAATATACTTCACCAACTTCGAACGTTTCTTGTTTCACAGAAATCCGATTTAAAACGGATTCTGTATATTCATTTAAAGTTCAAATCGCCAAATTATGAATTGCCGCGCCATTTCGAGCTCGATTATAATTATAATATAATTTATAAGTTCAACTGTCGTTTATATAATATATTCGTTAATATAATTCAACTCTAAACTGAATTATATATTATATATGATCCAATTCACACAATATTGTGAATTTCACTACTTCAGACTATTTCAGAAATTAAATATATTATTCTATTATTTATATTAATTAAATATTCAATATTATTTAATTTTGGTCATTTTAAATTACTAAACCATTAATTAAATAATTAAATAAATTATTCACAATATCGTAAAAATACGGGTTGTTACACAGGGGTTGTCTATGTATGGCCTGGGTCAACCCCGTCAACGACTGGGTCATCCCAGTTAAAACATTATTAATATATATATATATATACGTGTGTGTGTGCGCGCGTGTGCGTGTTTTTTTATATTAAATTTGATTTTCAAACTTCTATTGGCCATAATTTCTTTGTTTTAAGTATGCTTTATGCAAACCAAATATCTATCTGAACCAGAAAATCGTAATGGAAACAATGGTGCAATCCCCATAGCCAAATTCCCCATAGTTTTACAATTTTAATTTTAATTTGTTAATCTATTAGTTAACCATTTCATATTAAAAATTGGGTTGTTACATTCTCCCTTCTTTAAAGGGTTTCATCCTAGAAATCTTTAAGGTTGAAGAATAATATAAGAGTTTTCTACATCCATCTGCTCATCCATTATCTATTGATTAATATTGTCCTTAATTTATTTAATGGAATTTATGTAATTATGCAATAGTGTGGTATATATGACCCTAACTAATGCAATAGATTAGGAAGTCTACTGATTCAGTTGACCTCCTTGTTATGCAATTATGTTTGTGTCATGCATCCAAATGTATGCGACAACCCTAATGATAATAGATAGTTCTATATGCATGCATCAAACACCATCCATCTGCAATAATCATATGATATCATCCATATATTACAACCATAGAATTAATAAATGCACACACATCCATATGCATATGCAAGTGTCCTATTAGCCGATCATAGTGCTTAATGTGTGTACATATGTATCCAATGCATCCACCATGTCCCAACAACATTTTTCAATCATATCCCACCACCCATGGCTTAAATCCTAAGATTATAGATTCAAATGAATGAAATGGATACAACCTATTCAAAACTAATGATGGAAAATGGAAGATCGAAGCGTACCATCAAAGAGAAAAGGATGAGAAACGCACATCTTCTCCTCTGGTTCCCATGTAGCCTCACTATCATCATCTCCCCACTGCACCTTTACAAGCCTGGCTTCTTTATTCCTTAGCTTCTTTGTCTCAAAATCAAAGATCCGCATAGCTGCTTGCCGAGTAGATGCCTCCCAGTCAGGCTCCACATCCTCCAATGAACTCGACTCTACCATTATTTTTGGGTTATGCGAGCACTTCCCCAAGTGCAAAATATGAAAGACGTTGTGAATCCCCTAAAGCCTTGCATATAGCCAGACCCTATAAGCCATTGATCCTAATCTCTTAGTGATTAAAAATGGTCCAACAAATCTTGGAATTAACTTGCCCGTGGAGCCAAATCTCACCATAACTCAACGGCAATACCCTGTCGAATATCCAATATAAAACTCAATGTATATCCTCCTCTTATCTACGTATGATTTCGGTCGGTCCAATATTTGAAGCCTTAACTTGTGTTCTTGATATCCTGGTTCCAATACTTCGAGTCTGTCCCGTTTTATCTTTGCCAAACACTTATGACTAGATGTCTTCAACCAATGGCATGTTAATCATCATCCCCATTGATTGTTTCCTTATATTTTGCTATTTTACCTAAAATTTGATAATGCTTGAGATATTATTATTAATTGATACGTAACTTATCTAAAATAATATAATGATAAAAGATATAAACATATATGTCATTATAATAAATCGCAATTAATTTATCATCTAGAACAATAGATTGTTTAACTTAAGAAGTACAAAGAAGCCAAATCTGATATTGTGCCATCCTATTTCGTGTGTCTTTTCTCCCATACCTGACGATGTGTGATTTATTTAGTGCGTTAGCACTTGCCTACAACCAAAAAGAAAATGGGAAATTATAAAAATTATCAAATGGGCAGTTTAACACGGGTCAAGAGTACTGTAAAATGTAAAATTCTCAACCATATACAAATGGGCGGTTTATCACAACTACTAGCATAGTTGGATGGATTGAAAAATACCAAATACATCATTTAAAGGTGCAATATTTGATTTAGTTTTATGTGTTTTGCTCATTATTTTCATGTGCTAGTATTTATGGTTGACATAGGGGAACAAAAGTTGTATTTAAGTGGATAAATCATGTTAAATTCGTGCATTATTATTATTATTATTATTATTTTAACTTCAGTTTCATTCTGATAGTAAAATGCATCAATGCAATTACTGTGTTGTTGCAGGTGAAAATGACTTCTACAAAATAGCTTCGTTGCTATTTTCTCACTAATATCATAAACAGCTACAAGAAAAAAGTTACTTTTTTTAATCTTCTTAGCCTTAGTTGTTGATTGCCTATCAATCTAAGCTCCCAACCAAAGAAACGAGTACTTTTTCCAGATTGAGATCATCAACGTTTCGAGGTATGTTTTGTACAAGTGTTTATAGTTTGATCTATTCTCGCATTCAAATTTATGATTAGTTGTCATTTAGCAGCAAGAATGCATAAGCTAACATGTAAAATATGATTGTATTAAGTTCCTGCTCTCAATATACATACAACTGTGTTCATATTAACGTGGTGTCTATTAAAAATAGTGCTAAATAGGATGCACTGAATAATTTCAAAACTCTAAGTAAAGACACACATATATGTATATGAAAACATAGCAGCAACATGCCATAAACCTGGGCAGTGCACTGGTCGACCGTGTTAGGATCATATGTGAGCTTTTCAATTATAGATCATGTGATAATTGTGTCTCAGACCACTATATTAATTTTTAAATTAGAGAAAATAATCACGAATATCTTAAGAGTATGATGAATTTTTTAGGCTGCTTTCAAAAGGAATGAGAGTTGTCTTTTACTACATATAATCAATACAGCCTAAGGTAAATTATCAAAAATAAAAGAGAGGTCACTAAAAATAACACACCATTTTATGTTTTACTACAACATGACTAGTACGATCGGTGTGATGGCCATAGTTGTATAATGATTTTTTTCCTATATCTATTCTTTCACATGCATTGGGTTTTGCTTTATTTTTCAAGAATCCATCTAAATCTTCTTAGTTGATTTTTAGAGGACAATTTTTCCTTCTCTCTTCATCATTATCAACTTTGTCACAGTAGCCTATCCTTAATTCACTTTTTATCACCTAAATGACCCTCACATTTTTTTTTCAAATACAAATCTTTTGCATCTAAATCTAGCTCAAAAAAGTCTATAAAAATTAAGAGCTGCTAACTTAAAAATGCAACGTGCCAAAATATAGTTACAAAGTAAACTAAAAGTGATATACTTTAACTTACTTGTAATACATCCTAAAGTTCATACTTAAATTTTGAGGGTACTTTATTCCAACTTTCATATGAGACATGCACATGCATTCGTACCAATTTCCTAACTCGACTACCTATTTTTTCAGCATTATCTGAAATTACAGCACCAAACGCATTTGTCTCAACTTTCTCCAATTATGTTGATTATGACTGCATAATTAAATGGACTGATGCTTCTGTCGCTTCTGACATTGTTATTCTCTTCTTACAGGAAGAGTAAACATAAGATATTTTTTAATAAGCAATAACATCAGGCAAAAATAAAGATATATGTACATTTCAAGAAAGAATTGATAAAGATAACTATATTATATGGAAATAAACCTGAAAGTTTATCCATTCTTATAAACAGACCTGAAATTTTCATCTACAAATTATGTTTGTGCATGTTGTCATTATTTACAGTGATACTAGGATCATTTACCCTACATGTATGTGGGTTTAATTTGTTAGGTTTAACCTACTGTTTTAGATAGAAGAAATGATTTTCTGCTTTGTTTGATTATAAGTGCTAAAATGGCCATTTTGCATGATTTTATGGTTAAATGTTGGTCATCTTGCAATGATCCGATAGTGCATTGTGTTAAGGCCTGAAGTTATGCTTATACAAAAATAAGCATATATCTATTGCTTATCTTGTATCCAAGTGCATATTCATTTTTGCACTATACCATAGGTTAACACGGTACCTCTAAAATGAAGTTTGCAATTACAAAAGAATGCTTGACCCATCTACGAACTTTTTCAAACTGCATTTGGTTTAAGGTGGTATCTTTAGCATTACCTAGAGGCATCTCACTAACAAACTCATCACCATCATCTAAAAAGCCTCATGAGTATGTTTATGAGTGTCGTCGGCTCCTTTTGTCATATACTTCCTGCAATAAAGACTAGCTTCTCGTACGATATATCTTTCTGTAATACACCCTTCAATATATATTTTCTTGCACACGTATCCTTTATATGTTTTTTTATTAACCTATGAAGGTAATCAATTATATATAACCAGTGGCTATTTAAATTGAATGATTATGAACAAAACTGCAGTTTGTACTTTACTGCTCAAAAGGCACATCCATCTATATCTAATAGGGCCGCAACTCAATGCTTCATAGGTTAAATGAACCATAAGATGGATGCTGATATCAAAAAATATAGATGGAAAATGTTTTTCAAACACATGCACTGCTTCTTCTATACTAGCCTTTGCTTTCAAAAGATGTTCCCTATTGATTATCTTTGAACATAAAATGTTAAAAATAGACTTAACATTAACTAGATCCTTCTTTTATGGATAATAATATTGAAAAAAAAATCTGAAAGTAAGTGTTGCATTATGGCGTGGTAATCATGCGATTTCATATTTGTTAGTTCAGAGTGATTGATGTTCAAATTGTTATGGAAGTTGGAGGAGACTCCAGGAGGCACTTTTAGGGTTTTCAAAATGGTGCAGAATCGTAACTTATCTTGTTTGGTCAAGGTAAAAGTTTCCTTTGGTATGGTTATTTAATTTGTTTAGGATCTTCCGTCACCCACAATTTTTGTTTTATACCCATGGTTTTCAAATCCTTACGTGTGTTGATGTCATCTTTTGACTTGTCTTTATGATCCATAATTGTTCTGATGAGATGATCAATGACATTCTTCTCTGTATGCATAATATCAATATTATATCGGACCAAATTTGCTTTCCACGTGGCAAATCAGAGAGGATGGACCTCCTATACCAGGTAGAATATTGGCAAGTTCTTCTTTATCGGTTTTCTTTCTCCATTTTCGACCGATTTTTGATTTTTTTTTACCAATTTTAATCTTGATATTCACTACCTTCTCTTTAACTTGATAACCATTTAATGGTCATAGTGGATGACAAGTTATTAAAGTTTGTTTTTTTGTCTTGGAACTTATGTTTGGAAGGAAGAAATTTTTGATGTACAATATAACACATCTTCTTACTTTCAATAACAAGCACAATTGTCTTCCCCATATATAAGACATGCAAAATAGCCATGAGTTATGTACCCCATAAAGCCCTAAGTGCAAGATAATCATGAATTGCCCACAACACCCTAGCTCTCATTGTGAACTCAAATTTACTACATGAGTCAACTGCTTCAACTCGTCTATCAACATTTGCAAATAAACATCTATATCCTTCCCTAGTTGTTTTGGCCTAGAAATCACCGTCAACATTGAAAACTCCCTTTATATGCACAATGATGAAGGAAGATTATATGGTACAACAATTATTAGCCAACAATTGTGACGGTTAGATAGAGATACATGTGGATTAAAATCGTCCATTGCTATTCCAAGCGAGACATTTCGTGGTTCAGCGGTAGATGTTTTGTTAAAAGAATCTACAACTCGCCATTGAGAAGTGTCATATCGGTGATGCATTACAGCTAAGTCAGACTTGGCACGACTATGAAAAGTTATAGCATCAGCTATCCTTGGTATATCATCTAATTTTTTTAATATAGAAATTAACGGAAAATGTATCGAAGTCTCGTGAGGTACTTTGGTTGTTATTTTCTATTTATTAAATTTTGTTTTATATCTTAGTTCATTGCGAATTAGACAAGATAGCATAATTCCATCATCTTCCGGTATAAAATGCAGTCATTAATGCATGCATCACAAATTTTGTAATTCATCCCAACTTGTTTAATCTTCTTCTTTATATCGGGGTACTTTGTTGGTAGTGTGTTACCTTCATAGAGTATTTTCTTTATAAATTCGAGGAGAGCAGCCACACCATTTTCGGAAAAGCCATACTAATTTTTCAAGCTATTTAGCTTCACATGGCATACAATTTTGTTATCACTTTCTGACATGAAGGATACAATGGCTCTTTTGCAGTATTAAAAAGTGATCTATGCTTCATACTTCGATTGGTAAGCCAATCAACATCAACTATAGGTGATTCTCTATTATTATCAGGTAGAACATGTAGGTTGAAAATGATGAAATCTATTAGCATGATTAACTTGATCTTCCATCCTAAGAAGTTCAAACTCATTCATACTCATAGCTTGACTAACGTGTTGCTTTTGCTTCCCTACCGACGCTTCCCTATGAAAATGCAAAACGGTATATGATTGGACAATTCCATATCTAAGTAGATAATAATGAATGTCATTTAATTTAATCTTCATTTTCATATTTTTGCAGTGTATGCAAGGACAAGAATAGATTTCCTTATTACCACCATTTTCCACAATGAACTTAAATGAACGTCGACATTCCTCTCATATATCGTGAAGTTCTCTGATCAGATTATTTCATCCACTCTTTGTCTATACTAAAAGGCATACTGACATGTTATATCAAATACAATTTGTTATCAATTATTTTTTTTATTAGCTTATCATGTTACTATTTTTTATTCTAGAAACAAAACTTAGTGACCTATAAAGACAATTTAGGATTACTTATCTATGATAAACGTGCTCATATAGAGCATGTATAGATTAACGTTATTAATTTTGTTCATACTAATTAAGTAAAATACATCAAAAACTACTCGAATTTCAACAAGCATCATAATAATGGAAAGCATATATCAATAGAGTGACAGAGATATATAGAAAACAAAAGAACAAGTGAGATATGTAGAATGATGATGGATCGAGCCGCTACCACAAACACACTGAATCATCGGCGGTGACGGCAACATTAGGGGATTATGCCATTGGGTCATACGCCAACCACTGTTTATATACTCGAGCACAAATAAAAGAAAAGATGAAGAAACATCTCCATGAAAACTGACACCATTAAATACACCACTGAGAATGATACTGTATTATGTTTTCCGTTAAACTTGGGCTCGTTAAAGAAAAATTCGACTAGAGACCTCTTATGTGTTAAGAAAACTATCCTCCATTTAATATGCTACTAACAAAATAACATATTTACAGAGGCTCTGTACGAGTCTCTACTATCCCATGTAGGTCCACATACCGTTCCCAACCTTATTTTGAGCCTCTTCTACCCGTAATAGAAGAGTGCCAAATTGAGTTTAGTAATGGTAAGGTGGAGCCTACATGGGGTAGCAAAAGCTTATACAAAGCTTTAAAATGGTTTTCCTTTGTAAATCTATTATTTCATCAACGGTATATTAAATGGAGAAAACCGCTTTCTTAATACTTAAAAGCTCTCCAATTGGTTTTTTTCTTCAATGAACTCAAGTTTAACGGAAAACATAATATGGTATAATCGCGAGTGTTTTCTTTACCTTGTGTAATAAATGGTGGTTGGTGTTAGTTATCATCGAGATGTTTCTACAATTTGTACTTGTGGTCGAGCATAAACTATACAACAGATCAAGGTGAGAGATTTCCAGTCATCCAACAACCTACTATATATGTTAAAAAGTGAAGGGATTTAAGGCCTTTATACCAAGAACAGCGGGTCTACATAAAGGAAATACAAGGTAAAGAAATATATGCGACACATAGAAAATTTCTCATGTTCATTCTACACACTGAAAAATTTCTCATGTTCGTTCTACACTTAGGAATGCATACAATCAGCACAAGGTAAACAAATCATTTGTAAAATGTGGTCAGAAATCCATAATAGAGTCCGACCATAACGACCAAATTTATTATCTTGTCAGTGAAGATTGTAGGCAATGCAGAAGGCGGATCTTAAGGCAAAACAAACACTAGAGGGGGGTGAATAGTGTTTTTAAAGAATTTATGAAAATTTTAAACTTATATGATCTACTATATGAATCACACACAACAGAGATGATCACAGACACATAACCAAACACAAACACAGAAACAAATAAATATAAAATGCAGAAAAGGAAAGAACACACTGGATTTTATACTAGTTTGAATTACTCCTACGTCCAGTCCCACACAATGCTGGATTGCGCAGAGTTTTATTATTATCAATATCCAAGTACAATCCCCTTGATTTCACGGCTACAAGGTTAACATCGCTCCAAACAGCCTTGATTTCGCGGCTACATGGTTACCACCGCTCCCTTTCCTTGATTTCAGGGCTACAAGGAACACACCCTTTGCCAAACAGCTCCCAAATGATTACAACAGCCCTATAACTCTTCAATAGCACTTCAATTAAGAGAGTAACGGGTAGAAAGTGAGAAAAGAAGAAGTTTTATATAATTGGAGAAGAAATCGGCAAAGTAGAAGTGTGGAAATCAATAAAATGATAAAGAATAATGGTGGGATGAAGAGAGGTAAGATGGAGAAGAAGATATATCAAAAAATTCAAAATTAGCCCTTATTTATAAGATTTGAAAGGTTGCAACGCTTCTGGAACATTACAAATAGTGAAAAATACTTCCTTTGAAAATTGAATTCCAGATAATTGTATGTCAACATAGCCTCCTATGTATGTTAAAAATATTTTTAAAACTATTTTTCAAGTGTTTAATCATATATATTATTATGGAGATTCTTGAATCAAAACTTTGTGATATAAATGAATAATCTAAATTGTAAAATCATATGAAATCATAATAATATATTACATAAACATATTTATAAAATTATAAGGTTTAAAACTATATAACTATAAACTATAAAACTATGTAACTATATAAACATATATATTAAATTTAAAAATTATATTTGAAATCATAAGTAAGATAGATTTTTTTTTTGAAATTATTAGAATTTTGAAAATCAAAATTTGAATTTTGAAAATCAAAATTTGAAAATCAGAATTTGAAAAATAGAATTTAAATCTAGAGTGCTATTCAGAGTCTTACATATAAACTAGACTCTCTTAATATATTTTTCTTGAACTCTTGATAACTTGATTACTCACGAGTCTTGAATCTTCTCTGAATTCTTAATCTCTTGAAACTCTAAAACTATACAGTCTTCAGTATTTAAGTCCTATATACAAATCCTGCAAATATATATATATATATATATGTTCTAGATAGAGATGCTAGTATATATTTTATAATCAATTAATGATAATTGAAATAAGGTTTTTGTCATCGAAACTCCATTCTCCAACAAAGATTTCATGTGAAGCCTTGGAGACCAATTAATATACAGGCCACGGCTAGGGTGAGCTAAGGGGGGGACAGCGTAAGTGAGCGAAGGACCAAATCCGTCCATTTTTGCAGGTACCAGATCCTACCAATCAATCTTTACCAGGATCTTTCACCAGGAAAATGAATAATTTAAAAAAGAAAAATGGAAATCAAAATTTCGACATGATTTCGAATCCAGGTAGTGAGAATCATAGCTTTCAGATATGGCTAGCTCGGCAGTTATCATTTTCATTCTACACTTAGAAAACTTCTCATGTTCCTACCAATCAATCTTTACCAGGATCTTTCACCAGGAAAATGAATAATTTAAAAAAGAAAAATGGAAATCAAAATTTCGACATGATATCCAAGGAGTTCATAGCTTTTAGATATGGCTAGCTCAGTAGTTATCATTTTCATTCTACACTTGGAAAATTTCTCATGTTCATTCTACACTTAGAAAATTTATCATGTTCATTCTACACTTAGAAATACATACAACCGGCACATGGTAGAGAAATCATTTATTAACTGTCAATTTCATTCTGCACATGAAAAGATTTCTTATGTTATACTTGTTTCGGTTTTAATCAAATCCAAATAATTTTGTTCATGTTTAAATGAATTATGACATATTTTATCTGTAACATACAAAAATGTTAACAAAACAAAAATCATATCCAGTCCAAATAAATGGTCTAAAAGAAATAAAATCAAATCCAAACAAAATGAAACAAATAATAAATCATATGAAAACAATTTATTGGATAGTTTTGAGCGGTGATGATTTGCAGTTGGACTTTAGGGCAAACGAATGTTAGGGCTAATGAAATCACAGTCTGATAATGATTTGGAATCAGGAAAACAGAGAGAACTTTAGTTGATAAATTAAGGCAAAGCAACATAGAGTTTGGAAAATTAGAAGGAAATGAAATTAAGGGAGTTTAGTTTGGGAATGGGAAGGGGGTTCAGTCCACTAGTTGTGTGAACAATTTTTTAGAAAAAAATATGACAACTATAGAATGGCTTTAAGCCATTGCGAAATCAAAACAGATCATAACCGCTCTCCAAGGATTTGTAATTGTTGACAACCGTTTATATTTAGCAATGGCTCAGGTTTGTTGCTATTCTGCCACATGGGGGAGTTCCAAAATAGCCAATATAGTGTAGTGTGAGATTTTAGCCCATTTTCGTAATTTATTTATCAAAAACGGAGTTTGTATGCAAAAGTAACGTATATAACAAGTTGGATAATAAAATAATAGATATAAGATTTGAATTTGAAATTATGAACGTAAATCTGGAATATATTAAATACAACTCTATTTTCAAATTCCAAGTTGTGTACATAAATAAACATATAAGAAGGGGCAACATTTGTAAGAAACGATAAGAATTAAATAGAATTCATAAACTATTAATTGTTGGTTACATAAATTCACCATGCTCATAACCTTAAGGGGGGTCAGCCACCTCCCTTTAAGGGAAGTCAGTCGCTCTCCTAGGGAGGGTGTCAAGGAGGACATTGGCCGCCCTATGGTGAACAAAACGATGACAACTAGGTTTAGTTAGGTTTTCTCTTATAGTTTGTTGATTGAACGATTTGAGTTTTATAATTTGAATCCAACGGTTCTCGCACACTTCAACAATTGTAAGACCCCGACCTCCTCTTTAAACCTCACATTCACCCTAGACTCTGCATCCATTCTTTATTTTCTCAATTCTGTTCATAACTAGATTAGGTCAGGTTAGTTTTCTTCTTCCTAAATTTGACCTATTTCTATATTATAATTTCTATATATATTTCTGAAACTAGATTTATGTATGTATAAGATTCTAATTTGATTTTTTATACGTGTATAATAATTTAGAAGAAAAGATTGAAGTACTATATTTGAGGCTGCAATCTGAATCTAGTTATTCACAATTTTCTTCTTCTTCTTATATAGTGAGTCAGAATTCTTTCAAGTTGCCTATTTTCTATAATTATTAGTTTAAAATGGATATTTCATGCCTATAAAAATTTGGGATTCTTACAAAAACAAAACAATTTTAAAACCCCCAAATCACTAATAAATATAAAAAATTGTCCATCTAGTGTTTCTTTGGGTTTTTGATTATAGATGTAAATATAGATGGATTTTTGGGTGTATGTGTAACTTATCATCTAGTTTGATTTACTTTCTTACGTTTTTGTAAACCAAATTAACGCAAAAACACGGATTTGGATGTTGTAACTTATATATGTTTAAACCACGGGTTTTCTTCCAAAACGGATTGTTTAAATGTATTAAAACACAAATAACGAAAATCTATGTTTTTGTGTAAATTACCAAATGAAAGTAAAGCATCAATAGAAGAAATATACATGTGTTGTTGTGATCCATCTAGTCCCTTTTTATTTATTGAATTAATTCTAGAAACCTAGTTTACAATTTATTCTATTTGTGTTATGTTATTTCCCTATTATTGCATCAGATTTGATATGACAAATTACATGCTATGTTTTGAAAGTTTGGGAAATACGACATGTAAACCTTAATTATTTATTAGGATTGACATTTTTACGTTTGGAACATTTCCTTTACGTATGCCACTAGTCACACTCTTATTTATGTGTATAAAATTGCGTATTTAATGTATCGTAAATGCATATTAAATAAGTTTAACTACGAATTCAAATTTGAAATGTCCTTGTAGGAAAATTTGTATGGTGTCTGTGTATTAACGGCTTTAAAAATATTAAATGACAAGTGACACGAGGTAGATCCCTACTTGTGGTAGGAGTCTGCCTAGAATTTCCTGGTGAACCCAACAATCATAAGAAGTTCGGTTTATGTGAGATGTCTAATAGCATGGGCTATTTATATAAAATACTTGTGACGTGAGATAATAACCCCTACTTGTAGTAGAAATCTATCTGGAACTGTTCAGTATATCCAACGGACTACAAGAAGTCAGTTTAACGTGAGACACCTAGTGTAATAAATATTTGTGTGAAGTAGGCTTGCCTTGAGAATATATTAAGTGTGCCTTATTTGGGTATTAAGTGGTTAGGACTCGGCCCATTCCTAAGGTTCACCTCTTGGTTTTGGGCTGAAGTCTGAGATGTGTCCTTATTAGGTATTAAGTGGTCTATGGGTTCGCCTTTCTCTAATAATTATGAAGTATTAAATGGTCTTGAATAAAACAATATAAGAATGTGTTAGGTAATTTTCCTAAAGTTGTCTTCTTATCTAGGGGTATGCGAGGATACACCTACTTAGGCAACTAAGATGTAAGGGAAACCGTCTGTATAAGGAAAGTATTAAATGACTAGGAGTTCAATGTCTACCTTCATCCATGTATTAACTGGCAGAATACTATCTCTCATATTACGATTGAGAGAATATTTTTATGATAACGACGACTAAGGAAATAAGGTCTTAAGTGACTGGGTACTACTGTAGGGTAGTAAGTGATCGTAGGAATCCGCCCATAGGATATTGAATGATCGTAGAGATCCGCCCATATATATATATATATATATATATATATATATATATATATATATAAGGGATTCCAGGGCACCCCTATTTTGTACCACCCCTTTTTCCCCTTATTGTGATCCACTCATTTTTATTTTAAAAAAATAGCGGAGGGAGAAAGAGTTGGTGGGAGAAGTGAGAGTTAGTAGGAGAGGAGAGAAAGGGAATTGTATTTGTGTGGTGGAAATTAGCGGGGCTAAAGGAGTGTTGCACTATTTGGGGTGTTATTGATTCTATCTCTCTCTCTCTCTACATATATATATATATATATTTGCGTTATATTCACATCAACATAAACTTGATGGATTTATACTGCCAAGTCTTGGGTATATGTTTCCTTTTAAACTTAAAGATTTTTTATTCACCAAAATTTTTGTTCTGACCCCGCCTCCTCTTAACGACACAGGTTAATAGGTGCAGATGCTTTATTAATGACGTCATGGAGACAGGAGCTTGGTGATGAAGATTCCTTTCCAATTTATTATTATTTTTACTACTATGTCTACTAGTTAATTATAATTATGGGATATTTATGATGTACCTTTATTATGACATTGGAAATGCGATGTAATCGGCATTACGTGGATTCTATGGAATGGTACATCTATTTTAATTATTATATTTTGTCCATTGAGATTTTAATTTGCTTTGGTCTGACTCTGTGATTTTATTTCTTAGAAAGAAACGACTTACATAGAATGACTCTAAGTTCCGATGGATCTTTTTAGGTTGGGATCTAGGCCTATTCCGGAAGGGTTGTTACAACGCATATAGAACTATATGTTACCATTATGATTTTTGCATACATTTGGATGCATGACACGGGCATTTTTGCATAGAAAGGGGGGGTGACTAAATCAGTAGTCCGCCTAATCTTTTGCTTTAGTTAGAAACATATACACTACATCATTGCATAATATCATAAACCCTCTTCTTTTATAATAATGCAATTCATACTCTCCCTACGTAGAGAGTTAGCTCATATTGGGATGTAATACTATAGCCTAGTTATTAGCTATCTCCAGTGTTGTAAGCCTGATAGGTAGAGTGGACGGAACACTATAAACTCCGTAGGCGGTGGATGGTCCACCTTAAAAGCAAAATTAGTTGATTGTAACCACAATCACTTGTACTACACTTTATTTTATTACTGTTTATAATAAAAAGTGTTACGGAACACAATAAAAACCGGTTGGCTATGCCAAAAAAATTTATCATAAATCACATAAGAAAAATTATGTGCAATGGATAAATTGGTTGACGAGATTGAGTAGATTGATGTAGTTTTTGGTTGTAATTACATATTTTATTCTTTTACCCCTGTAGATTTCAGAATTGAAATTCTTTAAGAACGGGAGAATGTAACAACCTGAAATTTAGGTATAATTAATTAAGAAATTTGAATAGTTAAAAGTTAATGTTATGGAAATATAACGTTACAAGGTAATAAATAGAATTAATGAAAATATGCATAATATAAAAGAATAAATAAAGGAATTAAAAAACAAAATAATAACCATAACATTAAAAGCTAATAAAAGAACTAATTCTTAAACGTTAACATATGCGTTTTAATTTGATAATTAATGCGCATAATAAAGCGGCGATTAAGTCAGGTATTAAAGGAATTTATTGGAAGTTAAATAATATTAATCAAGAGGAACGAGCTACGAGTTTTGTAGAAAGAGATTTACAGTAAAAATAGAAAAAGATTAAAAAAAGAATTTTCACAGATATTTGAATTTGGCCATGGAAGCTTTTCCACTGTGTCCGTAGAAATTTTCTTATCAATTTTTGTAAATAATTTGTCATAATCAAGGCTAGTAGGGGATATGAAAGAAACGAGTTGAACGAATAAATCAAAATCTAATACATCTGTATATATAATGGGCTCAGGTCGACCCAACATGAGTTATCCCGACATGCTGAATAGCCTGGGTGCAATTGCACCCAAGCATGCATCGAATATGAGAGTTTTGTAATTCGGGCTGACGCAACTTATTCTCGTTGGCAGTTTTTGAAATTCAAAGGTTGTGATTGGTTGAGTGACATGGTTAACTTAGATAAAGACCTAGAATCCTATGGCCTATGATCACTAAACTATACTATAAATTGACTTATAGACCTAGGTTTTTCCCTTACATTCAGAATTTCTGTCATTGGGTTCATTGCTTTAGACTGTACCCTAAAAGTTAAATATATTCAAAGAGAGAATCTTCTAAATAATATTATTAAATTCCACAGGACGGACATAAGCCATGGAGGAAAGCTTAGGACCATGAGTGAGTGTGTAATTATTCGGACTTTTGACAATTAGGAAAATAGGATTTACAATAGTTGTAGATTTTTCTATAGTTTTTCTTTCGGTTTTTAAAAAGTTTTTCTACAAGTTATTGTTTCAATAAATTCCTTTTTTGTAAGATATTTTATATAATATTTCTCGACCTCTTCTTACAGTTTTCAGTTTATTTAAATTCTATAAGATAGTCTTTTAGTCTTCTTCCCTTTTTTGGTATTTATGCTTATAACTTATTTTATAGCTTATGCACTTATTTTAGTTTACGCCTCAAACATGTCTAGTCTGTAAATGTGTAACATCCCATAATTTTCTGCATATTTAAAACTTGAATTTAATTAAATAAATCGAATAACATGGGTTTAAAAATCAATTTTTGATGATTTATAATGATGAGGATTGTTGGGTTGGGTAAAATTAAAATTTCAAATTTAGTTATTAAGAATGTTGTAAAAGGGAATTTAATATTTTTAATAATCAATTGGAATTTTAGTTAGTTAAGTTAAAAGGGAAATTTAAATTTAAATTTAAATTTGTGAATTGGTGAAATTCTAAGTTATTTAATAATAATTGAAATATAAGTTTAAATGGATTGATAATTAATTCAAGAACTTAAAATATGTGAAATTGATTATAAAATTTTATTTAAGTTATAAATTGATTTAAATGGGATTTTATAGATATTTAAATTCGAATTAAAACGGTTAATCAAATAATTGAATATTTTATTTATTTAATTAACGGTGAAATTTAACTATTTTGACGATGGTCTCGGAATTCGATGAAACTGGCGCCATCAGAACCGGAACGGTGAATTATGATAGGATTTAAATTTGCATTACAATCCGACTTACCGTTTGATCGTACGAGAGGAAATGTGAACGAGATTAGTGTAAATGGATAATTTGGTTAGTTCTCTTTTGGGCCTCATATATATATGAATAAAACTCCACATCCATCTCATTCAGCCCATTTCCATTGTACGTTCATTTTTCCATCTGCTCTTTTCTCTAATGGCAGAAAGAAAATCAAATTTCAAAACCCTAGCTAAGTAAAAATACAAACTTCAAATTCAAATCTCCTCAAACCATAGCAAATTATATATCAAAACGAAGAGCTCGACGATACGAAGCTGCTGGTATAATTTATTTCAACATGCAGTGCTTGGATTGACGGATATTGGCGGTCAAAGTTGCTGGAAATGAAACCCTAAATCACAAATTAGGGGTTTTCAATTTTTGAGTCGATCGAAGGATTGGAGATATGGGTTTTGTAGAGCTTACCTCGGGGAGTTGAACGAAAGTTGTCGCAGGTCTTAACATCATCAGAGGAGGTCAAATTTTGGGTTTTAAGGCAGAAAAACCGCTCGTTCATGGCTCCCTGTCGTGGTCAACGGGGCCACCGGAGTTCGTCAGATCGGCAGGGGAGGTGCGCCTTGGGCTGGGCGTGCTAACGCCGGTAATCGGAGGTCGTATCATGCACGAAGGACGGAGATTTTTGCGGTCAAAATTCATGGGTTTTGGGTTCTTTCCGCGTTGAACTGTAGGAAGAGGAGAGGGAGTTTAGAAGGGTGCTGACGTGGCATCCTTTAATTGGTGAGAGAAAATAGTTTATTTATTTTTATATATTTAAATTTCGTATAGAAAAACACTGATAACTTCTTCATATTAACTCGGATTTGGACGTGGTTTGTTGCGTTGGGTTCGTGGCGGAATTGCGGACGTTTTGGCACTAACCGGGCTGCTTTTGGTGACTGTCAAATTTTGGCCCTTAGTTGGACGTTCGATCAACTATAGACGCAAAGGTGAGTGATTCTTCGCTCACGAAATACTGAATTATTCCCATATTCATTGAATTAAATTATGAAATAAGTTTGGTTGCATGGTTGTGTTGGATTGTTGATGTGTTGTTTAAATTTGACATGCAAGTGTGTTAACATGCAATCTAAGTAAATGATTAGTTATTTAATTTAATTTAAATCTCTAGTTGAAATTCGAACCCTTGTTAATCCTGAAACAGTTTAATGCTGAATCAGTTGAATGAAATTGTTGTGATGGATGTTGGTTGAAATTTATCACTGAATTTATAGTGACATTTTTGAATGCTCTTTATTTCAGTATATTGTAATGCATGTTGATTGTGACGATAAATCCCATTTAACCTTGATGTTACGGGCATCTAATGAACCCGGGATTTATCGATAAAATAAATTAAGAACATGGAGTGAAATGATAAATCTCTGTGACCCTGATCTGGATTGAAATGATAGATCCATCCCTGAAATATTGAGAAATTAAATTTAAAATCACTTGGCCATTGGATAGATAATTATATACAGACATCGTTTGGTTAAATGATTTTAAATATTTGAAATTTTGTTTGATAGAATTTTTCCTTTTAAAGAATGTACTGATACTCGATAATTTAATTCTTCAAAGATTCTGAACTGGGATGTTAATTAAAAAGGGTTAAAGGAATTTTCCAAAAACAAAGTGGAAATATTTAAATTGGGTTTGAATATGATTTAAAATCTTTTCAAATTAAGAGTTTGGTTTAGAAGGAAATAAATTCTTATGTAATCTAATTCTTGGGAAATTTGGAAATCGAGGGTATCTGAGTTGTTTTAACTCAGTTTGAATGTATATTTGAACTCTGGAAATCAAATAATTGTTTGGAACGGGGTTGAAACGAGATATGGAATTTAATGAACTCCGTTAAGACCGGAGGATAGATTCAAGTATTTGAAATGTGGAAGGAAGGAAAGATTTTGATTAGAGAAATTTATTTTAAATATATTTATTCATTTGATTCCAAATAATTATTCTTGCTTTAAATTTATTACTCGCCTTTACTTATAACTATTGTATTTTTTTTAAATAAATTTTTCCTTATAATTCAGTTTTCAAAATTTTCTAGTCAACCTATATTTTAAGCAAATATATAATATTTAAATTACTGATTTATTTTAATTATTATATCCTATATGTACATCTATATATTTATTTATATAAAATTTATTTTATTATTATTATTATTACTATTGTTATTATTATATATAAACATTTAGTTTACAAGTGTTTTAGAATTATGAATTTCTTCCGAATGGAAATGCTTGAGTTTGAACCGCTGGTTCAAATGGAGTTGAGATAAGAATCCGTGATAATTTGAAATCTTTGAGATAAATTATATTCTATTTGAATATAAGTTGTTTTGAAATATTATATGATTATAATATAATGATATGAAATATATTCTAGTTTTAGAATATAATCGGTTTGGGTATGATTATGATATGTTGATATGAAAATTTATTCGTTAAATATAAATTGGGTTCGAAATAGAAGATGATATTTTGATATGAAAGCGAACCTTTATCAAATATAAAAGAACCGACCGATGTGAAAGATGTAAGCGTTGGTTGTTAAAGAGACCGGAGTCGACATAAGGCATACTCTCTGCTAGTGTCGATACCACTTTGACAACTGTGAACGTTATGACGTATCCAGATTGAGTATGATGACTTGGAGGCGATTATTGAATCGAAGAAGATGATCGATGACGAAATAGCCCTGACCTTCGGGTCAGAATTGAAATGACTAAAACAGGAGCTATACCGTGACTAACTGAGGTAGCACCTTTGATCGGACACACTTCTTCGATACTATTTCTATGACTATGATGATGATGATGATTTTGGGCCCATTTATGAATTATGGGAGTGTGTTCCGAAGTGGGCGGTAGTGGCTGCTATGCGTTACCACCGGTCCGGGAGTGCAATTGGTAGAATCCTACCCTGGGCATTGCCTCGAGTGCCTTGTCATATATATCCATATCGAGCCCCATACGATTTTGATTTGTATCGTACATATGGAGTGCCCTCTGATGCCATCGTTTACGGTGGGTTTACGGTACTGTATAGACTACGGTATTATAAACGGTGTAAGGGTAAAAATTTAATCCCGCTTACGCTATTTTCAGTATCAATACTTTACTGAGTATACACTATCATAATAGCGTTTTATCTATGTATGTATTAGTTTAACGGATCCTCAAGAGATGGAAAAAATCCCGTAACATCTCTTGAGTTACTGCACCCATGATACCGATGTTATTTCGTATTTTGATTTGACTAATATGAGATGATTTAGTGCTGATCCGAGTGTTTGTTGTGTTTCTTTTTTTTATGCAATACGCTCGGGTCAGCAGATGTTGCAGTTAGCGAAGATTCCCTTGCCTTGGAGGACAAAGACGAAGTTTGGCGTATATATCTATTATAAGTATGGTTTAACCACTACATTTATTTCCGCTGCTTATTATGTACATCCGTATGTATATGTAACTCTGATAATCATTGAATGTTATAACCACAGTATACATTTCAACTGCTTTTTAACTGCTATTTGTTTATTATATGTTGTCCTTCCGCTGTGAGATTCTGTGATTCGTTTTTCTTCTTTCTTTCTTTTCTTCTTTTCCCAATAACTTCCTGCATTTGCGATTTGTTTGGGTCGACATGTGTGGTTTATTGTCGATTTGAACGGTCAAAAATTTGGGTCGTTACAAAATGTTAGTGTTATTTATGACTGATTTAGTCCTTTTATTTTGTGTGCAGAAAATAAAATTAAAGTAATAATTATGCTAACACAGATTAAAAGAAAAAGTACTAAATTTGTTAGAAAAAGTGTGCATAAAGTACATATCTATAGCTAAGAAAGAATTAGATCGAAATAGGAAAATCAACATGGATTTGCAAAAAAAGAAAAAATCATAACATGGGTTGTAATTGGAAAAGAATAGAGAATGAGAATAATATTATGATAACTGTATGGACAAGTTAATAAATTATAACAGATAGATTGGACATATTTACAAATATAATTGTAACATAAGGGTTGTAAGTGAAAAGGTAAATGAAAAGGCTGGTTACAATTATAAAATTAGATCTAAGATTAACTTTAATAAGCATGTAATAGGGTGGTCCGTTCCAGCAGCAAATGGCTGATTAGGGAAATAAGTAATAGATAAATAAGACCTAAATCAAGGGGGATTGGGCAGAGTGCAAATTAGAATATTTGTTTGCTAGGATCTATACTAGTAGTATTCCCTTTCAAGTTTATCACTGATTTTCTCACAATAGGTAATGTTGGAGGCATGGCATGCTTATGCTAATTATGGTAAATAAGGGGTCAACAGAGATAGAGGCGTGTGTGGGTGCATTCAGGCAGTGTTTGAGTGTGCGGTGGCATCGAAGAGGGAAAGCAGATCGCTACAGTATCTATAAGAAATTAGTTATGTCTTTCCCAATGGATTATGGGATAGGATAAAGCCTTAGATCCATAATGACATATTTACCCTGTGAGATGGTAGATTGATAGGATAAAACCGATCAATGGGTAGTATTAGGAAATTATTCTAGACATTTTTATTAAGTTATGTGATTGAGAAAGTGCAAACAATCAAACAAATCGTTACTTGTACAGCTCAAGGATGTTTCGTTATACATCTTTCCATTATGTTTACCTTCCATAGTTATGCACATACACTTTTTCTATATATTTTTATAAATATATACTTATTGTATCAGACATCAAAACTGTTATTAAGTCTATTTCTCTATATTACTCAGTCATGCTAGTAATTACATCATTCACAAGACTTTATGTCTGATCCCTTCCTCTTTTTTCCTTTTCATTTCCCCCATTAGGCTCACAGGTTAGAGATCGGTTGATATAGCAGCTTAGAAGAATTAATGTCAAAGATCTTAGTTTCTTTCGATTTGATGTACTTCATTCTATTTTATGACTTCTTGTTTTTCATGGTTCAGATTTTACTTGAGAGGGGAAATGTTTTATTGTAAACTATGATTTGATCTGAGATTTTCTCTGATTTGATCTGAGATTATGTAAAACATATGCTTCGTACAAAACTTATATTATTTTTTTAGAAAAATAAATTATTGAAAAATACATATGTCCCTGTTCTTGTTTTATGTCTTGTGAATTTTAGTCTTTGTGATTAGTTATTTGCACCTGCAATGCTCCACATTCCTTATTATGACCTGTTTGGGGAATACTAAGAGGTGCAGTGTATTACAATACATAACTATAAAAGTAATATAAATAAATCAAAACTAAACAATATAATCTTATTTAGTCGTCTTAATGATACGAGACTTATCAATACGACAAAAAGGATAATGTGAACAGTAACTTTCCCTTTTGTTCAACAAGATTACCATTCTTATCAATACTTACTTCACTTACACATCATACTTCACTATCCTCAATATCTTCGTTTGTGCCATCTTTTTCTTCCCCTTCTTCTTGAAAAGAGTTGTGAATGGCTATATTAGATGATTCATCATCTATAGCAGTAGGATTTGCAGTATTATCCAGAAGTCTTTTTGAAGATTCCATAGAATTTTTCCTTGTTTTTTTTTCTTTAATGACATTCCCATTCGAATTACTTGGATTTTAGTAAGTAATCGAAGTACATCTTCTTTTTTATTTTGTGATACTTGTACAAGCATACTTAGTGTAGTGCATTGAAATGGTCCAGTTAGTAGAGAAAGGGAAGGAAATGTATCAACTTTGGTCATTATTTGAAGCGGAGGCCATGGTTATTTGATTTCAGAAGTTTTTACAGGGAATATGGACAAGAATAAAGAGATAATTTGAAATGGTGATATATATATACACTCTATTCTGACACAAAATGATAACACAAAATTGAATACAACCAATTTCAACCACTAGATTCTCCCATGAATTTCACTTTCTACATAAAGACAAACAAATTCAACGGTTCACGATTTATATGTCCTATTTTATGTTTAATTTTATGTCCTAATAGGCACTCCATATATATATATATATATATATATATATATATATATATATATATATATATAGCTAAATACTGAATTTGGAGGGTATTTTAAAATTAAATTTTTAGTTGTTATATATTGACATTGTAACAACCCGGCAACTTAAAATTTTATTTTAAGTTATTTTAATGAGTTTTGGATATTTAAATTATTTTAAATATCCAAAACTCATTAAAATAACTTAAAATAAAATTTTAAGTTGGCCCTAAAATTCCGGGTTGTTACAACCTCCCCCACTTAAAATCTTTTCGTCCTCGAAAAGGAACGAAGCTAAAAGTTGTTTAATTAACCTACCTCAACTTATAATTTAATTTTATTAGTTGATTAACTTATTAAATATATAACTTTTATATATTCAAAAATTATATTTTAAGTTATATATAATCCGATCTTAGAAAATATAATTTTTGAATATATAAAAGTTATATATTTAATAAGTTAATCAACTAATAAAATTAAATTATAAGTTGAGGTAGGTTAATTAAACAACTTTTAGCTTCGTTCCTTTTCGAGGACGAAAAGATTTTAAGTGGGGGAGGTTGTAACAACCCGGAATTTTAGGGCCAACTTAAAATTTTATTTTAAGTTATTTTAATGAGTTTTGGATATTTAAAATAATTTAAATAATAACGGAAAAAAATCATTTTTCTCCCTACATGTTTTGATGTGATAATAAGTAGTGAACATATATAATATCAGGATATTAGGTGAGATTTCTGAACTTTAAAATAAAAATCTATTATTTATTTCGATGTAAATTTATATATGTGTGAACTGATTGTAGTGACTTGTTGGATTTACTTGGATGTGATAGAACTTGGATCAAAATTGCACGTAAAATAAAAATGTCCTTTTTATTGTATATATTAATGATAGAGTTGTATACAAATAAAGAAATTTCCTTTTTATTTGTAATGTAAACATTAGAATTGTACACCAACATAAAATTTTCTTTTTATTTGGTATGTGAAAATAAAAATGTTATTTTGTCAATAAATGTTATGTATAAATAAATTTGCCACTTATGTAGAAAACATACTTTGTAGATAAATATGTCACTTATTTAGATTTTATTCATGTCATGAATAAAAAAAAATGTTCTTTTTATTTGCATTTGAAATATAGGATTTGTCATGAGAACATTTTTATTAGTAATGTTTATGTTAAAATAAGAAAGTCGCTATTGTTAGGAAGGTCAAATTGGATTAAATATGTCATTAGATTTGAAATGTCATGAAATGTCATTTATGTCATCTATTTAGAGGATTGAAGATGCCACTTTTATTAAAAATGTGCATTAGAAATGTCAATAAAACATGTTAGGTTATACATTTTTGTGTGGTGTTCGAAAGGTACAACAAAATATACATTTTTGTTGAATGTGAATGGACAAAATTAAACTCATTAATTTAGTCGCATTAGAATTTACAAATGTATCATTTTTATTTGCATTAAAAAGTTGCGATGAAATGTATCGTTTTTATCACATTAAAAAGTTGCATTTAAATGTATCATTTTTACTACATTGAAAAGATTGAAAGAAAAGTATGATTTGTTTATAATAAAGGGACCAAATTGTATTAAATAACTTACATAAAGGGGGTTAAATTAATAGAATTAAATATAATAGAATATATAAGGACTAAACAACGATTTGCGAATGTCTATATAATATCTCATAGACCCAACCCCATAACCCTAATGAAACCTAGCCTCCTTCTTCATAGGTTCATGGCGGCTATCCTTCACCTCCTCTTTCTCTCCTCTCTTTTATTCAAATTCACAAACCATAAACCACCAAATCACCACCACCACCTCCATATATCTAACGAATTAGCAAGGTGAGAATTCTACTTTTTAAAATTATTTTATTATTGTTTAATTCATGTTCGTATGCATTTAATTTAAATATGCGTTGCAAATTTATATATTCTCTCAGATGCAATCTTTTAGATTTGAATTGAAATAAGGTGAGAAATCCTATCCATTTTGATAAATAATTATATTTTAATTATTGTACTCGCCTCTGAATCGCTATACGAATATTATCCTACGCTATGGTAATTTAGGATTTATTTTATTATGTATTCTGTTGTGTTTGCTTGGTTGATACGTTCAAATCTCATATTTATTGAGATTCAACAAATTTTATATGTTCGTAATTCGCGTTGAAAATTTTATGATTAATTCCAAATCAATTATTTAGATCTGATGTTGGGTTGATATTTCTATCCTGTTTCAACGCTATGATTGTAATTTTGTTAATGCGATCAAAATCTCATTTTATTGAGATTTATATATACATACGCGACTGGTTCCTTAGGATTTATTTTATTTGTTCAAGCGTGAGATGTCAAAATCTCATCTTGGATTTATTCTATTTTATTTATTCAAGCGTGAGATGTCAAAATCTCATCTTGGAT
The DNA here is from genome assembly GCA_030737875.1 of Allium sativum. Lineage (NCBI taxonomy): Eukaryota > Viridiplantae > Streptophyta > Magnoliopsida > Asparagales > Amaryllidaceae > Allium > Allium sativum. The sequence goes on along the minus strand of JASFAX010000021.1, from coordinate 29,585,764 downwards.
TTATTTTATTTTATTTGTTCAAGCGTGAGATGTCAAAATCTCATCTTGAATTTATTTATATTATTTATTTCAAGAGTGGGATAATAAACAAATCTCATCTTTGCGGTTCATGTTACAAGTGAGGTGTAAAAAAATCTCATTTTGTTTACATGTTGTTAAAGGTGAGGTGAAAAAGGTTCCATCTTGAATTTATTTATGTTATTTATTTCAAGAGTGGGATAATAAACAAATCTCATCTTTGCGGCTCATGTTTCAAGTGAGGTGTAAAAAAATCTCATTTTGTTTACATGTTGTTAAAGGTGAGGTGAAAAGGTTCCATACTTGAATTTATTTATTTCAAGTGTGAGGTGTAAGAATCTCATCTTGAGATTTATTTTATTTATCCATATTCAGATTTGTACATCGCGCTGTTATTATGTTGTTCATTTAAAAATTATATGGATTGTGCACCGTTAGATAACATGATTTTTGTGTTGCTCATAATGACATAAATTGTTCACCTTTAGATTTACATGTTAGTGGTTAATTTAAATTTACATGTGATAGTTTGATTTTTGATTAACATGTTAACATGTTAATAATACATGATAGTTTATATACAAATAGAAGCAAAGTTATAAATTACATTTTTATATACAAAGAAAGAACAAAATTATAAAATATATTTTTATATGTATTTTATACACAAATAAAAGACAAAGTTATAGATTACATTCTTATATGTATTTTATATACAAATAGAAAAGCAAAGTTATAAATTACATTTTTATATACAAAGAAAGAACAAAATTATAAAATACATTTTTATATGTATTTTATACACAAATGAAAGGACAAAGTTATAGATTACATGTTTATATGTATTTTATGTGCAAATAAAAGGATAAGATTAGTAAACTTGTTTTTATATACATTTTATGTGTAAATAAAATGGCAGAACTAAGGACCATATTTTTATCTACATTTCACATGTATATAGAGGTTCATAATTTACTGTTAGATTTAAAATAATGATTTTTATTGTCATTTGAGATGCGGTAAAATATTATTAAAATTTACATTTTTTTTATATATTAAACAAAAAGGTAGATTTTAAGAAGAGATTTTCATCGTCATGTTAAATGTGATTAAGGAGCAAATAAGAGACAAATTTACAAAGAATGTTCTATTTACATTTTTGTTGTAAATAAAATATTAAAAAAAAATCTGTTTTTAATGTAGTTCATGATTTATATGAAATATACACTGTATAGTTAAAAAGTTGAAAACGTTTAAAAGTTCATTTTTTTTAAATGTAAAGGATAATAAATGTAAATATTCATATATAGGTAAAAAGATTGAAAACATTAAAAATTATATTTTTAATGTAAAGTATGTTACATGTAAATATACATATATGGATAAAATAGTTGAAACATTAAAATTAACATTGTAAATGTAAAGAATGATTTATGTGAAATATACCTAGTTAGATAATAAGGTTAAAACATTTAAAATTACATTTTTTTGAGTGATGACAATATTCATGGTTTGAAACAGAAAGGCTTAACAATAAAATCTACATCTTTATTGTATATGGAAATAATGAAAAATATTCAAAGTTGAGATAAATTAAGTCAATCAATAAAAATTACATTTTTATTGAATTTGTGATTCGCTAGAAAATGCTTAGTGAAAATAATTTATTTAAAGGAATATGGACAGTTAGATTTATTTGACATTAATCTATAGCATTGAAATAAATTTAACCGAAGAAAAGAAATAATTATTGGCTTGTTAAAAATACGTTTTTTTTAACATATGAATGCAACATGTAAAATTGACATGTATGGTTGATTGACTGAATGGATTGTGCTCGACCAGTTTATGAGCAAAATATGTTTTTACATTTAGCATTTGGGTTGGGTAGACATATAAGTATGCTAACACCTTGTGAAACACTTCACGGTTTGACTATAAGGTGGTTAGTGATGTTGTTTATCTCAAAATTAATGAATGATTTTGAAAAATGATTTTCTTAAGTAAAAAGAAGAATTATTCCCGATTTTGGATAGGGAATGTTTTATAAAACAGAAAGGATTTCGAGGACTACACCCGAAGATTTTGAAATAATTTGAAAGTAGAAATCTATATAGATTTAATTATACTTGTGATTATGTTATGAAATGATTTTCCCTACTTCGGGATATAAAATGATTTAGCAAGTGTGTGGCTGAAGATGCGGGTGACCCAAAATAGACTAACAGCGGATGACAGCGGTGTAGCCTTCCCCCGTAGGTGGGATGGTGCATCAAGATGTAGGCTTCTCCCATAGGTGGGAAGGTGCATATATATATATATCGAGTTGGTGAGGGTGCATACTGCCCGGTCATGAGGGAAACCCGATATTTGGTTGCATATTTGTATTTATGCATTGTTATGTTTTGGAATTCATATTTCCAAATGTTTTGTTTTCAAATCCCGAAGTGAAATCTACTTTTATATTATAAAAGATAGATATGTATTTCAAAATGATTTGAAATAAAAGAAATCGGGAAATAAAGTCCAAAGAAATAATTTCTGTAAAGAGTATTGGATTTTTGAAATCTAAGTTTAGGGATTAAGCCTAAATGGGTAGATAAAGGAATTACATGTTGATTGATGCATTTTAGATCCATATGTTTATTTATGGTTGATGTTTATGCACTGGCAATCCAATGGAGTAAACCCGTTCCGCGTTAGCAAGGTGGTCCTGTGATTAGCTATATTAATTAGATAAGTTTAAGTAGATTTCTCATACCAGTCCCATGACTGACCTGTAGTTTGTTTCACTGGCAAACTCGGGTGCCCTTTTTCCACACGGGCAGTCGAGTAGCTTGTTTGCAGATATCTATTCTTTTAGCAGGATCCTGGATCGAAGCTTAAAGCTGTGTCCAGAGCATAGAAAGTCTTCCGCTGTGTATTGTATTAATTTATTGTAATAAGTCTTCCGTTGTATTTTAATTATCGATGTACTCTGATATTCTGTACTCTGATGTTATATTATCATGATGTAATAAAAGTCTGCTGTTGTTGTTCTAATGTATTGTATTCCCAAAGTTAAAGTATTCGAGGATTTTCAACCTTTGAATCAGACCTGTGTGGTTTATGGTCGATTCAAAGGGCGGGAATTTTCGGGTCTTTACAGACATGATCTTGAGGTGTATGTCGATATACTTTTTACAATTTTAATTTTTCATCTTGATTTCTAATTTAAATTTCAGATAATGAACATATGTCTAATTCTCTTTTAAGTTAATAAAAGATTGTTGATTCAATGGTTTTACTAGTATGTCAGCGATTTTATTTCCTGCCAGAGTTATAATTTCTTTATTTATATTATCTCTTAAGAGATGATGTCTAACATCAAAATGCTTATTTCTAGCATGCTGAGCTGGATTTTTAGATAAAATCATTGCATCGTATTATCGTAGTAAATTGGTGGTTTGTAAGATTTATTCTAAAATCTTTAAGAGGTTGTTCTATCTAAATTATTTATGAACAGGACAGTGCCACTGAATTATATCTTGCTTCTGTTGTAGATAGAGAAATAATATTTTGCTAAAACTAACAAACCAACGAATGTCCCAAAAGTGATAAGTTCCACTTGTGCATTTTCTATCTGATTTGCAACCAGCATTATTAGCATTGCTTATGAAATTAATTGAAATGAATCGTCTTTTGGATAAAATAGTGTGTAATCTTATGTGTTATTTGTTGTGCAAATAATTGCATAAATTGCTCTGGTACCAAACTGTTGTCCAAATAATTGCACAAATTGCTCTATTACCAAACTATTGGGGTTTCATGCGTAGCGGAAAAGACAAAACGCCTAAAAAAGGGATCTTTTTCCCTCAATCACTTGAAGATGAATTTGACTGAAAAATAACAACACAAGAGATCGAAAATAATAGCAACACACAAATATTCCACCCAACCACCCTCTTTATTGATTCACCAAAAAACAAATTTTGTTTACACTTAATAGATCAAAACCAAACAATAAACAAAATACAGTTGAATCAATAACCAGACCGAGAAAGGAAAGGAATACTAGATGACTACAAATATTGTTGGAGAAGAGCAATGAAGAACGACGGCATACCCTAGAATCAACCTGAAGGCACAAACTGCATTTTTCAGCAGTTAATAGGAATAGTTTTTCTCATCCCTAATTCCTATATCTTCCTTTCTAGGGCGCAAGCCCTAGAGGCACACAACCTCTCTAGATATGTTTACATGTTTTCTTGTTTTTTTAATCTAACCAAGAAGGTTGCATATATAGGAGAATAGAATACCTAGGAAAAATATCCAAATTGCCTCTTCAAAATATCTCTAGAGTATAATATTTAATTCCTTTTCTTCTATGATAAAATCAATCAATCAATCAACCAAATAAAATCAATTAAATCAATTAACTGTCAATCAATCAAATCGATTAATTGATTACATACTCATCATAAAATATTTGAATCAACAAATTCAACACTCCACCTTAATTCAAATATCACATATCTCCAACAATCACCAAACAAGCCATCACTAACTCTTTCTCATCTCTAAATTTACAACCCTCGATTTCAAGGCCATGAGGTACACCCCGCCTGTTTCCGGAGTACAGTGAGACTCAATTGATTTTCGAGCTACAATCACACCCATCCGATTTGAATGGGCTATAGCCACACCTTGTTCGTCTTCTTCCATCATCCCTCATCCATATCAGAGGGTTTCTTCTCATCTTCATCAATCCGACCATTGAGGCATCGAACATCCACCAACATAGGCTACCAAATCCCCCAATATCTACCATAAAAATAGTCATTTACAAAGCAACATCATCTCCGATATCTACAATCTTCAATCCAGAATCACTCCAAGCTATGTGATGAACTGAGCTCCGATACCAAACTATTGTGCAAGAATTGTACAAAGTTTCTCTGATACCAAACTATTGTGCAAACAATTGCACAAATTGCTCTGATATCCAGGGCGCAAGCCCTGGAGGCACACAACCTCTCCGATATCAACAAATTCAACATTATTAATGTATCTTAGTATTCTTTTTTACACTTTTAAGTGTGATTCCTTGGGCTTAAATTGATATCTTGCACAAAGACATACACTAAGCATTATATCGGATCTACTCACAATTATATAGAGTAGTGATCTAATCATTCCTCTATATTTTTTTTCAAAGTTTTTAGAGTTGTCTTCATTATTAATTTTGCAACCATAAGAGTTGGTTTTCCACTTGTACTACACATTCCAAATTTATTTACTAAGTCTTTGGCGCATTTTTCTTGATATGTAAATATCCTATTATTTTATTTGAAGTACTAGAAAAAAAAAATTCACCGATAATACTCATTTCAAATTTCTTAGTCATTATTTCAGAAAATTCTTCAATTAACTTGTAATTTGTAGATCCAAAAATTATGTCATCTACATATATTTTGTATTAATTGAATATCATTCTTCTTTATTTTAATAGATAATGCACTACTTAATTTTTCGATTTCAAATTTTAATTAAAGTAAATAAGATTTAAGTTTTTTATACCAAGCTCTATAAGTTTGCTTAAAACCATATAAAGCTTTCTTAGTTTTCAAACATAATTAGACAAAATTTCATCTTCAAAAAATGCGAGTTGCTCTACATATATGTCTTCTTTTAAAAAACCATTTAGAAAAGCACTTTTAACGTCCATTTGATATAATTAAAAATTATTATTGTTTGTGAAAGAAAGTAAGATTCAAATAGCTTCTAATCTTACTACGGGTGCAGAGATTTTGTCAGTCAATTCCTACTTCTTGACAATAACATTGCATGGCTAATCGAACTTAATTTCTTGCAAATTCCCCTTGTTTATTCATTTTATTTCTATATACCCGTTTAGTTCCAATTATTGATTTGCTTTTCGGACTTGGGACTAATTCCCAAATGTCATCCTCGTAAATTAATTTAATTATTCTTTCATTGCCAGAATCCATAAATCGTCTTTAGATGCTTCTGATGGATTTTTAGGTTCAATAGTTGATTAAAATGTTATGTTACTCATTATATTTAATTGATTTCTTGTTTTAGCAGTGGAGCCTATACTTCCTAATTATTTTCAACTGAGTGATCTCTTGGAATTTTAGTTTTTTATTTGGATGAATTCTTCTAGATTATCATCAGTTTCATCATTATCGAATTCATTACCTAATTTTTCATTTATTAAATTTTCTTCCTCATCAATAATATTATCATTATTATTATTGATTAATTTAATGTTTTCACCAAAAGAAACATGTAGTGTTTCTTCAATAGTTTTAGTTTTTTTAGTATTATATATACATTCTATGAGCCTTACTTCTATTTGAATAACCAATAAAAATTCCTTTTTTGATTTAAAATCATATTTATCTATATTATCTTTAGTATGTAAAATAAAAAAATTCTATTAAAATTTTTAGAGTAAGATACTTTAGGTTTTTTATTATAAAGTAATTCATATGATGCTTTGTTTGTTAATGACCTTATTAAAATTCTATTTAAAATATAACAGGATGTTGCAACCGTTTCAACCTAAATATGTCTTGGTAAATTATTATCATTTGGCTTGGTAATAACACACTCTTGAATCATTTTATTTTACATTCTATTACTCTAATTTTTTAAGGTGTTCTTGAAAAATAAAAAATATGGATTATGTCGTTCTTATTACAAAATTTTCCCTTTTTTCGAATTCCCTGTTGCGATCATTTCGTGTAGACATAATTTTAACAGAAAGTTGATTTGATTTCTTTTAGCAGAAAATTTAAATTCTTTGTAAGCTTCAATTTTATATTTTAAGAAAATAGTCCGCGTAAACCTAGAGTAATCATCCACTATAACAAATGAATATTTGTTTTGACTTAAAGACCGAATTTGCGAAGGAAGAAATAATATAAACGAAGAAGTTTAAGGGCTTGAGATACATAAATCATATCTTTTGAAAAGAACTTCTTCTAAGTTTTCCTGGTTGACATGTGATATAGAAATCATGTCTTTTGATATAACAGAACTTCTTCTAAGTTTTCCTGGTTGATATGTGTTATATAAGTGATTTACTATAAATTAATTTTGGGAACACCTAAGAGATCATATTTAAAAATCTTAGGTAAGAGTTTAAAATTTAAATGATCAAATCTTTTGTGCAAACTACAAGGGTCACTTGTATCAGCCAAAAGATGCATGTCTTTGCTTGAAATTTTCATACTCAGAATGCAAATATTTCATTTTCTATTTCCTTCAAAGATAATGGTTGACTCGTTATCTTCAATAGAGCACCTATCTTTTTCAAATTTAATTTTATAACCTAGATCTCCTAATTGACTTATACTAAGCAGATTATGTTTTAAACTCTTAACTAATAAAACATTAGAAATAGTAGAAGTTTTAGAGTTACCAACATTTCTGATGCCAGCCATATATCCTTTAAAGTTATCTCCAAAATTGACCAGTCCACTATATTTGTAAACAATATCTTTCAAAACCTCTAGATTTACAGTTTTATCCCTCGAGCATCCAATATCCACTTATTCTTTTTAATTTGAAATGCTTTTTCACCAAATTTCTTTTATTTAGTTGCTATGTAACATATTTGTTCCTACAAAAATATACTTTCAAACGATCAAGACTTTTCATGATAAATGGATGTAAATTTAAATAGTAATATCAAGATGATTCAATGACATATCCATATGAAAATAGTGTTAATAATTTCATTAGAAATTACCATTTTAAAAACTTTTCAAAAACCAGATTATGAATCATTTTAAAAACCAATGTTTTGATACCAAATAAAAGTGATATAGATTAAGAATCTTAAGGATAGATTAACATCAAAGGGTGGTGAATGCTATTTTCTTAAATTTGTGAATCATTTAGAAATATTTATTATTATTATTATGAGTATATGTATAGAATGATCACAAAACCAAATAAGCAAGTAACAATGCAATAAAAGTAAAAATCGATAACCGAAAGAACACACCAGGAACTTTTTATACTTGTTTGAAGTTATCTTGCATCCTGTTTGCGAATAAATTGAACAATTGTAAACAATTATTAAATTAGTTCTGTTTTCCTAAACAACAAGGGTTGTTGTAAAGGGTATCGAACTCTGGAACAAAAATTATTTTAAGTAATAAATCCAATCAGATTATTCCAAAAGTTTGATTGTTTGAAAACAAGAGAAAATAAATAAAAAGAGAGTTTTTTTATAATAAATGAAAGCAATTATGGAGTAATGACATATACTGGCTTAATAATCATTAATAGATAAACAGATAAATATAGATCTAACTCATATTTCTATCACAAATATGAATCAACAATAATTAGGTCTTTAGAAACAAACATGTGAATAACGACAAGCATAGCCTATGCAGGAGCTAAGATCTTAAACAACCATGGGCTATCAGGAAAGATTCACTACTTTATTTCTAAAACCCTAAAAATTAGATTTAAATCTGATAAGAGTTAGATCAAACGAACACGAATATACCCTATGAAGGAGCGTATCTCTTAAACGACACAGAGTATAAGGTTCAGATCTAACTCTTGGTTCAGATCTAGATATATATACATGAAGTCCTCATCTTTTTGGCTATGTGGTTCATATTGAATCTAATTTATAAGCGTCATAGCCCCTAATTAAAAAGGATTAGCTAGATATATCTAAACGATGAAAATAAACATAAATAAAATAAAATAAAACTAAAGAGGAAAGAAGAAGAAGAGTTTTATTCCAAGAGAAGAGTTTACAGAATAAAACCTACGAGAATTCTAAATGTAAGAGATACAATATTTTTATGGCTGCCATGACCAAGACTAAGTGTCCAAATACAAGATGTGGGAAAATTTTCATTTCCCAAATAACAAATAAACCAATGTGAACGCATGTGAATGGACATGCAAATGTCATGGAAAAATAGCTTGTGGGCATCAAACGGCATCAACTTCAATCAATTTGAGCATGAATAAGAACTCCATAACATCTGAGACAAGCGATCTTTATGAAAAGGCATTGAATCTTGACTTTAAAATATGCGGCAGAAGGTGGTTGGACAACAACATTTCTTCAGGTCTTCATGATTTAATCTAGCTCTAAAAATCAACACTCTTCTTGCACCAATTCTTCAAGCTTTTCAACAATTAAGTGCATCAATCCATTCATCATAAATAATATGAAAACACAACTATAATTACATAGTATAAATTACTCTAAAGAAAAAATAAGATAAATGAGCAGATAAAATATACACATTTACGTGTATATCAAATACTCCTACGCTTATATTTTTATTCGTCTTCGAATAAACTAAAATATATCACACTTTCGTAGGAAACAAGATTACATTTGGCGTATGCAACAAGCCATTAAACCCCCAGGTGTCCCTAGTAGAATGAATGTTGTCTTGTGAGGGTTTTCAGTGGATACTACCCACAAAATCCAAAGCGTCTTATGTACGCGGATTAATCAAATAATATGTTTAAGGTCTTTCAAATTCCAAGTAATTTACTTAACTTCAATAATAACGATTTAGTCCTAGATTGTCCATCCCATTATTGGTGCTAAAATGAATAAAAAAATTCAATCTGAATCGTAATTCCTTGATAACACTGTAATTGCCTTGAAGGTTAAGGGCGTGGTGTCAACCAAAGTTCTATACATTGAGAATGTTCACCCAATCATTTATTTATTCTTTTTTTTTCTTTTTTTTGAATAATTTTGCACCAGTGTAACTATAATGAATTAGATGTGAGTTATGCGTAGATGAAGGAAAGTTTTTTAGGTTCTAAAAATATTATAGATAAGAGGGCAAGTATATTAGTTGAACATCAAGCTATAAAAGATAAAGTAATACTAAGGCACATATAGATGTTTTGTTTCCTTTCACCTCCTCTACTACAATCCTCGCTTATCAGTACGGTATGATCGATGTGGATGGAATGGAAATAAATGCTTTATAGTCAAGAATGTTGAACGACCATTTTATTCTCAGAGATTTTCTCTTTACTGCATTTTTTCTTCTCTTTTTTTTTTTGAAAATGTATGATGAATGATGAGTGGAGATGGAATGGAAGGATACTGTATATTATTTTACATGATTCCTCCTCTACTAAGCGAATCATAACCAACACTTCGTGAAAGGAAAGTTTTGTGCCCTAGTTACTCTACTTCTATAACCCTAATTCAACACACAAGTCTAGATTGATGTTATATAAAAACATGAAAGGAAAGGTAAGCAAAGTTTCGTAAGATAGATAACCCATATAAAATAAGATGTGGTATATTGTTATCCTACCTTAAAACAAGTACGGAGTGGATAGTGTAATATTGGCATAAAAAAGTGACCTTTTTCGAACCTTTAAAAATAAATTAGTAAAAAGGTTCTTAAGTATACCGGTATAAGAAAAACTTCTCAAAACATGGATGTAAATAGACTAAAACTTGAGTTGGAATAAGGTGGGGTATCGAAGAAGAATGCTACAATGAGTCATTTATCCTTAAGTGGGCCAAGTGGAATTTAGAATTTACGAGTTCGAAAATTTGAGTGAAAAAAGTATTATGCATGTAACGAACTCAAAACAATCCAACATATGTAGGTGCAAAATCATTTTTATTTGATTTTTTTTAATGATTTTTTTACTTGCACATTCTAATATGTATAACAAGGGTTGACACGCTTACTCCAGAACACGAACGATGTCTGCACAGTCTCAAGTTAGCATCTTAAAAAGACACATACGACTCAATGAGTAATTAATGCTCATTCCCATAACTATTCAACTTATCAATAAAGAACCAAGGTGTTATTTAGGAATTTAAGTTAGTCCTTATTCAGCGAAAGACCTAGTTCATAAAATTTGATTGCTGATGTAAATTAAATCCCCCCCCCCCAACTTAAGTGTGACTATGTCCTCACAGTCGTTAATCAGACATGTCTTAGTGAAAGAGAAAAAAATAAGAGGGTAAGCGCGGCTTAACGAATACGCGTGCAGAAAATACGTAGTCATCGAGTAGATGAATCGGTCCACAATAGACCAATGGATCAGCCTCATTAAAGTTATGGGACACAGCTTCAGCACAGAAAACCAAATCATAATAGATTTTATACTACATTTTAGATTTGAAAAAACAAATTTTGTTTTTCAAAAGTTTGAGTTGCTAATTTTAAAATTTTGAGCTTATAGTTGATCCAAAAATCGAATTCAATTTCTGTAGCAACCAAAGAGAGGTCATTGAACCAGAGTTCAGTAAAAGTTACAAAAACAAAGTTTGATTTGTTCAGATGGTGTATAAATTGACAAACGTGTGCATCATTCTCAACCCCACACTTGTTTTGAGAAATATTATTCAGTTTTGTTTTCTGGACTAAAGGTTCATTTGTAAACCTAAAGTTAAAACCAAACAAATGAAATTTCAGTAAATTTCATAATTATGTTTACTCAAACACCGTGTTATTCCAAAAATAGTTCATATACTACAGAAATTTATCATTGAAAAGCAAGTGATCACATTGAGATTCAGTTGAAACGATCATGTCGCAAGGAGTTTCAACAATTTTAGAAAAATCGGCATTGTGTTTAAGATCACATTCAGCAGTTTTGTTGTTTTCAACCTTAAGAATTTCAAAGCTTTCAAATGTTCCATTTTCATTTTCAGTTTCAGACCCAACAACATTATCGTCAGTCAGTTTAAGAAATTTTTGCTCATCAAAGTCATCCTCACTTAAATAATTGTTACAACTTCATCATTTCTTTCAGGTTGACAATCTAAAGTTGCTAAATTTTCATTTTTTTCAGAATCTGAGAGAGGAAGATCGAATTGAAGATTGACATCTTCTTTTTTAAGAGAATTTGAATTCAAATCAACTATAGATATTTCAACAACTTCATTAATATTTTCATCAATTTCAAAAGTTGTTAGTTGAAAATCGTCGATTGTGGTAAAAGGTGGATTATCATTTGACTCGTCACATGTTGAAATTTGATTTTGTTGGTCACGTTGTTTCAAGTATGTTTCAAATACCAAATCTGTGTGGTTATCGAAAATTTTGTTCATTTACTCAAAAAAATCAAATTTATAATTATTTACGTGAGAATTTTCAAATTGAATTTGTTGAGAACAAAAATCGTTAATCGCGCCATTATTGAAATTATATCCATTGCCAAAATCATTTAAAAAGTTATTCACATTTCCATTTTGAATTTGAAATTCATTTTGGAGTTCGAAATTGATTTGGCGGGGGTTATAATCAAAATCGTTTGAATTTGGAAGTGAATTCAAATTTGATTATTTTGAAAACTTTGACTCGAATTGTTGCACAAGTATGAATTACACCATTCATTTATTTTTTTGATTTTGTTGTGTGCTCATTTCAAGTAAATATCCAATATTTGTTTCCAAAGTTGAGGGTTGATCGTTGGAATTATTCAAAAAAAAATCAGCTTGAAATTCATTCTAATTTGAATTGTAACCAAAATCATTTAAATTTTGAAAAGAATAGCAATTTTGGTTGAGGCAAACGCGCATGTACTAGAAGAAGAGAGTATTTCGTCGAAAAATCAATTGCAAAACTTTTGGTTCTAAAGAAACTCTTTTAAGAAAATATGTTAAAATTAACAACTCACTACAAAAAAGTGGCTATCAACAATGGTTGATGACAGCATTTTCCTCTCTTTGTTGTCCAATACAAATGTTAGTATGTGATATTAATGTTGAAAATATTGAGATAATATAAGGCGAGAATTTTTTTTACTTCCCTCCACTCTACTAATTTCGGCCGCTACTCCAAATAAAAATCCCAAACTTTTAATCACCGATCCATTTTCCTTTTCATCATTTTTGCTCCTCTCAATTATAATTTAATTTTTCCTACTCTAAAAACCACGTCTTCCTTCATCTTCGCTTCTGATTTCAATTAAGCATCTCCCTTTTACAAGCTACGAAGGGCTTGAATTGTTTTCATGGGTCTGGAATGGGAGAATTAACGAAGGCTAGGCTTGAATTTAGTTTCGAGATTCAGAAATGGGGGAAGGAATTACAAAGGCGAAGACTTTGAATTGCTTTCGGTTTGTTTCAGAAAGGAGAAAAAACACGAAGGCTTTGAATCATCGAAACTGGTGAGTTTTTTTATTCTTAATCCTAGTTTTTAGTTCCTTTCAATTTGTTGATTTCAATTTGTTCTAATCAGGTTCAGGAGCAAAAAGAAAAAAGCTAACATGATAAGTATTATTTATTTGAACCAGGTGGGTGTTTTTTATACTCATGTCTGCCAAATTCTTGCTTATTTCAATTGCAAGTTTTAAAGCTGAATCAAACATATGTGCATTTCAGTTTGATTGTATATGCTACTTTTGTAATTGAGTTATTGTGTAACGACCCGGTTTTTGGTTGATTTATTTTAAATATTTAGTATGGTTTTAAATATTTAATTTTTGATATAAACGGTATTTTATTGGGTTATCGATTAAATAATTGAAATACGATTTATTTGGACAATCATCGTAATACGAGAATTTAAAATAATTCAATTCGAAGTTAGAATTAAATCAAAACAATTCAGATGATCAGTATTAATTGTAATTGAATGTAGATGATAATAAAAATATTTTATTATCAGAAAATTTATTTGTTTTTGAATTTAAATTATTTTATATCGATTTAAAATGATTATTCTGTATACGTTCAAATTAAATATCAAAATATATTCAATTCAGTTCAGAATAGTGTTATAGTATTAGAACGACGGTCGGTATGCTGAAATAGCGGTTCACGATTTTTAATTACGAACCCCGAGATATTTGTGATGGATAAGATCAAAATCAAATCGAAATCAAATCGATATCTATTTAAAAAGAATAAAAATCCCTTTATGTCTAATCGTATTTAATATAAATCAAATCGTAATTAATTTGTATGTACTTTAAACCTACCTACTCCTTAAGGCTGAAGTATTCATCATTTATAAATACGCGACAAACCCCTCTTCTGTTTATTTTCCACTTTGTTTTCAGAAGAAAAATCCGTCCCCTTTTCTTCCTTTATTCAGTCAAAGCAAAATCAAATCCAACATTTTTCGCGATGTCCCCTTCTCCTTGACTCGTTCAATTCCGAAATCGAAATCCATACCTCCGAACATAAAGAAAAGGAATTGAAACAAATTGGCCCTTCCTCTATTTAATTCGAGAATCAAAATCCCTAATGCTAGTGATTTTAGGCTATTTAGGGCATCATTGGTTGGAATAAAGCTTCGATTTAAGGTTGTGATGAACGAGAATATCTACGAGGTAAATATCGTGGAGTGTGATGCAGTTATGGGCTAAGGTGGATATCGCGACTTACTTTAGCCATGCAGTGATAACAGTAGGTTTGGGGGCTGGGTGTTCGACAGGAGCGAACATGGGTCAGGGTATTAGTTTTGGGGAAGTCAACCTCAACAGTTTTCGATCGAGAGGAGATTTGGGGGTGCGAGGACGGGAGACATCGATGGCTCAGAGTTTGATGTTAAGGGATGCAGAAGGGGTGTGGAGGCTCACGATTAATGATGGGTCTTTAGATCTTTACTTCTTTGAAGTACTGATGAGTGCGAAAGGGATTTTGATTGTTTGAGGTAGGCGATGCTGATAATTATCAACGGTTGTAGGAAAGGAGAAAATGGAAGTTCAGTTTCAGTATTTCATTTTAGGGAAGAGAGGCTATATAAAAATTAGGTAATTTATTTAAACCATCTTCTGCTTAAGTTCATTAGTTATATGTGTTTATACATATTTATATATACACATAAATAATTATTAACCAAGGAATATTATATAAAGGTTACGAGATTATTTCAAATGAAGTCATTCGAATAATTCGTAGTTGAAGGCTGCTTAATCAGGAGTTAAAATTGGAAGGGATTGCAATATGAAATCACGGTGAGTAAATCTCACTCAACTTCTATTTAAAATTATTTTTATCCATTAAAAATAATTTTTGTTGCTTGTTTGGATTTTCCTGGTTGCTTTAAATATATTAGTTATTTAGGGTTGACTATTATATATATATATTGGGTTGATGATTGGTTGGATTCCCGCAGCCTCATTAGCGGATGCCCGCAGTTTCCTAGCGGATGATTTCCCTATACGCCCCACAAATATATATTAGTGGATGACCTTCTATACCGCGATATCCTGCCTTGAAGCAGGATGGGTATTATTTATGTTGACTAACGTCTGTGGATGCAGGAAAAACAGGTTGGAGGAATCCAACTGGATTCCTCAAAAATATATTATCTGTTCGTTTATCTGTTTGCATATATACTGTCATATATGATGTGTTAGAAAAATGAATAATTGGTTTTTGTGGTGTGTTTACCCGAGGTAAGTGGTTTTGCCATTTTGAAGTTGAGGATATTTTCAGTCAAGGTCTGAGAGGTAATTTTACCCCAACTCGATTGATTTCATTTTTAATTGATAAATAGCAGGATCCTGTCTCGAAGAGAAGTGTTGAATAAGAGTTAATTGAATAAAATATTTTGGGTTGTTGTAACGATGTTTTACACAACATTCGTTTTAACCCAAGTGATGGAATTTTGGAAATATAAAAGTAAATATTTCCTGAGTTTAATTAAAGCAGTCGGGAAAGAGATAAGTGATTGAAATTGTTTCAATTTCAAATAGAATATATTTTCTAAGTGTAGAAAATAAAAGAAGGCGAGATATAGAAAATGTTTTCTAAAGAATGTAAGAGACCGAGATGATAATTGAAAATATTTATTTAACAAATATTGATAGAGAAATAGAGAAGTGAATTAATTAATGAAATATTAATTAACAGGCCCAGTGATTGATTGATGTTATGGATGAATGGATGTTTGTTTATTTTTCTTCGATAGTTAGAGAACCGACTATCGAAGTGTTTGCCAATATCGTTGTCAATATGGAGAGACCGGTTGGATTATTATCCGTGAACCACTCTGTATTGGAAGTAGCGTTGCGAATCAGATTATACGAAGGTAATCGAAGACGGTGTAAAGTGCAAGGGTTTTTTCTATTAATAGAAATTGTGCCTTCAGTTTCGTTCAATCCCAGAACAAACGTAAATGGACGAATGTCTGACAGAGTATTTCCAATGATCAAATGGGTTGGTCTGTATAAATATACATGGTTGCAACGGATTTATTCCCTTACCATAACATCCAAAATATTTGTGCAAATCAATTAGTGATTAACGGATCTGACAATGTGGTATTCAAAGTAATTGTGATATCAATGAATGGAAAGTAATCGTAGCCTCAGGCCTCAACAACCGGGAAATGACAAAAATCGGGCAGGCAGCATGGCTATGTGGCTCGCTCCCATTAGGGTGTATAATCACCTATCTAGAGATTCATTTAATTCCTTATTCTATTCGATATTGTCCCATTCGGAAAACGGTTGCTGATCCCAACCGTTGGTGATATACATTCGATACACTCAAGCGAAATGAGTGATCGGTCATGAATGGGTCGGGTTGCAAGATGTTCTTGTTGAACCCAGTGTATTCCTCTCTAGAGGTAAACTATCAGAAGGTGGTCCCATACCTTGTCATGTTGGAAATCCAATCTCTAATAAGCGCCCTACGATTTTTGATTTTATATTATATATGGAGCGTGAGATGCAAGCGTTCCACTAGATTCTATTTATTTGATGTAGACATTATTATAATATCATTGGATTTTCAAATCAAAGTGTTTTGGATTATAGTAAGGTAAAAACCGTCCATGTTTATGTGTGGGCTGGTCTTACTATTATCTTTTCTTTTGATAGGATTTTTAAGGTTAAACAATTGGTTGGAGTTTACTCACACCAGTCCCATGACTACCCAGAGTTTATTTTGTTTGTTTTCCCTAAACTCTTGGGTGCCCAAATTTGCACGGGCAGTCAAATAGTCGGGATTTTACAGATTCATTTAACGGAGCTGGAAGCAAGAGGCTTCACCAGTTAGCTATAGACTATCATATATTCCGCTGTGAACCATGTTTGTATCTAGAAACAGGTGATTATAACTGTTCCAGGAATAACTGATGTGCTCTGATGATGGTATGTATATAACGTTATTGATTTGTATTTCAAAAGTTATGTTATATAATATATTTTATTCGTTCCGCTGTGAGATTTGTCTTCTTTGTTTTCTTCTATTCTAATATTTCTTTCTTTCTATTTCTCATCCTCTAACTTCTTTCTAATAATGATTCGTATTTCTGTGCAATTTGGGTTGGATGTGTGGTGTTATTAGTCAACTCAGACAATACGGATTTGCTGGCCTTTACATATTGTTATTATATACATGCATTGTAATAACCCGGAAAAATCAGAACTAATTTAAATTTTTTATTTTAGCTATTTTAATGGATTTTAAATATTTAAAATGATTTATTTTAAATAACAACGACTAAAAATTTATTTTAATCGAAGTTAGAACGTAAAAATTTATTTTAATTGTAATACGAGCCTGAAATGGCATGGTAGTTTGAAAATTCGATTTTAAATTCAAATGAATGTACATGATTCAAAATAAATCGGATTTCAGTAAAACAAAAAATATTTGAATCTGTCTGATTATATCTTTCTAACAAATGTGAAAAATCTGGATTTCATAGCGGGAATTGAAATTCATGTCCAGTTTAAAATTCAGAATAGTAGTTATGGAATATATATATATATATATTAATATAATATATAGCCATTTTACAAATGACCTCCATTTTCGACGAGACCACTTTGTTGGATCCAGAATGTCAAATTATGGCTAGATTCCAATTTCCATAATTTTTGGTATTAATATGTGAGCGTAGTAAATGTAAACGCGTTTAGTCAATTTCAGATTGAATTGGATCGACTAGGAAATGACAGTTTTTCAAACGTTCTCCAAATTCAATGAAATTAATTTTGTTAGGACTGTATCGTAAAAACAATGCTAGAAATAATTTTTTTGTAATTTTTGGAGCTAGTATGTGGCCGTGAGAAATTGATTGTGAATCGGTCAACCATATAAGGCCAAAAACAAGGTTTTTTGAGCAAACAGACTCAGAATTCGATGAAACCAGTTTTGGTTTTGCAGATTATTATTTTTCAGCATCCTGGATTTACAGTTGAAGCTATATTCGAAAAGCTCAGTATCCGTGTATTTCTTTCATTTGTATTTTGTATTATTTTTCGCTGCATTGTAATTTTAAATCTCTGATACTGTATTTCCAATGTGTAATATTTATTCATACTCTGGAATATTCTTGTGCTCTGATGTAAATTGTTGTAATAAGCAAAGAAATGTCCTTCTGTTTGTGCTCTGATACCAAATGAAATGACCCAAACTGCTAGCTGCCCCTATTTTCCACACGGGCAGCTAGCAGTTTGGGTCGTTTCATGCATGGCTTTCATTTGTATATGTTGTGCTCTGGAAAATCCCGTGCGCTTGTGAGTATACATAGCAGCTGACTACCGTCTTTATTTTCAGATTCAATATCATGTTCTCAAGTACATGCTTAAATTCCAAAAAAGATCATTGAAACCGCTAAAGGTTTAGCTCTTAGGTATATCCGTTGTTTGCCGGTCTTACTCTCATTTTCTCTACTGCTAAAAAAAGCAATTAGTAATGACCCGCATTGTCAGGTGTATTATAATTAATTTATTTAATTATATATATCGTGATGTAGTGAATTAAATAGAGGTTTAATTAAGTAATATGGAATAATTAATTTAATTAAATAATTAAATAATATGTTTAATTCAGAAATAATCAAAAATATTGGAAATCACAATATTCTGTGAACGGGGTCGTCCCTTAGATTTAATTCAGCTTAGAGTTGAATTATACCGACGAATATATTCAATCGACGTCAGTTTGAAACCTAGAATTATAAATTAATTGAAATAGAGCGTGTAATGATGCGGCAGTTCGCTATTTGGCGATTTGAACTTCAACTGAGTATACAGGGTTCGTTTTAAATCGGATTTCTGTGAAACAAGAAACGTGTGGAGCTGGTAGAGTATATCTTTCTAGTGGAAGAGGAAAATCGGGATTTCGTCATGTAGATTTTGAGATATGTCCAAATCAAATTTTAGAAAAGTCGCTGTGGAATTCCTTTATAAATTATAAAGGAATTATTTATATTTTAAAAAGAAATTTCAATATAAATCGAATATCGATTTAAACAGGATTTGAAATATCGAGTTATAAATCCCAGTAGAGCTGTATGGTATTCCACTGTGAATATAGACGATAATATTTATTTATAAATATTTAATTTAATTATATTTAAATATATTTATATATTTAAATGGGTCATCCAGAGCTTTAAAAATAGCCAGTTTTTCATACGACCTCAGAATTCGACGAAACTAATTTTGTTGGATCCGCAATGTCAAATAGTTGTTAGATTTCCAGTTTCATGATTTTTAGAGTCAGTGTGTGGCCGCACGGATTTTTAGAGTGAGAAACAGTCAGTATTTTGACAGTTAAAAATACACTGTGTGAGCATACGAAGTCGGAATTCGACGAAACCAGTTTCGTTGGGACTGTAATGTCGAAGTGTAGCTGCATGTCAATTTTCATGATTTTTGGGTGTCATGTGTGATCACAGGAATTTTAGAGGACGAATAAAAACAACGTTTGCTTAAAAATTTAATATAATAATCGAATATTAAATTATTAAAAAAATCCTATATAATAAATTAAACTTCCCTAAACCTAATTCAACTTTTTCCTCAGGTCAAACAAAAGAAATCCGCCGCAAGTAATTTTGTTCATCCCAGGAAAATATTCGATCAAAGGAAAAATCCACAACAAAAATCAAAACAAAGTTATAAATCCCAAAACAATGATCTTTGGATTCCTCAGACAATTGTCTTCGCTCCTGTATCAATTTCAAGAGGTACGACGCGATTCCCGGATGCTCGAAAACGTACAGCAGCAACTTAGGGTTCGGGAAAAATCAGGAGATGTAAACCTTTTTGCTCGTTTTGGGTATGATTTTTGAAGTGTGGAAGCAAAACCGCACTTGCGGTGAGATTTTGAGGGGAATTTGTGGAGTTGGAGTTCGGTAGTCCATCGTGATACTCGAATGAGAGCTGAGCGACGGGACTGTAAGGGTGGTTTCGAGTTTGATTTTGTGGTGATGGGGTTGATGATGAGGTAAATGGGGAGTTCGGATTTGTGTGTTTGTGAAGGATTGAATGGGAGTGGTGGTTGAAAACGCAGCCATGTTTGATGATGGAGGAGCAGACATCGAAGTGATTTTGTGGAAGATAGATAAAAGGTGCAGGTGGGCTTTGAAAGTGGGCCGAGGTAATTAAAGAGGGGGAGGCCCAAATTTGTTTAAAGAAGAATTTAGTTTTTATTTTTAAAAAATAGTGTATAACTTGTATAAGTGATAACTTGTTCATATATCATCGGAATTTAGCGAAACAAGATCCGACAGGATCGTATGGACGGACACTACACAATGGAGCTAACTAAGAGTGAATCCGAGCTCGTTACAATTTATGGCAAAATAAATTGTCCGTCGCAGTCAAAATAACGCAAACCGTTATTTAACGGCTAACGCGCCAATGTGAGTAAAACTCACCAACTCTGTACAGTTCTATTTTTACAACGTATTCTTAGAACTGTTAAATATTGTCTGTTTGATTGTGTGTTGACTGTTTGATTGAACTGCTAGTCAGTTAGTGAATATTATATATATATAAATAGTTAAATAATTATATATTGATTTTGTTAACAGAATATTTCATATTTAACTGGAAGTGATGTTGATTATACTGTGTAACATCTGTGATGCAGGGAAACAGGTTGGAGGAATCCAACTGGATTCCTCAACAGTTATTTTACTGTGATTTATATATTGTGATATATAATATGATATATAAGTTGTGACGATTATATGTGTTTGGACGATAATGAACATCATGATTTGATATGATTAAATACCATAACATACCGAAATGTTGATAAGGGGATTTTCAAAGGGATATTGAAAATAGAATATTTATAAAAAGGGATATTTATAAATAAGAGATATTTATAAAGTGGAACATTTATAAATAAGTAATATTTATAAATTGGAATATTTATAAATAGGAGATACATATAAAAGGAAAATAATTTCAAAAACATTTTCTTTTGAGTGGAAAGGCCTGCGTGGCGGGTTTGGGGATTTTCCCAATGCTCCCGTTACAAAGGAGGTTATGGCGAATTTTTCAGAGAATTTAAGGAGTTAGAATATTTCAAGAATAAATTTGAAAAGGAAATATTTGTAAACCACTTACAAATAGAATGAAAAAGGAAACGTTATAAAAAGGGAAAACGTTATAAAGCAGAAACCGTTATAAAGAGGAAAACGTTATAAAAAGGAAATCATTTTTAAAGTGTAGAACCGTTATTTAAAAGTAAATCTTTTCAAATGAATAAAACGTTGTTAAAAGGAGTTAGTCAAATATAGTATTCGAGAAGAGTTAATTCAGTAGAGTTAACCAGTCCAGTAGAGTTAACCAGTTCAGTAGAGTTAACTAGTCCAGTAGAGTTAACCAGTCCAGTAGAGTTAACCAGTCAGGTCGAGTTTACCAGTTGGGTTAAGTAAGTCGAGTTAACCAGTTGGGTTAAGTAAGTCGAGTTAACCAGTTGAGTAAAGTAAGTCGAGTTAACCAGTTAGGTTACGTAAGTCGAGTTTACCAGTTGAGTTAAGTAAGTCGAGTTAACCAGTTAAAGTTAACCAGGTAGGTTTAACCAGTTAGAGTTAATCAGTTAGAGTTAATCGATTTGAGTTAAGATTTTCGAGTTGATAATCGAGTTAAGCTATCGAATACCACTTATTCGAAATAGAAGTTATCAAATATAGTTATTTAAGATAGAGTTAGTCAAACAGAGTTATTCAGGATAAGTTGCCATCTTGTACGACTGCTAGAGTAATTCGCAGGGCTGTAAATAGCCTACGGCGGTCGGATGTTTCCTGAGGGAGTCAGGCGTAGCCATTGTGATCACTGCGATATAGAGTCAAGCGAATGGAGTTTAATCGAATATTAGTTATTCGATAGGAGTTAATCGAGTTGATCGAGTTGAGAAATAAGTTAAGTTAAATAAGTTGAGTTGATCGGGTGGTTCGACCAAGTTAGTCGAGCCTAGTTAATCGAATCAAATTAGTCGAACCAAGTAAGTCGAGTTAAGTTAGTCAAGTTAATCGAGTTAAGTTCGTCAAGTTAAA
Organism: Allium sativum; assembly: GCA_030737875.1. Lineage (NCBI taxonomy): Eukaryota > Viridiplantae > Streptophyta > Magnoliopsida > Asparagales > Amaryllidaceae > Allium > Allium sativum. Next base: position 29,563,496 of record JASFAX010000021.1, on the reverse strand, counting down.
GTTATCGATGTTAGTTTCATCGAAAGAAGTTATCGATGTTAGTTTCATCGAAAGGAGTTATCGAAGTTAGTTTCATCGAAAGGAGTTAATCGATGTTAGTTTCATCGAAAGGAGTTATCGATGTTAGTTTCATCGAAAGGAGTTATCAATGTTAGTTTCATCGAAAGGAGTTATCGATTATAGTTTAATCGAAGAGAGATTATCGAATATCGTTTATTCAAAGAGGAGCAGTCGAATTTAATGTATTCGAAAAGAAGGAGTTAATCGAATATAGGTTATTCGAAGAAGAGTAATCAAATAGAGATTACTGGAAAGAGAGTTATACGTCGAACTCGGTTATATCGAATTCGGGAAAGTATCCTTTACTTTCCAGTATTTCAAGCAAGATTTATTTATTTATAAATAAATCAGTTGTTAAGTAAATTATTCGAATTTAAAGAATGTAAGTTAGGTAATTCGAAGGTAGGGATTATAACGTTATCGCTGAAATAAATGTTTTAATAAAGAAGTAGATACGTAAATAGAAACGAGAGTTATGTAAGGAAGTTGTTAAAGATTAAAAGATAAACTTTGACCATTTCGATGTTAAAACATTGTTTCAGTTAAGGTCTGAGAGGTAATTATACCCCAACTTGATTGACTTCCTTCTTAACCAAGGAATGGTAAGGTTTGATCGTGAAGAAGTTTGGAAATGTTTTCCAAATAAGAATCGGAAATGTTTTCTGAAAATAGAAGATAAGAATTTAAAATATATGGAAACAGGAGATAAGTAAATTAATGAACGAAAGAGATAAATGTTAAATGATGATTGACCGATATAATTTCCACTTGGAAATAATATCGTTGTTTGCACACTTGTTTTTCTTTGATAGTTAACTCACAGACTATCGAAGTTCTGACCATTTTAACGTTGTTAATATGGAGAGACTGGTTGGATTATTATCCAAAGAACCACTCTGTATTGGCATAAGCGTTGCGAATCATATATGCCAAAGATAATTGAAGATGGAGTAAAGTACAAGGGCTGTTGTATAAGTCTTAGATAACAGTGACTAAGATGGATATACTGAATAGTGCCTTCGGTTTGTCCAGTCCCAGGACAACTTGTATAGATGAAGGTCTGACAGAGTATATCCAATGGATCGCGTAAGTTGATCTCTTCAAACGTATATACGTGGTGGCGGAGGAATTCGTTTCTCTTAGCTGTATACCCGTTGTATTTTTGAGGAAATCAATTTGTGATTTGGTGGGTATGACAATGTGACATTCTAAGTGAATGAAGATGAATGTCTGACAGAGTATTTCCAGAAAGGTCACGTACATTGATTTCTCCAACCGTACCAAGAGTGGAAGCGGAGAAGGAAACTTCATTTAGCTAACACATAATGTATTGTTGAGGACGTCAATCGGTGATCGGAAGGATTTGATGATGTGGCATTTAAAGTGAATCTGATGTGAAGATAAGCGTAGCTTCTAGCCTCACATCCGGTAAATGACAGAAATCGGGAAGGTAGCATGGCTATGTAGGTCACACCTATTAGGGTGTATAATCACCTGATCTAGAGTTTCATTAATTTCTAAAAATCTATTGTTGATGCTGTCCCATTCGGGAAACGGTTGCTGATCCCAACCGTTGGTGATATACATTCGATACACTCAAGCGAAATGAGTGGTCGGTCATGTATGGTCGGGTTGCAAGATGTTCTTGTTGTACCCAGTGTATTCCTCTCTAGAGGTACACTAGCAGAAGGTGGTCCCATACCTTGTCATAGTTGGAAATCCATTATCCAATACGTGCTTGCGATTTTGATTTTATACTATATATGTAGAACGTGAGATGAAAGCGTTTCTGCTAGATTGATATATATTTGTACTTAGACATAATTATGATATCAGAATGATATTGCTTGTCAAAGATGTTGGATTCTCATAAGGGAAAAACCCGTTCCGTATTCACGGCGTGGTCTTATGAGATATCATATATATGTTAAACTATGTTAAACTATTTTACTCACACCAGTCCCATGACTGACCCGGAGTTTACTTTGTTGTTTTCCCTAAACTCTTGGGTGCCTAAATTTGTACGGGCAGTCAAGTAGTCGGGATTTACAGATATACTTGAAGAGCTGGAGCAGGAGGCTTCTGGATCATATAGCTATAGTTTATTTCCGCTGTGTTGTAAGTGTTGTACTCTGATAAGTGTTATTGTATACATAACTGTTATATTTCAAAGTTATGTTATCTATTATATGTTATTCGTTCCGCTGTGAGGTTCGTGTTACTCTGATGTTGTGTTCTTCTTCTTCTTCTATTCTAAGTTTCTATCTTATCTTTCCTCACCCTCTAATTTATTTCAATTATTACCAGGATTTTTCGATGTTTTGGTTATCGACATCGAGCTTATGTCGATAACCAAAGTCGCTCAAAATCCGGGTCGTTACAGTTGGTATCAGAGCTTAAGTTAAGAATTACTTGGCTCTATGGCGTGACTCGGTAGAGATAGGGTTAGTAATACCCTAGATTGAGTTGAGTGTATATATACGAGCGAACATATTTGTATTTGATATAAAAAATTATTTTATATTGTGGAGATTCATTGTTGAGTTGTTTATGAGTTCTGGTCGATCAGTTTGATCCACTGTATCGGTAGGAGTTACTAAACACTCGAATACGATGGGTCGTCACGATACGTTTTGAAAAGAGGGTAAATTAAAATTAGTTTACCCAAGGTATATCTTGATATAGAGAAGATATATATATCAAAATTATAATATAGTGGATATATTGGTTGTTATTATAATCGAGTAAGATTATAAATTAAATGGTTATGTAAATATCCAATCAGAATTCATATAAGTGAAATATATGAAATTGAGATGAATTAAATCCAAAATTTTAAACCAGAAATTGAATTAAAATTCTGGAAAATTAGATAGGTGTTTGTAAATGAATCTGGATTTAATATATGTGAATTTTAAGATCCTGGGAGATTTTAAATTTGTTTACATCATTGTAAAAGGATATTTGGAATTGATTTCAAGGTGGAAATGTAAAAAAAAGGGTTTAAAAAGTGATATAGTATTGAACTCACTTCGATAGCTGGAAAATAGATTCCGATGTTGATCATGACATCATCGGTGTTCATTTTCGAGTGGTAAGTGACGGATTACTACCAAAGAGTTTGTTTTTGAATTGTTTTGAGAAAACAAGTGTTTTGGTATTCCAAAATGAATACTTTGATTTTTGGAAAAGGTTAAGCTGTTTAAAAACTCCCAGAAACAGGTTGTTGAATTTAAACAAATTAAAGTAAAATTTGTAAAAGCCAATAGAATTGAGATTGAATTAAAAGCCAGTAAGTGAAATTCATTTGAAATAGATTAGTGTCAAGTAGAATTAGACTTGATTAGAGATAATCTGGAATTATATTGGACTGGTGAGTTATGGAGTGGAAATCAAGAATAGTGCTTGAGTTTGAAATGAAATTCGACTTAGGTATAAGTGAATGGTTGTGTTAAAGATAAATTTATTCGAGATCAAGTTGGAATGACATTGGTATATGTTGAATTGGTAACAGATGCAAAGGACATAGTGATATGCCCGACAAAAAGTACATGTTTATATTTGATATAAGCATGAGATTTATGAGCCGAATTGGCAAGCCGCTTGGTTGTTTGATTTTCTTTTGGGTTGGAGATGGCCCAGAGAGGCGAGTTGTGATTTTACCGATAGTGCTGTACAAAGGAGGTTATGGCGGAATTTTCCGAAAAATTAAAGTGTTAGAAAATTTTTGAAAATTTTAGTTAGTCGGAATGAATAAATATTTTAGTCGATATTAATTGGTTCAGTTGAAACCAGAAATAAGGGGTAAACCGATAAGCTTTTACCAAATAGATAGGGTCGTCCTCTAACTTAGCAATTTCGAGGACGAAATTATTTTAAGTGGGGAAGAATGTAATGACCCGCATTGTCAGGTGTATTATAATTAATTTATTTAATTATATATATCGTGATGTAGTGAATTAAATAGAAGTTTAATTAAGTAATATGGAATAATTAATTTAATTAAATAATTAAATAATATATTTAATTCAGAAATAATCAAAAATATTGGAAATCACAATATTCTGTGAACGGGGTCGTCCCTTAGATTTAATTCAGCTTAGAGTTGAATTATACTGACGAATATATTCAATCGACGTCAGTTTGAAACCTAGAATTATAATATAATTGAAATAGAGCGCGTAACGATGCGGCAGTTCGCTATTTGGCGATTTGAACTTCAACTGAGTATACAGGGTTCGTTTTAAATCGGATTTCTGTGAAACAAGAAACGTGTGGAGCTGGTAGAGTATATCTTTCTAGTGGAAGAGGAAAATCGGGATTTCGTCGTGTAGATTTTGAGATATGTCCAAATCAAATTTTAGAAAAGTCGCTGTGGAATTCCTTTATAAATTATAAAGGAATTATTTATATTTTAAAAAGAAATTTCAATATAAATCGAATATAGATTTAAACAGGATTTGAAATATCGAGTTATAAATCCCAGTAGAGTTGTATGGTATTCCACTGTGAATATAGACGATAATATTTATTTATAAATATTTAATTTAATTATATTTAAATATATTTATATATTTAAATGGGTCATCCAGAGCTTTAAAAATAGCCAGTTTTTCATACGACCTCAGAATTCGACGAAACTAATTTTGTTGGATCCGCAATGTCAAATAGTTGTTAGATTTCCAGTTTCATGATTTTTAGAGTCAGTGTGTTGTCGCACGGATTTTTAGAGTGAGAAACAGTCAGTATTTTGACAGTTAAAAATACACTGTGTGAGCATACGAAGTCGGAATTCGACGAAACCAGTTTCGTTGGGACCGTAATGTCGAACTGTAGCTGCATGTCGATTTTCATGATTTTTGGGTGTCATGTGTGATCACATGAATTTTAGAGGACGAATAAAAACAACGTTTGCTTAAAAATTTAATATAATAATCGAATATTAAATTATTAAAAAAAATCCTATATAATAACTTAAACTTCCCTAAACCTAATTCAACTTTTTCCTCAGGTCAAACAAAAGAAATCCGCCGCAAGTAATTTTGTTCATTCCAGGAAAATATTCGATCAAAGGAAAAATCCACAACAAAAATCAAAACAAAGTTATAAATCCCAAAACAATGATCTTTGGATTCCTCAGACAATTGTCTTCGCTCCTGTATCAATTTCAAGAGGTACGACGCGATTCCCGGATGCTCGAAAACGTACAGCAGCAACTTAGGGTTCGGGAAAAATCAGGAGATGTAAACCTTTTTGCTCGTTTTGGGTATGATTTTTGAAGTGTGGAAGCAAAACCGCACTTGCGGTGAGATTTTGAGGGGAATTTGTGGAGTTGGAGTTCGGTAGTCCATCGTGATACTCGACTGAGAGCTGAGCGACGGGACTGTAAGGGTGGTTTCAAGTTTGATTTTGTGGTGATGGGGTTGATGATGAGGTAAATGGGGAGTTCGGATTTGTGTGTTTGTGAAGGATTGAATGGGAGTGGTGGTTGAAAACGCAGCCATGTTTGATGATGGAGGAGAAGACATCGAAGTGATTTTGGGGAAGATAGATAAAAGGTGCAGGTGGGCTTTGAAAGTGGGCCGAGGTAATTAAAGAGGAGGAGGCCCAAATTTGTTTAAAGAAGAATTTAGTTTTTATTTTTAAAAAATAGTGTATAACTTGTATAAGTGATAACTTGTTCATATATCATCGGAATTTATCGAAACAAGATCCGATAGGATCGTATGGACGGACATTACACAATGGAGCTGACTAAGAGTGAATCCGAGCTCGTTACAATTTATGGCAAAATAAATTGTCCGTCGCAGTCAAAATAACGCAAACCGTTATTTAACGGCTAACGCGCCAATGTGAGTAAAACTCACCAACTCTGTACAGTTCTATTTTTACAACGTATTCTTAGAACTGTTAAATATTGTCTGTTTGATTGTGTGTTGACTGTCTGATTGAACTGCTAGTCAGTTAGTGAATATTATATATATATATATAAAAACAGTTAAATAATTATATATTGATTTTGTTAACAGAATATTTCATATTTAACTGGAAGTGATGTTGATTATACTGTGTAACATCTGTGATGCAGGGAAACAGGTTGGAGGAATCCAACTGGATTCCTCAACAGTTATTTTGCTGTGATTTATATATTGTGATATATAATGTGATATATAATCGGTGACGATTATATGTGTTTGGACGATAATGAACATCGTGATTTGATATGATTAAATACCATAACATACCGAAATGTTGATAAGGGGATTTTCAAAGTGATATTGAAAATAGAATATTTATAAAAAGGGATATTTATAAATAAGAGATATTTATAAAGTGGAACATTTATAAATAAGAAATATTTATAAATTGGAATATTTATAAATAGGAGATACATATAAAAGGAAAATAATTTCAAAAACATTTTCTTTTGAGTGGAAAGGCCTGCGTGGTGGGTTTGGGGATTTTCCCGATGCTCCCGTTACAAAGGAGGTTATGGCGAATTTTTCAGAGAATTTAAGGAGTTAGAATATTTCAAGAATAAATTTGAAAAGGAAATATTTGTAAACCACTTACAAATAGAAAGAAAAATGAAACGTTATAAAAAGGGAAAACGTTATAAAGTAGAAACCGTTATAAAGAGGAAAACGTTATAAAAAGGAAATCATTTTTAAAGTGTAGAACCGTTATTTAAAAGTAAATCTTTTCAAATGAATAAAACGTTGTTAAAAGGAGTTAGTCGAATATAGTATTCGAGAAGAGTTAATTCAGTAGAGTTAACCAGTCCAGTAGAGTTAACCAGTTCAGTAGAGTTAACCAGTCCAGTAGAGTTAACCAGTCCAGTAGAGTTAACCAGTCAGGTCGAGTTAACCAGTTGGGTTAAGTAAGTCGAGTTAACCAGTTGGGTTAAGTAAGTCGAGTTAACCAGTTGAGTTAAGTAAGTCGAGTTAACCAGTTAGGTTACGTAAGTCGAGTTTACCAGTTGAGTTAAGTAAGTCGAGTTAACCAGTTAAAGTTAACCAGGTAGGTTTAACCAGTTAGAGTTAATCAGTTAGAGTTAATCGATTTGAGTTAAGATTTTCGAGTTGATAATCGAGTTAAGCTATCGAATACCACTTATTCGAAGTAGAAGTTATCAAATATAGTTATTTAAGATAGAGTTAGTCAAACAGAGTTATTCAGGATAAGTTGCCATCTCGTACGACTGCTAGCGTAATTCGCAGGGCTGTAAATAGCCTACGGCGGTCGGATGTTTCCTGAGGGAGTCAGGCGTAACCATTGTGATCACTGCGATATAGAGTCAAGCGAATGGAGTTTAATCGAATATTAGTTATTCGATAGGAGTTAATCGCGTTGAGAAATAAGTTAAGTTAAATAAGTTGAGTTGATCGGGTGGTTCGACCAAGTTAGTCGAGCCTAGTTAATCGAATCAAATTGGTCGAACCAAGTAAGTCGAGTTAAGTTAGTCAAGTTAATCGAGTTAAATTCGTCAAGTTAAAGTTATCGATGTTAGTTTCATCGAAAGAAGTTATCGATGTTAGTTTCATCGAAAGGAGTTATCGATGTTAGTTTCATCGAAAGGAGTTAATCGATGTTAGTTTCATCGAAAGGAGTTATCGATGTTAGTTTCATCGAAAGGAGTTATCGATGTTAGTTTCATCGAAAGGAGTTAATCGATGTTAGTTTCATCGAAAGGAGTTATCAATGTTAGTTTCATCGAAAAGAGTTATCGATTACAGTTTAATCGAAGAGAGATTATCGAATATCGTTTATTCAAAAAGGAGCAGTCGAATATAATGTATTCGAAAAGAAGGAGTTAATCGAATATAGGTTATTCGAAGAAGAGTAATCAAATAGAGATTACTCGAAAGAGAGTTATACGTCGAACTCGGTTATATCGAATTCGGGAAAGTATCCTTTACTTTCCAGTATTTCAAGCAAGATTTATTTATTTATAAATAAATCAGTTGTTAAGTAAATTATTCGAATTTAAAGAATGTAAGTTAGGTAATTCGAAGGTAGGGATTATAACGTTATCGCTGAAATAAATGTTTTAATAAAGAAGTAGATACGTAAATAGAAACGAGAGTTATGTAAGGAAGTTGTTAAAGATTAAAAGATAAACTTTGACCATTTCGATGTTAAAACGTTGTTTCAGTTAAGGTCTGAGAGGTAATTATACCCCAACTTGATTGACTTCCTTCTTAACCAAGGAATGGTAAGGTTTGATCGTGAAGAAGTTTGGAAATGTTTTCCAAATAAGAATCAGAAATGTTTTCTGAAAATAGAAGATAAGAATTTAAAATATATGGAAACAGGAGATAAGTAAATTAATGAACGAAAGAGATAAATGTTAAATGATGATTAACCGATATAATTTCCACTTGGAAATAATATCGTTGTTTGCACACTTGTTTTTCTTTGATAGTTAACTCACAGACTATCGAAGTTTTGACCATTTTAACGTTGTTAATATGGAGAGACCGGTTGGATTATTATCCAAAGAACCACTCTGTATTGGCATAAGCGTTGCGAATCATATATGCCAAAGATAATTGAAGACGGAGTAAAGTGCAAGGGCTGTTGTATAAGTCTTAGATAACAGTGACTAAGATGGATATACTGAATAGTGCCTTCGGTTTGTCCAGTCCCAGGACAACTTGTATGGATGAAGGTCTGACAGAGTATATCCAATGGATCGCGTAAGTTGATCTCTTCAAACGTATATACGTGGTGGCGGAGAAATTCGTTTCTCTTAGCTGTATACCCATTGTATTTTTGAGGAAATCAATTTGTGATTTGGCGGGTATGACAATGTGACATTCTAAGTGAATGATGATGAATGTCTGACAGAGTATTTCCAGAAAGGTCACGTACATTGATTTCTCCAACCGTACCAAGAGTGGAAGCGGAGAAGGAAACCTCTTTTAGCTAATACATAATGTATTGTTGAGGACGTCAATCGGTGATTGGATGGATTTGATGATGTGGCATTTAAAGTGAATCTGATGTGAAGATAAGCGTAGCTTCTAGCCTCACATCCGGTAAATGACAGAAATCGGGCAGGTAGCATGGCTATGTAGGTCGCACCTATTAGGGTGTATAATCACCTGATCTAGAGTTTCATTTATTTCTAAAATTCTGTTGTTGATGTTGTCCCATTCGGGAAACGGTTGCTGATCCCAACCGTTGGTGATATACATTCGATACACTCAAGCGAAATGAGTGGTCGGTCATGTGTGGCCGGGTTGCAAGATGTTCTTGTTGTACCCAGTGTATTCCTCTCTAGAGGTACACTAGCAGAAGGTGGTCCCATACCTTGTCATAGTTGGAAATCCATTATCCAATACGTGCTTGCGATTTTGATTTTATACTATATATGTAGAACGTGAGATGAAAGCGTTTCTGCTAGATTGATATATATTTGTACTTAGACATTATTATAATATCAGAATGATATTGCTTGTCAAAGATGTTGAATTCTCATAAGGGAAAAAACCGTTCCGTATTCACGGCGTGGTCTTATGAGATATCATATATATGTTAAACTGTGTTAAACTATTTTACTCACACTAGTCCCATGACTGACCCGGAGTTTACTTTGTTGTTTTCCCTAAACTCTTGGGTGCCTAAATTTGTACGGGCGGTCAAGTAGTCGGGATTTATAGATATACTTGAAGAGCTAGAGCAGGAGGCTTCTGGATCATATAGCTATAGTTTATTTCCGCTGTGTTGTAAGTGCTGTACTCTGATAAGTGCTATTGTATACATAACTGTTATATTTCAAAGTTATGTTATATATTATATGTTATTAGTTCCGCTGTGAGGTTCGTGTTACTCTGATGTTGTGTTCTTCTTCTTCTTCTATTCTAAGTTTCTATCTTATCTTTCCTCACCCTCTAATATCTTTCAATTATTACCAGGATTTTTCGATGTTTTGGTTATCAACATCGAGCTTATGTCGATAACCAAAGTCGCTCAAAATCCGGGTCGTTACACTATTGTACTACATTTTGTTTGTTTATTCTTTTTTTCATCAACTCTTATATTTTTACTTGTTATAGTTGTATATGTAATTCAAAAGGCAGTTAAGTATATTTCCTTAAAATGTGCCATTTATAGAAGTATCATATAGATATTATCTTTTGATTCTTTAGACTTAGGAGCTACTTTTTATATAAACCTAAGACATGGAATTTCTTAAGCCACACTTGAGGTAGAATTATATTGAAAATAATATCATAGAAAGCATTATGTCCGAGCAGTTCAGCTACTTAATTTGGCATAGAGTTAAAAAATGTAACAACCCGGAAATTCTGGGCCAGTTTAAAATTTTTATTTTGGCAATTTTAGCGAATTTTGAATATTCAAAATAGATAATTTTAAATAATATCGACGAAAATTTATTTTGAATATAAATCGAACGTATATATTATACGCGTCGTCGTTAGAATATAAATATTTATATATAATTATAAATAGAATTGAAAATGGCGCGGTAGTTCGATAATTCTATTTCAAACTTCAATTGAATGTACCGGGTACAAAACAATCCAGATTTTAGTGAAACCAAAAACATTAGAATCTAATTGATAATATCTTTCCAACGTATCTGAAAAATCAAAATTTCATAGCGGGAATCAAAAGATATGTCCAGTTGAAAATTCTGAATAGTCGCTATAGGATTCAAGCCCTTAAAAATGGGAATTTTGCAAACGACCTCGGATTTCGACGAAACCACTTTTGTTGGGTCCGTGATGTAAAATTATTGCTAGGTTTCAAATTTCATAATTTTTCGAATCAATATGTGAGCGTGGCAAGGGAAAACGCGTTTGACCAGTTTTAGTTGATTTTAATCGATTGGAAATTGGCCATTTTTCAAACGGTCTCAGAATGCGACGAAACTAGTTTTGTTAGGACCGTATCGTCTATACAAAGCTAGAAAATATTTTTCTGGAATTTTTAGAGTTCGTATGTGACCCCGGTAAATTGAAATGCGCGTTCAAATTCAATATATAGAGTTATATGTTGATTTTGACGAAAACTGATCGAAACGCTCGAATCAGCTTGTGATACATATCCCATTGTGTTCGGAATGGGGGTAATACGCTATGGACGACAGTCGGTGGGTTCGATTTTGAGTTCGAAATAAAAGTCAACTCTTTGGGGAAGATAAATAATAAAATAATAATAAAATTTAAAACCTTTTTCCTATAACCCCCCTTTCTGTTTTCTCTCTCACCATCGAAATCATTTCTAGAATAAAAAAAAATACGATTCCTCCAATCGATGGCGGCTGACGCCATCGTCACCACCCCCCCCCCCCCCCCCCGTAATAGCCCGCAAATCCGAGCTATCTGAGTTGACTAAATACACCACACGTCCAACCCAAATAACACAGAAATACGAACCATTAATAGAAAGAAGTTAGAGGATGAGAAATAGAAAGAAAGAAATATTAGAATAGAAGAAAAACGAAGATCACAACTCACAGCGGAACAAAGAAAATATATTATATAACATAACTTTTGAAATACAAATCAGTAACTTTATATACATACCATCATCAGAGCACAACAGTCATTTCTGGAACAGTTATAAACACCTGTTTCCAGATACAAACAAGGTCCACAGCGGAATATATGATAGCCTATAGCTAACCGGTGAAGCCTCCTGCTTCCAGCTCCTTCAAATGAATCTGTGAAATCCCGACTACTTGACTGCCCGTACAAATTTGGGCACCCAAGAGTTTAGGGAAAACAAAACAAAATAAACTCTGGGTCAGTCATGGGACTGGTGTGAGTAAACTCCAACCACTTGTTTAACTTTCAAAACCCTTTCGAAAGAAAAGATAATAGTAAGACCAACCCACACATAAACATGGACGGTTTTTACCTTACTATAACCCAAAACACTTTGATATCAATCCAGTGATATTATAATAATGTCTACATCAAGTAAATAACCAAATAGCAGAACGCTTGCATCTCACGCTCCACATATATAGTATAAAATCAAAAACCGCATGGCGCTTATTGGAGATTGGATTTCCAACATGACAAGGTATGGAACCACCTTCCGACTGTGTATCTCTAGAGAGGAATACACTGGGTTCAACAAGAACATCTTGCAACCCGGCCCACACATGACCGACCCCTCATTTCGCTTGAGTGTATCGAATGTATATCACCAACGGTTGGACTCAAACCACCGTTTCCCGAATGGGCAGAATCGATAGATTTAGGAACAAAAGGAATTTCTCTAGATAGGTGATTATACACCCTAATGGGTGCGACCCACATAGCCATGCTGCCTGCCCGATTTTTGTCCTTTCCCGGTTGTTGAGGCCTGAGGCTACGCATACTTACCATTCATTGATAGCACAATCACTTTGAATGCCACATTGTCAGATCCGTTAATCACTAGTTGAGTTTGCACAAATATTCTGGATATTATGCTAAGGGATAAATCCGTTGCAACCATATATATTCATACAGACCAACCCAATTGATCATTGGAAATACTCTGTCAGACATTCGTCCATTTACGTTCGTTCTGGGACTGAACGAAACCGAAGGCACTATTTCTATTACTAGAAAAAGCCCTTGCACTTCACTCCGTCTTCAATATATTCAGCATACTTGGTTCGCAACGCTTATGCCGATACGGAGTGGTTCTTCGGATAATAATCCAACCGGTCTCTCCATATTGACAACGAGGGTCAAAAACTTCGATAGTCTGTGGTTTAACTATCGAATAAAAACAAGTGTTCATCCAACATATCAAACAAATCACTGGGCTCTTTAATTAATATTTCATTAATTAAATCCTCTTTCCATTTCCTTATCAATATTTGTTAACCAAATATTTCAATAACCATATTGGCCCTTATGCCATTTGGAAAACGTTTCCAAATAATAACTTCCTTTATTTTCTACATATTAGAAAATATCTCTATTTGCAATTGGAAACAATTCCAATCACTCATCTCTATCCCTTTTTGTTTACAACATTCGATTTTTATATTCACTTTACTATCGAATTCAATACGTCGATACAATGATTTCAAATTATCAAAATATCTTAAAAATATTCTAACTCCTTAAATTTCCGGAAAATTTCGCCATAACCTCCCCTGTATCGGGAGCATCGGGAAATTTCAAATAGCTTCCCGGTCCTTCTAATCTCAAAAAGAAAAAGAAGAAGCCAAGCGGCTAGCCGATACGGCGCATAAAACCCATATATGAATTTAAACATGTACCTTTTTGTCGGGCACATAAATAAAAATCTTCATATACGTCATCCCATATCTGTTTAACACCTGTTCACCTGTTTCCTATTCAATTCAACTCAATCCATTCGTTTTAATTAAATTTTGAATCGTTTGAATTCAGTTTCGCTCAATTATTCTTTAATTAGCCTTTTTGCCTATTTCACTTCTTTGTTGAACATAACATGTTCGAACAAAATATTTAACTCATTCATAACCAAATCGAATTTCAATTTCAAGTCTAGTTCTCTTTTTTTCTATTTCGAATATAAATTTTCAAATCGAATTCGCTTATTTAAGGCCCAATATCCATTCAAAAGCTCCTTAACTAATTTCTATTCAATTTAGTTAATTCCATTCAATAAATCAAAAATCTGGTTTCTGTTTCAAAAATCATATTTATTTACACAACTTGAATTCGCATATATTTTGCAACTCACTCTGAAATTTTCTAAATAGAACTTCGGATTTTATTTGCTTAAAATCCTTTTATAATATTAAATAAACCATTATGGTTTTAAAACGATTCTGGCGCTGTTTTTCTGAAAATTTGATTTTGACATAACTCAAAATCTATACGACGAAATCTATAATTTTCTCTTTCATTAGAAAACTATTATCAAACCGGTCCTGACGTTTCTTGTTTCAAAGAATTTCGACTTCAATCGAGTTCTGTATATTCAATTGAAGTTCGAATCGCTAATTTACGAACTGCATCGCTGCGGCGAGTTCGTTTTAATTATATTCATATTTATAAACCTTTAAACTTCGTTAAATGAATTCAACTCCCTTCTAATATATATATTCAAAATTCCATTTGAATCTTTACATTTCAAATTCCATAGTTTTAAATCCTGCATTCAAATCCCATTTGAAATCCTTTATTCGAATTCCATTTCAAATCCTTTATTCGAATTCCATTTCAAATCCTCTATTCGAATTCCCACCTTAATTCAACTCCTTTTTGAATTTCTATATTTGAAATTCATACTTGAATTTAAATATCTAAACTCCATTTAAATTTTTATTTGAAATTCTAAATGTTTCAAATTCCATTTGCACATCTATATTCCAATTTCTATATTTGAATTTTTATTGAAATTCAAATATTCACTTTTTTTTTAAAATTCTATATTTAAAATTCCATAGTTTAAAACCCATTTGAATTCTAATATTCAAATCCCATAGATTAAATCCTATTTGAATTCAATTTGAATCTCTTACATTCAAATTTCATTTTTCATTTCCGACCCCATTTGAATTTCTAATATTCAAATTCATTTTCAACACCATTTGAATTTCTAATATTCAAACTCATTTTCAACACCATTTGAATTTCTAATATTCAAATTCATTTGAATTCCCTTGAATTCAAATTCCATTTCAAAACTATTTGGATTTCCTATTTTGAAATCCTATTTCAATCCTACTTTGAAATCCTACTTTCAAAGTTTATTTCAAATTCTATTTTGAAATCTCATATTCAAATTTCTACTTGAATTTCTGTATTCAATTCCATGTTTAAATTCAATACTCGAATTTCTATTTCAAATCTCAATTCAAATCTCATGTTTAAATTCCATTCAAATCTCTATTCAAATTTCACATTTGAATTCTTCCTTGAAATACTATATTTCAATTTCTATTCAATTCTTCTTTGAAATTCTATATTTCAAATTCTATTTTGAAATTCTACATTCAAATCTCTATTTGAATTTCTTTATTTGAATTCCTTCGAATTCAAATTATAGTTTAATTCCTTGAATTCAAATTCTACTTTTCATTCTAATCTCGTCTATTCAAATTCTATTTAAACCTCTTATTTGAATTTCTAATATTCAATCCCCTTTTAAAATTCAAATATTTAACTCCCTTTTAAAATTCAAATGTTAGACTCAAATTTCATTTGAGTTATATATATTTAAAAATTTCATTTCACATCCTGTTTTGAATTTTTATTTCAAATTCCAATTTCACACTGGTGTTTCTATTTCTGAATTATCAAATGATAATTCTTTTCACTTCATTTATAACTTCGTTATAAAAGAACTATTTATAACTTCGTTTATAAAGAAACTACTTGTTTTATTTTTCAACAACAAGTTTATATTTTCATTCCCATTTAAAATTCAAATTCTATTTAAAAATAGAATTTTTTTCCTTTTTAAATCTCCAATATCCTTCCACGATAGTTTTAAATATCATTACTTAAGCCCAGTGATAAAATAGACAAAGCAACTAATTATTTATTTTTCTAACACATCATATATAACAATATATATGCAACCAAATAACAAACAGATAATATATTTTTGAGGAATCCAGTTGAATTCCTCCAACCTGTTTTTCCTGCATCCACAGATGTTAGCACATAAATAATACCCATTCTGCTTCGTGGCAGAATATCGCGGTATAGAAGGTCATCCACTAATCATAGCGTGGGGCGTATAGGGTAATCATCCGCTATGAAACTGCGGGCATCCGCTAATGAGACTGCGGGAATCCAACCAATCAATCAACCCAATATATATATATAGCCTAAATAACTAATATATATAAAACAAGCAGAAAAATCCAAACAAGCAACAACAATTATTTTTAACGGAATAAAAATAATTAGAATAAAAGGTGAGTGAGATTTACTCACCGTGATTTTTCCCTTTGACGAAACATCCAGTAAATCCCAAATTAAATGACTACGAGTTGCCTTGACCGAATCCATTCAACATCTACGATTATTAAATTTCATTCAACGATTAATCGATTTCTAATTTAAATTAACCTACCGGATAAATAAATAAATTTATGTATTTTTAAACATTAAACCTTTTGTACATTTACAGCTTGCTTAATAAAATAACAGATGTTAATTACCTTTTAAACATTTTTATTTTATTTAAAATAAAATAATATATCTTAATTATATACTCAAATGGTTAGCTTACAAATTAACTACAACACTAACTAACTACTTATGTTCACACCATTTAAATTAGTTGCTAACTTATATAAATTAATTTCCCTATACATTCTAAATAAATAAACAAAACAAATATATACCTTACTGCCTTTGCCTATTTCTCGGCAAATCCACTAAGCACTCCCATATCCACGTCAACTCTACACTTCCCAAAGGCCAGCGTTGACCTTCGTTCACCCATCGGAGATACACCAAAACCCACCTGTTGCCATGTCGAGCTCCTCAGTGAACTTGTTTTCCCCTTCCAGCTCGTCGTTGAAGTCGCGACACCCACTCATTCGCGAGACCCAGAATTGCTTCGAGCTAGGGTCGAGCGTCAGGCCGTGCGATGGTCGAGTTGCCCGCCAAACCCCCTTGCGATGAACACTAGCCCTAGGCGCCCTGTTCGAACATGATTGTTCCCTTCGACAATCTCTGAACACACCAAGATCGAATCCCCCTTTTCTGGATAGTTTGAATAGGATAAGAGAACTTCGATTTCATTTAGAAATCAAGGAGGAAGCAGCTTTGATCTCGGTTTGCTTGGAAAACGAGACAGAAGAGAGGAGAAGGGTTTTCCGTGGGTTTCAAAAATGCGGATTCCAGAAGGAAATGGCCTTAATATATAGGGGAACGAAGGAAACATATCGTACTGCCATTAAATTATTGTTCCTTTGATTTTGAAGAAGGGGGACAAAAGTTTGAGCTCGAGGAAAAATATAGACGTCGCGATGTCCACCTATAGGTCCGCGTTAGTAAATGCATAGGTCGGCCTTCTTTTTATTTTATTCATTTTGATTTTTATTTTGTTTTTAAATTTAAACAACT
Organism: Allium sativum; assembly: GCA_030737875.1. NCBI lineage: Eukaryota > Viridiplantae > Streptophyta > Magnoliopsida > Asparagales > Amaryllidaceae > Allium > Allium sativum. Next base: position 29,546,382 of record JASFAX010000021.1, on the reverse strand, counting down.
GAAATATCTTGCGGTCCTCGAACCATCATAGTAAACCTAACGACTGACATTACCAGATTATAGCGTTGTTCTGGACTAAATGGAGCCGATCCTAAATTTTAATTCGACTGTATAGAAGAGAGAACTATTTTAAATTAACGAATTATATTAAATACGATTTAAAATATAACTTGATTTTAAACATTAAATTCATCGAAAAAATTTATTATTATCGTTCTATTCGATATTAAATCATATAATGATTTTTAAACTGATAAATTCCATAATAAAAATCCATTTATTTTTAAATCAATATTTAAAACTATATTAAATATTTAAAATTAATCGACGAAAAATCTGGGTCGTTACATTCTTCCCCCCTTAAAATAATTTCGTCCTCGAAATTGTTAAGGTAGGAAAAAGGGTACAAATCTATTTCTTTTCAAAATCTCACTTATGTTGAAACTCAACTCCTCATATTTCAACAAATTCAATTCTACCAAAACTTTTGGTTTCCATTCATATTGAATATCACACGCGATACATGCTTTCATTCATTTGACTCTGAATGATTTGCAATTGAGTTATTCACATCCAACTCATATTCTATTCATAATGGTTCAACACCAATTTATCCAAATTGATTCTAGTCAATTGATTCACTTCGACCCATTTAACTAGCTTAAGTTAAATTCTAATTCCAGAATTCAATTCCCAGGTTTTTCATTTCAAATCCTTTGAAATACATAAATATATACTTATATTTATTTTCATCTAAAACTCAAAACATTTGAATTTTCAAACCACTTGTTTTCCTTTCAAACAAATTCCATCAAAAATTTTCTAAGGTAGCCATTCGTCACTTAGAACTCGAAAATGAATACTGATGAAGCTGCAGTCATCATCAGAATTATTTTCCAGCGACTGAAGTGAGTGCAGTGCCTTATTATTTCAAAATCCATGATTTTCTTTCAAATCCTTTAAAACAAATCTATATTGTTCTAATATACTTCCAAAAATATTTCAAACTTCCCAGGATTTAAATTTCAAATTCTGGTTTGAATTCAAATTTAATTCATCTCATTTGTACTTTTCATTCATATACAAATTCTATTTTGGGTATAAATAACCATTTCATTTCTATAATCGTATTTGATTATAATATTAACATTCAACACATCCATATAATATAATGATTTCAAAAATCATTCTTTCTGTATCCAAAATATAATTTTGGGTAAAATTATTTCATCTACCCACTTGAAAACAATATCATGTTCAATCTTCTGTTCAAGCGTTTAGAAATTCCTATCGACTTCGTGGCGTCCCACGATTCGACCAGAATTCATAAACCACTCACAGACTAGTCAACACAATATAGAACAACTTTTATATCAATTTACAAATACGCTCTCTCGTATATATACGCTCAACTCATTCTAGGGTACTACTGACCCTATCTCTAATGAGCACATGCCACAAAAGCCTAGGTGTTCACTCAACCTAAGCTCTGATACCACTGTAATAGCCCGCAAATCCGAGCTATCTGAGTTGACTAAATACACCACATGTCCAACCCAAATAACACAGAAATACGAACCATTAATAGAAAGAAGTTAGAGGATGAGAAATAGAAAGAAAGAAATATTAGAATAGAAGAAAAACGAAGATCACAACTCACAGCGGAACGAAGAAAATATATTATATAACATAACTTTTGAAATACAAATCAGTAACTTTATATACATACCATCATCAGAGCACAACAGTCATTTCTGGAACAGTTATAAACACCTGTTTCCAGATACAAACAAGGTCCACAGCGGAATATATGATAGCCTATAGCTAACCGGTGAAGCCTCCTGCTTCCAGCTCCTTCAAATGAATCTGTGAAATCCCGACTACTTGACTGCCCGTACAAATTTGGGCACCCAAGAGTTTAGGGAAAACAAAACAAAATAAACTCTGGGTCAGTCATGGGACTGGTGTGAGTAAACTCCAACCACTTGTTTAACTTTCAAAACCCTTTCGAAAGAAAAGATAATAGTAAGACCAACCCACACATAAACATGGACGGTTTTTACCTTACTATAACCCAAAACACTTTGATATCAATCCAGTGATATTATAATAATGTCTACATCAAGTAAATAACCAAATAGCAGAACGCTTGCATCTCACGCTCCACATATATAGTATAAAATCAAAAACCGCATGGCGCTTATTGGAGATTGGATTTCCAACATGACAAGGTATGGAACCACCTTCCGACTGTGTATCTCTAGAGAGGAATACACTGGGTTCAACAAGAACATCTTGCAACCCGGCCCACACATGACCGACCCCTCATTTCGCTTGAGTGTATCGAATGTATATCACCAACGGTTGGACTCAAACCACCGTTTCCCGAATGGGCAGAATCGATAGATTTAGGAACAAAAGGAATTTCTCTAGATAGGTGATTATACACCCTAATGGGTGCGACCCACATAGCCATGCTGCCTGCCCGATTTTTGTCCTTTCCCGGTTGTTGAGGCCTGAGGCTACGCATACTTACCATTCATTGATAGCACAATCACTTTGAATGCCACATTGTCAGATCCGTTAATCACTAGTTGAGTTTGCACAAATATTCTGGATATTATGCTAAGGGATAAATCCGTTGCAACCATATATATTCATACAGACCAACCCAATTGATCATTGGAAATACTCTGTCAGACATTCGTCCATTTACGTTCGTTCTGGGACTGAACGAAACCGAAGGCACTATTTCTATTACTAGAAAAAGCCCTTGCACTTCACTCCGTCTTCAATATATTCAGCATACTTGGTTCGCAACGCTTATGCCGATACGGAGTGGTTCTTCGGATAATAATCCAACCGGTCTCTCCATATTGACAACGAGGGTCAAAAACTTCGATAGTCTGTGGTTTAACTATCGAATAAAAACAAGTGTTCATCCAACATATCAAACAAATCACTGGGCTCTTTAATTAATATTTCATTAATTAAATCCTCTTTCCATTTCCTTATCAATATTTGTTAACCAAATATTTCAATAACCATATTGGCCCTTATGCCATTTGGAAAACGTTTCCAAATAATAACTTCCTTTATTTTCTACATATTAGAAAATATCTCTATTTGCAATTGGAAACAATTCCAATCACTCATCTCTATCCCTTTTTGTTTACAACATTCGATTTTTATATTCACTTTACTATCGAATTCAATACGTCGATACAATGATTTCAAATTATCAAAATATCTTAAAAATATTCTAACTCCTTAAATTTCCGGAAAATTTCGCCATAACCTCCCCTGTATCGGGAGCATCGGGAAATTTCAAATAGCTTCCCGGTCCTTCTAATCTCAAAAAGAAAAAGAAGAAGCCAAGCGGCTAGCCGATACGGCGCATAAAACCCATATATGAATTTAAACATGTACCTTTTTGTCGGGCACATAAATAAAAATCTTCATATACGTCATCCCATATCTGTTTAACACCTGTTCACCTGTTTCCTATTCAATTCAACTCAATCCATTCGTTTTAATTAAATTTTGAATCGTTTGAATTCAGTTTCGCTCAATTATACTTTAATTAGCCTTTTTGCCTATTTCACTTCTTTGTTGAACATAACATGTTCGAACAAAATATTTAACTCGTTCATAACCAAATCGAATTTCAATTTCAAGTCTAGTTCTCTTTTTTTCTATTTCGAATATAAATTTTCAAATCGAATTCGCTTATTTAAGGCCCAATATCCATTCAAAAGCTCCTTAACTAATTTCTATTCAATTTAGTTAATTCCATTCAATAAATCAAAAATCTGGTTTCTGTTTCAAAAATCATATTTATTTACACAACTTGAATTCGCATATATTTTGCAACTCACTCTGAAATTTTCTAAATAGAACTTCGGATTTTATTTGCTTAAAATCCTTTTATAATATTAAATAAACCATTATGGTTTTAAAACGATTCTGGCGCTGTTTTTCTGAAAATTTGATTTTGACATAACTCAAAATCTATACGACGAAATCTAGATTTTTCTCTTTCATTAGAAAACTATTATCAAACCGGTCCTGACGTTTCTTGTTTCAAAGAATTTCGACTTCAATCGAGTTCTGTATATTCAATTGAAGTTCGAATCGCTAATTTACGAACTGCATCGCTGCGGCGAGTTCGTTTTAATTATATTCATATTTATAAACCTTTAAACTTCGTTAAATGAATTCAACTCCCTTCTAATATATATATTCAAAATTCCATTTGAATCTTTACATTTCAAATTCCATAGTTTTAAATCCTGCATTCAAATCCCATTTGAAATCCTTTATTCGAATTCCATTTCAAATCCTTTATTCGAATTCCATTTCAAATCCTCTATTCGAATTCCCACCTTAATTCAACTCCTTTTTGAATTTCTATATTTGAAATTCATACTTGAATTTAAATATCTAAACTCCATTTAAATTTTTATTTGAAATTCTAAATGTTTCAAATTCCATTTGCACATCTATATTCCAATTTCTATATTTGAATTTTTATTGAAATTCAAATATTCACTTTTTTTTTTAAATTCTATATTTAAAATTCCATAGTTTAAAACCCATTTGAATTCTAATATTCAAATCCCATAGATTAAATCCTATTTGAATTCAATTTGAATCTCTTACATTCAAATTTCATTTTTCATTTCCGACCCCATTTGAATTTCTAATATTCAAATTCATTTTCAACACCATTTGAATTTCTAATATTCAAACTCATTTTCAACACCATTTGAATTTCTAATATTCAAATTCATTTGAATTCCCTTGAATTCAAATTCCATTTCAAAACTATTTGGATTTCCTATTTTGAAATCCTATTTCAATCCTACTTTGAAATCCTACTTTCAAAGTTTATTTCAAATTCTATTTTGAAATCTCATATTCAAATTTCTACTTGAATTTCTGTATTCAATTCCATGTTTAAATTCAATACTCGAATTTCTATTTCAAATCTCAATTCAAATCTCATGTTTAAATTCCATTCAAATCTCTATTCAAATTTCACATTTGAATTCTTCCTTGAAATACTATATTTCAATTTCTATTCAATTCTTCTTTGAAATTCTATATTTCAAATTCTATTTTGAAATTCTACATTCAAATCTCTATTTGAATTTCTTTATTTGAATTCCTTCGAATTCAAATTATAGTTTAATTCCTTGAATTCAAATTCTACTTTTCATTCTAATCTCGTCTATTCAAATTCTATTTGAACCTCTTATTTGAATTTCTAATATTCAATCCCCTTTTAAAATTCAAATATTTAACTCCCTTTTAAAATTCAAATGTTAGACTCAAATTTCATTTGAGTTATATATATTTAAAAATTTCATTTCACATCCTGTTTTGAAATTTTATTTCAAATTCCAATTTCACACTGGTGTTTCTATTTCTGAATTATCAAATGATAATTCTTTTCACTTCATTTATAACTTCGTTATAAAAGAACTATTTATAACTTCGTTTATAAAGAAACTACTTGTTTTATTTTTCAACAACAAGTTTATATTTTCATTCCCATTTAAAATTCAAATTCTATTTAAAAATAGAATTTTTTTTCCTTTTTAAATCTCCAATATCCTTCCACGATAGTTTTAAATATCATTACTTAAGCCCAGTGATAAAATAGACAAAGCAACTAATTATTTATTTTTCTAACACATCATATATAACAATATATATGCAACCAAATAACAAACAGATAATATATTTTTGAGGAATCCAGTTGGATTCCTCCAACCTGTTTTTCCTGCATCCACAGATGTTAGCACATAAATAATACCCATTCTGCTTCGTGGCAGAATATCGCGGTATAGAAGGTCATCCACTAATCATAGCGTGGGGCGTATAGGGTAATCATCCGCTATGAAACTGCGGGCATCCGCTAATGAGACTGCGGGAATCCAACCAATCAATCAACCCAATATATATATATAGCCTAAATAACTAATATATATAAAACAAGCAGAAAAATCCAAACAAGCAACAACAATTATTTTTAACGGAATAAAAATAATTAGAATAAAAGGTGAGTGAGATTTACTCACCGTGATTTTTCCCTTTGACGAAACATCCAGTAAATCCCAAATTAAATGACTACGAGTTGCCTTGACCGAATCCATTCAACATCTACGATTATTAAATTTCATTCAACAATTAATCGATTTCTAATTTAAATTAACCTACCGGATAAATAAATAAATTTATGTATTTTTAAACATTAAACCTTTTGTACATTTACAGCTTGCTTAATAAAATAACAGATGTTAATTACCTTTTAAACATTTTTATTTTATTTAAAATAATATATCTTAATTATATACTCAAATGGTTAGCTTACAAATTAACTACAACACTAACTAACTACTTATGTTCACACCATTTAAATTAGTTGCTAACTTATATAAATTAATTTCCCTATACATTCTAAATAAATAAACAAAACAAATATATACCTTACTGCCTTTGCCTATTTCTCGGCAAATCCACTAAGCACTCCCATATCCACGTCAACTCTACACTTCCCAAAGGCCAGCGTTGACCTTCGTTCACCCATCGGAGATACACCAAAACCCACCTGTTGCCATGTCGAGCTCCTCAGTGAACTTGTTTTCCCCTTCCAGCTCGTCGTTGAAGTCGCGACACCCACTCATTCGCGAGACCCAGAATTGCTTCGAGCTAGGGTCGAGCGTCAGGCCGTGCGATGGTCGAGTTGCCCGCCAAACCCCCTTGCGATGAACACTAGCCCTAGGCGCCCTGTTCGAACATGATTGTTCCCTTCGACAATCTCTGAACACACCAAGATCGAATCCCCCTTTTCTGGATAGTTTGAATAGGATAAGAGGACTTCGATTTCATTTAGAAATCAAGGAGGAAGCAGCTTTGATCTCGGTTTGCTTGGAAAACGAGACAGAAGAGAGGAGAAGGGTTTTCCGTGGGTTTCAAAAATGCGGATTCCAGAAGGAAATGGCCTTAATATATAGGGGAACGAAGGAAACGTATCGTACTGCCATTAAATTATTGTTCCTTTGATTTTGAAGAAGGGGGAAAAAAGTTTGAGCTCAAGGAAAAATATAGACGTCGCGATGTCCACCTATAGGTCCGCGTTAGTAAATGCATAGGTCGGCCTTCTTTTTATTTTATTCATTTTGATTTTTATTTTGTTTTTAAATTTAAACAACTGAAATATCTTGCGGTCCTCGAACCATCATAGTAAACCTAACGACTGACATTACCAGATTATAGCGTTGTTCTGGACTAAATGGAGCCGATCCTAAATTTTAATTCGACTGTATAGAAGAGAGAACTATTTTAAATTAACGAATTATATTAAATACGATTTAAAATATAACTTGATTTTAAACATTAAATTCATCGAAAAAATTTATTATTATCGTTCTATTCGATATTAAATCATATAATGATTTTTAAACTGATAAATTCCATAATAAAAATCCATTTATTTTTAAATCAATATTTAAAACTATATTAAATATTTAAAATTAATCGACGAAAAATCTGGGTCGTTACACCCCCCCCCCCTCATCTCGCCGCCTAAACGATGGCGCACCCCCATCCCTTCTGTCCTTCCCTCCCACTCGTCCTCTCCAACACCGAAGATCGAACCCCCCCTCTGGCCTCGCGAGATTCAAACCGCGACCACCTTCCATAGTTCCGCCGCCAGTAGCCTCCCACCGCCTGAAACCCCGCAACGACCTCCTCCTATCCCTCCCCCTCTGCTTCGACTGGACCCGCAACACCCTGGGCCACTGCGCCTGCTGCCGAACTTCACCGCCTCCTCCCGTGGAGCCACCACGTCTCCAGCAAACAAAACCCTAGTTTTTAATGTAAGTTTCTCCGGTTTTATTTATTTAGTTTATTTTATATTTAGGCTAGGAAAAACCGATATTTTAGTAATGATAGAAACTGATATTTTAGTAATGATAGAAACTGATTTTTATGTGTAATAAAAACTGATTTTTATATGATGTGAAGATTAAAAATATAATTTTTATAATATAGAAAGAATTGATTTTTCATATAGAAAAGAATTGATTTTTCATATAAAAAAGAATTGATTTTTCATATAGAAAAGAATTGATTTTTCATTAGGAAAAGAATTGATTTTTAATTAGGAAAAGAATTGATTTTTTTATAGTGATGTAATAGAAAAGGCGAAGTATTTATATTAGAAAAGGCGAAATATTTATTTTAGAAAAGGCGAGATCTTTATATAGATAGTAGCGATGTAAAAATATAATTTTTATCTATATAGGAGCGGTGTGAAAATAGGATTTTTATATATTGAATAGCGAAGTAAAAATGTGATTTTTACATATGTAGTGACTACGGGCAACGAAAGCGACAAAAGGCGGGAACGACGAAGACTTGTACAAAAGTAGAGTCGTAGTATTGGATAGCTTTCGGTGAGAACTTCTCACCTTTCAATTTAATTTTTCTAGTTATAAATATACACTAGGATGCAGACGGTGTTTAGCAGCACCCGACACCCGTCATCCACAGACCATGGATGGCTTGTTTGTTTAATTGTTTGGTTGTGTAGTTGGTTAGATATTTTGTTTGAATTGAACTGTTGGGTAAAATGAATTGGTTTGGTTGATGTGTGAATGGCGTGGGCCTTCACTAGACCGGGGATAAGGCTAGGCCTTGTCCTGTTTCTAGTATCGTGCCGTTATGCCGCCGAAATTTTCTAAAATAAGTTAGAAAAATAAAAATATCATTTTTATTTGGTAAATGAACTGAATAAAAATTCATGTGTTAAAATAAAATATTTGATCGTTAAAAATATAATTTTTAACGTGAATGTGAATAAATAAATATTCATTTACAAACCGGACGGTTTGTTTATGTACACCTATTTGAAGGACATTGATTGGGACGATAAATTTTACACATCGCCCAACTGCACAAATAAAAATCTGTGTTTGATTGCTTGAAACCCCACACGGGTATTGGGATGATATTTGACGTACACTAATCCCGATTTTTTAGTTGTATGTTGATCGATTGATTGACAGACTGTTATAAGCGTTGAATATTTATATTTGATGCTTATACAGTGTAGAATGCACTTTGGATGATGGTTGATTATTCATCGTTGTTGATATATACATGTGTTGTAGAAAATCCATATAATTAACATTATATGGTAATTGATTGGGCCTCATTCCAGTTTTGAAAAAGAAATATTTGAAAAAGAAATATTTGAAATAGAAATATTTGAAATAGAATATTTGAAAATAGGAATATATGAAGCCGTGTTGATTAGATTGACGCCATTTTGACGTGAACGATATTTATATCGATTTTACTCATTTTTCAACGAATATTGAAATAGATTTGAAATTCGAATTAAATTGAATAGATTTGAAATTCGAATTAAATTGAATAGATTTGAAATTCGAATTAAATTGAGTAGATTTGAAATTGAAATCACATTGAAATGAATTCGAATTGAAAGGGTATAAATGAATTCGAATTGAAATTGAATATAAATGAATTCGAATTGAAATTGAATATAAATGAATTCGAATTGAAATTGAATATAAATGAATTCGAATTGAATTGATTTGAATTGAATTAGAACTGAAATTGAATTAGAAATCAATTTGAATTAAAATCGATTTGAAATGAATTTAAAACGAATTTATATTGGAATATTCAATTTTGATTTGAAATTGAATATGAAGTTGAAACCGCTTTGAAAATGAATTGAAAACGATTTATAAAGCACGTTTTAAATTGAAATCGACGAAGTATATATTATATATATTATATATATTATATAATGGCCTGAATAGAACGCGCCGCGCCACGGCAGTTCGCGAATTTCGACCATTGACTTCGAACGGATATTTTGGGAGATCCGACCGTCGGATTCTCCTAAAACTGGAACCGTTGGGTTCGCATCGAAAAGAACTTTCTAACGAGTATTAGAAATTTGAAATCTAACGGTTGGATTTGGAATTATGTCCAAATCAAATTTGAAAAAGTTCGCTGTAAGTGCAGTTCGATGGCCGTTGATGGAAATCGACTGTACGGGCCTTGATAAAATTATTAAAAATAGTAATAATTTGTGTAAAATCATAAGAAATGATTTAGAAAGAATTGGGATGAAAAAACTCCATATTTGAAAAGATAAAAATAGATTTTTATCGAAATGAACTAGTTCTGAACTAGAATTATAATTCTATTTATTTTTAAATAAATAAATTGAATTTGAAATGGTTTTGAAAATAACCAGAATTTCCAATGATTGCATTGGAATGGATTTGAATCGAAATTGTCTTCGGAATATTTTGATGTTGGATTTCGTGATTATACAGATGTTGTTATGGAAATTTGAAAGATATAGATATGTATATCGTTATTTCCAATACGATATCTGTTGGTCGTATAATTTGATATTGAATATAAGCCGGTATATTTTCTATTCAGAGCCTTGTGTTTAATATCAAATGTGATTTGGGTTTGTCGTGAATGGTGTCTTCATTAACACTGTTCTTGAACCCAGTTGAGAAAAGATTAAATCTTTTTATTTAGATTTAATGAAGAGTACCAATTAAATAATATTTAATTGGAATTGAAATGATATTGATTTTTGGGTTTATCGTGGACAGTGTTTTAAATAACACTCGTTCTTTAACCCGATAATTAATGGAATGTGACTTTGGGTTTATCGTGAACCGTGTTTTAAATGACATTGATTCTTTAACCCAATTAACGATTAAAACTAAGTAGAGTTTTAATGAATCTTTAATTAGATTGAAATGATCGAGAATGGAGTATCACCAGTTTTGCTCCAGGCGATAGTTAAATCTTTAATTAGATTTGAACGTGAAATGGTAATTGAATTTACCGATAACACCGTGGTGTTAGATATGAAGTATTACCAGTTTTACTTCATGGGATGAATAGGTTGGGATTGGGAAATTAAAATAAATGATTACTTCGGTAAGGTTCGTTAATCCCGACTAGTTGAATCGAAATTCAAAAGATGATTAAAGAATAAATTCAAGGAATTTATCTTGGATAAAATTAATGGGAACCTTTCCCTGTGAATGTGAAATTTAGAAACTAACGGTCGGTTAGCCAAGCAGAATGGTGTTCTGGATATTGATCTGATGTTGGTTTCGGCCTTCGGGGTTAATATTTGGGGAATTATTCTCTTGATTAATTTACGGTTAGTGACTGATAAATTGGAATGAGGCGTATGTTGTGTTTGTGTAACACTTATTTAAAATATACGCGAGTTATTCGGAAAGACCGGGTTTATCCCATTTTGAATAACTGGTACGACGATAAGTCGAAGATGAAGACGGTGGTCGAAGACCAGAAGTCTTCACGTCGTTTGGGTGATTACTGATGATCTTGATTGGGCTGTACACCCAAGAAGATGGAAACAGTTGGTGATCGTCCAGACGCACTTGGAGATCGATGGATATGCGGGGTACTAGGTGCCTTCGGTTTCGTTCAGACCCAGAACGAACTTGTAAATGGACTGTGTGTCTGACATTGGATTTTAGTCCGTGCGATTGATCTCTATTAAATATATATCTGTTTGGCGGCGGAGAATTTGTTCTCTTGCTTAACGCCCTTCTCTGAGACGTACGAGCTCAGGGGTTATATATCGATGGATATTAAACGCATGGAGTGAATTGCCTGTGTGGCATGCCTAAGTGGCAATTGATCGAGGCTTCTGTTGAAAAGCAAAGTCTTGTGGTGATGATCAAAGCACGGCCTTTGTGGCGTAGCTTTGTGTAACGTTTACTTCGCGAGCCTCGCACCCCGGTTGTGAACCAAAAACGGGAGAAGGACCTCAGGGAGGGCATGCGTTTCTTTCTAGCTAGGGTGGTGTCAGTGACCTACCAGCCCTGACATTTATATACTTTTCACCTGTGTGGTTGTTGCTGTTGCGAGGCGCCTCGGTTTGATCGGACGATCCGGGTCCGATGGAGTCATTCGTTGGCTCATTTGCGCCCCAAAGGGCGGGGAAACGTAGTGTTCAGGCATTTTAATCCACATCGGTGGACCGGCCCTGTCGCTCCAAGGGTCACTCGAGCTCTGATCCTGAGACATGGTAGGCTAGATTGTCTCGAATCGGTTGAGGACTATCTTTTGCCTCGGTTCATAGATGGAAATCCAATTTCCAAATACGTGACTTTGCGATTTTGATTGTATAACCTATATATGGCGACATAGTGGTATGGGGCATTCATGCCGCCTATGATTGATACTTATGATTTGAAGTTGTTTTATACACTATACACTTATAATGGTATCAAATGATTTGTTTTAAAACGTATCAAGCATTCTTTGGCTGTTATAAGGGAAAACCCTATCCCCCGGCTTGCGTTGCATTGTGTGATAGGACCTGGGTCTTATAACAACTTCATTTTTCTTTATTTAGCATTGCGCTATTTGTTTTATGCACTGGTATTCTTGGGAGGAAACCCGTTCCGTGTTATACGGCGTGGTCACTTGATTTACCTAATTTTAAAAATAAAGATTAATGACTGTTTTAGTTCTCACACCAGTCACATGACTGACCTGGAGTTTATTGTTTTAACCTAAACTCTGGGTGCCCTTATTTTGACACGGGCAGCTAGTAGTTTTGGTTTTGCAGATTTATATTCACAGGATCCTGGTTTACAACTGGAATGATATCCGGAAAGCTTTGTATCCGTATATCTCTTCTAGTTGTGTATTGTATTATTTTCCGCTGCTAAGTATTTAAATGTAATTGTAATCTCTGATATTTCTGTGTAATATTTATTTATTTATACTCTGTATATACTTGTAATCTGATGCATTGTTGTAATATACAATGAAATGTTCTTCCGTCTGCATTCTATTTGTCGTGTTCTCGAAACGATTCGGCGTTTCGAACGGTCTAGATCAGTTTAGCGACTGATTCGGATCGAGCGAAATTCCTTTTCGTCACAGTTGGTATTAGAGCTTTGGTTTACCAAGCTCAGAGAACAAGGCACATTAGAACCATACGAAAGAATTCATCAGATAATTGGATTAGTAATATCCAATTAGAATGGCTCGTTAGAGATAGGATCAGTAGTATCCTAGAACGAGTGTGAAGTGTAGATTTTTGAAAATGAAAATAATTTTTGTTTTGAAAATCTAAATCAGTTATTCGTATTTGATTATTTATTTGTATTGATTTGGACAGTCCAGTATATAAAGATTTTGCATATACGCCTTGCAAACATGTATTTGAAATTTTAATATACTGGATAGATATAGAATTAAACTCTAATCGCCCGGAGATGATTTTGATGATGGAGCTCCATCATTAGAATTTATGTTCGTATGACGAAGGTGGACTTTCTATATATTTCCTATTGACTGGTGTGAGAACCAAAATTAGATAGGGCCTATTGTTGTGATTTGGTATCAAAAACATGATTTTTGTATATGTATCAAAATTATGAATTTGAAACTCTAATTCACTAATTGATTGATGTTAGTGTTGGTTGTTTATTTGTTTGATAATTTTGAACCATTTAGCCTAATAGAATCAAATAGTGAATTATATTGAAAATTGGTCGCGTTTGCTCGCATATACATATACTTTCATTGAACAGGTCATAGCAAGGAGGCTAGAGCAGAGAATAAAATTTGTTTGCTCGACAAATAGGTACATGTTTACTACATAATTTCCTATTTTGTTTGGGTGATGATGATTTTATGAGCCTATTGGCTAGCCGCTTGGCTTTTTCTTTTTCTTTTTGAGATCAGAAGGCCTGTATGGCAATTTCGGGATTTTCCCGTGGCTCCCGGTGCAGGGGAGGTTATGGCGAAATTTTTCGAAAATTCCAGGTGTTAGCCAAATTTTTGAAATTTTTGAAATTTCTCAGAAACTGAAAAGTTGGAGAATGGAAGCCATATCGAACGTAGAGTTGATTGATCAAACCACTTTCGACTTTGTTCCTTTTCGGGGACGAAAAGTTTTAAGTGGGGAAGATTGTAACAACCCGGAAATTCTGGGCCAGTTTAAAATTTTTATTTTGGCAATTTTAGCGAATTTTGAATATTTAAAATAGATAATTTTAAATAATATTGACGAAAAATTATTTTGAATATAAATCGAACGTATATATTATACGCGTCGTCGTTAGAATATAAATATTTATATATAATTATAAATAGAATTGAAAATGGCGCGGTAGTTCGATAATTCGATTTCAAACTTCAATTGAATGTACCGGGTACAAAACAATCCGGATTTTAGTGAAACCAAAAACATTAGAATCTAATTGATAATATCTTTCCAACGAATCTGAAAAATCAAAATTTCATAGCGGGAATCAAAAGATATGTCCAGTTGAAAATTCTGAATAGTCGCTATAGGATTCAGGCCCTTAAAAATGGGAATTTTGCAAACGACCTCGGATTTCGACGAAACCACTTTTGTTGGGTCCGTGATGTAAAATTATTGCTAGGTTTCAAATTTCATAATTTTTCGAATCAATATGTGGGCGTGGCAAGGGAAAACGCGTTTGACCAATTTTAGTTGATTTTAATCGACTGGAAATTGGCCATTTTTCAAACGGTCTCAGAATGCGACGAAACTAGTTTTGTTAGGACCGTATCATCTATACGAAGCTAGAAAATATTTTTCTGGAATTTTTAGAGTTCGTATGTGACCCCGGTAAATTGAAATGCGCGTTCAAATTCAATATATAGAGTTATATGTTGATTTTGACGAAAACTGATCGAAACGCTCGAATCAGCTTGTGATACATATCCCATTGTGTTCAGAATGGGGGTAATACGCTATGGACGACAGTCGGTGGGTTCGATTTTGAGTTCGAAATAAAAGTCAACTCTTTGGGGAAGATAAATAATAAAATAATAATAAAATTTAAAACCTTTTTCCTATAACCCCCCTTTCTGTTTTCTCTCTCACCGTCGAAATCATTTCTAGAATAAAAAAAATACGATTCCTCCAATCGATGGCGGCTGACGCCATCGTCACCACCGGATCCCCCCCCCCCTCATCTCGCCGCCTAAACGATGGCGTACCCCCATCCCTTCTGTCCTTCCCTCCCACTCGCCCTCTCCAACACCGAAGATCGAACCCCCCCTCTGGCCTCGCGAGATTCAAACCGTGACCACCTCCCATAGTTCCGCCGCCAGTAGCCTCCCACCGCCTGAAACCCCACAACGACCTCCTCTTATCCCTCCCCCTCTGCTTCGACTGGACCCGCAACACCCTGGCCCACTGCGCCTGCTGCCGAACTTCACCGCCTCCTCCCGTGGAGCCACCACGTCTCCAGCAAACAAAACCCTAGTTTTTAATGTAAGTTTCTCCGGTTTTATTTATTTAGTTTATTTTATATTTAGGCTAGGAAAAACCGATATTTTAGTAATGATAGAAACTGATATTTTAGTAATGATAGAAACTGATTTTTATGTGTAATAAAAACTGATTTTTATATGATGTGAAGATTAAAAATATAATTTTTATAATATATAAAGAATTGATTTTTCATATAGAAAAGAATTGATTTTTCATATAAAAAAGAATTGATTTTTCATATAGAAAAGAATTGATTTTTCATTAGGAAAAGAATTGATTTTTAATTAGGAAAAGAATTGATTTTTTTATAGTGATGTAATAGAAAAGGCGAAGTATTTATATTAGAAAAGGCGAAATATTTATTTTAGAAAAGGCGAGATCTTTATATAGATAGTAGCGATGTAAAAATATAATTTTTATCTATATAGGAGCGGTGTGAAAATAGGATTTTTATATATTGAATAGCGAAGTAAAAATGTGATTTTTACATATGTAGTGACTACGGGCAACGAAAGCGACAAAAGGCGGGAACGACGAAGGCTTGTACAAAAGTAGAGTCGTAGTATTGGATAGCTTTCGGTGAGAACTTCTCACCTTTCAATTTAATTTTTCTAGTTATAAATATATACTAGGATGCAGACGGTGTTTAGTAGCACCCGACAACCGTCATCCACAGACCATGGATGGCTTGTTTGTTTAATTGTTTGGTTGTGTAGTTGGTTAGATATTTTGTTTGAATTGAATTGTTGGGTAAAATGAATTGATTTGATTGATGTGTGAATGGCGTGGGCCTTCACTAGACCGGGGATAAGGCTAGGCCTTGTCCCGTTTCTAGTATCGTGCCGTTATGCCGACGAAATTTTCTAAAATAAGTTAGAAAAATAAAAATATCATTTTTATTTGGTAAATGAACTGAATAAAAATTCATGTGTTAAAATAAAATATTTGATCATTAAAAATATAATTTTTAACGTGAATGTGAATAAATAAATATTCATTTACAAACCGGACGGTTTGTTTATGTACACCTATTTGAAGGACATTGATTGGGACGATAAATTTTACACATCGCCCAACTGCACAAATAAAAATCTGTGTTTGATTGCTTGAAACCCCACACGGGTATTGGGATGATATTTGACGTACACTAATCCCGATTTTTTAGTTGTATGTCGATCGATTGATTGACAGACTGTTATAAGCGTTGAATATTTATATTTGATGCTTATACAGTGTAGAATGCACTTTGGATGATGGTTGATTATTCATCGTTGTTGATATATACATGTGTTGTAGAAAATCCATATAATTAACATTATATGGTAATTGATTGGGCCTCATTCCAGTTTTGAAAAAGAAATATTTGAAAAAGAAATATTTGAAATAGAAATATTTGAAATAGAATATTTGAAAATAGGAATATATGAAGCCGTGTTGATTAGATTGACGCCATTTTGACGTGAACGATATTTATATCGATTTTACTCATTTTTCAACGAATATTGAAATAGATTTGAAATTCGAATTAAATTGAATAGATTTGAAATTCAAATTAAATTGAATAGATTTGAAATTCGAATTAAATTGAATAGATTTGAAATTGAAATCACATTGAAATGAATTCGAATTGAAAGGGTATAAATGAATTCGAATTGAAATTGAATATAAATGAATTCGAATTGAAATTGAATATAAATGAATTCGAATTGAAATTGAATATAAATGAATTCGAATTGAATTGATTTGAATTGAATTAGAACTGAAATTGAATTAGAAATCAATTTGAATTAAAATCGATTTGAAATGAATTTAAAACGAATTTATATTGGAATATTCAATTTTGATTTGAAATTGAATATGAAGTTGAAACCGCTTTGAAAATGAATTGAAAACGATTTATAAAGCACGTTTTAAATTGAAATCGACGAAGTATATATTATATATATTATATATATTATATAATGGCCTGAATAGAACGCGCCGCGCCACGGCAGTTCGCGAATTTCGACCATTGACTTCGAACGGATATTTTGGGAGATCCGACCGTCGGATTCTCCTAAAACTGGAACCGTTGGGTTCGCATCGAAAAGAACTTTCTAACGAGTATTAGAAATTTGAAATCTAACGGTTGGATTTGGAATTATGTCCAAATCAAATTTGAAAAAGTTCGCTGTAAGTGCAGTTCGATGGCCGTTGATGGAAATCGACTGTACGGGCCTTGATAAAATTATTAAAAATAGTAATAATTTGTGTAAAATCATAAGAAATGATTTAGAAAGAATTGGGATGAAAAAACTCCATATTTGAAAAGATAAAAATAGATTTTTATCGAAATGAACTAGTTCTGAACTAGAATTATAATTCTATTTATTTTTAAATAAATAAATTGAATTTGAAATGGTTTTGAAAATAACCAGAATTTCCAATGATTGCATTGGAATGGATTTGAATCGAAATTGTCTTCGGAATATTTTGATGTTGGATTTCGTGATTATACAGATGTTGTTATGGAAATTTGAAAGATATAGATATGTATATCGTTATTTCCAATACGATATCTGTTGGTCGTATAATTTGATATTGAATATAAGCCGGTATATTTTCTATTCAGAGCCTTGTGTTTAATATCAAATGTGATTTGGGTTTGTCGTGAATGGTGTCTTCATTAACACTGTTCTTGAACCCAGTTGAGAAAAGATTAAATCTTTTTATTTAGATTTAATGAAGAGTACCAATTAAATAATATTTAATTGGAATTGAAATGATATTGATTTTTGGGTTTATCGTGGACAGTGTTTTAAATAACACTCGTTCTTTAACCCGATAATTAATGGAATGTGACTTTGGGTTTATCGTGAACCGTGTTTTAAATGACATTGATTCTTTAACCCAATTAACGATTAAAACTAAGTAGAGTTTTAATGAATCTTTAATTAGATTGAAATGATCGAGAATGGAGTATCACCAGTTTTGCTCCAGGCGATAGTTAAATCTTTAATTAGATTTGAACGTGAAATGGTAATTGAATTTACCGATAACACCGTGGTGTTAGATATGAAGTATTACCAGTTTTACTTCATGGGATGAATAGGTTGGGATTGGGAAATTAAAATAAATGATTACTTCGGTAAGGTTCGTTAATCCCGACTAGTTGAATCGAAATTCAAAAGATGATTAAAGAATAAATTCAAGGAATTTATCTTGGATAAAATTAATGGGAACCTTTCCCTGTGAATGTGAAATTTAGAAACTAACGGTCGGTTAGCCAAGCAGAATGGTGTTCTGGATATTGATCTGATGTTGGTTTCGGCCTTCGGGGTTAATATTTGGGGAATTATTCTCTTGATTAATTTACGGTTAGTGACTGATAAATTGGAATGAGGCGTATGTTGTGTTTGTGTAACACTTATTTAAAATATACGCGAGTTATTCGGAAAGACCGGGTTTATCCCATTTTGAATAACTGGTACGACGATAAGTCGAAGATGAAGACGGTGGTCGAAGACCAGAAGTCTTCACGTCGTTTGGGTGATTACTGATGATCTTGATTGGGCTGTACACCCAAGAAGATGGAAACAGTTGGTGATCGTCCAGACGCACTTGGAGATCGATGGATATGCGGGGTACTAGGTGCCTTCGGTTTCGTTCAGACCCAGAACGAACTTGTAAATGGACTGTGTGTCTGACATTGGATTTTAGTCCGTGCGATTGATCTCTATTAAATATATATCTGTTTGGCGGCGGAGAATTTGTTCTCTTGCTTAACGCCCTTCTCTGAGACGTACGAGCTCAGGGGTTATATATCGATGGATATTAAACGCATGGAGTGAATTGCCTGTGTGGCATGCCTAAGTGGCAATTGATCGAGGCTTCTGTTGAAAAGCAAAGTCTTGTGGTGATGATCAAAGCACGGCCTTTGTGGCGTAGCTTTGTGTAACGTTTACTTCGCGAGCCTCGCACCCCGGTTGTGAACCAAAAACGGGAGAAGGACCTCAGGGAGGGCATGCGTTTCTTTCTAGCTAGGGTGGTGTCAGTGACCTACCAGCCCTGACATTTATATACTTTTCACCTGTGTGGTTGTTGCTGTTGCGAGGCGCCTCGGTTTGATCGGACGATCCGGGTCCGATGGAGTCATTCGTTGGCTCATTTGCGCCCCAAAGGGCGGGGAAACGTAGTGTTCAGGCATTTTAATCCACATCGGTGGACCGGCCCTGTCGCTCCAAGGGTCACTCGAGCTCTGATCCTGAGACATGGTAGGCTAGATTGTCTCGAATCGGTTGAGGACTATCTTTTGCCTCGGTTCATAGATGGAAATCCAATTTCCAAATACGTGACTTTGCGATTTTGATTGTATAACCTATATATGGCGACATAGTGGTATGGGGCATTCATGCCGCCTATGATTGATACTTATGATTTGAAGTTGTTTTATACACTATACACTTATAATGGTATCAAATGATTTGTTTTAAAACGTATCAAGCATTCTTTGGCTGTTATAAGGGAAAACCCTATCCCCCGGCTTGCGTTGCATTGTGTGATAGGACCTGGGTCTTATAACAACTTCATTTTTCTTTATTTAGCATTGCGCTATTTGTTTTATGCACTGGTATTCTTGGGAGGAAACCCGTTCCGTGTTATACGGCGTGGTCACTTGATTTACCTAATTTTAAAAATAAAGATTAATGACTGTTTTAGTTCTCACACCAGTCACATGACTGACCTGGAGTTTATTGTTTTAACCTAAACTCTGGGTGCCCTTATTTTGACACGGGCAGCTAGTAGTTTTGGTTTTGCAGATTTATATTCACAGGATCCTGGTTTACAACTGGAATGATATCCGGAAAGCTTTGTATCCGTATATCTCTTCTAGTTGTGTATTGTATTATTTTCCGCTACTAAGTATTTAAATGTAATTGTAATCTCTGATATTTCTGTGTAATATTTATTTATTTATACTCTGTATATACTTGTAATCTGATGCATTGTTGTAATATACAATGAAATGTTCTTCCGTATGCATTCTATTTGTCGTGTTCTCGAAACGATTCGGCGTTTCGAACGGTCTAGATCAGTTTAGCGACTGATTCGGATCGAGCGAAATTCCTTTTCGTCACAGTTGGTATTAGAGCTTTGGTTTACCAAGCTCAGAGAACAAGGCACATTAGAACCATACGAAAGAATTCATCAGATAATTGGATTAGTAATATCCAATTAGAATGGCTCGTTAGAGATAGGATCAGTAGTATCCTAGAACGAGTGTGAAGTGTAGATTTTTGAAAATGAAAATAATTTTTGTTTTGAAAATCTAAATCAGTTATTCGTATTTGATTATTTATTTGTATTGATTTGGACAGTCCAGTATATAAAGATTTTGCATATACGCCTTGCAAACATGTATTTGAAATTTTAATATACTGGATAGATATAGAATTACACTCTAATCGCCCGGAGATGATTTTGATGATGGAGCTCCATCATTAGAATTTATGTTCGTATGACGAAGGTGGACTTTCTATATATTTCCTATTGACTGGTGTGAGAACCAAAATTAGATAGGGCCTATTGTTGTGATTTGGTATCAAAAACATGATTTTTGTATATGTATCAAAATTATGAATTTGAAACTCTAATTCACTAATTGATTGATGTTAGTGTTGGTTGTTTATTTGTTTGATAATTTTGAACCATTTAGCCTAATAGAATCAAATAGTGAATTATATTGAAAATTGGTCGCGTTTGCTCGCATATACATATACTTTCATTGAACAGGTCATAGCAAGGAGGCTAGAGCAGAGAATAAAATTTGTTTGCTCGACAAATAGGTACATGTTTACTACATAATTTCCTATTTTGTTTGGGTGATGATGATTTTATGAGCCTATTGGCTAGCCGCTTGGCTTTTTCTTTTTCTTTTTGAGATCAGAAGGCCTGTATGGCAATTTCGGGATTTTCCCGTGGCTCCCGGTGCAGGGGAGGTTATGGCGAAATTTTTCGAAAATTCCAGGTGTTAGCCAAATTTTTGAAATTTTTGAAATTTCTCAGAAACTGAAAAGTTGGAGAATGGAAGCCATATCGAACGTAGAGTTGATTGATCAAACCACTTTCGACTTTGTTCCTTTTCGGGGACGAAAAGTTTTAAGTGGGGAAGATTGTAACAACCCGGAAATTCTGGGCCAGTTTAAAATTTTTATTTTGGCAATTTTAGCGAATTTTGAATATTTAAAATAGATAATTTTAAATAATATTGACGAAAAATTATTTTGAATATAAATCGAACGTATATATTATACGCGTCGTCGTTAGAATATAAATATTTATATATAATTATAAATAGAATTGAAAATGGCGCGGTAGTTCGATAATTCGATTTCAAACTTCAATTGAATGTACCGGGTACAAAACAATCCGGATTTTAGTGAAACCAAAAACATTAGAATCTAATTGATAATATCTTTCCAACGAATCTGAAAAATCAAAATTTCATAGCGGGAATCAAAAGATATGTCCAGTTGAAAATTCTGAATAGTCGCTATAGGATTCAGGCCCTTAAAAATGGGAATTTTGCAAACGACCTCGGATTTCGACGAAACCACTTTTGTTGGGTCCGTGATGTAAAATTATTGCTAGGTTTCAAATTTCATAATTTTTCGAATCAATATGTGGGCGTGGCAAGGGAAAACGTGTTTGACCAATTTTAGTTGATTTTAATCGACTGGAAATTGGCCATTTTTCAAACGGTCTCAGAATGCGACGAAACTAGTTTTGTTAGGACCGTATCATCTATACGAAGCTAGAAAATATTTTTCTGGAATTTTTAGAGTTCGTATGTGACCCCGGTAAATTGAAATGCGCGTTCAAATTCAATATATAGAGTTATATGTTGATTTTGACGAAAACTGATCGAAACGCTCGAATCAGCTTGTGATACATATCCCATTGTGTTCAGAATGGGGGTAATACGCTATGGACGACAGTCGGTGGGTTCGATTTTGAGTTCGAAATAAAAGTCAACTCTTTGGGGAAGATAAATAATAAAATAATAATAAAATTTAAAACCTTTTTCCTATAACCCCCCTTTCTGTTTTCTCTCTCACCGTCGAAATCATTTCTAGAATAAAAAAAATACGATTCCTCCAATCGATGGCGGCTGACGCCATCGTCACCACCGGATCGCCCCCCCCCCCCCTCATCTCGCCGCCTAAACGATGGCGTACCCCCATCCCTTCTGTCCTTCCCTCCCACTCGCCCTCTCCAACACCGAAGATCGAACCCCCCCTCTGGCCTCGCGAGATTCAAACCGTGACCACCTCCCATAGTTCCGCCGCCAGTAGCCTCCCACCGCCTGAAACCCCACAACGACCTCCTCTTATCCCTCCCCCTCTGCTTCGACTGGACCCGCAACACCCTGGCCCACTGCGCCTGCTGCCGAACTTCACCGCCTCCTCCCGTGGAGCCACCACGTCTCCAGCAAACAAAACCCTAGTTTTTAATGTAAGTTTCTCCGGTTTTATTTATTTAGTTTATTTTATATTTAGGCTAGGAAAAACCGATATTTTAGTAATGATAGAAACTGATATTTTAGTAATGATAGAAACTGATTTTTATGTGTAATAAAAACTGATTTTTATATGATGTGAAGATTAAAAATATAATTTTTATAATATATAAAGAATTGATTTTTCATATAGAAAAGAATTGATTTTTCATATAAAAAAGAATTGATTTTTCATATAGAAAAGAATTGATTTTTCATTAGGAAAAGAATTGATTTTTAATTAGGAAAAGAATTGATTTTTTTATAGTGATGTAATAGAAAAGGCGAAGTATTTATATTAGAAAAGGCGAAATATTTATTTTAGAAAAGGCGAGATCTTTATATAGATAGTAGCGATGTAAAAATATAATTTTTATCTATATAGGAGCGGTGTGAAAATAGGATTTTTATATATTGAATAGCGAAGTAAAAATGTGATTTTTACATATGTAGTGACTACGGGCAACGAAAGCGACAAAAGGCGGGAACGACGAAGGCTTGTACAAAAGTAGAGTCGTAGTATTGGATAGCTTTCGGTGAGAACTTCTCACCTTTCAATTTAATTTTTCTAGTTATAAATATATACTAGGATGCAGACGGTGTTTAGTAGCACCCGACAACCGTCATCCACAGACCATGGATGGCTTGTTTGTTTAATTGTTTGGTTGTGTAGTTGGTTAGATATTTTGTTTGAATTGAATTGTTGGGTAAAATGAATTGATTTGATTGATGTGTGAATGGCGTGGGCCTTCACTAGACCGGGGATAAGGCTAGGCCTTGTCCCGTTTCTAGTATCGTGCCGTTATGCCGACGAAATTTTCTAAAATAAGTTAGAAAAATAAAAATATCATTTTTATTTGGTAAATGAACTGAATAAAAATTCATGTGTTAAAATAAAATATTTGATCATTAAAAATATAATTTTTAACGTGAATGTGAATAAATAAATATTCATTTACAAACCGGACGGTTTGTTTATGTACACCTATTTGAAGGACATTGATTGGGACGATAAATTTTACACATCGCCCAACTGCACAAATAAAAATCTGTGTTTGATTGCTTGAAACCCCACACGGGTATTGGGATGATATTTGACGTACACTAATCCCGATTTTTTAGTTGTATGTCGATCGATTGATTGACAGACTGTTATAAGCGTTGAATATTTATATTTGATGCTTATACAGTGTAGAATGCACTTTGGATGATGGTTGATTATTCATCGTTGTTGATATATACATGTGTTGTAGAAAATCCATATAATTAACATTATATGGTAATTGATTGGGCCTCATTCCAGTTTTGAAAAAGAAATATTTGAAAAAGAAATATTTGAAATAGAAATATTTGAAATAGAATATTTGAAAATAGGAATATATGAAGCCGTGTTGATTAGATTGACGCCATTTTGACGTGAACGATATTTATATCGATTTTACTCATTTTTCAACGAATATTGAAATAGATTTGAAATTCGAATTAAATTGAATAGATTTGAAATTCAAATTAAATTGAATAGATTTGAAATTCGAATTAAATTGAATAGATTTGAAATTGAAATCACATTGAAATGAATTCGAATTGAAAGGGTATAAATGAATTCGAATTGAAATTGAATATAAATGAATTCGAATTGAAATTGAATATAAATGAATTCGAATTGAAATTGAATATAAATGAATTCGAATTGAAATTGAATATAAATGAATTCGAATTGAATTGAGTTGAATTGAATTAGAACTGAAATTGAATTAGAAATCAATTTGAATTAAAATCGATTTGAAATGAATTTAAAACGAATTTATATTGGAATATTCAATTTTGATTTGAAATTGAATATGAAGTTGAAACCGCTTTGAAAATGAATTGAAAACGATTTATAAAGCACGTTTTAAATTGAAATCGACGAAGTATATATTATATATATTATATATATTATATAATGGCCTGAATAGAACGCGCCGCGCCACGGCAGTTCGCGAATTTCGACCATTGACTTCGAACGGATATTTCGGGAGATCCGACCGTCGGATTCTCCTAAAACTGGAACCGTTGGGTTCGCATCAAAAAGAACTTTCTAACGAGTATTAGAAATTTGAAATCTAACGGTTGGATTTGGAATTATGTCCAAATCAAATTTGAAAAAGGTCGCTGTAAGTGCAGTTCGATGGCCGTTGATGGAAATCGACTGTACGGACCTTGATAAAATTATTAAAAATAGTAATAATTTGTGTAAAATCATAAGAAATGATTTAGAAAGAATTGGGATGAAAAAACTCCATATTTGAAAAGATAAAAATAGATTTTTATCGAAATGAACTAGTTCTGAACTAGAATTATAATTCTATTTATTTTTAAATAAATAAATTGAATTTGAAATGGTTTTGAAAATAACCAGAATTTCCAATGATTGCATTGGAATGGATTTGAATCGAAATTGTCTTCGGAATATTTTGATGTTGGATTTCGTGATTATACAGATGTTGTTATGGAAATTTGAAAGATATAGATATGTATATCGTTATTTCCAATACGATATCTGTTGGTCGTAGAATTTGATATTGAATATAAGCCGGTAAATTTTCTATTCAGAGCCTTGTGTTTAATATCAAATGTGATTTGGGTTTGTCGTGAATGGTGTCTTCATTAACACTGTTCTTGAACCCAGTTGAGAAAAGATTAAATCTTTTTATTTAGATTTAATGAAGAGTACCAATTAAATAATATTTAATTGGAATTGAAATGATATTGATTTTTGGGTTTATCGTGGACAGTGTTTTAAATAACACTCGTTCTTTAACCCGATAATTAATGGAATGTGACTTTGGGTTTATCGTGAACCGTGTTTTAAATGACATTGATTCTTTAACCCAATTAACGATTAAAACTAAGTAGAGTTTTAATGAATCTTTAATTAGATTGAAATGATCGAGAATGGAATATCACCAGTTTTGCTCCAGGCGATAGTTAAATCTTTAATTAGATTTGAACGTGAAATGGTAATTGAATTTACCGATAACACCGTGGTGTTAGATATGAAGTATTACCAGTTTTACTTCATGGGATGAATAGGTTGGGATTGGGAAATTAAAATAAATGATTACTTCGGTAAGGTTCGTTAATCCCGACTAGTTGAATCGGAATTCAAAAGATGATTAAAGAATAAATTCAAGGAATTTATCTTGGATAAAATTAATGGGAACCTTTCCCTGTGAATGTGAAATTTAGAAACTAACGGTCGGTTAGCCAAGCAGAATGGTGTTCTGGATATTGATCTGATGTTGGTTTCGGCCTTCGGGGTTAATATTTGGGGAATTATTCTCTTGATTAATTTACGGTTAGTGACTGATAAATTGGAATGAGGCGTATGTTGTGTTTGTGTAACACTTATTTAAAATATACGCGAGTTATTCGGAAAGACCGGGTTTATCCCATTTTGAATAACTGGTACGACGATAAGTCGAAGATGAAGACGGTGGTCGAAGACCAGAAGTCTTCACGTCGTTTGGGTGATTACTGATGATCTTGATTGGGCTGTACACCCAAGAAGATGGAAACAGTTGGTGATCGTCCAGACGCACTTGGAGGTCGATGGATATGCGGGGTACTAGGTGCCTTTGGTTTCGTTCAGACCCAGAACGAACTTGTAAATGGACTGTGTGTCTGACATTGGATTTTAGTCCGTGCGATTGATCTCTATTAAATATATATTTGTTTGGCGGCGGAGAATTTGTTCTCTTGCTTAACGCCCTTCTCTGAGACGTACGAGCTCAGGGGTTATATATCGATGGATATTAAACGCATGGAGTGAATTGCCTGTGTGGCATGCCTAAGTGGCAATTGATCGAGGCTTCTGTTGAAAAGAAAAGTCTTGTGGTGATGATCAATACACGACCTTTGTGGCGTAGCTTTATGTAACGTTTACTTCGCGAGCCTCGCACCCCGGTTGTGAACCAAAAACGGGAGAAGGACCTCAGGGAGGGCATGCGTTTCTTTCTAGCTAGGGTGGTGTCAGTGACCTACCAGCCCTGACATTTATATACTTTTCACCTGTGTGGTGGTTGCTGTTGCGAGGCGCCTCGGTTTGATCGGACGATCCGGGTCCGATGGAGTCATTCGTTGGCTCATTTGCGCCCCAAAGGGCGGGGAAACGTAGTATTCAGGCATTTTAATCCACATCGGTAGACCGGCCCTGTCGCTCCAAGGGTCACTCGAGCTCTGATCCTGAGACATGGTAGGCTAGATTGTCTCGAATCGGTTGAGGACTATCTTTTGCCTCGGTTCATAGATGGAAATCCAATTTCCAAATACGTGACTTTGCGATTTTGATTGTATAACCTATATATGGCGACATAGTGGTATGGGGCATTCATGCCACCTATGATTGATGCTTATGATTTGAACTTGTTTTATACACTATACACTTATAATGGTATCAAATGATTTGTTTTAAAACGTATCAAGCATTCTTTGGCTGTTATAAGGGAAAACCCTATCCCCCGGCTTGCGTTGCATTGTGTGATAGGACCTGGGTCTTATAACAGCTTCATTTTTCTTTATTTAGCATTGCGCTATTTGTTTTATGCACTGGTATTCTTGGGAGGAATTCCGTTCCGTGTTATACGACGTGGTCCCTTGATTTACCTAATTTTAAAAATAAAGATTAATGACTGTTTTAGTTCTCGCACCAGTCACATGAATGACCTGGAGTTTATTGTTTTAACCTAAACTCTGGGTGCCCTTATTTTGACACGGGCAGCTAGTAGTTTTGTTTTTGCAGATTTATATTCACAGGATCCTGGTTTACAGCTGGAATGATATCCGGAAAGCTTTGTATCCGTATATCTCTTCTAGTTATGTATTGTATTATTTTCCGCTGCTAAATATTTAAATGTAATTGTAATCTCTGATATTTCTGTGTAATATTTATTTATTTATACTCTGTATATTCTTGTAATCTGATGCATTGTTGTAATATACAATGAAATGTTCTTCCGTCTGCGTTCTATTTGTCGTGTTCTCGAAACGATTCGGCGTTTCGAACGGTCTAGATCAGTTTAGCGACTGATTCGGATCGAGCGAAATTCCTTTTCGTCACAAAAAATAGACAAGATTATGTTTAAAGAAGTATCTAGTTGATTACTTCAACATTTGAGTACACTCAAGTGGTATTAATTTTGAAATAGGAAGAAAGGATACTAATCTTGTAAATAGGAGTGGTGGTTGATATATATGACTGGGTGTTGCTTAATAGATGATCCATATAGTTAATAGTTTATTACATCTCCTTACTTTACGTTTTCTCTACTAATGACGTCAACGATCTTTTTGTCTTGTCTAAACAGTCATAACTATAGAAGATGTGAATGTGCGTTGTTGCCAAGTTGCTGAATGTCAATCTTTTTTTGTGACTGCCTGCATCCATGATGGTTAATGAACCTGGGATATTATAACTGTTGTTAGTGTTTGTCAAAGATTGATTACCTGCTGTGTTATAAAACAATTAAATAACTAGTTCTTTGTTGGGATAATGATTTATGTGTACATCATGGTTTATTTGGAACTAATCATCAGTTTGGCCTTAGTTATGTTGTGGTTTTTTTTCTTAAAAAATTCAAAATACTCAAATTAGTTTAATGCTCCAGGTTATCAAATAAACTGGGAAAATCGTAATAGTTTTGAATCTGGGAATTTAATATCCACATTGTTACAGGGGATTGATGTTTTTTTATATTTGTCTTTTGGATTCCAACTTGGACTTTGTTTTTTTCCAAAATTATTAACTTTTGATTCCAAGCCCTGTAATACTTCGACTTTTTAATACTTAAATTTAAATTTAACTCCAACATAGTTTCTAATTTCAGTGTTATAGGCCCTGTATCCCTTGTGCCCTTGCTTGGTTGACTTCATCACTGGAAATAGCTTTTGCAGCATATCTGAAGGATGCAGTTTTGACTCAAACTCTCTCTGTTCTGTATCAAAACTTAGAATTTTGAATCAAAACTGAGCACATGTTAAACTGAGAGTTTCAAGTGAAATCTAACTTCGTTCTGTGTCAAAACTAGTAACATATTTACATTTTCAACTAGTAAAAGTGTGTGCATTATGTTAAGGTTGCAGTTATGTACGCACACATGTTTTTTATATGGCTTATAGATTTTAAAAAATGAATTTTCTTGTGACTGAATATCTGTTGTCCAATATATGGTGTAATTGTGTTCGTAAATACATAGAAATGATTAAATAATGTGTATTTTACTTTATTCCCGAATCATTTTGTAAACTTGTTAAAGTCTTAAATCTTTCCAGTATGTTTATAATTCAGAGACTTGAAGTGCTATTTTTTAATGTGATTTCTTTTAGATTGGATATCGTCAGTAGGTGCTTTTCCAAAAGAACCATAGAAGAAATTTTATTTGCTCTTGTAAGTTGAAATTTATTTTGGATAATGTATGATTCTTCTGTGTTATGTTTATGTACAAGGTTAACTTATTTGTTTTATTACAGGAACATGAGGTCATATTTTATGACACTCACTATGAGGCATTTGATGAATAACTATTCTTTTACCTCTTGAACTCAGTTCAGGTTTTGGCGCTATTCTTTTTCTATCTGTATTTTTGTTTGTTTTTGTTTTGCTTGTCTAGTTTTCTTGGTCCAGGTTAACTTATTTCTTTTGCGTCTTGAACTTATGTAACGACCCAAGGGTTTTCGGCTCCGGAAATCGACATAAATACCTTTACCATAACTCATGCCTATCTTCCAAACACCGAAAACACTGGAACGTTATTAGAAAGAATTTAGAGGGTGAGATAAGAAAGAAAGAAATATAAGAATAGAAGAAGAAGAAGAAGAACCAACACAACACAAAATCAGAGTCTCACATCGTAGCGGAACAAAATATAATACAGAAATCAATCTTTACTGAGAGCTTTAAAATACTTACAATATCGGAGTACATCACACAATGGGACAGTTATAATAACCTGTTCCCATATGCAACACATAGCTGAATAGTAGCTATATAATATCATACGTCTGAACATCTCCAACTCGTCTCTTCACAACATTCAATAACCTGAACCTGTACACCTCGTGCTAACCCGAGCATTTAGAAAACACCGGGTCAGTCTGGTGAACTAGAGTGAGTAAAACTCGCACAGTATTAAGAGTAAATCATCCAACATGATTTTAAAGTTAAAAATCTTTTCAAAAGAAAAGGATAATCGTAAGACCAAATCCACACATAAACACGGACGGTTTTTACCTTACGATAACCCAAAACAGTTTTGAAACCAATATCTTTTAATATATTATAATAATGTCTAAATACAAGTAAATAGAATCTAGCGGAACGCTTGCATCTCACGCTCCACATATATAGTATACAATCAAAACCGCAGGCGCTTATTGGAGATTGGATTCCGACCTTGACAAGGTATGGGACCACCTGCCGATAGTGTATCCCTAGAGGCGAATACACTAGATTCAACAAGAACGTCTTACGACCCGGCCCTCACATGACCGACCACTCATTTCGCTTGAGTGTATCGAATGTATATCACCAACGGTTGGGCTCAAACCACCGTTTCCCGAAAAGGGACAACATCGATAGATTAAAGAAGCAAAAGGATTTTCTCTAGATAGGTGATTATACACCCTAATGGGAGCGACCCACATAGCCATGCTGCCTGCCCGATTTTTGTTAATTCCCGGTTGGTGAGGCTTGAGGTTTATTAACTTTTGAACACCTGGTCATCATTCACATTGAATGCAACATCGTCAGATCCACCAGATATCACTAATTGACATCCACAAAAATACTCTTAGTTGATAAGCTAAGAGAACCGTCGTCCTCCGCCACCAACTACGGTACGTTTGAAGAAATCAACATACGTAATTCCTTTGGAAATACTTTGTCAAACTTCCGTCCATACAAGTCATCCAGGGACAGGATGAACCGAAGGTGCTCTCCTACCGTATCCAAGGAATCACCCTACATATCAGTAGCGAGAAGTCCTTGCAACCCGTAGATTCCAACCACGACAGAACCACAGTTTATCTCTGGGAGTTAACCAGAGATTATTAGTAGTTCTTCCATTTAATAAAGATCCATGGTCTTCAATGCTCCATCTCGACCATCTTCTGATATCTTCACATATTTGTTGGTCGGAATGGTTTTCGAATATAAATTTGATCCCGGTCTTTCCATACCAACAATCGTATTGGACAGATTTGATAGTCTGTGATTTAACTATCAAAATAAACAGTGTTTCAATCATGACAATACAATGAGTTCACTGGTTCGGTATTCAGCATCACTTGGCCTTTTAATTAAAACAAACTAATACACTTCTATTTAATTAAAACCCCTAACTCTTTAAATATTTAAAAATACGATATTTGAATTCTTACTTAATATACTAATGTTCTCAAAAACCATTTCATATTAATACTTAGTGAAATAACTTATAGTCATACTAAATTTCCACTTAATTCTCCTTTCAAACATTTGTTACATTATCCTTTATTATTCAAACTTGGGAAGTCCACTTAACTTATTATTCGTAATCAATGTTAAGTAATATCTTTTATTCTATTCTTGAAACAATAACAAATATTTATTTGTATAAAAACTCAACCTTTCCTTTCCTTCTTACTAATTTCCTTTACTTCGTATACTCTCCAAATTTTCACCAAACATCGCATTATTATTTCTCGAATGGAAATAATAAATCACTAACCTCTTTTACGATTACCAATTGATATCATCTTCAGATAATCCTGATGTTGTTCAAGTTAGGGCATTTTAATTACCTCTCAGACCTTGATCAATAACGCTCTTACCCTTAGATAAATATAAGTTGTAATCCAAACCAATATTCTATTCCAGTCTCAAAACAAATTCCATAATAAATTTTATTTGGTTATACAAATCCTACGACCCACTTCTTTACCAAAATTTATCTTTACCAATCTCCTTTCAAATCCTTTCGACCATTTCCACTTTGGAACTCTTATTTAAATTTTTCCTTTTTTACTTGATCTCCTTTTCAAGTATCATTAATGTAAAATTAACGTCTTAACACTTTAAACCTCATTTACATAACCCTGGTTTATTATAAGCCTTTTCCTTAAGTTCCTTTCACTTAATTCAAATCATTAAGTAACATTTATTTTAAGCTATAGAATTCGCTTAAAAACTTCTTTATAACTTTGTTATAAAACTCAGTTTTTAAATGAAACATGTTTATGAACTCTTCCCATCCTTCAATTAGATTTCATTTCAATTCGGTTACTTTTTATATGAATTCCAGTCAAAAAGTAATCCTTTAAATTCCTATTAATCAGAAAAATACTTCATCTGTATCATTAACTACTGTGAAGGTAGTTAATTCCTTTATTTACTAAAATGAAAAGTAAATTCTCATTTTAAAACCTTATTAAAATTTAAAACCATATTCCTTAAACTATTTTGTTCAAAAATATATTTCAAAATCTAACTCTAGTTATAAAAACAAATTTTATAACTTCTCCTCTATCAACTCACCTGACGGTGAATCAATATTTATAAAATGATTGATTTTATAGGCCATACGCTACCAATTACTCAACCAATATTGCCCATTAGTTAAAACACAACACAGGTTAACTTTTTAGTCAATGATCACCACTCAAATCAATCACCCAAACATGACAGTTCATATGATAATATGAAGTTAAATCATATATTGAGGAATCCGGTTGGATCCCTCCAACCTGTCCTTCCGTGTATAAAAATGGTTATCTCCAGATAGATCGTTCAATTTCATTTAACTGATAATGATAAATAATGAACATTTAACATCAACCAATTCACAAGCAATTCAAACAGTTCAACCAATTAAAACACGTTTATCTCATAAACGTGACCAACAAGGTAAGTTTCCTTTTTAAAACCAATCGTTAGAATAACGATTTGGTATTTCACTGAAATTAAACAACAGTTTAATTTCAACGGTTAAATCAACAAACAAAGGTATAACTAGCAAACAGGCAATCATCAGCAAGCAGAGCACACAGAATAAAAATACCCAATTTATATAAATTATAAATGGGAAAAACTGAGTGAGTTTAACTCACCTTGATTTGATCTGTCGCTTAAAATGATACAATTTCGGTCAAATTAAACAATGTTTAATTTAACCAAAATCCTCAGCTGCTTCAAGCCTTGTTTAGATCAGTCCAAACT
This sequence comes from Allium sativum, assembly GCA_030737875.1. NCBI lineage: Eukaryota > Viridiplantae > Streptophyta > Magnoliopsida > Asparagales > Amaryllidaceae > Allium > Allium sativum. The sequence continues at coordinate 29,513,235 of JASFAX010000021.1, read as the reverse complement.
TATGAAGTTCTTCCATACGGTCCCGACGTCTCCGGTCTGGTCAAATTTTAATAACGCAAGCATGCATTAAAATTTTATAAATTAATTTAACCAATTAATCCCTTAATTATGTTTTTAATAAAAATTTAATTACTATTATTACATTGTTTAACAGGCAATTGTGATCTCCTTTTCATTGCGTGTTCATCTACTTCGTTTGATCCGCACATGTTAACAATGTCATAGTATATAGGAGTAGGATTAAATAATAATCCTTTAATCAAAATAATTTATGTTTTGTTAATAGTTTTCAGGCCCTATATTTCTCTTCATCCTTGTTGTTCACTGTTCTTCTTGAACTTCATTTCACAACGCACCCTGCATTGTTCCCAAATACTAATTAAGTCATTAATCCTTAAGTAAACATTTAACCTTAATTAATTTAACAAATACCATTTAGATTAATTAGTCCCGATATTGGGTAATTCGGCTTCGTCCCCTTTTGATTTTGAATACACAGACCACACTGTCTTTTAGTTGTCCCCTTTCAAAGCCCATGCTCCATCCAAGAAATCACTACCGCACCAGGAAACCGACCACCCGGATCCCATCAGCGACCGCTACTGAACTCGCCTCCACCCCCTTGGTCTCCGCCCAAAACCACGTGACTCCCAGTCATTCCAATCACCGGCGAAATAGCGCTCAACCCAACCACTTCCTGACCCAATTTCATCCTCCACAAATCGAAATTTTTGATCATAACTGATCAACCTCACAAGCTCACTGAGCCGAACAAAATTAGTGTTGAAACCCTTCGATTTTTAGTTGGTAGATGTTGAGATAGGATTGAGGAAGGAATCGAACAATCGTGTTCGTTCGTTTAAGGATGGAGGCAGAAGGGTCAAGTGATCACGAGAATTTGGTTTCAACGCTGAAAGATAATTTGAAGTGAGGCTTTTTGGTTTTCATTAACTATAAGAATAACAATGGGAGTTTGGGTTTTGGTTCAGAAGGAGGAAAAATTTATCTAAACAGATATCGCCCCTTTTGTTTCTGGCCGAAGAAGTGTGTGCATATTTATAATCTCGAGTTCCTTGCATGCCAAGGTTTAGGTAGTAGGACTGTTGTGTATTATCACTTCACATGTTAGTAGCTATGCATGTATTATCTCGTAGATGTGCTTCTGATTCGATTGCGCGTGGATGCTAATTAATGTAAAAGTTGCTTATGTATTTTAGGTTGGCAGAAGGTAGATAGCAGCTATGTTTTGTCTTTGTCAATTCCCCAGGAAAAATAGAGTAGGCACGTTCTTCACTTTATTTGATGGGAAGTTTTGTAGGTTTAGATTTTAGGGTAGGTTTGGTTCTTCTGAGTTATGATTTTTTTTTAATATGAAACTTTGCCGTAAAGTATCACGTAAAACTAACCACAATCGACTTTTGTTTACTGATAAAAAGGCTAATCCCAGTGTAAAAAGGTATTCCGGACCCTATGGGACAAGTTTCGTCGAATTCCGACATCGTTTGAAAAAAATTCCTTTATAAAACCAAAAATAAACACGCGTTTAATTTTTCCATGATCACCAGGTAAATCAAATCAACTTGAAACCTTGCAATCCTATAATAATTCTTCAATACGAACCCAACGGCACCAGTTTCGTCGCATTCTGAGACTGTTTCCCCGGTAGGCTATTTTTACGCGCACCGCAATGCCATTTTGGACACCAAATTAACCGATCTTCAAAAATAACAAACTATATACCTATCCTGGCCCTAATCGATGATACAAATTCAACGGAATTGGTTTCATGGCTTAATTCGGTCGTCTGTTCAAGTTACACTCAAATCTCTCTTTATTAAATTAATTACGCGCTATAGAAATTGAACGGGGATTTATGGCTACCGTGGTCACATACGACATCGGTTTGCCACACCATTCAATACCGTACAATAATTTAATGATACGGTTCTAATGAAACTAGTTTCGTCGAAAACTGAGTCCGTTTGCAAAACGATCATTTTAACGCGTATATTTTAAATAACGATTTCCATAGCGACTATTTCGAAATTTGATTTGGCCATAACTAATAAACCATAATACAAAATCATAATTTTTCTCTTTCATATGAAAATTATAATCAACACGGTTCCAACGTTTCACAGAAATCCGACTTATATCGGATCCTGTATATCACATTGAAGTTCAAAACTCCAATATACGAACTACCGCGCGATTTCGAGCTCGATTTATAATTATGTAAATATATAACGTTCAACCTTCGTTTTAATAACGAATTAAATATTAAAATCCTTTAATATTCCAAATACAATATTTAAAATAATAAATTAAATAAAATATTGGGCTACCAATAATACGGGTCGTTACAACTTAATATCACTATGAGTCATATTGGAACTAAAAAGTTAATCTCTCTGCTGAACTGTGGCTGCTTGCTGTGCTTTGAATACTACTACAGGTAATTTTTTCCTCATTTCGGTATAAATTTGCAGTTAGAAATATATTGCTACATTTATCTTTTCTAGCTACTAGCTATATTTCACATATGTAACTTAGTTAAGATACAACAGCTATAAGTGTGCCAGAATATGCAATATCATGTCCTTGACATGTCATATGGCGTGTGTTACTAACCATTGATATTTTAATATTAAAATAATAATGCAACTGGAATCAAATTTCTAGTTGTATGAGTGGTTTTGTACAAGAACTGTCTTGATTTAATTACTTATTGTTCATGTATACAATGGCAGATTGAACAAGGAATTTTTCGATCACTTAAAGCTTGAACTAGAACAATTCAGATTTGCAGTATCTAAAACACCGATTAGTTAATTCCCTGGGCACAACATGACCTGAATTCACTTTGCTTAGAATGTTGCATATTCATAGGAGGTGAGGATAGAGTTATTGAGTTGGAAGCAATGTGGAATGTCTTAACAAAATTAACAGGTTCATATTTCTCACACATCAAATAACATCTTATAACTTTATACGTATGTATCCAAAAGAATTGCTCTTTTTTTCTAGTACTATTATTTTACACTTGCGATGTTGTAGAAGCATTCGGCAAAATGGAAACTGACCTGGTTTCAACCAAGGAGAGGCTTATGAAAATTTTGCAGTCGATGGATAGGAAAACAACTGTATGATACATATTTGTAGCTGTATTATATAGGACTCATGTAAATGAAATAACGCATTGTTCTTTGACTGTATGTGTGCAGTTACTGGACATGGTTGAGAAGAAAGAGCTAACTATGCCGGTGTTGGCTCTTCTAGTGAAAATATAGCAAGTGTTGTAAAGAATGATCAGGTTAGAAGATTTATAATCTGAAGTATGCAGTAACCATATATGATTAAACCTAAACAATATACTTTGAGTTATCATATACTTTTTTAAAACAATATAATTATGATATAATTTGTGTTATTTGTAAATACTTGCTTAGATCACTATAGCTGACATGTGTTGGTATTTGGTTTAAGACGTCTGAACCATGCCTTGGAATTGCCCGAGAACATTCTTAGACATTTGAAATAAATTTTAGACGTCTGAAATGGTCTCAATGTGTGTTGGCTGAAATCCATTTCAGACATCTGAAACTTATTTTCAGACGTCTGAACCAGGTCAGACGTCTAAAAGTTGGTTCAAACATTAATTTGAAATTAGCTGTTGTTTCTAGTTTGCTTCTATCGATCGACAGAGACGACAGTCTATAATTTAGGTTATTCCAGGACAAAATTGACACTTAAAATTGCTCACTTTGTAGTAATTAATATTGTTTATTCCTAGGGAGATTTTAAACTGTTTTGTCGGACACTTCAAACTCATTTTGTTGTGTATGCACCAAGACACACATATATGTCTTCTCTGTTTCATAAAAAAATAAATGCATAGCATATTTGTAACCGATTGTAACAGAGTTAATATGATCCTTGTTCGATAAAAAACTAACTATTACAAAAATTAACTAACTATTATAAAAAGTTGACTAAGTTTATTAATTTTATAAAAATTTAGAAGTTTAGTTTATAAAAGTAAACTAAGTATATAAAAATATAAAATATTACCAAGTATTCTATAATAATAATAGCAATAATTAAAAATTAACTAAGTATTTTTAAAATTAACTAACTATTATAAAAAATTAACTAAGTTTACTAATTTTATAAAAATTAAGAAGTTTAGTTTATAAAAGATAACTAAATATATAAAAATATGAAATATTATCAAGTATTCTATACTAATAATAGTAGCAATAATTAAAAATTAACTAAGTATTATAAAAATTAACTAATTATTATAAAAAATGAACTAAGTTTACTAATTTTATAAAAATTAAGAAGTTTAGTTTATAAAGGTTAAATAAGTATATAAAAATATAAAATATTATCAAGTATTCTATAATAATAATAGCAATAATTAAAAATCAACTAAGTATCATAAAAATTAACTAACTATTATAAAAAATTAACTAAGTTTACTAATTTTATAAAAATTTAGAAGTTTAGCTTATAAAAGTTAACTAAGTATATAAAAATATAAAATATTACCAAGTATTCTGTAATAATAATAGCAAAAAATTAAAAATTAACTAAGTATTATAAAAATTAACTAACTATTATAAATTAACTAATTATTATAAAAGATTAACTAAGTTTACTAATTTTATAAAAATTAAGAAGTTTAGTTTATAAAAGTTATTAAAGTATATAAAAATATAAAATATTACCAAGTATTCTATAATAATAATAGCAATAATTAAAAACTAACTAAGTATTATAAAAATTAACTAACTATAATAAAAAATTAACTAAGTTTACTAATTTGATAAAAATTTAGAAGTTTAATTTATAAAAGTTAACTAAGTACATAAAAATATAAAATATTACCAAATATTCTATAATAATAATAGCAATAATTAAAAATTAGCTAACTATTATAAAAATTTAACTAAGTTTACTAATTTTATAACAACTAAGAAGTTTAGTGTATAAAAGTTAACTAAGTATATAAAAATATAAAATATTACCAAGTATTCAATAATAATAATAGCAATAATTTAAAAATAATTAAGCATTATAAAAATTAACTAACTATATTATAAAATATTACCAAGTATGATATGTTATTATCTTCATCTTGCTCCTTCTTGTATTCTTTTTTATTGTTGTCGAGCATTGTTTTTTTGTTAATGTGTAAGCATGACCAAATGCTAATATGAACATATGTGTATAGGTATTGAAGACGGGCATCGTTGTGCATTCGGCTATAATCAGAATATCATTAGGTTCTTCTGAAGATCCCTCAACAATAAGACTGCTTGTGGCAACTGATTATGGAGAAAGCGGTAACTTTTAGATGTTCATTTTTTTGGTATTCGACGCAAACTTGTTTTATGGATATTTTGTTTTATTTATAGATATTGTGACTCTGTTCGACAGATATTGTGTAAATTTAATTTATAGTATTTTTTTATGGAAATTATATAAAGTTGGATATTGATGATGTCTTTGTGTATGAATATTATGTTATACAATTAGTTGGTTGGTATATATTTACATGCTGCTGATATGTATGCGCACGAATATTTTGATATGTAAACTTCTAGAAATGTTGTGATATGTGGCAAAACGCTGTAGAAAAGGGGAGATGACAACTTTTGTTAAGCAATGTAAAACGTTGTATAAACATAAGCACAACACCATTTGAAACGCTGTAGTATGCCAATTTTCTACAGCGTTTTGGTATGTATTGTGATATTTCCATGGCCTATAACAACTCGCTGGTAGACAACGTTCATCAAAACGCTGTAGTATGTCATTTTTCTACAGCGTTTTGGAATGTATTGTGACATTTCCATGATCTATAACAACGTGTTGGTAGACAGCGTTCGTCAAAACGCTGTAAAAGGATACAACGTTTTTTCAACGCTGTTAATGTGCATATTTGTTGTAGTGACTTCAGATTATATGAATACAATTCTAGGCCAGGTTCGGACAGGGGTTATCAGTGTGCCACGAATCACCGTAGAAACACGACTGAAGGTTTAAGAACTTATTTGAGTTCTAAACTCTACCGTTCCTTAGACACCTAAGAGAGTATCAATCCTAATTGTCAATTTAATGAATATTTTGTCTTATGAACTTTAGGGAATCCTCGATTCGATTTCAAAAATAATTTATTTCAAAAACGAATATTTCAATTTATCCCACATTTGTTTTAAAAAATTCCAACCACACATCAACAGGAAAAATAATCAATCACAGAACAGTCACAGAATGATATATTGCAGAAATAATTTTTTTTACAAGCAAGCCGGGGCACCTGCAAAAAATCTTTACAAGCAACTTTTATATATTTTTCAAGCAGCAGCAAATCCTGTAGAGTTTAGAAAAAACTCATTTTGATCGGCAGTTCGTCCAGTGCAACTAAGTAGCGCTAGCGCGTTCACACTCCACTTGGTGTGTAACCGCTCCAACCTGTTTTGAGTCGTCTGCAAATTTATTGTTGTCACCTTCAAGAATTTTTTTTGAATCACATAAACAACTAAAAATAAAATAAATTGACAAGGAACGAAATCAAAAACTAAATTAACTAAAAAAACACTAAAATAGAAAAAATAAAAAAACTAAAACCAAGCTTGTCTCACACCAAGAACTAACGCACAAAAGATTAAAGAAAATTCACGCACTCAACTCAAATCCTAAACTAAAAATTTCCAGATAACTTTGCCTCGGAATCCACAAAAGACTTACTAAATAAAGCAGATGAACTCAATAACCCAAAAGGAAACAAATACTCCCAAATATTATTTCTCAGAAAAATGCTTAAAAAATCAAAACATTCCACCAATACTCAACTATGACTACGGTAACGACCCGGGGAATTCGCGACCTTGGTTATCGACATAAACTCAATGTCGACTATCCAAGCATCGGAAATACCGGATAGTTAATGAAAGAAATTAAAGGGTGAGAATAGGTAAGATAGAAATTTAGAATAGAAGAAGAACACCAATACAACATCAGAGTAACACGAATCTCACAGCGGAACGAATAAAATATATGATATAACATAACTTTAAAAACCAAAACTGAATTTGCATAACATACCATGATCAGAGTACAGTATAGAACATCACAATGGAAATAACTCTATATATATCTACATTGAAGCCTCCAGCTCCAAGCTCCTTCAAGTATATCTGTAAAATCCTGACTACTTGACTGCATGTACAAATTAGGCACCCAAGAGTTTAGGGAAAACAAAAAAAATAAACTCTGGGTCAGTCATGGGACTGGTGTGAGTAAAACAATCTAAACAGTTTGAGAAAATAAAAGATATCTCATAAGACCACGCCGTATAACACGGAACGGGTTTTTCCCTTATGAGAATCCAAAACACTTTATTTAACTTTCAAAATCCTTTTGAAAGAACGATAATCTTTATATCAAACTCTTTTGATATTATAGTAGTGTCTATCAACCACAATATGATAATCATCTAGCAGAACGCTTTCATCTCACGTTCTACATACATAATATATAATCAAAAACCACGGGCGCTTACTGGGTAATGAATTCCAACTGGCAAGGTATGGGACCACCTTCCAATAGTGTATCTCCAGAGAGGAATACACCGGGTTCAACAAGAACATCTTGCAACCCAGGCTAAACATGACCGGTCACTCATTTCGCTTGAGTGTACCGCATGTATTATCACTAATGGTTGGGATCAGCAACCGTTTCCCGAAAGGGACAGCATCGAAATAGATTATAGAAGTAAATGGAATTTCTCTAGATCAGGTGATAATACACCGTAATCGACAGCTAACCACTTAGCCATGCGACCTACCCGATTTTATACCATTTCTCAATTTTGAGGCTAGAGGCCATACGTATAGATCACACTTTTATTTACTTTGAATGTCACATCGTCATACCCGCCAAATCACAAATTGATTTCCCTAAAAATACTATGGGTATATAGCTAAAAGAAACGAATTCCTCCTCCACCAACGTAAATACGTTTGAAACACTAAACTTACGCGATCTATTAAATATACTCTGTTAGACATTATTCCATACAGGTCGTCCTGGGACTGGATAGACCGAAGGTAGTATTCTGTATATCCATCTTAGGAAATTTCTACCTAGGATTTACTGAATAGCCCTTGCATAACTCCATCTTCAATTATCTTTATCAAATTTGATTCGCAATGTTAATGCCATACGGAGTGGTTTTCAGACAATATATCTGATCCCGGTCTCTCCGTATTGACAACGGAAATGGTCAAAATCTTTGATAGTCGGTGATTTAACTATCAAAGGAAAACATGTGTACAAACAACGGTTGTATTCCCAAATGGAAATCTTACTGATCAATCATCATTTCATTTCCCAATTTCCCATTTATCGTTTCCATATATTCATAAATTCCTTATTTTCTAAAATTAGAAAATATACGTTATTAACTTTAGAAAACGTTTCCATTTCTGATTCACGCATCAATATCTTCCCACCTCTATCAGTCTCTAACTATAAACTAGTAAGATAACAACTTCCCAAGTATAAACCCCGAAGGCCAAAACCAACATCAGATCGATACCCAGGAAACCATTCAACTCAACTAATTTCTAGTCAGTTTCTAATTTCAGTAACTCCATTTAAATTCCTAATTCAAAACCCAAATTCCTTTATAATATTTTATTTGCAAAATATTTACTTTAATCTAATTTTTCACATAGAATGTGAATAATATTTCTTTATATAATCAAAACAGTTTGATTTCATATTTTAAAAACAATATCTCAAACCCAAATTCTATTTGTATTTTTATTTGCAGAATTATTCATACAAATCTCCTTTTTATTTCTAACACTTAAATCTCATTTATAATTCCCTTTATATAATTCTATTTATTCTATATAAATCCTTTTATATAATCCTATTCATTTTATATAAATCCTTTTATATAATTCTATTTATTTCCCAAATATTTCCTTAATATATTTTCCAATATTTGTTTTCCAAATATTACCTTATATAATATCCTATTTATTTCATATATAAATATTTCATTTTTAATATTCACTTTGAAAATTTCCTTTTAACATTCCAGTATTTCATATGGTATTTAAAATACCAAATAACATGACCAATGTCATCATAATCAATCAGAGATTATTTATCACATCATATATCACAATATATGAAAACAAACAGTATTATATTATTGAGGAATCCAGTTGGATTTCTCCAACCTGTTTCCCTGCATCACAGATGTTAAATAATATAATTAACATCAATTTCATTTCTATATGAAATATTCTAATAAATAGAATCAATATAAAATTAACGATTATATATATAACTCTATCTATAATTTCAGCCAGTTAATTAACAGTTCATCCAACAATCAACACACAACAAAAAATCATCATTTATCAATACTAGATTATACTTATAAAATATAAACTGTACAGAGTTAGTGAGATTTACTCACGTTGAATGGTTACTGTTAAGTAACGATAATTGTCGTTGATTCAGATTAGACAATTTATTTTGCTATAAATTGTAACGAGCTCCAATTCAGTCCCAGTCAGTTCCATTGTGCAGCCCCCGTCCATACGATCCCAACGGATCCTGTTTTGTCCAATTCCTATACTGTATGATAAAGTTATAAAATTTACAAGTTAAAATACTATTTTAAGTTAAATAAAATGTAAAGTAAACCGGGCCTCACCAACATTCATCGGCCCACTACCCCCCACTACCCATCTCCGATTGATCCGCTATTCCTTTTCTTCCAGATGAAACTCGCGATTCATACTCCATCCATTTTCAGATATTATCGACTTCTTCCTCTCCTCATATATCATATTCTACTTCATAATAATCCAATTTGAGATCATCCATGAATCCCTCTTTGAACGCTCAACACAACCGTATCCATTCCCTTACTCTCGCACCATTCTTCCCAAGCCCATCGCATGTGTTGTATCTCACCATTACCGAAATTTTTCCAACTTCATGGCCTTCGTTCTTCCTCAACACCCAGTGATTCAACAAACAAGATATACCGTTACACTCCTCTTCCAAATCTCTCTCTTGTCATCCCCTACATGTAAAACTCGAGTCCCTCTTCATTGTTACGGTTCTCTGTTTAGTAAAGGCACCGAACTTTTTAATCATCATTTTCCTCCAAACACTCGATGAAAATGCTATAAAGCACGGTGAACCAAAATATCAACTCGATTCCATGAATCGAACTATAATTCTGCACAACGTCTAACCCTAACTTCACAGATAGTCATGGCATATTCCAGAATCTACATCACACCGAGTAAAATCAACATAGAAATGAAGAGGAGGATTAAAGAAATTCATATATCCTTGATTAATGATTTTAGGAATTTTCTATGGATTTGTATTAATTTTTAAGAGGATCGAAATCCTTTTCTGAAGTGAAAAACATAAGGCGCAAATGTTTGACCACTGGAAAAATGAATCTAGGGTTGTAAAGAGTTTGGGATATTTATAGGATATTATTATTATCTTTTTATTGATTATTTTATTTCGTTTTAACTAATTGCTATGTGTTTGTCTTTAAAAAAAACCTATGATCACCAACACTATCCAATTTCGACGAAAATGGACATGCAGCTACATTTCGATATTACGGACCCAACAAAACTTGTTTCGTCGAATTCCGAGTCCGTTCGCTCACATAGCGTATTTTTAAAGTCAAGTTATTGACTGTTTTTCACATTAGAATCCTGTACGGCCACATACTAACTCCATAAATCACGAAAATTGAAATCTAACAATAATTTAATATTCCGGATCCAACAAAATTAGTTTCGTCGAAAACGAAGTTCATTTGCAAAAACTGACTATTTTTAAAGCTCTAAATAAACCCATTTAATATTAATATATTTAAAAAAAAATTAAATATTAATAAATTAATATTATCGTATATATTCACACTAGAATATCATACAGCTCCAAAATATTCCTATCTAAATTTATAACTCGATATTTCAATTTCGGTGTTAAATCAGTATTCAATTTATATTGAAAATCCATATATCATATAAATAAATCGTTATAATTTATTAAGGAATTCCATAGCGACTTTTCGAAAATTTGATTTGGACACAACTCACAATCTACATAACGAAATCTCGATTTTTCTCTTCCATTAGAAAAATATACTTCACCAGCTCCGAACGTTTCTTGTTTCATAAAAATTCGACTTAAAACGAATTATGTATATTCGTCTAAAATTCGAATCGCCAAATTATGAACTGCCATGCCGTTTCGAGCTCGATTATAATTATAATATTAATTATACGTTCAACTGACATCTATAAATAAATTCGTTAATATAATTCAATTCCAAACTGAATTATATATTTTATATTGTCCAATTCACACAATATTGTGAATTCTGTTATTTCCGACTATTTAGAAATTAAATATATTATTCTATTATTTATATTAATTAAATATCCAATATTATTTAATTTTGGTCATTTTAAATTACCAAACCATTATTTAAATAATTAAATAAATTATTTATTATCTGTTAAAAATACGGGTCGTTACATTCTTTCCCCCTTAAAATAATTTCGTCCTCGAAATTTCTCTGGTAGAAAACAAACCCTATTAACCGGGTAAAAATTATTTGTTTACTTCTTAACTCCAGTTTCAACTGAACAAATAAATTTCAATTAAAATATTAATTCATTTCTATTAACAAAAAATTTCAAATATTCTGAAAATTTCTAACACCGAAATTTTCGAAAAATTTCGCCAGCACCTCCTTTGTACGGCTTAATCAGTACAACTACAACTCGCCTCTCTAGGCCTTCTCCAACCCAAAAGAAAATCAAATAGCTATGCGGCTTGCCAAACAGGCTCATAAATCACCAAACTCATATAAAATAAACTTGTACCTTTTGTTAGGCATATCATTATATCATTTCCATCTGCTACTGTAACGACTCGCATTTTCAGCAATATAATAATTAATTAATTTAATTATTTAAAAGGTGATTAAGAGAATTTAATAGTCGTTGAATTAAATAATGGTGAATATTTAATTTAAATAATAATTAAATAATATATTTAATTCTGAAATAATTAGAATTGGTTGAAATGGCGATATGGTGTGAACAGGATCATCTGCGATATTTAATTCAGTTTAGAACTGAAATAGAATAACGAATATATTATTTGAACGACAGTTTGAACATATAATTATAATATAATTATAATCGAGCTCGAAATGGCGCGGCAGTTCGCTATTGGGCGATTTGAACTTCAACTGAATGTACAGGATTCGTTTTAAGTCGGATTTCTGTGAAACAAGAAACGTATGGAGCTAGTGGAGTATATCTTTCTAGTGGAAGAGAAAAATTGGGATTTCATTGTGTAGATTTTGATTTATGTCCAAATCAAATTTTAGAAAAGTGGTTACGGAATTTCTTTATAACTTATAACGATATATATAAGGAATGTAATAACCCGTAAAATGCGAGCCAGTTTGAAATTTTTATTTTGGCAATTTTAGCGAATTTTGATATTTAAAATAGATTATTTTAAATAATATCGATGAGAAATTTATTTTGAATAGAATTCGAACGTATATATTATACGCGTCGTCGTTAGAATATAAATATTTATATATAATTATAAATAGAATTGAAAATGGCGAGGTAGTTCGATAATTCGATTTCAAACTTCAATTGAATGTACCAGGTGCAAAACAATCCGGATTTTAGTGAAACAAAAAATAATAGGATCTAATTGATGATATCTTTCCAACGAATCCGACCAATCGAGATTTCATAGCGGGAATCAAAAGATATGTCCAGTTGAAAATTCTGAATAGTCGCTATGGAATTCAGGCCCTTAAAAATGGACATTTTGCAAACGACCTCGGATTTCGACGAAACCACTTTTGTTGGGTCCGTGATGTCAAATTATTGCTAGGTTTCAAATTTCATAATTTTTCGAATCAATATGTGAGCGTGGCAAAGGAAAACGCGTTTGACCAGTTTCAGTTGATTTTAATCGACTGGAAAATGGCCATTTTTCCAACGGTCTCAGAATTCGACGAAACTAGTTTTGTTAGGACCGTATCGTCAATACGAAGCTAGAAAATATTTTTATGGAATTTATAAAGTTAGTATGTGACCCCGGTAAATTGAAATGTACGTTCGAATTGAATGTATAAAGAATTATATTTTAAATTCAACGGAAACTAGTCGAAACGATCGAATTGGCCTACGATACATATCCCATTGTGTTCGGAACAGGGGTAAAACGCTAGGGGCGACAGTCGTTGGGCCTCGTTTGGAGATCGAATTTAAAAGTAACTTTATGAATTTAAAATAAATAATAATATATTATTATTAGTCAACCCCCTTCATATAATCACCCCCCTCCCCCCCCCCCCCCCCCCGTATACCTTTCTCCCCCAAAACTCAGGCCCGATCGAAATTGGAAAAAGAAAAATCCCACCACTCCGTTGACCGCCCTCCACCGCTGCTCCCCTGTGCGGCCGCCGGAGGCGCCCTCCCCCTCGCCGTTGATCCATACCCCCGCTCCTCTGCTCGATTCTCTCTCCTCCTACTCTTCAAATCCGCGAGGTACTGTGCCCAATCCGAACCCTATGACCACCGCCACCTCGTTTCTCCGACCATCGTCCCTCCGCCTTCACCTCCCCCGCACCGACGCCGTGACCCCCCATTCCGTCCCCTCCTCGTTTAAAAACCCATAGCCGCCGTAGACCCCTTCAAAACCGCCGCCTCCGACTGTCAGAGGGCCCGCCGCCGCACCAGGGTCCCACCAACGTGCCGAAGCTCCTCCCTCCCCTCAGCGAGCCCCACCCCCCTCCTCCGACCGGTGAGCGATGGCAGCACCCCCCTCCATCGATTTATACAGTAAGTTTTATGATTTTATTTGCTTGTTAAAACTGATTTTACATAGTTATTAAAACTGATTTTATTTGCTTGTTAAAAATTATTTTATTATCATGAAAGCGAGGATAAAGATTAGATCTTTAGAAGTATAAAACTACGATTTTTATTTATATGAATAGAGGAAGAAAGATGTGATCTTTATATGGATATCATTAGAATAAAAATTCGATTTTTATATATATAAAGTGGTGTTGTAAAGATTCGATTTTTAAGAAATGAAAGGATTTGATTTCTAACTTAAATAAAGATTTGACCTTTTATATATGAATAACAATGTAAAGTAGATTTTCTTTGATTTCAAAAGTAGATTTTCTTTGATTTCAAAAATAGATTTTCCTTGTAAGAGGCGATATAAAAATATAATCTTTATATTGTAAGAGGCGATATAAAAATATAATATTTATATTGAAAATGGCGATATAAAAATATGATTTGTATGTACATGTGGTGATAATAAAGATGTGATTTTTAATGTGAACAGCGTGACATAGATATGTTGGAAAGGTACGGGCAAATCCAGATATTCAGAAATTCAGAAATATAACTGGAGGAGTGGATCCCTCGGTGAGAATTTCTCACCTTTCAATTTCTTTTCTAGTTATATATATACTAGGATGTAGACGGTGCTTAGTAGCACCCGACACCCGTCATCCACAGAACATGGATGGCTTGTTTGTTAAATTGTTTGATTGTGTAGTTGGTTAGTCTATTTGATTTGAATTGAATTGTTGGGTGAATTGAAATTGATTTGATTGATGTGTGAATGGCGTGGGCCTTCACTAGACCGGGGATAAGGCTAGGCCTCGTCCCGTTTCTAGTATCGTGCCGTTATGCCGCCGAAATTTTCTAAAATATGTTAGAAAAATAAAAATATCATTTTATTGAATAAATGAACCGAATAGAAATTCATGTGTTAAAATAAAATGTTTTATCGTTAAAAATATAATTTTTAACGTGAAAATGGATAAATGAATATTTATAAACAAATCGGCCGATTTGTTTATATACACTGATTTGACTGATATCGATTGGGTCGATAAATTTTACACGTCTCCCAACTGCACAAATAAAATCTGTGTTTGATTGTTTGAAACCCCACACGGGTGTTGGGATGAAATTTGAAGTTCACTCATCCTGATTGATTAAATATGTCGATCGATTGATTGACAGGCTGTTATAAGCGTTAGATATCTATATTTGATGCTTATACAGTGTGGTGCACTTTGGATGATGGTTGATTGTTTATTATTGCTATTATATACATGTGTTGTATGGAATCCGTATAATTAACATTATATGGTGATTGATTGGGCCTCATTCCAATCGGGAGAATAATGAATATTATAAAAGAAAATTCATGTGTTGAATATAAAAATAGTCATGTGTGGACGATGATTATGTGTAGAAACTATTCATGTGTTGAGTAAAATATTTTATATAATAAAATTTACATCTTTATCATATTTAAAATTAGAACTACTTTACGGTGGAGTCTAATTAAAAATCAAACGATAGATACCATAGTTTTATAAAATATTTTACATAACAAAAATAGTGATGTGTTGACAGTACTCATGTGTTGAGATTAGTCGTGTGTTGGAAGAAATATAGATTCATGTGTTGAATGGGATAAATATTCATTAGTTGGATAGAATAAAGAAGTATTGAAAATATAAAGCCGTGTTGATTAGAGATGCGTTATTTTGACGCGAACGATGTTTATATCGATTTTATTCGTTTTATAATGAATATTGAAAAGTGATTTCAAAATTTAATATTTTGAAAGGAAATTCAAATTGAAATAGATTAAAATTCAAAAGGAAATTTTATTGAATCAATTTGAAATGAATTCGAATCGAATAGAAAATGAATTCGATTCGAATAGAATAGAAAGTGAATTTGAATTCGAATAAAATAGAAATGAATTGAATTGAAAACGATTTCGAAATGAATTGAATTGAAAACGAATTCAAATTGAATTGAAAGTGAATTGAAATGAATTCAAATTGAATTAAAATTTGAATTGAATAGAAATGAATTTTAAAACGGATTTATAAAGAAGAATTCAATTTTGATTTGAATTGAATATAGAAGTTGAATTGTTTCAGAAACGATTTTAAAACGATTTATAAAATTCGTTTTAAATAGAAATCGACGAAATATATATTATATATATTATATATATAATATAATGGCCTGAATAGAACGCGCCGCGCCGCGGCAGTTCGTGAATTTCGACCATTTATTTCAAACGGACATTGCGGGAGATCCGACCGTCGGATTCTCCTAAAACCGGAACCGTTGGGTTCGTATCGAAAAGAGCTTTCCAATGAATATTAGAAATTTGAAATCTAATGGTTGGATTTGGAATTATGTCCAAATCAATTTCAGAAAAGGTCGCTGTAAGTGCAGTTCGATGGCCGTTGATGGAAATCGACTGTACGGGCCTTGATAAAATTATTAAAAATATCGATAATTTGTGTAAAATCATAATAAATGATTTGGGAAGAATTGAGCTGGAGAATTCCACATTTGAAAAGATAAAAATAGATTTTTATCGAAATGAACTAGTTTTGAACTAGAATTAAAACCAATTTATTTGTGAAATAAATAAATTGAATTTGAAAGTGATTTTAAAAATAATCAATATTCCCAATATGTGAATTGGACTGGAGCTGAATCGAAATTATCTTCGGGATATTTCGATGTTGGATTTCGTGACTATACAGATATTGTTATGGGAATTTGAAAGATATATTTTATATCGTTATTTCCAATACGATATTTGTTGGTTTCAGAATTTGATATTGAATATAAGCCGATATATTCTCTATTCAGAGCCTTGTATTTAATATCAAATGTGATTTGGGTTTATCGTGGATCGTGTTTTAGATGACATTGGTTCTTTAACCCAGTTAAAGGCAAGATGTTGATTTTTGAAAAGATTAAAACTAAGTGAAGTTTTAATGAATCTTTAATTAGATTAAAATGTGAATTGATAATTTAAATTATCAAATCTGAAAAGTGATCGAGAGTGGAGTATCACCAGTTTTGCTCCAAAGCGATAGTTAAATCTTTAATTAGATTTGAACGTGAAATGGTAATTAATTTTACCGGTAACACCGTGGTGTTAGATAGGGAGTATCACCAGTTTTGCTCCATGGGATATATAGGTTGGGATTGGGAAATAAACTAAATAATTACTTCGGTGTGGTTCGTTAATCCCAACTAGTTTGAGATGATATCCAAAGGAGGATTAAAGAATAAATTTAGAAGAATTTATCTTTGATAAAATTAATGGGAACCTTTCCCTAAGAATGTGATTTTGTGAATAAAAGAATATTCTGAATTGGAATGAGGCGTTCATTGTGTTTGTGTAACATTTGTTTATTATATACGTGGGTTATTCAGAAAGGCCGGGTTTATACCCATTCTGAATAACCGATTCGACGAGATGTCGAAGATGAAGACGGTGGTTGAAGACCGGAAGTCTTCACATCGTTTGGGTGATTACTGATGATCTTGATTGGGCTGTACACCCAAGATGAGGGAAACAGTCGGTGATCGTCCAGACGTACTTGGAGATGGATGGATATGCGAGGAAAGTGCCTCCGGTTTCGTTCAGACCCAGAACGAACTTGTAAATGGATTGTGTGTCTGACATTGGATTTTATTCTGTGTTGATTGATCTCTATTAAATATACATCTGTTTGGCGGCGGAGAATTTATTCTCTTGCTTAACGCCCTTCTCTGAGACGTACGAGCTCAGAGGTTGTATATTGATGGACATCAGTCGCATGGAGTGAATTGCCAATGTGGCACGCGTAAGTGGCAATTGATCAAGGCTTCTGTTGAAAAGCAAAGTCTTGTGGTTGATGATCAAAGCACGGCCTGTGTGGCGTAGCTTTGTGTATAACGTGAATTCGCGAGCCTCACACCTCGGTATGAGTCAAAAACGGGATAGTGACTGCAGGGAGAGCATGACGTTTCTTTCTAGCTAGGGTGGTGTCAGTGACCTACCAGCCCTGACATTTATATACTTTTCACCTGTGTGGTTGTTGGATATGAGGCGCCTCGGATATAGGTCTGTAAGGACCGGGAAACGTGTGTTCAGGAATAACTAATCCTCAAAAGTAAGAGAGGACCGGCCCTGAAGATCCAAGGATCATAGTGGGGACCTGAGGCATTTGCTAGAGTGTCTCGAACGCGGAGAGGAGCTTGCCCCTTGCCTCGACTCATGACGGAAATCCAATTTCCAATACGTGTATTGCGGTTTTAATTGTAGAACTAGTATGGCGACGTGATATATGGTACCCATGCCGTCTATGATTGATATTTATGATTGAAAATGTTTTGACACTATACACTTATAATAGTATCAAATAATGTGTTTTAAACGTATCAAGCATGCTTTGGCTGTTATAAGGTAAAAACCCTATCCTCCGGCTTGCGTTGCATTGTGTGATGGGACCTGGGTCTTATAACAGCTTCATTTTTCTTTATTTAGCATTGCGTTGTTTGTTCTATGCACTGGTATCCTTGGGAGGAAACCCGTTCCGTGTTATACGGCGTGGTCCCTTGATTTACCTTACTTTAAAAATAAAGATTAATAACTGTTTTAGTTCTCACACCAGTCACCTGACTGACCTGGAGTTTATTGTTTTAACCTAAACTCTGGGTGCCCCTATTTTCCGCACGGGCAGCTAGTAGTTTTGGTTTTGCAGATTTATATTCACAGGGTCCTGATTAACAGCTGGAACGATGATCGGAAAGCTCTGTATCCGTGTATCACTTCTAGTTGTGTTTTGTATATTTTTCCGCTGCTATGTAATTTATTGTAATCTCTGATATTTATTGAATGTAATTTATTCATTTATACTCTGTATATTCTTGTATCTGATGGAATTGTTGTAATAACAATGAAATGTTCTTCCATTTGCGTTCTATTTTGTCTTGTCCTCAATTCTATCCGTGCTTTCCTTCACGGGGAAGTTCGGGTCGTCTCAGTTTGGTATCGGAGCTTTGGTTTACAGAGCTCGAGAACAAGACACGTTAGAACCATACGAAAGAATTCATCAGATATTGGATTAGCAACATCCAATTAGAATTACTCGTTAGAGATAGGATCAGTAGTATCCTAGAACGAGTGTAAAGAGTATATTTTTCAAATGAAAACAATTTTGTTTTAAAAATTTAAATCGCTTTATACGTATTTGATTATTTATTTATTTTGAAAATGGACAATCGAGTATATATAGATTTCGCGTATACGCGTCATGAACGTATAGTCGAAATTTCAATATACTGGATAGATATAGAATCACATTCTAGACACCCGGGGATAATTCTGATGATGTGGCCACATCATCAGTATTTATGTTCGTATTTCGAAGGTGTGACTTCTATATATTTCCATTAGGCTGGTGTGAGAACCAAAACTTATATAGTTAGAATACATTGTTGTGAATTGGCATCAAAACATGATTTTCTTTATATGTAGTAAAATTATCAATTTGAAACGTTAATCCACTAATTAATTGATGTTTGTGTTGTTTGTTTAATTGTTTGCTAATTTTAACCATTTATGCCTAATTAAACTAATAATTGAATTGTATTGAAAATTGGTCGCATATGCATGCATACATATACTTACATTGAACAGGTCATAGCAAGGAGGCTAGAGCCGAAGAATAAAATTTGTTTGCCCGACAAATAGGTACATGTTTACTACATAATTTCCTGTTTTGTTTGGGTGATGATGATTTTGTGAGCCTATTGGCTAGCCGCTTGGCTTTTTCTTTTTCTTTTTGAGATCTGAAGGACCGGGGAAGCTATTTGAAATTCCCCGATGCTCCCGGTGCAGGGGAGGTTATGGCGAAATTTTTCGAAAATTTAGGGTGTTAGCCAAATTTTTGAAATTTTGAAAATTCTCAGAAACTAAAAAGTTGGAGAATGGAAGCCAGATCGAATGTAGAGCTTAATAATCAAACCACTTTCGACTTTGTTCCTTCTCGGGGACGAAAAGTTTTAAGTGGGGGAGATTGTAATAACCCGTAAAATGCGAGCCAGTTTGAAATTTTTATTTTGGCAATTTTAGCGAATTTTGATATTTAAAATAGATTATTTTAAATAATATCGATGAGAAATTTATTTTGAATAGAATTCGAACGTATATATTATACGCGTCGTCGTTAGAATATAAATATTTATATATAATTATAAATAGAATTGAAAATGGCGAGGTAGTTCGATAATTCGATTTCAAACTTCAATTGAATGTACCAGGTGCAAAACAATCCGGATTTTAGTGAAACCAAAAATAATAGGATCTAATTGATGATATCTTTCCAACGAATCCGACCAATCGAGATTTCATAGCGGGAATCAAAAGATATGTCCAGTTGAAAATTCTGAATAGTCGCTATGGAATTCAGGCCCTTAAAAATGGACATTTTGCAAACGACCTCGGATTTCGACGAAACCACTTTTGTTGGGTCCGTGATGTCAAATTATTGCTAGGTTTCAAATTTCATATTTTTTCGAATCAATATGTGAGCGTGGCAAAGGAAAACGCGTTTGACCAGTTTCAGTTGATTTTAATCGACTGGAAAATGGCCATTTCTCCAACGGTCTCAGAATTCGACGAAACTAGTTTTGTTAGGACCGTATCGTCAATACGAAGCTAGAAAATATTTTTATGAAATTTATAAAGTTAGTATGTGACCCCGGTAAATTGAAATGTACGTTCGAATTGAATGTATAAAGAATTATATTTTAAATTCAACGGAAACTAGTCGAAACGATCGAATTGGCCTACGATACATATCCCATTGTGTTCGGAACAGGGGTAAAACGCTAGGGGCGACAGTCGTTGGGCCTCGTTTGGAGATCGAATTTAAAAGTAACTTTATGAATTTAAAATAAATAATAATATATTATTATTAGTCAACCCCCTTCATATAATCACCCCCCCCCCCCCCCCGTATACCTTTCTCCCCCAAAACTTAGGCCCGATCGAAATTGGAAAAAGAAAAATCCCACCACTCCGTTGACCGCCCTCCACCGCTGCTCCCCTGTGCGGCCGCCGGAGGCGCCCTCCCCCTCGCCGTTGATCCATACCCCCGCTCCTCTGCTCGATTCTCTCTCCTCCTACTCTTCAAATCCGCGAGGTACTGTGCCCAATCCGAACCCTATGACCACCGCCACCTCGTTTCTCCGACCATCGTCCCTCCGCCTTCACCTCCCCCGCACCGACGCTGTGACCCCCCATTCCGTCCCATCCTCGTTTAAAAACCCATAGCCGTCGTAGACCCCTTCAAAACCGCCGCCTCCGACTGTCAGAGGGCCCGCCGCCGCACTAGTGTCCCACCGCCGTGCCGAAGCTCCTCCCTCCCCTCAGCGAGCCCCACCCCCCTCCTCCGACCGGTGAGCGATGGCAGCACCCCCCTCCATCGATTTATACAGTAAGTTTTATGATTTTATTTGCTTGTTAAAACTGATTTTACATAGTTATTAAAACTGATTTTATTTGCTTGTTAAAAATTATTTTATTATCATGAAAGCGAGGATAAAGATTAGATCTTTAGAAGTATAAAACTACGATTTTTATTTATATGAATAGAGGAAGAAAGATGTGATCTTTATATGGATATCATTAGAATAAAAATTCGATTTTTATATATATAAAGTGGTGTTGTAAAGATTCGATTTTTAAGAAATGAAAGGATTTGATTTCTAACTTAAATAAAGATTTGACCTTTTATATATGAATAACAATGTAAAGTAGATTTTCTTTGATTTCAAAAGTAGATTTTCTTTGATTTCAAAAATAGATTTTCCTTGTAAGAGGCGATATAAAAATATAATCTTTATATTGTAAGAGGCGATATAAAAATATAATCTTTATATTGAAAATGGCGATATAAAAATATGATTTGTATGTACATGTGGTGATAATAAAGATGTGATTTTTAATGTGAACAGCGTGACATAGATATGTTGGAAAGGTACGGGCAAATCCAGATATTCAGAAATTCAGAAATATAACTGGAGGAGTGGATCCCTCGGTGAGAATTTCTCACCTTTCAATTTCTTTTCTAGTTATATATATATACTAGGATGTAGACGGTGCTTAGTAGCACCCGACACCCGTCATCCACAGACCATGGATGGCTTGTTTGTTAAATTGTTTGATTGTGTAGTTGGTTAGTCTATTTGATTTGAATTGAATTGTTGGGTGAATTGAAATTGATTTGATTGATGTGTGAATGGCGTGGGCCTTCACTAGACCGGGGATAAGGCTAGGCCTCGTCCCGTTTCTAGTATCGTGCCGTTATGCCGCGGAAATTTTCTAAAATATGTTAGAAAAATAAAAATATCATTTTATTGAATAAATGAACCGAATAGAAATTCATGTGTTAAAATAAAATGTTTTATCGTTAAAAATATAATTTTTAACGTGAAAATGGATAAATGAATATTTATAAACAAATCGGCCGATTTGTTTATATACACTGATTTGACTGATATCGATTGGGTCGATAAATTTTACACGTCGCCCAACTGCACAAATAAAATCTGTGTTTGATTGTTTGAAACCCCACACGGGTGTTGGGATGAAATTTGAAGTTCACTCATCCTGATTGATTAAATATGTCGATCGATTGATTGACAGGCTGTTATAAGCGTTAGATATCTATATTTGATGCTTATACAGTGTGGTGCACTTTGGATGATGGTTGATTGTTTATTATTGCTATTATATACATGTGTTGTATGGAATCCGTATAATTAACATTATATGGTGATTGATTGGGCCTCATTCCAATCGGGAGAATAATGAATATTATAAAAGAAAATTCATGTGTTGAATATAAAAATAGTCATGTGTGGACGATGATTATGTGTAGAAACTATTCATGTGTTGAGTAAAATATTTTATATAATAAAATTTACATCTTTATCATATTTAAAATTAGAACTACTTTACGGTGGAGTCTAATTAAAAATCAAACGATAGATACCATAGTTTTATAAAATATTTTACATAACAAAAATAGTGATGTGTTGACAGTACTCATGTGTTGAGATTAGTCGTGTGTTGGAAGAAATATAGATTCATGTGTTGAATGGGATAAATATTCATTAGTTGGATAGAATAAAGAAGTATTGAAAATATAAAGCCGTGTTGATTAGAGATGCGTTATTTTGACGCGAACGATGTTTATATCGATTTTATTCGTTTTATAATGAATATTGAAAAGTGATTTCAAAATTTAATATTTTGAAAGGAAATTCAAATTGAATTAGATTAAAATTCAAAAGGAAATTTTATTGAATCAATTTGAAATGAATTCGAATCGAATAGAAAATGAATTCGATTCGAATAGAATAGAAAGTGAATTTGAATTCGAATAAAATAGAAATGAATTGAATTGAAAACGATTTCGAAATGAATTGAATTGAAAACGAATTCAAATTGAATTGAAAGTGAATTGAAATGAATTCAAATTGAATTAAAATTTGAATTGAATAGAAATGAATTTTAAAACGGATTTATAAAGAAGAATTCAATTTTGATTTGAATTGAATATAGAAGTTGAATTGTTTCAGAAACGATTTTAAAACGATTTATAAAATTCGTTTTAAATAGAAATCGACGAAATATATATTATATATATTATATATATAATATAATGGCCTGAATAGAACGCGCCGCGCCGCGGCAGTTCGTGAATTTCGACCATTTATTTCAAACGGACATTGCGGGAGATCCGACCGTCGGATTCTCCTAAAACCGGAACCGTTGGGTTTGTATCGAAAAGAGCTTTCCAATGAATATTAGAAATTTGAAATCTAACGGTTGGATTTGGAATTATGTCCAAATCAATTTCAGAAAAGGTCGCTGTAAGTGCAGTTCGATGGCCGTTGATGGAAATCGACTGTACGGGCCTTGATAAAATTATTAAAAATATCGATAATTTGTGTAAAATCATAATAAATGATTTGGGAAGAATTGAGCTGGAGAATTCCACATTTGAAAAGATAAAAATAGATTTTTATCCAAAATGAACTAGTTTTGAACTAGAATTAAAACCAATTTATTTGTGAAATAAATAAATTGAATTTGAAAGTGATTTTAAAAATAATCAATATTCCCAATATGTGAATTGGACTGGAGCTGAATCGAAATTATCTTCGGGATATTTCGATGTTGGATTTCGTGACTATACAGATATTGTTATGGGAATTTGAAAGATACATTTTATATCATTATTTCCAATACGATATTTGTTGGTTTCAGAATTTGATATTGAATATAAGCCGATATATTCTCTATTCAGAGCCTTGTATTTAATATCAAATGTGATTTGGGTTTATCGTGGATCGTGTTTTAGATGACATTGGTTCTTTAACCCAGTTAAAGGCAAGATGTTGATTTTTGAAAAGATTAAAACTAAGTGAAGTTTTAATGAATCTTTAATTAGATTAAAATGTGAATTGATAATTTAAATTATCAAATCTGAAAAGTGATCGAGAGTGGAGTATCACCAGTTTTGCTCCAAAGCGATAGTTAAATCTTTAATTAGCTTTGAACGTGAAATGGTAATTAATTTTACCGGTAACACCGTGGTGTTAGATAGGGAGTATCACCAGTTTTGCTCCATGGGATATATAGGTTGGGATTGGGAAATAAACTAAATAATTACTTCGGTGTGGTTCGTTAATCCCGACTAGTTTGAGATGATATCCAAAGGAGGATTAAAGAATAAATTTAGAAGAATTTATCTTTGATAAAATTAATGGGAACCTTTCCCTAAGAATGTGATTTTGTGAATAAAAGAATATTCTGAATTGGAATGAGGCGTTCATTGTGTTTGTGTAACATTTGTTTATTATATACGTGGGTTATTCAGAAAGGCCGGGTTTATACCCATTCTGAATAACCGATTCGACGAGATGTCGAAGATGAAGACGGTGGTTGAAGACCGGAAGTCTTCACATCGTTTGGGTGATTACTGATGATCTTGATTGGGCTGTACACCCAAGATAAGGGAAACAGTCGGTGATCGTCCAGACGTACTTGGAGATGGATGGATATGCGAGGAAAGTGCCTCCGGTTTCGTTCAGACCCAGAACGAACTTGTAAATGGATTGTGTGTCTGACATTGGATTTTATTCTGTGTTGATTGATCTCTATTAAATATACATCTGTTTGGCGGCGGAGAATTTATTCTCTTGCTTAACGCCCTTCTCTGAGACGTACGAGCTCAGAGGTTGTATATTGATGGACATCAGTCGCATGGAGTGAATTGCCAATGTGGCACGCGTAAGTGGCAATTGATCAAGGCTTCTGTTGAAAAGCAAAGTCTTGTGGTTGATGATCAAAGCACGGCCTGTGTGGCGTAGCTTTGTGTATAACGTGAATTCGCGAGCCTCACACCTCGGTATGAGTCAAAAACGGGATAGTGACTGCAGGGAGAGCACGACGTTTCTTTCTAGCTAGGGTGGTGTCAGTGACCTACCAGCCCTGACATTTATATACTTTTCACCTGTGTGGTTGTTGGATATGAGGCGCCTCGGATATAGGTCTGTAAGGACCGGGAAACGTGTGTTCAGGAATAACTAATCCTCAAAAGTAAGAGAGGACCGGCCCTGAAGATCCAAGGATCATAGTGGGGTCCTGAGGCATTTGCTAGAGTGTCTCGAACGCGGAGAGGAGCTTGCCCCTTGCCTCGACTCATGACGGAAATCCAATTTCCAATACGTGTATTGCGGTTTTAATTGTAGAACTAGTATGGCGACATGATATATGGTACCCATGCCGTCTATGATTGATATTTATGATTGAAAATGTTTTGACACTATACACTTATAATAGTATCAAATAATGTGTTTTAAACGTATCAAGCATGCTTTGGCTGTTATAAGGTAAAAACCCTATCCTCCGGCTTGCGTTGCATTGTGTGATGGGACCTGGGTCTTATAACAGCTTCATTTTTCTTTATTTAGCATTGCGTTGTTTGTTCTATGCACTGGTATCCTTGGGAGGAAACCCGTTCCGTGTTATACGGCGTGGTCCCTTGATTTACCTTACTTTAAAAATAAAGATTAATAACTGTTTTAGTTCTCACACCAGTCACCTGACTGACCTGGAGTTTATTGTTTTAACCTAAACTCTGGGTGCCCCTATTTTCCGCACGGGCAGCTAGTTGTTTTGGTTTTGCAGATTTATATTCACAGGGTCCTGATTAACAGCTGGAACGATGCTCGGAAAGCTCTGTATCCGTGTATCACTTCTAGTTGTGTTTTGTATATTTTTCCGCTGCTATGTAATTTATTGTAATCTCTGATATTTATTGAATGTAATTTATTCATTTATACTCTGTATATTCTTGTATCTGGTGGAATTGTTGTAATAACAATGAAATGTTCTTCCATTTGCATTCTATTTTGTCTTGTCCTCAATTCTATCCGTGCTTTCCTTCACGGGGAAGTTCGGGTCGTCTCAAGGAATTTCAATATAAATCGAAGATCAATTAAATCGGGATTTGAAGTATCGAGCTGGAAATTCATATAGGAATATTCCTGAGCTGTATGATATTCTATGTGAATATATACGATAATATTAATTTATTAATATTTAATTTAATTATATTTAAATATATTTATATATTTTAAAGTGTTATTTAGAGCTTTAAAAATAGCCAGTTTTGCAAACGACCTAAGAATCCGACGAAACTAATTTTGTTGGGTCCACAATATTAAATTATTGCTAGATTTCAATTTCCATGATTTATGAAGTCAGTATGTGGCCGTACGGGATTTTAATGTGAAAAACAGTCAGTATTCTGACAGTTAAAAATACGCGTGTGAGCACACGAATTCGGAATTCGACGAAACCAGATTCGTTGGGACTGTAATGTCGAACTTTAGCCGCATGTCCAGTTTCGTGATTTTTGGATATATTATGTGATCACAGGAATTTCTAGAAGACAAATAAATTAGAAAATGGTTTGAAGAGGATATTTTAAACTAATAAGAAAATACCTAAAAAGTTAAGCACCCCTAACTAAATCCCTTAAACTAATTTCCCATTTCTCTCACGGTCAAAAAGAAGCCACACACTTCATTTCTCAGCCGCAAATTCCTTCTCAAAGAAAAGCAAATCGTGTTCTTCTTATATCCACAAAAGAAATCAAACGATAACCCTTAAAATCATTCTAACCTAGAATTTTCTCTCTGCTCAAACCATTCTCGAGCCGCCACTTAAATGGAAAAAAAGAATAAGAGCAAAGCATGATATACAAAAATCAAAATCAAATCAGAAGGATAGTTAAAAATTCCAAAACATCCATGAATGGAATCACCGAGTGTTCCTCTTCAATCCTATACCCCTTTTTGGAAGTTCGATCTTGATCTGCTATTGAAGCCGTGTTCATACGGTGAGCCTAGGGTTCATCAATTCGCGTCGTTGAAGCAAGGATGGTTAATTCAGAGTTCGGTTTTGGGATTGGGATAGAGTTTTGCATCTTGTACATATTCTTGGTGTTGATTAGTTGAAATAAAGTTCGACACTTACTGTAGCTTGTAGCAGTCGAAATAGGTTGAGGACGGATGTCGTTGGTTGTGTTCGAGTAAAGCAAGGAGGGGGTCGTTGCGGACTGGAGGAGGAGAGAAGAAGGGCGGTGATGTCAGAAGTTGGTTTCAAGGTAAGTCGGAGGAGTAAGGAGGAGAGAGGAGCTCGAGGTTAGTGGGTTTGGTTTGCCTGTAAGTGACCGCGAGCTCCAGGAAGAAGGCATTAGCGGATCATCATGAGATTTGGGCGAAAGTGTGAGAGCCCATTTAAATATATATAAAAAAATGTAGAAAGGAAATCAAGTGAAGAGAAAGGAGTTGTAAATGGCGGTTGTACTGTTGGGAGATATTGGTGTATGGGAGGAGAAGATGAAAACGTGGGGGTCAGGTAGGGAGAGACAATTGGGCCGGGTGGTTGAAGTAAGGCCCATATTAAGGTTTAATTCGATTTAATAGCGTATAACTTGAATTCACCATAACCGGTTGATATGTGTACAGAATTACGCAAATCAGGTGCCGTCGGAATCGTCGCAAAGAATACTACGCTATCAGGCTGGCCCGGTGTCGTTTGGAGCTAGTTACAAGTAGTAACAAAAATAAAATGCTTGATTCCATCAAATCGACAAATAAATAGTTGTTCAATGATCAATGACCAATGTGAGTAAAACTCACAACTCTGAACAGTTTTATTTTTATAACGTATATATAGAACTGATAAATGATGACTGATTGTTGTGTGTTAACTATTTGGTTGAATTGTTTGTGTATTGGTTGAAATCATAGATAACGATATATATATATAAATCGTTAATCGAATATTGATTCTGTTTATCAGAATACTTTATATTCGTATTGATTAACATCTGTGATGCAGGGAAACAGGTTGGAGGAATCCAACAGGATTCCTCAACATTTATTTTACTGTTTTTCATATATTGTGATATATGATGTGTTATATAATCTGTTATGGATTATGTGTGTTAAAACGATATTGATCCTTGTTATTCGATATTTTAAATATCATAAAAAGACCCTAGGATGTAAAAAGAATTATTTCAATGTATATTGAGATAAAGGGATTTTGTAAAATCAACAGATTTTATAAAAGGAAATATTTCGAAAGTAAATAAAAGGAAAATATTTATAAAACGAATAGAGTTTTATAAAAGGGAAAATGTTGATAAAACGAATAGAATAGAATAAAGGAATATCTATTTAGAAAATAAATAGAATAAAGGAATATTTATTTAGTAAATAAATAGAATTTATAAAAGGAATATTTAGTTGGAAACTAAATAGGATTATAAAAGGAAATTGACGAGATAAAAAGGAGTTAATCGAACATAGTTAATCAAAATGGAGTTAAACAAAAAACTAGAAACTGACTAGAGATTAATAAGTTGAATGGTTTCTTGAGTATTGATCTGATGATGGTTTCGGCCTTTGGGGTTTATATTTAGGAAGTTGTTCTCTTGTTAGTTTATAATTAGAGTCTGATAGTTGTGGAAGGATAGTGATACGTAATTAAGCTATGGAAATGCTTTCCAGCGTTAATAACATATATTTTCTAATTATAGAAAGTAAGAAAATATGAATATATATATATATGGTTGATGATTGATCGATATAATTTCCATTTGGAAATAATACCGTTGTTTGCACACGTGTTTTTCTTTGATAGTTAACTCATCGACTATCGAAGTTTTCGACCATTTTAACGTTGTTAATATGGAGAGACCAGTTGGATTATTATCCAAAGAACCACTCTGTATTGGCATAAGCGTAGCGAATCATATATGCCAAAGAAAATTAAAGACGGAGTAAAGTGCAAGGGCTGTTGTATAAATCTTAGATAACAATTGCCTAAGATGGATGTACTGAATAGTGCCTTAGGTTTGTTCAGCCCCAGGACAACCTGTATGGAAGAAGGTCTGACAGAGTATATCTAATAAATCGCGTAAGTTGATCTCTTCAAACGTATTCATGTTTGTTGGCGGAGGAATTCGTTTCTCTTAGCTGTATACCCGTGGTATTTTTGGGGAAATCAATTTGTGATTTGGCGGGTATGACGATGTGACATTCAAAGTGAATGAAGATGTGATCTGTCAGAGATCAGCGTGGCCTCGCAACCGGGAAATGACAGAAATCGGGCAGCCAACATGGCTATGTAGGTCGCACCTATTAGAGTGTATAATCACCTGATCTAGAGTTTCATTTACTTCTAAAAATCTATTGTTGATGCTGTCCCATTCGGGAAACGGTTGCTGATCCCAACCGTTGGTGATATACATTCGATACACTCAAGCGAAATGAGTGGTCGGTCATGTGTGGCCGGGTTGCAAGATGTTCTTGTTGAGCCCATTGTATTCCTCTCTAGAGGTACACTAGCGAAAGGTGGTTCCATACCTTGTCATAGTTGGAAATCCATTACCCAATACGTGCTTGCGGTTTTGATTGTATACTATATATGTAAAACGTGAGATGAAAGCGTTCTGCTAGATGGTTATTATATTGTGGTTGATAGACATTATTATAATATCGAAAGGTTTTTGATATAAAGATATTTTGGATTCTCATAAGGGAAAAACCCGTTCCGTTATGCGGCATAGTCTTATGTGATATCGTTTATTGGCTCAATCTGTTTTAAACTGTTTTACTCATACCAGTCCCATGACTGACCCGGAGTTTATTTTGTTTGTTTTCCCTAAACTCTTGGGTGCCCAATTTTATACGGGCAGTCAAGTAGTCAGGATTTTTCAGATATACTCGGAGAGCTTGGAGCAGGAGGCTTCAGGATCATATAGCTATTATTTATTTCCGATGTTGTTGTAAGTGTTGTACTCTGCAATGTTATTGTATACATATACTGTTTGTATTTCAAAAGTTATGTTATATTTTATTCGTTCCGCTGTGAGGTTCGTGTTTACTCTGATGATGATGTTCTTCTTCTTCTTCTATTCTAAGTTTCTATCTTATCTATTCTCACCCTCTAATTTCTTTCATTAACCATTCGGTATTTTCGACTCTTGATGTTCGATATGCGTTGTATATCGGATAATCAAGATCGCTAAATTTCCGGGTCGTTACAGCTACCAATTCAGCATATACCGATGTCATCTCAATCGAACTCCAATCAATTTATCTTCAAATCCAACCATTGTCCTATAACTAAGCCAATTTCCATTGTAGACTGAAAGTCCATTATCCATTCCAAATTCAATCCAACTTACTCGATATCATTATATTCTAATTCAATTCAATTTCCACTTAATTGACTTCAATTTAATTCCAATTTGCTTTCACAGATTCTACTTTAATTTGTTTTTATTTCAAAATAATCTTCCTGGGAGTTTTAAACAACTTACACCTTTCAAACATCCAATATTCCTTTTTTGAAATCAAAACCACTTGTTTTCTCAAAACAATCCCAAAATGAATCTTTGGTAGTAATCTGTCACTTACAACTTGAAAATGAGCACTGATGATGTGGCCAACATCATCAGAGATATTTCCCAGCGAACGAAGTGAGTTCATTACTATATAACTTTCCAAAACTCATTTTTAAACACTTCCATTTAGAAATCAGTTCAAAATATCCTTCACAATGCTTTAAAACAATTTAAAATCTCCCAGAGTTTTAAAATTCTCATTTATTTAATTCAACTCCATTTACAAACACTTATTCAAATTTCCAGAGTTTTAATTCCAATCCTGGTTTAAATCCAGATTTAATTCATCTGATTCCATATAGTACACTTATATGAATTTTGATCGGCTATTTACATAACCATTTAATTTATAATCTTACTCGATTATAATAACAACCAACACATCCATTATACTATAATATTCCAAATATTAATAATTCCTTTGTATCAAAACATACTTCGGATAAAATTATTTCATTTACCCTCTTTTAAAACATACTGTGTCGGTTCATTGTATTCGACTGTTTAGAAACTCCTACCGATACAGTGGATCAAACTAATCGACCAAAACTTATAAACAACTCAACTAATAAATTTCCACAATATAAAACAATTTTAATAAAATATACAAATATGTTCTCTCGTATATATATACTCAACTCAATCTAGGTCATTACTAACCCCACCTCTACTGAGTCACGCCACAGAGCCAAGGTAATCACTTAACCTTCAGCTCTGATACCGCTGTAACGACCCGGGGAATTCACGACCTTGGTTATCGACATAAACTCAATGTCGACTATCCAAGCAACGGAAATACCGGATATTCAATGAAAGAAATTAGAGGGTGAGAATAGGTAAGATAGAAATTTAGAATAGAAGAAGAAGAACACCAATACAACAACAGAGTAACACAAATGTCACAGTGGAATGAATAAAATATATGATATAACATAACTTTAAAATACAAAACTAGATTTGTATAACATACCATGATCAGAGTACAGTATATAACATCACAATGGAACTAACTCTATATATATCTACATTGAAGTCTCCAACTCCAAGCTCCTTCAAGTATATCTGTAAATCCTGACTACTTGACTGCCCGTACAAATTGGGCACCCAAGAGTTTAGGGGAAAAAAAACAAAAAAAACTCTGGATCAGTCATGGGACTGGTGTGAGTAAAACAATCTAAATAGTTTTAGAAAATAAACGATATCTTATAAGACCACACCGTATAACACGGAATGGGTTTTTCCCTTATGAGAATCCAAAACATTTGATTTTACTTTCAAAATCCTTTTGAAAGAACGATAATCTTTATATCAAACTCTTTTGATATTACAGTAGTGTCTATCAACCACAATATGATAATCATCTAGCAGAACGTTTTCATCTCACGTTCTACATACATAATATATAATAAAAAACATGGGCGCTTATTGGATAATGAATTCCAACTGGCAAGGTATGGAACCACCTTCCGACAGTGTATCTCTAGAGAGGAATACACCGGGTTCAACAAGAACTTCTTGCAACCCAGGCCAATTATGACCGGTCACTCATTTTGCTCGAGTGTACCGAATGTACTATCACCAACGGTTGGGATCAGCGACCGTTTCCTGAAAGGGACAACATCGAAATAGATTATAGAAGTAAATGGAATTTCTCTAGATCAGGTGACAATATACCCTAATTGGCAGCTAACCACTTAGCCATGCGACCTACCCAATTTTATACCATTTCTTGGTAGTAAGGCTAGAGGCCATACGTATAGATCACACTTTTATTTACTTTGAATGTCACATCGTCATACCCGCCAAATCACAAATTGATTTCCCCAAAAACACCACAGGTATACAACTAC
This sequence comes from Allium sativum, assembly GCA_030737875.1. Taxonomy (NCBI): domain Eukaryota; kingdom Viridiplantae; phylum Streptophyta; class Magnoliopsida; order Asparagales; family Amaryllidaceae; genus Allium; species Allium sativum. The sequence goes on along the minus strand of JASFAX010000021.1, from coordinate 29,480,364 downwards.
GAGAAACGAATTCCTCTGCCACCAACGTAAATACGTTTGAAAGAATCAACTTACGCGATCCATTAAATATACTCTGTCAGACATTCTTCCATACAGGTCGTCCTGGGACTGGACAGACCAAAGGTACTATTTTGTAAACCCATCTTAGGCAATTTCTACCTTGGATTTACTGAACAACCCTTGCATAGCTCCATCTTCAATTATCTTCATTATATTTGATTCGCAACGCTAATGCCATACGGAGTGGTTTTTAGATAATATATCTGATCCTGGTCTCTCCGTATTGACAGCGGAAATGGTCAAAATCTTTTATAGTCGGTGATTTAACTATCAAAGGAAAACATGTGTACAAACAACAGTCGTATTCCCAAATGGAAATCTTACCGATCAATCATCATTTCATTTCCCAATTTCCCATTTGTCGTTTCCATATATTCATAAATTCCTTATTTTCTAAAATTAGAAAATATACGTTATTAACTTTGGAAAACGTTTCCATTTCTGATTCACGCATCAATATCTTCCCACCTCTATCAGTCTCTAACTGTAAACTAGTAAGAGAACAACTTCCCAAGTATAAACCCCGAAGGCCAAAACCAATATCAGATCGATACCCAGAAAACCATTCAACTCAACTAATTTCCAATCAGTTTCTAATTTTAGTAATTCCATTTAAATTCCTAATTCAATGATTTCATATTTTAAAAACAATATCTCAAAGCCAAATTCTATTTATATTTTTATTTGCAGAATTATTCATACAAATCTCCTTTTTATTTCTAATACTTAAAGCTCATTTATATTTCCCTTTATATAATTCTATTTATTCTATATAAATCCTTTTATATAATCCTATTCATTTTATATAAATCCTTTTATATAATTCTATTTATTTCCCAAATATTTCTTTAATTATATTTTCCAATATTTGTTTTCCAAATATTACCTTATATAATATCCTATTTATTTCATATATAAATATTTCATTTTTAATATTCACTTTGAAAATTTCCTTTTAACATTCCAGTATTTCATATGGTATTTAAAATACCAAATAACACGACCAATGTCATCATAATCAATCACAGATTATATATCACATCATATATTACAATATATGAAAACAAACAGTATTATATTATTGAGGAATCCAGTTGGATTTCTCCAACCTGTTTCCCTGCATCACAGATGTTAAACAATATAATTAACATCAATTTCATTTCTATATGAAATATTCTGATAAATAGAATCAATATAAAATTAACGATTATATATATAACTCTATCTATAAATTCAGCCAGTTAATTAACAGTTCAACCAACAATCAACACACAACAATCTATTATCATTTATCAATACTAGATTATATTTATAAAATATAAACTGTACAGAGTTAGTGAGATTTACTCACATTGGATAAATAACGTTAATTGTCGTTGATTCAGATCAGACAATTTATTTCGCTATAAATTGTAACGAGCTCCAATTCACTCCCAGTCAGTTCCATTATGTAGCCCCTGTCCATACGATCCCGACGGATCCTGTTTTGTCCAATTCCGATACCGAATGATAAAGTTATAAAATTTACAAGCTAAAGTACTATTTTAAGTTAAATAAAATGTAAAGTAAACCGGGCCTCACCAACATCCATCGGCCCACTACCCCCCACTACCCATCTTCGGTTGATCCGCTATTCCTTCTTCTTCCAGATGAAACTCGTGATTCATACTCCATCCATTTTCAGATATTATCAACTTCTTCCTCTCCTCAATCTCCTCTTCTACTTCATAATAATCCAATTCGAGATCACACATGAATCCCTTTTCGAACGCTCAACACAACTGTATCCATTCCCTTACTCTCACACCATTCTTCCCAAACCCATCGCCTGTACTGTTTCTCACCATTACCGAAATTTTTTCCAACTTCATGACCTTCGTTCTTCCTACACACCCAGTGATTTAACAAACAAGATATACCATTACACTCCTCTTCCAAATCTCTCTTTTGTCATCCCCTACATGTAAAACTTGAGTCCCTCTTCATTGTTGCGGTTCTCTGTTTCCAATGCGTAAGAACAGTAAAAGCACCGAACTTTTTAATCATCATTTTCCTCCAAACACTCACGCAAATGCTATAAAGCACGGTGAACCCAAATATCAACTCAATTCCATGAATCGGACTACAATTTCTACACAACGTCTAACACTAACTTCACGGGTAGTCATGGCATGTTCCAGAATCTACGTCGCACTGAGTAAAATCAACATAGAAATGAAGAGCAAGATTAAAGAAGTTCATATATCCTTGATTAATGATTTTAGGAATTTTCTATGGATTTGTATTGATTTTTAAGTGGGTCGAAATCCTCTTCTGAAGAGAAAAACATACGGTGCAAATGTTGGACCACAGGAAAAATGAATCTAGGGTTGTAAAGAGTTTGGGATATTTATAGGATATTTTTATTATTTTTTTATTGATTATTTTATTTCGTTTTAACCAATCACTATGTGTTCGTCTTTAAAAAAAATCCCTATGATCACCGACACTATCCAATTTCGACAAAAATGGACATGCAGCTACGGTTCGACATTACGGACCCGATGAAACTTGTTTCATCGAATTCCAAGTCGTTTGCTCACACACCATATTTTTAAAATCAAATTATTGAATTTTTTCACATTAAAATCCTGTACAGCCACATACTGACTCCAAAAATCACAAAAATTTAAATCTAACAATAATTTAATATTCCAGATCCAACAAAATTAGTTTCGTCGAAAACAGAGTTCGTTTGCAAAACTAGCTATTTTTAAAGCTCTAAATAAACCCATTTAAATATTAATATAATTAAAAACAATTTAATTAAATATTAATAAATTATTATCGTATATATTCACACTAGAATATCATACAACTCCAAAATATTCCTATCTGAATTTATAACTCGATATTTCAATTCTGGCGTTAAATCAATATTCAAATTATATTGAAAATCCATTTATAATATAAATAAATCGTTTCAATTTATTAAGGAATTCCATAGCGAATTTTCAAAAATTTGATTTGGACACAACTCACAATCTACACGATGAAATCTCGTTTTTTCTCTTTCATTAGAAAAACATACTTCACCAGCTCCTAACGTTTCTTGTTTCACAGAAATCTGACTTAAAATGGATTCTGTATATTCTTTTAAAGTTCGAATCGCCAAATTACGAACTACCGCGTCGTTTCAAGCTTAATTATAATTATAGTATAAATTATACGTTCAACTTACGTCTATAAATAAATTCGTTAATATAATTCAATTCTAAACTGAATTATATATTTTAAATTGTCTAATTCACACAATATTGGGAATTCCATTATTTCCGATTATTTCAAAAATATATTATTTTATTATTTATATTAATTAAACAATATTATTTAATTCTGGTCATTTTAAATTACCAAACAATTATTTAAATAATTAAATAAATTATTTATTATCCGTTAAAAATACGGGTCGTTACAACTACGTTCCTACGCTAATAGTAGCCACACACTCAACTCGATATCGGAAAGAAATGTCCACTTTTTTTATCCTTCTTTTTAGGAAACAAATCACCCCTTTTTATTCTTCTTAGGAAATCACTTCGTTACTCCCCCAAACTCACGCTTCTTTCTACAAATTTGGGAATAACGAACCCTAAAACCAAAATAATTCAACCTTCCTTTTATTCTTTATCTTTTAGAATTAATCTACGCAACAACAACAAAAATTACGGCTCTTTTTGAATTGTGTATTGGGATTATTGGTATGCGATTTTGATTTGTGTTCGATTTGAAGATGTTGATTTGCGGGTTGAGGAGCTTGCGCTGGGTTAGTTCAGATCGGAAGTTTGAATTTTCGATTTGGATTTATGCAAGTGACTAGTTTTAGGGGTGGATGAAGGAGATGGTTCAAAATTGTTGAGCCGAGTGAAGAGAGGATAACCAGATGATCGTGTTCGGTGTTGTAGTATGGTGATTTTTGGATGAGAAAGGGTATGCGACAAGAGAAGTTGGAGGTTGGTGATCGTTTACTAGGTTGATGTGCAATTGCGTGGAGGGCTTTCAGGGTTGGAGTTTGATGGATGGGAAGTTCCTGAAGGCAATGAAGTTATGCATTACTGTCGTGGGTGAAAAGGAGTTTTTGCCTGCGATGATCAGGTGTGATGGTGGAGGCAATGGTATCGTTTTATATATGCGTTGGGAAAGTTCGGTTGTAATTTGGTGGAGTGGGCTTGTTGCCTGTTGTCGTAGATTATCAGTGTTTGGCTGATGTTTGGGATGAGGGTATAGATTATTGAATATGGTTGGATGATGATTGTTGCATGGAGCATACTGCAAGAGGTGAAAACATGAAGGGGATGTACTATCTGGGAGGATGGGGATGATGATGGAAGGTACTGAGTTGCTACTAGGTGCAGAATGGGAAGTATTAAGCATATTTTGGGTAAGGGATGGTCGGAAATTTATGTCCGGCAGAGATGTTTATGACGTGAAGATGTGGTATTTGATTTCTTTTTCGAAATTTGTAGGAAGAAGGAAAGAAATGTAAAAGGAAAAAAATTGTAAAGGTGAAATAATTAAATAAATAAAAGGAAAGAAACTGAAACAAAAATTGGGAAGAAATTTTTTTTCCTTGATTTATAGATTGTAGTGTCAACTATGTTAACACCAAATCAACTGTCAAGATTTATTCTTCTATATATAAAAGAAAATAAAAGGAAGAAAATAAAAAATTTTGTTTTTTTTAACGGAAAAATAAGAAAACAAAAATATAACCCAAAGGATTTACTACTAAAAATTATTTTGATCCCCGTCAATGGCGCCAAAATTTTGTTTGCAAACAAATTGAACAATTGTAAACAATTATTAAATTCATTCGGCTTTCCTAAACAACAAGGGTTGTTGTAAAGGGTGTCGAACTCTGCGACCAAAATTATTTTAAGTAATAAATCCAATTAGATTATTTTGAAAGTTTGATTGTTTGAAAACAAGAGAAAATAAATAAAAAGAGAGTTTTTTATAATAAATGAAAGCAATTAGGGAGTAATGACATAAACTGGATTAATAATCATCAATAACCAAACAGATAAATATAGATCTAACTCATATTTCTGTCACAAATATGAATCAACAATAATTAGGTTTTTAGAAACAAACATGTGAATAACGACAAGCATAGCCTATGCAGGAGCTAAGCTCTTAAACAACCATAGGCTATCAGGACAGATTCACTACTTCATCTCTAAAACCCTAAAAACTAGATCTATATATGATAAGTGTTAGATCGAACGAACACGAATATACCCTGTGCAGGAGCATAGCTCTTAAATGACACAGAGTATGAAGGTTCAGATCTAACTCATGGTTCAGATCTAGATCTATACACATGAAGTCCTCATCTTTTGGGCTATGTGATTCATATTGAATCTAGTTTATAAGCGTCATCACCCCCTAATTAAAAGGGATTTGCTAGACATAGCTAAATGATGAGAAGGGACGAAGAAAAGAACAAACATAAATAAAATAAAATAAAAACTAAAGAGAAAAGGAGAAGAAGAGTTTTATTCCAAGAGAAGAGTTTACAAAATAAAACCTAAGACAATTCTGAATGTAAGAGACACAATGTATTTATAGCTTCCATGACCAAGACTAAGTGGCCAAATACAAGATGTGGACAAAAGTCATTGCCCAAATAACAAATAAACCAATGTGAACGCATGTGAATGGACATGCAAATGTCAGGGGAAAAATAGTTTGCAGCATCAAATGACATCAACTTCAATCATTTTGAGCATGAATAAGAACTCCATAATATCTAAGACAAACGATCTTTATGAAAAGGCATTGAATCTTGACTTCAAAATATGCGGCAAAAGGTGGTTGAACAACAACATTTCTTCAAGTCTTCATGCTTTAATCCAGCTCTTAAAATCAACACTCTTCTTGCACCAATTCTTCAATCTTTTCAATAATTAAGTGCATCAATCCATTCATCATACATAATATGAAAACACAACTATAAATACATAGTATCAATTATTTTAAAGAGAAAATAAAATAAATAAGCAGATAAAATATACACATTTACGTGTATATCACATCCAATTTTGCACTGGATACAGTCTTTGTTGATATCAGTAATTACACTTCTTGATTTCAAGGCTACAATGAGATAACCTCTAGAATATAGACCTCTGGTAAACCAATCTGATTTGCGGGCCATAGATCCTCACCCAACTCGAGTCCAGGAAAACAAGCACTCCCAGTTGCTTTAGACGGGCACAATCAACCCTAATTGGATTCAAGGCTACTTATCACACTCGAATCATTTTTGAGTTGCTTGTACAATGAATACATACTTGGATCTTTCGATCTTTGATTACAATTGCTCATATTACTCTAACTTGCACTTTGATCTTGATAAAATAATAATTTCTTAGCCTCCGCCTTACTTTTATTCATTAGCAAAAGCAATACATACATACATAAATATATATATATATATATATATATATATATATACACACACACACACACACAATGACTACCAGCTAATCAAATCCCATAAATATGGGAACTTCCTATCACATAAATAAGAAAATTTCCTATCACATAATCAGATTACATAATTATGGAAATTTCCTATCATATAATCAAATCTCATAAATAGGGAAACTTCGTATCACATAAATAGAGAAACTTCCAATCAATTATTTCCTAACACCCCCCTAAGTTGGAGCATGAGAATAACAGATGCTCAACTTGCCTCCTAGAACTTTCTTTCTAGGAGGATTTTTCTTCTTCTTTAGGTTCCGTTATTCTCCAAAGCATGAATTTCCTTCTACATAGCGCTATACCACCCTGCATCTTTCACAGTCTCCTTAAAAGACTGTAGTTCTGCTCCTGCTGTTATGTTTGTTTTTGGGTTGGTTTTGGTTTTGTTTTGGTTTTGCTTTGGTTTTGGTTATGGTTTTAGGTTTTGGGTTTTTTGTTTGTTCGTTTTGGTTTTGGGTTTTGATTTGTTTTGGTTTTGGGTTTTGTTTTACCAGCCTTAATAATGAGTCTGCCACTGTTCTGCGGTGAAGCCTGGGAGAGGTATCGATCCAGAGACATTTGACATAGCCGATATGGAATGAGTAGAGGTCAAAACATTGACTTTGCCATACTATTCCCACATCTAGCATATGACAAGATCCCCTCATTACATGGCTTCTCCTCCTTTATGCGTGTAATCCCTCTGACACGTTCTTCTTATGCAATCTCCGGATCTATCGTATTCATGAGCCTTGAAACAAGCACACAATGAATTGTGTACCAATCATCCTTGGTACAAGGGTGGATGATGTCTGGTTTATCTTGTGGTCCAGGCTAGAAGGGGGAGTTTAGTTCGATTTTTGATGGCGACGGAGATGTTTCACCAGCCATGGTTGAAATTTTAGAGGAAAAAAATAATGTTTACCAAGCTCCGATACCATGATAAGAATAAGAATTTCTTAGGCCCTGCCCTACTTTTATTCATTAGCAAAAACAACATAAATACAATGACTATTAGCTAATCAAATCCCATAAATAAGGAAATTTCCTATAACATAATCAAATTACATAAATAGGGAAATTTCCTATCATATAATCAAATCACATAAATAGGGAAATTTCCTATAACAAAATTTAAATCACACAAATAGTAAAATTTCCTATCACATAATCAAATCCTACAAATAGGGAAACTTCTTATCACATAATCAAATCACATAAATAAGGAAACTCCCTATCAGTGATTTCCTATTAGATCTTCGTAGAAATGGAAAGAGTTTGATGTAGAATCAAATCAAAGAAGAAATAACTTGATTCTGTTGATAAATAGGCAAAATATGGTTATAGAAATTATGATTTTCAAGAGAAATATGCATAACTATTGGATGACAATCAATAGATGTGAATATGTATTAATGGACAATATTTTGATGTTCTACTCACTAGAACGCTTATTCTGACACCCCCCCATTACAACCCATAAGATAAATTTAGAGGGTCTGGTCTTGTGAAGTTGACGATGATTGGATACTGTTGATGGTTTCTTTCTCTCATGTTCGGATCAATTTGGTGCTTTCACTTTTGAGGAATTCTATTGATTTTAAGGTAGTAGGACATCCAATATTTGTTATAATATCTTATTTCCGTTGTGAGTTTAAATTAATAAAACTCTAAAATTTCACATGTTATTCCCTGCAGATACCAAACCAAATGACCCGTCTTCCGATGTACTTGTATTTTCAATTTTGTAAAAATTTAGGCCTAGAAGAATATTAGTTGTTACAATTACTATTGACTACTGGATGCACAATAGGTTATGCTCTAATAATTATTGGATAATTATGAAATGACTCATTCATTACCACTAGTTAATATAACTAAGTTCGAATTGAAAATACCAATGTGACAATATTATACAATTCTCTTAACATGAGAATACCGTTGAACTTCAATGTGGGAACTCCACTCTAATTACAGTTAAGTTATGGCATGACATCTATCAAATGACTAAAATTAAGCCGAGTGGAAGCACTGAAAGTTAAACGCTATTCAGTAGAGGATTTGTCTCCTTGGTTGCACTAGATTAGTATCACGATCTACTCAAGCATGAACAATTCTATTCTTTCCTTACCAAATGTTAATTTCAAAAAGAGAACATCTCTCTCTCACACACACACACACACACCCACACACACATACACACACATTTCATATGTCAGTGAGTATGTGAATAATTATTTTTATTCAAACAACAAAATTTATTTGCAAAAAAACAACAAGTTCAATTTAAAGCTCCTGTTAACAAATTCATTCTAAATTAAATAATACATTATGTATATAAGTAATAGAGAAATTAGAAGGAAAACTTCAGCCTCACTTTTGAATGAAGGACAAAAAATTTACAATTTAGTTGAAGAACAGCTAGGGCTATATTAATATAGCGTTAGATAAATCAGAGATCATATGAACAATGGAAACAATGATATATAAACTTAGTATTATATGTGTGTAATAATATTTTAACTTAGCATGTGTAACGATATATAAATCAGGCATTTCTATTGCTACGAAAATAAATAATATTCTTGTTTATGTGGTGTACCATATTTGATACTAGTTTAATTTGACATTTGGTTTATATACTAGCTTAATATAATATCTTATTTTATCCAATACTATTATATATTACAGAGTTCAATGTACTAAATTTTAAAACTTATCATTTTTGAAATTAGTAAAAATTATATACATTAACTTCCATCAAGTGGTATCTACATGCTAAAAAAAATAAAATTGTTCTATGAAATTCAAATTATTTTCACGGAATAAAGGTCATTGTTAATGACATACCATTTTTAGTTAAAGGTTGTCATTTTTTTTAAAGTTTTTAATTATTACTATAGTTTGATAATAATCGAGTGACATTACTTCTTCGCTCCGATCCAAGGAATCCGTTAGATATGATGCAAAATGGATATTTTTCTATCGTTGATCACTATGAAAAATACGAATCGTAGTTTGAAGAAGGTGAAGGAGCCCTCGACCCACAACAGATAGATGAGGATTTATTCAATCACATAGTTTGATCTTTTAGAATATGACGCCCTTGTGGCGTACTGTTATAAACAACTCTCTCTTAACAATATAGTACGATATGACTAAATCATCTCTTTAATTTTCGGTATGAGATGACCGTTTATAGAACTAATTTTGGATCATATATCCAGTGGCAAAGCCACTATTAGGATAGGTGAGGCACATGCCCCACCTCATTTTTTGAATTTTACTTATAAAACGTTGGAATGTCGAGATGATATTGATCCTTCTATGTTAAAACCGGGGCACATGCCATACCTGAATAAAGCAGCTGGCTACGCTACTGCATATATCACCAAATTCAATAAACATGCAAAACGGTTGCCCTTCAGTCTAGACCCGTCAAATGGGTCTCGGGTAATAACGGGTCGGGTAGAATTTAACCCGACTCATTCAAGGTATATACATACCCAACCCGTTTAATCCGTTTAATAAACGGGTTGACCCGACCTGACCCGATTATTTAAAGGGTCAACCCGACCCGACCCATTTACCAAAAACAGGAAAAAAAGCTGACCAAAAAACTGCACTAAACTGAAAAAAAACTGCTACAAAAACTAAACTAAAAACACAAAAACACTAATGCAGTAATCAAAAACTGCAGCAAACAACACCAGAAATAGATAAAAACTGCAGTACAAACATTTCGAAGGTCTATAAAAGTATGATTACAAATTACGGTATATAGAAACTAAATGATTTAGCATTGTTCATTTGAAATCAACAAAAGCTCCAAGCAACAGCAACCAAGAAACAGCAAAAGCAAACCATGTTGATACTAGCATCAAGGAATCAGCAAGCAAACCTGAAACAGAGACATGAAAATGAAACATCATCATAATATTTGGTAGTCGGACAAAAAGATATTAGGAACTTGTTGCTATCACAACTTTATCCATATTTCCCCCTATGATTGGAACCTCTCACTGTTCTCACAAGCCCAGAGATTCCAACCCAGTTAAAATTTGAAGATTCCAACTTATACAAAACACGCTAAGTTGCATGAAAAGTAAACATGCCCACACAAATATGACATTAAAAACAATTAATCACGTTTAAAATATAGAACTACTGTAAAAAAATTCAATGGGCGTTTATTAGCACAATAGCAAATTCAAACATATCTTCTATATATGTACTTCAAATTGCTCATTTAAACATGTTGTCTATGGTAATGAAATAAGAACAGTACCCTGGGTTTTGTCAATAACATGATAAAAAGGACTTGGACCTTGAAATTTCTTCCATATAATAATATCATGCAGTTTTTCAATGCTGCTTGCATCACAAATTTGGAATTTTGAAGCAAGCAAATGAATCGTTAAAAGCTAAAACAAAGCCCTATGTAACCTCCTTTGACAAAAAAAAATAGGTCAAATTCCCAACCCCCAGCCTGTAGTAAGAAGAAGTATGATCATTCTAAGGCAATATGAAATTTTATATAACAGACTGCAGTAAGAAGAAATATGATCAATTCTCCCTAACACTATATTTTATGTAAATTTTAAAAATTATACTTCTTTTCGCGTAAGTTTTGTTAAGATAAACTTGAAAATTCGTTGCTATACAGAATATTCACTAATATTTTTGGCCAGCAAATATCGCCATCAACTTTATGATCATTTTCATGAACCTCTGACGTAACAATATGCAATTACAGCACGTTTTCTAATTTTATTTTTCATTCCCTGGTTCTTCCTTTTTTGACGAAATTATAATGATTTAGTTTACTTTGTGAAGGCGACTATATATAAAAAGTCAAAATGAGTGGAGCAACTAAAACAGAAAATAGAGTGTGCACAATGTCAACTACGACTTCATCCAGCCATGAGTTTACACGCTAATGACAGGCCGCTTATTATAATTTGACAATTTATTTAGACTTTTAGTGTAGTAGTGTTGAAGTTGTGGATCTTGACTAGGATATCCCTGCACCATTCCTTCTTTACATGACATTTATGTCGTATACCCATGAATAGTTTATGAATTTTCTAAGTTATATTTTATTTGTGATGAAATATGCCTTAGGAATCGACCTTGCCTTGTAAATCTGCTCTCTGACAATCACTGAGTTATTTAATTGTAATTTCTATACAGAACTTCCATCTACGCCATAAATTCAGACCGAATCATTAAGGTCTAAGTGCAACAACGGATTATTTGGTTTCTTACAATGATTGAAATTCCCATTATGTAAATACTCATGTTTACTACTCAGTTATGTAATGGACTGTAAATATAAAACATACCCCAATGATCACATCATAACAAACTCCTCCGTATCAAGGCCATTTTCTGATAGACAAGTAAGAAAAACAAGCTGCCAATGATTACAAAAATGAAAAAACATTAAAAATGCAAGAATAAAACATCTAATATTCCAAAATGTGCATGTCAGTACCTTATAGGCTTATACTACGACAATCAGATGGATTAGAAACTTGAACAAGTTGCTCCACATCAACATGAAATTTCGAAATATCTTCATTCTCTTGTTCCACTTCCGATGCAATAACATTTCCATACAACCAATCACGCGTGCAAAGTAATGCTTCCATAATATCATCCTTAAGAGAACTCCGATAATCGTCTAAAACCCTTCCGCTAATGCGAAATGCACTTTCGGAGGCAACGGTAGTTAAAGGCACGGCCAGAACATCTTTCGCCATGAGTGAAAGAATAGGATATTTGAGTTGTTGAGATTGCCAAAATGAGAGAATATCTAAAGGCAACTTACGATCCAACAACCTATCTTGTAGATATAACTTAAGTTCCGAATTATGAGAACTTTCAACAAATTCGGAATTTCTAAATATGTCAAATTCTTCCATTACATCGGCACACACTTGAGAATAAGGCCCTACAAACAAATCACTACAATCTAATTCTTTAGACCCAATTACTTCATTGTTAGATTCCTTCTCTAAATTTTTTTATACTCCTCATAAAGACCTTTTAATTTTGCCTCTACCATCTCAATCCTTTCATCATAATCATTTCCATAAACCTTTTTGTAACAAAACTTGATAAAATCCATCTTATACCGGGGATCAAGAATACAAGCAATGTATTAAATTTACTCCATTATTTATTGAACTTTAAAGACATCCTACTTGCCATTTCGGACATAAAATCGTCACATCCCATGCATTTTTGCAATGTAAATAAAACCATAACAACTTTCGGGAAAAACAAATTTGAAGTTGGATACTTCGTTCCGGAAAATAACAAGTGGCATCATAAAATACTTGCAAAAAATCGGCAATTTTTTTTTGCTTTCATCCATTCCTCTTGTGTAGGACAATAAATATAATTCTTATCAACAAGCTCTAATCGACTAAGCGCTTGTTTATAATATATAGCACTTTTTAACATAATAAATGTCGAATTCCATCTTATTGGCACATCTTGACGCAATCCTTTATTACCATTATCCAAAGATAGATCCCCTATACATTCTATAAAATGTTTCTTTCTTGATTGCGAACCTTTAATATACTTAATGCTTTCCCTTATATTACTTAAACATGAAGCAATGCATTTTAAACCATCTTGTACCATTAAGTTTAAAATATGGGCTGTACATCGCACATGCAAATACTCTCCATCTGCCACCAAGGCTTTGCGATATGTTAGGTGGTGCTCTAATAGCTCTACGAACTTGTCATTGGAAGAAGCATTGTCTAACGTATAAGCAAATATTTTATCTTCAATATCCCAACTAAGTAAAAGACTAGATATCTTCCCAAAAATAGCAACTCCGGAATGGGGGGGGGGTGGCATAAGACAAAAACTAAGCAATTTTTTCTGCAATTTCCATTCGTTGTCTATGAAGTGTGCAATTAGAGTGATATAGCCATCTGTATTAACCGATGCCCACAAATCGGTTGTCAAACTAACCCTCCCCGTACAAGTTTTCAAAAAACATTTAAGCTTGGATTTTTCCTTTTCATATATTTTTAAAACATCTACACGGGATGTATTTCTCGAAAATGATAAAACTCTATTGTTAAGATATGAATGTATATCACGAATGCCTTCATAATGAACAAACATAAATGGAAGATTATGTCTAATGACTGCCTTGGCCATTAATTCTCTATATTTATTTTGGTTGAAAGTAGTCTGATTTTGTTTCAATGCTTTGGCACTTATCATTGCACATTTCGGTATGTGCTTTCTTAGATTGGAAGTACCGTATTTACCTCCCCAAATGTAAGGCGTCTTGCATTCCTTACAATAACATGTCTGTTTTTCCCCTTCAGCAACTTCATTCTTTTCAAAATACTCCCAAACTTCAGAATGAGTACTCCTAACTCGTTTTTTTTCTTATGGAACTATTTACCGAATCCGGTTCATTCTCTATATCCTCCATAACAATGTTATCAGGTTCAATCGAATCCATAACCTATCACCTTAAAATCACAAGAAAAAATTAATTACAAAATGCTATGAACTGTAAACCATGTGTTAATGGCTCATTACAAAATTTATTAATTATTAGAACAGATCAGGAACTGAATACAATAACTAGCATTTCAGGAACTGAATACAATAACTAGCATTTCAGGAACTGTAAACCAGGAATGGTGACCTTAAAATCATGATAAGTAAATGCTATGAACTGTAAACCATGAATGGTGACCTTAAAATCACACAAAAAAAAATACAAAATCATTATAACTTATATTTAAGATTTTAAGTTAAATTTCAGTTACCAACTTTACTTAATATCATTATAATTTCAAGTTGTTACCAGCTTAATTTCAAGAAAGTAGCAGTTTCATTCCTATGTAGAGTCCAAATATCAAAACATACTTGTTGTTTTCTAAGCATAGTTGTTAGTCATTACAGAGGATTATAATCTTTGTTCAAAAATAAAGTACTCAGGTGCTCTAAACTGGCTTTAATTTAGATAAAGTTTCATCGATTGAAGTCGTGTTTGATTTTGATATTCCATGAAAAAGCTAACAAGGTTTGAGCAGAAAAAGTAGTTAATTCCCCTCAGTGGGGATTAAAAAAAAAAGATAAATAAGTTATCCATTCATTCATAAATAAATTAGTCGATTTATCCATAAGATAAACATGTTGGGTTAACTATATGGATCGTACAATCAAGCAAAATTTACTGACTAGTCACTCATCTAGAAAAACGATCATCTCCAAAAAGACCTTTCATGCACGTTTACGGTAGTTGGATATTGCAGGAATTTTAATGTAGCAGGTTGATTCTTTCACAGTGTAATCCCTTTGATCCTTAAACTTTGGTCTTAAGCTCATAAATTCAGCTAAATAAATTTAAACTGGAACATAAAAGTTAACAGAATATTTAATATGAATATGATGTGCTTGTTTAACTTGAAACTGAAAAAACAAACAAAATGAGTTGAGAATACTAATAGATGACTTTTCTTTTATCACAGCGACAATATGTACAATTTGCTCGGCAACATGATTCCAACCTGTTCATAAAGAGGTCACATATGGTATAAGATAACCTTCAAAAAATAAAAAATAAACCAAGCACTTACAGGTATACAAAGAAAATGATGAAAAAGACACTTGATTAATTCATATGCTTGATATTTTTATATAATTATTTCTAGCATGCTATACAAGTATGTATCCAGATGATTCTAGATTTACCTATGAAGTGCAAGATAAACAAAAGCATGCATGTGCAAACCATAAAGCCCAAACTGACAGCATATCTTTTGTGTTCAGTTGATGAAATGTATGCAACATATCTTTCTTCAGATTGTAATATCATTTTTGCGGGTTGCAATATGGTATGGTATCATAACAAAAAACATATGATTAATAATATTCTTGGTGAACTATAGTTTTCCAAAGTTTTTTGAATGTAAACAATGTATCATTTAAGTATTATTTAGTAAAAAATATTCCTTTCTTTTATGTTGAATCGAATTAGAGTTCGAAAACGAAACATATACAAAGTTTCTTATTTTTTGATGTAAATCAACATCAAATATAACTTAATTTGGATTTCTTACCAAAAGAAGCCTTTTTATAATCATGTATATTTAATGCAGTCCTATTGAATAAAGGAAGTTTATATATCTTTTAAGGGAAATAATACTTGTACGCATCATTATTTGAATGATGCCCTTATTTTACCTTATAATTAATCTATCAAATCTGTTAATTAACCAGGTGACTAGCATAATTATCAATTTTACATAAATATTACATGTAGCTCCAACGTTTTGGTTTCACAGTAACCCTATTCTAGGGACTGCCTGATTTGGATGTGTATATCATTCTAGAAGTGAGTGCCTTATGCAAGATATAAGCCAAACAAAAGTATTTTGATTGCCAAAATTGCAAATTTCTTAGCCTTAAAGGATAAAATAATTAAGATCTTAAATGAAAGTCATAGGAAACAAAAAGTACCTAAAGCTTCCAATTCTTGACTTCGCCAACTAACTGGTTAAACCCTTCAAGCTCACCATCAATCAGTCTTTTTCATTGGGTCTTTGAAAAGTGATAAGTTGGACTAAAGGCCTAAAAAATGTAGCATGAAACATTATGCATTGGAAAAATTATGGGTATGGAACAAATAATTCAAGCATACAAAAACGGGTGAACCCAAAAATTACCTAAAAGTCACCATAAACCTAGCTACAGAAAATGATGAAATCTTACATTAAAGACTAATGCATAACTACGCAATTATCGATCTTGTTTGCTCATCTCCTTCAAGTTCATATCAAAACAACAACACTGAGGTACATAATTTATGTATCAATCAACTATTGAGTAATTGCATACTATTTATATAAACTATTGACAAATTTTCACCTTTTCTATTGCTTCATTTTAAAGACAAAAGGTACTTCTAATAGTAGATATCAAATCGACCATTTTGTTTACAATTGGATACTTCTAATGGTAGATATCAAATCGAGCAAAAAGCTGACTTAAAATTAACAATCTTCTTATCAAATCGAGCAAAAGCCAGACCGATGCAGAGAAATCGAGCAAAAAGCATTATAATCGAAAAAAAAGAAGTGAAAATGGTACCTTCGGCTTTAAGAGAAAAGGACATTGTTCGATTGGGAAAGGAAGGAAGAAGAAAAAGCAGCGCAAAGACAAAAGGAGCTAGTTTGAAGCCAGGAAGTAGGACACCGCCATTTTATTTAACGTGATTTGGGGGAGATTCGGAAAAAACTAAAACTAGGGTTTCGATAGAATGGGTTGGGCTACTACTAAACCGTTTATTTAATTACTTAATTGGGTTGGGTCAGAAAAATAGAAATTGTAAACGGGTTAGACCCAATCCTTTTATTATTAGGGTAAATGGATCGGGTAAAATGGTTAAAGTCGAGATTGACGGGTTCACACTTCACCGCCTCAACCTATTAAATTCGGCCAACGCCACCGAAGCAATTTTATCAAAAAGTTTGGAATCTTTTTCTAATTCGATACCACCCTTAACAAATTGAAATTGAACGGTGTACTCTTGAAAAATAACAACCTTCCTATCCAAAATTGGTGCATCATTAATAATGCACGTAACAAATTACCAAAGAAGCACATTCAAATTGGCCTTCATAATTCACCACCTCAAAGCCCAGTATTCCAAATTTACATCAAAATTTTAACCTGCAAGAGAGAAGTGATGAACGGAGGGAATTTCAGGGGACTTAAATAATGAAGTTACCAAGTCGGAGAAAAGTTAATGCCAGGATTTCTCTTCATTCGTCATTGGTATTCATTTCAATTTCATTTCGATGTAATTACCTTTGATTTATTGATAGGTTTAGATAAATTTTGGTTATGTGTGGAACTGATGGTAGTATAAGAGATGACGCGGCTCGGAGCTCTGCAGAACAAATTATGATTTCAACAAACCTAGGTTTCCTTGGATTGTTTATCAAATCAAACATTGGTGCAAATATTATAGTCTTCCATGATGACCACTGAATACTTTGAATGTATCTCCAAGAAACTACAAGTACAAAATGAAAGATATCGAGCTTAGATTCCATAGAGAAACCAAAAGAAATTGTGGTGGCAATGCACCAATAAGGGTAAAAGTTGAGAGTGTATAAGAAAACAGACGGTTGCTCCCTTCGTTAAACATGTTTGTTTAAAAATCTGCAGTGGAGAGGCCATTAGTTTTCAGATTTTTACCTTATCTTTGATCTGATTGACTTTTCAATTTATCGAGGATATGACCTTAACCAAGCTCAAAAGGTATTGAAAACTCAATAGTGACATTTTTTTAATCTACACATGTATCTTGCGGTCCGTTCTTGGCAAATAGCACCAGGAATCTGAGCGAGGTATTTGAGTAAATGGGGAATGCATTTACGTGCTGCAAAAGGAGAATTTAAGCGGAATATTTGAAATATATATGTTAGAATAAAATTGATTTATAGTTAAATTTTTTTTCTTCAATGAATCATATGCATTAACAATTTTCCTATGTAAAATTATAAATCATTTAAATTCAAATCAAACCAACTTCATAATATATAACACTTTGATGCTATTGCATTGCAAAAACCACACCTTAAACGAACGTCATTCGCATAAGTTATTAATTTTAAAATTTTAAATTTAACTTAATTAAACATATTTCTAACACAAGCATACCAAATTTCTGCGTTTATAATAGCTAGACAGTTGCCTCGTTACCGTTTTCCATATTTTGGACGAACTGGGAACGATAACAGGGCAAAAAGTTCGAATGAATGGACCCTTAGTATGTGGTATCTAGTCACATATTGAAAATATCTGAATAAACAATCTAGACACGTACCACTATCTCATAAATGACATCTAGTCGCAAATTATTGTTCTTTCTTTAAAGTGAGAATAATGTGAGAAATAACAAGATCCTCAAAACATGGTCATACATTTAACAAGTACCATAAAATCATGTGCGTGCTGATGAAGAGTTGAAGAGAAGAATTACTTTTCCATTCAATAATCACAAATATATAAAGTTACAGGATACATGCAGTCATACGTACTGCTACAATTATGAAATAATATCATTAATGATATTTATACCATTTCCTCATATTATGACATACCATTCATACGTACTACTACAACTATGGAATAATATCATTAATGATATTTATACTATTTCCTCACATTATGACATACCATATGCATGGATTGACTTAGAACATGTCAATCCTTATCACGTCCCCTCAAAACGGACGGCCAAGATGAAAGACCGATTTTGCTAACCAATGTTGTGAAGGAGGTATGCGGTAGTGGCTTGGTGAGGGCATCTACAAGCTGGTCATTAGTGGAGATGTAAGAGACCCTCAAGTTTCCACTTTGCACATTTTCTCTGACAAAATGGTAATTCAATCTCATATGCTTCATTTTAGAATGAAAAACCGGATCAACACTCACATATCTAGCTCCAGCATTATCACAATAGATGACTGGCGCGAGAGTGAGGTTATGCCCAAGCTACTTGAATAAAGTTCCTACCCAAAGAATTTAGGTAGTAGTATTTGCCACTGCCCTGTACTCGGCCTCGGTAGATGTTCTAGCTCTTGTACGCTGCTTCTTTGACGTCCAAGAGATAGGATTCTTGCCTAAATAGACTATATGCTATTGTAGAAATGTAGTCGTCTTTGTCACCAGCCCAATTCGCATCAGAGTAAGCATGGAGAGTGAGAGGAGAATCTTTGTGTATAATTAAACCCATATTAGATGTATCACTTAAATATCGAAGAAGACGATGTAGAGATTGCATGTGTTCCTTGGTTGGACGCTACATGTATTGAGCTAACTTGTTCACTGTGAATGCCACATCAGGCCTTTTTAGACTTAAGTAATGTAAACTACCTATCATAGCACGGTACTCAGTAGGATCGTCGAGAAGATTTCCTGTATAGTTAACGGAGGATGAGTTGCTAATGGTGTTACAACTGGTTTTGCATCATCCATATTAACTTTGCACAAAATATCAGCAATGTACCTCTTTTGACTCAAGAAAATACCTTTTGGATGAGACACTACTTCCACTCTCAGGAAGTAAGACAATTCTCCAAAGTCTTTGAGTGAGAAACGTGCTGTCATTTTTTTTTATAAAAGCTTCCAGAGCTCTTGGAGCTTGTTTATACCAAGCTCTTGGAGCTTGTTTTAACACATACAGTGCGTTTTTTAATTTACAAACATGTGTTGGATGTATCGGATCTGTGTAGCCAGGAGGTTGTATGGTGTATACATCATCAATAAGTGTGCCCTGTAGAAAAGCATTGTTTATGTCAAGTTGGCGTAATGACCAACCTTGACTAACCGCAAGTGAGAGCACAAGCCGAATTGTGATGCGTTAACTACGGGGTTAAAAGTTTCATCGTAGTCGATGTCAGCTCTCTGATTAAAACCACTTGCAACACAGCGAGCCTTGTATTGAATGACGTTACCATCCTTGTTCTTTTTAATTCGAAAAATCCATTTGCATCCCGCTACATTTTGTGACATAGATGAAGGTACAAGATCCCAAGTTCTATTTTTCACCAATGCATTAATCTCTTCATCCATAGCTTTACACCAAACAGAGTTTTTTAATGCTTGAGTGATATTTTCTGGGATCTCCATGTCATGAACCTCCGCATTTAAATTCAGTTTACTGATTGGTTTACTAATGCCATGTTGTAGTTTTTTGGTCATTTGAGGAAAATGTACATGATTGTTGGGTGTTGAATTTGTAGATGTGGATATATTAAGGTTTGACTGAGATGAAGTAGAGAAAAACTCAGGAGTGGTATTAGGAGGCTAAGATGAGTTTATTGCAGATATGGGAGATGAAAGGGGTGAAGTGGGGAATAAGGTAGGAAGTATGCTGGAAGGTGAGTTAGTTTGCAATGAATGAGAAGAGGAAGATTGAGTATTTGATAATATAGATAATGTGAGATGTGTCCATTGTTCCACTATGTCAGACAAGGAGGTAGTTGAATTATTAAGTTCAGAAAAAGGAAAAATGTTCTTTTTGAAGTGAACATGACGAGAAACATAGACACAATTAGTGTTTAATTCGAGATAATAATATGCACTTTGAGTAGGTGAATAACCAACAAAAATTACATGGTTGAGATTTGAGTTCAAGTTTGTGAGAATTGTAGGGTTTTAAGCCATGGGTAGCAAAGACACCCAAAACTTTGAAGCTTGGAATAATTAGGATGTTGGCCGAATAATTTAAAGTACGGTGACACATTGTTTAGAGTTGGCGTGGGAAGTCGATTAATCAAGTAAACAGCCGTTGAGCAATCATTTGTCCAATATTCAAGGGGCATTTTAGCATGAGTTAGGAGTAATAGAAATGTCTCAACAATGTGTCGATGTCGTTGCTACGAATAGCCATTGTGTTAAGGGGTGTGGGATGAAGTTGTGAGATGCGAAATTCCATTGATGGACAGGTAGTTACGTAGGCTTTCATACTCACCCCGTTGTCCGAGTATAGAGTTTTGAGAGACAGTTGAAAGTATTTTTCAATTAAAGCTTTATAACGAATGAATACATGTTTTGCATCCGATTTTCGTTTCAAATTATACAACAAATGTATTTAGAAAAATGATCAACGAAAATATGATAATATTTAAAGTCATAATGAGAGTAAATTGGTGATGTCCAAAGATTAGAATGAACATACTCAAGTGGGGAAATAGACACAATAGAGAAAGTAGTAAAAGAAAGTTTATGACTTTTATTGCAAGCACATGAGTTATAATCTAAAGTGGAGATACTAGGAATATGAAGTTAATTTTTGGAAACAATTTACCTAAAAACATTACGAGACGGATGCCCTAAACGATGATGCCAATCAAGTGAACTAGTTGTGCTTGCGTAGACTGTAAGAGTTGTGGATTTGAGCTGATAAATGTCTGCTGCAATCAGCCCCTGGAATTGAGATTCCCCCGTTTTGAGATCCTTCATATGAAAAGAGGTGCAAGAAAAGACAATTGAGATATTGTTATCATGACAAAGTTGAGAATAAGAAATTATATTTTTAGACATGGTAGGAACAAGTAAGACATTATTTAGTTTGAGTGATGATAAAAAAACAAGAACCGACGTGAGTGATTTTAAGGCCTTTGACATCACTGACGATCAACTCTTCGGTTCCATCATAAGGAGCATGGAGGGATAAGTTGTTTAGATATGTCGTGACGTGGTGGGAAGCACCACTGTCGAGAAGCCATGTTGAAGAGGATGAAGAGGCAGAGAGATTTGCGATGTTTGCTTGAGGTTTTGGTGTGAATCGGTTTGACGGAGGTTGAGAATTTGGAGGAATGACATTAGGAAACTTTTGCTAATAAAGGACAATGAGCAATCACATATCCTTGTTCTCGGCACCATTAATATTTGCCTAGAAAAGTGTAGGGCTTTGTGGGATCACTGCCGTTAAGAATCTGATAGAATAAAGTTTGGTTAATGAGAGCCATTGAGAAGAGGAAGTTGAACTGTTTTGGATCAGAGCTCTGATACCATGATGAAGAGTTGAAGAGAAGGATTACTTTTCCATTCAGCAATCACAAATATATAAAATTACAAGATACATACTGCTGCCGTTATGGAATAATATCATTAATGATATTTATACTATTTACTCGTATTATGGCATACCATTTATACGTACTGCTACAATTATGGAATAATATCATTAATGATATTTATATTATTCCCTCATATTATGGCATATAATTTATACGTACTGCTACAGTTATGGAATAATATCATTAATGATATTTATACTATTTCTTCATATTATGCATAATATATACAGGGATTGACTTAGAATATGTCAATCCTTATCACGTGCTAACCATATTGGACATATTTTCCATTTAGCCTTATTAAAATTTCGAATGCATATGTATTGAAAAGGAGCTTAAATTATATTAGATGTACTTTTCTTTTTTTTGGTTTAAATGTTACTAAAATGTTAGTGATTACGTTAGAGTACATTTTCCTTCATCCTAGTTGGTCAATACAAAAGAACTAGTGTGTAATCCGTGCGTTGCACACAATAGTATTATTAAAAATAATATTTATCAGTTTAATGTTAAAAGAATAATTTTGTTATGTAATATATGATAAATTTTGGTGAAATATATAAAGTATTAACTAAATTATTAATTTTGTTTGTGTGCATTCGAAAAACGATTTTTTTTTTGTTAATATGAATAAATTATGCATATTGAAACTAACGTATGTTAGCAATTTATTAAACGAATTAACAAATATTATTCAATGACATTTTGTTAGTTAAGTTAAATTTAAAATTATAAAGTTAATTTAAATATATGGCTTATAGCGAAGGATTGATAAGAAATTTGTAAAAGATGTATAAATTTGTTGTGAAGTTACTAACGTTGAAAAATAATTTTGTGACATAATGTATGATAAATTATTGATATAAAAGAATCATAATTGATTTACAAATAATTTGTTATTATTGTTTATTCACATAATATGTGTTTTGTGATTTATACATATTTATAGTTAAATGCAAAAATTAAGTTTTTCTTAATAATTAAAATTGACATATATTTTCAGAACCTGTTAGAAAAATGAACTTAATATTTATTAAGATTATTTAAGTAATTTGAATTTAAGATTTCATGAGTAGTTTTAATATACATATTTAAATATAAAATACCCTGAAAGAATTGAGAGGTTCGAAAATAGTTTTAGAAATGTTAAAATGTTGGCATTTGAAACTATCTTTTTCTTCAATGTATGATAAATTTATTGAGATAAACGAATAAAATATTAATTTATTATTATTATATATATTATTTATATTGTGTGACTTATTTAACTTTATATTTGAATCAAAAACTAATTTTATTACCTTCGTTGATATGTCTGATTTGTATTTTGAAACGTCATATTTAGCATTAGTTAGATGAACTAACATTGATCAAATTGATTAAATCCAAGATCACATAATTAATTTAAATATATTGACTTAAGCATATAATATTAAATAATATTATGGAGTGTTTTGTAATCAACTAAATAATTGCGGAAACTCACATGCTTAAAGTTGATATTTCAATGCATAAATGCAATATGGGGTAAATATATTGATACAACTGACTTAAACTTTAAACTTGTGATTATTATTTATGTTATGTGATTGACATATTTATATATTTGAATGATTTTTTTTCTCGTTTGTGTTAATACGAGTATGTTTGATATTGTTGTGATTTATTAGACAAACAACGAATAATAGTTTGCTAAAATTATTTAAATAATTTTATACTATGTAATTAATTATAACATATGGCCTTAATATTTGTGTGATCTCACTAAAGGAGCAAATTCGTTTAATTTTGGTGTTAATGTTAATGTTTCCTTGTAGCTAATTTCCATTATGTATAGTCATTATATTGCAAACTCGAATATTGTTTCATATAAAGTCATTTTCTTATATTTTAGAATATCCTTTGTAAACTTCGACATTGAATTCACTTTATTAGGAAATAATATTTAAAAGTGGTTATTTATATCGTTAATTTTATTTATACTATCAACTGACTCTCTTAGCATTAGAATAATTATTATTTATTAATATCCATTATACACCTCTGAAAAAAGCAACCTTATATGACACACCTATGGAAATAATATTAAATTGTATAACTTTTGAGTATAATCACATTTCAGGTAGATTTTGATTCTTTTTAAGTTCAATTAATTGTTTTCATGGATATGTTTAGTATATGCGCAACAACCGGGAGAAATTGTGTGTGTATAATGTGTTAAATTTAATTTGATAAGGTTTTAACAAAATTTCTATATAGTCATATGTGAGTTAATAAAACTTCACAAATTAAAGGATGTTATTAATGTTTTTGAAAACTTTATTGGACTGTTTAAAATTGATAGTCTTTTCTAATATATTTTTTGAATCAAATGTGAATCACAACCTTTTGACCTGGAGTTGGACATGCTACCACTGTACCAAGGATCCATTTGTCCTAAATCTTTATTACAAGAATTTTTGTTCTGGTTGAAAGCGAGGCAAAACGAATAGAAAATTCAATTTTCTTTGTTAGAATAATCTATTAAATAACAGTAAAAAAGAAGATTTTCCTTCTTTCTTATTAATTCTAGGTATTTTTTTCCACCTTGCTTGGCGTTCTCTAGATATTCAATTTTCAGATCTTATTATTTATCATTATTTTAACTATTACAATATTTCTATTGGTTCTTTGTTCTATCTTTTGCTTTAATAACTTATACGATAAACTACAAGTTTCTCATGGTTTCTTCTATTATTTTACATTTATGCCCATATATTTAATCTAATTAGGTGATCTTAAATTTAAACATTTTAAATAAATAGAATTAATAAATATGAAATATCAGTTAGTTGATCTAATAGATTCTTTACTTCTTCTTTTTAATTTCACGACACATTCATGAAACTGACAAAAGTGGTAAACCATTTTTTTAGTCAAGTCCGTATAGTTTAAATTTTTTACAATTACTTTAAAATATTACAATGTTGTTTTGATTCTCTTCCATATCTTTTACATATAAATATCAACATTTAATAGTTTTTATAATAATTTGCAAATTTATCCTATGTTTTCTTATATTTGAATTTTCAAATAAATTTTAATAAAAATAATTGTTAATTGATTTAACATAAAAATGATATTAAATGTGTGTATCACATTTTTACTACAAAAATGATATAACTATTTTTTTCATTCAAGTCCATGTGGTTTAAAATTTTCATAATTATATACAAAATCATCTGTAATCTTCTTAAAATATTCTACAGTCAAATTTATAAAATTTCTTTATTTTTAAAATTAGTATTCTAAAACAGATAAATATACACATAATTTTTCTTTTTGAAGTTGGTATCTCATTACAAATTAATATAAACACAAATTTTTTCTTTCCAAAATTAGTAGTCATAACAAACATAACATTTTACTTTTCAAATTTATACGTCAAGTGAATTCTTTATCATTAATAAATTTATTTTAGCGAAAATCGACAATACAATTAATGATAAGTAGCTAATATTTGTATTCTATATTGTTAAAAAATAATTAACTTTTTCAACTTGAATATTTTTGTAAAAATATTTCATTTGAACTATTTGTGTTTGTAATTTACGTTAGTCAAAGGATGATTCATATCATGCTTTGATTACGAATATGTTTCTTTTGTATTTTGTTATATTTTAGAAGAAAAATGCTAGATATTTTTTGAAAGTTTTAAAATAAATTAAAACGTTTGAGGTATGAAACAGTGGATTATAAATCTTTCTTATATATAATTAAAATGACAATGTAATGTGTAATATTCGTGTTCCTATTTTCACTTAATATTTCTTTTGGTAGGTTAAACAAATATTTTATTTATCACTTTCTTAGTATCATATACTTATTTTTGATAAACATGTGTTGCAACAACTTTAAATGCATAACAAACATACTGATTCATTAGCATCACACTAACATTTCTTTCATATTTGAACAACCCTCGAGAAATATTGGAAATTCAATATATACAAAATTTATCTTTTAGTCAAGTGAATCAAAAACTTAACGTCGATTTCAAAACCTTTGTACACGAATATTTATCTATACAGTTTTATAAAATTGTTAATTTTAAATTTATTAAAAATATTAATTTTCATTTATTTGCATAACAAATATTGAATCCGTAAAAGTAATAAATCAATATATAACTCATCCTTAGCGACAAGAGTGATAATTTAGTTTGCATTCTAATATGAAATACATAAATTCCTTAATAGAAGTTGCACACTATGTAAGTTTGATTTATGAATCATTTATCATAACGAATTCACCATATATTGCATAATAAAGTTTCTCAAAAATATTTATGGCATTATTTTTCTACCTCACATAGTGTGCAACAAATGGGTAACAAACCAATAGAAAACAAAACATCAACCTTTTTAAGAGATGATAAGTTTTACAGGTTGTAGTCCAGTGAAAGAATAATAAACGGACAAACAAACACGTAAAATGATCCAAAGAGTATATGAAAATATTGTGACAAACTAGTTTGACTTCGGTCAATTGAATTAAAATGAAATAAAACATATTCTTGAAATTAAAAAGTAGACATTGGATCCGTTCCTTAATGGTCCATTTGTGTGAAAAAAGGTCTGAAACTCAAAACCGGAACCAAAACCTTCTTTTAACTTCAAAATTTATTCTAAGCTCAAATATCAAGTAACTGAAGTGGAAAAGGAAACAAAAGCTGAAACCTTAGACCCTGATTGGTATATACATGCACTGTTATCAAAAATCTTAAAATCCTACAATTTGAATTCCGTATTAAATCGAATCTCTACCTTTACGATTTGATTTATATTCCGATTCAAAATAAACTAATACTACACATTAGTAATATAATTCAATTCTAATTAATATATTCAATATACTTATTTGGGTCTACAATTCAAATTTTAATCATTTAAAAACAAATTAAAGTTGGAACAAGAGAGAATATGATGTTTTAGTTTAAAATGTAGAAGTTTAACATCAAAATTAACTTCTAAGTCTATGCAAACTTTAAAATGTATGTTTTTTGAATCCATGATTTACGTTTAAGTCCCGTTTCGATTCATAGTTTGAATTTTACGATTTGAATCTCATTTTGAAAACCTTGTATACATGAACACACAAAGAGAAACATGTACACATATTAGTAACATGCTCGCGCACGCATTCACACACACATATTATATGTATATGTATGTATTTTTTGTAATTTTATTTCAAAAATATTTTATGAAATATACCTGATCTCAGGTAGAAACGGGCCAACAAAAATTGTATATCTTGTAATGATTTAGTAGCATAAATATATGGAGTCTCTTTGGGTTTTGAATTTTGTTTGCTTAAACGATTAAACAAACTTTTGCAGAATGTCAAGATCTAAGAATTAAAAAGAAAAATTGTTTCGTGATATTGCTTGCTGAGGTAGACGTATGTACATACACATACATATACATAACTGAAATGTGTTATATTCTATTATTGAAAACTCAACACTGGAATTGAAATATTGGGTGCGCAACTGAATCTCCAATACTTACTAGCATATTTTCGTAGAAACAAGGAAATCGGAAATCATAAACTCAAATGATCAAAGTGAAAAGAAAAAATATTGATCCTTAACATATAAACAAACAAAGGCACTGGTGCATGTACATACTATTAATCGCACTTGAAACATTAATATATTTTCCTTTCTCTACTATCCACAAAAGAATTGGATAAATACATTACAATATCTTTTCAAAAATACTACAAATACCCATTAATTAGTGAGACTAACATGGCTTGAGCCTCGCCAAAACTTCCCCCTAAACCGTAGGCTATGTTTTTGCAATTGAAGTGTTTCTTCATAGTACTTTCATGTCTATCTTCACTACCATTAAAAGAAGTTGATTGCATGGAAATTTAACGGTCTTTGTTTAAGTTCTACTTGCAGTTACTCAGTTGTTTTCTCTTATTTGTTTGAAAGGGAGAATGAAAGAGAACTGGTAGAGGAAAATAGAGAAATGGAGAGTGAACAAATGTCGCTTCTAAATTTCAGAAACAAATTCTTATTTCGAATTAAAAGTACCCGATGCATATGTACACGAATGTCGGTATACTAGTGTGTATGAAAGTTGGCAATTTTACTTCGTAGTTCGAAAAATGTATAACAAAGAAACGGTGAACCCAAAAAATATTGAAGTACACTCCATAATTTTTTATGCATGCTGATATATAATCTAATTGTTTTGAGTTAGCAAGTCTTCTAGATATTTTACATCGCCTGACCGCATACCATGTAAAAGATCAAAGGAACGATAAGAATCATCTAATATTGGTGGTATACAATAGTATTGTTGATGGTATTGGTCAAACAGGAAAGGTTGTATCATAAAATGGTCCAGTCATAATTGGCCTGACCGTATTGATGACCCAACCTATTTGACTAATTTAGTAAATGTCAGTCTGGTCCAACCCTCTTACTATACGAGTCACCCATTTATTGTTTGGTTAGATTTGGCTTATAGAAAAAATAAGAAATTACATTGTACCTTTTGAGTATGTGAAGTGATTAAATTTTATAATTCAGAGTCTAATTTTTAAATTCTTAATATTCACATTCTAAGTTTCAAACTCAAAATCCGTGTTGTCAAATTCAATTTCAAATTTGGAGCCAAAATCAAAAGTTAAATTTTTAAGTATAAATCCAGATTTTCAAATTTAGATTCAAGTATAAAATCGAAAATTTCAAATATTAATTCTTAACATTCAAAATCTGATTTTTGTAAGTCGATTTTATCTAGTTTTCGAAATTACATTTTACCTTTTGAATTTGTAAAGTGATTAATTTTTTAATTCACAGTCTAATTTTCAAATTGTTAATATTCACATTCTAAGTTTCAAACTCAAAATTCGGTGTTGTCAAATTCAAAGTTTCAAATTCGGAGTCAAAATCGAAAATTAAAATTTCAAGTATAAATCAAGATTTTCAAATTTAGATTCAAATATTAAATTGAAAATTCAAATATTAAATCTTAAAGTTCAAATTCTCAACATTCAAAACTAGATTTTTGTAATTCGATTTTGTCAAGTTTTCGAAATTCAAATTCTCAAAATTCAGTTTCTAAATTTAAATTTTGAAATCTGAATTTTAAACACTATTTTAATTTTTCAATAGCTGAATTTCAAATTTGCAAAATTTTAAAAATGAAAATTTTGGAATTCAAAACTGGAGTTTTAAGTAAATGATGATTGAAATATACTACCAATTAGTAATCCTTTTAATAAACGGGAAAAATGGATTGCCCATCTATGACCCTTTTAACTTTCTTTTGTGCATAAAAGCTATGACCCTGTTGGCTAAATGAGTTGATCTTAAAAAAGGTAATGAGTTGGATTATATTCTAATAATTCTAGTAGTCAACATATAAAATCTTGGAATGTTTACTGTAGATCAAAATAGGAGAACGAAAGGTGTTTACAACTGTTCAATGGTAAGAAAATATACAATCTTATGATTTGAACCCCTTTTGAATCAAATCTCTCTAGTCATACTTTGATTTTATATTCCAATTCAAAACTCAACTAAAATCGTAGTTGGATTTTTCTTAAATTTTCGCTGGCCGTACTTTTTCTGTGGTTGGATTATACCTTAAATTTTCTATAGCCAATTTCTTTTTCATTATCGGCAATAGTATGTGCGGATTATATATAAACATGTATACTTGAACAGCGGAATCCAATGTTTGCAATATGTGGGTTTCGTTTTATGTTGGTAGAGAAAGTTTTTTTTGGCAACATCTCAATGCTTGTAATCATATTCGTCGTTGTTGAATTGAGCAATGAAGTTTGCTTTCATGTTTCATATGCTGTTAGCCCAATTTATTCATGGGATATTAGGAGCATAAAAGACTTGTTTTGATTATTACTCTGATAGCTTATTCAGTTTAATTTTATTTATCATTATTGTCAACTGCAACTCCGATGACTTTAAAAATCATGTATATCGATTGTGGAGATATGCCATTGTATTTTGAGTTTCTGCAGTTTCTTTTATTTCAAGTGATTAAATGTGGATAGGTAAAAGTAACTGTAACATTTGTTGTACTTTACATAGCGGTTATAATCAAAGAAATATACAGATGCACAAACACATGATTAATACATTGATTTTCTTCATCATAGGACATGGTTCTTGTCGTAACGGTAAGGTTGTTGTTTTACGACCTAGACCTCATAGAATTGAGTTTGATACAGCCTTTCTGCATGTGGAGTTAAGACTCCATGCTATCCTCAAACACTAGAGCCTGCTTATAGCTGAAGCATCATGCACCAGGTAACTTCTTTTTCTCCTTTTTTTCGTAGTAGGTCAAAAAGCAGCTACTTTTGGTGTTGAAAGGAAATAGATGTTTCAGCTATTACATCTTATCGTACGAAAGAAACATCAACCATATATTTCAACTGTAGAGTGAACAAGGCGCAAAGAAACTTCAGCTGTAGCAGCAAAGGTCAGTGTTTCATCACTTGGAGAGGCAGGTGCCAATGGTGAAAGTTACTTTTATTCAACAGTTCTAAATTATTTTATTAATGTTTTGAAACGAGCTTCTTATATGTTACGCTCGTAAATGATTTATATACATATATATGTAATGCTTTAGTGATATGATTGTTAATACAATAATTCATTTTAAGACTCAATTTTGGTTAATTGTTTTCCAATACTCTCATCTGAACCTTACGACCACCTCCTTATCACCGATTTTCATGAAATGACTATGCTTTTGCAATGAAATATTATTATCTTCACTGTGAATTTTTGTTAGACCAAAATCTAGGCCTAACACCCAAATGCAGTTCACAACTCACAGAAAAGCAGAAAAAGCAGTAAAAATGGGGAACACACAGTTTTTATAGTGGTTCAGCTCAAACCAAGCCTACGTACACTTTATCTCTTCTTAAATCCTAAGAAGTTACAAGTACAATTCTCTCGGTTTATACACGAAATCCTCGTGTTTACAATGAAAAGAGGTAAGAAATCATGAGACTATACACGAAATCCTCGAGTTATAATGTGGAATTTGGCTCCTTTACTGCTGAAAATGCTTTGCAGAGAGCAATGGTGGAAGCCGTGAGGTGTTAGAGCCAAAAGATCCCTGAAAATGCCTTCAAATGGTGTATTTATAGCTGTAGGAGAGCTTCTGCGAAGACCGGTTCGTGATGGGGTACGTGGCACCCGATCCGGGAAAATAGGAGTGAGATGTGGCATGAGAATATGTCAAAACAGTGCGCGTATCTGCAGATCTGGAGATCGGTTCGTGGTCATGGGTCGGATCGTGATATGGCTATCACGATCCGGGTCTGGTTGCGAACTGGAGTGAAGTGCTGGCGAACGAGTAGTGGTCTCCATGTGTACTATGAGTGGGTCGCGATCTGAAGGTATACCACGAGCCGAGGGGGCCGATCCGATGAGGGGCGATCCGAGGGTGCATGAGCCATACTTCGATCGTGTGACGCTTTGTTGCTTTATTTAGGAAATTGCCAGATTACACCAGTTTACGGAAACATGCATAACTTTCAAACTGTAAGTCCATTTGAGCCAAACCAAAGCTCAAACTGAAGCTAATTCAGAGATGTACAAGGGTTACAGAGCTCAGCTCCGTAATCGCTGTTTTCGGGCCCAAAAGATGTCATCTGGTAGGAGTTCTGGACAGTTCTTTGTTGATGATGCGACTTTGACCAAATCGCTGCCTATCTTCTGACGATGTTCTCCATATCCGAGCGCGATGCTATCCAGATATTCAGTGTGATAGCTTTTACCAAAAAGGGTGTCAACAAGTTTGCCTCCCAGAACATATCTTGCTGGTTGAAGGAAGATGTGTTATGGATAGTCCAGGAAATCTATAAGCCATAGAAATTCGATAATGCCATGACCTTGCCGGATTTGCTAGCTACAGATATAATCCATACCTGTAAAGAGATAAAGGAAAAATAAACGTGTCAAATCCTGGCAATATTGTTCAAATTTTTTGAGCATAAACCATGCTTCGGCGTCTAATGAGCATAAACCATACTCAAGTGACGTTTGAGTCATCTTGCCAAATCCTGGCAAGGACCAACTTTTCCAGGCATAATCCATACCCAGAAGTCCAAATCGAGTATAATCCATACCCGATTTCTTTTGTCATATCCTGACAAGACCGTTTGCAGGGCATAATCCATACCCTGGAGTTCAAACCGAGTATAATCCATACCCGATTTCTTTTGTCACATCCTGACAAGACCATTTGTCATTCCTAAGTATAACCCATACTTAGGAGTCCAAAGTGAGTATAATTCATACTCAGACCTAAAATAGAGCTACGCTTGCCACAACCTAACAAGATAGTCCATCCCTAGGCATAATCCATACCTAGAGTTCCATAATAAGTATAAGCCATATTTTTAACCGAAGTTGAGGATCCTGCCACATCCTGACAAGATACTTAAATTCTCCAAACATAATCCATGCTTGGAAAGTCCTTCCTTATTCAATTCAAAATGCAAAACCAAAGCAAATCCTGATTGGTTTGACACCGAGTCCAGAGCACGCTTTGGGGCTACATCCTAACCCCGAACGTGTTTACTTCGATTCAACCAATCGGAAACCTAGTGAAAGCAAAAAACAAATCTTAAAGCCTAAGAAATGCAGAAGATGAAAACTGATCTCATCCAGATCAGTTGATGATGAGCCCACGAGAGCTCGATCCAGGGTCATTCCCTCTCCGGGGAGCAGGAGGTAGGAGCGTAGGTGCAGGCGCTGTCGGTGGTATCACATATTCGTGTAGATCTCCACGTCTAACCCGTTCCTCAATCAGATCACGAAGATGTCTACAGTCATTAGTGTCATGACCGTCCATATCGTGGAATATGCAGTGCTTTCCAGAATCGCGCTCTCTTTGCGATGGCTCCCTCTTGGTAGGCTTTGGGTAGGAGATAGCACCGTTCGTGTCCAGATAGATGTCTAAGAGTGGGCATTGAGTTCAGTGTACTTGTCGTATCTGGGCCCTCTCCGGGGCTGAGGATTGCGGTCATTCTTGACAGCGGTTTTTCCTTTGCCATTTCCAAAATCAGACGGTTCTCCGTCTTTAAGCATGTTTACATCGAGAACTTTCTTCTCGGAGGTTGCATCTTCTTCCCGCAGAAATCTGTCTGCTTCAAGGTAGAATTCGCCGAGATTTCAGGTGGATCTCGGTACAATTTTTTTTGAATTCCGTATTATCCAAGACACCGGATATCGCTGCCATTAGTACTATCGATGGTTCAGGTCGGTCAACTGATGCTGCTGCAACGTTGAATCTTTCCAAAAAGGAACGCAGAGTTTCTCTAGGCCTCTGCTTGATTGTGGTGAGTGACATGACGTTCTTGGATCGTGCGATGTGGACCCGAAAATGTTCAAGGAAGCGAGCGACCAACATATTCCAGCTGTTGATCGATTTCGTTTCTAGTTGCTGAATCCACATGGCTGCTATATCAGTCAGAAAGAGGGGAAAACACTTAGCCATGACGTTTTCCGACGCCGATTGAACTTCCATATGCCATTTGTAGCGCATCAGGTGCACGGTAGGATCCGTCCTGCCGTTGTATGGCTCCAGTTGTGGGAGTTTGAAATCTGGGGGATTGCGAGAATTCCTGATTTCCCGAGTGAACGGGTTGTGGTTGACGTCATCCACATTATTCTGATAAGTGCGGCCTCTGGAGAGGCGTTGAATCAGATCAGCGAGTCGATTTCCTTTAAAAAGTTGCTGTAAATTGCCAAGATCAGAGCTGGTGCCCCCAGCGTTGAGTGCAGGAGAGAATGGAAGCTATTGGTGAGCTGTTGTCTGGGGATTGCGGCTCGCGGATCGAGGGTAGCGACCCGACCCGGTTCGAGGGGGTCGGTTCGTGAGGCAGGTTCGTGAAGCAGGGGGGCGACCCGACTGGGTCCTGGAGGTAGGTCACGAACCGGTTGTTGCTGAGCAAACGGGAGCGAGTTGCTGGGATCGGCTCGTGAGCCTGGTGGTGCACCACGATCCGGATCGCGATCTAAAGGTGTATCATGAGATGGTTGATGTTGTTGAACGAGAGGGTTGCCCCCCGAGTCCGGGTGATACTCGAGCCGCTTCAGTGACTTTGTTTCCAGTGACTTGAGCGTTGCTCGGTCTTCCATCCATCCGAGCGAAGAATTGGTTGATCATTTCCTGTTGTTTCTGGAGGAGATCATCTTGCCGTGCCATCTGATCTCTCAGTTCAGTGAGAACTCTGTCCATCTCGTCTCTGGTCAAGTATGCAGAAGGATCTCTATTAGAGGAAGCTTCCTGGCTTGCCTCGTTCCTTGTGTCTTCAGCGTCAACATCATCAGCATGAGCAGAGTTCCAATCTTCTTCCTTTTGTTTGTCATTTATCCAATAGCCAAAAATTCCAAGCAGAAGTTAAAGTTGTCGTGTGCCCCCTTCCTGGCGCGCCAAAATGTTAGACCAAAATCTAGGCCTAACACCCAAATGCAATTCACAGCTCACAGAAAAGCAGAAAAAGCAGTAAAAATGGGGAACACACAAAGTTTTTATAGTGGTTCGGCTCAAACCAAGCCTACGTCCACTTTATCTCTTCTTAAATCCTAGGAAGTTACAAGTACAATTCTCTCGGTTTATACACGAAATCCTCGTGTTTACAATGAAAAGAGGTAAGAAATCATGAGACTATACACGAAATCCTCGAGTTATAATGTGGAATTTGGCTCCTTTACTGCTGAAAATGCTTTGCAGAGAGCAATGGTGGAAGCCGTGAGGTGTTAGAGCCAAAAGATCCCTGAAAATGCCTTCAAATGGTGTATTTATAGCTGTAGGAGAGCTTCTGCGAAGACCGGTTCGTGATGGGGTACGTGGCACCCGATCCGGGAAAATAGGAGTGAGATGTGGCATGAGAATATGTCAAAACAGTGAGCGTATCTGCAGATCTGGAGATCGGTTCGTGGTCATGGGTCGGATCGTGATATGGCTATCACGATCCGGGTCTGGTTGCGAACTGGAGTGAAGTGCTGGCGAACGGGTAGTGGTCTCCATGTGTACTATGAGTGGATCGCGATCTGAAGGTATACCACGAGCCGAGGGGGCCGATCCGATGAGGGGCGATCCGAGGGTGCATGAGCCATACTTCGATCGTGTGACGCTTTGTTGCTTTATTTAGGAAATTGCCAGATTACACCAGTTTACGGAAACATGCATAACTTTCAAACTGTAAGTCCATTTGAGCCAAACCAAAGCTCAAACTGAAGCTAATTCAGAGATGTACAAGGGTTACAGAGCTCAGCTCCGTAATCGCTGTTTTCGGGCCCAAAAGAGTTCATCTGGTAGGAGTTCCGGGCAGTTCTTTGTTGATGATGCGACTTTGACCAAATCGCTGCCTGTCTTCTGACGATGTTCTCCATATCCGAGCGCGATGCTATCCAGATATTCAGTGTGACAGCTTTTACCAAAAAGGGTGTCAACAATTTTAATGTAAATAAATTTCCAACTGCAGATTTTTTTTTCTTCTCTAGTATTTACTGTCATCCTATCCTTTTTAAATCACTAATATAAGAATATTTATCAAAGGCTTCTTTTTTGAAGATTCATGTAACTAAGCTTCATTTGTAAACTTTTGGAAATTACGGGTTGAAACCATAATGCTCATTTCAAACAAATCACTTGCTTATGGAACTGGTGAAGATTGAGCCGTTGGTCATCCATGTGAGCGTCCAAATATCTTAGTTAACTTCTCTACGTCCGTTAAGATAATTGTTAAAGTGAATCAAACATGCAACCTTCTAATCCAGAGTTAGACACGCTACTATTGCGCCACAAATCCATTTAATATTTTCACGTATCAAGATTTAATATTTACTTAGAATATTGGCGTTTTGGCTACTTTATTCCATTTCGGTTGATACCAAGACAAAGTTTGTAGATTCGTTTTTTTATGATGAACTCAAGTGCTTAGCAATTTTATAATGGTGAAGGTGTAAAAAAAACTATAATAGGGATATATCAAAAATAGAGGAGGTGTAAAAATGGAACTGAAGACAAAATCAAATATCTAAAATTGATTTATTCTCATTTCCACATCACTTGTGTAGAAAATTGATACTTTGTTCACTTCTTTATTACAAAGCCAAAGTATATCATTATTCATTTAGCTCAAACTTGCTAAATATGAAAGAGTTCAAATTTTTGTTGAGTGCTATAGATTTGAACTTTGTCCTATAACCAAACTTGTTGATTTTTTAGTAAGTGAACCGATCAACTTAATTTTTTATATTAAAATTTCCAAAACTGGTGCTTAAAACATCCAATTTAGTAGCGTTGTGGGAAATAGCAAAGTTATAATCAAATCTATTATTCAATTGCATTGAAAAATCATAGCAGTCAAAATGGGCTGAGTGCTTTACCGGGGAATCAGGGAGGCTTTAGTAGGCTTTAATTGCATTGTGATGGAGCAACAAAAACAATAAATTCCTTATTTCCTAGAAGGATGCAAATTATTAGATTTAACTAGTTACAATAATCTAAAACTCAAGAACAAACAAAAGGGGGATCCCATGATACAAATATTTCAACTTTGGCCAATTTAAATTGAAATATAACAAAATCTACACTCAAAATAAATTTTTAGATGTTCAGTTGAATCTATAATTTTAGGTGCTTAACAATGTATTTATATTGGTTAAATGTATCAAAGTACGAATTGAAAACAAATTTCTACAACGTTCGAAATTACTCCAAAATTCAAAATTTCAAATGAACGACATAGAAATGGCAACAAAAACTAAAACCTTGATCGTCACACACATAAAGAGACATGCTTGCTCATTCACTCATCCATGTGTTTCACATGTGCTCGGGTTTTATGTCTGTGTGTACACACATATACCTAGAAAACAAAGCTTTGCTTTTAGTTTTGAGAAGGTATGCATTGAGATCAGGACACACGCTCCACATATATGTAGTATAACTTACTCAGCAAACCAAGTTTCAAGATATGAGTTTCAGTCTTTTGTAATTTAAGGAACTTCGATCCAATTTGTAAATTTTGGTTCTAAGTTTAGTTTAGGTTTTGAATTTTATTATTAATTTATCGTATAATCGTGCATACATTTGTTTAATTATGAAGCAAGATGAACAATTTTTCTTTAATTGAAAATAAGGTATAAATTGACTAATTATAACTATCTATAACACTAACACATATTTATTTATTTTACTTGAATATTTAACATTTTTATTTGCACTATTTATATATTTCGTGATTCTACATGTTTTTGAAACTAAATTTTCATATTTTGAATATTTATATATTTGAATCTAAAATTAAATCTTTTTTTGTTTTTCTTCTATAAAAGTTGGCATTCAATGGTTTTTTTCTTTGGACAAGATTTTCGGCTTGGATTGGTTTTGGTCCCTACTGAAACCGCAATAGAACAATCGAAATCGCGGTGTTTTGATTGAAACATCAAATCTTTGAGCAATCTATATATAATATCTATTATAAACATATCAATATCGATTGTTTATCTTGTATTGATTCACATTACAACAAAATGGACAAATTTTTGTTTTAGGCCGCCAAAAAAAGTATTGCATGTTCAGGCTCCTTGAAATAAACTTGCTTGTTTAAGGAATGTCTATGCTATATTTATTTATTTATTAACTTGTGCATTCCACAAATGTGCAAATATACATTTTATACTTGCGCATATAGAATGAATAAATACTGTTTCGAACATGAAATAAACAGCAGCCCCTATCTTCTCCTCATTTCACCTGTTCCTCTCCGTTTTCGTGAAATCCCTTACCCTAACTCAACCCATTTAATTTCTAAAATTATCAACTGTTTACGTTTAAATAAACATTGATTTATCTAAAAATGGAAGGCCCTTCACTGTCTTCGCAAGTTAGAAGTAAAAATATTTGAGTTTGGATTACTTGATTTTGTTGTTCATATATAACCTAGTTCAGTTATTATTGTTGTAGGTAATATTGAAATATTAGTTATTGTTATTGTCAAAATAACTACATTGTTTATTGATAAATTATATTTAAAACCCTAGATTTGAATTTGATTATTGATCATTGGATACTCCGATGACATTTTTTCATAGAGTTGCCACCTGGACCGTTGATAAAATTGTTTTTTTTATCTCCAAAAATAACATAGAATTGAAAATGCATTGCATATCAAGGTATTCATATTATATGCCTTGCTTGTTAATTGAAAATGCAATGTAAAGTATCAACTTTAATTTCTTGTTATTAATTAAAGTACAGAAATAATTCAGCCTATTGAACATTCTAGCATGTTGGAAGAAATAAATTGTAAAGATCCTAAATTAGAATTTTTTTAAGGATAGTTAGTTCCTGTTTACCACTAACATACCGAGGTCTACCATCTTAACCAACCAACAGTTCTCCATTGTAGAGAAATACAGTCGGTGCCGTTGACATTATCTATAATTGCATCCAAAATTTTAATTTCGTGAAAACCCCTAAACTAAAATTTACTAAATTAATACCTTTATTTGCAAAAAAGATGATATTTCCTTGGACAATCTTCAACCGGAAGCTTTAAAAAAAAAAAAAAAAAGATTTCATATTTAAATTTATAAGAATTTGGAGAGGAATAAATTAGGTTTTGGTGAAATGAAAAGAGTAGAAGTGTAATGAGGAGAAGAAAGGAACGTTGCTCAAGCCTCAAGTACAATATATATACATGCGTATTTGTAGAATGCATAAGCTATATGAAAAGCAGATCTATTTCTGTAATTAATTTTTTTTATTAGCCTATGCATGCAATAACTTTTTTTAGGCCTAAAACAAAAATTTGGCCTATCAAAATATGTGGAGGTTATTGGCTTTTAGAATGATTATTAAGTATTCTATTGATTGAGATTCTGTTTTGGATGATTCTGCAGAATTTTGTAAAACCTCAAACTCTAAGCAGTTTTTGTT
This sequence comes from Allium sativum, assembly GCA_030737875.1. Lineage (NCBI taxonomy): Eukaryota > Viridiplantae > Streptophyta > Magnoliopsida > Asparagales > Amaryllidaceae > Allium > Allium sativum. The sequence continues at coordinate 29,441,153 of JASFAX010000021.1, read as the reverse complement.
GATAGTGTTTTCATGCGTAACGATTGTTAACTCACTAATGCATATATACATGCACATAAAGTTTGATAAAAGTTTTTTTTTTTTTTTTTTTTTTTTTTTTTTTTTTTTTTTTTCAAAAACCTCTAAACCTTTGACTTAAAATATTAGATGTTTAATTGAATCTGCAACACTTACTGATTTGTTTTGACAAAGTTAAATAAAGAAACTAAAATGGAAGTGATTTTTTTTTTTTTTTTTTTTTTTAACTTTTCACATTGTCACAATATGATGAGCTCGAATGAATGAAGGGAACACACATACCTACATGCAATTTCACTCACTCACATATCATATGTTGCACGTGCAAACATAATATATTCATATGTGAGCATAGCATGTAGAACACAAACATGCATACTTTGGGACTTATTGAAAAAGCATGTTTGCTTCTACCATCATAGCAGACAGTTGAAAAAAATGAACCAGGGCAATATATAAGATTATGACAATTGTATGTTAACTAGTTTCTTAAATTGCACAAAAACTGAACTGGCGCTATTTATATCACATGAAAGAAATTTTCACTGAAATGGTAAACCAGCGCAATTTCAGTTCTTCAATCACAATTTTTTTTTTAACACCTATTGTTGCGCTTTTACCGAAATAACTAAAAAAACAAAATGGAAATGAAAATTAAATTTCAGAACTTTTGACGGTACCAACAATTTAGGAGCTCGAATGAAAGAAGCCAAAATGACAATCAACATCTTGATTCTTGATAAGCGCACGCGGAAACCTATATACACATGTACTCGCATGCATATATTGAGCTGAATGTGCAAATGTAATATATTCATGTATATGTCTGTATATAGAATACAATATGCATATTTTAAAATTTATTACAGAAACATGTTTGTTTCTAATGTGATGGCTAGTGTTTGTCAAAGAGTAAGCATCGATGTAAAAAAAAAAAAAAAAAAAGGAGGCAAGGCATGCCTGTTGGGCTTTTTTGGGACTCAAGGCATAGCTGATCGTCGAAACATTGAAAAAGCCCAAAAACACACAATGTGCAAAGCTGTAGAAAACATGCTTTCGTTTTATCTGAAAGGAAATCGAATATTTGGATATTCAACCCATCGTTACCCATTCAAACCTTAGAATGCCCAAAATTATAGTTCATTCTACAAATTAAGTTATAATCATACTGTTGTAGACTTAATTTGGACGGCTTTTCGACTACTTATTTTGGATTGTGATGAACTTATGAAGTTTTAATATCAAAATTGCATGTATATGCAATTTTTGATACATGCAATTTTGATTGCCGAAAATACCATGTTTAATAATAGTTTTACTCGTTTTCAAGTGTATTTTTAAACAATGCTTTTAGTACAGAAAAACGAATTGAAAAGCGCTAGATGCAAACCTACATGCTTTTTCATCTTGACTACTTACATAACGGCAAACCCGTGAAAAGGTGACCAACACAATATAAGATTGCACCAATTTAACGATAACTGGCTGTATTTTAAGTTGCACAAAAACCGAACCGATGCTACCTTAGATCACACCAAAGAAGTCGTACTAAAATAACAAACTAGTGGAACTTAAGATTACGCCACTATACGAACATATTTTTGTAGTAATTTCAAAGTTGATCCAGTTCTATTATATTTTGCAAAAAGGGTTAAATTACTTATATTACACACTCGTGCACGCACATTCAAAAATATTTATGCATACGTTTGTTTATGCATATATTTATACACACACACATTCATAATTGGTAATTTAGTTCAATCTGAACAAAATATATAGAATATGGTGAGCCTACAAGATCTAACCAAAAACACTCTCCATAAAAACTAGGATATTAATACTTCTTTACACTTGAAACATAGTAACTAATTCTGCACGGTGCAAAACGACACAAATTTTTCCATGGGTCTTGGTCCACGGTGCATGCCTTTTGATTTACCGCATATGTTTTAAAAATTATTACACATTGCTAGTAGTTGAAAAATACAGTATAACTAATATTTATCTTACTAAAAACATATACAATAAAAATTCTTTTTAATCATTTTGAAAAAATTACTATAATGTCATAAATTAGAATTTCAAATTCAATAGCTTTTTGAAAAATCAAAATAATAATGTATATTACTGATTAACAAGAAAATTTGAATTCAATTCATATATATGCATGGTAAACTATATATGACAACTTGCTTTAAGAATATTACATAAATGAGTTAGATTTTCAGTGTCAATTACAGCTTATTCTTATCTTCAAGCAATTTTTTTTTATAGAAAAGTCGATTCAATAGAACATGAATAATGATGATAATAGTAGCAGCAACTGCTGCGTAGTAGTCTCTATGCGTATTTGGATGTGAATACATATGTACATACATACATACATATACATACATACATATATATATATATATATATCTGTGTGTGTGTGTGTGTGTGTGTAAAACAACAAAATATTGAAAAGGCTTGGTTTTTGTGTGTGTTGTGCACCATGTGTGCCTTATATGTCATACAATGAGCTTTCATATTCGCCATGCCTTAGGGTGAAAAGGCGCCCTTGTTATGCCATTTTATGCTTTGCGTCATGACACACACCTTAGCATGTCTTTCATAACCATGCTTATTGATATATGAATGTAACGTTACTTCGAAATTTATTTTATCCAATATAATATTTAGTCCAAATATAATATCATAAAAAGCTGGGAACTCGTTAGGACTATTGAAATATAGTGGTATACATCATACCATCCAATTACATGAGTGGTTAACATACTAAATTTCAGACACTAAACCAAGATGAAAATCATTAAAAAAAAAAAGTGTGTAGTAGGCAATCAGTCCTCGGTTATTTATCATGCTAACAACGACCAAAGTGTTGAGAAGGTCTAATTTGAAGGAAGTTGAGACATAGAGACATACAATATTCCTACTTTTAGCATAGTAGCCTTTGGTACTGTAAGATGATAATTTTGTGTACATTAATGTTATCGGCGCTCGATTAGTCGACATCGGAGCATCGATGGGAAGAGTCGACTTGCCATTAGTCAAGCTCGAACCCTAAATCATGAAGTCGAACTCGAACTAGAACCCTAAATCACGTACTTGAACCCTAAATCACGAAGTCAAAGTCGAAATTGATCCTAAATCGTGAAGTCGAAATCGACCCCAAATCGTGAAGTCGAAGTCGAAATCAAGAAGAATTCACTTGAAATCGCGAAGTCGAATACGAACTGGAGAAGAATTAACCCGAAGTCGATTTATTTATACTTAAAATCTCATCTTAATTCACCCGAAATCGACCGCAAATTACGAAGTGGAATCCGACCTGGAGAAGAAGTAACCCAAAGTGGAATGCGAACTCCAATTATCATGTATTAATATATACGTACATATTTATTTATAGACTAGTCTACGACTAGTCGACTAGTTGGACCTCTATCGACTCGACTCGACTTGCCGCCGTAACAACCATGGTGTACATTCGGACCAACCACATAATTGGCATTATTTATAACAAGCAATATTTGACATTTATCACTTATTTAACATATCCATAATAATTGTATCTTTAATTGTTTTATAATAATAAATTCAAAATCATGCATAAGACTTGTTCGGTAATGGGTCGGTCCTACAAGTATATACCCTAGTGACAGATGATGAACAGTGCAGAAATCACCTGTTATTGTATTCTCCTCTTGGGGTGGATGCATCGTATCAATATTAACCTTATCCCGAACATTTACCCATCCATTTACAAGTTTGATAGCTCATTGCAACATTTGATGAAATTTTCAAAGTAAAACAAATAAGAACGAATATATGAAGATTTTATTTTTGGGAGCCTACAAATTGTTAAAATTGGATGATTCAAATGTTTGCCAAAATGCAAAATAAATAAATGGCAAATTGGTCTTATCAATCAATCATGCTATATGTGAAAAGATTTAAGAGAATAGTTTGAAAGAAAACAAATTGATTGCTAAATCGGTTAATTAGTTTATGAATTTAAGAATGATGAAAGAAACTTATTTATAAATTCATAGATTTCTCATTATGAAGAAATAAAAGATTGTTGATGGAGATTGATTCAAACGAGGAAAATTACGTGACTTAAGATCATCATTATCCATTTGCGTAGAAATCAAATCATGAATATTTGAGAAGTTTCAAGATAATTGAGAAATTAATCTGCTTAATCTTTAAGTGATTTGACAAAGGATTTCATCTTTATATTTGCATGTGAGAGAGATAACATCTATCATTATTCTCTTCTTCAACAAATCCTATTTTTGCACTCAAATCATATTAGAGAATTTGAGCATAAATGTCTTTGGGTAAATTAATTATACAATTTATTATTATAGGTCGATCTCTCCACTTTGCTACCTATAATTTGTAACCTCTCTTGTGTTCTCTTTAGTACAATGAAACAAAGAAAAGTTGTTGGGTCTGTGAATGTAGGTATAGTCGAACCACGTTAAATCTTTGTGTTCTCTACTTCTCTATATCTTCTTTATTTGGTTATTATTTTTTGTTGAATTGAAGGTTGATAATTAATCTACAAGCTAGATATTTCTTTTACTACTTCGACGCTTAATATTCCACTGTAGTTTTGGTGCTGTGTAAATTAAGTAATAATCTCGCATATCTGATTGGTATCGAACGTATATTTTTGTCTGATAGACTGGTATTAGAGCTAGTTGTCTTGTTTGGAGGTGGAGCTAAGTTGCTGGAAGTACCTTCTGGTTTGGTTGGCCTATATGTAAGCATTTTGTAGCGATGATTCATCATCTTATGTTTTGAATATTGCGGAGCTTGTTGGTGAGTCTACTTGTGTTGACTTAGGAGTCGTAGTAAAATTCTTATAGAGGAGACTGTAGTAGATAACGTTGAGTATTTCCTTACTCAATTTGAAATGAAGAAAGTGAAACACGCTGTTAAATCTTCATTGATCTCTCAAAACTTAGTATCTACATGTTTGTCTCCTACATCAAATTTATTGAAGAATTTTGATAATTTATCATGTGCATGTTGTTTATTGAAATGCATATTATCGTTTCTATGCTTGGAAAATATTCGGAAGTTGTGTTTGGACAACAATGTCCAGACTTACTCATCTTTAGTTTTGACGTCATATGGCTCAGGCCCAACAACTAGTTGAGATGTGGTGATGAAGAGGGATTGTCATATTTGAATCAAGATGGATTGTTAAAATTGAGTGACTCAAGTTTTTGCTTAAAAATAATAATACTGAATTTGGTTAATTGATCTTATCAATCAATTATGCTATATGCGGAAAATGTTAAGAGGATATTTTAAAAGGAAACAAATTGATTACTAGACCAATTAATTAGTCAATAGATTTATGACTAATAAAAAAAGTTTATAAATTCGTTGATTGTGCAGTATGAAGAAAGAAAAGATTGTTGCTAAAGATTTATTCAAGGAAGATTATGAAAATCAGATCATCATTATCCATTTGCATAGAAATCAAGTCATGGATATTTGAAACGTTACATAATAACTGAGAAATTAATTTGCTTAGTTTCCATACATTCCTTCATTCTAAAGTATGTTTAAATGAAGGATTTATCCTCATATTTGTATGTGAAAGAGATAACATCCATCCTTATTCTCTTCTTTAGCAAACTATAATTTCTGCACTCAAATCAAATTAGGAGTTTTGAACATAACAAATCTTTGAAGAAATTGATTTTTTTTTTTTTTTTTTTTTTTTTTTGTAATTATGGGTTGATATCTCTTCTTTGCTACTTATAATTTTGTAATGTCTCTCTTGTATTCTTTTTTGTACATTCTTTATATAGCGAAATAAAGAATAATTGTTGGATCCATGGATATAGACATACATGAACCATTCTAAATCTTTTGTGTTATCTACTCTTTTATTTTGTCTTTATTTGGTTATTATTTTTCATTGAATTGACGTGTGGTAATTAATCGACAAGCTAGATCTTTTATTGCTTCCACATCTTTGTATTATGCTGCAGTTTGAAGTTACGCAAATTAAGTAATAATTTCGCACATCATTTAAGTATCAGAGCAGTTGATTTTGCACAACATAAATAAGTGTTCAGGTCCGACGTTTGTTTAGCATGCTCTGCATTTTAGGCAATATATGCAGTTCAAAGTAGCTTTCTCCGCCTTGTCAAGGCGCGGCACAGCAAAACTAGCAACCTCAGGCTTCTCCTTCTTTATGCGTATAATCCCTCTAACACGTTCCTCTTGTGCAATCTGTTGGAAAACACGATTCAGAGATGAGAGCGGGTCTAGTGATAATATCATAGATAACAATTGGGCATATACTCGATGCATACACCAAGCAAAATTGATGAAGTCGATCATTCTTCCTCCGTTTCTCATGCTGCTTCCCCACATCACACGTACAATTGCCACACTTGCACGTAATCAATGGTTCATGCTTGTCTAATTCATCTCACAGTACACTAAATTTGCTAAAATAAACTGAAATCGACATTGTTTTAGACTGCTCACATTTATTGATGTCAGATTTAAGTTGATGTATACGTGGATCATTGACAATAGAAAATCTTTCATGTAAATCATCCCATATTTTTTTATCATTGTCATAGTTTGAAAGCATAAATTTTACCTTTGGATTGATCGTATTCATGAGCCATGAAACAAGCATACAATGAATTGTGTACCAATCATCCTTGGTACAAGGATGACTGATGTTTGTAATTGATCCATTGAGAAAGCCAAATTTTCTCCGAGATAGAGTGCAATGCAAATCGCATGAGACCAGCTATCTAATTTTAATCCTGTAGAGGTTATAAAATCACCTGATTTATCTTGTGGTCCAAGGTAGAAGGGAGAGTTTGGTTCGATTTTTTATGACGGTGGAGTTGTTTCACCAGCCATGGATAAAATTTTAGAGGAATTTTTTTTAGTGTTTACCATGCTCCGATACCATGATAAAAATTGAGATTTCTTTGGCTAAAAGTCTTATCTTTTCATTCAATAGCGGAAGCCATTTATACACAACGTCCCATTCTGATTTTGTCAACAAATCACATAAATAGGAAAACTACAAATTACATCTCTAAACTTGATTCTATCATCAAATCACATAAATAGGGAACTGCAAATTACATTCTTAAACTTCACTGATTTCCTAATCACTTCGAGTTCACCAAATCACATAATATCCGTAATTTTCTAATATTGACGCTGACATCAAAATGTTTTTTTTTCTTCTACGCTAAACAAATTGCATGCATAAGTGGAGATGCGAGGAGGTGTCGTAAAAAAAAAAAAAAAATTCAACAGAAAGGATCAAGACCAATATGACTTACATGACTCGTAATGATTTGGATATGGAGGTTTTTGTCCTTTCGAGTTTTTGTTACGAATTACAGTATTATAGATTAAGTATATGTGAATTTTGGACAAATTTTATTCCTAAAATGTTGTATCTAAATTAGAATAAACACACTTCGGGTTTATTTTAGAGTTACTCGTGCTACCATTGTGCCACGGATACGTCTGATACATCTATATACATAACACAAACATGTACACGTATAAACCTAGGTAGACACACACACACAAAAGCAACTTGCACATGCATGTGCACATATGCGCACAGAGGCACATGCGCCTGTGCACATATGCATACAATAAGTATACCATAGTTTATTTGAGTAGGTGCGTACCTCTCTGAGTAGGCATAAACGTAAGTGGATACCCAAAAAAGTTCTAAAACTCCTGAATGTCTGGAACGCTTAAAACTTTTTTCCTTCCAGTGTATGTGGCACATTGGCATCAAATTGACAGCATAACTAACTAGGAAAATTGCAGTAAATTACGAGCCTATTCCTATATCTGTAATATCAATGTGCTAGGCATCTTGATTCAGTTGAGATTGCAACACTTTTTATATTGCTGCAAGTATTCATCTGGTTGCTGCTACTTGAAATCAAATTTCATAAGTATTCATCTGGTTGCTACTGCTTGAAATCAAACTTCATATGAAAATATTATTGCATGCTGCCTACCAAGGTTGGCCTGTGAATGATCTGCACTAGTTCACTTACAGCTTCCTCAAAATATGACACCAAATCTGTGTTTCTGGTCATATTTATGTCCAGTTTTTTCATTTCATATATAGCATGTGCACTTGCAAATGAAGAGTCGACCTCTAGCTTAATTCATATAATTAATCTCATAAATCTTATAATCATCCTATTAATGGGTTATACAAGTAAATGTGTATCTCAATAGTTACTTAGGCTAAATTCATAGTCTGGATGCAGAATAAGGCTTGCTCTGAACAACCAGCAAACACTTCACCCATCTAATTCTTCTCCCTTAACAATTAGAAGTGAAGCACACAGTTGAATTGCCAGAGATATGAAGGCACTTGACTTTTCAAGAATTTTTTGTGTATGCCATACTTTTTTTTTTTTTTTTTTTTTTTTTTTTTTAATGCTTATTTGCAGATAATCCTTTTCAAATTATTAATTTTGGCAACTGTAGGACTTGCTAGGTTCAATGTTTTTAAAACGTGAATTGCTTCTAGTAAAGGCTTTCAATTCACATGCATTTGGTTCTTCAATTTTATAAATCAAATTTTCAGCTTGTACTACTTTTGAACAAATTGCTTGAGCACTAGAAATAATACAAATATGTGTGGAAACATCACATATCCCATGCTCCTGTTAACATAGTAAGATGCTCTGGCAACAACTTTCAACAAGTACATGTGACCTCACTTTCTATAGTTAAAACATTGCAATATTCTTTGTATTTTGTGCTATATATTTTTTTTGTTGCATGCATCTTGTAACAGCAACTTAAGCAAACTTTTCACAAAAAATTCTCAAAATTTTCCTACCTTTTGTACATCTTTATGCTAAAATAAAATAAACAAAAGGGTAAAAATATGCTACATATATGAGGATGGTGGAATAAATTACTCACTTTATGTCATGTGCAGCCCAGAAGGGTACTGTCCACCATTGACTTTCCACTTTTTACATTTGTATATGGATATACAGCAACAAGCTTTAACCATTTATCGAAGCATGTACTTGCGTCGAGTTTCAAAAACATATTACGTCCCACTTTCATCAAGTTTATTTCCTAGATCCCTTCCTAGTCACCTTCTGATCATACTTAAAGAGATGTTAAACGAAAAATGTGAAAAGATGTTTGACATGGGAAAATGAGTTGCTTGTATTAACTAAAATTATAAAGGGTGGTAATAAAGTTATGGGGTAGTAATGTTTGTTACTCTTCTCTTTCCTTTGTGTATGTCTTTGGATTGCATAGAAATAAAGGCATCTATAACATGTGATGTCCATATGCATAGTGACCACACACTCTCAACTGCCCTCCTCATTGCCCCCACCATATTTCTTTTTTTCTACTTCCCTTCAACTTATCAAACTCTCTTTCTTCCTCTCAATTCAACTACATTACTTGATGTCTTTCTTTCTTATTCTTCACAAACTGTTGATCCTAACTGTATTCCAACTCCATTATTGCACACAAGATGCTTGCTTAATACTTATTGTAAAAGTTTATAAATAATAATTACTGTTGTAGGTGACGGTAAGTGCTTTCATGTAACGTTCCAAATCAAGTTATGTATGATGTGACTGCCATGTTTGATTAGGTTAATATATAGAAAGATTGAGTATGTAGCTCCTAACTTTTATATGATAAAATATCCCCGACAAGATTACGTCGAATTATGGTACTGATTGGTGAAACCAGTAGAATAATGGTATAAGCAAAGAGGCCTAACCAAATCAAACTTATTAAACAAATCTGTCAACTTCTACAATGTCTTTTGTTTACTTAGTAGCACCAATCATCCGGTCATGTTATGAAGAGTTGAATAATGAGATTAAGAATACTACAATTAGTTAATGCATTCATTGATAGTGTCGTGAAAGAACACACCAACCTTTAGTTGGAGGATGATCTCAAAACTATGCTCACAAGAAACTTTTGGTCGGCAGTTCTTTTTTGGGACACAATGCCATAGCATGCACGTAATGTAGCACTTGCTTCAGGCCCTCAGATTATTGACACCAATAAATACTCACCCACCTCACACTCTATGCTCATGTGGAACCCATACAATTACGTGGGAGAAACGAAATTATGCTCTCTTTTTTATGACTATGCACACTTCGGAGTTTTTAAGTAACTTCCATTTTAATAAACCAAGGCTCCGTTTTTATAAGTTATTCGTTACTCTTTTGTGCAAAAACATTTTTCTTCCTCATCTAAATTCCTTTTCGGTGGCATGTTTGGTAACTTTTCTAGTTGGTACAAAATCAATTAAGGAGAATATAACTCCATAAACATTTTCAGCGACCCTATTTGTAGAATGTAAAATTGTTGTGTAGGGCATGCTAAGAGTATGGAATTATATAAAATGGATTTTTAGAGTTTCTTCCACCTTGCTGATGCATTTTTGTACTGTTAAGTTTGCTTGTATATGTGTGTGTGTGTATATATGTATTTGAAGTCGGATATTTTATATACAAGGCTAGATAGTATATAACATACTACATGATAAGTAAGTTAAATCCCGTAAGACAGGATTTGAACATGTGGCATCTCGTATCATATTGAAGTGTCTTAACCACCTGTGTCTCTAATTGAGGGATAAGAGAGGTGTTGCGTGTATAGTAGCATTCGTTTTGCATTCAAATCACAACCACTCATTTACATATAAATAGTGAGCGAAAAAGACCGTAAGTTGGTGGACAAAGAAACGGATTGTGTGGTGGAAATCGGTAGGCATTAGAGATTCAACGGAGTGCTCCTTATATGTTTTGGTTCCAAGCCAGTAAAGACATCATACGCCGAAAAGAAGCTTGAGTGAATTTGGTTAATATGTTCAATTTAAGTGACACAAATAAATAGTTGTCATTTTTTTTTTCTGTATATTAGTTAAATAAGTCAAATTAAAAGGAATAAATACTAATATGTGGTTATATTGCTCGTGCTGTTAGTTGAATGTATACTGGGTTAGATAAGCAGTAAATCTGCTCTTCTTAACTTGTGCGGGGATGTTAATTAATGCAGCATAACATGGGTGAGAATAAAATTATGCTCAGAAACGAAGCCTTCGCCTTTAGTTGATGCTATATTAAGTTTAATCAAGAAAACAAGTCGCTATTGTTATATTATTTTTAATGTTTTCTAATATGTGATAGACTAGGGTAATAACAAAAACAAATATTAATTTTATACCGTCCAGTTCTTTTTAAATCAATTTTCATTGCTTAGGCAGGCATGATGAGCTATGCTCCAACCTGTTCTTAATTATCAATGAACCTTCAGGTTACCAAAGATTACCGCTAATCATAATTACGGTTTATGTATATGAAAATAGAATTATTAAGCCAAGTATGATGTATAAGGTACCGCTTGGCAAACAAGCAATACTTGGTTGATTAATATATTTAAAATTGTCAATCATTACTAAGTTGCCTCAATATCATACCTCATGGCGTAACCTTGTTAGCATTAAAATGGGAATACTGCTTCCACATTTTAAAGGACAGTTATTTTTTTGTATCGGCTGCTTTTATCATATTAGGAGATAAAATATTGACATTTAGAAGAAAAGCTTAAGAACTTTTTTATGCTTTGCTCCTAGCTCACGCATTGTACAGCGTTTGAATTTGTACCGTTTTCTTACTTAAAGAACATATTTAACTTCAAGCTGATTGATTATTCTTTCTTTTGTGCATTCAGTTTTCCCATGTGATTCCATCTCCTTTAAACTTGGAGTTTTGCAATTAACTTCTAGTTGCCCCCACTTGCTTATTTTGGAATTCATTTCAGTTACCTGTATTACTATTTCTACAATGCACCCATGCTTCTTATTAAATTATCCTGACCTTTTGTATTGCGTGCAATGCTAAGCTTGGCAAATTAAACACTTACCCTGCAACTATTAGTTTTAATCAATTATCTCACTGCTATGTAGCCTCCACCATTAATTATTAAACATCGTCGGATTATATACTTACATGGTTCTATGTATTTGTTCATGCTATTATATTATAATCATTTATTCTTTTAAAATTATATCATTGATTCAATCTTAGCTACTAAGTATACAAAGGACATTTGGTAGCACATGGTACGTAAGGATCAATGATATAGAGTGCCATCATTTATGAAAATTATGAGACTTGTCAGTCTATTTAGTAGTTAACCTACTACTTCATATGCATGTAACTTATTTGGTATATTTTTTTAATGATTCAATGCACTAGTTTTTGGAGTCGCTGAACTAATTTTCCTTTGATGTTCTGAGTTACTCTCTATTTCTCAATTTTGATAACATTTTATTATTGGAAATTCTTTATTTTCTAATTCTAGTGACAAATGCATCATGTGTCCTACAAACTGAAAATCAACATTAAAAAAAAAAAGGAGGTAGAAGAAAGAAACTTATGGGAGGAGCGATGGGCTAAGATACTGAGTTCTTAATTATTTCATTACTAGACTTGTAGTGTGATTGACAACAAGCAATTTATGCCAAAATATACCAAGTTTTTTCGACTGCATTCCATTTTTATGCATTTAAAATGCGAATGAAAGAGCTGAGAATTTTCATGCATAAATCATGCTCTTGAAAATGTAGATCAGTTTGATCAATAATATTATGCATGTGGGGCTCGAAAATAAGTTTAATAAATGGTAACTAAATGCTATAATGTCTTAGTTTCTCTAGACGTAATTCCTTGATTTGCTTTTTTTCTGCAATTGCATTGACAATAGTAGAAATAGGTTGACAATTAAACTATTATTCGCTGCAAAAACAGTAAACAAAATTTTTAGATTTTCCCACGCCAAGCTCTTTGCTGTGTATATATTTTTAAGTGGCCCCAATAAACATATAATTTGTTAATGCAGAAAGCCCTGATTGTATAAATAGTTCACAGGACACTTGTTGAAAGTTAACAGAAAGAGGTTGAGTGATGGAGATTACGAATCTGAGTTAACATCAATCAGTTAACTATTCAAAGCTTTTGATTCAATTTGCAAAACTGACACATATCTAATTATTGCAAGAAGTTTATTTTGCAGTCTACGATTCTTCTTAATCTAACTATTGATTTCTCGGCTTCTATGTTTTTAACACAACATAGTAAAAGTGAAATCAACTGATTGCTTTTTTTGCCATGATGAATTGCTCGAAGCTAGGTAAATAACCAAAATTAGAGATACCTCACTACCACAAGTTAATCCATGGATATTTTACTTCTTGTGACTATCCTTTTGATAGTCCAGATTCTCCACAAACTTTGATAAATAAAAAGAAAATTTTCGCATTTAGTCTTGTTTTTAGAAATTATTAAATGTTTATGCCCTTTTTGAAAATATTTACAAAGTAGGTCACTTTTGGTTACGTATGCATTTTTTCGGCAATTTCTAGTTCATAGAAAAAAAAAATTGCAATTTTTCAAGAATTGTTGGCTAGTTTTCATATTTTTTTCGTATTAGCGTCAGTTGGCGATTTTTGGAAAATCCTCAACTACAAATTCTCATTTAGCTGCACACATGATCAAAACATGTAATTATTTCTAAAAACAAGCCTGAGTGCAAAAAAAAAAAAAAAAAAAAAAAAAAAAAAAAAAAAAAATCCAAAATAAAAAGATCTGTGAACATAGTTTCAAAATCTGAACCATGTCTTCAATACCGTCCTCGGTCAAAAAATATCAAAAATTTGGTTCCTTACATTTTTGAATCATTTTTACCACTTTTTATGTTAAGACTTGTTGACGTTGATGTTTTGACAAAGGTAATCTTTGCTTTTATCTAATACAAGGGTTAGCAAAAAGTTTAGTTAAGCCTTCCCATGTTGAATTTGATCGAAGAAGACTCAATCAAAGCGTACTACATGAGTCTTTATTATGATGTGATATATACCCTCCATTGTCAATTACACAATCTTGAGCAAATATTCTGAGATGAAAGGTGAGTTATCTTCATGGGACACATTTCTGTATTGACTAATTAAGGCATCACTTTCCTCACATTGGATCCTTTTCTCTTGAACCTATAAAAACCATTTGCTTTTTTGATAGAACCTAATGCCACCTACACTTGTGTGTACTTTTATACCCACTCATTGATGATATAATTGATTGCATTTTCCTACTACTCATTTAAAAAGAAAAGGCAAACTGAATTTTACTTTCAAGTTTGATCCAATATGTTTGTCTGTAGAATCTTGGTATGAATATATTCATATCATAATAAAAGAAGATATGAAACATATTCAAAACTGATGGAAAGTCTACTTCTTATTGACAAATGATACACGAGCCTTTTACTGCTTGTATATCATGATTACATAATCGAACCACCTTTGAAGCATCCAATGTCATCATACACTTTTGTTACATTACACGTTTAAATTCTGTAAATTTTCTGTTAACTCTCAATAATATATTATAACACAAAATGAACTGATTGCTAGAGCCCTTGATCATATAATTATAGGAACAGAAATTTAACAATTTGAAACACTGGGAGAGGACCTTTAATTGTATATATATCTAAAGGCTCTCTTTTGCATCAAGAAATTACAATGGGAAAAGAGAAAGCACGAAGTTATACAAAGTTCCTAAGAGTTAAAAAGAAAAAAGAAAGAGGCTCAAAGGTTATTGCTTCTCACTAATTAAAGTGGTGCTAGTGCAATTAAAATATTTTACTATCTCATCCTCATGGATATGATGTCGATGTGATTTCCTCTCCATACTTCGATTCATCACCTGCACGATCCGTGACACAACTTGAATCTGAATGAGCCGGCAAGGAAGAGCGTCGTCCATTCCTTTCTCGGCCCATGAAATCGATGAAACGATGCCCTTCTTGTTCGACACTCGCCTTTGCACTTCTTTTCTTCTTAAAAATGCGACATAGCACCCAATCCTTTACCTCAATCACATCACTCTGCTTTATGAAAACATTGTTAGTTGGCAATCTAAAGTGCATATACAAGAGTATCATACATTCAATTTTGGTTATGTATTGGTAATAGTGGTAAGACACTTTGGTTGGGTAACAAAGGCCTTGGGCTATTTCCTTAAGCATATGGTATACCCAAATTGAAATTGAAATTTAGAAAGAAAAAAAAAAAAGTGGGATGACCACTGAAAATACCGGCAAGACTCTTTAGTTGCATATATCATACTCAAATTCAAAAAGAAAAAGATAATTTTTTTTTTTTTAATTTATAATGAAACTTACTGGAGTTGAGTTTATCATATGGGATAAACTGCATGATCCAGGGTTCGAAATGTTTAGTCTATACTCATGCATTATCCAATCCGTCTTTTGCCCTTTCGGCGCTTTTCCATGATAAAACACCAATGTTTTTTTCAACCCGATTGCTCTTCCACACTTAGTCGCTATAACTACCCTGTCTTTTCCAGTAGCCTTCCAGTATCCACAATCGGTAGAGCGATTAGTACGATTGCCATTTGCATACTTTGCTTCTCGTAGTGCAAAGAAGTATCTCTCTTGTTCACATCCACCTGACATATTATTCCCATATTTAGCAACTTTGTTGCATAATTTGCCCAGCTTTTGACTCTTTAAGTTATTTTCTCTAAAATGTGTTTGAAACTAATAGTTGCTTAGAGTTTGCTTAAAGCTACCTAAGTTACTTTTAGTTCATTTATATATATATATATATATATATATATATATATATATATATATATATATATATATATATATATTATAAAGAAAATATACTAATCTTACCTGGGAGATCCCAAGGATTATGTCGGGCAAGGTCAATTTCAGGAATGATGGAAGCTGGCAATGGATAGGAAAACAGTTTTCTTCTTAAATACTGAAGCACAAGCTCTTCATCAGTTGGATGAAACCTGAAACCGGGGGGTAGTTTTACGACTCCATTGTGATTGTTAGGCCTCACAATACTTGGAATTGAACTCGGGTTTTGTTTTTCCATTGGATGTAGTTATGCTGATTTTAATATCTCCCAGTATGAAAAAGGAATAGTTAATTTCTTTGACTTTGTAGAGATTTAAGAATGGAATAGCCCATGTTCCATTCTTATAGATGGGTATTA